>CM072087.1:49640688-51088188 GCA_036850905.1 Luffa acutangula | reverse complement strand
TATTTCTCAAAACTCAGGGGCTAAAAAAATCCATTTTAAAAGCTTAGGGAACTTTTAAACATATTTATCAAAACTTAGGGACTAGAAATGTTCATTTTAAAGATTTAGAGATCAAACACATATATTCCTCAAAACTTGGAGACCAAAAAGATATATTTCACAAAAATCTATAAAACCAACTTTAAGATATTAATTATCCTCCATATTCAAATACATCATTGTCCGAAACTTAAAATCAAATGTTTTGCTTTAAAAAAACCGAAAGCTTTTAATTCATAATACGTGAAAATTGACAGAAGAACGGACAGCTCGGCAAAGCCACACTGACTTGGTCAAAGCAAACAATAGAACAGACAGCTCAGCAAAGCCATGTTGACTCGGTCAAAGAAAAATAGAGGAGCAAGGCACGTGAGAAAAGGTTAATACAAAATTTCAAAATTTACAATATTAATAATAATAATAAAATAAAAAAAAGCTCCCATTTACCACAAGCAAAAAATTTTCCCGAAATAAATATAATGTTAAATTACAAGTTTAGTCCCTGAACTTTTATTATCGTGTCAATTTAGTTCAAAGTGTCAAATATCAAATAGGTTTATATCAAATAGATTTTCTAACTTTCAATATTGTGTCTAAAAAAGTATCCAATAATTTCTCAAACTTCCACTTTATGTCCAATAAATCATTCAACTTTTAATTTTGTGCCTAATAAGTCATTGATATATTTCTAAAATGAATTATTAACCTATTTGAGGTTTTTTTTTTTTAAATTGACAAGTCTACTAGACACAAAATTGGAAGTTTAAGATTCCAATAGACATAAAAAAAATCAATTTTATATCTAAAAGATTGGTTCATTTTTAAAAAGTTCGAATTTGTTAGGGATGTATTAGATAGAAAATTAAAAGTTAAAAAAATTATTAGATATTTTTAAAGTTTAGGGACCTATTATATATAATTTTAAAAGTTGGAAAATCTATTAAACAATATATATATATATTTTTTTTGAAAAATCTATTAAACAATTTAAAAAGTTTTTTTTTTTTTTGAGCGCTAAACAATTTAAAAAACAATTTAAAAAGTTGAATATGAACGTTGACACCATTTTTTAAGACGAACATTTTTTAAGTCGGAAGTCCCACATCGGACAAGTGGAAGTGATGGGGCGGGGAGTCAGAAAGGGCAATAAATATCGCGCCTCTGTCGTGCTTCACCTTCTTCACTAACAACGGCTGTTTCGGAAATTCGTGAATTCTTCGTGGTCTGGCAATGTACTGCAATGTTCTTCTTCACGGTACTACTACTACATGTTGAATGCAAGAGAGTAAGACGAAGAAGAGAATCAAAACCCACCTTTTCGAAAAAAAAAGAAGAGAATAAAACCCTAATCTCTTGATAAACGCCTAGCACAAAACCCCGATCACTAGATAAAATAGTTGTCGAAAATCGTCATCATCATCTTCTCGGGGTTTCAATCTGTCAATACTATAGTGGGCGAATTCATGGAAAACCCTAATCTGGTGAAATTTTGAATTCTTTCTTTCAAACCCTAATTTGGTAAATGCTTAAATCTGTTTTTGATTCTAATCAAATATCAATTCCAAACCCATTTTCCGTGATCGCTTCTCTGTCTCAAAGGTACAGAGTGTCAACAAGGGCTCGATCTATCTCGAAATCGTTTCATCCTCTCGGGACTGTAAAGAATCGTTACGAAACATCTTTCACCGCCGTTGCCGTTTGAGACTCATTTCCTCGCTCACTGCCCTGCGCTTTTATCTCCGTTTAGTGCAATCTTCCTTATGCCAAGGTAGAATTCTGTCCATCCTTAAATCAAATTCTCAATGTCTCTCTGCCCCCTGTTTGCTGGATATTAATAGCCTGTTTTTTCGTAGGTAGCACTGGAGATATTTTGCCAATTGAATTACGTGAGTGAGAAGCGTATGGCTGCAGAGGCAGAGTGGCTGATAGAGGCAACAGGTTTGATTATTCACTTCAAAATCTGAATGCTGCCATTCACTAATAAAACTGTTAGATGATTTTATTTGTTTTTTTTAAGCCCTACATAGCTACGTTCTTCGGAAAAACTTATTAAGTTGGATTATGCCATTTGGGATATTCAGTCATTTAATCTCACGTGGATATTTATGGGAGCCTGTTAGATCGCCGAGTAGAAAACGAGTCATCAACCAAGCATGTCTCGTCACAAGATTCATTTCTGTCAGGTTTCATTTGTAATTCAACCATTTGACAAAAGTTCTAGGGCCTATGCCTCGTTATAGTAGGAAGCCTAAGAAGACAAGCAATAGAAGATGAAAGAAAGCACTTCACTGCGCATTCCTACTAATTGAGTAAGTGAAGAAAACTTTAATCCTTGCTAACTTATTTTTAAACGTTCATCAACTTGCTGAAATATATCTTTGATAGGAAGTTTGGAAGAAAGCCTAGAAGAAAACAAATTGTAGCTTACAAAGTATGTTAAAACTCTCAAATAGTATTTGTTTTGTGAGATTTGAGAATATGTTGCGTATAATGTGAATTTTTTGTGTCAATTTATGAGGTGGTCATGTTGATTGATTCAATGTTCTTAAAATAAATACTCAAATGTGAAGGTAGAAAATTGAATAATATGAGTTCTAAGATCATGAAAGAAAAAGTCATATATAAAAAGATATCATGAAAGAGAGTTTCATAGGACAAGAGTGAGGTAGAATTCTACTAAAATGTTTTTAATTCCCCAACTTCCAACTTAAAAGCTGTACTATTCTGTGGAGTTTGTGATTAATTAGAATCTAAGGAGGAATTAACAAAAATAAAGTTATATTTAGTTGGGTACTCATACATGACAGTAAACCAATAACGGAACTAATTATTCTGCATTCTATTTTGGTGAGCTATTAGAAATGGACAGGCACTTAAGATTATGTTTTTAGAGTTTCGTTAAAAAAAGTGTTACCATATTTGCATGTTATGAATGTTCCAAAAGAATTCTGATCAATAAACACTTTTATTTAAAATTATATATATATGGATATTTCTTCAACCCTTTTGCATTAATTTAGGATGTTTGCATTTTAAAAACATGGGAAAAAAGAAGTAATGAAATTAACATCATCCAAGGTGTATTACAAGCAGAGCTTTAGTAATATTTCTACAAGAAATATTTATTTTCTTCACGCTTTGTCCCTCAGGCCTAACTCGTTTTGGGGGGTTCATTCAATCCTGATGCATTAAGGAACATCATCCCCTAGAGTGGTATTCTTTGGGGATTGTCCAACAACTGTAAAGGTAATTTCTTCCTTTTCAATATTTAAATTAGATTCTATTACAGACATTAGAGGGGGTAAGACATGAAAATATCTGGAATTTACTTGCAACTAGTTTAATTTTAATTCTTTGCATCTTATCCGGACTGGATTTGAAATTAGAACTTAAAAGTAAAAAATAAAAAATTGCCTTTTATGTAAAAAAAAAATCTTGTTTGACATGAATACTTTTAAAACTGTTTTCAGGTTAAAAACAAAGTTGAAAACAAAAACACTTTTTTTGTTGTTTCTATTTATTTTCTTTCATGATGATGATTGGATGAATTTGGCATTCATATACAATGGTTAATTAGTTTTTACATATAATTTGATTTATATATTCTATATTTGTAAATGAGTACAAAGATGAAATAAATGGGAATGAGAATATCTTTTCAGTTATCTTAAAAGTTGAAAAACAATGGAAAGCAATTTTAGTCTTTAGAAGTCCAATCTTAAAACGGTACACTGAAACAACTTCATATTTTGCTAGTTTGTTTATTTGTGCATCCTTGTTCACTCATTAGAGGCGTGAAATTGATATGGGGAATATGGTGAAGAATTCTATAACTATTAAGTAACTCTCATTCTACTTTATCTTTCAATTGCAGATACTTTTTTTGGAACTCTAAGCAATGCTCAAAGCACATCACTAAAAGGAATATACATTCTATGGTTGAAAGGCCCGTTTCAAGAAGATTCACCCAAGACTCCCATAGGATTGCTGAAATAAATTATTGATGTATAATTTATGTATAGACTTGCTGTCAAATTATTATGTTTAATGGTTGTTTTGGTGGTTGAATTCTTATTTTTTTTATCAATTCTTTTGATGTAGACTTTCAGTGCTGGATTTGGGAACACTTCAAAGTTCAAAGTAATCCATACATGTTCAGATTCTTGTAGTGTGTACCAGGTCTGTTTGCCATCTGTTTAGCTTTTCCATTAAAACTGCAAAGAGACTTTCTGTGCTATTAATTGAATGTTTGATTTCTAGGTAAAAGTTGATTATAGATGGGTGGATATCATGGCTGAAAATTTATGGTTCCATGTGTGTTGTTGGGTTGTCATTTATTTGTTTTAATAAATAAAATATGGTTACTTTTTATGGTTGGTTTTCTTTTTTTTTTTTTTTTTTTTTTGGTAAAATACACTTTTGGTCCCTAAGGTTTGAAGTTGATGTCTATTTAGTTCCCGAGGTTTCAAAAGCGAGAGTTTAGTCTCCAAGGTTTAAGAAATTGTTCTAAATGGTCTCTGAATTAAGTTGACCATTAGTTGACAAGTGGAAAAATGATGACATTGATGAGTAAGCAATTTTTAAATGAGGTGGCAATATGAAATAATTTTATATTGTTTTTATCTTAGGTGGTTTCCATTTCACCCTTCCCCTTTCGTCTTCCCTCCCATTTCTTCATCTTTTCTGGACCTATAAGAAGATTCACAGTATTCGTCTTTTTGATTTTTTTCTCGAACTGAGTTGCTTTTACAGGAATCTTTTTATTTATTTATTTATATTTATTTTGTGTTATTGGAAGGAAGGTTTTGGAAATCAATGTTTTATTTGATTTATCTAGTATATATTTAAACAAGTTGCCGACAAATGAATTAGATTTTCTACTTGTTCTGGTGTTTTCGTCTTTGTCTTGTAGTAAGATAAGTGCCGTGTTTTGTTTTAATATATCAACTACTACTAGCTAGCAACTATAGCTATATGGATTGATTTTTTACTATTGCTTCTGTTACATGGTTTTTTTTTTTGCTAATGCTAAATTAATTTATGTTGGAATATTTGATGCCACAGACAATACTTACGTCTTGACCAACCATAGCATATTTGAGAAAAGAAAAGAACTTAGTGACAAAGTTTTGCATTTCATGGTACATTTCTCTTCCACTAGTTTTTCCTTTATCAATAATTAGTTCTTATGTCTTGACTAACCATAGATGTTACTCAAAGTTATGTGACCATTTTCCCCTTCTCATTATTTCATCTTCACCCGTAATACATGTAATTTTATTTTATTTTTATTTATTATTTTTTTCTTGAATGATATCATTTCAGGATTTAGAAGTTTTAGATTAGGGAATGAAAAGAAAAGTCATCTCTAGAGTCCTTATTTTAAAGTTAGCAGAGTTTTCTTATTTTTTTTTTATTATATTCTGGTCGGTTATAGGTTTTTTTTTTTTTTTTTTTTTTTTTTTTTTTTTTTTTTTTTTTTTTTTTTTTTTTAATAAGTTAACCGTGAGCCTTGACTGAGCCCCTTCACCTCAACATGATTAAGCTCCATCGTCTCAGCAAGACTGAGTTCCTTAATCTCAATACGAATGAGCCTCGCCTTAGCAAGACAGTCCCGTAGCCTCAGCAAGACTGAGCCCATTAGTTGAATACTCGATGTTGGCGTAGCATTCAGAGAAAGCCACTTGTACGAATAGTCGGTATTGGCTATGCATTCCAATCAAGCCACTTTGTAGAATATGCGATGTTAGCAGAGAATTCTAAGAAAGCTACCTAGTATAATATTCGTTGTTGTCTCAACATTCCAACAAAGCTACTAGGTATTCTACTTAAAGTTGGCTAGGCATTCCAAGAAGGCCACTTAGTAGAATACTCGATCTTGGCAGAGCAATCCAAGAAGGCCACCGAGTCCCTTAATGTTGGCTAGGCATATTTCAAGAATACCACCAAGTAGAATACTTGATATTGTCTAGGCATTCCATAAAAGTCATTGATATGTAGATGCGGTCCAAGTGTTTCAAGAATGCCAGTAAGAAGCTTAATGTTGGTTTGACATATTCGAAGAATCCACCATGTAGAATACTCACTTGTTAAGCATTCCAAGAAAGCCACTAGGTATTCTAATCGATTTTCATTAGATATTCCAAGAAAGTCACTTTGTTGGATACACGATCTTGGTTGAGCATTCCAAGAAAGGCAATTAGTAGCTTAATGCTACCTAGAAATTTTTAAGGAAAGACACCAAGTAGAATACTCGATGTTTGCTAAGCATTCCAAGAAAGGCAATGGGTATTCTACTTGATGTTGGCTAGGCATTCAAACAAACCCACTTATTAGAATACTCGATGTTTGCTTAGAATACATTATGTTGCCTTAGTATTCCAAGAAATCTACTTACTAGAATAGTCGATGCTGGCTGAGCATTCCAAGAAAGCCACTTATAAGATTACTCGATGTTGGCTATGCATTCTTAGCAAGCCACTTAGTAGGATACTCGATGTTACCAGAGAATTCTAAGAAAGCTACCTAGTATAATATTCGTTGTTGTATCAACATTCCAACAAAACTAGCAGGTATTCTACTGAAAGTTGGCTAGGCATTCCAAGAAGGCCACTTAGTTGAATACTCAATCTTGGCTGAGCAATCCAAGAAGGCCACCGAGTCCCTTAATGTTGGCTAGGCATCTTTAAAGAATACCACCAAGTAAAATTATCGATTTTGTCTAGGAATTCTATGAAAGTCATTGATATGTCGATGCGGTCCAAGTATTCCAAGAATGCGAGTAAGAAGCTTAATGTTGGTCTTACATATTCGAAGAATCCACTATATAGAATACTCGTTGGTTAAGCATTCCAAGAAAGCCACTGGTTATTCTACTCGATTTTCATTAGATATTCCAATAAAGTCACGTTGTTGGATACACGGTTTTGGCTGAGCATTCCAAGAAAGCCAATTAGTAGCTTAATGCTAGCTAGAAATTTTTAAGGAAAGACACCAAGTAGAATACTCGATGTTTGCTAAGCATTGCAAGAAAGACAACGACTATTCTACTTAATATTTGCTAGGCATTCTAACAAACCCACTTATTCGAATACTCGATGTTGGCTTAGAATACCTTATGTTGCCTTAGTATTCCAAGAAAGCCACTTATTAGAATAATCGATGTTGGCTGAACATTTCAAGAAAGCCACTTGTAAGACTACTCGATGTTGGCTATGCATTCCAAGCAAGCCACTTAGTAGAATATGCGATGTTAGCAGAGAATTCTAAGAAAGCTACCTAGTATATTATTCGTTGTTGTATCAACATTCCATCAAAGCTACCATGTATTCTACTGAAAGTTGGCTAGGCATTCCAAGAAGGCCAGTTAGTTGAATACTTGATCTTGGCTGAGAAATCAAAGAAGGCGACCGAGTCCCTTAATGTTGGCTAGGCATATTTCAAGAATACCACCAAGTAGAATACTCGATGATGTCTAGGCATTCTATGGAAGTCATTGATATGTTGATGAGTATTCCAAGAATGCCAGCGAGAAGCTTTATGTTGGTTAGACATATTCGACGAATCCACCATGTAGATTACTCGCTGGTTAAGCATTCCAAGAAAGCCTATGGGTCTTCTACTCGATTTTCATTCTAAGAAAGTCACTTTGTTGGATACACGATCCTGGCTGAGCATTCCAAGAAAGCCAGTTAGTAGCTTAATGCTAGCTAGAAATTTTTAAGGAAAGACACCAAGTAGAATACTCGATGTTTGCTAAGCATTCCAAGAAAGACAACGACTATTCTACTTGATATTTGCTAGGCATTCTAACAAACCCACTTATTAGAATACTCGATGTTGGCTTAGAATACCTTATGTTGCCTTGGTATTCCAAGAAAGCCACTTATTAGAATAATCGATGTTGGCTGAGCATTCCAGGAAAGCCACTTAGTTGAGTACTCGATGTTGACTTAGCATTCCAAGAAAGCCACTTGTAAGATTACACGATCTTGGCTGAGCATTCCATGAAGGCCAATTAGTAGCTTAATTCTACCTAGAAATTTAGAAGGAAAGACACCAGGTAGAATACTCGATGTTTGCTAAGCATTCCAAGAAAGACAATGGGTATTCTACTTGATGTTGGCTAGGCATTCTAACAACCCACTTATTAGAATACTCGATGTTTGCTTAGAATACATTATGTTGCCTTAGTATTTCAAGAAAGCCACTTTTTAGAATAGTCGATGTTGGCTGAGCATTCCAGGAAAGCCACTTAGTCGAATACTCCACGTTGGCTTAGCATTCCAAGAAAGCCACTTGTAAGATTACACGATCTTGGCTGAGCATTCCAAGAAGGCCAATTAGTAGCTTAATGCTACCTAGAAATTTTTAAGGAAAGACACCAAGTAGAATACTCGATGTTTGCTAAGCATTCCAAGAAAGGCAATGGGTATTCTACTTGATGTTGGCTAGGCATTCTAACAAACCCACTTATTAGAATACTCGATGTTTGCTTAGAATACATTATGTTGCCTTAGTATTCCAAGAAAGCCACTTATTAGAATAGTCAATGTTGGCTGAGCATTCCAGGAAAGCCACTTAGTCGAATACTCGATGTTGGCTTAGCATTCCAAGAAAGCCACTTGTAAGACTACTCGATGTTTGCTATGCATTCCAAGCAAGCCACATAGTAGAATATGCGATGTTAGCAGAGAATTCTAAGAAAGCTACCTAGTATATTATTCGTTGTTGTATCAACATTCCATGAAATCTACCATGTATTCTACTGAAAGTTGGCTAGGCATTCCTAGAAGGCCACTTAGTTGAATACTCGATCTTGGCTAAGAAATCAAAGATGGCCACCGAGTCCCTTAATGTTGGCTACACATATTTCAAGAATACCACCAAGTAGAATAATCGATATTGTCTAGGCATTCTATGGAAGTCATTGATATGTCGATGCTTGCCAAGTATTCCAAGAATGCCGGCAAGAAGCTTAATGTTGGTTGGACATATTCGGAGAATCCACCATATAGATTACTAGCTGGTTAAGCATTCAAAGAAAACCAATGGGTATTCTACTCGATTTTCATTAGATATTCCAAGAAAGTCACGTTGTTGGATACACGATTTTGGCTGAGCATTCCAAGAAAGCCAATTAGTAGCTTAATGCTAGCTAGAAATTTTTAAGGAAAGACACGAAGTAGAATACTCGATGTTTTCTAAGCATTCCAAGAAAGACAACGACTATTCTACTCGATGTTGGTTAGGCATTCTAACAAACCCACTTATTAGAATACTCGATGTTGGCTTAGAATACCTTAGGTTGCCTTAGTATTCCAAGAAAGCCACTTATTAGAATAATCGATGTTGGCTGAGCATTCCAGGAAAGCCACTTAGTTGAATACTCGATGTTGGCTTAGCATTCCAAGAAAGTCACTTGCAAGATTACTCGATGTTGGCTTAGCATTCCAAGAAAGCCACTTGTAAGATTACACAATCTTGGCTGAGCATTCCAAGAATGTCAATTAGTAGCTTAATGCTACTTAGAAATTTTTAAGGAAAAACACCAAGTAGAATACTCGATGTTTGCTAAGCATTCCAAGAAAGGCAATGGGTATTCTACTTGATATTGGCTTGGCATTCTAACAAACCCACTTATTAGAATACTCGATGTTTGCTTAGAATACATTATGTTGCCTTAGTATTCCTAGAAATCCACTTATTAGAATAGTCGATGATGGCTGAGCATTCCAGGAAAACCACTTAGTCGAATACTCCATGTTGGCTTAGCATTCCAAGAAAGCCACTTGTAAGACTACTCGATGTTGGCTATGCATTCCAAGAAAGCCTCTTAGTATAATTCGCGATGTTAGCAGAGAATTCTAAGAAAGCTACCTAGTATAATATTCGTTGTTGTCTCAACATTCCAACAAAGCTACCAGGTATTATACTTAAAGTTGGCTAGGCATTCCAAGAAGGCCACTTAGTAGAATATTCGATCTTGGCTGAGCAATCCAAGAAGACCATCGAGTCCCTTAATGTTGCCTAGGCATATTTCAAGAATACCACCAAGTAGAATACTCGATATTGTCTCTGCATTCCATGAAAGTCATTGATAAGTCGATTCTGGCAGAGTATTCCAAGAATGCCGTCAAGAAGCTTAATGTTGGTTGGACATATTCGAAGAATCCACCATGTAGATTACTCGCTGGTTAAGCATTCCAAGAAATCCAATGGGTATTCTACTCGATTTTCATTAGATATTCCAAGAAAGTCACGTTGTTGGATACACGATTTTGGCTGAGCATTCCAAGAAAGCCAATTAGTAGCTTAATGCTAGCTAGAAATTTTAAAGGAAAGACACCAAGTAGAATACTCGATGTTTGCTAAGCATTCCAAGAAAGACAACGACTATTCTACTCGATGTTGGCTAGGCATTCTAACAAACCCACTTATTAGAATACTCGATGTTGGCTTAGAATACCTTAGGTTGACTTAGTATTCCAAGAAAGCCACTTATTAGAATAATCGATGTTGGCTAAGCATTCCAGGAAAGCCACTTAGTTGAATTCTCGATGTTGGCTTAGCATTCCACGAAAGTCACTTGCAAGATTACTCGATGTTGGCTTAGAATTCCAAGAAAGCCACTTGTAAGATTACACGATCTTGGCCGAGCATTCCAAGAATGTCAATTAGTAGCTTAATGCTACCTAGAAATTTTTAAGGAAAAACACAAGTAGAATACTCCATGTTTGCTAAGCATTTCACGAAAGGCGATGGGTATTCTACTTGATATTGGCTTGGCATTCTAACAAACCCACTTATTAGAATACTCGATGTTTGCTTAGAATACATTATGTTGCCTTAGTATTCCAAGAAAGCCACTTATTAGAATAGTCGATGATGGCTGAGCATTCCAGGAAAGCCACTTAGTTGAATACTCCATGTTGGCTAAGCATTCCAAGAAAGCCACTTGCAAGACTACTCGATGTTGGCTATGCATTCCAAGAAAGCCTCTTAGTATAATTCGCGATCTTAGCAGAGAATTCTAAGAAAGCTACCTAGTATAATATTCGTTGTTGTCTCAACATTCCAGCAAAGCTACCAGGTATTCTACTTAAAGTTGGCTAGGCATTCCAAGAAGGCCACTTAGTAGAATATTCGATCTTGGCTGAGCAATCCAAGAAGGCCGTCGAGTCCCTTAATGTTGCCTAGGCATATTTCAAGAATACCACCAAGTAGAATACTCGATATTGTCTTTGCATTCCAAGAATGCCGGCAAGAAGCTTAATGTTGGTTGGACATATTCGAAGAATCCACCATGTAGATTACTCGCTGGTTAAGCATTCCAAGAAATCCAATGGGTATTCTACTCGATTTTCATTAGATATTCCAAGAAAGTCACGTTGTTGGATACACGATTTTGGCTGAGCATTCCAAGAAAGCCAATTAGTAGCTTAATGCTAGCTAGAAATTTTAAAGGAAAGACACCAAGTAGAATACTCGATGTTTTCTAAGCATTCCAAGAAAGACAACGACTATTCTACTTGATGTTTGTTAGGCATTCTAACAAACCCACTTATTAGAATACTCGATGTTGGCTTAGAATACCTTATGTTGCCTTAGTATTCCAAGAAAGCCACTTATTAGAATAATCGATGTTGGCTAAGCATTCCAGGAAAGCCACTTAGTTGAATTCTCGATGTTGGCTTAGCATTCCAAGAAAGTCACTTGCAAGATTACTCGATGTTGGCTTAGCATTCCAAGAAAGCCACTTGTAAGATTACACGATCTTGGCCGAGCATTCCAAGAATGTCAATTAGTAGCTTAATGCTACCTAGAAATTTTTAAGGAAAAACACAAGTAGAATACTGCATGTTTGCTAAGCATTTCACGAAAGGCAATGGGTATTCTACTTGATATTGGCTTGGCATTCTAACAAACCCACTTATTAGAATACTCGATGTTTGCTTAGAATACATTATGTTTCCTTAGTATTCCAAGAAAGCCACTTATTAGAATAGTCGTTGATGGCTGAGCATTCCAGGAAAGCCACTTAGTCGAATACTCCATGTTGGCTTAGCATTCCAAGAAAGCCACTTGTAAGATTACACGATCTTGGCTGAGCAATCCAAGAAGGCCAATTAGTAGCTTAATGCTACCTAGAAATTTTTAAGGAAAGACACCAAGTAGAATACTCGATGTTTGCTAAGCGTTCCAAGGAAGGCAACGACTATTCTACTTGATATTTGCAAGAAATTCTAACAAATCCACTTATTAGAATACTCGATGTTGGCTTAGAATACCTTATGTTGCCTTAGTATTCCAAGAAAGCCACTTATTAGAATAAACGATGTTGGCTGAGGCCTGAGCATTCCAGGAAAACCACTTAATTGAATACTTGATGTTGGCTTAGCATTCCAAGAAAGCCACTTGTAAGATTACTCGATGTTGGCTTAGCATTCCAAGAAAGCCACTTGTAAAATTACACGATCTTGGCTTAGCATTCCAAGAAGGCCAATTAGTAGCTTAATGATACCTAGAAATTTTTAAGGAAAGACACCAAGTTTAATACTCGACGTTTGCTAAGCATTCCAAGAAAGGCAATGGGTATTCTACTTGATGTTGGCTAGGCATTCTAACAAACCCACTTATTAGAATACTCGATGTTTGCTTAGAATACATTATGTTGCCTTAGTATTCCAAGAAAGCCACTTATTAGAATAGTCAATGTTGGCTGAGCATTCCAGGAAAGCCACTTAGTCGAATACTCGATGTTGGCTTAGCATTTCAAGAAAGCCACTTGTAAGACTACTTGATGTTGGCTATGCATTCCAAGCAAGCCACATAGTAGAATATGCGATGTTAGCAGAGAATTCTAAGAAGGCTACCTAGTATATTATTCGTTGTTTTATCAACATTCCATGAAATCTACCAGGTATTCTACTGAAAGTTGGCTAGGCATTTCAAGAAGGCCACTTAGTTGAATACTCGTTCTCGGCTGAGCAATCCAAGAAGGCCACCGAGTCCCTTAATGTTGGCTAGGTATCATTCAAGAATACCATCAAGTAGAATAATCGATATTGTCTAGGCATCTATGGAAGTCATTGATATGTCGATGCTTGCCAAGTATTCCAAGAATGCCAGCAAGAAGCTTAATGATGGTTGGACATATTCGGAGAATCCACCATGTAGATTACTAGCTGGTTAAGCATTCAAAGAAAACCAATGAGTATTCTACTCGATTTTCATTAGATATTCCAACAAAAGTCACGTTGTTGGATACACGATTTTGGCTGAGCCTTACAAGAATGCCAATTAGTAGCTTAATGCTAGCTAGAAATTTTAAAGGAAAGACACCAAGTAGTATACTCGATGTTTGCTAAGCATTCCAAGAAAGACAACGACTATGCAACTTGATGTTGGCTAGGCATTCTAACAAACCCACTTATTAGAATACTCGATGTTGGCTTAGAATACCTTATGTTTCCTTAGTATTCCACGAAAGCCACTTATTAAAATAATCGATGTTGGCTGAGCATTTCAGGAAAGCCACTTAGTTGAATACTCGATGTTGGCTTAGAATTCCAAGAAAGCCACTTGTAAGATTACTCGATGTTGGCTTAGCATTCCAAGAAAGCCACTTGTAAGATTACACGATCTTGGCTGAGCATTCCAAGAATGTCAATTTGTAGCTTAGTGCTACCTATAAATTTTTATGGAAAAACACCAAGTAGAATACTCGATGTTTGCTAAGGATTCCAAGAAAGGCAATGGGTATTCTACTTGATATTGGCTAGGCATTCTAACAAACCCATTTATTAGAATACTCGATGTTTGCTTAGAATACATTATGTTGCCTTAGTATTCCAAGAAAGCCACTTATTAGAATAGTCGATGATGTCTGAGCATTCCAGGAAAGCCACTTAGTCGAATACTCCATGTTGGCTTAGCATTCCAAGAAAGCCACTTGTAAGACTACTCGATGTTGGCTACGCATTCCAAGAAAGCCTCTTAGTATAATTCACGATGTTAGCAGAGAATTCTAAGAAAACTACCTAGTATAATATTCGTTGTTGTCTCAACATTCCAACAAAGCTACCTGGTATTCTACTTAAAGTTGGCTAGGCATTCCAAGAAGGCCAAATAGTAGAATACTCGATCTTGGCTGAGCAATCCAAGAAGGCCACCGAGTCCCTTAATGTTGGCTAGGCATATTTCAAGAATACCACCAAGTAGAATACTTGATATTGTCTAGGCATTCCATAAAAGTCATTGATATGTAGATGCGGTCCAAGTGCTTCAAGAATGCCAGTAAGAAGCTTAATGTTGGTTTGACATATTCGAAGAATCCACCATGTAGAATACTCACTTGTTAAGCATTCCAAGAAAGCCACTAGGTATTCTAATCGATTTTCATTAGATATTCCAAGAAAGTCACTTTGTTGGATACACGATCTTGGTTGAGCATTCCAAGAAAGGCAATTAGTAGCTTAATGCTACCTAGAAATTTTTAAGGAAAGACACCAAGTAGAATACTCGATGTTTGCTAAGCATTCCAAGAAAGGCAATGGGTATTCTAATTGATATTGGCTAGGCATTCTAACAAACCCATTTATTCGAATACTCGATGTTTGCTTAGAATACATTATGTTGCCTTAGTATTCCAAGAAAGCCACTTATTAGAATAGTCGATGATGGCTGAGCATTCCAGGAAAGCCACTTAGTCGAATACTCCATGTTGGCTTAGCATTCCAAGAAAGCCACTTGTAAGACTACTCGATGTTGGCTATGCATTCCAAGAAAGCCTCTTAGTATAATTCACGATGTTAGCAGAGAATTCTAAGAAAGCTACCTAGTATAATATTCGTTGTTGTCTCAACATTCCAACAAAGCTACCAGGTATTCTACTTAAAGTTGGCTAGGCATTCCAAGAAGGCCACTTAGTAGAATACTCGATCTTGGCTGAGCAATCCAAGAAGGCCACCGAGTCCCTTAATGTTGGCTAGGCATATTTCAAGAATACCACCAAGTAGAATACTTGATATTGTCTAGGCATTCCATAAAAGTCATTGATATGTAGATGCGGTCCAAGTGTTTCAAGAATGCCAGTAAGAAGCTTAATGTTGGTTTGACATATTCGAAGAATCCACCATGTAGAATACTCACTTGTTAAGCATTCCAAGAAAGCCACTAGGTATTCTAATCGATTTTCATTAGATATTCCAAGAAAGTCACTTTGTTGGATACACGATCTTGGTTGAGCATTCCAAGAAAGGCAATTAGTAGCTTAATGCTACCTAGAAATTTTTAAGGAAAGACACCAAGTAGAATACTCGATGTTTGCTAAGCATTCCAAGAAAGGCAATAGGTATTCTACTTGATGTTGGCTAGGCATTCAAACAAACCCACTTATAAGAATACTCGATGTTTGCTTAGAATACATTATGTTGCCTTAGTATTCCAAGAAATCTACTTACTAGAATAGTCGATGTTGGCTGAGCATTCCAAGAAAGCCACTTATAAGATTACTCGATGTTGGCTATGCATTCTTAGCAAGCCACTTAGTAGGATACTCGATGTTACCAGAGAATTCTAAGAAAGCTACCTAGTATAATATTCGTTGTTGTATCAACATTCCAACAAAACTAGCAGGTATTCTACTGAAAGTTGGCTAGGCATTCCAAGAAGGCCACTTAGTTGAATACTCAATCTTGGCTGAGCAATCCAAGAAGGCCACCGAGTCCCTTAATGTTGGCTAGGCATCTTTAAAGAATACCACCAAGTAAAATTATCGATTTTGTCTAGGAATTCTATGAAAGTCATTGATATGTCGATGCGGTCCAAGTATTCCAAGAATGCGAGTAAGAAGCTTAATGTTGGTCTTACATATTCGAAGAATCCACTATATAGAATACTCGTTGGTTAAGCATTCCAAGAAAGCCACTGGTTATTCTACTCGATTTTCATTAGATATTCCAATAAAGTCACGTTGTTGGATACACGGTTTTGGCTGAGCATTCCAAGAAAGCCAATTAGTAGCTTAATGCTAGCTAGAAATTTTTAAGGAAAGACACCAAGTAGAATACTCGATGTTTGCTAAGCATTGCAAGAAAGACAACGACTATTCTACTTAATATTTGCTAGGCATTCTAACAAACCCACTTATTCGAATACTCGATGTTGGCTTAGAATACCTTATGTTGCCTTAGTATTCCAAGAAAGCCACTTATTAGAATAATCGATGTTGGCTGAACATTTCAAGAAAGCCACTTGTAAGACTACTCGATGTTGGCTATGCATTCCAAACAAGCGACTTAGTAGAATATGCGATGTTAGCAGAGAATTCTAAGAAAGCTACCTAGTATATTATTCGTTGTCTTATCAACATTCCATCAAAGCTACCATGTATTCTACTGAAAGTTGGCTAGGCATTCCAAGAAGGCCAGTTAGTTGAATACTTGATCTTGGCTGAGAAATCAAAGAAGGCGACCGAGTCCCTTAATGTTGGCTAGGCATATTTCAAGAATACCACCAAGTAGAATACTCGATGATGTCTAGGCATTCTATGGAAGTCATTGATATGTTGATGAGTATTCCAAGAATGCCAGCGAGAAGCTATATGTTGGTTAGACATATTCGACGAATCCACCATGTAGATTACTCGCTGGTTAAGCATTCCAAGAAAGCCTATGGGTTTTCTACTCGATTTTCATTCTAAGAAAGTCACTTTGTTGGATACACGATCCTGGCTGAGCATTCCAAGAAAGCCAGTTAGTAGCTTAATGCTAGCTAGAAATTTTTAAGGAAAGACACCAAGTAGAATACTCGATGTTTGCTAAGCATTCCAAGAAAGACAACGACTATTCTACTTGATATATGCTAGGTGTCACAGTCGCGGTCTTTAGGGTCTCGAAAGGCGACTGTGCGGCACTTACTTTCGCTCACAAGTAAGTCAGCCAACTTGGAAACGGATCGCCGGTGGCACAACGGGCGAATATCGCAACCTCTACCCCCGTTCCTTGGAAAACGGTTTTAGAAAACGGGGTTAGAGAAAAGGTTTTGGAAAACGTTCGAAGACATTTTTGAAAGTATATTTGTTGCACAGACTATCAAGTAAGCAAAGGCACAACAACAGCTTGATAGCATACAACTCTCGGGTAGGAAGGATTGACAACTAGTCGTACCCCCCTATAGTACATTATAAAGCATTTTAGCCTTGGCAGGCTTAAACATGAAAATCACGAGGAGTCATACACTTGAGAAATGCAAAGGAAAGTAAACAAGCGATACAAAGGAAATACATATAATGAAAGCATGGGGGGAAAGGGTTGACATGGGCATGCGGCCATAGGCAACACGCCTTGGACGAGCATGATCGTGACATCCTCCCCCACTTAAATGGTTGACGTCTCTGTCAACCGACGCTGCTCGAATTCTGCGATCTGGAGGGCAGCAGTCTTCAGGTCTTCGGCGCGCTCCCAACTGATTTCGGCCTCTGGGAGCCCTTTCCACTTCACTAAGAACTCCTGTAGATCCCGTCGTGGGTTGCCGATGCGACGGGTCCTTTCTGCTAACACTTCCTCGACTTCTTTATCGGCGACGTTCTTCATGGTGACGGGTGGTCGAGTGACTTCATTGCGGGCGGTATCCTCGAGGTCGGGGTGGTAGGGTTTCAAATTACTGACATGAATGACAGGATGGATTTTCATCCATGCAGGAAGTTGAACCCTATATGAGGCTTTCCCGACCTTTTGGATAACATCGACTGGACCTTCATATCTCCGGATGAGGCCATATTGGTGGTCATCGACAGGTTCTCTAAATATGCGACGTTCATTCCAGTCAAGAAGTTGTGTTCAGCTGAGATGACGGCACAGTTATTCTTTAAACATGTAGTCAAGCTATGGGGTGTCCCTGCCAGCATCATTAGCGACAGAGATGCGCGATTCACCGGTACTTTCTGGACGGAATTATTCAGGCTATTAGGCTCTAACCTGAATATTTCTTCCAGCTATCACCCCCAGACGGATGGTCAAACAGAGAGATTCAATAGCATGCTTGAAGAATATCTGCGCCACTTCATCGATGCAAGACAGAAAAATTGGGCCGAGATGCTCGATGTGGCTCAATTTAGTTTAATCTGGTCTGTCCTCGTCGCAATTTCTTCAAGACGAGATTCTAGGAAGCGCACCGAATCGGGGACTTCCCTCAGGTAGAGCATCTGTTCTTCGATCTCTACCAATCTTTCTACATGGGTCTTGCCCAACTGTTTTACTGCCGACATGATTTCGGACTTCTCTTTCAGGAGCCAACTGGGCTCTGATACCAACTGTCACAGTCGCGGTCTTTAGGGTCTCGAAAGGCGACTGTGCGGCACTTACTTTCGCTCACAAGTAAGTCAGCCAACTTGGAAACGGATCGCCGGTGGCACAACGGGCGAATATCGCAACCTCTACCCCCGTTCCTTGGAAAACGGTTTTAGAAAACGGGGTTAGAGAAGAGGTTTTGGAAAACGTTCGAAGACATTTTTGAAAGTATATTTGTTGCACAGACTATCAAGTAAGCAAAGGCACAACAACAGCTTGATAGCATACAACTCTCGGGTAGGAAGGATTGACAACTAGTCGTACCCCCCTATAGTACATTATAAAGCATTTTAGCCTTGGCAGGCTTAAACATGAAAATCACGAGGAGTCATACACTTGAGAAATGCAAAGGAAAGTAAACAAGCGATACAAAGGAAATACATATAATGAAAGCATGAGGGGAAAGGGTTGACATGGGCATGCGGCCATAGGCAACACGCCTTGGACGAGCATGACCGTGACACTAGGCATTCTAACAAACCCACTTATTAGAATACTCGATGTTGGCTTAGAATACCTTATGTTGCCTTAGTATTCCAAGAAAGCCACTTATCAGAATAATCGATGTTGGCTGAGCATTCCAGGAAAGCCACTTAGTTGAGTACTCGATGTTGACTTAGCATTCCAAGAAAGCCACTTGTAAGATTACACGATCTTGGCTGAGCATTCCATGAAGGCCAATTCGTAGCTTAATGCTACCTAGAAATTTAGAAGGAAAGACACCAAGTAGAATACTCGATGTTTGCTAAGCATTCCAAGAAAGACAATGGGTATTCTACTTGATGTTGGCTAGGTATTCTAACAACCCACTTATTAGAATACTCGATGTTTGCTTAGAATACATTATGTTGCCTTAGTATTTCAAGAAAGCCACTTTTTAGAATAGTCGATGTTGGCTGAGCATTCCAGGAAAGCCACTTAGTCGAATACTCCATGTTGGCTTAGCATTCCAACAAAGCCACTTGTAAGATTACACGATCTTGACTGAGCATTCCAAGAAGGCCAATTAGTAGCTTAATGCTACCTAGAAATTTTTAAGGAAAGACACCAAGTAGAATACTCGATGTTTGCTAAGCATTCCAAGAAATGCAATGGGTATTCTACTTGATGTTGGCTAGGCATTCTAACAAACCCACTTATTAGAATACTCGATGTTTGCTTAGAATACATTATGTTGCCTTAGTATTCCAAGAAAGCCACTTATTAGAATAGTCAATGTTGGCTGAGCATTCCAGGAAAGCCACTTAGTCGAATACTCGATGTTGGCTTAGCATTCCAAGAAAGCCACTTGTAAGACTACTCGATGTTTGCTATGCATTCCAAGCAAGCCACATAGTAGAATATGCGATGTTAGCAGAGAATTATAAGAAAGCTACCTAGTATATTATTTGTTGTTGTATCAACATTCCATGAAATCTACCATGTATTCTACTGAAAGTTGGCTAGGAATTCCTAGAAGGCCACTTAGTTGAATACTCGATCTTGGCTAAGAAATCAAAGATGGCCACCGAGTCCCTTAATGTTGGCTACACATATTTCAAGAATACCACCAAGTAGAATAATCGATATTGTCTAGGCATTCTATGGAAGTCATTGATATGTCGATGCTTGCCAAGTATTCCAAGAATGCCGGCAAGAAGCTTAATGTTGGTTGGACATATTCGGAGAATCCGCCATTTAGATTACTAGCTGGTTAAGCATTCAAAGAAAACCAATGGGTATTCTACTCGATTTTCATTAGATATTCCAAGAAAGTCACGTTGTTGGATACACGATTTTGGCTGAGCATTCCAAGAAAGCCAATTAGTAGCTTAATGCTAGCTAGAAATTTTTAAGGAAAGACACGAAGTAGAATACTCGATGTTTTCTAAGCATTCCAAGAAAGACAACGACTATTCTACTCGATGTTGGTTAGGCATTCTAACAAACCCACTTATTATAATACTCGATGTTGACTTAGAATACCTTTGGTTGCCTTAGTATTCCAAGAAAGCCACTTATTAGAATAATCGATGTTGGCTGAGCATTCCAGGAAAGCCACTTAGTTGAATACTCGATGTTGGCTTAGCATTCCAAGAAAGTCACTTGCAAGATTACTCGATGTTGGCTTAGCATTCCAAGAAAGCCACTTGTAAGATTACACAATCTTGGCTGAGCATTCCAAGAATGTCAATTAGTAGCTTAATGCTACCTAGAAATTTTTAAGGAAAAACACCAAGTAGAATACTCGATGTTTGCTAAGCATTCCAAGAAAGGCAATGGGTATTCTACTTGATATTGGCTTGGCATTCTAACAAACCCACTTATTAGAATACTCGATGTTTGCTTAGAATACATTATGTTGCCTTAGTATTCCTAGAAATCCACTTATTAGAATAGTCGATGATGGCTGAGCATTCCAGGAAAACCACTTAGTCGAATACTCCATGTTGGCTTAGCATTCCAAGAAAGCCACTTGTAAGACTACTCGATGTTGGCTATGCATTCCAAGAAAGCCTCTTAGTATAATTCGCGATGTTAGCAGAGAATTCTAAGAAAGCTACCTAGTATAATATTCGTTGTTGTCTCAACATTCCAGCAAAGCTACCAGGTATTCTACTTAAAGTTGGCTAGGCATTCCAAGAAGGCCACTTAGTAGAATATTCGATCTTGGCTGAGCAATCCAAGAAGGCCATCGAGTCCCTTAATGTTGCCTAGGGATATTTCAAGAATACCACCAAGTAGAATACTCGATATTGTCTCTGCATTCCATGAAAGTCATTGATAAGTCGATGCTGACAGAGTATTCCAAGAATGCCAGCAAGAAGCTTAATGTTGGTTGGACATATTCGAAGAATCCACCATGTAGATTACTCGCTGGTTAAGCATTCCAAGAAATCCAATGGGTATTCTACTCGATTTTCATTAGATATTCCAAGAAAGTCACGTTGTTGGATACACGATTTTGGCTGAGCATTCCAAGAAAGCCAATTAGTAGCTTAATGCTAGCTAGAAATTTTAAAGGAAAGACACCAAGTAGAATACTCGATGTTTGCTAAGCATTCCAAGAAAGACAACGACTATTCTACTCGATGTTGGCTAGGCATTCTAACAAACCCACTTATTAGAATACTCGATGTTGGCTTAGAATACCTTAGGTTGCCTTAGTATTCCAAGAAAGCCACTTATTATAATAATCGATGTTGGCTAAGCATTCCAGGAAAGCCACTTAGTTGAATTCTCGATGTTGGCTTAGCATTCCACGAAAGTCACTTGCAAGATTACTCGATGTTGGCTTAGCATTCCAAGAAAGCCACTTGTAAGATTACACGATCTTGGCCGAGCATTCCAAGAATGTCAATTAGTAGCTTAATGCTACCTAGAAATTTTTAAGGAAAAACACAAGTAGAATACTGCATGTTTGCTAAGCATTTCACGAAAGGCAATGGGTATTCTACTTGATATTGGCTTGGCATTCTAACAAACCCACTTATTAGAATACTCGATGTTTGCTTAGAATACATTATGTTGCCTTAGTATTCCAAGAAAGCCACTTATTAGAATAGTCGATGATGGCTGAGCATTCCAGGAAAGCCACTTAGTCGAATACTCCATGTTGGCTAAGCATTCCAAGAAAGCCACTTGCAAGACTACTCGATGTTGGCTATGCATTCCAAGAAAGCCTCTTAGTATAATTCGCGATCTTAGCAGAGAATTCTAAGAAAGCTACCTAGTATAATATTCGTTGTTGTCTCAACATTCCAGCAAAGCTACCAGGTATTCTACTTAAAGTTGGCTAGGCATTCCAAGAAGGCCACTTAGTAGAATATTCGATCTTGGCTGAGCAATCCAAGAAGGCCGTCGAGTCCCTTAATGTTGCCTAGGCATATTTCAAGAATACCACCAAGTAGAATACTCGATATTGTCTCTGCATTCCATGAAAGTCATTGATAAGTCGATGATGGCAGAGTATTCCAAGAATGCCGGCAAGAAGCTTAATGTTGGTTGGACATATTCGAAGAATCCACCATGTAGATTACTCGCTGGTTAAGCATTCCAAGAAATCCAATGGGTATTCTACACGATTTTCATTAGATATTCCAAGAAAGTCACGTTGTTGGATACACGATTTTGGCCGAGCATTCCAAGAAAGCCAATTAGTAGCTTAATGCTAGCTAGAAATTTTAAAGGAAAGACACCAAGTAGAATACTCAATGTTTGCTAAGCATTCCAAGAAAGACAACGACTATTGTACTCGATGTTGGCTAGGCATTCTAACAAACCCACTTATTAGAATACTCGATGTTGGCTTAGAATACCTTATGTTGCCTTAGTATTCCAAGAAAGCCACTTATTAGAATAATCGATGTTGGCTAAGCATTCCAGGAAAGCCACTTAGTTGAATTCTCGATGTTGGCTTAGCATTCCACGAAAGCCACTTGCAAGATTACTCGATGTTCGCTTAGCATTCCAAGAAAGCCACTTGTAAGATTACACGATCTTGGCCGAGCATTCCAAGAAGGTCAATTAGTAGCTTAATGCTACCTAGAAATTTTTAAGGAAAAACACAAGTAGAATACTCCATGTTTGCTAAGCATTTCACGAAAGGCAATGGGTATTCTACTTGATATTGGCTTGGCATTCTAACAAACCCACTTATTAGAATACTCGATGTTTGCTTAGAATACATTATGTTGCCTTAGTATTCCAAGAAAGCCACTTATTAGAATAGTAGATGATGGCTGAGCATTCCAGGAAAGCCACTTAGTCGAATACTCCATGTTGGCTTAGCATTCCAAGAAAGCCACTTGCAAGACTACTCGATGTTGGCTATGCATTCCAAGAAAGCCTCTTAGTATAATTCGCGATCTTAGCAGAGAATTCTAAGAAAGCTACCTAGTATAATATTCGTTGTTGTCTCAACATTCCAGCAAAGCTACCAGGTATTCTACTTAAAGTTGGCTAGGCATTCCAAGAAGGCCACTTAGTAGAATATTCGATCTTGGTTGAGCAATCCAAGAAGGCCATCGAGTCCCTTAATGTTGCCTAGGCATATTTCAAGAATACCACCAAGTAGAATACTCGATATTGTCTTTGCATTCCAAGAATGCCGGCAAGAAGCTTAATGTTGGTTGGACATATTCGAAGAATCCACCATGTAGATTACTCGCTGGTTAAGCATTCCAAGAAATCCAATGGGTATTCTACTCGATTTTCATTAGATATTCCAAGAAAGTCAAGTTGTTGGATACACGATTTTGGCTGAGCATTCCAAGAAAGCCAATTAGTACAATTAGTAGCTTAATGCTAGCTAGAAATTTTAAAGGAAAGACACCAAGTAGAATACTCGATGTTTGCTAAGCATTCCAAGAAAGACAACGACTATTCTACTTGATATTTGCTAGGCATTCTAACAAACCCACTTATTAGAATACTCGATGTTGCCTTAGAATACCTTATGTTGCCTTAGTATTCCAAGAAAGCCACTTATTAGAATAATCGATGTTGGCTAAGCATTCCAGGAAAGCCACTTAGTTGAATTCTCGATGTTGGCTTAGCATTCCAAGAAAGTCACTTGCAAGATTACTCGATGTTGGCTTAGCATTCCAAGAAAGCCACTTGTAAGATTACACGATCTTGGCCGAGCATTCCAAGAATGTCAATTAGTAGCTTAATGCTACCTAGAAATTTTTAAGGAAAAACACCAAGTAGAATACTTGATGTTTGCTAGGCATTCCAAGAAAGGCAATGGGTATTCTACTTGATGTTGACTAGGCATTCTAACAAACCCACTTATTAGAATACTCGATGTTTGCTTAGAATACATTATGTTGCCTTTGTATTCCAAGAAAGCCACTTATTAGAATAGTCAATGTTGGCTGAGCATTCCAGGAAAGCCACTTAGTCGAATACTCCATGTTGGCTTAGCATTCCAAGAAAGCCACTTGTAAGACTACTCGATGTTGGCTATGCATTCCAAGAAAGCCTCTTAGTATAATTCACGATCTTAGCAGAGAATTCTAAGAAAGCTACCTAGTATAATATTTGTTGTTGTCTTAACATTCCAGCAAAGCTACCAGGTATTTTACTTAAAGTTGGCTAGGCATTCCAAGAAGGCCACTTAGTAGAATATTCGATCTTGGCTGAGCAATCCAAGAAGGCCACCGAGTCCCTTAATGTTGCCTAGGCATATTTCAAGAATACCACCAAGTAGAATACTCGATATTGTCTAGGCATTCCATGAAAGTCATTGATATGTCGATGCGCTCCAAGTGTTTCAAGAATGCCAGTAAGAAGCTTAATGGTTGTTTGACATATTCGAAGAATCCACCATGTAGAATACTCTCTTGTTAAGCATTCCAAGAAAGCCACGGGGTATTCTACTCGATTTGCATTAGATATTCAAAGAAAGTCACATTTTTGGATACACGATCTTGGCTGAGCATTCCAAGATGGCCAATTAGTAGTTTAATGCTACCTAGAAATTTAGAAGGAAAGACACCAAGTAGAATACTCGATCTTTGCTAAGCATTCCAAGAAAGACAATGGGTATTCTACTTGATGTTGGCTAGGCATTCTAACAACCCACTTATTAGAATACTCGATGTTTGCTTAGAATACATTATGTTGCCTTAGTATTTCAGGAAAGCCACTTTTTAGAATAGTCGATGTTGGCTGAGCATTCTAGGAAAGCCACTCAGTCGAATACTCCATGTTGGCTTAGCATTCCAAGAAAGCCACTTGTAAGATTACACGATCTTGGCTGAGCAATCCAAGAAGGGCAATTAATAGCTTAATGCTACCTAGAAATTTTTAAGGAAAGACACCAAGTAGAATACTCGATGTTTGCTTAGCGTTCCAAGGAAGGCAACGACTATTCTACTTGATATTTGCAAGGAATTCTAACAAATCCACTTATTAGAATACTCGATGTTGGCTTAGAATACCTTATGTTGCCTTAGTATTCCAAGAAAGCCACTTATTTGAATAATCGATGTTGGCTGAGGCCTGAGCATTCCAGGAAAACCACTTAATTGAATACTCGATGTTGGCTTAGCATTCCAAGAAAGCCACTTGTAAGATTACTCGATGTTGGCTTAGCATTCCAAGAAAGCCACTTGTAAGATTACACGATCCTTGCTGAGCATTCCAAGAATGTCAATTTGTAGCTTAATGCTACCTAGAAATTTTTATGGAAAAACACCAAGTGGAATACTCGATGTTTGCTAAGCATTCCAAGAAAGGCAATGGGTATTCTACTTGATATTGGCTAGGCATTCTAACAAACCCATTTATTAGAATACTCGATGTTTGCTTAGAATACATTATGTTGCCTTAGTATTCCAAGAAAGCCACTTATTAGAATAGTCGATGATGGCTGAGCATTCCAGGAAAGCCACTTAGTCGAATACTCCATGTTGGCTTAGCATTCCAAGAAAGCCACTTGTTAGACTACTCGATGTTGGCTATGCATTCCAAGAAAGCCTCTTAGTATAATTCACGATGTTAGTAGAGAATTCTAAGAAAGCTACCTAGTATAATATTCGTTGTTGTCTCAACATTCCAACAAAGCTACCAGGTATTCTACTTAAAGTTGGCTAGGCATTCCAAGAAGGCCACTTAGTAGAATATTCGATCTTGGTTGAGCAATCCAAGAAGGCCACTTAGTAGACTATTCGTTCTTGGCTGAGCAATCCAAGAAGGCCACCGAGTCCATTAATGTTGCCTTGGCATATTTCAAGAATACCACTAAGTAGACTACTTGATATTGTCTAGGCATTCCATGAAAGTCATTGATATGTCGATGCGCTCCAAGTGTTTAAGAATGCCAGTAAGAAGCTTAATGTTGATTTGACATATTCGAAGAATCCACCATGTAGAATACTCTCTTGTTAAGCATTCCAAGAAAGCCACTGGGTATTCTACTCGATTTGCATTAGATATTCGAAGAAAGTCACATTGTTGGATACAGGATCTTGGCTGAGCATTCCAAGAAAGGCAGTTAGTAGCTTAATGCTACCTAGAAATTTTAATGGAAAGACACCAAGTAGAATACTCGATGTTTGCTAAGCATTCCAAGAAAGGCAATGGGTATTCTACTTGATGTTGGCTAGGGATTCTAACAAACCCACTTATTAGAATACTTGATGTGTACTTAGAATACATTATGTTGCCTTAGTATTCCAAGAAAGCCACATATTAGAATAGTCGATGTTGGCTGAGCTTTCAAGGAAAGCAACTTAGTCGAATACTCGATGTTGGCTTAGCATTCCAAGAAAGCCATTTGTAAGATTACTCGATATTGGCTATGCATTCCAAGCAAGCCACTTAGTAGGATACTCGAGGGTACCAGAGAATTCTAAGAAAAGCACCTAGTACATACTCGTTGTTGTAACATTCCATCAAAGCTACCATGTATTCCACTGAAAGTTGGCTAGGCATTCCAAGAAGGCCACTTAGTTGAATACTCGATCTTAACTGAGAAATCAATGAAGGCCACCAAGTCCCTTAATGTTGGTTAGGCATATTTCAAGAATACCACCAAGTAGAATACTCGATATTGTCTAGGCATTCTATGGAAGTCATTGATATGTCGATGCCATCTAAGTATTCCAAGAATGCCAATGAGAAGTTTTATGTTGGTTAGACATATTCGAAAAATCCACCATGTAGATTACTCGCTGGTTAAGCATTCCAAGAAAGCCAATGGGTATTCTACTCGATTTTCATTAGAAATTCCAAGAAAGTCACTTTGTTGGATACACGATCTTGGCATAGTATTCCAAGAAAGCCAGTTTGTAGCTTAATGCTAGTTAGAAGTCTTTAAGGAAAGACACCAAGTAGAATATTCGATGTTTGCTAAGCATTCCAAGAAAGACGCTATTCTACTTGATATTTGCTAGGCATTCTAACAAACCCACTTATTAGAATATTCGATTTTGGCTCAGAATAGCTTATGTTGCCTTAGTATTCCAAGAAAGCCACTTATTAGAATAATCGATGTTGGCTGAGTGTCACGGTCATGCTCGTCCAAGGCGTGTTGCCTATGGCCGCATGCCCATGTCAACCCTTTCCCCTCATGCTTTCATTATATGTATTTCCTTTGTATCGCTTGTTTACTTTCCTTTGCATTCCTCAAGTGTATGACTCCTCGTGATTTTCATGTTTAAGCCTGCCAAGGCTAAAATGCTTTATAATGTACTATAGGGGGGTACGACTAGTTGTCAATCCTTCCTACCCGAGAGTTGTATGCTATCAAGCTGTTGTTGTGCCTTTGCTTACTTGATAGTCTGTGCAACAAATATACTTTCAGAAATGTCTTCGAACGTTTTCCAAAACCTTTTTCTCTAACCCCGTTTTCTAAAACCGTTTTCCAAGGAACGGGGGTAGAGGTTGCGATATTCGCCCGTTGTGCCACCGGCGATCCGTTTTCAAGTTGGCTGACTTACTTGTGAGCGAAAGTAAGTGCCGCACAGTCGCCTTTCGAGACCCTAAAGACCGCGACTGTGACAGTTGGTATCAGAGACCAGTTGGCTCCTGAAAGAGAAGTCCGAAATCATGTCGGCAGTAAAACAGTTGGGCAAGACCCATGTAGAAAGACTGGTAGAGATCGAAGAACAGATGCTCTACCTGAGGGAAGTCCCCGATTCGGTGCGCTTCCTAGAATCTCGTCTTGAAGAAATTGCGACGAGGACAGACCAGATTGATATGGTAGCTGGCCGCGTGGATGGAATGCCCGTCCAAGAATTGATTATGAGGGTTGAAAACCTCGAGAACAGAGCTGTGAAACCTAGCAGCTTCGAGCGTGGGGACAGCTCGACGGGCTCTGTTGCCCAGATGGAGGAGCGTGTCGATGGTCTGGACAGCTCCCAAAAAGCAATAGTTCAGATGGTCACAGAACTGTCTGAAGATGTGAAAGCGGCCCTTGACGTCGTCAGAGCCGAAGTGGCGGATTTAAGCGCCAGACTAAATCTCACCATGAGAGCGGTGGGAAACCAAACCCCGACAGGGGGTGCGGTCCAATTAAACAAAGTGAAAGTCCCCGAGCCGAAACCCTTCTGTGGGGTTCGAGACGCCAAAGCCCTGGAGAACTTTATCTTTGATCTGGAACAGTACTTCAGGGCCACAAATACGACAACAGAGGAGTCGAAAATCACCTTGGCGACTATGCACCTGGCAGATGACGCCAAGTTGTGGTGGAGGTCCCGCTACAGGGACGTTCAAGAAGGTCGATGTGTCATTGACACATGGGAAAGACTGAAACAAGAGTTACGTTCACAGTTCTTCCCAGAGAATGTTGAGATTTTGGCGCGTCGTAAGTTACGCGAGTTGAAACACACAGGAACGATCCGAGAGTATGTCAAGCAGTTTTCTGGATTGATGTTGGACATACGAGACATGTCAGAGAAAGACAAGGTCTTCTGTTTTATAGAGGGATTGAAATCGTGGGCGAAGTCAAAGCTGTATGAACAGAGAGTACAGTCACTATCAGACGCTTATGCAGCCGCAGAACGTCTGTTCGATCTTAGCAACGACCAGCCGCAAGAACAAAGACGGAATCAAGCCCCCTCGAGTGGGGGAAATAGATCTGTGCGATCCAGCTCTCCCAAAAGTGGGGGAGGAGACAAAGGTGGGGGAAGTAACCGCAACTACTTCCAGCCAAGAGGCGGAAGTTCATATCGAGGCCCGAACCAGCAAGTCAACAACGACAAACCTTATTGTTACATCTGTAAAGGGGCACATCGATCGTACCAGTGTCCTAGTAAAACAGCATTCAACGCCTTTCAAGCTTCATTGACGGGCAACGTGGGTCCCGAAACTGAGAGTGTTGAGACTACCACAACGAATGAGGCGAATGAGGACAACCCTCGCATGGGGGCCTTGAAATTCCTATCCGCCCTCCAAAGGAAATCTGAAGGGGCCAAAGAGCCGCTCGAAAGGGGTCTCATGTATGTCGAGGCGTGGGTTAATCAGAAGCAGACCAAGAGTACAATGGTCGACTCTGGTGCCACCCACAACTTCATGACTGAAACTGAAGCACGACGATTGAACCTAAAGTGGGACAGGGATCCAGGGAAGATGAAAGCGGTAAACTCAGCCGCCCTACCGATCATGGGAATTGCTAAGAGAGCGACTGTCAAGCTGGGGGATTGGAATGGCCATGCAGATTTTGTGATTGTAAAGATGGATGATTTCGACGTGGTGTTGGGAATGGAATTCCTTCTCGAACACAAGGTCATTCCAATGCCCCTAGCAAAATGCTTGGTGATCACAGGAACCAACCCCACGGTCGTGACGACCAGTATCAGACAACCGACTGGGGTGAAAATGATATCAGCCCTCCAGTTAAAGAAAGGTCTTGCGCACGATGAACCCACATTCATCGCCGTCCCAATGACAGAAGACAAAAATTTGGAAGCACCAGTCCCCAGTGAGATCCAACGTCTGTTGGACAAGTATTGTGATGTAATGCCAGAAAGTTTGCCCAGGAACCTACCTCCACGACGGGGGATAGATCACGAAATCGAACTGTTACCAGGGGCGAGACCGCCCGCTAAAAATGCCTACCGCATGGCGCCGCCTGAATTAGCAGAGCTGCGAAAACAGCTAGATGAGTTACTGAATGCCGGGTTCATTAGGCCCGCGAAGGCTCCATATGGGGCCCCAGTGTTGTTCCAGAAGAAGAAAGACGGAAGCCTACGGTTATGCATTGACTATCGAGCCCTCAACAAGCTCACGGTGCGTAATAAGTATCCACTTCCCATTATCACCGACTTGTTTGACCGGCTCCACGGGGCAAAGTATTTCTCGAAATTAGATCTCAGATCGGGATACTATCAAGTACGCATCGCCGAAGGAGATGAACCCAAGACAACGTGTGTCACAAGGTACGGGGCCTTCGAGTTCTTGGTCATGCCATTCGGCCTGACGAACGCTCCGGCTACCTTTTGTACACTAATGAACCAAGTGTTCCATGAGTACCTCGATAAGTTTGTGGTGGTTTACCTCGACGACATAGTAGTCTACAGCCCGACCATGGAAGAACATGAACTTCACTTGCAGTTGGTTTTTGAGAAATTGAAGAGAAATCAACTGTATGTGAAGAGAGAGAAATGCGCCTTCGCGCAACAGCGCATTAATTTCCTCGGACACGTGATCGAAGCCGGTCGTATTGGTATGGAAGAAGGAAAGGTGGCAGCCATCAGGGATTGGGAAGTCCCGACGACAGTAACAAAACTACGTTCCTTCTTGGGACTGGCCAATTACTATCGACGATTCGTAGAGGGATTCTCGAATCGTGCCAGTCCCTTAACCGAGTTGTTGAAGAAAGACAAGACGTGGATTTGGACTCCAGATTGCCAAACTGCGTTTGATGAGTTGAAACGAGCAATGATGGAAGGCCCGGTACTCGGAATTGCCGATGTTACTAAACCTTTCGTAGTAGAGACCGATGCGTCAGACTACGCGTTGGGTGGTGTTCTAACCCAGGATGGACACCCCATCGCATATGAAAGTCGGAAACTGAATGACGCAGAGAAGAGATACGTCGCCTCAGAGAAGGAGATGTTGGCAGTGGTTCACTGCTTGAGAGCTTGGAGACAGTACCTCCTCGGAGCCAAATTCGTCGTCAAGACCGATAACAGCTCCATCTGTCACTTCTTCAGGCAGCCGAAGCTGTCCTCCAAGCAAGCGAGATGGCAAGAATGTCTCGCAGAGTATGATTTTCAGTTCGAACATAAGGCGGGTAAGGCCAACCAGGCGGCAGATGCGCTGAGTCGGAAGAGCGAGCGTGCGGCCCTGTGCATGCTAGCCCATTTGAAAGCAAGCAGGTTGAACGGAACCATCCGCGAGACCATCAAGAAACATTTGTCGAACGATACGGCCGCGCAGGCCATTATTCAACTGGCGAAAGAAGGGAAGACACGCCAGTATTGGATAGAGGATGACCTACTGTTCACTAGAGGTAACCGCCTATACGTCCCTCGTTCAGGGAACTTACGAAGACTCCTGTTGGAAGAATGTCACGACACTCTGTGGGCAGGTCACACAGGGTGGCAAAGAACTTATGCCCTTCTGAAACAGGGCTATTACTGGCCAAACCTCCGCGACGACGTCATGCAATTCACAAAGACTTGTCTTATCTGCCAACAAGACAAGGTCGAAAGGGCCAAGATAGCGGGATTGCTGGAACCCTTGCCTGTTCCTGCAAGGCCGTGGGAAAGCGTCTCCCTCGACTTCATCACCCACCTGCCGAAAGTTGGAGAATTTGAGGCCATATTGGTGGTCATCGACAGGTTCTCTAAATATGCGACGTTCATTCCAGTCAAGAAGTTGTGTTCAGCTGAGATGACGGCACAGTTATTCTTTAAACATGTAGTAAAGTTATGGGGTGTCCCTGCCAGCATCATTAGCGACAGAGATGCGCGATTCACCGGTACTTTCTGGACGGAATTATTCAGGCTATTAGGCTCTAACCTGAATATTTCTTCCAGCTATCACCCCCAGACGGATGGACAAACAGAGAGATTCAATAGCATGCTTGAAGAATATCTGCGCCACTTCATCGATGCAAGACAGAAAAATTGGGTCGAGATGCTCGATGTGGCTCAATTTAGTTTCAATTGCCAAAAGAGCACCTCGACAGGCAAGACTCCGTTCGAAGTTGTTTGCGGGCGGCAGCCCATGATGCCTCATGTCGTTGATCACCCGTACGCAGGCAAAAGCCCCCAAGCGTATAATTTCACCAAAGAGTGGAGACAAACCTCTGAGGTCGCTCGGGCTTATCTAGAGAAGGCGTCAAAGCGCATGAAGAAATGGGCAGATCAGAAGCGGCGTCCTCTAGAGTTCCAAGAAGGGGACAAAGTGCTAATCAAGCTGAAACCCGAGCAACTTCGTTTCCGGGGAAGTCGAGACCAGCGCCTCATCCGGAGATATGAAGGTCCAGTCGATGTTATCCAAAAGGTCGGGAAAGCCTCATATAGGGTTCAACTTCCTGCATGGATGAAAATCCATCCTGTCATTCATGTCAGTAATTTGAAACCCTACCACCCCGACCTCGAGGATACCGCCCGCAATGAAGTCACTCGACCACCCGTCACCATGAAGAACGTCGCCGATAAAGAAGTCGAGGAAGTGTTAGCAGAAAGGACCCGTCGCATCGGCAACCCACGACGGGATCTACAAGAGTTCTTAGTGAAGTGGAAAGGGCTCCCAGAGGCCGAAATCAGTTGGGAGCGCGCCGAAGACCTGAAGACTGCTGCCCTCCAGATCGCAGAATTCGAGCAGCGTCGGTTGACAGAGACGTCAACCATTTAAGTGGGGGAGGATGTCACGGTCATGCTCGTCCAAGGCGTGTTGCCTATGGCCGCATGCCCATGTCAACCCTTTCCCCTCATGCTTTCATTATATGTATTTCCTTTGTATCGCTTGTTTACTTTCCTTTGCATTCCTCAAGTGTATGACTCCTCGTGATTTTCATGTTTAAGCCTGCCAAGGCTAAAATGCTTTATAATGTACTATAGGGGGGTACGACTAGTTGTCAATCCTTCCTACCCGAGAGTTGTATGCTATCAAGCTGTTGTTGTGCCTTTGCTTACTTGATAGTCTGTGCAACAAATATACTTTCAGAAATGTCTTCGAACGTTTTCCAAAACCTTTTTCTCTAACCCCGTTTTCTAAAACCGTTTTCCAAGGAACGGGGGTAGAGGTTGCGATATTCGCCCGTTGTGCCACCGGCGATCCGTTTTCAAGTTGGCTGACTTACTTGTGAGCGAAAGTAAGTGCCGCACAGTCGCCTTTCGAGACCCTAAAGACCGCGACTGTGACACTGAGCATTCCAGGAAAGCCAGTTAGTTGAATACTCGATGTTGGCGTAGCATTCCAAGAAAGCCACTTGAAAGATTACTCGATGTTGGCTTAGCATTCTAAGAAAGCATCTTGTAAGATTACACGATTTTGGCTGAGCATTCCAAGAAGGCCAATTAGTAGCTTAAAGCTACCTAGAAATTTTTAAGGAAAGACACCAAGTAGAATACTCGATGTGTGCTAAGTGATGTAGGACATCTTTGTTCCAATCTTGAAAACTTATCATGTTTTCTTTAGTTTCTTGAAGATATTATCTTTTATTATATTTTTTACTGTACAATAATATTTTTGTTAAGATTGGTAGATTTCCAGCAATTAATTCCTTTTATCTAGGTTGTTAAGTTAGTTATTAGCTGTTTAGTCTTATTTTCCAGCCTTCCTATTTGTATATAAAGGGGGCTGCTGCCTTTTGTAAAGTATCTTTGACATCATTAATAAATTTCCTCCATACTTGATACATCACTAAGCATTCCAAGAAAGGCAATGAGTATTCTACTTGATGTTGGCTAGGCATTCTAACAAACCCACTTATTAGAATACTGGATGTTTGCTTAGAATAAATTATGTTGCCTTAGTATTCGAAGAAAGCCACTTATTAGAATAGTTGATGTTGGCTTAGCATTCCAGGAAAGCCACTTAGTCGAATACTCCATGTTGGCTTAGCATTCCAAGAAAGCCACTTAGTAGGATACTTGATGTTACCAGAGAATTCTAAGAAAGCTACCCCTAGTATAATATTCGTTGTTGTATCAACATTCTAACAAAACTACCAGGTATTCTACTGAAAGTTGGCTAGGCATTTCACGAAAGCCACTTAGTTGAATACTCGTTCTCGGTTGAGCAATCCAAGAAGGCCACCGAGTCCTTTAATGTTGGCTAGGTATCTTTCAAGAATACCATCAAGTAGAATAATCGATATTGTCTAGGCATTCTATGAAAGTCATTGATATGTCGATGCAGTCCAAGTATTCCAAGAAAGCCAGTAAGAAGCTTAATGTTGGTCTGACATATTCGAAGAATCCACCATGTAAAATACTCGTTTGTTAGGCATTTCAAGAAAGCCACTGGTTATTCTACTCGATTTTCATTAGATATTCCAAGAAAGTCACTTTGTTGGATACACGATCTTGGTTGAGCATTCCAAGAAAGCCAATTACTAGCTTAATGCTAGCTAGAAATTTTTAAGGAAAAACACCATGTAGAATTCGATGTTTGCTAAGCATTCCAAGAAAGGCAACAGGTATTCTACTTGATGTTGGCTAGACATTCTAACAAACCCACTTATTAGAAGACTCAATGTATGCTTACAATACCTTATGTTGGCTTAGTATTCCAACAAAGTCAGTATTCCAACAAAGTCACTTATCAGAATACTCGATGTTGGCTGAGTATTCTAGGAAAACCACTTAGTTGAATACTCGATGTTGGCTTAGCATTCCAAGAAAGCCACTTGTAAGACTACTCGATGTTGGCTATGCATTCCAAGAAAGCCACTTAGTATAATTCACGATGTTAGCAGAGAATTCTAAGAAAGTTACCTAGTATAATATTCGTTGTTGTCTCAACATTCCCACAAAGCTACCAGGTATTCTACTTAAAGTTGGCTAGGCATTCCAAGAAGGCCACTTAGTAGAATACTCGATCTTGGCTGAGCAATCCAAGAAGGCCACCGAGTCCCTTAATGTTGCCTAGGGATATTTCAAGAATACCACCAAGTAGAATACTCGATATTGTCTAGGCATTCCATGAAAGTCATTGATATGTCGATGCGCTCCAAGTGTTTCAAGAATGCCAGTAAGAAGCTTAATGTTGGTTCGACATATTCGAAGAATCCACTATGTAGAATACTCTCTTGTTAAGCATTCCAAGAAAGCCATTGGGCATTCTACTCGATTTGCATTAGATATTCCAAGAAAGTCACTTTGTTGGATACACGATCTTGGCTGAGCATTCCAAGAAAGGCAATTGGTAGCTTAATGCTACCTAGAAATTTTAAAGGAAAGACACCAAGTAGAATACTCGACGTTTGCTAAGCATTCCAAGAAAGGCAATGGATATTCTACTTGATGTTGGCTAGGCATTCTAACAAACCCACTTATTAGAATACTCGATGTTTGCTTAGAATACATTATGTTGCCTTAGTATTCCAAGAAAGCCACTTATTAGAATAGTTGATGTTGGCTGAGCATTCCAGGAAAGCCACTTAGTCGAGTACTCCATGTTGACTTAGCATTCCAAGAAAGCCACTTGTAAGATTTCTCGATGTTGGCTATGCATTCCAAGCAAGCCACTTAGTAGAATATGCGATGTTACCAGAGAATTCTAAGAAAGCTACCTAGTATATTATTCGTTGTTGTATCAACATTCCATCAAAGCTACCATGGATTCTACTAAAAGTTGGCTAGGCATTCCAAGAAGGCCACTTAGTTGAATACTCGATCTTGGCTGAGAAATTAAAAAAGGCCACCGAGTCCCTTAATGTTGGCTAGGAATATTTCAAGAATACCACCAAGTAGAATACTCGATAGTGTCTAGGTATTCTGTGGAAGTCATTGATATGTCGATGCTTGTCAAGTATTCCAAGAATGCCAACGAGAAGCTTTATGTTGGTTGGACATATTCGTAGAATCCACCATGCAGATTACTCGTTGGTTAAGCATTCCAAGAAATACTATGGATATTCTACTCGATTTTCATTAGATATTCCAAGAAAGTCACTTTGTTGGATACACGATCCTGGCTCAGGATTCCAAGAAAGCCGGTTAGTAACTTAATGCTAGCTGGAAGATTTAAGGAAAACAACCAAGTAGAATACTCGATGATTGCTAAATATTCAAAGAAAGACAATGAGTATTCTACTTGATGTTGCCTAGGCATCCTTACAAACCAACTTATTACAATACTCTATGTTGGCTTAGTATTCCAACAAGCCACTTATGAGAATACTCGATGTTGGCTTAGCATTCAAGGAAAGCCACTTAGTTGAATACTCGATGTTGGCTTAGCATTCCAAGAAAGCCACTTGTAAGACTACTCGATGTTGGCTATGCATTCCAACGCAAGCCACTTAGTAGAATATGCGATGTTAGCAGAGAATTCTAAGAAAGCTACCTAGTATAATACTCGTTGTTGTCTCAACATTCCAACAAAGCTATCAGGTATTCTACTCAAAGTTGGCTAGGCATTCCAAGAAGGCCACTTAGTTGAATACACGATCTTGGCGGAGCAATCCAAGAAGGCCACCGAGTCCCTTAATGTTAGCTAGGCATATTTCAAGAATACCTCCAAGTAGAATACTCGATATTGTCTCTGCATTCCATGAAAGTCATTGATAAGTCGATTCTTGCCAAGTATTCCAAGAATGCCGGCAAGAAGCTTAATGTTGGTTGGACATATTCGAAGAATCCACCATGTAGATTACTCGCTAGTTAAGCATTCCAAGAAAATGATAGGCCCCCAGTCATACGGACATATACCAGGAGGGGTAGAAACGGAAATTCACCGACTTCTCAAGACTAGTATTTATATGTTCAGTTTAGTTATTTGTGTTTTATGCTTTATTGTGTGTTTTTTTCTCTGTCTTAGGTGAGATAGAGTGGGAGAGTTCCACCCTCTCGAATGGTGGTTAGTGTGTTTGGTTACTGTGTTGTATTCCATTTCTGTGTATTTTGTGAACCTCAGCTGTATTTTGGGACACTATCTTAATATCATATTTGAAGTATCTTATCAAAGTGGTATCAGAGCGTTCATCCTGGGGAAAACACGAGCAATGTCGCAACGTCAGATAGAGGACAGGATGGCCGAATCGGAAAAAAGTGTAGAGGTACTGAGAGAGAAGGTGCCGGAGCTCGAGCGAACGGTAGCCGAGATCAACAAGAACATCGAACGACTATTCCACAGTATGGAGGACCAAAGGTTAGTGACCATGGAAACGCAACGGGGCCTAACTAACCTAGTATCCCATAAGTCGCTTAGTGACCAGGAAACGAATGTAGAAGCGGGTCAGAAACGAAAGACGTCAGAACCAGACAGGGGATCAGCAAGTGGAAAGGAGATTTAGAGGGAAGAAAGTTACTTTGAAAAACATAAGTTAAAGAAGATCGATATGCCGATTTTCGAAGGTGGTTCCCCAGACGATTGGCTTTTTCGTGCGGAGAGGTACTTTACCATTCAACGCCTTACGAATGACGAAAAGGTCCAAGCGACAGCGGTCGGTTTCATTGGAGTCGCTCTGAAGTGGCTACAATGGGCGGACGGAAGAGAGCCGTTCAGGGGATGGCAGGACCTCCGTCACCGGATTTTGGAACGTTTCCGGCCAACTCAGGAAGGGTCCTTGTGTGCGCTAGGTTCCTAGCCGTTAGACAAGACAGCACTGTGGCCGCCTTCAGAGAACGATTCGAAGAATTATCCGCGCCACAGCCACACCTGTCAGACGAAATCATGGAAGGTACATTTCTTAATGGGCTGGACCCAGAAGTGAGGGCAGAGGTATTATGTTTTGAACCCGTGGGCCTGGTAGCCATGATGAAAGCGGCCCAACGAGTGGAGGATAAAACCTTAGCCCGAAATTCAAAAGGGGGATCGTATAACAGCAAGGCCATCAGACCCTACAATCCTAACCAAAACTCTAACTATCCGGTAACAAGGGCGAGTCCCAAGGCCATTGATGCAGCCCCCATCCGTTCCATCACCCTACCGAGTAGCCCTTCCCCTAGCACGTCAAATCAAAGAAGGGAAGTACCTTACCGTAAAATGACGGACGCGGAGCTCCAAAACAAGAGAGATAAAGGCCTTTGTTATCGGTGTGATGAGAAATTTTTTGTGGGTCATAGGTGTAAGAGCAAAGAGTTAAGAGTGTTGATCGTAGCAGACGACGCAGACAGAGACGAAGAACCGACCAACATGGTGATGATCGAAGAAATCCATGATGAAACCGAGCCCGAACCCATGCATGTGGTCGAGCTCTCCCTGAATACCGTCGTGGGTTTCTCAGCGCCGGGAACTATGAAGGTGCGCGACCAAATAGAGACAGAGGAAGTTATTGTGCTGGTAGATTGTGGGGCTACCCACAACTTCATCTCCACAAGGGTAGTTAAGCAACTGAAGCTGCCTATTTCCGAGACCACAAACTATGGAGTCGTGATGGGCACCGGCGAAGCGGTAAAAGGAAAAAGGGTGTGCAAACGCGTTGTGGTAACGATAGCGGAGTTGTCCATCGTCGAAGACTTCTTACCTTTGGAACTGGGTAATATCGACCTGATATTGGGCATGCAGTGGCTCTCGACGCTAGGGGTGACCACAATCAACTGGAAGGCGTTGACGTTCACTATTGGCACCGGGGATTCCAAGATAGTCATCAAAGGGGACCCCTCGTTGACCAGGACTGAAGTGTCTCTCAAATACCTGCGTAAGACATGGGAAGACAATGACCAAGGGTTTTTGGTGGAACTCAGGGCACTTACCGCACAAGTAGACGACGATCTGACAGTGACTGCGATTCCACCCTCATCCCTGCCCCCGGTCGTGGAACGAATGTTGGATTCATATCCGGATGTATTTAGGGAACCAGATCAGTTACCTCCAACCAGGGAGATCGACCACAAGATCGTGCTCAAGGACAATCAACCTCCCATTAACGTCTGCCCTTATCGCTATGCCTATGCGCAGAAGGGGGAGATCGAGAAACTTATTACTGAGATGCTCTCAGCAGGGATCATCAGACCGAGCACGAGCCCCTACTCTAGCCCCGTATTGTTGGTTAAGAAAAAAGACGGGAGTTGGCGGTTTTGCGTGGATTACCGGGCGCTCAATGAGGCCACCGTGCCGGATAAATTCCCGATTCCAGTTATTGAGGAACTACTTGATGAACTTCACGGCGCCAGAATATTTTCCAAGCTTGACCTCCGCTCCGGCTACCATCAGATTCGGGTTCACGAAAACGACATACCCAAGACCGCATTTCGTACTCACGAGGGACATTACGAATTCATGGTTATGCCGTTCGGCCTAACAAACGCTCCATCCACCTTCCAAGCCCTCATGAACCGGGTGTTTCGGCCCTTCTTGCGCAGGTGCGTGCTCGTTTTCTTTGACGATATTTTGATTTACAGTCCTGATTTTGACACCCACATAACCCACTTGGGAATGGTTCTGAATGTCATGAGAGACAACTCCTTGAAAATAAACATGAAGAAATGTCAGTTCGCCAGAGACCATGTCGAGTATTTGGGCCATTGGGTCTCAGCTAATGGGGTCGAAGCCGATCCAGAGAAGGTGAGAGCCATGATTGAATGGCCCACTCCAGCTAACGTACGAGAACTGAGAGGGTTCTTGGGCCTCACAGGGTATTATCGAAGGTTTGTACAGAACTATGGCTCCAAGGCTTTTCCCCTCACGCAACTCACCAGAAAAGACGCTTTTGAATGGTCCGACACAACCCAAGCTGCTTTTGAAGACTTGAAGCGCGCAATGATTACCATACCCGTTCTTGCCTTGCCGGATTTCGAGCAACCGTTTGTGGTTGAGACAGATGCTTCGGGTACTGGTCTCGGGGTCGTGCTTTCCCAACAGCAAAAGCCTATCGCGTATTACAACCATACTTTGTCCCCCAGAGCACAGGCCAAGCCGATTTATGAAAGGGAACTCGTGGCAATTGTCAAAGCCGTGCAACGGTGGCGACCCTATTTGCTGGGCCAGCGGTTCATTATCAGAACCGACCAACAAGCCTTGAGATTTTTAGTGGACCAAACTGTGGTTCAACCAGATTATCAGAAGTGGGTAGCTAAATTATTGGGCTTCAACTTCGAAATCCAGTTCAGGCCCGGCTTGGAAAACAAGGCCCTGTCGAGATGGCCCGCTACGGCTCATTTAGCCATGCTGACAGCCCCGGCCATGCTTGACGTAGAAGTAGCCAAATGTGAAGTGACGAATGACCCGAAGTTATAGCAGATTATAGCCGAGTTGACCGTCGATCCTACTGCACATCCCAAATTTGCATTGGAACATTGCTCTACAAAGGCCGCTTGGTCCTAACCGCTGACTCTCAACTTATTCCGGCGATCCTTCATGCTTATCATGACTCCGTGTTGGGTGGTCACTCCGGGTTTCTGCGCACCTACAAACGTTTGATAGCCGAGTTGTACTGGCAGGGGATGAAGAGTGTGGTGAAATGGTATGTAGAGGAATGTGTTGTGTGCCAACGCCACAAAACGCTCACGTTGACACCGGCTGGTTTATTACAACCCCTCCCCATTCCTGAACGAGTTTGGGAGGACATCTCTATGGATTTTGTGGAGGGCTTGCCCCGTTCACAGGGGATGGACACCATATTAGTAGTGGTCGACCGATTGTCTAAGTACGCCCACTTTCTGCTATTAAATCATCCCTATTCTGCCAAGACTGTGGCTCAATTATTTGTTAAAGAGATCGTTCGCCTTCACGGTTTCCCTCGTTCCATCGTATCCGATCGCATAAGGTTTTTATTAGTCACTTCTGGGCAGAGAGCTTTAGGTTGCAAGGGACTCAATTGAGAAGAAGCACCCCATACCACCCACAAACCGACGGACAAACCGAAGTGGTAAACAGATGCTTGGAGGCCTACTTGCGATGTTTTTGCAGCGAACAACCCAAACAGCGGGCTACCTGGGTGCCGTGGGCCGAGTATTGGTACAACACCACCCATCATTCGTCCATTAACACGACTCCTTTCCAGGCCTTCTATGGCAGACCCCCTCCTCCCTTGATGTTTTATGGCAGCGAAAAGACCACGAACGCCACCTTGGACCAGCAATTGATGGAACGGGACACCATGATAGACCGCATCCGTAACCACCTGTCTGTCGCGCAAGATCGCATGAAGAAAACCGTGGATAAGCACCGTCGGGATAAAGAATTTCAAGTGGGTGATAGAGTTTTCTTGAAGCTCCGACCATACCGTCAAGCTTCGGTGGCTAAGCGAAGGAACGAGAAATTATGTGCTAAATATTTTGGGCCTTATCGTGTTATGGATCGAATGGGCCAGGTCGCCTACCGCTTGGAACTTCCACCAGAATCGTCCATTCATCCTGTTGTTCACGTTTCTCAACTCAAGCAAGCCCTTGGCGTGGACCAGATTGTGCAGTCGGAGTTACCCCCCCTTACTGATGAATTCGAATGGCAAGCCATTCCAAAGGATATCATGGCATATCGTCGAAATGAAACCACGCAGGACATGGAAGTGCTCGTTGAATGGCAAGGCCTCCCCAAACATGAAGGCACGTGGGAAAGTGTGGACGAACTTCGCAAGCAGTTTCCAATGTTCCACCTTGAGGACAAGGTGGTTCTCCCACCCGAGGGTAATGATAGGCCCCCAGTCATACGGACATATACCAGGAGGGGTAGAAAAGGAAATTCACTGACTTCTCAAGACTAGTATTTATATGTTCAGTTTAGTTATTTGTGTTTTATGCTCTATTGTGTGTTTTTGTCTCTCTTTTAGGTGAGATAGAGTGGGAGAGTTCTACCTTCTCGAATGGTGGTTAGTGTGTTTGGTTACTGTGTTGAATTCCATTTCCGTGTATTTTGTGAACCTCAGCTGTATTTTGGGACACTATCTTAATATCATATTTGAAGTATCTTATCAGAAAACCAATGGATATTCTACTCGATTTTCATTAGATATTCCAAGAATGTCACGTTGTTGGATACACGATTTTGACTGAGCATTCCAAGAAAGCCAATTAGTAGCTTAATGTTAGCTAGAAATTTTTAAGGAAAGACACCAAAGTAGAATACTCGATGTTTGCTAAGCATTCCAAGAAAGACAACGACTATTCTACTTGATATTTGCTAGGCATTCTAACAAACTCGCTTATTAGAATACTCGATGTTGGCTTAGAATACCTTATGTTGCCTTAGTATTCCAAGAAAGCCACTTATTAGAATAATCGATGTTGGCTGAGCATTCCAGGAAAGCCACTTAGTTGAATACTCGATGTTGGCTTAGCATTCCAAGAAAGCCACTTGTAAGATTACACGATCTTGGTTTAGCATTCCAAGAAAGCCACTTGTAAGATTACACGATCTTGGCTGAGCATTCCAAGAAGGCCAATTCGTAGCTTAATGCTACCTAGAAATTTTGAAGGAAAGACACCAAGTAGAATACTCGATGTTTGCTAAGCATTCCAAGAAAGGCAACGACTATTCTACTTGATATTTGCTAGGCATTCTAACAAGTCCACTTATTAGAATACTCGATGTTGTCTTAGAATACCTTATTTTGCCTTAGTATTCCAAGAAAGCCACTTATAAGAATAATGGCTGAGCATTCCAGAAAAGCCACTTAGTTGAATACTCGATGTTGGCTTAGCATTCCAAGAAAGCCACTTGTAAGATTACTCGATGTTGGCTTAGCATTCCAAGAAAGCCACTTGTAAGATTACACGATCTTGGCTGAGCATTCCAAGAAGGCCAATTAGTAGCTTAATGCCACCTAGAAATTTTGAAGGAAAGACACAAAGTAGACTACTCGTTTGCTAAGCATTCCAAGAAAGGCAATGGGTATTCTACTTGATGTTGGCTAGGCATTCTAACAAACCCACTTATTAGAATACTCGATGTTTGCTTAGAATACATTATGTTGCCTTAGTATTCCAAGAAACCCACTTATTAGAATAGTCGATGTTGGCTGAGAATTCCAGGAAAGCCACTTAGTCGAATACTCCATGTTGGCTTAGCATTCCATGAAAGCCACTTAGTAGAATATGTGATGTTAGTAGAGAATTCTATGAAATCTACCTAGTATAATATTCGTTGTTGTCTAACCATTCCAACTAAGCTACCAGGTATTCTACTCAAAGTTGGCTAGGCATTCCAAGAAGGTCACTTAGTTGAATACACGATCTTGGTGGAGCAATCCAACAAGGCCACCGAGTCCCTTAATGTTAGCTAGGCATATTTCAAGAATACCACCAAGTAGAATACTCGATATCGTCTCTGCATTCCATGAAAGTCATTGATAAGTTGATGCTGGCCAAGTATTCCAAGAATGCCGGCAAGAAGCTTAATGTTGGTTGGACATATTCAAAGAATCCACCATGTAGATAAATCGTTGGTTAAGCATTTCAAGAAAACCAATGGGTATTCTACTCGATTTTCATTAGATATTCCAAGAAAGTCACGTTCTTGGATACACGATTTTTGCTGAGTATTCCAAGAAAGCCAATTAGTAGCTTAATGCTAGCTAGAAAATTTTAAGGAAAGACACCAAGTAGAATACTCGATGTTTGCTAAGCATTCCAAGAAAGAAAACGACTATTCTACTTGATATTTGCTAGACATTCTAACAAACCCACTTATTTGAATACTCGATGTTGGCTTAGAATACCTTTTGTTGCCTTAGTATTCCAAGAAAGCCACTTATTAGAATAATCGATGTTGGTTGAGCATTCCAGGAAAGCCACTTAGTTGAATACTCGATGTTGGCTTAGCATTCCAAGAAAGCTAGTTGTAAGATTACTCGATGTTGGCTTAGCATTCCGAGAAAGCCACTTGTAAGATTACACGATCTTGGCCGAGCATTCCAAGATTGCCAATTAGTATCTTAATGCTACCTAGAAATTTTTAAGGAAAGACACCAAGTAGAATACTCGATGTTTGCTAAGCACACCAACAAAGGCAATGAGTATTCTACTTGATGTTGGCTAGGCATTCTAACAAACCCACTTATTAGAATACTTGATGTTTGTTTAGAATACATTATGTTGCCTTAGTATTCCAAGAAACCCGCTTATTAGAATATCGATGTTGGCTGAGCATTCCCGGAAAGCCGCTTAGTCGAATACTCCATGTTGGCTTAGCGTTCCAAGAAAGCCACTTGTAAGATTACTCGATGTTAGCTATGCATTCCAAGCAAGCCACTTAGTAGAATATGCGACGTTAGCAGAGAATTCTAAGAAAGCTACCTAGTATATTATTCGTTGTTGTATCAACATTCCATCAAAGCTACCATGTATTCTATTGAAAGTTGGCTAGGCATTCCAAGAAGGCCACTTAGTTGAATAAACGATCTTGGCTGAGAAATCAAAGAAGGTCACTGAGTCCCTTAATGTTGGCTAGGCATATATCAAGAATACCACCAAGTAGAATACTCGATATTATCTAGGCATTCTATGGAAGTCATTGATATGTTGATGCCATCTAAGTATTCCAAGAATGCCAGCGAGAAGTTTTATGTTGGTTAGACATATTCGAAGAATCCACCATGTAGATTACTCGCTGGTTAAGCATTCCAAGAAAGCGAATGGGTATTCTACTCGATTATCATTAGATATTCCAAGACAGTGACTTTGTTTGATACACGATCTTGGCTGAGCATTCCAAGAAAGCCAGTTAGTAGCTTAACGCTAGCTAAAACTTTTTATGGAAAGACACCAAGTAGAATACTCGATGTTTGGTAAGCATTCCAAGAAAGGCAACGAATATTCTACTTGATATTTGCTAGGCATTCTAACAAACCCACTTATTAGAAGACTCGATGTTGGCTTAGAATACCTTATGTTGCCTTAGTATTCCAAGAAAGCCACTTATTAGAATAATCGATGTTGGCTGAGCATTCCAGGAGAACCACTTAGTTGAATACTCGATGTTGGCTTAGCATTCCAAGAAAGCCACTTTTAAGATTACACGATCTTGGCTGAGCATTCCAAGAAGGCCAATTAGTAGCTTAATGATACCTAGAAATTTTTAAGGAAAGACACCAAGTAGAATACTCGACGTTTGCTAAGCATTCCAAGAAAGGCAATGGGTATTCTACTTGATGTTGGCTAGGCATTCTAACAAACCCACTTATTAGAATACTCGATGTTTGCTTAGAATACATTATGTTGCCTTAGTATTCCAAGAAAACCACTTATTAGAATAGTCAATGTTGGCTGAGCATTCCAGGAAAGCCACTTAGTCGAATACTCGATGTTGGCTTAGCATTCCAAGAAAGCCACTTGTAAGACTACTCGTTGTTGGCTATGCATTCCTGGCAAGCCCCATAGTAGAATATGCGATATTAGCAGAGAATTCTAAGAAAGCTACCTAGTATATTATTCCTTGTTGTATCAACATTCCATGAAATCTACCATGTATTCTACTGAAAGTTGGCTAGGCATTCCAAGAAGGCCACTTAGTTGAATACTCGATCTTGGCTAAGAAATCAAAGATGGCCACCGAGTCCCTTAATGTTGGCTACGCATATTTCAAGAATACCACCAAGTAGAATACTCAATATTGTCTAGGCATTTTATGGAAGTCATTGATATGTCGATGCTTGCCAAATATTCCAAGAATGCCGGCAAGAAGCTTAATGTTGGTTGGACATATTCAGAGAATCCACCATGTAGATTACTCGCTGGTTAAACATTCCAAGAAAACCAATGGGTATTCTACTCGATTTTCATTAGATATTCCAAGAAAGTCACGTTGTTGGATACACGATTTTGGCTGAGCATTCCAAGAAAGCTAATTAGTAGCTTAATGCTAGCTAGAAATTTTTAAAGAAAGACACCAAGTAGAATACTCGATGTTTGCTAAGCATTCCAAGAAAGGAAACGACTATTCTACTTGACGTTGGCTAGGCATTCTAACAAACCCACTTATTAGAATACTCGATGTTGGCTTAGAATACCTTATGTTTCCTTAGTATTCCAAGAAAGCCACTTATTAGAATAATCGATGTTGGCTGAGCATTCCAGGAAAGCCACTTAGTTGAATACTCGATGTTGGCTTAGCATTCCAAGAAAGCCACTTGTAAGATTACACGATCTTGGCCGAGCATTCCAAGAAGGCCAATTAGTAGCTTAATGCTACCTAGAAATTTTTAAGGAAAGACACCAAGTAGAATACTCGATGTTTGCTACGCATTCCAAGAAAGGCAATGGGTATACTACTTGATGTTGGCTAGGCATTCTAACAAACCCACTTATTAGAATACTCGATGTTTGCTTGGAATATATTATGTTGCCTTAGTATTCCAAGAAAGCCACTTTTTAGAATAGTCGATGATGCTTAGCATTCCAGGAAAGCCACTTAATCGAATACTCCATGTTGGCTTAGCATTCGTAGAAAGCCACTTGTAAGACTACTCGATGTTGGCTATGCATTCCAAGGAAGCCACTTAGTATATTTCGCGATGTTAGCAGAGAATTCTAAGAAAGCTACCTAGTATAATATTCGTTGTTGTCTCAACATTCCAACAAAGCTACCAGGTATTCTACTTAAAGTTGGCTAGGCATTCCAAGAAGGCCACTTAGTAGAATATTCGATCTTGGCTGAGCAATCCAAGAAGGCCACCGAGTCCCTTAATGTTCCCTAGGCATATTTAGAAAATACCACTAATTAGAATACTCGATATTGTCTAGGCATTCCATGAAAGTCATTGATATGTCGATGCGCTCCAAGTGTTTCAAGAATGCCAGTAAGAAGCTTAATGTTGGTTTGACATATTCGAAGAATCCACCATGTAGAATACTCTCTTGTTAAGCACTCCAAGACAGCCACTGGGTATTCTACTCGAATTGCATTAGATATTCGAAGAAAGTCACATTGTTGGATACACGATCTTGGCTGAGCATTCCAAGAAAGGCAGTTAGTAGCTTAATGCTACCTAGAAATTTTAAAGGAAAGACACCAAGTAGAATACTCGATGTTTGCTAAGCATTCCAAGAAAGGCAATGGGTATTCTACTTGATGTTGGCTAGGGATTCTAACAAACCCACTTATTAGAATACTCGATGTTTGCTTAGAATACATTATGTTGCCTTAGTATTCCAAGAAAGCCACATATTAGAATAGACGATGTTGGCTTAGCATTCCAGGAAAGCCACTTAGTCGAATACTCCATGTTGGCTTAGCATTCCAAGAAAGCAACTTGTAAGATTACTCGATGTTGGCTATGCATTCCAAGCAAGCCACTTAGTAGGATACTTGATGTTACCAGAGAATTCTAAGAAAGCTACCTAGTATAATATTAGTTGTTGTATCAACATTCTAACAAAACTACGAGGTATGCTATTGAAAGTTGGCTAGACATTTCAAGAAGGCCACTTAGTTGAATACTCGTTCTCGGCTGAGCAATCCAATAAGGCCATCGAGTCCCTTAATGTTGGCTAGGTATCTTTCAAGAATACCATCAAGTAGAATAGTCGATATTGTCTAGGCATTCTATTAAAGTCATTGATATGTCGATGCGGTCCAAGTATTCCAAGAAAGCCAGTAAGAAGCTTAATGTTGGTCCGACATATTCAAAGAATCCACCATGTAGAATACTCGTTGGTTAAGGGTCCGTTTGGTTGGTGATCTGAAAACAGGAATTTGAAAACAAGGGATTCAATGAAAACAGAGTTGTATTTCATGTTTTCAGATATGTGTTTGGTAGCAGATTCAGAAATTGGATCTGAATTTAAATAATGGTTCAGAATGTGTTTGACAGTATATTTATAAACGATAAATAATTTGTAGTTATCAACTAAATACTAAGTTGAATATAAAATATTATTAATTAATTTATAAAAATGTTATGTATTATAAATTTATTATTATTATTATTTTACAATATCATATAATTTATAATACATTATATTATACAAATTTTAATTTTACAAAAATAAATTGAGTTTATAATATGAAATACTATATTTATTAAAGTTTTTATCTTTTTTAAATTAATTCTGCATTTAAAATTTTGAAATTCAAAATCTGGATACAACGAAAACATAAAACAGTTGTTTTCAGAATTTTCACTATTTGGATCACAGAATCCGAACACAGTTTTCAGAAACACGTCTACCAAACGCATATTCACTGAATTCAGTGAATCTGAAAACATAAAACAGGATCCGGATTGCCTACCAAACAGGCCTTAAGCTTTCCAAGAAAGCCACTGGTTATTCGACTCGATTTTCATTAGATATTCCATGAAAGTCACTTTGTTGGATACACGATCTTGGTCGAGCATTCCAAGAAAGCCAATTAGTAGCTTAATGCTAGCTAGAAATTCTTAAGGAAAAACACCATGTAGAACTCGATGTTTGCTAAGGATTCCAAGAAAGACAACGACTATTCTACTTGATATTTGCTAGGCATTCTAACAAACCCACTTATTAGAATACTCGATGTTGGCTTAGAATACCTTATGTTGCCTTAGTATTCCAAGAAAGCCACTTATTAGAATAATCGATGTTGGCTGAGCATTTCAAGAAAGCCACTTGTAAGACTACTCGATGTTGGCTATGCATTCCAAGCAAGCCACTTAGTAGAATATGCGATGTCAGCAGAGAATTCTAACAAAGCTACCTAGTATATTATTCGTTGTTGTATCAACATTCCATCAAAGCTACCATGTATTCTACTGAAAGTTGGCTAGGCATTCCAAGAAGGCCACTTAGTTGAATACTTGATCTTGGCTGAGAAATCAAAGAAGGCCACTGAATCCCTTAATGTTGGCTAGGCATATTTCAAGAATACCACCAAGTAGAATACTCGATGATGTCTAGGCATTTTATGGAAGTCATTGATATGTTGTTGCTTGCCAAGTATTCCAAGAATACCAGCGAGAAGCTTTATGTTGGATAGACATATTCGAAGAATCCACCATTTAGATTACTCGCTGGTTACGCATTCCAAAAAATCCAATGGTTATTCTACTCGATTTTCATTACATATTCCAAGACAGTGACTTTGTTTGATACACGATCTTGGCTGAGCATTCCAAGAAAGCTAGTTAGTAGAACTTTTTAAGGAAAAACACCAAGTAGAATGCTCGATGTTTTCTAAGCATTCCAAGAAAGACAACAATTTTTCTACTTCATATTTGCTAGGCATTCTAACAAACCCAGTTATTAGAATACTCGATGTTGGCTTAGAATACCTTATGTTGCTTTAGTATTCCAAGAAAGCCACTTATTAGAATAATCGATGTTGGCTGAGCATTCCAGGAAAACCACTTAGTTGAATATTCGATGTTCGCTTAGCATTCCAAGAAAGCCACTTGTAAGATTACTCGATGTTGGCTAAGCATTCCAAGAAAGCCACTTGTAAGATTACACGATCTTGGCTGAGCATTCCAAGAAGGCCAATTAGTAGCTTAATGATACCTAGGAATTTTTAAGGAAAGACACCAAGTAGAATACTCGACGTTTGTTAAGCATTCCAAGAAAGGCAATGGGTATTCTACTTGATGTTGGCTAGGCATTCTAACAAACCCACTTATTAGAATACTCGATGTTTGCTTAGAATACATTATGTTGCCTTAGTTTTCCAAGAAAGCCACTTATTAGAATAGTCAATGTTGGCTGAGCATTCCAGGAAAGCCACTTAGTCGAATACTCGATGTTGGCTTAGCATTCTAAGAAAGCCACTTGTAAGACTACTCGATGTTGGCTATGCATTCCAAGCAAACCACATTGTAGAATCTGTGATGTTAACAGAGAATTCTAAGAAAGCTACCTAGTATATTATTCGTTGTTGTATCAACATTCCATGAAATCTACTGAGCATTCCAAGAAGGCCACTTAGTTGAATACTCGATCTTGGCTGAGAAATCAAAGATGGCCACCGAGTCCCTTAATGTTGGCTACGCATATTTCAAGAATACCACCAAGTAGAATAATCGATATTGTCTAGGCATTCTATGGAAGCCATTGATATGTCGATGCTTGCCAAGTATTCCAAGAATGCCGACAAGAAACTTAATGTTGGTTGGACATATTCGGAGAATCCACCATGTAGATTACTTGCTGGTTAAGCATTCCAAGAAAATCAATGGGTATTCTACTCGATTTTCATTAGATATTCCAAGAAAGTCATGTTGTTGGATACACGATTTTGCTATTCCAAGAAAGCCAATTAGTAGCTTAATGCTAGCTGGAATTTTGTAAGGAAAGACACCAAGTAGAATACTCGATGTTTGCTAAGCATTCCAAGAAAGACAACGACTATTCTACTTGATGTTGGCTAGGCATTCTAACAAACCCACGTATTAGAATACTCGATGTTGGCTTAGAATACCTTATGTTTCCTCAGTATTCCAAGAAAGCCACTTATTAGAATAATCAATGTTGGCTTAGCATTCCAGGAAAGCTAGTTAGTTGAATACTCGATGTTGGCTTAGCATTCCAAGAAAGCCACTTGTAAGATTACTCGATGTTGGCTTATCATTCCAAGAAAGCCACTTGTAAGATTACACGATTTTGGCTGAACATTCCAAGAAGGCCAATTAGTAGCTTAATGCTAACTATAAATTTTTAAGGAAAAACAGCATGTAGAATACTCGATGTTTGCTAAGCATTCCAAGAAAGGCAATGGGTATTCTACTTGATGTTGCCTAGGCATCCTAACAAACCAACTTATTAGAATACTCGATGTTGGCCTAGAATACCTTATGTTGGCTTAGTATTCACGCAAGCCACTTATGAGAATACTCGATGTTGGCTTAGCATTCAAGGAACGCCACTTAGTTGAATACTCGATGTTGGCTTAGCATTCCAAGAAAGCCACTTGTACGATTACTCGATGTTGACTTAACATTCTAAGAAAGCAACTTGTAAGATTACACGATTTTGGCTGAGCATTCCAAGAAGTCCAATTACTAGCTTAATGCTACCTAGAAATTTTTAAGGAAAGACACAGAGTAGAATACTCGATGTTTGCTAAGCATTCCAAGAAAGGCAACGAATATTCTACTTGATATTTGCTAGGCATTCTAACAAACCCACTTATTAGAATACTCGATGTTGGCTTAGAATACCTTATGTTGGCTTAGTATTCCAACAAGCCACTTATGAGAATACTCAATGTTGGCTTAGCATTCAAGGAAAGCCACTTAGTTGAATACTCGATGTTGGCTTAGCATTCCAAGAAAGCCACTTGTAAGATTACTCGATGTTGGCTTAGCATTCTAAGAAAGCAACTTGTAAGATTACACGATTTTGGCTGAGCATTCCAAGAAGGCCAATTAGTAGCTTAATGCTACCTAGAAATTTTTAAGGAAACACACCAAGTAGAATACTCGATGTTTGCTAAGCATTCCAAGAAAGGCAATGAGTATTTTACTTGATGGTTGCTAGGCATTCTAACAAACTCACTTATTAGAATACTCGATGTTTGCTTAGAATAAATTATGTTGCCTTAGTATTCCAAGAAAGCCACTTATTAATATAGTCAATGTTGGCTTAGCATTCTAGGAAAGGCACTTAGTTGAATACTCCATGTTGGCTTAGCATTCCAAGAAAGCCACTTGTAAGATTACTCGATGCTGGCTATGCATTCCAATCAAGCCACTTAGTAGGATACTTGATGTTACCAGAGAATTCTAAGAAAGCTACCCCTAGTATAATATTCGTTGTTGTATCAACATTCTAACAAAATTATCAGGTATTCTACTTAAAGTTGGCTAGGCATTTCAAGAAGGCCACTTAGTTGAATACTAATTCTCGGCTGAGCAATCCAAGAAGGCCACCGAGTCCCTTAATGTTGGTTAGGTATCTTTCAAGAATACCATCAAGTAGAATAATCGAAATTGTCTAGACATTCTATGAAAGTCATTGATATTTCGAAGCGGTCCAAGTATTCCAAGAAAGCCAGTAAGAAGCTTAATGTTGGGCTGACATATTCGAACAATCCACCATGTCGACTACTCGTTGGTTAGGCATTCCAAGAAAGCCACTGGTTATTTTACTCGATTTTCATTAGATATTCCAAGAAAGTCTCGTTGTTGGATACACGATCTTGGTTGAGCATTCCAAGAAAGCCAATTTGTAGCTTAATGCTAGCTAGAACTTTTTAAGGAAAAACACCATGTAGAACTCGATGTTTGCTAAGCATTCCAAGAAAGGCAACAGGTATTCTACTTGATGTTGGCTAGACATTCTAACAAACCCACTTAGTCGAATACTCGATGTTGGCTTAGCATTCCAAGAAAGCCATTTGTAAGATTACTCGATATTGGCTATGCATTCCAAGCAAGCCACTTAGTAGGATACTCGAGGTTACCAGAGAATTGTAAGAAAACCACCTAGTATATATTCGTTGTTGTAACATTCCATCAAAGCTACCATGTATTCTACTGAAGTTGGCTAGGCATTCCAAGAAGGCCACTTAGTTGAATACTCGATCTTGGCTGAGAAATCAAAAAAGGCCACCGAGTCCCTTAATGTTGGCTAGGAATATTTCAAGAATACCACCAAGTAGAATACTCGATAGTGTCTAGGTATTATGTGGAAGTCATTGATATGTCGATGCTTGCCAAGTATTCCAAGAATGGCAACGAGAAGCTTTATGTTGGTTGGACATATTCGAAGAATCCACCATGTAGATTACTCGTTGGTTAAGCATTCCAAGAAATCCAATGGATATTCTACTCGATTTTCATTACATATTCCATGAAAGTCACTTTGTTGGATACACGATCCTGGCTGAGGATTCCAAGAAAGCCGGTTAGTAGCTTAATGCTAGCTAGAAATTTTTAAGGGAAACAACCAAGTAGAATACTCGATGTTTGCTAAGCATTCAAAGAAAGGCAATGAGTATTCTACTTGATGTTGCCTAGGCATCCTAACAAACCAACTTATTACAATACTCGATGTTGGCTTAGAATACCTTATGTTGGCTTAGTATTCCAGCAAGCCACTTATGAGAATACTCGATGTTGGCTTAGCATTCAAGGAAAGCCACTTAGTTGAATACTCGATGTTGGCTTAGCATTCCAAGAAAGCCACTTGTAAGATTACTCGATGTTGGCTTAGCATTCTAAGAAAGCAACTTGTAAGATTACACGATTTTGGCTGAGCATTCCAAGAAGGCCAATTAGTAGCTTAATGCTACCTAGAAATTTTTAAGGAAAGACACCAAGTAGAATACTCGATGTTTGCTAAGCATTCCAAGAAAGGCAATGAGTATTCTACTTGATGTTGGCTAGGCATTCTAACAAACCCACTTATTAGAATACTCGATGTTTGCTTAGAATACATTATGTTGCCTTAGTATTCCAAGAAAGCCTTTTATTGGCTGAGCAATCCAGGAAAGCCACTTAGTCGAATACTCGTTGTTGGCTTAGCATTCCAAGAAAGCCACTTGTAAGACTACTCGATGTTGGCTATGAATTCCAAGCAAGCCACTCTGTAGAATATGCGATGTTACCAGAGAATTCTAAGAAAGCTACTTAGTATATTATTCGTTGTTGTATCAACATTCCATCAAAGCTACCATGTGTTCAACTGAAAGTTGGCTAGGCATTCCAAGAAGGCCACTTAGTTGAATACTCGATTTTTGCTGAGTAATCCAAGAAGGCCACCGAGTCCCTTAATGTTGGCTAGGCATCTTTCAAGAATACCACCAAGTAGAATACTCGATATTGTCTCGACATTGCATGAAAGCCATTGATAAGTCGATGCTGGCCAAGTATTCCAAGAATGTCTGCAAGAAGCTTAATGTTTGTTAGACATATTTGAAGAATCCACCATGTAGATTACTCGCTGGTTAAGCATTCCAAGAAATCCACTTGGTATTCTGCTCGAATTTCATTAGATATTCCAAGAAAGTCACGTTGTTGGATACACGATTTTGGCTGAGCATTCCAAGAAAGCCAATTAGTAGCTTAATGTTAGCTAGAAATTTTTAAGGAAAGACACCAAAGTAGAATACTCGATGTTTGCTAAGCATTCCAAGAAAGAGAACAACTATTCTACTTGATATTTTCTAGGCATTCTAACAAACCCACTTATTAGAATACTCGATGTTGGCTTAGAATAGCTTATGTTGCCTTAGTATTCCAAGAAAGCCACTTATTAGAATAATCGATGTTGGCTGAGCATTCTAGGAAAGCCACTTAGTTGAATACTCAATGTTGGCTTAGCATTCCAAGAAAGCCACGTGTAAGATTACTCGATGTTGGCTTAGCATTCTAAGAAAGCAACTTGTAAGATTACACGATTTTGGCTGAGCATTCCAAGAAGGTCAATTAGTAGCTTAATGCTACCTAGAAATTTTTAAGGAAAGACACCAAGTAGAATACTCGATGTTTGCTAAGCATTCCAAGAAAGGCAATGAGTATTCTACTTGATGTTGGCTAGGCATTCTAACAAACCCACTTATTAGAATACTCGATGTTTGCTTCGAATACATTATGTTGCCTTAGTATTCCAAGAAAGCCACTTATTAGAATAGAATAGTCGATGGTTACTTGGCATTCCAGGAAAGCCACTTAGTCGAATACTCCATGTTGGCTTAGCATTCCAAGAAAGCCACTTGTAAGATTACTCGATGTTGGCTATGCATCCCAAGCAAGCCACTTAGTAGGATACTTGATGTTACCAGAGAATTCTAAGAAAACTACCCGTAGTATAATATTCGTTGTTATATCAACATTCTAACAAAACTACCAGGTATTCTACTGAAAGTTGGCCAGGCATTTCAAGAAGGCCACTTAGTTGAATACTCGTTCTCGGCTGAGCAATCCAAGAAGGCCACCGAGTCCCTTAATAATACCATCAAGTAGAATAATCGATATTGTCTAGGCATTCTATGAAAGTCATTGATATGTCGATGCGGTCCAAGTATTTCAAGAAAGCCCGTAAGAAGCTTAATGTTGGTCTGACATATTCGAAGAATCCACCATGTATAATACTCGTTGGTTAGGCATTCCAAGAAAGCCACTGGTTATTCTACTCTATTTTCATTAGATATTCCAAGAAAGTCACTTTGTTGGATACACGATCTTGGTCGAGCATTCCAAGAAAGCCAATTAGTAGCTTAATTCTAGCTAGAAATTTTTAAGGAAAAACACCATGTAGAACTCGATGTTTGCTAAGCATTCCAAGAAAGGCAACAGGTATTCTACTTGATGTTGGCTATACATTCTAACAAACTGATAGACCACCAATTAAGTATGTGTATAGGAGGAAGAAGGTTAGGAAGGAGAAAGATAGTTAGAAAGGGGGTTAGACGGTTAATGTGGGGACCATGGTAAGACTGTAAATACTAGGACTATATAAGCTAGAATGTAAATAGGTTTAAGGGGGCTTTTCGACTAATCATAGACTTGAGTCTAGTCTTGGGAGGGATAGGGGAGCTCTCGAATTCTCCTCTTGGCTTGTAACTGTGCCCTAATCAATAAAGAACTATTCGGATTCTATCATTTTGGTATCAGAGCAGTTCGTGATTGGGAATGGCGACAAGAATGGAAACACGAGTAGAGAATCTTGAAGGACGAATGTTGGAATTGAGCAAGGAAATGGCCGGAATGAGGCAAGAGATTTCGGGAATACGCGGATCTATTTCGACCGAAGTAGAAGCTGCGGTATCGAAGAGTGTGGGTGAGGCGATGAAGGAGGGAATGCAAGCCATCCTCGCCCGGATCGAAGGGTTGAAATCCACGGATCAGGCCGTGGATAACAGGAAAACGAAAGGGAAGAACATTATCGGATCGGAGGAAGTGGCTGCCGAAGTAGGGGAGGGGAGTAACACGGTTTTACAATCACATCTGACCAAGTCTCTGGCTCCGGTGTTCGATCTTCGTCTGCGGAAACTGGAAATACCAGTGTTTGGGGGAGCAAGTCCGTTGGAATGGTTACATCAAGTAGAACGGTACTTCACCGTCAACCGACTGACGGAATCGGAGAAGCTGGAAGCGGCGGTACTGTGTCTCGAAGGCGTGGCGCTTAAGTGGCATTACTATGAGAACAAATTGGGTTCGTTCAGTAACTGGGAGGATTTCCGTCGATTATTGTTACGGAGGTTTCTGGCGCCAAAAGAAGGTACGCTTCACGAACGATTCTTTGCTCTCAAGCAAGAATCTACTGTAGCTGAATATAGGGAGAAATTTGAGGAATTTGCTGCTGCCGTAGATAACCTAGACGGCGATTCGTTGGAGGGGAAATTTGTTGATGGACTGGTTGAAGACATTAAGGTCGAGATGAGAATATGTATGCCTGTTGGGCTTAGGGCCAAGATGGAAATGGCCCAAAAGATTGAAGATAAGCTGCTGCATCTTGAAAATAAAGAGACGGGAGTTACCTTGAGTCCAAAAGTGGTGGGCCAGAGTGTTAGTAATTACAAGCCCACGTCATATGGGGCTGGGGCTAGCGCTCGTACCATCTCGGTAAACCCAAGTAAATTGGGAGAGAGGGTACGTAAAGAAACTCCAGGGAAGTCATTCGAGGCTTCTTCTTCATCAAATCCGTACAAGCGTCTTACTGAGTCTGAATACCAGAACAGACGGGATAGGGGCCTTTGTTTCAAATGTGAGGAAAAGTTTTCTCCAGGCCATCGGTGTAAAAAAAGGAGTTGCAAGTCCTAGTAGTCCATGATGGCGAGGGCGATGAAGCTGAAGGTAATGATGGAGTAGCCATGCAAACCGTGGAGATGGCAGATAATAAGGGTGAGGACGGTCCGGAGGAGCATGAAGCGGAGCTGGCGTTAAATTCCATGGTGGGGCTGGGATCGCCAAAGACATTAAAGGTCAAGGGTTTGATTCGATCTCGAGAGGTAGTCGTGCTGATTGACAGCGGCGCTACTCACAACTTCATTGCAACAACGTTGGTGAAGGAACTCCAACTTCCGACGGGCCAAACCGAAGGGTACGGGGTCGTTTTGGGTACTGAGGGATCTTCGATAAAAGGTACCGAGATTTGTCGAGAGGTGGTCCTGACCTTGGGACCGATCACAATAATGCAAGATTTCTTACCCTTACCGTTGGGGAGTGCGGATGTGATTTTGGGCGTCCAGTGGTTATCAACTTTGGGTGACGTCACTACCAATCATCAGAATTTACTGATGAAGTTCATGCTAGGAAAATCTTCCGTCGTCCTCCAAGGCGACCCGTCGTTGGTACGTTCCCAAGTGACCCTTAAAACTCTGATTAAACAGCTCAAGCTGGAGAAGCAGGGATTTTTGGTCGAACTCAATGTTCTTCAGGGAGGGCGGATGGAAATTTCCGGTAGCGAGATCGAAGGCTGGGAGCAGATTCCGGACTGCATTCGTTCGGTCCTGACCCGCCATTTTTCGGTATTCCAACCGTTACCGGGCCTTCCACCCACACGCATGGATGATCATCGTATTGAGCTGTTGCCAGGAACGGCTCCTGTGAGTGTCCGTCCCTATCGATACCCTCAGTGTCAAAAGGATGAGATTGAGAAGTTGGTGGAAGAAATGTTGAGGGCTGGCGTGATTCAACCGAGCAATAGTGCTTTTTCAAGTCCCGTGTTGCTAGTGAAGAAAAAGGATGGTAGCTGGCGATTTTGTGTCGATTACAGGGCGTTAAACAAAGTGACGGTGCCGGACAAATTTCCAATCCCCATGGTGGATGAATTACTCGATGAGCTCCACGGCGCCATTGTTTTTTCGAAGATTGACTTAAAGGCAGGGTACCATCAAATTCGGTTAAAGGCCGAGGATATACCAAAGTCTGCTTTTCGTACCCATGAGGGGCATTATGAATTTTTGGTGATGCCGTTCGGCCTTACGAATGCGCCCTCGACGTTCCAGGCTCTTATGAATAAGGTATTACGCCCCTTTCTTCGGAAGTTCGCTCTGGTGTTTTTCGACGACATATTAATTTACAGTTCATCCTTGGAGGAACATGCGGGGCATTTGGCAAAAATAATGCAAGTGCTTCATGAAAATCAGCTGGTGGCTAATCGAAAAAAGTGTCAGTTCGCTCTCAAACAGATTGAGTACCTTGGGCATATTATTTCAGTCGATGGAGTGTCAGCTGATCCGTCCAAGATCGCTGCCATGGAACAGTGGCCAATCCCTCGGAATATTAAGGAGTTACGGGGGTTCCTCGGTTTGACGGGATATTACCGTAAGTTTGTTCAAGATTATGGGTTAATTGCTCATCCGTTAACTCAGCAGCTAAAGAAGGACAGTTTTGCTTGGAACGATGACGCCACCGAAGCATTTTTCAAACTGAAGTCTGCCATGGTCACGGTTCCGGTTTTGCGTTTGCCCGATTTTTCCAAGGAGTTCGTCGTGGAGGCCGATGCATCGGGAGTGGGAGTTGGGGCTGTTTTGATGCAAGAATCACGACCTATTGCTTATTTTAGCCATGCCCTTCCTCCGTTACACAGAGCAAAAGCTGTTTATGAGAGGGAATTGATGGCCATCGTGATGGCTATACAGAAGTGGAGGCCGTATCTCTTGGGCCGTCGTTTCACCGTTAGAACAGATCAGAGCAGTTTGAAATTCATCCTCGACCAACGATTAATATCCGGGGAGTATCAGAAGTTGATGACCAAGTTGTTGGGCTATGATTTTCAGGTAGTGTACAAACCAGGCGTGGAAAATACAGTGGCTGATGCGTTGTCGCGTTTACCTAGTGCACTGGAATTCGCGGCAGTCAGTCTGGTAGGAGGCCTTAATACGAGCATTGTGATTGAACAACAGCGCCTTGACCCAGCTTTGGCTGCTATTCGGAGTAAAATCACGGAGGGGGTGGAAGTCCCAGTGGGCTATTCCTTACGAGGGAATGTGTTGTATTACCGTGGGAAACTAGTCCTACCGGAGGATTCACCTACGATCCCTTTATTGTTGGAGGCTTTCCATTCTTCTCCAGTGGGCGGTCATGGGGGTACTTTAAAAACTTTCCAACGTTTAGCTAAGGAGGTATATTGGAAAGGAATGAAATCCCGAGTGAAGCTTTTTGTGAGCGAATGTACCGTTTGTCAGCAAGCTAAGTATTTGGCTCTTGCTCCCGCGGGACTTCTTCAACCATTACCAATTCCGGAGCGTATTTGGGAGGACATTTCCATGGATTTCGTGGTGGGTTTACCCCGCGCGGAGACTTTTGATTCAGTATTCGTTGTGGTGGATCGGCTATCGAAGTATGCCCATTTTATACCGATCAGACATCCATTTACAGCAACAAGAATGGCGCAAACCTTTATCAAGGAAGTGGTGCGGTTGCACGGGATTCCACGTAGCATTGTTTCTGATCGAGACCCCGTCTTCATGAGTATGTTTTGGGAGGAACTTTTCCGCTGTCAAGGTACGCAGCTTAAGCGGAGCACGGCTTACCACCCTCAGACGGATGGACAAACGGAAGTGGTAAATCGAGGTATGGAGACGTATTTACGCTGTTTCGCGATGCACTGTCCATTGAAGTGGGTCCGTTGGTTGTGTTGGGCTGAATATAGCTATAATACATCATTTCATTCGAGCCTAAAAGCTTCCCCATTTGAAGTGGTTTATGGAAGGTCTCCCCCTTCTGTTCTGCCTTACCATTCGGGGGAGTCTCCCGTTTCAGAGGTGGACCATCAGCTCAAGGAACGGGATCGCATGTTGGCAATGATTAAGGAACGGTTATTGGATGCACAACAATATATGGCCCGCATGGTAAACGAAAAACGAAGAGACGTGGAATTTGACGTAGGGGATTGGGCGTATTTGAAATTAAGACCTTATCGGCAAGGGACTTTATCTAAGACATTGAATGCCAAATTAGCCCCTCGCTATGTCGGTCCTTTCCAGGTGGAAGCAAGGATAGGCGCTGTGGCGTATCGCCTGATATTGCCCGAGCATGTTCGGGTGCATCCTGTTTTTCACGTGTCTCAGCTACGGAAGGCCTTGGGCAGTTCATTCCCTGTAGTTCCTTTTCCTCAGAATGTGTCTTCGGATATGTTGTTCAAAGTGGTGCCGGTGGAGCTATTAGGTTTGCGTCAGTCAGTGGAAGATTCTACTAAGTTGGAGGTATTGATTCGCTGGGCTGAGTCGGAACCCTCGGAAGCGACATGGGAGGATGCAGTTCAACTCGCTACCCAATTTCCTGATTTTCACCTTGAGGACAAGGTGGCGCTTTGGGGGCCGGGTAGTGATAGACCACCAATTAAGTATGTGTATAGGAGGAAGAAGGTTAGGAAGGAGAAAGATAGTTAGAAAGGGGGTTAGACGGTTAATGTGGGGACCATGGTAAGACTGTAAATACTAGGACTATATAAGCTAGAATGTAAATAGGTTTAAGGGGGCTTTTCGACTAATCATAGACTTGAGTCTAGTCTTGGGAGGGATAGGGGAGCTCTCGAATTCTCCTCTTGGCTTGTAACTGTGCCCTAATCAATAAAGAACTATTCGGATTCTATCACAAACCCACTTATTAGAATATTCAATGTTTGCTTAGAATACATTATGTTGCCTTAGTATTCCAAGAATGCCACTTATTAGAATAGTCGATGTTGGCTGAGCATTCTAGGAAAGCCACTTAGTCGAATACTCTATGTTGGCTTTGCATTCCAAGAAAGCAACTTGTAAGATTACTCGATGTTGGCTATGCATTCCAAGCAAGCCACTTAGCAGAGAATTCTAAGAAAGCTACCTAGTATAATATTTGTTGTTGTATCAACATTCTAACAAAACTACCATGTATTCTATTGGAAGTTGGCTAGACATTTCAAGAAGGCCACTTCGTTGAATACTCGTTCTCGGCTGAGCAATCCAAGAAGGCCACCGAGTCCCTTAATGTTGGCTAGGTATCTTTCAAGAATACCATCAAGTAGAATAATTGATATTGTTTAGGCATTCTATAAAAGTCATTGATATGTCAATGCGGTCCAAGTATTCCAAGAAAGCCAATAAGAAGTTTAATGTTGGTCTGACATATTCGAAGAATCCACCATGTAGAATACTCGTTTGTTACACATTCCAAGAAAACAACTGGTTATTCTACTCGATTTTCATTATATATTCCAAGAAAGTCACTTTGTTGGATACACGATCTTGGCTGAGCATCCCAACAAAGCCAATTAGTAGCTTAATACTAGCTAGAAAATTTTAAGGAAAAACACCAATAAGAACTCGATGTTTGCTAAGCATTCCAAGAAAGTCAATGAGTAGTCTACTTGATGTTGGCTTAGAATACCTTATGTTGGCTTAGTATTCCAGAAAGCGTCTTAGTTGAATACTCGATGTTGCCACTTGTAAGACTACTCGATGTTCGTTTAGCATTCCAAGCAAGCCACTTAGTAGAATATGCGATGGTAGCAGAGAATTCTAAGAAAGCTACCTAGTATATTATTCGTTGTTGTTTCAACATCCCATCAAAGCTACCATGTATTCTACTGAAAGGTGGCTAGGTAATTCAAGAAGGCCACTTATTTGAATACTCGATCTTGGTCGAGAAATCAAAGAAGGCCACCAAGTCCTTTAATGTTGGCTAGGCATATTTCAAGAATACCACCAAGTAGAATACTCGATATTGTCTAGGCATTCTATGGAAGTCATTGATATGTCGATGCCATCTAAGTATTCCAAGAATTCTAGTGAGAAGTTTTATGTTGGTTAGACATATTCGAAGAATCCTCCGTGTAGATTACTCGTTGGTTAAGCATTCCGAGAAAGCCAATGGGTATTCTACTCGATTTTCTTAAGATATTCCAAGACAGTCACTTTGTTGGATACACGATCTTGGCTGAGCATTCCAAGAAAGCCAGTTAGTAGCTTAATGCTAGCTAGAAGTTTTTAAGGAAAGACACCAAGTAGAATACTCGATGTTTGCTAAGCATTCCAACAAAGACAACGACTATTCTACTTGATATTTGCTAGGCATTCTAACAAACCCACTTATTAGAATACTCGATGTTGGCTTAGAATACCGTATGTTGCCTTAGTATTCTAAGAAAGCCACTTATTAGAATAATCGATGTTGGCTGAGCATTCCAGGAAAGCCACTTAGTTGAATACTTGATGTTGGCTTAGCATTCCAAGAAAGCCACTTGTAAGATTACTCGATGTTGGCTTAGTATTCCAAGAAAGCAACTTGTAAGATTACACGATCTTGGCTGAGCATTCCAAGAAGGCCAATTAGTAGCTTAATTCTACCTAGAAATTTTTAAGGAAAGACACCAAGTAGAATACTCGATGTTGGTTAGACATATTCGAAGAATCCACCATGTAGATTACTCGTTGGTTAAGCATTCCAAGAAATCCAATGGATATTCAACTCGATTTTCATTAGATATTCCAAGAAAGTCACTTTGTTGGATACACGATCCTGGCTGAGGATTCCAAGAAAGCCAGTTAGTAGCTTAATGCTAGCTAGAAATTTTTAAGGAAAGCTACCAAGTAGAATACTCATGTTTGCTAAGCATTCAAAGAAAGGCAATGAGTATTCTACTTGATGTTGGCTAGGCATCCTAACAAACCCACTTATTACAATACTCGATGTTGGCTTATAATACCTTATGTTGGCTGAAAGCCACTTATGAGAATACTCGATGTTGGCTTAGCATTCTAGGAAAGCCACTTAGTTGAATATTCGATGTTGGCTTAGCATTCCAAGAAAGGCACTTGTAAGACTACTCGATGGTTGCTATGCCTTCCAAGGCAAGCCACTTGGTAAAATCTGCGATGTTAGCAGAGAATTCTAAGAAAGCTACCTAGTATAATATTCGTTGTTGTATCAACATTCCATCAAAGCTACCAGGTATTCTACTGAAAGTTGGCTTGACATTCCAAGAAGGCCACTTAGTTGAATACACGATCTCGGTTGAGCAATCCAAAAAGGCCACCGAGTCCCTTAATGTTGGCTAGGCATATTTCAAGAATACCACCAAGTAGAATACTCGATATTGTCTAGGCATTGTATGAAAGTCATTGATATGTTGATGCTGGCCAAGTATTCCAAGAATGCTAGTGATAAGCTTAATGTTGGTTACACATGTTCGAAGAATCCACCATGTAGATTACTCGCTGGTTAAGCATTCCAAGAAAGCCAATGGGTATTCTACACGATTTTCATTAGATATTCCAAGAAAGTCACTTTGTTGGATACACGATCTTGGCTGAGCATTCCAAGAAAGCCAATTAGTAGCTTAATGCTGGCTAGAAATTTTTAAGGAAAGACACCAAGTAGAATACTCGATGTTTCCTAAACATTCCAAGAAAGCCAATGGGTATTCTACTTGATGTTGGCTAGACATTCTAACAAACCCACTTATTAGAATACTCGATGTTGGCTGAGCATTCCAGGAAAGCCACTTAGTTGAATACTCGATGTTGGCTTAGCATTCCAAGAAAGTCACTTGTAAGAATACTCGATGTTGACTATGCTTTCCAAGCAAGCCACTTAGTAGAATACGCGATCTTAGCAAAGAATTCTAAGAAAGCTACCTAGTATAATATTCGTTGTTGTCTCAACATTCCAACAAAGCTACCATGTATTCTACTCAAAGTTGGCTAGGCATTCCAAGAAGGCCACTTAGTTGAATGCTCGATTTTGGCTGAGCAATCCAAGAAGGCTACCAAGTCCCTTAATGTTGGCTCGGCATCTTTCAAGAAAACCACCAAGTAGAATACTCGATATTGTCTCCATCCATGAAAGTCATTGATAAGTCGATGCTGGCCAAGTATCCCAAGAATATCTGCAAGAAGCTTAATGTTGGTTAGACATATTCGAAGAATCCAACATGTAGGTTAGTCGCTGGTTAAGCATTCCAAGAAAGGCAACCATGTGTTCTACTGAAAGTTGGCTAGGCATTCCAAGAAGGCCACTTAGTTGAATACTCGATTTTTGCTGAGCAATCCAAGAAGGCCACCGAGTCCCTTAATGTTGGCTAGGCATCTTTCAAGAATACCACCAAGTAGAATACTCGATATTGTCTCGACATTCCATGAAAGCCATTGATAAGTCGATGCTGGCCTAGTATTCCAAGAATGTCTGCAAGAAGCTTAATGTTTGTTAGACATATTTGAAGAATCCACCATGTAGATTACTCGCTGGTTAAGCATTCCAAGAAATCCACTTGGTATTCTACTCGATTTTCATTAGATATTCCAAGAAAGTCACTTTGTTGGATACACGATCTTGGCAGAGCATTCCAAGAAATCCAATTAGTAGCTTAAAGCTAGCTAGAAATTTTTAAGGAAAAATACCGAGTAGAATACTTGATGTTTGCTAAGCATTCTATGAAAGGCAACGGGTATTCGAACAAACCCACTTATTAGAATACTCAATGTATGCTTAGAATACCTTATGTGGGCTTAGTATTCCAAGAAAGCCACTTAGTAGAATACTTGATGTTGGCTGAGCATTCCAGGAACGCCACTTAGTTGAATTATCGATTGTTGCTTAGCATTCCAAGAAAGCCACTTGTAAGACTACTCGATGTTGGCTATGCATTTCAAGAAATCCACATAGTAGAATACGCGATGTTAGCAGAGAATTCTAAGAAAGCTACCTAGTATATTAGTTGTTGTTGTATCAACATTCCATCAAGGCTACTAGGTATTCTACTAAAAGTTGGCTAGGCATTTTAAGAAGGCCACTTAGTTGAATACTCGATCTTGCCTAAGTAATCCAAGAAGGCCACTGTGTCCCTCAAAGTTTCGTGTGAATTGGACACCAGACGGGCGTTCCACGTTGGCGTATGACTCCTCGTGAAAATGACGTGCATGGGTGTCAGACCAAATATGCCTCAGAATACACTATTGGGGGAGGCATGGTGTCAGCTCTCCACCACCCCTGGGCCCTATGGAGAACTTCTCGTCACAACGGAAGTAGAGACCTTTTTCTCTCCTGGCGAGAAATTCAGCTACAGTTAACGTTTTGAAACCTTGCTCCTTCTTCAAGGTGACTAGTGGATTTGATGGGGTGATGTGATAGTAGGTGGCGTGGCAACCTTCGAGGCCAGAGTTACAGTACGTGTGGGGAGGGGCTCGAATGTACAAGTTGGGGCCTTAACTCCTGATTGGGCTAGTCGTGGGCCTGGTGATTTGGTTGGGTCGCCTTGGCCTGTAATATCATTTGTTTTCCCTCGATTAATTGGGTCATTTTCATGCTTTGTGTCACAACCATACTAGTAGAGAGTAGGTTGTGACCCTTACTGAGCAGACAGTGAAGTGGTGGCACGTCGAGTGTCGCCCATCGGGCCATGTCAGAGGGCCGAGAGAGAGAAGTGCCATGATGCGATCGAGGAGGACGATGCATCATCCAACACACCACAATGAGTGGGCATTGATGTCACAAGAAGGCATGAAGGTATTGAGAAGCAACAGTGTCGTCAGACGCGTCAGTGGTATGCTTGATGGGGGCCAGATGGGGCCCCGGGCCATGACCTCGGAAGTCGGGGTTCCGTCGTGAGTTTTGACGAGCGGCTCTGGAGTTAAGTGCATATGAGTGAAGAATGCAAGCCCGCAAAGTTTCGTGTCAATCGGACACCAGACGGGCGCTCCACGTTGGCGTATGACTCCTCGTGAATATGACGTGCAAGGGTGTCAGACCAAATATGCCTCAGAATGTACTATAGGGGGAGGCATGGTGTCAGCTCTCCACCACCCCCGGGCCCTGTGGCCTAAGTGAGCTACCCCATGGCACATGCGTGTGTCATGGTGTGGGCGAGCGTTGCAAGACGAGTGTCTTGGGCGTCTTCCTTTGGGAATGGGTTTCCAAGGACAGTGTCGGGCGGCACGGGTGTGCCGACATTGCGTCCCCACCCATGGGCTGGAGGTTGCACCATATGGCCGGGTTGCGGCACGCTATACGAAAATGACTCGGCATGTCTCGGAAGAGTTCATGCCTCGATATGCCCGGATGGATGGATGTCCGGGAAGTCCCGAGTATGAGTAAAGCCCATGGGTCCGTTCTCGAGAAGCAGGTCCGAGCGAGCGGTTAAGTCAGATGACATCCCGAGGCTCGGGGTGGCATCGTGAAGCATCGGTGGAACCCGATAGTTCCCGGTTGGCACGGTATTTGCCCGAAATGTCCCGGTAAGCATTATAATGGCCCGATAAGCCCCGGTAGGCGATGAAAAGTCCCGGTAAGCGTTATAATGCCCCGGTAGGTCCCGATAAGTGCTGAAATCACCCGGTAAGCTCCGTTTGAGCGTTTTAAGGCCGTTTTTACCCGTTGAAGGGTCCGAACACATCCCGGCGAAGTTTCGGATCGATGTAGAAGCGTGTGGGTCATGTTATCGAGATCGAGGATGATGAAATGAGATGCGACGTTGCGTTTATATGACCTTGGCCTGATGTAGAGGCAAGGTTGAGCCTTGGGACTTGGCCTAGAGTAGAGGCAAGTCGGCTAGAGTCGCGAATGAGTGAAAATACACGTACGGGCGACGTGTATTGACCGAATGTATTCCGCTGCAAGATGATTTGAGTTCGGTTGAGGATGAAGAAACTCGCCTAAGGTCCGATGAAGCACCAAAGTCCCGCGAAAAAGTTGTATGGGTTAGAGATGACCCTTAAGGCTGGCCATGATCGCGTGTAAGATCATGGCGCCGCACGGTTGAAAAGGTACGACCGTGACAGTTGGTATCAGAGCCTAGTTTATGCTTTGGGCTACGATCAGAGCCCTACTTTGTGTGCGTTGTCGGACGAGACAGAGAGAAAGACCCTGTGGTCAGATTGAAGACTTCACGATTGTGTCAAGAGTGTCGGTTTCGGCAGGACAGTTGCGAAGTCAGTATCAGAGACAGAGAAGGGTATTGAAGCCGGATTCCTTGAGGGAGTCCAACCCGTCAGAGTGCAAGAACCAAGTCCATTTGCCAAGGGCTTGGGGTTCAGTATGGGCAAGAGAGAAAAATCAGAAGGTGTACCAGGTAGGGTGCCTTCGAAAGAACCATTACCGCCAGAGGGATAGTGTTAATGGTTGCAAGCAGAGAAAGCCGGAGGTCAGAGTGACATGCGCCGGTCAAGTGCCAGAGTTGAGCATCAAGAAAGCCTATATGGGTGGGCGATTTGGGCTGCGTAGAGCCAAGTTGAGAGGGAGAGAGCCCGAGAAAATGGGGTGCTTGTCCCGTGAAGACGCTCGTGTGTCGAGCGAGTATGTCCCTTAAGTCATTCCACTTGCCTAAGTGGGTGGCTTCACAGATGTCAAGACCAGCAATTTGCTCGAAATGGAGCACCAGGCTGGAGACAGGGCAGAAGAAGAAAAAGAAGCTGCTGCAAGTTCCGACAGAAGCATCGGTGCAGCGATTGCCACATGAAGGTGGCCAGTTGAGAGTTGGCCGAAGGGTAGTGCCAACAGAAAGAATGGGCTGTGTCATGCTTTCCGATGTCCGCACCAGAAGGGATGGTGCCACGAAGAGACCATTCCGTGGTAGGCTTGCGAGCCTCACCCCGCGGGGTGCACCTTTTTATGTGCCGCTCAGAGAATATGTGTGTAAGTGGCCATGAGTGCCAAAAGAAAAGTCGGGGCGCGCTCCCCGCAAGCGGAGGCAAAAAGAATGCCGAAGCTTTTGCCGTGCTCTGTTAGAAGATCCTCGGGCCGAGTCCTAATGTTGGGCGTTAGTTAGGTCCACAGAGAAGGGGGTAGTCTGCAGGCATTGTGCTTTTTGCCGTGTCTACGTTGCGAGTCTCGGGGCCGAGTCCTAAAGTTGGGCGTGAGTTAGGTCCGTGGGTGGGACAGCCCGTAGATAGTGTGCAGTTGTTTTGCCTTGCCTATGTTGCGAGTCTCGGGGCCGAGTCCTAAAGTTGGGCGTGAGTTAGGTCTGTGAGTGGGATAGCTCATAGGTAGTGCGCAGTTTCCGTATTCGTTCTGATGCACAATATATTTCAGCGGGTCCGTCAGCAGCCAGTCCGAAGTCGGATCGTCATCGGGACGATGCCGAGATTAAGTGGGGGAGAGTGTCGCAATCCAATCGTGCAGTGATGTGGATTGTGCCCCCGAGTATGTCATCGAGGACGATGACAGTTTAAGTGGGGGAGAATGTCACAACCATACTAGTAGAGAGTAGGTTGTGACCCTCACTGAGCAGACAGTGAAGTGGTGGCACGTCGAGTGTCGCCCATCGGGCCATGTCAGAGGGTCGAGAGAGAGAAGTGCCATGATGCGATCGAGGAGGACGATGCATCATCCAACACACCACAATGAGTGGGCATTGATGTCACAAGAAGGCATGAAGGTATTGAGAAGCAACAGTGTCGTCAGACGCGTCAGTGGTATGCTTGATGGGGGCCAGATGGGGCCTCGGGCCATGACCTCGGAAGTCGGGGTTCCGTCGTGAGTTTTGACGAGCGGCTCTGAAGTTAAGTGCATATGAGTGAAGAATGCAAGCCCGCAAAGTTTCGTGTCAATCGGACACCAGACGGGCGCTCCACGTTGGCGTATGACTCCTCGTGAATATGACGTGCAAGGGTGTCAGACCAAATATGCCTCAGAATGTACTATAAGGGGAGGCATGGTGTCAGCTCTCCACCACCCCCGGGCCCTGTGGCCTAAGTGAGCTACCCCATGGCACATGCGTGTGTCATGGTGTGGGCGAGCGTTGCAAGACGAGTGTCTTGGGCGTCTTCCTTTGGGAATGGGTTTCCAAGGACAGTGTCGGGCGGCACGGGTGTGCCGACATTGCGCCCCCGCCCATGGGCTGGAGGTTGCACCATATGGCCGGGCTGCGGCACGCTATACGAAAATGACTCGGCATGTCTCGGAAGAGTTCATGCCTCGATATGCCCGGATGGATGGATGTCCGGGAAGTCCCGAGTATGAGTAAAGCCCATGGGTCCGTTCTCGAGAAGCAGGTCCGAGCGAGCGGTTAAGTCAGATGACATCCCGAGGCTCGGGGTGGCATCGTGAAGCATCGGTGGAACCCGATGGTTCCCGGTTGGCACGGTATTTGCCCGAAATGTCCCGGTAAGCATTATAATGGCCCGATAAGCCCCGGTAGGCGACGAAAAGCCCCGGTTAGTGTTATAATGCCCCGGTAGGTCCCGGTAAGTGCTGAAATCACCCGGTAAGCTCCGGTTGAGCGTTTTAAGGTCGTTTTGACCCGTTGAAGGGTCCGAACACATCCCGGCGAAGTTCCGGATCGATGTAGAAGCGTGTGGGTCATGTTATCGAGATCGAGGATGATGAAATGAGATGCGACGTTGCGTTTATATGACCTTGGCCTGATGTAGAGGCAAGGTTGAGCCTTGGGACTTGGCCTAGAGTAGAGGCAAGTCGGCTAGAGTCGCGAATGAGTGAAAATACACGTACGGGCGACGTGTATTGACCGAATGTATTCCGCTGCAAGATGATTTGAGTTCGGTTGAGGATGAAGAAACTCGCCTAAGGTCCGATGAAGCACCAAAGTCCCGCGAAAAAGTTGTATGGGTTAGAGATGACCCTTAAGGCTGGCCATGATCGCGTGTAAGATCATGGCGCCGCACGGTTGAAATGGTACGACCGTGACACTTTGCTCCAGCCTTTTTGGTTCCATACACATAACTTCAGCTTTAATAGCAAGGTCTAGCCCATTTAAGAACGTACTCTCCATCACATTTTCAGCTAAATTTGGCAACGACGTTGAAATTTTCTCGAACAAACAGTGGTACTCTCCCACCATCCCCTCTCGTTTAATCGCAAGAAATCGAGCATAAAGGCTCCCTTCCATGGCTCGTCGGAAACGGATGAACAATCAAAGCTTCAGGTCGTTCCAATCGTCAAAAGGTCGTCTATTTAGGGGCCCACATGTACCAGGAATTAGCTTCTCCGTCAAAACTAACCACGACAACGTTGAGCTTATCAATTTCATATAGCTGGTGCATGTCGAAGTATCGCTCCGCCCTGAATAATCAGGCATCCAGATCCGTGCTCGATAAAATTGGCATCTCCACTTTTCGGAACTTGCTCCGATCCAAGGTGTAGCTTTCCTTGTGTCCCTGGCCGAAACTGCCCTTGCTGCCATTGACCTCCCCTGTATGTCCCTTCGAAGAGGACGAAACCGGAGACTCGTTTTCTTTCTTCCCCTTGCTTTTTGCCTCTGACACTAGGATCGCCAAAGCCTTTTGGGTTTCTGCCATTTGCTTGGTAAGTTTCCCTGGATTTTCCTTAATCTCCCCTATCTCTTTCTCATGACTCTCACAACGCTCTTCGAGCTGACGTTGGGCCATCCCTCTGGTTTGCCCCAGGTCGGACCCGCTCTTATACCTATTTGTGAGGTATCTCTCCACAAGTTAGTATTATAATTCACAAAAGGGAATATTAGTTCAATTACAAGTCTTCGCCTTTTCGAGAAGGCGACACTCTCCTAACATAACAATCCCAAAAGATACCACAAGCCAAAAACATAGCATAAGACTAACTATCCAAGAGAACAAATATAATAACCAAACTAGCACAAAAGGTCGTACACCAACAACTATAAACAGACACATGTAACATTCATATACTAACTATAGAGGTATTTCCCTTCTCGCCCCTTCTACATTATGTCTTGAGAATCAGGGCCCTAACACATATTCAAAGAAAGCCATTTAGTAGAATACTTGATGTTGGCCAAGCATTCCAAGAAAGCCACCAAGTACTCTACTTGATATTGGTCGAGCATTCCATGAATGTCACTCAATAGAATACTCAATGTTGGCTGAACATCTTGAGAAAGCCACTAAGTAGAATACTCGATGTTGGTCGAGCATTCCAAGAAAACCATTGAGTAGCTTAATGTTGGCTAGGTATATTCCAAGAAAACCACCAGATGCTTGATGTTGTCTACGCATTCTAAGAAAACCATTGAATTATCGATGTTGGCTAAGCATTCCAAGAAAACCTTCACTGTACGCCTCAAGAATAAGCGCAAACTGGAAGTCTATCTTCATCTCCGCTTGTTTCTCATCAGCCTCTACAAATTGGGAATCTATTCTGACCTCAATCTCTTCTTGTTTTGAGCCTACTTCAACTAACTTCTCTTCTAACATTATGATTATGTCTTCCATCTTATCCACCATTCCTCAAAATCACCGCTGATACCAGTTCTTGTCCAACAATTTTATTATATTTCAATAACAAGTGCCAAGGGAAGATTAGAGAGCTTCTCACCTCTCCCAATTCTCTCTAGAGCTACCCCAAAAAAAAAAAAAAATAGAATAGCAAACAGACACCCTCCCCACACTAACAAACCACTCACCACAAACCCCTACGGATAACACTGTTCTTGGCCCCACACAATATTCGAACAATCACTCTTCCGTACTCATGCCGCTTCTCATTTGCTTCTGTGTATGTCATGATGATGAAAATGTCAAAGTGAGCATAAACTTTTGAAAAAAAAGATCATGTGAATAAAAATAGAAATGAGATATCTCCTATAAGTAAATTACTTCATGCAAGTGGAAGGAAAAGCAACAATCTTTTGGCTAAACAACCATGGGTGCTCATTTTCTAACTCATGAATAAATTTGTTAGTTGCACTATATTATAATTTGATAGTTCAAACTGATCTTCAAAGTTTTGTAGGTACAGAGAAAGCATGGGCCATTGTCTTTTCTGTTGTACTAGAAATCTTGATTGTCGGCAGCCTCTTAATTCCTGAGGTTGTTGAAGCTTAAGTGATATTTTTGCACAAAATGCCATACAATTTTATACAAGATTAATCTGATCGAGATTCTGGTATACTTATACTCTGTATTTTCCTATTCAGGTAAACAATATTACTGGGCATCTCCTTGGATGAATTGTCGTTTTTCTTGTAAGGATCTCCTTTTATTGATAATTCTTGTCTTAGTTGTGGCACGACCTCTTTGGATGATTTAGGATCTGGAGTAGCTTTCCAAATACTTAAAAAATGGTTTGAAGTGTTAAAAAAGTGTTTTTAAGGGTTTGGAAAGTTATTCAAAGCAAACATTTATTCTTGTTGATCTTCTGTTTTTATGGTAAATTAATATATTTTTATTTGGTAGCCAAATCTTTCAAATAATTCTTTTCCAATCTACGAGCCTAATTGGTTTTTTTTTTTTAGGAAAGAGCCTAATTGAATTTCATGATTACTGCTGGAACGACCTTTGATTCAGTGTATGTGATATTGATATTATTGAAACTTTTGCGTGGCAAATATTCAACCCAGTCATCCTAAAATGCAGTGTACAGATGCATTGGCAAGTTCCCTCATGAACACATCTTCTTGCAACAGGATTGAATTTTTCTCTTTTAAGTAAGTTAGACACTTTTGATCATCATTTTGTTTTTTAAAATTATGCTTGTTCACTTTTGATCATCATTTTGTTTTTTAAAATTATGCTTGTTTTCTCGTTAAGTTTTTTTATAAGTTTTTTGGTTTTCTAAAATATTTTTAAAAAGTAGGAGACAAAGCATAAAACTATATATTGAAGTAGTTGACTAAAAAGAATGGTATTCAAATGGGACATCTTCTATTTTTGTGACTTAGGATATTAGGATATATTGTTATTTGGATATGTCAAAGAAATGTATGGAAATCTAAAAAAATTGACAAATCAACAAATATGAACTAACATACTATTAGTGAAGTAGTTGTTTAAGTTTTCATTTTTATTACTATTAGTTAATTAGTTATTGATAATTGTTTACTGTTGAAGGAGATTAGTCTCTATTCTTCTTCAATCATTCAAATCTAGTTATATAAGTTTGTAGTTCATTTATAATTATACCCATGAAGGTAAATCATATCCAAACTACAATAAATATGAATTGTAACGTGTTTGCGGATTCAGTTTGTATAACTCAAGCTCCTGAAGCCATTGGGACTAGATTTCATTTGGTATTTGGTGTTTCCTTTTTACTTCAGATTGGAGAATGTTTCACGGAAAAGTTTGGGGACAAAGATGTATCTATAGCAAAGTTGGAATCTGGAGAAGCTGAGTGTTCCATCTTTTTTTCTTTTTCTTTTTTTCTTTTCCTTTTTTAAAATTTCCTTGTTCTGGATTGTTTTGGCGGTTTGGGAATCATTAAGATTTGATTTAGGATTTTTCAATCGATCTAATCTTTATGATCCTCACCACCCGTTGCCTCCCACCATGTCAACAATCGTTGTTGTCCTGCCCCTCTATTCTTGATAGATTTGGAATGGGTAATTTGGCTGTGTTGGTGGGTTGTGAGGTTGGTTTGCTTCCTTTCTCTTCTTTAGGTCTCCTGCCCAGCCACAACCTACTTGGTGGTGGACAAAGTGTGCAAGAGGCTTGCTAGTTGTAAAAGAAATTTTTTCACTGAAGGTGGTAGGTTGACTCTCATCCTTTCTGTGTTTAGGGGGGTCCCAACCTATTTCTTTTCCCTCCTTGTTCTATTTTTGAGTCAATCAAAAAGCTTACGAGGGATTTTCTATGGGGAGAGGTACACATCTAGTGATCTGGTGAATTGGGAAGTGATGAGGAATCATTTACATTTTGGGGGCTTGAGCTATAGAACTTTAAGATACGCAACAAAGCACTGTTGGTTGAATGGTCTTCTTCCCTTTGGCATAGGATACTTATGAGTAAATATGATCCTCATCATTATGAATAGTTGTCGGATGGGGTTAGGAAGCACTTGTAGGAACTCTTAGGAAGATATTTCCGTTGAGCTCCATTCTCTCTTCTTTTGTCCAACATACTGTGAGGGATGGTGAGAAAACGTACTTTTGGGAGGATAACTGGTGTGGCCGAGAGTTCTATTTTAGAATAATGAATGAATGAATGCTTTATTGATAATCTTTGGCCTTTAAATAGGCAAAGATCATATAGAAGTAGTTACAAAACATGTGCTTGGCACATGATCTAAATAAGAGAAAAGGATGTACACTAAAATAGGAAACCGGCTACACCAAACATCCCCCCCTAAAAGAAAAACTCGTCCGCGAGTTAAGTAGCAAGGGAAAACTCATCAGGAGGGTGGTAAGTGTACAAATCAGCAACATTAAACGTAGGATGTATGTTGTAATCATCCGGTAGCTTGATCTTGTAGGCATTATCTCCGAATCGTTCAGTGATAGGAAATGGGCCCAGCTTTCTTTGTTTAAGCTTGTTGTATGTGCCCGTTGGAAATCTACTCTTTCGTAAGTGAATCATCACGAGGTCCCCCACATTAAATTCCTTATATCGTCGTTTGCGGTCTGCTGCTTCCTTATATTTGTCATTTTGTTGCTCTATATGTTTGTGGACTTGAGCATGTAACTCCTTGATTCGGTCGACCATTTCCTCAGCTTCAGCACTAATATCAATAAAAGAAGGGATGTGCGTTAGATCAAATGTTAGTCTAGGTACTTTAGTATAGACAATCTCAAATGGGCACTTCCCTGTTGTCCTGTTCTTCATGTTATTGTAGGCAAATTCTGCTTGTGCCAAGGACATATCCCACTGCTTTGGTTTATCCCCACTGAGGCATCGAATTAGGTTGCCTAACGTTCTGTTTGTCACTTCAGTCTGTCCGTCGGTCTGGGGATGACTTGTAGTGCTGTATTTAAGTGTCGTGTCAAATTTCTTCCAAAGTGTTCTCCAGAAGTGGCTTAGAAATTTGACATCTCGGTCAGAGACTATTGTTTTTGGTATTCCATGAAGTCTAACAACTTCCTTAAAGAACAAATTGGCGATGTAGATGGCATCAGAAGTCTTCTTGCAAGGGAGAAAGTGTGGCATCTTGCTATATCGATCAACCACAACAAATACAGAGTCATATCCACGTTGGGTCTTAGGAAGACCAAGGATAAAGTCCATTGATAGGTCTTCCCAAATATTTTCTGGTATAGGAAGTGGTGTGTAGAGGCCTGTATTTTGGCCATGTCCCTTAAAAGATTGACAGGTATAGCAGCGTGCAACATAGCTGCTGACATCTTTTTTCAATTAGGGCCAAAAATATCGTTTTTCCAGAATTACCACGGTCTTATCACGACCCAAATGTCCAGCTAACCCTCCGCAGTGAGCTTCCTTTATGAGGGCCTCTCGAAGGGATGAAGAAGGTATGCATAGCACATCATCTTTAAAAAGAAATCCATCAAGGATATGAAAGCCACCGGTAGGTTTGTGGTCCTGGCATAGTTGCCATATATGGCCAAAATCGTTGTCGTCTTTGTATGTATCTGGGAGATGTTCTAAAGCAACTATTTCACCTTTTACCAATGTGAGAAGGTTTTCTTTTCTGCTCAAGGCATCTGCCACTTTGTTTGTAGCCCCGGAAGTATGTTTTATCACAAAATCAAAACGTTGGAGAAAAGATAGCCACCTAGCATGCATTCTACTAATTGTTTTTTGAGAATTTAAGAATTTAAGAGAAAAGTGGTCGGTTAGAAGCACAAATTCTTTGCTTAGCAAATAGTGTTCCCATTGTTTTAGAGCCCGCACTAGAGAATATAGCTCTTGTTCGTAGGTAGACCATTTCTGTCGTGAATGGCTTAATTTTTCGCTAAAATATTCAATGGGATGCGAATTTTGGGATAGAACAGCTCCTATTCCTACTCCTGAGGCATCTACGGCCACTTCGAAGGGTATATTGAAATTTGGGAGGGTCAATACGGGACTAGTAGTAAGTTTATCTTTGATTATATGGAAGCTGTTTGTTTGTTCGGTTCCCCAAGAAAATTTTCCCTTTTTTAGGCAATTAGTCAATGGAGAAGCCAAGGTACTAAAGTGCTTAATGAACTTCCTATAAAAAGATGCTAGGCCGAGGAAACTTTGTAATTCTTTTATGGATTTTGGTTCAGCCCAATCATTTATAGCTTTCACCTTACTAGGGTCCATACTAACAGTGTTATGGCCAATTATATAACCCAAAAAAGAAATTTTATTAGTAGCAAACAAACATTTCCCAAGGTTAATGAATAATGCATGCGACTGTAAGGCTGAGAATAAGATTTTCAAATGTTCTAGATGGTCTGTGAAGTTTTGGCTATATATGAGTATATCATCAAAATATACGACAATAAATTTGTTTATAAATGGGAGTAATACCTGGTTCATTAACCTCATGAAGGTGCTAGGAGCATTGGATAGGCCAAATGGCATTACAAGCCATTCGAAGAGTCCTTCGTTGGTTTTGAATGCGGTTTTCCATTCGTCTCCCGGTCGTATTCTTATTTGGTGATAGCCACTCTTCAAGTCGACTTTGGAAAATATTGTAGCTCCTCCCAATTGGTCCAAAAGGTCGCTAATTCGAGGAATTGGGAATCGATATTTGACAGTTATTTTGTTGATTGCCCGGCTATCGACGCACATCCGCCAAGTACCATCCTTTTTTGGAGTGAGAAGTGCGGGAACCGCACATGGGCTAAGGCTTGGTTGAATGTGCCCTTTACCCAATAACTCTTCTATTTGGTCGTGGAGTACTCGGTACTCAGTTGGGCTCATCTTATAATGTGGTAGGTTTGGAAGAGTTGCTCCTGGAATCAAGTCGATGGAGTGCTGAATGTCTCTTAATGGAGGTAGTTCCTCAGGGCTGTCCATAATGATTTTGTGTTCTTGCAGCAATTGGTGTACCTCATCAGGAATAAATGTGTTAGAAATAGGGGTATCAAAATCTTTTACAACAAAACCAATAATTGGTTGATCTTTTTCTTGGAGAAATGTTTTACCAGAAGATAGAGTAAAAAGTTGACCTTTTCTAGTTTGTGTAATATCTCCAATGTTCTGTTTAGCCGGATTGAGAGGAAGAAGGACAATTCTTTTCCCCATCCACAAAAATTCGTAAGTGTTGTCACGGCCTTTGTGAGTTGCTTGAACATCGAATTGCCATGGTCGGCCAAGAAGTATATGGCATGCATCCATGTCAATGACATCACAAACGATTTGATCCTTATAGCTTGCCCCGATGGATAAAGGTATGGTGCTCGTGTGAGTGACTTGAACTTCACCCCCTTTCTTGATCCAACTGACTTTGTACGGAGCTGAATGAGGATTTAACGGTAGGTTTAGGGTCGAAACAAGCTTACTTGCAACCACGTTTTCTGAGCTGCCGCTATCGATAATGACATTGCATATCTTTCCATTAATTGTGCATCTCGTCTTGAATAAGGCGTGTCTCTGATAGCTGGGATCAGTTTTTGGAGCTAAGAGAAGTCTTTGAATGACCAAAGATATTGGTTCACCGTCATCTGGTTCAAGGTAGTCAATACTGTCATCAATTTCTTCATCCTCTTCGTCATTTTGGTATTCAACCGAATCTGCAATTGCCAATGTTTTCCTCTGAGGGCATTCATTGGATAAATGGCCTGACTGGTTGCAACGAAAGCATTTCCCTAAAGTCGGTCTTGAATATGTACTTGGATTTCGTTTAGTGCCATCATAGTTCTTGCTGTCTTTTGGTGGATTGACCTCTATCTGTTTACCTTTAAGGGCTGTCATGGAGTTTTGTTGCGAAATTCGGTCGCCAAGTGCAGCCTTATTGAAGTTACTGGTTTGCTCACCCGAAGTTCGTCTTGAATATGTTCTTTTGAAGCGATTGGCAATTTGTTCCTCGATGACTGCTGCAGCGGAAATAGCCTCGTTTAAATAGCCAATCGGTTGTAAAGAAAGCTGTTCTTTAATGTCATTTCGAAGGCCTCCCTTGAATCTTGCAACTAGATATTGTTGGCTTTCTCCCAAATTTGTTCTTGCCCCTAACCGATGAAATTCTTCCGTGTATTCCATGACCGAACGAGTTCCTTGTTTGCAATTTTGGTATTGATCATAGAGGATTTGTTCGAAATTCATAGGCAAGAATCTTTCTTTCATCAATCTTTTCATTCTTTCCCATCTCCGTATTGGCCGTTTACCATACCTTTGACGATTGAGTTCTAATTGATCCCACCATGCTTGGGCTCCTCCCTTTAATTTTAAAGCCACCAATTTAACTTTTTTGGTCTCGGGAGTGTTCATGTAATTGAAGAAGTTCTCCACATGTCGAACCCATTCCAAGAAAGCTTCAATCTCCATCTTCCCACTATAAGTTGGTATATCGATCTTCATTTTAAAATCGTTATCTTGCTGATATTGGTATCTTGGTTGCTGCTGGCCGTCCCTTGGTGCTTCTTGATGATACCGGTAGTTGTGTTGGTCTTCCCTCGGTATTTCTTGCTGATATTGGTGTCGAAAATTTTGTTGGCCTTCTTTAGATGTTTGTTGATAATCATATTCGTCCTCACTCGAACTATCGTCATTCCAATCAACTTGCCTTCGAAAAGAATTGTATTTAACTTCTTGCTGTCCGGAATAGTATTCTTGAAAGTATCTTGGAGCTTGATTTATTCCTTGGCCTGTCTTTTGCTCTAGGCTTTGTCTTTCTTGCCATTGCTTTGTTCTGAAATCGCTTCGTGGTTGTTCTTGCTGGTTTCTTTCGGGATTTATGCAACTTCTTGGATCAACATTGGGCTGATCAGATTTGCAACCCAATTTCTCACATATCATTTCCAAAATCTTTTTTATCTCACCCACATCACTTCTTAGATCCTTTGTTTCTTGTTCAACCGACAGCAAGCGTACGGTTGTCGATCGTGGAGAGAGGGCGGCTGTAAATTCCGTCTCTTTTCCAGCCAAAGAAGGATCGCCTACGATGCTGGCCGATGCTTTCTTGGCTGCCATTGTATCCCAAGACTTGGAGCTCTGATACCAACCTTGGTGTGGCCGAGAGTTCTATTTTAGAATAATGAATGAATGAATGCTTTATTGATAATCTTTGGCCTTTAAATAGGCAAAGATCATATAGAAGTAGTTACAAAACATGTGCTTGGCACATGATCTAAATAAGAGAAAAGGATGTACACTAAAATAGGAAACCGGCTACACCAATAACTAGATGAAGAATTGACTCATTTACACTATGGTGAGAAAACGTACTTTTGGGAGGATAACTAGATGAAGAATTGACTCATTTACACTATGGTGAGAAAACGTACTTTTGGGAGGATAACTAGATGTTCTAATCCATTTTGAGTGCTTTATGTCCTTCTTTCTTGGCTTTTCTCGTCTGTTATATGATAGGGAAACAATGCACATTCTGGCTCTCTTGTTCTTTTCCTTGATTGAGGAGGTCGTCATTAGGTTGGGGAGGGACTTCCGTTCTTGGAGGGCCAAACCTCCGGGAGGTTTTTCTTGTTGCTTGTTCTTTTTGTGTCTTTTGAATCCCTTCTCAGTTTGCATGACGATTTTTTCTTCGTTAAGAAAGGTGAGTCCCAGGAAAGGTTCAGTTTTTCGTTAGGTAAGTCATCCATGGAAAATTTAATATTCTTGATCGACTCTCGAGGAAGATGCCTTTGCTTCATTCTTTGTTTGATGGCATAGGAAGACGTCAACCATACACTTTAGAGTTGGGACTTTTCTCATTCTATTTGAAATTTGTTCTGTGAGGCATTTGGTTTGCAATTTGTCAAGCACAGAGGCCTTAAGAGGGTTAAAAATATAAATCGTTGCTGATGAGCTAAATATCAAAGGGTTAAAAATATAAATCGAACCAGACATTGGAACCAATTGGTTTGGTTTTTAAATCAAAACCGACCAGTCCTCGATTGTTTTCGATTTAGAAACTTTGGAAACCAAAGGGTTCAATTCGGTCCATTAGAATCTAACCATCGCATTATCTTATTGTTAGTAAACTAACCGTGAAAGAAGCTCAAAGACCATTTAGAATCATTTTTTCAAACTTCAAAGGCCAAAAATATCAATATCAAAACCTCAAACACAAAATAGACATCAACATTAAACCTGGAGGATAAAAAATGTATATTTTTTTTTTCTAAAAAATAAGTAAAGGAAAGAAAGCATGGTTGGATTGGAAATATGAGGATAGAAAAAACCTAAACAAAGGGTTTTACTCTGCGGGTACTTGCCCATTTACTATGCGGGTACTTGCCCTGAATGGGGCGAGGAATGGGGGAAGGGGTGGGAAGAAATTTTTCCCCAAACAGGGGTGGGGATTATATTCCCTATCCCCAGTCTCGGCCCTGCCCCGCTCTTATTATTATTATTATTATTATTGTTATTGTTATTATTATTCTTGTTGTTGTTATTGTTATAATATTATGGTGTAATTTGTAAGTATAAATAGTAAAACCATAGCCATAATAACTTTCTTGTTGTTGTAATTTTTAATTTTAGACTTATTAGAATAGTCAATGTTGGTTGAGCATTCCAGGAAAGCCACTTAGTCGAATACTCGATGTTGGCTTAGCATTCCAAGAAAGCCACTTGTAAGACTACTCGTTGTTGGCTATGCATTCCAAGCAAGTCACATAGTAGAATATGCGATATTAGCAGAGAATTCTAAGAAAGCTACCTAGTATATTATTCGTTGTTGTATCAACATTCCATGAAATCTACCATGTATTCTACTGAAAGTTGGCTAGGCATTCCAAGAAGGCCACTTAGTTGAATACTCGATCTTGGCTGAGAAATCAAAGATGACCATCGAGTCCCTTAATGTTGGCTACGCATATTTCAAGAATACCACCAAGTAGAATACTCGATATTGTCTAGGCATTCTATGGAAGTAAGTCATTGATATGTCGATGCTTGCCAAATATTCCAAGAATGTTGGCAAGAAGCTTAATGTTGGTTGGACATATTCAGAGAATCCACCATGTAGATTACTCGCTCGTTAAACATTCCAAGAAAACCAATGGGTATTCTACTCGATTTTCATTAGATATTCCAAGAAAGTCACGTTGTTGGATACACGATTTTGGCTGAGCATTCCAAGAAAGTCATTTAGTAGCTTAATGCTAGCTAGAAATTTTTAAGGAAAGACACCAAGTAGAATACTCGATGTTTGCTAAGCATTCCAAGAAAGGCAACGACTATTCTACTTGATGTTGGCTAGGCATTCTAACAAACCCACTTATTAGAATACTCGATGTTGGCTTAGAATATCTTATGTTTCCTTAGTATTCCAAGAAAGCCACTTATTAGAATAATCGATGTTGGCTGAGCATTCCAGGAAAGCCACTTAGTTGAATACTCGATGTTGGCTTAGCATTCCAAGAAAGCCACTTGTAAGATTACTCGATGTTCGCTTAGCACTCCAAGAAAGCCACTTGTAAGATTACACGATCTTGGCCGAGCATTCTAAGAAGGCCAATTAGTAGCTTAATGCTACCTAGAAATTTTTAAGGAAATACACCAAGTATAATACTCGATGTTTGCTACCATTCCAAGAAAGGCAATGGGTATTCTACTTGATGTTGGCTAGGCATTCTAACAAACCCACTTATTAGAATACTCGATGTTTGCTGAGAATACATTATGTTGCCTTAGTATTCCAAGAAACCCGCTTATTAGAATATCGATGTTTGCTGAGCATTCCCGGAAAGTCGCTTAGTCGAATACTCCATGTTGGCTTAGCATTCCAAGAAAGCCACTTGTAAGATTACACGATCTTGGCCGACCATTCCAAGAAGGTCAATTAGTAGCTTAATGCTACCTAGAAATTTTTAAGGAAAGACGCCAAGTAGAATACTCGATGTTTACTAAGCATTCCAAGAAAGGCAATGAGTATTCTACTTGATATTGGCTAGGCATTCTAACAAACCTACTTATTAGAATACTCGATGTTTGCTTAGAATATATTATGTTGCCTTAGTATTCCAAGAAAGCCACTTATTAGAATAGTCGATGATGCTTAGCATTCCAGGAAAGTCACTTAATCGAATACTCCATGTTGGCTTAGCATTCTTAGAAAGCCACTTGTAAGACTACTCGATGTTGGCTATGCATTCCAAGAAAGCCACTTAGTATATTTCGCGATGTTAGCAAAGAATTCTAAGAATGCTACCTAGTATAATATTCGTTGTTGTCTCAACATTCCAACAAAGCTACCAGGTATTCTACTTAAAGTTGGCTAGGCATTCCAAGAAGGCCACTTAGTAGAATATTCGATCGTGGCTGAGCAAATCCAAGAAGGCCACTTAGTAGAATATTCGATCTTGGCTGAGCAATCCAAGAAGGCCACCGAGTCCCTTAATGTTTCCTAGGCATATTTAGAAAATACCACTAATTAGAATACTCGATATTGTCTAGGCATTCCATGAAAGTCATTGATATGTCGATGTGCTCTCGAGGAAGATGCCTTTGCTTCATTCTTTGTTTGATGGCATAGGAAGACGTCAACCATACACTTTAGAGTTGGGAATTTTCTCATTCTATTTGAAATTTGTTCTTTGAGGCATTTGGTTTGCAATTTGTCAAGCACAGAGGCCTTAAGAGGGTTAAAAATATAAATCGTTGCTGATGAGCTAAATATCAAAGGGTTAAAAATATAAATCGAACCAGACATTGGAACCAATTGGTTTGGTTTTTAAATCAAAACCGACCAGTCCTCGATTGTTTTCGATTTAGAAACTTTGGAAACCGAAGGGTTCAATTCGGTCCATTAGAATCTAACCATCGCATTATCTTATTGTTAGTAAACTAACCGTGAAAGAAGCTCAGAGACCATTTAGAATCATTTTTCAAACTTCAAGGTCAAAAATATCAATATCAAAACCTTAAAGACAAAATAGACATCAACATCAAACTTGGAGGATCAAAAATGTAAAAATGTATTTTTTTTTTCTAAAAAATACGTAAAGAAAAGAAAACATGGTTGGATTGGAAATATGAGGATAGAAAAAACCTAAACAAAGGTTTTTTTTTTTTTTTTGGGAAAAATACACTTTTAGTCCCTGAGGTTTGGGTTAAGTGACAGTTTGGTCCCTGAGTTTTCAAACTCAACAAAAATACCCCTGAGTTTTGAGATAAGGAGCATTTTGGTCCCTGCCGTCAACTTTTCTGTTAAATTTTAACAGTTGCTGACGTGGCACTATTATTTTAATAAAAAAAAATTATTTTTAAAAATTTTTAAAATAAAAAAATAAAAAAATAAAAAAATATTATTATTTTTTTAATTATTTTATTTTTTCTCCATTTATTTACTTTCCTTCTTCTTCTCCATCTTCTTCCTCTTCATCCTTTCATTCTTCTTCTTCATATCTCCGGTGGCCGGCGGCCGGCGGCCACCGCTCGCCGGCGCCGGCCGCCGCCACTCTTTTTTTTTTTTTTTTCCTCCCTTTCCTTTTCTTTTTCTTCCTCCCTCTTTTACTGTTAAAAAAAAAAACAAAACAAAACGAAGGGGGAAAACCCCCTTCGATTCCGGCGCCGGAGAGGGAGGAGGGAGCTCCCTCCTCCGTCTCCGGCGACTTCTCTGGCGAGCAACCCAGTCAGTGGCGAGTGCAATGAGTTTCCAGAGCGTTCTCTAACATCGATTCAGCAAGCGGTTTTGGGCGGCGTTTTTTTTCTCCTTCAGCACGCAACAAACGCGTTTCAAGTAGGTGGGCTTCGCAGATTCGGCAACGTTGGCGGCGTTCGCGTCTCGGTCCGGCGGCAGTCGTGGAGAGAACGCTGAAGATCTGAAGCGTTTGCAACCCACAGAGAGAGACGAACGTAGATCTGCAACTTGCAAACGTCCAATGTTTCAGATCTGCAACCCATAGAGAGAGACGAACGAGGAAGATCTGCGAGTTTCAGATTTGAAGCTTCCGACACGAATAAAACCCATGTGAGTTTCAGATCTATTTCAGATCTGCGCTTTAGACAAGTTGCAGCAACGACTAACTCCAGTGGCGGCGTTTGAGGCGGAAAACATGGAGATCTGAAACGGCTGCCGGCATGGAAGTCGCGCGCCGCCGAGGAGCTCGCCGGAGATGTGGAGGTAATGTTGGCCGAAGAAGAAAAAAAAATCTTGTCGACCACCTGAGTTGGAGAAGAAAAAGAAGTTGGAGGTAATTCTCCATCTTCTTCTTTTTTTTTTTTTTTTTTTACATTGAAAAAGTGAGGAAGAAGGAAAAGAAAAGAGGGGAAGAAGATACAAAAAAAAAAAAAAAAAAACGCCGCCGGCGGCGGGCGCCCGACGGCGAGCGGTGACCACCGGCTGCCGGTCGTCGGAGATGTGAAGAAGAAGAAAAAGGAAGAAGATGAAAAAGAAAGAAGGTGGAGAAGAAGAATAAGAGAGAAGGAGAAAGAATTTAAAAATAATAATAAAATAATAATATTTTTATTATTTTCATTTTAAAATAAAAATAATAATTTTTTTTATTAAAATAATAGTGCCACGTCAGCAACCGTTAGGATTTAACAGAAAAATAGACGGCAGGGACTAAAGTGCTCCTTATCTCAAACCTCAGGGGTATTTTTGTTGAGTTTGAAAACTCAGGGACCAAAGTGTAACTTAACCCAAACCTCAGGGACCAAAAGTGTATTTTTCCCTTTTTTTTTTTTTTTTTTATGTTTAGGGTTACTAATAAAGATACATTTTACTCGTTAATAGTTAATTATGCATGTATTTAAGGGTGTGCATTTACTATGCGGGTACTTGCCCCGCTGAGGAATGGGGGACGGGGTGGGAAGAAATTTTCCCCCAAACGGGGGTGGGAATTATATTCCCTAGCCTCGGCCCTGCCCCGCTCTTTTTATTACTATTATTATTATATAATTTATATTGTTATAATATATGGTGTAATTTGTAAGTATAAATAGTAAAACCATATATTTGTTGTTGTTGTTATTTTTAATTTTAGACTTGTTTTATTGTTGTTATTATCTTAAAATTTGTTATATTTGAGATTATGTTGTAATCGTGTAATATTTAAGTTGAAAATCATAATGTTTGAAGATTTTATACCCGATCATGAAATATTATTGTTCTTGTCGTTAGGATATTTCATAGATCTTTTAAAAAAAAGAATTGAAATTGATGACATTTAATAAAAATGGAAAAATACATTATTGGTCCTTGAAGTTTGGGTTAGGTTTCATTTTGGTCCTTGAGTTTTCAAACTCAACAATTTAACCCCTGAGGTTTGGTTTTAGTTTCATTTTGGCTCCTTCATCCATTTTTCCATTGAAAACTAATGGCTTGCTGACATTGTGCTATTTTTTATTAAAAAAATATTTTTTTTTTTATTTTTTAAGTAAATTATATTAAAATAATAAAAATATTATAATTTTTAACTTTTTTTTTATTCCTTCCTCTTCACCTCCTTTCTTCTTCCTTACCACCCATCATCCCTGTTACTGTCGTGTTACTTATTGGTTATTAATTACAGTATTATGAGCATTAGATTAGGTCTAGAAAGAAAAGAGCCATTTTTGTTGTTCCTTCCCTCGTTTTCGGCATTGGAATCAGGAGAGGGAGGTCTTTCCCTCTCTCTTCGTTACATTCCGGTTGTTTAAAAAAAAAACAGAAGAAGGAAGGAGAAGAAGAAGAAGGAGGGAAGAGAATAAGAAGGAAAAAAAAGGCTAAATTATAAGAAATACCCTTGTACTATGGGGTTTGTTTCAAGAATGCAACTTTAAAAAGTTTCAAAAATACCTTTGAATTTTGAAAAATGTTTCAAAAATACTCTTGTCGTTAATTTTGGATGGAAACCATTAAAGTTTTAGTTTCAAAAATACCCTTATTGAAAAAATGTTTATTCTTTTTTCCTCCTCTCACAGTAAATTCTTTCTCCATGAAAATTAATGCAAAACTTTGCTTATAAAGATTGTGTGCAACACAATACAAGATAAAAACAGACTTTGAAATCGAGTTTTCTCTTTTAAAAAACGTAAGTAAATAAGATAAGTGTGAGAAAACAACATATATATTATTTCGTTTTTGTTTCCTAAAAAAAATTATTTCCCTTTTCCTCTCTTTATTTGTGTATGTTATTGATAAAAAGAAGTTTATAAGATGTGTATTTGGTCAAATTTATAAGATTAATTATTAATCAAAAGTTTTATATATGATTTTGTTATTATTGATATTTAAGAATTGTTAGAACTCGTATACAACAATAGTTTCATTTATTTTTCATAACATGAATATAAAGAAAGCTAATGGATAATGATTGGTGAGAAAATAATATTGAAAATGCTATCAACGAAAGCACATGTAGAATTTCAAGAACAAAACAAAAGTCATCTTGAAGTTTCGATACGAAAATCTTGCCAAGTTCTTGGGACGTGTTGAAATAAAAAAAATAAAAAAAAATAAAAAAAAAAACCTCCTAGATTATGAATACATGATAGATAAGTAAAATTTCTCATTTAATTTTCATGAAAGAAATAATTAATTTACGGTGGGAGAAAGAAAAAAAAATCAATAAGGGTATTTTTGAAATTTTTTTGAAAGTTCAAGGGTATTTTTGAAACTAAAACTTTAACGGTTTCCATCCAAAATTAATGGCAAGGGTATTTTTTAAACATTTTTCAAAGTTTAGAGGTATTTTTTAAAGTTCAAAGACATTTTTGAAACAAACCCCATAGTTCAGGGGTATTTCTTATAATTTAGCGAAAAAAAAAAAAAAAAGAGAATAATGAAGATAAAGAAAAAGAGGATGAGAGAGATGGAGAAAGAAATAAAAATAATAATAATAAATTATTTTATTTAATTTATTCTTATTTTATTAAAAATAATTTTTTATTAAAATAATAGCGCTAAGTCAATAAACTGTTAGGGTTTAACAAAAAAAAAATTGAACGAAGGGACCAAAAGTGTAACAAAATGCAAACTTCAGGGGCTAAATTGTTGAGTTTGAAAACTAAGGGACTAAAATGAAACATAACCTTAATCTCAGTTGCAACCAAGGTTTGAAATGTTGATGTCGATGGGAATGTCGAGATCCAGATTTTATGGAAATGTCGATGTCGAGATCCAGATTGGAAAGAGGAGCTATAGTGAGAGTAGCGAGGAGATCGAGGTTAGAATCGACAGTAAAATGGTAATTTTACTGGAATGCTGCGCAAGGAAAAGGAAATCCGTACAAAAATCCCAAAGTAAATGCAGATTGTCCCGAAAGTTAATGACATGACATCACCAATGCCATAATTGTTTTTTAGATTTATGAAAGTCTATAACCAATCGATTAGATATAAAAATGATTTTTATGCCTATTGGAACCTTAAACTTCCAATTTTGTATCTAGTAGACTTGTCAATTTAGTATGAAACGAAAACATGTATTCTTAGTGATGCTTAAAAAATTTCCAAATGAAACCTAAACAACATGGACCAAAATGATACTTTAACAACAAAATCAAAATCTTCTTTGTTGTTTTGAAATATAATTTTTCAAACCTGAGGATAATGCCCATGAAATATATTCATATATTTTTAATATTTAAATTTAATATTTTCAATTTTACTCTCAAAGTTTAGTAGCAAAGAGGTACATGTAAATATTGAGATTAAACAATTTTAAATGTAGTTAAAAATATATTGCATTCATTTGTTGTGATTTAAGGCCACAACAAAAGCATCTAAAGAGGAAACTTTTGCAAATAGGAGAAATCAATGGGAGATGGAAATTGAGGTAAAAATTTTGAAGGGTACCGAGTTACCGCCACAATGAGACACACCGATGATTTGTCAATGTTTACTTTGACAATTCTATTAGCAATTGTATATTTAGTTGATTAAAAACAATATGTTTATAGAAGTATACAAATAACTTCAACCTTAATAAAAGAAACATATGTGAATTACCTGCTAAGTTATGTTCATTTGGTGGAATTGACCTAGTCTAAATATAAAATTTTGGTAGACATTTCGGTTTGTCGGTTTTTTTTTTTTTTTTTTTTTTATATAATTATTTTTAAATATTGTTTTAGTTTGAGTTTTATAATTAAGCTTCATATTTTGTATTTATAGCTTGTCCCAGTAGGTATGCGCGTGTTTGTGTGTAAGCTAGTCCTGCGTTCGATTCCAGCTTGAACGTGTTTTTTATTTTTTATTATTTTTTTTGTATTTTTTAAATACCGTTTTTTTTTTTTAACTTTTATATATATTTTTTGTATTTTTAACCCAACACTACAAATTTCTAAATTTATTTTTTACTCCAAAAATACTTTTTAATTGATTATTTTAATTTTATATTTCTATTATTTTATTATTGTTATCACCTTTAAATACTCTCATTTCATTTTAATTTTTCACACTTCAATTCTTAAATTCTCAATTCTCTTAAATTCTCCCAAAATATTCTTCAATTGTTTTTCAAAAAAAAAAAAAATCATTTTTATCAATTGGCATAATTTTAATTAATAACAGACGTGTTAATATAAATATTATAAATAATTTTCATCAACTCCCATATTATATTTAATATAATTAAGTCACAATTAAATTTGTATTTAATATTTCAAACAATTTTCATCAATTTTCATATTATTTTTTCTAAATTCATGCACATATCGACAATTTCGTTTAAATAGTATCTTACTTTTTAGATATGATGATAAAAAAAGAGTTTATTATAGTTTAATTAAGTTACAATTAAAGTTTCATTGACTAATTCAAACAATTTTCATCAATTTTCACAATTTTAATAAATTTTTCTAGAATGTCTCTTGACATAAAAACTGACCTCAACATTTCAAACCTTGAGATGGAGAATGAAATGCGGAAATACAGATATCCACGCAATTTTATTTAGTTATTTATTTTTTGATAACAGATATCCACGCAATTGTTTCAAAACTAAATACAAATATCCAATATAATTTATAATATAATGTCAAATGGAGAATGAAACGAGCGGGAAGCAAATCTTCGGGGGAAGTCAATTTTCAGTTCCCATTCCACTGAACTCTGAAATCTTAAGCGCCTGCAAGAAACAAAACGCCATTATCATCGGCGAATTTAGCAGCGTTACAGAAATAGGAGCCGATAGTCGAGACGCCGGCTAGGGTTAACAGATTCGAACTAACAAAGGCGATTTCTCTGCATTATCCATCGCTTCTCGAGTTCTCCATGCCGGATTCTTTACCCAATTACATTGACATTCAGGATGCTTTTGGTGACGAGGAGCAGTACGAGGTCGTAGAAGAAGATGATGGCGAGGAAGAAGAAGACGGTGACGAGGAAACTGATGACGGTGAAGAAACAGTCGAAGGGCATGCGGAAGAGGATGCTGACTTTGTTCTTGAGGCGCAGTCGCCTAGGGCTTCACAAACGGGCCCTTCGAGATCTGCCGAAGATAGGGTTTCGTTTTGGGTCGAGGAAGAGGAAGACAAGAGGAGAAGAACCGAGGGAGGAGAAGCGAGTTCTTCAAATGGCGTTGGAAGTGTGGAAATTTCACAGGGAAATGAGTGGAATCGGAATGAAATTGACGGTTTGTTTTGTCCTATTTGCATGGAGGCATGGACCAATTACGGCGACCACCATATTTGGTGCGAGAAACCAATCTTTATTCTTCTCTCTTGCTCTCTCTTTTTCTATTTGTATATATAATTTGCACTAATCTTTTGTGTGTGATTGGCTATTCTTTTCACGCATTTTCTAGCTTTCAAATTTTTGAAGAAAAGTTATGTCCTTTAGGGAAAAAAAAAAGGAAAAAATAAGTGTGATTGATTGCTAATTTCTCAATTATGTTTCTCTATTTCGTTGATGACGGTTATAAGATCTTTTTACTGTGCCAATCGCTTATGAAATATGGTAGCTAGTTTAGATTTGAACTTCGCAAAACTTGCCTATACTTCAAAGAGTTAGCTGTTCAAAAGTTATCCTCGTAGGCTATGACATCAAATGCTTCTTCATCTATATCAAAACTCTACATTGAACTGTTTTATTTAGTGAGTTACGGGTACTATGTCTAGATGATAGTATATATGTGGTCTTTCTAATTAGGGCAAGTCTTAGATAGTCAGAGGCAGAGCCCATGAATTGCAGACGAACTAGATTCATTACCCTTTTTAATGTCCCTTAAAGTCATCTAATTATCTCATGTGCCTGCAGTTGTCTTCCTTGTGGGCACCTATATGGCATGTCTTGCATCAATAGATGGCTGCGACAACGTAAAAATGCAGGGAAGGTATCTGTCCACACAATGTTTAAGTCATGCATTTGGATAAAAATATGAATATTTTACTAAGTTAACCTGCACCTCCTACCACCAAAAAAAAAAAAAAAGTGTCCACAGTGCAATAGGAAGTGTTCAATGAAGGATGTCAGGAAACTTTTTGCATCACGAATTGTTGCTGCTGATGAAGAATCTCAAAAGGTTTTTCTGAATTCTTTGGGTAGATATGTGCTTTTAAGTTTTAAGGAGGAAGCTTATCTTGATAAGGAGTCTTCTTGTTTTACAGAGAATTCAGTCACTTGAGGCTACTTGTGCCTCTCTCGAGACAAAGGTCCGTTGAATCCAACCCCTCTTTGAAGTAACTAGATATAAGTTGTCATCTAATTTTGCTCTTAAATATGTTTTTTATTTTTCATCTCTTAACCACCGTTTTAAAAAGCGCAGTATCAGTCTTTTATTTATTTTTATTTTTAATTACAAATTTTTAATAAAGAAATCAATGAATACTTTAAAACAATTGTTAATTTCTCTCGATAATATCTTACAAAATGTGTAACTTTTTTGATGTTTCATTATCTTGTTGTTCATAATATTTACATCTTTTTATTTATAAGAAAGTATTACATTTTCCCATTGTGTGCTTCACAGAAAACAAAAAGAAAAAAAGAATCACTTTATATCGTGTTTTAGTGCACCTCACACTTTCATAAACATCTTAACATGTGGTGTATTTCTTATGTTTGTTTGTTATGGCCTTCAAGCCCTTATATATGCTTTCCATTTGATTTCAATTTTGATCTTTTAACAGTGATGTATCTTTCATGTTTGTTTGTTATGGTTTTCTATGTGTAGAATGCAAATTGGTGTAAAAAAGAAGTTGAATGGAAAAAGAGAGAGACAGATTTGCAGCTGAAAGTTCATGAACTTACTGAGGTATATTTTTAATTGCAAATTACCATATAATTTATCCCCCTTCATGTTTCAATTGGTTTGTTAAATAACTTCATGTTGATCTAGACATGTCATCAGCCATATCTCGAAGTGCACTCAAGTTGCTTCCACTTTCATCCTTCTCCTTAGTCTCTTCCTCAAGAACTTTTGTTGGTCTTGATGTATGCTTCCTATTATAGGATTTTGACTACTTGCTATCGTGATGTCTCTTTTATTTTGTTGACCAAGTATGTTATCTTATATGTTGTCTTTTTTGCAAACTGTTTTTATTGAGTTATTCAACTTTCAATCCGGAGCACCTTGACTAGGTCTATAAAGTTGGTGGTTTTTTATGCACTTCCATGTCATGAAGAATTATGACCAGTTCAATGCTTGAACCGTAAACAAAATGCACCTAGTTTGGGTTTCCAAAGGTCATTATATTTATAGCGTAGTTTGAATGATGCATTCAGATTGGAGGTTCAAGTGACCTCTTGGGATATATCTAATATCTTATTCCTTTTTGGAACTGTATTTCTATCTTTGCCTCTCAATAAATATGCATTTTGCATATGCTTTTTTTTGTTCTTGTTGTTCTACTGGGCATCCTACATCATTGTCATTTCAACCCTTGGATGTTTGACACTCTTATGTATATTTTTTAATCTGGCATTAAACTCAACCACACATTTGCGATGACTTAACTCAATATTTCCTGGTTCGTCTAGATATCTTTATCATTAATTCACCAAGACCAATTTGGCTGGTCCTGTTCTTGCTTTGTTGGTGCCTGGGCAAGTCTCTTGCTTGGAAGTGATCCAAAATCCTTAGGTTTATGGTATGTAGTTATGGTGCAGAAAAGGTGGGGAGCAAACTTCTCTAATTGTGAGAAGAGCAAACTTCCCGTTGTAAACAAAATGACATAATGAATTCTAAACTAAAACTATAAAATTGTTGGTTTTATCCATTTTTGTTTTATGTATGATTTTTTTTTTTAAATCTATTTCTCTTCTTCTTCTTAAGCAACAAATATCTTATATTTTACAGAGGACAAATTATTTGGAGCATTTATTAGAAGATACAAAGAGAAAACCTGGACTAGCCAATCTTGATTACGCCTTTCAGGGGAAATATGTATCTGGTACCTTTAGAGTTTAGTTAAAGACATCTGCACTCTGGAACTTTTGTTGCTTTAACTGTATCATGTCTAACTGGAACTCTGAACTTATGATTTTATTGTGATGGTTTTCCATTACCATGGCTTTTGGAATTAAATATTTAATAATGATGAGGATTGTGTCTTATCCATTAATATATTGTGCAGAACATAACTTTGCCTTACAATTTAGCGGACAGGTTTCTTCTTGCAGTTTCATATTAAAGGTACTCTGTTGGTTATTTTCATTGTCTTTTCTCTTCATTAATATTCCTTTCTTGTCTTCCTTCCCAGTACGTATATTTTGATATAATGATAGAGTGCGGTGTGTGCAGAATTGAAAAGGGAGGGTATTTTCGTTTTCGGGTGACCTTGGGGATTTTCATATTTCTTAGAAGTTTCTTCATGTTGTAAATTTTTTACTAATTTCAAAGAAAAGTTTTGTTTTGTTTTGTTTTTATTTATTTTTTTTAATAATAAAGAAGGCTAAAGATTTTATGACGTGATTGTCATTCATGCAATGTCAGTTTATTTTCTGAACTTAAATTTCTATTAGTTATTGCAATTTGAAATGTGATTGTATGGAGATTAAAAATTTTATTGTTTTCTGTATTGCACGTGGAACATTTTTTTTATTTGATGGGGGATAGTTTTTGAAGACAGAAATCTTAATGGTGGAAGGCATACTTTTTTAGGTGGGCAAATAGGATTTGTTTTGTGAAGGCTATGAAATTGAATCCTCAACTTTATTTCAAAATTCGTATTCTAAGAAAGAATCTTTAATCAACTCAGTGACTTGGGATTTGAAAGATGTCCAGTATATAATTGGAGTGGAGACTGAGTTTTGTTTAGTCCTAATGAGATCTATAATATAATATATGCTATCCAGAAAGTTTATTGATTTTTCAATTTTCTTCTAAAAGTTGTTCACTCATATAATCCTGACATCACAGTTTGGTAATTTAGAAAGAGCTGCTGGTGGATGGTGCTCGTTTAATCGATGTAGATGCCTCTAACCAAGTCGTTCTGGTTGCAAGAAGGCAGTCTGGATTTGGTGGTATACATGTACTTACTAAGGTATGGCTTCTGGTTCTTGTCATGATCATGAACTCAAACTTTTGTAGGCATTCTAATGTTGGAAGCCAATATTCTGTTTCTTTTTGTAAATATACCTTCTACAGATAAGCTTAATGGCTCCATATGAAAGGGAAGATATAAAAATTCCTTTTTGTACTAATGCTGTAAAGGACTTGCATATTTCTCCATCTACCCAAAACCTTGTGCTTTATTCTTCATTGGGGAAGAAATTAGCTGTTCTTAGGTAAATTGGTTGCTATATATTTTTGAAATTGAATATGTGGTTCTTTCTTATTTCTCCACTTGACTTACCTATTCTATCGAATCATTGCAGTATGGAAAGCAACAATATCATCCTCGACTATGATTTACCAGTTAAGTTCCATTCTTTTACCTGGTTACTTTGTTAAATAAATACAAATTAGTTAATTAATTAACACTATAGAAATTTCAACTTCTATGAAGGAGAAAAATTACATCAGAGAACAGGCCAAAAGCCTCTCATTAAGAATGGATGGTAGAGGAAGAATAAGTCCTAGAATCTTTATGAAGAGTACACCAAGAATACAGATCAGTTAGTTTATATGTGATTGACTCTTGGCCCTTTTGCATTTTCCTGCATGCAATGCTATTTAAATGTTATAGCTTCCACTCGTACTGTTTAGGCTTCATTTGATAACCATTTAGTTTTTTATTTTTGGTTTTTCATAATTATACTTGTTATCTCTTAATTTTCTTACCATGGTTTTCATCTTTGTCAAAGAGACATTTCAAAAACAAAAACAAGTTTTTGAATACTACTATTTGTGTTTTCAAAATTTGACTTGATTTTTGGAATCAAGGGAAGGATGTAGATAGCAAACCAAAGTAAGGGTGGAAGGAGTGTTTATAAGCTTAATTTTTAAAAACCCAAAACCAAAAACGAAATGGTTATTAAACGAGGCCTTTGTAATTTTACTTTTAGAGAGTCTGGTTTTGGTATCATACTTCTTAAAGAGTATGCTCTTGTTTGTGATGATGTGAATTAAATGGAAGCTTCTTGCAATTGATTTTAGGATTTATGAATGAAATAGCACAACTATAAGGATGTTGCTTGATTAAAAAAAAAAGGATGTTGCTTGGTCGTCATGTTCATGAGAAATCTGTTTGATTCTATTTCGGTTCCTCTTTGGTTTTAAGTCTATAATATAGTTTATATCAACCTTTAAGTCTAATATAGTCTAAACAAACAGAAACAGTCTCTGTTTATATATTAAAGGAATACTAAACAACATGACCATAATATGGTCTACATCAAGCTTTTAATTTCTCACTGTGTTATTTTGAATTGATGCTTGTATCTTTAGGATGCTGCTTGGTCGTGTTCATGGGATCAGAATAGTTCTCATTATGTTTATGCTGGATTAAAGGTCAGTTCAAACCGTCCTTGTCAATTATGAAACTTTTATTGAGCTTATGATGGGTTATTCAAAATTTCACCCCCCCCCCCCCCCCATCTCAGAATGGCTTGCTCATGATGTTCGATATGCGCCAAACTGTGGGCCCCTTGAAAACCTTACAAGGCCTAACCAGCAATCCAGTCCATACGATACATTCTCTTTCAAGTAACTCAACTCTCTCGAATGATGTTAAATCTGTTCTTTCTGCTTCTGCATATGGCGTTTGTCAATGGAACTTCAATGCCTCAGAAGAAGGGTAAGCTGATGTTATATGAATCCGTGCTTTGTGCTTACATTGTTAGAGAGTTCTATGTTGATAGTGCGCTTGGCCCTGTCATTTAGATCGCTTATTGGTTGATGGGTAAAACTGAAACATTTGCTTTAGTTTTCACTGTGCTTTTGGTTTATAACCAAAATTTAAGTAATCATATCGTACAAGGTTAGATTATAAGTTTAGTCCTCGAACTTATTTGTGTCTACTTGGTCTTTGAACTATTAATAGGTCCTTAAACTTTCAATTTTTTTGTCCAATAGGTCCCTAGACATTAAAAAGTGTCTAATAGATATTTAAACTTCCAATTTTGTGTTCGATAGGTCTTTGAATTTTCAATTTGTGTCTAATAGGTCTTTGATAAAGTTGAAAGTTTAGAATTTGATTAGACATAAAATTTAATTTTATATCTAATATAACAATTATTTTTTAATTTTTTTTAGTGTTGGGGATGTGTCAGACGCAAAAGTGAAAATTTAGAGACATAGTAGACATTCTTAAAGTTCAGGGGCCTTTTAGACACAAACTTAAAAGTTTCGAGAATAGGTCTGTAATTTAAACGGTAATAAATTTATCATATCCTTTGCCATTGCATTCGGAACTTGCAACATATGGTATGTTATATCTCATTTTTATATCGTACAAGAGCTTTCTCTATGCATCAATTCATTATCTGTAATGCAACACCGTTCTCTATTTATTTTGCTTTTATTGTTCAACATTATGAATTGTGGATTTATTATGTCACATCAAGGTAGTTGTGTACCTTGTGGTATATAAGTTCTGATGTTCTTCTTCAGTCTGATGGTACTACCTTAATTCCTAGGAAGAAAAAGAAAAGGCCGTTTACTAGTTTGTGTCACATGTTCTGATATAGCATAATTGCCATACTTTGAAGGCCATTTTTGGTTCCAGAAACAAATCAAGGAGTTTGTACATCTCTTGCCTATTGCTCGAGTAGAGATGAAATTGTTGCTTCATACCGTCCCAAAGTTGGAATGTCAAGTGAGATAGCTTATTCTCAGCCTTCACCTTCTGCTTCCCATGCTACTGGGCATAGAGTCGAGGGCTGGCATGTGGCATTCAAGAAAGAAAAAGATCTCCAAAAATTTTCGAAGTTGGGTTCTGCATATGCCAATATAGATGCAATACGCCTGCCAAAGTCCACCATCATAGACTTACAAGACTGCAGTAGCTTGTTTGTATCCGGAGATGCAGTAATGGGTGACTTGATCTTGCAGGAACTGCCTTCTTTTAGGTCTTTTCAGCATCTTAAAGTGCATAAGCATCCTGTTCGTGACGTGAAGTATTCGTATGGCTTCGGTCAAGGATTGATTAGTTGCTTAAGTGATGATACCCTGCAACTTTTCTGCACCAAAGGCTCATGAACGAGTATGTCAAATTTATGGATTATCTATTTTCATCCAATATGGTTTATATGCTATATTGTCGTTAAAGATCATATCCTTATAAGCTTGGATTAGTTACTTTCTTTTTTTCTTTTTGAGATTCATCTGACTGAACTGTGATCTTGCATTTAATGGAAGCTTGGAACCTCAAGAGGGGATCTTATTGCTTGTTGAGTGTTGTGCTTCTATTTGAGTGTGGTTCTCAGAGATTTTTATAATCATCCACTCGTCTTCTCATTCTGGATTAGAGCCTCATTTTGTATAGTTAATTGATTGATTGGTTCGTTTTAGTGATGGCTGCTGTCATTTCGTTTGTCCTTTTAGATTGCCTGTCTTACTTCATTATCTTAGACTGTAAAGTACTAATATTCATTTTTTGTCACTGATTGCAGGTTTTTGTTTTTGTTTTTTTTTTTTTTTTTAGACTTATTCTAAGTCGGGACGGGTTACTGATAAAAGAGGCAGACAATCAGGCGTTGAAGACGAAGATGTATTGAGTTCATTTTTTTTTACTCTGCAACACTTCCAAAAGAACAAAAGTCATTGATCCAATGTGATTGAATTGACGAAACTTTTAAATGGTTCGCTATTCGCTATATTAAATAATTGGTTAAGGCATATTAATTTTGTAGGATACTGTCTTCTCTGGCTCTCTCCTTGAGGAAGAAACCATCTCTCATCTGAAAAATCTCGCTTTCTCTTCTCTCTCCCTCGCAATCTTCTTCTTCTATCTTGTATTCTTTTTTCTCATTCAAATAAATAAAATAAAAACAATATCCTTTAAAATTTTAAATAAAAAAAATATATTCTTGTTAGCTCTTCATATCTCACACATTGTGATTCTAGAGTTTGTTATAAAAACGTAATCTTGAAATATTAAAAAAACAAAAAACTTGAAAAAAAAAATATAATTAAAAAGAAATTTTAATCAAATTATCTTTGTTAGATTTTACTTTAAATTTTATCTTTATTAGATTTTCATTTCCATCTAATTCAAAGTTGTGATCTCTACAATCAAAATTGCTTTGAAAATTTTGTTTTTATTTAATTATTTTTTTTCAAATACAAATGTTTGTGATTTAAAAATAAAATAAAACACAAGTATTGTGCAAGAGAAAAAGAGTGAAAAATATTGAGTGAGAGAAGAGAAAGAAAAAAGATAATAAAGTGTTTTTTATTCGGAGAGTAAAATGATTTTACTAGAGAAATTTGGATCATCCAAAAAAAAAAAAAAAAAAAAATCACTGAGTTATATGTTCTAAATGAGATTCTAACATTTGAAAATCCAATAGAGAAATTTGATTAAAAGAAATTTACTTGGAAGTCTGATATGAGAAATAATAAGAAATTCAGGGACTCCCGATTATTTAATCAGGAACTTAGCAACAAATTGATGATCGAGATCAAGATCAACCAAAGCAGTCGAATTAATCTCTCGTCCACGTAAAAGCCGAACATTTTTCCTTTTAATGGATAACGCTCGTTAGAATAAGAATTTGAATTCTCTTCACCACTCAAATTTGGAAGCAGTAGCCGCCATAGCCAAAAGGGAATGGAGGACAAGGAGAAGAAGGGGCTAGAAGGCACTGGTTTAGATCTTCCAGTCAATCGCCATGGTAACTTGAAGAGTGCTTCTAGCGATCAAGATTTCAAGGATGTTCTTCTTCAAATCAAGTCCTCCAAAACCACTGTAAACTTCTTTATACTTCATAAATTTCGTTTCCCATTCCCCTAAATCGCTGTCCTCGTTTTATTTCATGGGCCTGTTTGTTTTCTTGGAAAATTGTGTAAACTCGAATGGGATGAAGATTTTAAGTTATGGGTTTTTGATTCTTTCTGTGTTGTAACTGGTTTTGGGATATTGATTGTTTGATTCTATTGTTCAATACTTTGCAGGCAGTTATCAAATATGGTGCATCCTGGTAAGTCCACACTTCTCTCTAGCGGATTGAACGCAAGATGTTTGAGGTTTTGCCTGTATGAGAAATGCTGAAAGACTAGAATAACAAACGCCTTTCTCTCTCTCTCAACAACATAGGTGATTGGTTTGTTTCATAGCTGATGAATTTAAATATGCCATCTCTTGCTTCAATTTCATTTCACCATTCGTCACTGTTCTTAGCAACACTTTCATAATGGGGAATTGTAAAATTTGTTCCCACTGGTCACTGTTGGACTAATGTTAAAAAGAACTTGCCAACAAAGCTCTGCATTACCATTTCATTGAGGCAGTTGATAGAATCTGGTGCTCAAATTGAGTTGAGAGAAAACATAATCCTGGTGCTAAAATTTGTCAACATTTGAGGGTGAGGGATTCGAACCTCTGACCTCATGGTTGAGAGTACATGTCAATTATAGCTGAGCTAAGCTCGCTTTGGCATAATCTGGTGCTAAAATTAAACCTCGGTTTCTTGTTTTAAGAGCTCATGGATTGCTTTTATGATATCAGCACCTGCAGGGCTTAGAGGGATTGTTGTTGTTCGTTTCAGGTGTCGTGTGTGCAGTCAGATTCTCCCTGCTTTCTGTCGGCTGAGTAACGATTTTGCAAAGGTTTCTTTCATCTATGCAGATATTGATGAATGTCCAGAAACAACTGAACACATCCGTTACACACCGACATTTCAATTCTATCGAGACGGTGAAAGAGTCGACGAGATGTTTGGTGCCGGGGAAGAACGGCTGCACGACAGGTTGTGGTTGCATTCCTAAAGGCAAGATGGGTTAAACATTATTATCATCAGCAGTTATTAGGATGGGAAAATACACACTATAGTTAGATTGATAATGGCTTGTTTTGGTGTTTGATCTTCAGAAATTGAGCTTGTTAATTCAGCAATCTCATTCTCTTGATAAACAAAATCATTTCAATTGAGAGCTAGCATTTTATTCCTTTTGCCTCATGAAGGTCGAGCCCTTACTTTAAGTTTAGGCAATGTTTTAAAAGGCTATTTAAGGCTTAAAGGTCGAGTTGATGTGTCAAGTTTAGCCTAGAGACTTACCCCTTTATAAAAAGGTATCGAGGCTTAAAGTCTTACGCCTCATATAATGGTTACTAGAATAGGATTAATTTGTCTCTTTTAAAATATAAAGGTCGAGTTGTAATAATTTGAACTATTACTACGTTTACCCCTTCGGCTTAATGAACATTGAAGATAAAAATTTGAAAAAAATTTCCTAAGTTTTCATTGAAAAAAAAAAAAAAAAAAAAAAAAAAAAAAAAAAAAAAAACCAGCCCCATTTGGTCTATGACCTTGAGCGAGGACCAATCATTCCTCTATTCTGCATCTTGGTACAAGACCTTCGAGGTCTAAAAGAGTTTACAAATTTGAGCCCCAAATTCTAGTGAGAGAAACGAACACTCAATTTATAGAGAAGGAAAATTTGGTGATTCAAGCTATACATGAGGGAAACATGGCTAGCATATTCTCTTCAAGTACTTTTCTTTTTCTCTCTTTCTCTTCCTTTTTCAATTTATGTTTAGCAATACTTGTTCACATCAATTTGAGATTTAATGTTTTTATTTAAAATTGAGGCTTATACCTCACACCTCCTCGAGGCTTGTGCCCTCTTCCAAAGAAAAAGCTTCAAGGCTGTCTTAAAAGGCAGATTACAATGGAATAACTTTCTAAATTCGTCATTTTCATTTCATTTTCTGTTATTAGTGTCATTTGGTGAAATGCTTTTTTCAGGTTAACTCTTGAAGCATAAACTTGTTCACAGTCACCTTGAGAATTGAAAATTGATATAAAAGAATAACAACATTGGAAAATCCAAGGCAATCACATTAGTTGGACCTGGAAGCAACAGAGAGAAAAAAAGGGTAAACTTTTAATTCAAAAAGCCAAATGAAAAGAATAAAGAACACGAAGGATTCAAGTTGTACAAACTCAGGTTAAGGCTGCCCCAGCTAACCAGAGAGCGGGCATAGATCTCAGCCACGCTTCTCACTTGAGTTTACGAAAAACACAAAACAAAAAAAAAAAAAAAACAGATGTGTATGGAAAAAGCTTCTTTATTTTTCCTGCAAGCACACTTGATGATTGTGTTCATCACTTGCAGACATTAAACTGAGCCAATTAGGCATTCTTGAGATGCTTTACAGTTTCCCAAGTGAAATCTGGGTCGTCACGGCCGAAATGACCATAAGCAGCCGTTTTCTGGTACCTAAAGTTTCCTCCTCTCTTCAAGTCAAGATTGATTGCAATCATTCCAGGCCTAAAGTCGAAATTCTCCTTAATCAGGGCAAGGATATCTTTATCTGGGATTTTTCCTGTTTTGTAAGAGTCTACAAACACTGACAGAGGTTCTGCTACTCCAATTGCATAAGAAACCTGCACGATACAGCGACGAGCAAGTCCCGCAGCAACTATACTCTTTGCTGCTTGCCTAACAATATAGGCACCACTTCTATCTACCTTGGTTGGATCCTTCCCTGAGAATGCACCACCACCATGAGCACCCCATCCTCCATAGGTATCAATGATAATCTTCCTTCCAGTCAGTCCTGCATCGCCATGAGGTCCTCCAATGACGAATCGACCAGATGGGTTGAGATGGAAGATAGTCTTGTCGTCGAGATACTTTGCGGGAATGACAGGTTTTATGACATGCTCCTTCAGATCTTTAGAAATCTGATCGTTTGTTACAGTCTCGTCATGCTGGGTTGAGATTAGAACTGTATGGACCCTGACAGGGACCATGGCTCCATTATCGTTTTTGTACTCGACAGTCACTTGTGTCTTACCGTCGGGTCGAAGCCATGGGCAGGTTTGGTTCTTCCTGACCTCAGTGAGCTTGGCACCAAGTTTTGTAGCAAGAACATGGGTGAGTGGCATGAGCTCTGGAGTTTCATCTGTAGCATAACCAAACATGTGGCCTTGATCACCAGCTCCAATATCCTCAGGTTTTTTGGTCAAATGTCCATGGACTCCTTGGGCAATGTCAGGGCTTTGTTGTTCAATATTCACAAGGACTTTGCAGTTGTCAGCATCAAGACCAACATCGGCAGAGACGAATCCAATTCCCCTGCAAGTATCTCGAACTATTTTCTCATAGTTGACGTTGGCCTTGGTTGTGATCTCACCAAAAACCATGACCATGTTGGTTTTGGTGCAGGTCTCACAAGCGACCTTGCTCTCGGGATCTTGTTCAAGACATGCATCGAGGATAGCATCGGAAACTTGGTCGCAAATCTTGTCGGGATGGCCCTCATTGACAGACTCAGAAGTGAAGAGGAAGGTATCCATTATAGACTGGTACAAGCAGTGGCAAAGAGTTGATTTCCAAACCAACCAGAATCAACATTACATTAACAGGAAGGTAAACAGAAACAAAAAGAAAATGCAACAATTTCATTTACTAGATCTACAAGAGAACAGCCATAAACCAACCTATTGTTGACTTAAAACTTTCCATTCTATTTAACACAAATAGAAATCAAGCTAACAAGACCCACATTGCGCGTATTTATGATCATCATTCAAAGAGCTGAGAGAGCACAAATCATTCAATACCTAATGACAATTAAATCAACTATAAACAAAGAATTGGTGTCATACAATAAAATTCTTCATTCATAACAGCAGATATAAATCTTAACAAACCGTTACATTAGATCAACTCTAGTTCATAGAAGATCGAAAAAGGAGGCAAACGAATCAATTCTAAGTATTAAAATCTCCAAGGCGTAAGAACAAATTCGTAATAAAAGATAACAACCATACAGAATGAGAGTGTTAATTAATCCAGAGTCCCACTAAACAAGAACAACGAAAGATTCAAAATGAGATGAGCCACAAAACAGGAACAAGAACAATGGGGGAAAAAATCGAAATGAGAAGCAGACCCACGAAAGAAATCAACAAGAACGGAAGATTGGAAATGAGATGCAGACCCAGATCGAGAGAATTGTCTGAACATAAACAGAATAGAATACGGACCTGAATTGAAGTAAAGTCCTGAGGAATTCGAAGCGCGTTGAGATGAAAGAAAGAGGAGGAAGCTGAAGGAGCAATGGAGTATGAAGATTTATAGATGGATGGAGGGGAAAGGAGAGGGCTTTAGAAGGGGAAGCCCAAATCGGAAGACTCGCTCTTCAATCTCTCCCTCGCAATTTTAGGCAGCTTTTTCAACTGCCTCGTCACTTGTAATCCACTCTTCTCAACCACCCTTTCAATCTTTCTGTCCAAGAAAAATAAATTTGTACAATGGAAAATGCTTTAAAAATATATATAAAATAAAAAAAAAATCAATGATGGAAAATTAATGTAGATTAATTTGAATATAAAATTAATGAATGATAACAGAAACTGTTAAAACCCAACCAAACTTTAGAAAATATAGATATATGAGATATGATGCCAACACGAGCATAGGTTAGCGATTAAGAAATCTACTCCTTTTTCTTGCAGTCCAAACCTCAACCCTCACAATTGTGGCACTAAGATCATAATGGTATAGCATGATAAGTTATTGTGTCACTTTTTTCCTCTCATTATAGATAACAAATATGAGATAATATTTATTCTTGTATAAATAACTCAAAAATAGAAAATAAGCCTTCAGATTTTTTTATTTTTATTTTTACAATATGGGGGTGGGAGATTCGAACCATAGACTTCGTAGTTATCAGTACATCTTGTCAGTTAAACTATGCTCTTGTTGGCAAAAATAAGTCTTCGGATGGAAAATGAAGTACATAATTAAAAAGTCAGGAAATGAACTGACTTTAGAATACAAAAGGATAGATTAAGGTAGTTTCCTAACAATTTCTTGAACTAGTATGTTAAGTTGTGGCTATTGTTTAACATTGTACCTAGAATATTTGCACTTTTGTTGATGAGATCATTTATATGGATAAATCTTTGATAAACCAACATAAATTTTTGTAACATCATTTATAGATTTTTGGTGAATGGTTGAGTAAAGACTGACCAAACTATTGGAATGAGCTCACTTTTGACCTTGGTATTGGACAATATTGCATAGTGTTCTTGTTAGAGTTGTTTAATACTCAATTTTGATGGAGTTGGTGAGATGAAAAAGCGCACCTGTGAATTATATGGACGGTAGGTCATATCATATAAGTTCAACCATCAAACTAGTCCATGGATCTAAAACATTAAAAGTTGGAGTAAAACTTCATGCAAGGTTCACTTTATTGGTTGTTGAACCCTTGACATATTTTCAACATTCTAGTCTCTGGATCCAAATCAAATGTTTGCATAAGGAAAAGAAACCAGAACTCAATGACCACAAAAAAGGATATAATCTAAGAAACCAAAACTACCTTAAAAGTTCAAACCAACTGTGTATTTATACAGATCAACACTTCACATTTAAAATGATTGTATCAGCATACCAATACAATTAGAAGAAAAAAAGAACAGGCAGCAAATGAGAAGCCCAAACATAAATTTGTAAAAATATGAGAAGAATAATGAATAAAGAGTGAACAAGGAAAGGCTATTACTTCAAATCATTGCTCTTGTTCTTTCCAAGTAATGCAGCCTGGTACCACCACCTCCATTTTGCATCTAGATCTGAGGAAAAGGCAGTGATATGAAGTTTTTCTCATATGAACGGAGTGCACGGAGGCATATTTCTAATGATTGCAGGTCGTGTGACGAAAGGAGATTGTACTGAAAAATTCAGAACAATAACCTATATTATGGTGCTACAGATGCAGTTATGATTTAGTAACTGAGGCCAAGTTGAAGTCCAAGTGCAGCATGGATGAGGAACAGTGTCATGATTCCACTACCCAAAATACCATGAACATTCCTCAGTCCAGGATTACCCTACACATGAAGATAACAATAAGATGACAAGAAGTGGGAAAAAGGAAGGATGAGCGTTGATCGTTACCTCAAAAAGTGAAGGCAGAAGAGTTTGTACAGTCAAGAGCGTGAGGCCAATGAACCCCGTTACAGCATGTGGACTGGAATAAGAAGAGAGCAAAAGTTATATAGTATTGACAGCTACCTTTTGTCTAAGCTGAATTTTGGTCCTTGCAAGTTGGAAGTTACAGTAGTTTTTACCCTCTAAATTAGTCCGAGTTTCAAGTTTTAGTTTTGTTAATAAGGCTTCAAGGAAGTGCTTCATATGAACTGTTAATAACTGTCTGTGACATTTAGGAACACAGTTGTCCAAAATAATTTGCAGAATGATCAACTTGGGGAAAGAGTTAAGTTGATAAAGTAGTTCGGACACAAAAATGACAATTGGGATCAAATGTATGTCGGGAGGAAGTGTAGGGAAATTGGTTTATCACTGTACCTCTCAAATATAGGTTTGTCTGATGTAAGTAGAGAAGTGATTCCACCTGTTGCTCCAAGAGCAAAAAAGAAAAACATCCCACCTAGAAGCTTTGGATGCAAGTCCTTGGCATTAGCCTTCTCCTCCTGCATCAATTCAAATATAAGATGTCACTAAATTGTGAAAGGAGACGTCTCCAGTAAGTTCAGAATAATTCTGAAGCTAATATTCATACCACATCGTCAGAGTAACGGATACGGAAACCTAGATACGTTCCATAGCCACCCATGGCGAAGAGCACAACTGCCTAATCAGGACACAACTCAGATTAGAAAGTTATTGTAATAAAAATTTGGATCTAACCTAATCCTACATAAGAAGCAAAACAAAAAAAAAAGAACTTACCATGTTGCCTGGATGACCCCAATGTACCAGCCATTCAGGAAGACTCCAAGATTTAACAAGCTCAACAAAAGGACCAAAGAGAGACCTCACAGTTCCCGCTGCATTAAGATATTCAAGTTCATGACAAGTGTGCAAAGATTGCGTCTCACCTCAATAAAAAGAAAAAATGAAAAGAAAAAAAAATATTTTTTCTATTTGTGCTGTCATGTTCATATAAGAAAAGAAATATTTCATCACACTTTTATATCATGAACATATATACAAGAGGAAGGACGGGAAGTCCTATAAAGAGATGCCAAGGGAGAGGCATACTCTTTTTTGAAAAAGAGAACTCTTCAATGAGCAAAACCCAAAAAGGAGCTAACTGCAAACGTCTCAGAGGTCTCTTTTCTTAGTTTCAAATTATTATTATATTTGCTTCCTTCTTAATATCCCACGTCTCAGTCAGAATGGAACTAGTCCACTAAATGGGTTTGGATATTGCTTTTTTTTACTTTGAAACCTAAAGCCAGCTGGAAAGCCTAGTCTGTCAACTCTCGAAGGGGCCAAAAAATGGAGATTTTAACAGTGTTGAGAAAATAGAAGAATCTGTTCGTACTTAATTTTACTCCAAAATTGAACATCATGCTTGCTTCCTCGTGAAAGTGCATAAAATTCATCGTCGCAGACACACGTTATTGAGATTCAATCGTATAGCCAATTCATAAGCCTATATGTGTTAAAAAGACTAAGCCTGGATTGCATAAATTCCTTGTCCCATCGTACCTCATTGGCAAATAGATTCTGCAACTTGAAGTACAGAAAGTTACATGAATTAGCATTTGCATAACCAATCTTTTCAGTTCAGGCAAAATGTGCCTTAAAGGACGCAGAATTGAACTAGAAGATCAATTCACTTCTCTTACATGATTCTTTTTGTGTTATGTGAGCATGAAAACGAGTTTCTTCGAATCAATCTCGTAAGTTCATAACAATATCAAGTTCTTCTTTCGTAATACGAAAAACACATTAACAACAGTTTGAGGTAAAGTAAAACACAAATCATTCCATCATCGAGAAGGTACAGTAAAGCGTTGACTCCAGAAGAAAACTAACAAACGTAACCAAGCACTAAAATCCAATACAACATGAAATCAATCACTCAAGAACGATAGAAGTGAGTAAGTACCTCCCGGAAGAGCAGCGACGAACAGTAAAGGAAAAGGCGCAAGAGAGTACAAACGCGTCTCGCTCGTCTCCCTCATTTCCACTTCTTCATAGCCATCATTTTCCACCAAATCGCCGAACTCGTCGCCCCGAGCATAGGACGGATTGAACCGAACTTTTCTCGTTCCAGCCAAAGAGAAACAAGAATGGCGAGGGATCTTGGGAAGATTTGGCAACGAAACGGGGAATGAAGTGGAAGGCAATGGAGCTGGTGATACCTTGGTTAAACACATGTATGAAGAAGAAGAAGCTCCAGTAAGCGTAGCCATGGAGATGGAGGGAGATAACGAGGGTTGGAGTGTGGCTTCCAGTTGCAGAGAAACAGAGATCGGATTTTGAGTGAAAGAGAAAGTGATAGAAGAAGAAAAAGTGCAGAAATGGAGGGAAAGGTCCAGAAAGAGACACGCTGATACTGCTCCCCGTTCCACGCGATGGACCCGCCAATATTTTTTTTTAGCCATGTAACAATTTATTCTCTATACTTTGTAACAATTTAGTCCTTTACTTTTAACAATTTGGTCCATGTACTCTCAAATTTGTAACAGGTCTACTTTCAAATTTACAACAATTTAATCCTTGTCGCAAAAAAAATTATAAAAATTAAATGTCAATTTTTGTTATTTAGACCCGTTTGATAACCATTTGGTTTTTTGTTTTTTTTTAAATTAAGTTTATATACACATACTTTCACCTCTAAGTTTATTGGTTTTAGTATCAATCTTCTACCATGTTTTCAAAAATCAAGTCCAATTTTGGAAATTAAAAAAAAAAAAAAATAGTTTTCAAAATCTTGTTTTTGTTTTTAAAATTTGGCTAGGAATTCAGATGCAACCTCAACTAGGATGAAAGGTATGGTGGGGAATTTAGAAGAAAACAAACATAATTTTCAAAAAAAAAAAACCAAATGGTTATCAAACGGGACCTTAATGATTAAACTTTGTACCTTATAAACATATTGAGTCCCAAATTAGTTTATTAATCTATTTTGGTAAGAAATTTCATTAAATCTTTACATTAATTTTTCACGATAAGGACTAAACCGTTACAATTTTGAAAGTACAAGGACTAAATTATTACTTATTAAAGTTTAGGGACTAAATTGTTACAAAATTGAAAATACGTGGACTAAATTGTTACAAAACTGAAAGTACAATGACTAGATCGCTACAAATCAAAATTCATGGACTAAATTGTTACTTTCATGAAAGTTTAGGGACCAAAAGTGATTTTTAACCTTAGTTTTAGGATACTTAACTCTAGACTTAGAGTAGTAGTGTAATTTTTAGATTTGTTTAATTTTTATTAAATTCGCCAACTAATTTTAGTTTGAAGCAAATTATTATTATTATTGGTTTTTTTTTTGACAAAGTGAGTATAGCTCAATACTGACATGTATCATCGACCAAGAAATTAGAAGTTTGAATTCTCCTACCTAAATGTTGTTGAACTCAAAAAAAAAAAAATATATATTTTCTCTAACTCAATAAATTTTCACAATAATCAAAACTTGTACAGATAAAGTTTGATCATTATACAAAATGTAACTATTGAATAAAATTTTCATCATAAATTTCATCAAAATTCAACTTTAGGTTGGTTTCTTTACTGAAGTTTTATCGATGTTGTATCAAACATGTGTTCTATAATAATAATCTATTAAATGTACACTACAATTTTTTAAACAAATCGTTACAAAATAATCTTTTGGAAGGAAAAAAATTGCAAAATTCTCGTTAGTTAATTTTTTTAAGTTCAATTTGATGTTAATAAAAAAAATTAATTCAATGAAATGGAAAGTTCATGTAAAACTTAGAAGTTTAGGGTAAATTTTGATTTTTTTTTTCTCCCTTTATATATTTCTCATACTAAAACTTTTTGGTAGGTAAAAAAATATCAATAAATTAAAATAGAGGTAAAATGATTAAAAAATCTCTAAGCTTATTTTCAATTATCCTCTTATCCTTTAAGAAGTTTCATGTCTACCATAAACGTTTTAAATTGATTCAAATGTGCTCCAAAAATAAATGTGGTTGTTAAGTTGTAAATAAAACGGGTAAACTTGACTTTTAAAAAAGGGCCGGTTGCAAATATAGCAAACCGGCCCAAAATATATACAAATCTAGCAGCCGGTAGAAAATTTTGCAAAAATGGCAAAGTTTTAAGTTATGGGATGTGTATTTACTAAAATGCCCTTTCTATCAGTTATGGGGCAGCGGCGAATGGGGTCGAGGGACTGGCGGCCAAAGCTGAAGCGGAGATTGTTCCGACGTGGGTCGAGAGAGGACTGGCGGGAGAACTGGCGGGAGAGGGTCCGACGGAGGGAGCCGGTGGAGAACTGACGGGATATGCCCCGCTTAAGCTGGGTCGTGATGTTGTCCATGGATTGTGGGATTTAGGGGTCGGACCGAGAGTAGGGAAGAAGAGGGAGGGAATGTTTAGATGAGAATACAACATTTATAGAAATCTTTTCTATCACTGATAGAATCTATCAGTGATAGAAAAGTTTCTATCAGTGACTTTTCTATCACTGATAGATTCTATCAGTGATAGAAAAACTTTCTATCAGTGATAGAAAAACTTCTATCACTGATAGAAAGTGAATTCTATCACTGATAGAAGTTTTCTATCAGTGATAGAAATCTTCTATCGATAGAAGTTTTCTATCACTGATAGAAAACTTCTATCAGTGATAGAATTCACTTTCTATCAGTGATAGAAGTTTTTCTATCACTGATAGAATCTATCAGTGATAGAAAAATTTTCTATCAGTGATAGAAGTTTTTCTATCACTGATTAAACTTCTATCACTGATAGAATCAGTGATAGAAAAACTTCTATCACTGATAGAAAATTTTTCTATCACTGATAGATTCTATCAGTGATAGAAAAACTTTCTATTAGATAGAAACCTACCAAAACAAAAATAGAGGAGAACTTTAGATTCTAATACAACATTTAACTTTCTATCAGATAGAAACCTACCAAAACAAAAATAGAGAAGAACTTTATATTCGGTGATAGAAACTTTTCTATCACTGATAGATTCTATCAGTGATAGAAAAACTTTCTATCAGTGATAGAAAAACTTCTATCACTGATAGAAAGTGAATTCTATCACTGATAGAAGTTTTCTATCAGTGATAGAAAACTTCTATCGTAGAAGTATTCACTTTCTATCAGTGATAGAAGTTTTTCTATCACTGATAGAATCTATCAGTGATAGAAAAATTTTCTATCTGATAGAAATTTTTTCTATCACTGATAGAATCTATCAGTGATAGAAAAGTTTCTATCAGCGATAGAAAAGTTTTCTATACTGATAGATTCTATCAGTGATAGAAAAACTTTCTATCACTGATAGAAAGTGAATTCTATCACTGATAGAAGTTTTAAACTTCTATCAGTGATAGAATTCACTTTCTATCAGTGATAGAAGTTTTTCTATCACTGATAGAATCTATCAGTGATAGAAAAATTTTCTATCTGATAGAAATTTTTTCTATCACTGATAGAAAAGTTTCTATCAGCGATAGAAAAGTTTTCTATCAGCGATAGAAAAGTTTTCTATCAGCGATAGAAAAGTTTTCTATCAGCGATAGAAAAACTTCTATCACTGATAGAATCTATCAGTGATAGAAAAACTTTCTATCAGATAGAAACCTACCAAAACAAAAATAGAGGAGAACTTTAGATTCTATTACAGATAGAAACCTACCAAAACAAAAACAAAAATAGAATCTATCACTGATAGAAAGTTGATAGAATTAACTTTCTATCAGTGATAGAAGTTTTCTATCACTGATAGAAACACTTTCTATCAATGATAGAAAACTTCTATCATTGATAGAAAGTGTTTCTATCAGTGATAGAAAACTTCTATCAGTGATAGAGAAATGATAGAAGTTTTCTATCACTGATAGAAAGTCTTTCTATCACTGATAGATAGATAGAAACACTTTCTATCAGTGATAGAAGATTTCTATCATTGATAGAAAGTGTTTCTATCAGTGATAGAAACCTACCAAAATAAAAAAAAAAGGAGAGAATTCCACGCCGACCGGAAAGAAGAAGCGAGCGCAATCCAAGGGCAAAACGGGGATATGAAAAATTAATTAAAAAATTTTGCCATATTTGCAAATATTTTAAAAAATTGCTAAATTTGCCATTATTTACCCTAATTTTGCCACCCATTACAATTATCCTTTAAAAAATGTAACAAAAAATATGACAACTAGTAATAACCACTACAACACTTTTTAAGCCAACGGTCAAACTCACCTCCATTTGAGTGAGAAAAAATTTCTAGTACTAGCATTTGACACGTCATTTAATTATAGTATATAGTCCCTCCATTCAACGTCATAGAAAATTTTCCCCGAGTGATTGTATTTTGTTTACAACTCAATTGTCACATTAGTTTATTTCGCTTGTTCTAACAGTAAAGTTATTCAAATATTTGACTCAATGTAAGTTTCAAAAGTCGTGAAATAATAAGGATGTAATTTGAACCAACCTGAAAAATCAAGCACATTTTGAGTAGTTTAGACTAAAATAAAAAAAGGAACCACAGGAATTTTGATTCTTTTTCTTCGACAATAATAAAGTCAAGTCAAGCATTTCAAATACAATTGGGGTGAAATGCAATTTAAATAAAGAAATACTAAGTTCCATCTTAAGTAAAAGAAATATTATTTTTCTTCAGAAGTTATTTTCATAAATTTCTTCTCAATATATATTTCATTTTTTGTTACTATTATGATTTATAAAAATGTAAAAATCCCATCCCAATGTTTTAATAACGTTTTAAATTTGTAAAATCCACAAATCATATTCTTTTATTAAATTTATTGTTACTTCTAAATCCACGTACATAGTTTGCTCATTGCTGCACGTATCAATTTCATTAAAAATTGATAATGAGAATAAAAAAAAGAATATGATTGGCGGATTTTGTAAACCATATTTATAACCGAAGAGTGAGCAAAATTCAAGCCATAAAAACATAAAGAAAAAACTTGACTACATACCGTTATGTAGGAATCTCTTTGCATACCACTATTAAAATGTTGACAACTAAGAGAGATAACAAAAAATTCTAATTTTCTACCTTTTTCTTTCTTGTCAAGATTTTAATATTGCAGTCTAATGCAATTTTTAAAAAATAAAAAGTTCCAAAACAATATAGATTATCAAGAAAAAAAATCTCTTCTTCAAGACAATTTTATTCAAATCAACACTTCTGAGAAATAAAATATTCAGACTTCAAAGACGACTGAAAATAGATCCAGGTGACAAAAGAAATAAAACATATTAATTTAAAAAAATAAAAAGTAATGAAAAAAAATACTGAAGCTAACCTTCAAAATTGGGAATCAAAGAATCCAGGCTTCTGGCAGTGCTTCAACATTGCTGCAGATGTAGATTCCTTCATATTCCTATCCAGACTGGTGGCAACATTCATGAATTCTACCCTCAACAAACCATGCAATGTATTAGAAAGTAGCTGCTATATACAAGCACATTCATGATTATATTACAAGTGAAATCTAAAGAAATCTTTTGACGCGCCCGACATAATAAATTGCTTCCAGAAACGAGGTTGTTGTTGCCCATGTGTAAGCCAGTAGGATTCTGAGCTCGTGCCCGACTTCGTGGTAGTTCGTTGTTGTGTCTGTTAACTGAGGTTACAGTAATGAAAATGTCACTACATACCATTTGATGGGAGGCTATTCTACATAGGCAAAGTTTTTGTTTATCTCAATCAGTGTCCATTATGTAGTGTTCTTGAATGTTTCATGTTATTCAATGCTGTATCTGAATAATGTGCTGACATGTCATTCAGTAACATGAAACCATTGAATGTGCAAAAGCTTCAAATGGATCACAAAACGCTTTGGGCAAAAGGAACTAATCAAGAACAGAGAATAGTTACAAATGACTTTAAAAGAGGCTCTACGGAGAAGCACAATGAACTGTAGAAATCCTATTGGACTTCCCCCTCAATAAACTCATCATGGAAAGTTCTACGTTTCTTTCAGGACAAATTCTCCAAAATAAGGCTATAACTTGCATTAGACCAAAATTTTTGCTTCTTGATTAGACCGGAGCTACATAGGAGTAAGGGTGAGTTCTCGATAATTTCGAGAAGGTAAGAAATGTTGTAAGCCTAGTAAAAACACATTTCAAAATTTTCAGTGCTGGTTAGATTAACATAAGTGATTCTGAAAATTCTAAAAAGACTAGAAATCACCAAAGTGCTTCCCGGAGTAGAGCTTATTCCAAAAGGGTTTAATAAAGAAATGCTTTCACTCAAAAGCATTTTTCAAAAGTCTACACAAATTCATCCTAGAGACCCATCTGAACTGTCTCGAACATAATCTAATCGAGTAAAACAAAATGGAGAGGGAAAAAAGTTGTAGGTTGCCAGTAGAAAATCTACAACTTGAAGTGAATAAAGCTCCATAAAAAGGATTTCTGTACAGTTATCAGGTAGTTAAAATGTCATATTCATACTTAATGAAGATGCATATTAAAGAAAAATGAATTAATGCTTCTATGGTAACAAAAAGGGGAAAATATGGGATTCTGGGGGAAGGTTTTTGGATCCTGTGATCCCATCAAAGTTATTTCTTTAGAACAAAGAAAAGAAAGAAAGAAAGAAAGAAAAAATAAAAATAAAAATAAAATAAATAAATCTTTCCACTAAAAAATGAGCTTTCACTGCAAGGTTTATAACAAGAAGTTTTATGCCGAGTATAAAGAAGTATGCCATGATAACCAGATTGAATTGATAAGGAACTGAAAGAGGAAGATAATCAAATACCTAAGGTGCTAATAAAGTAGTGCCATTTTCCATCACTGTATCATCTCCCAACCCGGAGGATGTTATTACTTATTGCTCCCTTGGTCACGGACTCTCTGTGAGGGTCAATCTTCCAGTGTCCATCGACGACAAATTTTATCTGCAATAGGTTGGGAAGAGAAAATTAGTAGGGTTGTCAATCACATAAGTTGTCCTCGAAAGGTTTTGAACTCATAACCAATCACCTAGTTGAATTCAAGAGTGACATATATTCATAAGCACAAGGATTGGTCATTCAAAAAACATAATGCAGAATAAACATAAAGTGTGAATGATATCCCCAGAGCTTATGCATGGGACATAAAAATAAATGCACCTATAAGATACAGAATGAAAGTTTAGGGACCTATTAGACACGATACTAAAAGTTTAAGGATATATAATATATTAGACCTTTATTTAAGTTCAAGAATCTATTAGACACGACTTTGAAGTTTATGAACTAAACTTGTAATTTACCAAATTTAAAACAAGAAATAGAAAATAAAAATGTCACCAAGGGAGGAGACCCTGCTTCTGCAATGAGTAAATAAAAGTTACGATGAATATGTCATGAAGGATTTTCATACCTCATAAACTCCAGGATAAAGCCACAACACTGTTGACCAAAGCCTCGGTTTCCTGGAAAACATTACCATTGTCAGCTTTATATGTTCTGCAAGTAGACGGGAAGATTAAAATATTTTCGATAGGATAGAGAATAATCTTATCACTAAAATCCGACTATCCAAGTGTTCCAGATTAACTTTATTCCTGATTGTATTGACAAATTATTTAAGTTTACAAATGGTTTGGAACATCACCCAAAAGTATCCTAAACTGAGTCAATAGGTAAGGTTCCACTGATTGTAACTAGTAGCATATGTCCGGTACATAAACATGAGTGGGAATTCTAGCGTAGGAAAAATAGCATCACCTTTCTTATAATGTTTTTACCTTTTGATACAGGAGGGGGGTCAGCTAGATTTTCCCTGGTGGTGGAATAAAGGCAAAACCTAAGTCAAGTGTTTTAGGCAGACAGAAATATTACTCACACCTAAATCCTTTTGTAGTGAACCAAGCTACCCCAACCCAGACCTAGACCCAACAACCAACCCAAGAGGAAGTAGGTGCAATGATGGCATTCGGTGCCACACGAAGGATTTAAACTAGGGATATCAGAATTTGACACTCGAGAAAGCTAGTTAGAAAGTCGAGAACTTATACTTTTAAATCAAGAGAAGACTAAAAGGAAAATTAGTTGGCAAGACTTTAAAGAAATTGACACGGGAAATCAGAATCTTATTCTTGTTTTACTTCTTTTATGTTATATAGTCTTTGATTTTCATTTTGATGTCTAAATAAAATTAGAACTAATTAATTGAAGAACTTAAGAATTTAGAACCAATCTTGGACGAGGATCCTTTCTTATCACTTGTACTAAATTATGATGTCATTCATTTGCTATGTGACACATTTGCAGCAACGTCAATCTACGGAAATCATCTAAAATATGGAAATCCACTGAACTTTGAATTAATGGAGTCCAAAACATTGGATGATAGCTGTGGATCCATCTTAATCCTATGGTGCCAACCATTGAAGCTACCAGCTACCTCAACAATTTCTCCTTCCCCACGGTATTGGATGTGAACCTGATAAATCAGACATCAAGCTTCAGTCAGCAGGCATAAGGATCATAATAGGCAAAATCAATCTTTTATTCGGCTGATATTGCCTTTTGTTCATAGAAGGTGCTGATATATCAAATAATATTCCTCATTCTAACTCTCTCTCTCAACATACCAAGTCAAAAGAACATTTTTTGATGATACATTCTAATTAATATTTTAACATTTAAAATTTTCTGGATTTCAATGTCCTGATTTTAAACTTGAGAAGAAATGTTGCAGCACGACAAGAAATCTGTGATTGTTCTCTCTTTGCCATTAAAAGGTAAGAAAAAGAAAAGACAGAAAACAGTATTATCCTAAAAAAAGGTGAGATTTTTGGTCAGGCAACTTTTACATGGCAGGTTGAACATACAAGATTGTCTCCAAAGACATTTCTCTTTGGTGTTGCACCCTCAATGGTGTGTTCTTTGCAGGAATTAGGAGGAGACGCTTAACCATTTGCCCATTTGCTAGGGGATTGTTCGTTCATGTCTTCTCTTTAAAACCGCTTCTTTTGTTCCTTCGAGGTGTCCTCAGTTCGAAATAGAAATTGTGGTTCCATGATTGAGGAAGTGCTTTTCAACTTTCATTAGCAATATGGGGAAAGTTTTTGTGGCTTGCTTATTTGCTACTTTGTGGAATATTTGGCATGAAAGAAATGGCCATATCTTTAGAGGGTTTGAGAGATCGAGGGAGGATCTTTGAGAGTTGATTGGACTTGAACACTTCTGTATGGGAGCCTGTTAGTTGGATCTTTTGTAATTACTCTTTGGGGCTTATTCTTTTGGGTTGGGATTCTTTCTTGTAATTAGGTTTTGGGGCCTTGGTTTGTGGGCTTGTATCTAGTCTCTCGGGATTTTTTTTTTGTATGCCTTGTTCTTCCTTTCATTCTTCCAAGTTAGGTTTCTTATAAAATAAAAAATAAAAAATAAAAGGTATTATGTACGGATTTAAAACATCCAACACAGTACCAAGATACTGTATGTGGACTTTTACATTACAACTAGAAAAGAAGCCAGATGTGTACCTCCTCCAATCCAGAAAGACTCTCTTCAGCTGCAAGTAACTCCGTATCTTTTTCTAAAATGAGTTTTTGGGCCTTGCTGATCTCTGTTTCAGCTTTGCTTTGCAAAGTAGACAAAGCATGCTGACAATGGATAAACAGAAAAATAAGTGGTAATTAGTGAAACTAAAATCGAGCACAGATGCAAAAATATCAGCACAAGATAAAATCACAAAAAACTGCTAGGTGAAACAATCTCTTTCAATCTTGAATATAATCTGTGGATACCGAACAGATCAATAAAATAACCAAAAGCAAAGAAAGGAAATTAAATAGTAAGAAACCCGACCATAAGTTAAAAAATTCAAGTATTGGACCATTCAATGACCATTTACAGTGTTGTTTGATGCACAAATAGAATTGTAAGCTGAGGTAAAGCCTTTACAACAGAGATTACATGCAAGCATCCAATGCTAATTGTCCCATCTACAATTATGCAGCAATTGTTTAAAAGAATTGAATTAAAATGCATCATATACCTTGTCCCTATCAATCTGTTCCTTCAGCTGAGACAGTTCCAACTCCTTCTGATGCTATAAACAAAAAAGTGATGGAGTGAGTATAAGTGAAACCAAATAACAATTAAGCAGAACTTCATAGATCAGATTTCAAATTCAGCATCAACATATGCAAGCAGATGAAATATAAATCAGTACCAACATATACTTGAGACGATCAATCTCATCTTGATTCTCATTTCTTTCTCTCTGTGCCATAGAAAGACAAAAATCCAATTTAAAAATGCCAGGGAATTCAATTGGCTGAGACTAGCAATATCTTAGGAATATTCTTAGTACAGTATATGTACCTCAGCACCCAACACCTTGTTAATTTGAACATCCGAAGCTTCAGTTGAAGGCCGATCATCCCTTCAAATAGTGTCAAATGATATGGATTTAGAAAGGTGATGAAATTTTGAAGACGGCAATGGTAAGTCTTGATGAAACTTGGATATTTTTTGGTATGAAAACCAATCATTTGGGCAACCACAAAGAAAACAGAAAATCACATAAAAGACTTTGAATATGGCAGTCTTGCCGTTTGAATTACTGACCTAATTAATTGACCGACTGTTGTGGAAGACATAATATGCTCAAATTCCAATGCACTCCCGTTTGATGTCATCACAGAACCTCTGCTTGCAGTATCTTCTGAGAATGCCTCAACATGGGAGTTTATTTCAGTTTCTTCAGCTTTTACGGCTGTAAAGGATCCATTGCTTTTTCCAGCACTCTCACTTAATATGACATCGAAATTATCTGAGCATCAATGCATTGTCACGTGCTCAACTTCAAGTTTTGAGAAGCACCAGATTATATAAGGCAAAAACAGGATAATATTTAATGACAGGAGTGGTTTTATTTATGCAAAGACAGATTCAAATTAGTAGCTTTAACAGCACTAGGACTTCAAAAAATATGCATAACATTTAAATAAGATATGAAATGATCTCTAACATTAAATCCTGGAAATACAGATCCCAATTTTTACAAAGACATACATTACAAGCATCATCTTTCACGGTTGCACCCTACTATGTACTACAAAAATTAATACAAAGCTTGTCAATCACATGAATCACAGTGAAACTGATCAACCATGGAAAGTGAGGTATACAGAAAAAAGAAATGGTTTCTTTTTTTAATTTTTTTGAGACATCCACTAAACAGATTTCCTCCGATGTAAAACTTGTCAATAGATGATGAAATTTTCTAATCCTCTATAGAACAATTTTAAATCTTATTTATATGAAGTAACTGAAACTAGCGTCAAGTATCACTATCAAGAAAATTAACACATTACAGTTTACATAAAACTTTGTTGATAAAGTGAGAAATGAAGCAATGACAAATTGTCAGATTATTTTATTACTATCAATGTGCATCTAACTTTGGACGATAATAATAATAAAAAAAAGAAATGTTCTTATTTAGCATGAGTGATATCAACGAGTTGATTTATTCCAAACATAAACAAAGGAACGATTCATTTTTATGAGTAGTGACCACAACACCATAGATGTTAATTTAAAATTCCAATCCTACAAAGTACAACTCCTATGATTCTAAATGCAAAACTATCCAGCCTATTATAGTTGGACCGTGCGACTCTCCATATTACACAGAATGCTAATTTATGCTTCAGACAACATTTATCTACAGCATCCATATAGAAATTATGTTGACATCTAAAAGATAATAGTTTGTGCAACTTACCATCTATCATATCTAGATCTCCATTTTGTATAAATCTAGCCACCTTCTCTGCAAGGGTTAACTCCTCTGAATATTTTATCAACTTGTAACTAGACTCTTCATGTTCTAGAGCTATATCAGTATTTAAATCACTAGACTGGTCATCCACGATAGTTATTTCTGCCGACAAGGACACATCATCCACATTGTTATCCACTTTCTCTACCTGTTCATTTGAACAATACAAGGCTTCTTCCTCTGAGGAAGAACCATCTGTCAAAAGCAGAGGTTCATCATCGAGGTCATGCATGTCGAGATATTCATCAACTGTGGAATTTATCATATAATTCTCTCCAGAAAGGACTTCGGGTGACAGGGAAGATTCATCAACCCTATTGTTGATTGCCTCGCTTTGACTGTCCAATGAATTTTCAGAATTTTCTGCTGATAAATTCTTTGAAAATTCAGTTGGCTCTCCAGTATAGTCATTACATGTAACATCTGAACCAATACTTGAACTACTAAAATAATCTTCCGAAGCAGTGACTTCAGTTTTCAAGTATGTATCTTCTTCAACTTTCTCATTATTTTCACTGTGAGCCTCGTTATATTCATCATGGCATCCTCCATCATTTGACAACTCTTCCTCCACTGATGCATTGGCTGCCGTTGTAGAAGAAGAACCACCGTCATCAGAGATAAAACCATGGTTGGTATTTGAACTGGAAGAAAGATTTTCCAAGGCCAGAACTTCGTTTGGTGAAGAAAGGTCATCAACTACATCTCTTGCCTCGCCATCCTGACCTTTTGAGAAATACAAGGATATCAATTATTCAAATGAGAAGACATGATTTATTTAACACAGATTGAAGAATCAAATGTTAACCTGTCAGGGTAATGCTCTCTAAGTCACAATCACTTTCAACTGTATTGGTTGAGTTAGTAATAAGAAGCTCTCGTATAACTTTGTGACCCCTTCGTCTGACGATATTCGCCAGGTCACTCCTGCATGCATTCAAAATGATGCATTTCATCATCAATCATGAAAAGTATTCCAAAAGAGAACACTACATCTCCAACTTGCAAAACTAAAACAGTAAACAGAGCTATTTTAGAAACTTTATTCCACGTCTTTCTCTCATTCTAATTTCAGAAACAAAACATGCAATTCCAATTAACAAGAACACTAAAAAGATAAAAGAACCTTCCGTGCTGCGAAAGCTCCTTTGTAGAAGGTACATGATCCTCCGGAAGTCCGACCGATCTGATGAACTCGCGTATGTCATTGCAAAGCTCCTCATTACTCTTCGTCTTTCTACTAGCCCTGAAGCACAAAATTCGGCCATAACATCAGAACCAAATACTTAAAAACAACATACACATCAAGATTGCCTCCAATACTGAAAACGAGGCCAAAAATGACGAAGAAACCAAACGCAATGGAAGAAGAAAAACCTGGATTTCCTGATCGAACAAGCACAGACGGAGAAGTTTCTTCTCGGAGGACGGTGGTGAAGGTGGCTAGAGCAGTGAAGCTTCGAGTGCTGATTCTGCGTTTGCAACAGGTCTATAAAGGAGAGATTACGAGAAGAGAGCGACAATAATGAGGGAAAATGAGAGAGAATTGCCATGGAAAAGCGAAACTCTCACTGCGAATTCTCTGAGCGAGCATTTGCAGCTTTCTGATGGCTTAGATATTTGTCGCGAGGCGATTCTCGTTTATGGAGGACGGGAATGAAAGTTCTTCGCGAAATTACCACGATCACTATTTTTATATTAAAGAAAAGCATTTATTTTCAAAAAATACAAAATAAAAATTTAAGAAAAGCATTTAAAAAAATAATAAATAAATAAATAAAATCTTTTCCAACCAAATAAGGGTTTGGAATACATTTTAATTTAAATGTTTTTCATGAATGCATTTTTTAAAAACATTTTGAATAAAAATGGTTTAGAATTTAAACACCCATATATTTGATTATATTTTCTAGTAAGTGTTTTTATATTCAAGTTATTGTATATTTAAAAACTCTTTTTACAAAAGTTGGTTTCAAGTGTTCAAAATGATTTATTTTTCAATTTCATTTTCAAATAAGTCATTTTAAGTGGTGGTCAAACATTAAAAAAAAAATCAAAATTAAACACTTGAAATCAAACACACCCTAAATAAAAAGACGAGACATCAAATTGATTTTATTTTAAAGGGAAAAATACACTTTTAGTCCCTGAGTTTTGGGTTAAGTGACAGTTTGGTCCCTGGGTTTTCAAACTCAACAAAAATACCCCTGAGTTTTGAGATAATGAGCATTTTGGTCCCTACCGTCAACTTTTCTGTTAAATTTTAACAGTTGCTGACGTGGCACTATTATTTTAATAAATAAAATTATTTTTAAAATTTTTTAAAATAAAAAATACAAAAAAATAAAAATATTATTATTTTTTTAATTATTTAATTTTTTTCTCCATCTCTCTTTACTTCCCTTCTTCTTCTCCATCTTCTTCCTCTTCATCCTTTCATTCTTCTTCTTCATATCTCCGGTGGCCGGCGGCCGGCGGCACCACTCGCCGGCGCCAGCCGCCGGCAACTTTTTTTTTTCTCCCTAAACAGAAACGAAGGGGGAAAACCCCCTTCGATTCCGGCGCCGGAGAGGGAGGAGGGATGAGGGACCTCCCTCCTCGTTCCAGATCTGGAATGAAGAGAAAAATATACATATATCTGAAACTGGATTACCTAAGAGGGAGAAAGAAAAAGAAAAGGAGAGGGAGAGAAAAAAAAAAAGTTTCCGCACGGCCGGCGCCGGCGCCGGCGCCGGCGAGTGGTGGCCGCCGGTCGCCGCCCACCGGAGATATGAAGAAGAAGGATGAAAGGATGAAGAGGAAGAAGATGGAGAAGAAGAAGGGAAGTAAAGAGAGATGGAGAAAAAATTAAATAATTAAAAAATAATAATATTTTTTATTTTTTTATTTTTTATTTTAAAAAATTTTAAAAATAATTTTCTTTATTAAAATAATAGTGTCACGTCAGCAACTGTTAAAATTTAACAGAAAAGTTGACGGCAGGGACCAAAATGCTTCTTATCTCAAGACTCAGGGGTATTTTTGCTGAGTTTGAAAACTCAGTGACCAAACTGTCACTTAACCCAAACCTCAGGGACTAAAAGTGTATTTTTCCTATTTTAAAAGACAATCGCACTTAACCCCACCATAAAATATCTGAAACTGATTTTTCAAAAAGAAAATATACATATATATGAAACTGAATTACCTAAGTATGTAATCAATTAAAAAAAAATGTGGTTGAACTAAAAAAACAAAAATACAAACAAATCACAATATATATATATATATATATATATTGTTATAGGCAATTTTGGATCACCCCGATATACAAGGAGCTGACGAGGACAATCGGGGAGTAATCGGGCTGAAAGATGGACCAAGGGGGCAAAACCGGCAAGTGAGACGGGCCAAGACCGAAGGGGTCGGGTTTTAGGCCCGACCCGCTGCTCGGCCTCGGCCCATGGCCGACCCTCGGCCCGCTCGCGCGGGCCGAGCCCGTTCGGTCTCGTCTGGTCCCCACCGCCTCTGGATGCCCCGGTTTCCCCTGGTTTGACCTAAAACGCCTCCGAAACCCTAAAAAGGCTAGGAGGATGAACAGGTATTTATATCCCTCTTCGCCACTGAAGAGGGGATCCCGAATTCTATCCCTAAACTCTACTCTCTATTCTCCGCTTTCTCCTCTTGCTCTTACTTTTCCACGCCCTACCGTTCTGTTTGCTGACTTAAGCATCGGAGCCGGTGTGGCGAGCACCACACCGTGCAGGTTTACTGTCTTGCAGACCACGTCTTCCCCCCTCAACTACAAATTTACCGTTGGTGGTACGTGAAGGTCAGGTGAGATCCTCTGGCCAAAATCGACCATCAAAATATATATATATATATATATATATATATATATATATATATATATATATATATATATATATATATATATATATATATTTAGGAAAGTTTTCCTAATACCATCATAAGAATTAATCTCCATTCCAATAAGGTAAGTTTTAAATTATCTCATCCGCCCAATCATGTAAAGTTCTCGGTCACATTATTTCAGCTTCACAAATAATGTATTCATTTGAATAACATTCGTTAACCACACGTAGGAAAAAATATATATGGACAGTTAATTAATTGATAATAATTAGTGGTACTAATTTTACTTATTAGAGTTAATACCATTTGATGTAATAAAAGAATAATTTAAAAGATTAAATGAATTAATTGAACCAAGTACACTAGTTGAATTTATTTTTAATTTAAGACCTTTCCTTTAGTTAACAATACTTTGTCAAAACGAGTATAGATTAGTGGTAATTGACATGTACACTCGAACAATAAACCAGAAGTTTAAATCCACTATCAAATGTTGTTGAACTAAAAAAAGACGATATTCTATTAAAAATTATTAACAAGAAAGCAATATTCCCTTAAACCAATAGTTATTAAGAATAGGCACCAAAATCTTCAAGTTTTTTATATCCATAAATGCCGAGGCAAAAATTTAAACCTTCCCATTAAAAAGGATGTAGTGTCTTCATTTATAATGTATGTTCTTTTTTACATATATTCTTTTTATTTTGGTTAGTTCAACAACATTTGGAGATAAGGAGATTTGATCATCACCAACAAGAATATAGCTCAACTGGAATAATGTTGTACTAATGATTAGGAGGCCGGTAGTTCGAATTTTCACTCCGACTTTTTAGTCGTGTGTCACTGTTAACTATATTAATATTAATATGGTGATTTAAATGTGAGGTTAGTTTCTTAAGGAGAAGAAAGAGAGAGAGGGAGAGGGAGAGAGAGATGGAGAAACTAATTTCTAAAAAATATCAAATTGCTACTCAATTTTGTCTTCTAAATTTAGAAGCAAGTGTGAAGAGAATGTCCCAGCTCAAGGTCCATGATCCATAAATTTGAAAAACAGAAGAAAAAGGTCCATGATCCAAAAAAATGAGTGTCCAGACTAAGACATGGGCTAGGCCCAGTAGAAATCACCTTGGGCCCAAAATAGCCGGTTCCAATATTGGGCCTTTTCCGACGAGAACTGTAGCCAGTTCAAGAAATTGTAAAATGGCCTCATTTTCTTATAGATTTATATAATTTTGGGAAAAGTACATAGATAGCCTAAATTTGGGCCCTATATTTCATAAATGTCCAAGTTTCCCATTTTTTACAGAAAAAGCCTAATGACCCAACTTTTTTTCATAAAAATCATGGTCATTTTACCATTCAACCCTCGTATCCACTACTAACTATTTAAAATAAATAAATAAATAAAATAAATCAAAGAAAGGAAACAAAAATCATTTCCTAAAAATTGAGACCGTGGGTGAGAGAGAACAAAAAAGGAAAATGATTTTTAAATTACTTTCCAATTTTTAAAGATTCCTAAAATCACTCCCAATTTTTCAAAAAAAAAAAAAAATCCCTAAAACCACTCACTATTTTTCCCAATTCACACATGGTTTCTTCCTCCCTTCATTCCTCCCTCATGATTTTTCTCCCTTATGGTCTCTCGACCTCTCTTTCCCTCTTCATCTCCGATCCTTTTCTTGCTGCCGATGACCAACCACCACCGGAAGCGCCGCCGTCGTCCAACCATTGTCATTGCAAACTCGAATAAGCAACACCCATGCATGAATGGATACCACCAGCCCAGTTATTGCCCTCAAATTGTCGCTGTTTGATCGTGGATATCGCTGAATTTCATCACCGCCGTGGTATATTTAATATATACATATGTATATATTATTTAAAAAATAAAGTTTTTTATAGTTATATACAAGTTTTTTTTTTTCCAATATCTATATTTCTCCTAAATGCATTGGTATATTTAATATACATACATGTATATATATAATATATATTGGCAAATAACTAAATATACAAGTGTATATTTAATACTATGGTAATGAGACAAGAAAAAAATCTCGGTATACGTGGCTATGAGTAAAAAAAGGAAAACTTATGTACATAGTATATATAAGCTGGTATATATGAAGTTATATATGAATATAAATGTTTTTCTGTAAAATGCAAAAATCTAAAAAAAAAAGTACGTAATATATCGAATATTAACTAGAATATATAATAATCAATGCAATATATGCATAGATTATAAACGGTATGTTACTGGGAATATATATATATATATATATATATATATATATATATATATATATATATATAATAACCGAAATAGTTATGTCACTAAAATGAGTATTAATCGAAATATATACACATTTTTTAGATATTCCATCGAACATGTTATATATACTGTTGTCAGGAAGAAAAAAAACGGAAGAAAAAAATCGATTAGCTTTTGTTCGGTTAACGAAGAAAATAGAAAATTGCTACCACGAAGAAAAAAATGTGAAGGAATAAATCGATAAAGAAGGAAAAAAAAAAAGAAAAAAAAATGGATCAACAGAAAATTAAGAAAAAAAGGAGAAAAAAATGGATAAACCGAAAATTACCAAACAAGATAACGAAAATGGATGAAAATTGTGAATGAAATAAAAGGAAAATACGTTAGCATCATTATGACGAAATCAAATCTATCAAATCTATGGAATATACGAAAATACGTTATTAATTTAAGGGATTTGGTGAAAACTAACTTTCCTAAAATGAAGCATATTCGGTTGGCTATCTATGGAATATATTATTATCATTTTTAATATTATTTGAGAATAAAGGATAGGAAAAGGGTATAAAGGTAAGAAAATATATCCGAAAATCTAATCTTGTAAATATCGAAAATTTTGGACATATGTGAAAATATGTCTCCAAAACGGTCTATCTACCAAAATTTCTCTATAATTTTAAATAAAACTTAGAATACAAGTACACTGTTTGAGTTTATTATCATTTTTAAAATAAAACTCCATTGATTTTGGAAGAAATAAGCATATTTTATACGAAATTAGAGTAAATGTGATCTCCACATTTTATTTTTTACTACATCAACATTCAGGTGGGAGATTCAAACCTCTAACCTCGAGGGTACATGCCAATTACCGTGGAGCTATGTTCACTTTGACAATGTGATATCCACATTAATTATTAATTTTATAAACACCCTTCTTTTTTTTTTTTTGAAAATTTATAAACACCCTTCTTTAGTTGGTTGTTAACATCCTATAATCTTCACATTTATAGTTAATTGAAACGATTGTTTGTTAAATAATTTAATTTAAAGTGTCATTCATTTGAGTATATTGAAGATCCCACATTGAAAAGATTGGTGGAGACCTCACAATATATAATCTACAAGAGTCACTCCACTCATTACCATTTGGTTTTGAGATGGAAACCCATATAATCTAATATGGTATTAGAGCTCATTAAACCCAAACGGGTATTCGAATTGGGACCCGATCCAAGAATGGTGAACCTAAAGAGTCATGTTGAAGATCTCACGTTGAAAATTGGCATGTACCTTTGACCGAATCTCTCTACCACCATGTATCCTCATCTTCCATTTTGAGGACAATTAAACATAGTTCAACTGGTCGAAACATTATAACTTCGACCACTGTGTATTTGAGTGATACTCTAAAATTCGTTATACTCAAACAGTGCACAAATTAGGTAGCCCACCCCACCCTTCCTCTCTAATTCGAGGAAAACAATAAAATAAAATAGTTGACGATTATTTCTTGAAGAGAGTAAACTTTGCAAATAACAAATCCATGAAAATTAGGTAATACAAACACGACTTAGGGATTTGTGCCTTCGCCATTTCTGTGCAAAGTCAACGTGACCAAAGACGATTGTCGTTTTGCCAGCTTTTAGGTGTCGTTTTGGTCAATTATTTAGATTTAGCATGGTCTGCACGCAAGGCTGGCCGATTAATTTATTTTTAAGTTTTTTTACTTTAAAATAATTTATGATCCAATTGAACTCAAAAAATTAAAATTAAAATTAAAATTATGATCCAATTACAGCCACTTTCTAATATTTCTACTTCCAGTCTGGCATGCCTCTCCAATAATACATGATTAAGATCTTTAAGAATTGACGTATTTTGTTTATTAGTCCACTTGGGAAAAAAATAATAAATAAAGAAGAAGCTAAAATAATCCATCCATAATTTGTCTTATTTGAGGAATTAATTAATTAAATCACGTAATCTTGTTTTCTTATTAGTGTTCGGATCATCTTTGTTTGTAGTAAAAGGATCGATTTATCGAAAATTGTTTATTTTATGATATGAATTGTCAAAAGCAAATAGTGTTTTGAAGCCTGAAAACTCTTTGCAACATTTTATCGTCTTTTATTATTGAAGTTTGTAATCATCAAATTTCGAATGCGTATTTGACTATAAGAGTATCTACATAATTGTTAAAGGTTGTAGTAAAAGTCGTGATTTTTTATATACATATAAATAAAGTATTGTTTTCAAATTATATATATAAAGAAATAACTAAATTTTGAACCAACAACAACATAACTCAACTAGCATAAAATTGTACGGATAACCACGAAGTCTGTGTTCGAATCACCCACCCACATATTATAAAAAATAATAATAATAATAATTGAATGTAATTTTATTTGATTATGGTTAAAATATTATTTCGATCCATGTAATTTAGGCTTAATCTATTTTGGTCATTATGCTTTCCATATGTTTTAAAATTGGTTTTTATTATCTTTTAAAAAAAAATTGGTTTTTATTATTAGTTTAAAGTTATTTTTATTTGTCTTGTCAGAAGAATAATGATAATTTTCGTTAAAAAAAATACAATGTGAATATTTTAGCCATATTTTTCCTAAAATTTTAAAATTATTGCTTATGAAACAAATTTCCTCAGGCCAGTTTCAAACTAAGTGAACCACCCAAAGTCAACTAGGAAGAGGCAGTTTATAATTAAATCTTTTACTTTTGTGTAATCAAGTACCAAGAAAAGTCAAATGGAAATGACAGTTGAATAGTGATAGATTATAATATATATATAAATATATATATATATATATATATATATATATATATATATATATATCAAATTTGGTGTTTTTTTTTTTTGAAATTTATCAAATTTGGTGTTTCTAATGGAGAATTATTACAAGGGACTCTTGAAATCATTGTGCTGATCTCTTTCCAATTATTTTTTAACTTTTAGTGTGTATATTTGATTAAAGTGTATGTTTATATATACATATACATACATATTTATTTATTTTATAGTTGATATGAACTTTTAAATGTTCAAACTCGGATGAAATTTGCATCATGTCATTTTTGTTATTGTAATTAAATTTTATATAAATTATTTTAAAGAAACTCAACATACATGTATTTTGTACATTGTCGTGATATATATGGTGGATTGGGTATCAAGTTTCAAAACAAATTATAAGATTTAATGTTGAAAATTAATGGTAGGGATTAAAATAATTTTGTAATAAAAATTTAAGATTTGCAATTGAATATTTATAGTTGAGACTTAAAATAGTATTTTTAGAAGTGAAGAGACCAGAATAAACTAGGAATGAAAAATTCAATATCAAAATCTTTTTTTTTTTTTTTTTTTTTTTTTTTTTTTTTTTTTTTTTTTTTTTTTTGAGGATTACATAAGAAAGACTAAACAAGAAAAAGAAGAAGAAACATTCATATGAGTCATCTCGAGAGTTAAGATGCTTTGAGCTTAAGGGGGACAATCCTCTATCTAGACTTCAGAGTGCTTTGACGTGCGAGCGTGGGTGGCTAACATATGGACAACTTTGTTCCCGTCTTTTTTTGGCTAATTAGGAGAACAGTATTTAGATTGATTTTTTTTTTGAAACGGTATTTAGATTGATTTTAAAATATAGTAACTCGTTTTAGGGATAAGATTTCCATTCCACCAAGATTGTTATAATCATAATAATAATAATAATAATTAATGCTATTGACAACTTGGTTTGGTTGGAAAAACATTGTACTAGTGTATATTTAATGATTTTTTTTTTTAAAATTTTAAGTTCAATAACATTTAGAGTGGGGAGATTCAAACTAAACTCTAGGGTACATGTCAATTATCGCCGAACTTATCATTAAATGAGTCATAACTTTTTTTCAAAAAAAAAAAAAAAAAGTCTAAACTTATAAGCTAATAGATCTTATACTTGTTGACGTGATTAATATTCGTTTTAGATGTACATATATTGACGTATGGTCAATGAGAATGGTTAATCTTTTAATTAAAATCATGTTCAGAGTGTTGTGAGCCAGCCTCCAAAGTTTGATGAACACTTATGAAAAATACATAGCTCAATACTAGTTGAGATGTATTCATTCTCTTGAGGTAAAAGGTTTAAATTACCATATTTCATGTTTTGTTTTGTTTTGTTTTTTTTGAGGAGAACATAAGTAAAACTAAACAGGAAAAGAAGAAGAAACATTCATATGAGTCATCTCGAGAGCTAAAGTGCTTTGAGCCCACGGGGGACATTCTTCTATCCAGACTTCAGAGTATGCTTCGACGTTCGAGCGTGGATGCCTAACATGTGGGCAACTTTGTTCCCATCTCTAGGAGTAAGGAGGAAACCCCTGATATATGATGAGCATGGAAAAGTCGCTTGATATGGAGAATAATAGGAGCAATTTCATTGAAGTGTTGGTCTTGGTCATTCAGAAGGTTCCAAACAATTTTAGAATCTATTTCCGCCCAGATCGGTGTGACTCCATCTAGGAGAGCTTGAGCTTCGGCCCATTCCACCGAACAACACGTGCGTCTGAAGAATTCTGCTGCTGCCATCGTCTCTCCTTTGAAGTTGCGAATAATGATACCTGAGCCCATCTCGCCATTAATTATAGCTGCGTCCACATTCATTTTGAGATGGTTCTGTGGTGGAGGAGTCCAAGTTGCTGAAGATCCAGTGTCAACACTCGTCGTCCTCGCCCCTCCTAAACATCTGCTTTCTTGAGCCTCCTTGTATTCGAATACATAATTTGATGCCCAAACAATGGGGTCATCTGTCAGTTTATAAGGGTGAATGATGCCCTGAAACACAACAATATTTCGAGTATTCCAAGTGGACCACATTGTTGTTGCAAATATCAACATATCGTCCATGCATAGAGTCTCCTGGGCCCTGCAGAAAAGGTCGAGGGTATTAGAAAAATGGTCATTTATAAAAGTTTGCACCGGACTCCACCAAGCCCAATGCTTCTTAATCTTCTTACACTCCCAAAGAACATGAAGAGTTGTCTCATCTCTTTTCCTGCACATAGGACAACATGGATCACAAGGTATATGTCTTTTTATGATGTTCATCTTGCAGGGTAGAATATCTAAGCTGGCTCTCCAAACAAAGATCTTGATTTTGTTTGGTATTTTAAGATTCCAGAGTAGCTTCCACCAACTGGAGACGGATGAATCAGATGGTGATGATTCTCCCTAGGTCTCTTCCATAGCAAGCTTGTGTTGGGTTTTATGCCCTAAAACTCGTAGATAGTGAATGTAACCGTTGACCGGATATTAATGAAATAATATTGATATATTTTTCCATTAATTGTTATTAGTTATTTTATATATGTCTTTGCCTAATAATAACCCTAATCCAATAAACTAGACATCCAAGGCTGAGTCTTGAACTATATGTAGCGACATATGGGATCATTGTTCAAGAAACAGCCTAAAGGGTCTATAGTATAGGGATAAGACTGGATGCCTTATCTTGGTGACACTATGGATACGACCCACTTTGTATTTGATACAAACGCTGCGATCCAACGCGTTCGTGTAGGAGACATGCGAGTGGGGGTATCCTATGCAATGAGCTTGCATAAGACCGGACCGCGAAATAGTAACCACTGGTTATAACACCGTTAACTAGTTGGTTTTCTATTTCACTAGGACGACCTAGACAACTTAGTCTTAATCCTGAGTTGATTATGGACTCCTGCTCATGAGAGATTGTCCTTTGATTTGTATGGGTGAGAGTGGCCAATACGCCGACTCAATAAGCTTACCACTTTGGGGACAAGATCGAATGGGGAGCTGGGAACATAATCGTACAAGATGGAATTCACTCCTTCCCGACTTTAGGGAAGCAGATGAGTGTTCCCTTAAGTGGTTACTCCGAGTCTTGAACAAAGGGTCCTACCCTCTCAATGGCACGAGAGGGTTTTCTGTTTGATGGTTGGACCACAAACAGGTTGTTCATTAGAGGAGAATTGATACTTAAGGAAATAGAGGTAACCCAGGGGTAAAACGATAATTTGACACAGCTGGTGTTACGAACACTCGTGAAGGACTAACTAGTCGATATTGGTCTAGATCCGTGGACACAGAAAATATGTCTGCAGTGAGAAGAGTGCAACTGTGAGTCTATAGTGGAATGTACACACAGTTAACGAATATTGATTAATGTGGTTAATGAGTTTGACCAATTAATCTCACATCGTTGGAGCTTCTGATCTGCAGGTCCATTAGGTCCCACTGGTAGCTCGTAAAGTAATTTGAGGCAACTAAGTAATAAAAGTAAATTGAAAATGTTCAATTTATTAAGGGAAACAAATATAATATATATTGATATATTACTATGAGAGAAATTAATATTTGAAAAGTTCAAATATAAATTTATGGAAGTTTGAAAGAGTTCAAAATAATGAATTAATTAATTTAAGGCCTAAAATGTGTTTGGGCAAATTAATTAATTCTAGGACGGGATATTTAATTCGTGGTTAATTAATTAAAGAATTCATTAACCGGGAATTAATCAATTATGGAAATAATTAATCACTTAAGGAAGTGATTAATCATTTATGGAAATGATCTAATCACTTATGGAAGTAATTAGTCATTTGTGGAAAAGATTAATCAATTATGGAATTGATTGATCATGATTGATTAATTAAGGAATAAGATTGAATCAATTATGGAAAAGATTGATTTAATTGAATATTTTATTCATGGCCTCTCTTCCATAAATAGAACACTAGACCTAATTGGTCATGACACTTGACACTCTTGAAAGACAAGACCTAGAATTCTCTCTAGCCTCCCTCTTAGAGAAAGACTCCCACAAGTCTTTTGCCTCCTAGACTCAGAGACATACCGGTGTAACCTCTGTGGTGATTGTGTCAATCAAAGAAGAATTTCCAGCGAAGAAAAGCAAAGGCGACTGCTGCGTTTTCGTTCGTGGAGCGTCGTTGGCGAAGAACGGTCAAGTCTTCAACGAAGGTTTGTAACGGTTCTTCCTATTTTCTTTAGAAAAGTTTTAAAAATAAATTTAGATTTATTTTAGCATGTTTAAACCGATTTTACAGCGACTTTAAAGTTTGTTTAAAGTTTTATTTGAGTTATCGTAACGGTATTTTAATGTTAATTAATATACGACGTAAGGTCCAATCGATGCGCTTCCGCTGCGTGGGGACTTTTATTCCGTTTAGCTTGTACCCACTCCGAACAGAGTATTGGCCTCGCTTATCATAGTGCCAGCAAAAACTGTCAGGGTGTTGGGCACCTGCAATAGGAATCTCCTGGAGTTTTCTACATCATCCTGCATAAAAAGATATGTTAGAAGATTAACATTCCATGATTGACTACTAGAGAAAAGACTTTTGACTCTGTAATCAGTCAGAGCGCGTTTTAGAGAGAGAAGTTTAAAAATCTTCATCCTTGGAATCCACTTGTCCTCATAGATGTCAATTGTTTCACCATTCCCGATCCTCCAGCGAGCACCTTTCATTGCTAGATCTCGACCCCATAAAATTCCTCGCCATACATATGAAGGTCTACCCCCCAAACCTGCATTCAAATATTCATGATTAGGATAGTATCTCGCTTTCAGAACTTGTGCCACTAAAGATTGAGGTCTTTGAAGTAGGCGCCAAGTGTGTTTCGCCAACAAGGCTTGATTGAAAAGCCTTATGTCTCTGAACCCCATTCCTCCTTTGTCCTTTGGTTTTGTCATAGTTTCCCACTTCAGCCAGTGAATTTTCCTCTCTTGTTCAGAGCTACCCCACCATAAGTTTGCCATCATCCTGTTCAGTTCGTCACAACAACTCTGTGGAAGTCTGAAGCAAGAGAGAGTGTACCATATTTCATGTTTGTTGTACACTAAAAAAGGATACTAAAGTCAATTACCAAAATAATGATAAGATAATGTATCTTGAGAGAGAATTATTGTTAGATTGTAGACTTGTGCGGTCAATTTTAAAAGATGATCCTACTAGATACAAAATTGGGCAGAAGTTTTAAAATTAAAAGTTTATAAATCTAGCTGACGGAGTTATAATACATTCTTTAATTTTTAGAGTTTGAGGATTTATTATACACGCGTCAAAGTCACCTTAGACAGATTTTTTTAATAAAAAAAATTATTGTCCAAATTTATAAAGAAAGCAAAAATTCCAGCTTTCTTTTGTCATATGACCCAATTTCTCTTCTAAATTTTTGTCAATTAAGTAACGGTCTTGAATTAACTATTTTTAACCTTCACAAAAAGAATACAATTTAGAAAAGTTAAAACATAAGGAATTATATATAATTGTCAATAAGCAAATAGTATGTGTGTGGGCATGATATCATTGTAAGAATGACTAAAATTCAAAATCAATTATAGAAACCTTCTGACCTTTCTTTCTTTTTCTTCTATTCTTTTTATTATTAATGATTTTGTTTATGAAATTTTTATTCCTAATCATCAGTAGTTTGTATAATTATTCAGGAGCATTCGAATCATAAACTTTTAAGATTATTAAGTTATTAATATATAAACTGTCAGTTGAACTATGTTTATGTTGGCCTCGACAATATTTGACTCTACAAACGATCATTAAAATATTGACAACTAGTTTAAAAAAAAAAAACTCACTTTTTACCTCAATTGATCTCTTAATTGTTAATATTTTAACAATGTTGTTCAACCAAGTATGGTTCATTTTCAAGTACTCTATTCTTCATGAACGCTTCGATCAAAAACTTGGACCACGTGTCTCCCCTTTGAAAATCTTATTTCACTTGGACCTCGTGTCTTTTATTTTAATAATAGATTAAATAATCTATCATTAAAAAAAAAAAAAAGAAATAATCTATCATTTTGTCAACAGAATTTTCAACTTTCCATTTTCCAACTACACGAAGTTAATAAATAATGACATGATATTTAAATTAATATTTTCTTTAAACGTTAAATATCTACGGACTGAAAATACAATTACTTGGTGGAGGTATCACTGGAACCAGAAGATAGCTTATTTCTCACCAAATTAAAAGGAAAACGTACTTAATTAGGTATTATTAAAAAAAAAAAAAAACCCTTCAAATGTCGTATTTAAATCCTGGAAGATGTTATTGAATCATTTTTTTTTTTTTGTGAATAATGTTATTGAATCAAGATTTGATTGATAAATTTTGAAAAGATATTTTTAAAAATGTTAAATATCCTACTGCATATTTACGGGACTTAAAAATTCAACAAACTCTAACTAATTTGAAAGTTTACTTTGGTGGAGGTATCGTATTAATTAATTGGATATGTTAGATTACGAGTTTAGTCCCAAAATTTTCAGAATTGTGTCAATTTGGTCTCTGAACTTTAGAGGAGTGTCAATTAGGTCCTCGAACTTTAATTTTGTGTCCAACAGATCCTCAAACTTTATCTAGTAAGTTCTTAAACTTTCACTTTTGTGTCTAATAGGTCTCTTAACTTTCAATTTTGTATCTAATAAGTCATTCACCCATTCGATATTTATTAAAATTAAAATTCTCAAACCTACTAGATACAAAATTGAAAGTTTAAAACTTCAATAGGTATAAAATTCAATTTTATATTTAATAGGATTGGTTAATTTTTAGAAATCTCAAATATGTAGGAATATATTAAACATTTTAAAATTTCAGGAATATATTAAACACAAAATTGAAAGTTTTTTTTTTTTTTTTTTTTTTTTTTTTTTTTTTTTTTTTTTTGAAAAAGAAAGTTCAGAACCTCTCTCTCTATATATTTTGAGAACATAGATTTAATGTAATATTTGAGAAAAAGGATCAAGTTTTAAAAAGTAAATGTGCACGTGGTTCAAATATAGTTGTAAATTAATATGGATGAGGAAGCCAAGGCAAGTTGATGAAAGGTAAGAAATTTGAGTACAATACTTGGAAATTTATTTGGAGAAAGTTTCATTTTCCAAATCTATTTTGACCAAATCATACAACTGGCCTGAATTTGTCAAAAATCAAGAAATTTGCATTTAATTTCAAAGACCTCAAATTTCTTAACAAGAAAATTTGCCCATTCACAGCTCATCTCGTCAAAAGGGTATAATTTACGCTAATATATATATATGGATAGTTTTTCTATATTTTTTTTTCTCATTTTCATCTGTAATATTTTAAAGTTTCTAACTATACCTTTTATGTACAACTTTAAATTTTTATTTAATTTACGAGTTTTGATCAAGAAATCAAATATCCATCCCTTTTCTTAAAAAAAAAAAAAAAAAAAAAAAAAAAAAAAAAAAAATCTATCCCTCTGATCGTGTGGGAAAAATTCAAATGGATTGCCTCCTTTTCTAAAATATATTAATCTTCGTAGTTTTAATAAAGATGTTATAAAATAGTCTTTCACGAACTTTAAAATTATTATATTCTCATATCTATGGGAGTAGAAGTCTATAATGTAGTCAAAACGAGTTTAGCTTAGCGGTAATTGACATGTATCCTCGATCATGAGGTTAGAAGTTTGAATCCTCCACCCCAAATGTTAATGTACTAAAAAAAATAGAAGTCTAAAATGACCAATACTTTTAGATTTATATTTATTCATGTTGATGGTCAAATTTGGTCAGAGGAACTCACCTGACCTTCACGTGCCACCCAACGGTAAAATTTGTAGAAGAGGGGGAAGACGTGGCCTGCAAAAGAGAGAACCTGCACACCGGTGCTAGTCACACCGCCTCCGATGCTTAAGTCAGAAAACGGAAGGGAGAGCTAGAGAGTAAGAGTAGGGAGTCGAGAATAGAGTTCGGGGTCCCCTTCTTCAGTGGCGAAGAAGGATATAAATACCTGCTCATCCTCTTAGGGTTTTTAGGTATTCGGAGGCGTTTCGGGGCAGCCAGAGGAGATGGGGACCAGACAAAACCGTACAGGCTCGGCCTCGGCCCATGGCAGAGGCCGAGCAGGGGGTTGGCCAAAAACCCGACCCCTTAGGCCTTGGCCCGTCCCGCTTGCCGGTTTCGCCTCCTTGGTCCATCTCCCAGCCCGATTTCTCCCCGATTGTCCTCGTCAGCTCCTTGTACATCGGGGTGGTCCAAAATTGCCTATAACAATTCAAAAAAAAAAAAAGACTTTTAGATTTATATAATTGACTTGATAATAATAATTAATTACTTTTGGCTTGATAATGAAAACCCTTTCTGACCTAAATATTGGTTGAAAACTTGGAATAATCATGAATCATGGACGAAAATGAAAGCTTACAAAAAGAAAAAAAAGAACTGATATCTGTGTGATGTTAAACTTCCAATAGGCTATGTTTATAGTTAAAATAATAATAATAATAACTTACGACTTGTTTGGTAGACAATCTGAATTTTGTTTTATATTTTCGGATTTATTGAATCAGTGAATATAGATTCACCAGATGTGTTTTGAAAACTGTTTTCGGATCCCGTGATTTAAATTATAGAAATTTTTATAGGCAATTTTGGACCACCCCGATATACAAGGAGCTGACGAGAACAATCGGAGAGAAATCGGGCTGAGAGATGGACCAAGAAGGCAAAACCGACAAGTGGGACGGGCCAAGACCGAAGGGGTCGGGTTTTTGGCCCGACCCCCTGCTCGACCTCGGCCAGGCCGACCCTGGGCCCGCTCGTGCCGTTAGGTCCCTACCGCCTCCGTCTGTCCCGATTTTGCCTGGTTTGACCTAAAACGCCTCCGAAACCCTAAAAACCCTAGGAGGATGAGCAGATATTTATACCCCTCTTCACCACTGAAGAAGGGGACCAGAACTCTCTACTCTCTTCTCTTACTCCCTAGCCCTCCTACTTCCGTTTTCTGACTTAAGCATCGGAGTCGGTGTGGCTTGCACCACACCGGTGCGCAAGTTTTCTGTCTTGCAAGCCACGTCTTCCCCCCTCATCTACAAATTTACCGTTGGTGGCACGTGAAGGTCAGGTGAGTTCTCTCTGACCAAAATCGACCATCAACAGAAATTCTATAAACAACTTATATTTTCAGTGTATCTCGATTTTTTATTTAAAATTTTAAAATGTATAATTAAATTAAAAATATATTTTTTTAAATAAATATAATATTTCACGTTATAAACTCAATTAATTTTTGTTAAATTAAAATAGTTACAATATAATGTATTATAAATTATATGATATATAATCTCTATTATTATAAGTTGTGACCATATTGAATACATGTAGTAATGAGTTAATGTTTTCCACCTAACTTAGTTAGCCGACTATGTTAGGATTCAAAGTTGAGGAATTGAATTTCTGAATAATAGATATTAGAGACAATTTTTAGGTTTGACCAAAACATAGGAACCAAATTGATATATATATATATATATATATATATATATATATATATATATATTTGCGAGAGGAAAATTTAAACCTAGTCTTTTAATACCTATAACTAGCTAATTAAACTAAGATTGACATCAAGTCGATCCTTTTAAAACCACGTGGATGGACTAAATTAAAAATAAATGAAACCATACCATAATTAAGGATGATATTGTCAACATGAGTATAGTTCATCTGACAAAAAAATAATTCTAAATACCAAGAGATCTTTGATTCGAATCTCACCATCTGCACATGTTGTCAAAATAAATAAATGAATAAGGATGATATCCTACTTTTTTTTTTTTTCTTTCATAGACATGTCATTTATACAAATTTTATTTTAGTTGAGTTATACTCCTCGAAAAAAAATTAAGGATAATATTAGTAAATTATTATTTAGGAGAAATAATGTGATAATTAACTGGGGACAGACTCATGACCAAACTTTGGATTCTTTTAAGAGGAGAGAGAGAAGTAAATTGACATGAGCAGTGAGCAGAGAGTAAAATATATTTGTGAATTGTGAAATAGAAAGTTCTTGAAATCAATAAAATTGACAGGAAAGAAATAGAAAAAACATATGATTAGAAATGCAGTGGCTGTCTTTTTTTGACTTGTTTTATCTATATTTAGTTCCCTGTCTAAGAAACAAAAAAACCATTATTATTATTTCTAATCCAAAGTGGATCTCTCTCTATTAAGATGGGAAGAGCTCCATGTTGTGACAAAGCAAGTGTGAAGAAAGGGCCATGGTCACCTGAAGAAGATGCAAAGCTCAAACACTTTATTGAGAAGAATGGAACTGGTGGCAATTGGATCGCCCTACCTCACAAAGCTGGTAATTCAAATTCTTCTTCTTTCTTTGATTCGACTTTCTTTTCTTTTGCTGAGCTTATATAAGTGAGTGATTCTTCCAGCTCTCAAGCGATGTGGGAAAAGTTGCAGACTGAGATGGCTTAATTATCTCAGACCTAATATTAAACATGGCGACTTCACTGATGATGAAGATCGAATCATCTGCTCCCTCTTCACCACCATCGGAAGCAGGTCCCATAAAATACAATTCTTTTCATTTTTCTTTTTCTTTTCTGCTTTACTCAAAGATTAAATTTATTGTAATTCATCCATTTAAGTCGTGTTTTTGAGTTCAGTAGTGATTTTATAAACACGAGTGCTACAAACAACGAGTCTTGTCCTCTCGAGCTAACCAGTATTTAGGAAAATCAGTCTTTGAAGAAGTTCTATTATGTGTTCAAATCACAATCTTGTAGTGGTGTTTCTTTCTCACCTAATTAATATTGATAATTACTTGTTGTACTTGTATCAAGTGGTAATTTATGGATCTATGAGCAAAAGAGTGTTAAGATTAAGAATAATAAGAAGTTAAATTCACACGGTAACACTCATTCGTTTGAATTTTTGAGTTTAGTGGTGATTTGATCAAACTCGATTTTGTGCAGGTGGTCAATCATTGCAGCTCAGTTGCCTGGTCGAACCGACAACGACATAAAAAACTACTGGAACACCAAACTAAAGAAGAAGCTAATCATGGGATTAGTTTCAATCCCAGAGATCAAACCAAACCCCGCCTCGGTTTCATCTTTCTCCCAACCTTCTCCGCCGTCTCCACCGCCGCATTTGGCGGCCAACGTCTGGTCTTTCTCCGGTCCGGCCGCGGTCCCATCCCCGAGTTGTAACGACGGTTCGGTAGGTATAAACAATATGCAACTGCAGCCATATTATTATGATCACATTCAAGAAAACATCCTCTCATTTGGAGGGGATCAGGCCAGTAGCAGCTCTTCCGACGGAAGTTCCGGCGGCAACCACCTCGGCTATGGCGGCGGAGAACTGGAATACGACTGCCACGGTGGCGGCCGCGGCGGAGGCTATGAAAATAGGGGGCAAATGGGGCCTTTTCAAAATGTGTTGTATGGAGGAATTGAAGATCATCAGCAGAAACTCATGGTTTTAGAGAGTGGTGTAGTGAAAAAGGAGGGTGGGTGCAGTGAGAAGCAAAATGAGGTGTGGAAAGAAGAAATTCCATTAGAATACAGTTTAGAAGAAATCAATAGGCTGATTAGCAGCAGCAGCAGTAATTGCAGTAATAATAATAATAATGTTTCATCTGATGAAAACTACAAGAGTGGAAATAAATTCATGTACTATTATTGTTGAATTATTTTAGATGCTTTAATTAGTTTGAGAGCTATATTCAGATAGGAATATTTCAAATATATGTAGTTTTTTTTTTTTTTTTTGAGAAGTCAAATATATGTAGTTAAGGATGAAGATTATCTGATGTGTTCTATTTGTTGTTTTTCTTTTTCTTACATTGATTTTGTAGGTTTTTTTAATATATATATATATATATATATATATATATATATCATGTTTTACTCTTCTATTTTCTGTTTTATTTTCTTCGATTAAATAAACAAAACTATGAGAAGAGTGACTTCTTTCGGTGTTGAAAAATTCATTGAAACATTCTCAAATCCAAATGACTAAACGTTTTAATAATTTACATATTGATAAGAAGTATTAAATTTAAGAGGATTAGTCATCCTAAAAGAGTTAATTTTCTTTTTCTTTTTTTTACTTTAAAGATATATATGTTTAATCACATTTGGTGATTGACTTTTAATTTGATTTTTATGGAATTTTGTCTATAGATGAAATAAATTGAAGAGTTATAATAAAATCATAGGTTTAAATATTTAAGAAATAAGAAGACATTCACATACCCAAATAGTTATAATATTTAAGCCTACTTTCAAGATTTTAGGCAAATTGTTGGGAGGAGTACACAATTTATAATTAAGAAAGAATATGGAGATTTGATTCTTTGTCCATTCAAAATCAAACTTGAAAACCCACTAAAAACTTCAATAATTGAATGAGTTTTTTTTCATCATCTTCCAATTGTTTAATCCTTCTTGTTCTATAAATATATAGTCACTTTTTTGCACCAAGATATCCCATCTTCTTTAGTGTTTATAGCTTGATTCAAGCTAGATATAGCTAAAATAATTTCTCAATTTAATATATTTTTTATAAAAAAACCAAAACAAATATACTAAATTAAATCAAATAAAACCATTATCTAATTTTAGATAGACGATGTTTTATTTTCTCATAGGGTGGTTGAAAAATTATCTTATTTAAAGATATATCATACTCATCTACAAAATTAAAAAAGTGTCTGAATTATGAAATCTGATTGACATTGAATATACTAGTCAGTTAGTGATTTAAATATAATTAAGCACCTCATTTACAATAAGTTATTATATTATAATTTATATCACTGTCATATTTTAAAATAGAATTAAAAGGAAGACTATCCCTCACAATTTCTTTTGGATATCAAATCAGTTAATATAAAAATCTTAGGAATTTTGAGTGAGATGAAATGTTTAGATGATGATGACAAAATGGAAAGATTGGATTTTGAATAGATAATGATCATGTTGATTATTTTTTAATTCATATAAAGGCCAAAAAAAAAAAAAAATCCCTTGATCATGGGGAAGCAGCCAAAGAGGCCACCAAAGAGGGAGGTGGTTTCACAATAATGCCTCAAGGCAAAAGATAGTGGGATTTTGATGTTTTGTTTGGAATTTTATGAAAATAAAGATACAATTTCATTGACCACTTCATGAAAATTTGTTTGCTTTAAAGTAAACTAATGGGATTTGCCAGCTAAAGGCATTTTGTGCATAACTTTAACAAATACTCATGTCTTGCTCCCTTTGGATAAAGGGTTTTTTTTAGTGCCAATTTCTAGACCAAAGTGTCACATAACGTTATCAATCCAAGTTGTAAATTATTTTAATGGATGATGAATACGTCAACAATAGCATGCTACCGTTTCAAACGGTGAAGAGTTGGAATCAAAGTATCATCAGATTTTCTCGTTGATGTGAACTTTAGAAAAATATTGATTATTTGCGTCAATGGAATGAGTTATATTGAGGTAGATTTACCATTTTTTTTAGATACTCTCATTGGTTTACTTCTAGAACAAAAAAATAAATAAAACCCACTAGTAAAGATTTATAAAAGTCAATTGCTTGTAAAATTGTAATGGGCCATCGAATAGCTAATTTTCATTTTCGTATTATCTTTTGTATTTCATGAGTGGGAATAAAAATTAAGCTACTACACGTCACCATAATTAATGCAATTAGACTATGGCAGGGAGAAAAATTGGAGAAAAAGAAAGGACAACACTTTGACGGCATACCGGGAAAATATCTAGTACTGCTATAATATGGATACTCCCTCCATTAATTGTTGGTCACACCAGTATCTAATAAAAATGATGTGAGATCCACAAGTATTTGTGAAGGTAAAATCATAGTGTGGACAAAGAGAATATAGTATAGTAATACTAGAAATTTGCGGCAAACCTGTGTATAAGTATTTCCCTACATACCACCATTAAAACGTTGACAACTAGGAGAGGAAAAAAATCTCACTTTCTACATTTCTCTTAGTTGTCAAGATTTTAATGGTGTGGAAAAATAAAAAAGACAAATTATATATAGAACTGAGATATTTTATACGAGAGATAAAGTCATACAAAGGGACAAATACATGGTAAAAGAGAGGAAAAGTATAAGCTAAATATAACCTTATATATATATAGAAAGAAAGAAAATTTCTGATGAAAAAAAGATTCGTATTAAGGATCTGTTTGGAATACGTTCTAATTTAAATGTTTTTCAAGAATGCATTTTTTTTACAACACTCTATATAAAAAAATGTTTAGAATTTAAATACTCATATGTTTGGTTGCATTTTCTCATATGTGTTTTTATACACAAGTTATTATACTAAAAACTTTTTTTAAAAAAGTTGGTTTCAAGTGTTTCTCTCAAAATGATTTATTTATCAATCTCATTTTCTAGTAAGTTATTTTTAGTAGTTGCCAAACACTAGAAATTTTTTCAAAATTAAACACTTGAAAAGTTAAATCAAACACACCCTAAATTTTCTAGAGTGAAAAAAGTTCAAGAAAATCCCTAGAGAGAATCTTGAAGAGAGAAATACTCTCAATAAAGAAAAGTTTTGTGCAGAAAGAGAAGGATATTGTGGTGTTACAATATAGAGAAAGATGAGTCAAGTAGTATAGACAGAAAATCCTCAGAGCAAGAAAATTTTAGACAGAAAAATATTGGAAAATTTAGTGAGGAAAAGAAAATTTATATACAAAGAAGAGAGAAGGGAAGGCTGTAGAAACAAAACAGATACATGAGAGAGAAAGATAAGCCAACCTTGGAGGGAAAATTCTAAACTTTTAGATTGAGGAAATTATACGTGGAAAATTTGGTAGGCGGAGATCTTCTTACCTACCTCATTACCATTAAAATCTTGACATCTACGAAAAACATTTTAAGAGTGGTATGTACATACTAGTAGACAGTCTAAATATTTTTATATTTTAATGGTGACAGTTATCGAGATCCTTACATACTAGTATGTCATCTAAGATTTTTAGTTGTTAACATTTTAATGATGGTATGCATGGAGCTCCCTACATACCAATATACAATATAAGTATTTTCCATAATTATGGTTTCTAGTACAACAATGCAAGATGAGAAAGTTGTTTCTAGTACAATGCTAGATGGGTATTCAACCTTTAGAGGAAGGTAGTAGTAATCTATCCACTTGAATTGAGAAAATAGATAAATTTTAAGAGAAAACTGAGAGGAATCTTAGGGATATAAGAATTCTTAGGGAGAAAAAATCTTTTTTTTTTTTTATAATATGTGGGAATGGGGGTTTGAACTATGGACCTTGTGGTTATCAATACAACTTTATGCTAGTTGAGCTATACTCTTGTTGACAGGGAAAAAAAATCTTGCTGCACATATCCATGGTCTTAACATATCTTCTAGGTATCAATATAACATATTTATTTTAGGTTAAATTACAAATTTAATCATTCATGTTCATTGTATCATTATAACAAATTTATTTAACTATGAAGTTTGTGTCTATTTAGTCTTTGAACTTTCATAATTATAATTTTAATCTCGAAACTTTCGACATATCTATTAGACACACAAAATTGAAAGTTTAGAAATCTAGTAGATACTTTGGGAAATTCAGAAACCAAATAGACACCATCCTATACACTATTATAGAGAATCTTTTGTTGAAATTCTTGTCTGATCCACTTTTTTTCTTCGCCTTAATGTTTGGTTGAAATTTGAGAATTAAAAGCCACGTCACCATAAGAATTTAACCAAAAATACATATAGATGAAATCCTCTGAAACTTTATAGGATCATTTACCACTATTGGCCTGGTGATCATTGCACCAGCCTATAAAAACCTCGACTAATCTCACAGGATAACCACTTGACCCTACTACATTTGATTGCCAGGAAACAATCTTCAGTATAGGTGACCATCATAGATTAAACTCATTCCTTTTTAGTTTTATTTTTTTCCATTGTCCTTGACCACTAGACCAACTATAATGGTTCTTTTCCTCACAAACCATATAATAGAATTAAACAGTTGACCCTTCTCCCTCGCAAACCATCATTTTACTATCTTCGTCACAGAAATCCAACAACGCCCACTCTAAAAATATCTTCCTTTTTTTTCATTAAAAACAAATTCTAAAAAAAAAAAAAAAGTCACTACTACATACTGAACCAAAAAAATAAACAAAATCAAATTCCAAAAATTAATCATTAAATTTTTTTTAAAAAAATAGTGTACTTCTCTCCTTATTTTTCCCAAGCTATTATTTGACCAAAATCCATCTCAAACTGACCAAAACTTACCTATCCAAGACCAATGGTTTAAAAAGGTGGTTAAGGCTTACAACTTACCTATCCTTCAGCCTCGAGACTTATGTCTTCTTTAGACAATAAGAGTATTACACTTCTCACAAAAGAGGCTTACACCTTAAAAAGGTATTGAGACTTGAAATCTCTACGCCTTATACACAATGATTTGAAGAATAGTATTAATTTGTCTCATTCTTTAAAAATATAAAACGTGTGGGTTGTAACAAGTGGAACTATTACTACTTTTTCCACCTAGACTTTAAAAACATTGAAGACAAATTTATATAATAAGTAAATCCCATTAGTAACAATAATAGTGATGTTAAATGGGTGACACTTTACCGAGGTGTTTTTTTTTTATACTTTTACAGAAGTATTATGTTTAACAATAGGTCCAATACTGATTCATACCAATTCAGGATTTGTATAATGTTTCATACCAATTCAGGATTTGTATAATGTTTTTAATTAAAATTGAGGCTTACACCTCATCCCACCTCGAGACCATCTTTAGCCTTTTAAAACATTGTCCAAGACCAAGATCCACTACACAAATTCCTTATACACAAATTCCTTATGGAGTCCTATGTGGGAATGCTATATAACAGGCAAGGCAACAATGAATCGTTAAGTGACTTTTAATTTGGTATAAGCTGGAGTAAAATATGAAGTTAAAATTGATTAATCAAAGGAACTCTGCAAATAAAATACATGGCACAAATAGTTTGACAAAATTGATCCTGTTTGGTTAAATGAGAAACAAACCTCACTCTAAACTTTTTACAACACCAAAAATGTTCAAGTTGTATGGTAAGCTCACATTGCCATAAGCTTTGGACCATTATCAGGCATGCCCATCCCAGCAGCTAACTCGGCGTCCAGTTGTGTGTGCGGTGCAGGACCCGTCATTAGTTTTACCCTGCATCATCGTCGCAGTTGTTAACAATTGCAAATCAAATTTTCTTCTATAAAACAATCATTCATACCGACTTCATATCTCACAATCAAATGAAATATGGCTACAAACGAATGTAATCAGTGTAACAAGTTCAAAGATTTTCAGTTCAAACTCCACTAGAGCTTCAAATTGGAGTTCACACATGTCATGTCTCCAACACATTAAGAAGGGATCGAGACAGGAAACTTTAGAAACTTCGTTGATTCATTCAGTTTTATGATAAACTCAACAGAATTGAATATTTCACTTCCAATAGATCCAATAAATGAAGTGAAATAAACAAAGGATTCACAAAAGAAGGAAGTGAAAGTTAGCTAGCTTACCGCTTCCTGTGACGCTTGGTCTTGAAATGCTCGTCCCTCACAGATACATTAGCAAAGTATCGGCTGAAACCACCATTCATAAACACAAATATTATAAGAAAAATGTCCATAAACACAAATATTATAGGACCCCAACCATACCATCAAGAAGCCCAAAACCACTACAACACTGTTTTGCCCATACCATTAATCGATTGTAGGTTTTAAACTTCAAATTTTCATTCAAGATAAAGCTAATAATACTTCACAAAACATCTCGGTCCTCCACCTCCAACACGACTACAAAGATATTCTAACCCTAACCATGAAATTTAATGATTCATTTAAATTCAGGATGGAATTAAATGAAATTCCCCAGATTAAATTCGACTGATTCAACTCACATGAGTAGAACAATTTCCTATGGGAATTTCGAGTCAAGTAACTAAAAAGAGTGACAAAGAAAAGAACATACTCGCAGTGCAAGCAGTAGTACTGCCCCATTCCAGGCAAGTCTTCGTCAACAGGCAGTGAAGGCCTCTCCACGTCGGGTGTCTTCAACTCATCGTAGACCATATCATCGCGTGATTCACCAATTCATCGAATTAAGGAAAATCCCCAAACAAAACGAAAAGAAAACAGAAAACAGAAAACAGAAGAAGAAGAATTGAAAGAGGAAAAAGCATTAAACTAGAGAGTAAAAGGATATCTTTGACGAGAAATTTCGTGCGGCGAGCGGTCTTGTGCGAGTATCTCCGCTTCTTGACGCTTCTGTGAGGGCACTTTCCTCCCATATTCTTCTATCTGTATGCTTGATTCGAGTATTTGAAGATCCAGTTATGGCAGAATTTAGGGTTTTGTTTGGCGGTTCTTCGGCCAGAGCCCTATCGAGAGAGAGGGAAAGCTTGTCGAGAGAGGGGAGGGTAATAAGGAAATCGCGCTCACAACGCAAATGACGTCGTATACCCTTTGACCGAGTCAACGAAGTTCAAGGAGACCAACAGGCTTGGGCTGAGCCGTCGGTTTCTCTAGTTTTGGTCCATTTTCACATGGGCCTTCTAACATGGGCCCAAAATTAAGTTCAAGATCTATTTTGGGTTAACAGTAAGAATAGACGAAAAAAAAAAAAAAAAAAACTCGTTTTGAAAAATAGCAACTCACCCATTTTTTTGAAAATATGGCCAAATTATTTTTATGAATTTAAAAATCCAAAATTTGAACTTACTGAAATACCCTTGGATGAAAAAGTAAATAAAAATGATTAGAAATACAGGGTAGTTAGAAGAGGGGACACCGATGATTTCAAAATCCAAAATTACATAAGCACAAATTAAAATAAAAATAATCAAGTTTAAACTGAAATTTTGGAAATGCAACCATTTAGGTCCCGTTTGATAACCATTTGGTTTTTTGTTTTTGGTTTTTGAAAATTATGCTTGTTTTCATCTAATTTCCTTACCATGGTTTTCATCCATATTAAAGACACACTTGAGTTCCTAGCCAAATTCCAAAAACAAAAACAAGTTTTTGAAAACTATTTTTTCTAGTTTTCAAAATTTGACTTGGTTTTTGAAAACATGGGAATGAGGTAGATAGAAAAATAAAGAAACTTGTAGGTGCATGTAGTGTTTTTAAGCTTAATTTTCAAAAACCAAAAACCAAAAACCAAATGGTTATCAAACGTGGTCTTAATAATTAAAATATGAAAAATGTGAATGGAAAACACTCGTATGGAGGATTTGAACCAATCTACCAATTAATTGGATTAAGCATACCAAATCCTACAAGTTTCAAATAACAATTATAGTTTTCATGTTAATCTCAAACCAAATCCTAAAGTTTCAAATATCTGGTATTGAGAACTCCAATTAGGGTCCTAACTGATTGGATTATGCATAATCAAAGGATTTAAAACCTATTGCCAAGTCAAGAACTGCAAATGTAAAATGATTAATAATTTTCCAACATTGCATGCAACAACTAAAAATATTATTGGTACTAAAAAAACGACTAAAAAAATTGAAGTCTCACTCTACCGGATGAAATAAAAGCAAAAGTTTGGAGAATGACTATTTCATTGTTCTTCAGTCGATCCTCAGGTGTGAATACTAGTATTTTGCAGTGTTGATTTGTAACTTCCATTTAGAAATTTGATTTCTATTTTCAATTCCTTCCGTTATTCAATGAGAAGCTCTTGATTTTGAAACTTTCCAACACTATCAATAAATTTCTAAAATATAAATCAACTTCCATTGTTGCTTTAGAAGGATTAGAATCCTCAACATTTTTTCTAAGTCCAATCTTTGATTTGCTAATGCATTCTGAGCATAAACAACACTCCCCATATGATCTCAGCACAAGTCCAATCTTTGATTTGCTAATGCATTCTGAGCATAAACAACACTCCCCATATGATCTCAGCATATGCAATGTGTCACTAAGGCCCCCGTTTGGTAACGTTTCTTGTTTCCGTTTCTTCATTTTTAATAAAGAAAAATAGAATTTCATGACTATAACACATACACATTCAATAATAATAAATCTATATTCTTGTTTATGTTTGGAAAAAATTGGAAACAAGAACAAAAAAAAAAAAAAAAAAAAAGGAGAAAACTAAATCCCAAAAGTTCTATACAAGTTATGTTTGGAGGCCTCCCACGCTGGTTGAGCTGGCTGAGTTGGAGCTTCGAGAGCATTAGCATATCCCCGTTATTGTTGCTGGTCGCCATAGTCACCACAACGAGCGACGAAGATTTTGAATTTTAGATTTGCAGCAGCTTGAGCGCGAGAAGATTAAATGATAATATATTTTAGATTTCAAATTTGAATTAATTAAGATTAGATTTGGAGAGAAGTTGTTTAGACCTTCCTTAATTTTTTTTTGGGTGAAACCACCTGACTTTGTTGGAAGGGTAAAATTGGAAGTTTGGGGGAAATTAAGTGCACGTGGGTCACATGTGTGGCCATATTTCTCGGGTTTATTTTTTGTCTATCTATCTAAATAATTTTTTTTTTTTTTTGTTATTTACAAGGATTTCCATTCTATTTTCCCAAACATTTTATTTTTCACAAATACTCCTTCAATGCCCCTTTATACCACTAAAAAAATGCCCCATCATACAATTTTTTTTTTTTTTTGGGAAAAATACACTTTTGGTCCCTGAGGTTTGGGTTAAGTGACACTTTGGTCCCCGAGTTTTCAAACTCAACAAAAATACCCCTGAGGTTTGAGATAAGGAGCAATTTGGTCTCTGCCGTTAAACCCTAGGTAAGCTGACGTGACACTATTGTTTTAATTAAAAAAATTAAATTTTAATTTTTTTAAAATAAAAAATATAAAAATATTAAATATATTATTATTTTTAAAATTCTCTCTCTTTCTTCTCCATCTTCTTCCTTCCCCTTCCCATCTTCTTCAGCTCCGGTGGCCGGCCGCCGCCGGCTGCCGGCTGCCGGCGGCGGTGGTCGCCGAATTTTTTTTTTTCCTCTTTCTTCTTCTTCTCTTCTTCTCTTCTCCCCTTCTTCTTCTTTCTCTTCCTTTTTTCTATTTTTTTTAAAGAAGGGAGTTTCGGGGAGGAGCTCCTCCTCCCCGATGCCAGAATTGGGGAGGAGGAGCTCCTCCTCCCCAAAACTCCCTTTTTTTTTAAAAAAAAAAAAAACAGAAGAAAGGAAGAGAAAGAAGAAGAAGGGAAGAAGATAAGAAGAAGAAAGAAGGCAAAAACAAAATAAAAAAAATTCCGGCGACCGCCGCCGGCCACCGGAGCTGAAGAAGATGGGAGGGGAAAGGAAGAAGATGGAGGGAGAAAGAAGATGGAGAAGAAAGAAGATGGAGAAGAAAGAAGATGGAGAAGATAGAGAGAGAATTTTAAAAATAATAATATATTTAATATTTTTATATTTTTTATTTAAAAAAATAAAAATTAATTTTTTTAATTAAAATAATAGTGTCACGTCAGCTTACCGTTAGGGTTTAACAGAAAAATTGACGGCAGGGACGAAATTGCTCCTTATCTCAAACCTCGGGGGTATTTTTGTTGAGTTTGAAAACTCGGGGACCAAAATGTCACTTAACCCAAACCTCAGGGACCAAAAGTGTATTTTTCCCATTTTTTTTTAGTTTGACAGTTAAAGGAGATTCAAACTTTTGACGTCTTGATTAAGGATATGACCCCTCTATACTTATTAAATTTATAGTTTGACAATATTTGGAGTGGAGAAAATTCGAACTTTTAACTTGTTGATAGATAGTACATGACCCCTCTATACTTATTTATTTTTTTATTTTTTGAAAAGAGACCCCTCTATACTTATTAAATCTATTATTGGATGTAAACATTTTCATATGGCCCCGAGCTAATTACTACTTAACTATGGCAATATAAACTTATTATTAATAATTATGTTTTTAACCTTAGTATGATTACCTCATCAACATTTTCAATTTATTATTATTATTATTATTATTATTATTTTGTAATACTTTCACTAAAAATGTTTAAATTAAATATTCTAAATATTGAAATTAAATATTCCGGAGTAATTTAGAAAACTCATTAAAATGAAAGGGTATAATGATAAAAGAAAAAATTAAAAATCATAATATTTACCTTTTAATGTTGCCACGTGCTATTCATTATTTTCACATTTAACCAGATAACTGTTTCGTTTTATATTAAAAAAAAAATGAAAAGGTGAATTATTAATATGAAAGAAAGAAACATAAATTAACAAATTTATATTTGTTAAACAGTAAAAATGCAAAATATTTTAAATAAAAAATTTAAAATTTAAAAGGTAATATATAACAGAGTTTGGATAATGAAAGTAAAATTGATGTTTATAAACATTCTAATATTAAGTAGACCTTGAAAAATTACAAAACAACAATAATAATAATAAATTGTCGTTGAATTTAGTTTTTTTTTTAGAAGTACATGAAATTATTATTAATATATATCACGTGATTTTTTTTTTTCTTTTTTCTGATATGGAACATCAAAGGAGAATATATTAATCACAAAAAGGACAGCCTAAAGACCGGGGTGGAGATCACCCCTCCAAAAACTATCTCAAAAGGGTTTGCCAATCACTAATAATCATAAGCAAGCTGTAATTACAAAAGAACTTTCTGTATGAAGAAATCCACCAAGAGGCCGTATTTTGTACAGAATTATTAAATAATCAAAAGAAGACGACTAATCTATATATCACGTGAAATTATAGAATAGGAATTGAGAATGCTGGGAGGTTTTAACTATGTTCACACCAAATCCAAATAATTTCTCCACTTAATCACTCAAAACAAGGAAAACGAAAGGGTTCAATCATTTTTACAAGCAAATTCGGGAATATCATAATGTACCCCAGGTTAATCAGTCACAATTTTGGAATAAATTTTCAATACATAGATATCTGAAATTGGAAATTTTTGAAATCTAACCTAATCAAAGCACAACATATAAATTAATAATCTATGCAAAAACAAAAGAATGAATTCGTTAAGTTAGTTTAATTCATCAAGTTTGACCTCACGTTGTTCGCCAGACGAAAGATCTTTAACTCCGACCATGCCTCGTTGCCATTCGGAACTTCCAACTAGTATCAACCGCTGAGCGTTTATCCGCGTGGCTCGTTTAAAGACCCTGCCAAAACGACAAGCGACCAACGTGGATCAGAAAATGTGAAGATTTTGATGAAGTTGATCGGGTTTTGTGAGTCGTAAATGATACCATTTAAGAGGTTTGTTCTCCAAGACCAAATAAACAGTTTGACCTTTTTCCCTGAGGATGGTAGCAACTGTGGAAGCTGCACCTTGGAGATCAGGATCCAGAGCACAAACTATGTTCTCTATTCCAACATTCAGTTCTGGCAGCAACTTCTTTTCCTTGAGCAACTGCAACCAAAGCCCGCCCAAGAGCAAAATAATTATCTAAGATCAGATCTATTGAGAAATATGACCAAAAAAGACATTAATGAAAAAATACAACTAAAACAAATTCTGGGAAAAAACTTTGTTCTGTGAAGGTCGAGTGGTTTGGTTCTTGTCAACCAATATACCCTTATATATATCGAGGCCAACTTACACACATCTCAATTAATGATTAATCTCATGAAACAACCGTCTGACCGTAGTACATTTTATTGTTAAGAAACACATAGGATACTAATCCTAAGTAGGTGGCCACGATAGATGGACATGTAAATAATAAAAACGACTAAAGACCAATTTTAATCGAACCGCGACTTCAACAAACTAAAGGAAGGAACTAACTTAGTTCAATTGGTTTTGTTGTTTTTTTGCTGGTGTTTAGAGTTTCGTGCCCCCTTAAATTTATAGTCAGCTATGAGCATCCTTGCAGTCGAAGGTGAGGATTTTTATTTCTCGAGTTTGTATGGTCCTCCGGTGGTGGACAGACTGTTTGTGGAAGGTATTGATTGGTGTCCCATTTCTGAGTCTGATAGAAGAATGTTGGAGGCCCATTTCACCTTAGAAGAGGTTAAGCAAGCGGTTTTTGATTGCGATAAAAACAAATCCCCAGGCCCTGACGGTTTCTCTATGGGTTTTTTCCAGTCTAAGTGGGAGGAGATTAAATCCGATCTAGAGCGAGTGTTTAAGGAATTTCACGAGAGGGGCATTATCGATAGATCCATGATTAAGACTATCGTATGTCTTATTCCTAAGAAAGATAGGGTTGGGAAGGCCAGTGACTTTAGACCCATCAGTCTAGTCACAAGTATGTACAAGATTATTGCTAAAGTGATGGCTAATAGGCTTCGGAGGGTTCTTCCCTCTACCATTTCGGAATCCCAAGGAGCGTTCATTGCAGGGAGACAAATCTTGGATCAGGTTCTTATTGCTAATGAAGCCATTGAGGAGTATAGGCGTGATAAGAAGGAGGGGATCATCTTTAAGATTGATTTTGAGAAAGCCTATGACCATGTTGACTGGAATTTCCTAGACCAAGTCCTAGCTAAGAAAGGTTTTGGGTTCAAGTGGAGGTCTTGGATTTGGGGTTTGTGTTAGGTCGGTGGAATACTCCATTCTCATTAATGGTTGCCCCAAGGGTCGTATAGCAGCCACGAGAGGTCTTAGACAAGGCGATCCTCTCTCGCCCTTCCTCTTCCTTCTTGTGGTTGATCCCCTTAGCAGGATGGTGTCGAAAGGAGTGGAAGGCGGCATTCTTGAAAGCTTCAGGGTGGGTAGGGATCTTGTTCCTGTATCTCACCTCCAATTCGCTGATGACACTATCTTCTTCTGCTCTGGAAAAGAGGATTCATTCCGACTATTAAATCATATCTTAGCCTTTTTTGAGGAGTTGTCTGGTTTAAGGATTAATAGGAAGAAATGCCAAATTCTAAGGCTCAATTGTGATCCTAAAAAATCTCTAGACTGGGCGAATCTGGTGGGGTGCGAAGTAGGGTATTTTCCTTCCTCTTACTTGGGTCTCCCATTAGGCCATAATCCAAAAATTTGCTCGTTTTGGTCCCTCGTAGTGGAGAAAGTGAGGAAAAGATTAGCCTCGTGGAAGAGAAGCTTCTTCTCCAAAGGCGGTAGAATGACCCTCATTCAGTCTGTGTTGAGTGGGATTCCTGTTTACTACTTTTCTCTATTTAGGGCTCCTAGCGGTATTTGTAAGACTTTGGAGAGTCTCATGAGGAATTTTTTATGGGAAGAGGTAGAGGAAAGGAGGAGGGCACATCTCGTTAGTTGGGAGGTAATTGAGAAATCTGTCAGTAGTGGTGGGTTGGAGCTAGGGAACTTAAAGATTCGTAACAGAGCTATATTAGCTAAGTGGTTGTGGCGATTCTCCCTCGAGTCTACATCCTTATGGCATCGTATTATTGTGAGTAAGTATGGCATTCACCCCCATGAATGGCTGTCAGGAGGGGGCAAGGGTATGTCTAGGAATCCTTGGAGAGAGATCGCTTTCGAGCTCCCGTCTTTTTCTGGGTTGGTTCATGTTCAGGTAGGGGATGGTAGCAATACTTATTTTTGGGAGGATAAGTGGGTGGGAGATAGTTCTATCTGCTCTAAATTTCCTAGTCTTTATCGCTTGTCCTCCATGAAAAGTCATTCAATTACTGACGTCCTTAATTATAGAGGGAGCTCTTTATCCTTTTCGTTCGGTTTTCGTCGTCATTTGACCAATAGGGAAACGACGGAGGTCATCAATCTCTTATCCTTGATAGGGGATTGCCAGTTTGGGGAGGGAAAAAGGGACGTCCGTTGTTGGAGCCTTAACCCTGTTGAGGGGTTTTCTTGTCGGTCTCTTTTCCGGTGGTTTCTCAACCCTTCTTCCCATAGCGAGTCTGTGTTTTCTATTCTCTGGAAAGTTCAAATCCCGAGGAAGGTAAAGTTCTTTATCTGGCAAGTTCTCCACGGAAGAGTCAATACGATTGATAAGCTCTCGAGGAAGATGACTTCGTTGGTGGGCCAGTTTTGTTGCATTTTATGTCGGAAGGCAGAGGAAGACTTGGACCATATCCTTTGGAGTTGCCAGTTTGCCCGTTCAGTATGGAGTCTTTTTTATGATGCGTTCGGGATGCAGGCGAGACATTTCAGTGATTTTAGGGAGATGATCCAGGAGTTCCTCCTCCATCCGCCATTTCGCGATAAAGGGAGGTTTTTATGGCAAGTTGGGGTGTGTGCTGTTTTATGGGGTCTTTGGGGCGAGAGAAACAATAGATTTTTCCGTGGCATTGAGAGAGGCCCTTACGATGTTTGGGCCCTTACTAGATTTTATGTTTCTCTTTGGGCCTCTGTGACTAAGGCTTTTTGTAATTACTCTCTAGGCTCTATCATTTTGAGTTGGCAGCCCTTCCTTTAAGGGAGGTTTTTTTGGGGCTGGTTTTTTTGTATGCCCTTGTATTCATTCATTTTTCCTCAATGAAAGTTGGTTTTTTCATAAAAAAAAAAAAAGGTGAGGATTTTTAAAAAACAGGTTATTTTATCATAAGGATGCTTTTTACCTAGGTTTAAGCATTTTACTACGAAGTTTGTTTTGGGGTTTATTTTTTTACCTAGTTTTGTATGTTGTATATGCATTTTTATGACTTGAATTCAAGTGTTTTGTTAGTTGAGTTTTGTTTGATTTATTGGTTTGTTATGAACACTTTTCTAATTTATTTTTGAGGAGGTATCAATTGCACTCCTTGTTCAAATTTAAAATTAACTTCTCTGAGTATATGGGTAAAAATATATTTTTTTTAGAAAACAGAAACCATTTCATTGATGTATGAAATACATACAAAAGAAAGTCCTATCAGAGATAATTACAAAAAAACACCACCATTGAGATAGGAGAGTGGATAAGCTATAATTACAAAATAGATGCGATAGATGACTCCAAGATAAAGATAAGAAGTAGATTCTATAAAAGTGTGAAGATACCGACATTCCTTTCCCGTCAGAGGTCCCAAAAAAAACACATAAATGAAGTTGCACCATAAAGTCTTCTTTTCCTTCTTGAAAGGATGACCCACAAGGGAAAACTGAAACAGAGAAAAGATATCGCCAGACCTAACAGTGTGCCATTCAAAGCTTGTTGGAGATAGGTCCAAAAGGATGAGGTATATATGCAGTTGCTGAAGTGATGATTTTGTGATTCTATTAAGTATCTAAGTAGTTGGAGAGCCACACCCCAAAAGTCAGGCGATTGGAGATGGAGAATCAACCACTTATATACCTCATTAGGAGCCCATATCTTTCCAATGTGGGACAAAGGCATCCCATACTGCCTTGGTCCCTAACAGATTCTTGGTTCTTGAAGCACATATGGCAACAGCTAGGAGATAAAGTAATCCAAGGAGATTCTCGTTGTAGGACATCAAGAGTGTTGATACACGCATGGTTGAGATCCCAAATAAAGAACTTTACTTTCTTAGGAGAGCGACTCTTCCAAGTTGGCCGTAAAAAAATATATTGGCTATGCTTGCAGAAGATGCAAGCTTTCTGACTAATGAAATTGTGGAGAAAGTTTCACCTATGTCTAGAGTCCAAACCCATCTGTCATCACACCTCCAGATAGAAAAGGAGATGAGATAAAGAAGCCCATTCCCCTGTTTCAATATCATTCAAATTTCTTCTCAAAAACAGATACCATGATCCAGTGCTCGGATTCCATAAATCAACAATAAGAGCCTCCATTTTTTTAGTGAGAGATGATATAGCATAGGGTAACTTGTTTGGAGATTTGCAACTCCTATCCAAGCATCCTTCCAAAACAGAGTCTTGTTTCCTCTCCCAACTATAGAGCTTGTATGATGTAAACAAGTTGTTGGAATTTATCAATAGATTTCCATGGTCCCTTTGATGTGTGTATAGAAAACCTATCCGGTTTCTGATTATAGTGACTTAATGAGTAGTCCCATACTTCATAGCAATAATTTTCCTCCAAAGAGCTTCTTTTTCTAGGTCTCCAAATTCATTTAGCCAAGAGGGACACATTTTTCTTGCGCATATCAACCAAACCAGTCTTCCTCAATGGGTGTTTGAATAGTTGACCATTTAAGAACATGACTACCCTTTTTATCTTGTCCTCCCCCAAAGAAAAAACCCTGAATAATTTTTCAATAGCCTTTGTAACCTTATTTGGTGCCTGAAATAATGAGAAGTAATAAATAGGCAGATTAGCAAGGGTAGCTTGTATAAGTGTGTCTTCCACCTTTAGATATGTGTGAAGCTCCCCAATTATGCAACCGTTTCTCCACTTTTTCAATAATTGGAGTCCAAAAGTTGGTTGAACGAGGATTACCATTCAGAGGCAGGCCCAAGTATGTAGTCGGCCAGGATCCATGCCTACGCCCAAAGGAGGATGCAAGAATTTGAAGCTTGGTGTATGCTGATTCCAATACCCAAAAATTCTGTTTTGAGACCATTTATATTTAAACCCGCGAAGCCTCCTCAAAGGAATGGATAGTTTGGAAGAGATTACCAGGAAAGGTTTCATTGGGGAGGAAAACAGGATAGTATTGTTGACAAATTGGAGGTGAGTAATGGATAGGGATTGAGGGGGTGAACCGACTTGAAGGCCTTCAATGAGGCCTTTTTATCCTGCCATTAATAGCATTCTGCTTCAGCAATCAACCACGGGATGAATAGGAATAGAGAGAGGTGGTCTCCTTGTCGAAGTCCTATTAGAAGCATGTATTACCATTAATGATAATAGAATAATTTGCAGATGAGATGCAACCCCTGATCCATTTTTTCTATATATGCCGAAACCCTTTTGCTAGTAGAATCTCATTAAGGAAATCTCAGTCAACCATATCAAAAGCCTTTACAATGACAAGTTTAGTGACAACCCGTTTCTTTTTCTTTCAATTCCATTCATCAATGATCTAATTAGCAATAAGTGATGCATCAAGGATTTGATGATTGGCTACAAAAGCTTATTGGTATTTTGTTATCGTGGATGGGAGGACTTGCTTCAATCTATCTGAAAGAACTCTAGCTATAATTTTGTAAAGACATAGTAGTGAGGCTGATCAGCCTATAATCACCCACCATTTTTGCACCATTCCTTTTTGGGATGAGACAAATGTATGTTTCGTTTAGACTAGTACTGATGATCTCATTCCTAAAAAAAATCATTTAACACTCCTATTATGTCTCTCTTAAGGATGTTCCAAGATTTTTTAAAGAATTTTGTTGTAAAACCGTTAGGTCCCGGGCATCTTATTAGTTTCCAAATCTGTCATTGCTTTGTATATCTACGCTTCTGTGAACGGGGTCTCTAAACAGTTCCTCTGTTCAACTGTGATAGGGCTCCAATAGCTAATATCGGGCAGAGTTCTCCTACCATCTTTTTTAGTGAAAAGCTTTCTGTAAAAGCTTATAAATTCCTTTTCTATCTCATTGTCTACCACTAGACTGCTTCCATCCGCAGAGAGAATTTCCACAATGGTATTCCTTCTTCTATTTGCTGCTACTATATGATGGAAAAAGGCATCTCCCTCTAATAACCACTTAGTTCCACATCTTTGGCGTCACAGCCTCTTCATTGGCAGAAATAGATAGTCATTCCGCTATAATAACAATTCTTCTTTGCATATCCTCCTCGGATAATTGGTCATTTTCTTCCTTAGAATCAATGGTCATAAGTTCATTGTGGGGCCTTGATTTCACTTCCTTTTGGTGTCCAAAAGAGAGTTGGTTCCACTGTTTGACTTCACTCTTCAACCCCTTTAATTTTTGGATAAATCCATGTCCTGGCCATTCTTGAGATGGTGTGGCCAACCACCTAGGACTAACCATCCGCACAAAAGAGTGATGATTAAGTCAAGCATTAATAAAGGCGCAGGTCCCATGACTCTCCTTTACCCAAATTGAGGCAAATAGCATTAATAAATGTGATTCTTTCAAGCCTACAAGCCTTTGTTTGAAAGCTGGACCAAATATATTTACAGTTGGCGAGGGGGATATCCAAAAGATTGGATGCTGTAATGAATTGGTTAAACCTTTTCATACCATGTGTAGGAACAGATAGAGAATATTTCTCCCAAGTCCATCTGGTAATATTAAAGTACCCTCCCAAGTCCATGGTTCAAGGCATGTAAGTCAGTGAGCTCTTTCCATAATTGCTTTCTTTCAGATAAAGAATTTGGACCATAAATCCCTATGAGCCAAAAAGAAAAGCCAACGGCAAGGGAAAGATGAATGGACAAAGAATAAATACCTTCAAAAACTTCCAGGATGTCAAATAATGATTCCTTCCAAAGAATAGCAATTCCTCCAGAGGCCACAACATCAGTTTAAGCCCAAGCAATGTTCCTTGAACTCCAAATGGTTTTAATAAACCTTCTGTCAATGCCTTTTGGTTTAGTCTCTTGAATGATGACAATAGCTGGGTAGTGATGTTGTAGGAAATCCTTGATAAGGGCTCTCTTTTTCCATGATCCGAGACCCTGAACATTCCAAGTGATAAAAATCATTTATCTCCAATCGACCCCCCTCAGCCACTTGGACTTGGCTGTTTGATATTTTGTTGTAGTTAACAGAGGTATGTACACTCTGTATCTCTCTGACCCATTTATTTTTCTTCTTGGCAGCAGTGGTTACTCTTTTGCTTGTTTGGAATACGCATAATACACATCCAATGCTCAGCCAACCATGGGAAAAGAATGGGTAGATATATTGCTGGATCTTCATTCTGGTAACAATCCTCTTTTTCTAAATCACTGGAAACTTCAACATTAATACCCATAAGAAGATGTTCCTCCTCGCAGCAAGGCTGTTTTGTCATCAAAGGGCCAATGGTATCGATTGGAGGTTCCTCTCTTTTCTTTTTGAATTATGTATATGAGATAATTATGCACTCATGACTCAACTAAACTAAATCTACCAAACAACCACCACTTGATATAAAATCATTTAATATCAAGGAATCAGTAGGATATTTTACTTAATACCTACGGCAAACGACCTACATGGTTTGAACTAAAAAACTCTCTACTATGGGGTCAATTCATGGTGTTTTTTTTTAAAAAAAAAGAAACCGAGCTTTCATTATATCCCCCCCCCCCCCCCAAAAAAAAAAACTTGGACAATAAGGGAATCCTAGAAAACTAAAGGAAAGGACTCCAGTCTAGCAAAATTAAACTAAGATCATAATTACAAACGGGCCCAATGACCTCCCAAACCTCGTTGCAGACCTCTCACCTCTCTGAAAATCATATTGTTTCTCTCCAACTAGACACTCCATAAAGTAGCATAAAAACAAGCATGCCACAAAACCATGCTTCTCCCGAAAGGACAAACTCAGGAGCACCCCCTCAATCAGAGAGTAACAGACAGAATGCCAAGTCAAACATAAACCAAATGAGTCCATCCACTAAAACCAAAGAGACTGAACAGATTGACAACCCCACAATAGCAATCACCAAAAAATGGTGATTGGTAAATATTCAGTCTGAACACAGTTGATCAAAAAGCATAACATTAATGATTAAAGGAAGTTGCAGTCCAGATGTGTCTCCCCATAAAAAGATTATAGATGATGATTAATACCAAATAAGCAATTCTAATATAGAGTTTTGTCATTGTTTAAGCGTGCAGAGATCGGCTTAAAACTTACCTCTACTATAACAGCATCACCAAAACCAAAGCCACAAGCAGGAATGTCATCACCACCAAATGTAGAAAGCAAACGATCATAACGACCCCCACCACATATGGCTCGCAACTTTCCCCCTCTGTCAAAGCCCTGAAATGCATTTTCATAACTAAAATTGAAATGAAATAAAAAGGCACGACCAAAAAGAACCATTTTCATACTTAATTTAACCGATACAGGAACAAGAGAGAAAAATACAACTTTGATCAATTTTCCAATTATTTCTATAAAATAATAAGAAGGAATTGAATATAGTTATTAACTTTTATTTAATAGGAAGATAGAGTTCAAAAGGAAATATTCAATAAGGAAAGGAAACAAAGAAAAGGAATAAGAGTGCATTTTGATGGATGATTTGGAAACGAAGAATTTAATGGAAAATATAATTGTAATCCACGTTTTCACCATTATTAGAAACGTATTTGGTTGCAGAAATTTTAAAAAACAATGGAAACAGTGTTAAAAATTCACTCAAGTTCGTTGGATATTGAATTTTATTAATAAATGCATCAACAAATTTTATTTTAAAATTTTCATATAATTTATAATATCAAATTATACTTTGCCTACATTTATTCTGTCTACATGCTGGAATAAAATCAACTCAGCAAGCAGTTTTGGATGTGGTATCAAATATTACTGGTGAAACTAACCTCAAAAACAATACCAGTGTAATAAGCAAGGCCACGGACAATGGATGCATCAAATTGGATCCAATCAGCATACCCAAACTTTTCAGCAAGAGAAAATAGCTGCTTCAGATCAGACAATGCTTCACCACCACCTCCAAGTATCTCTATGCAAGAATAACAATCACACTTCAATCAGTTGCAACCCTCATTGGAGTTGTCACATGCATTCCAACTAATTTGTCAAAAACTACAGCATTATGAAAATAACCTTCTAACTTTGTCAAAGACTTTACTGAAAGAACTTGCAACAGTTCCTCAATAGCCTGCTCTGATACACCCACGACCTTCAATTCCTTCTTCATCTCATCCAATGGAATTTTCTCTATCTGTTATTAAGATTAATAGCCAGAGGGAAACAAAGAGAGTGGTAATTATTACATTCAGACATCCGCAGGCAAAGGGCACAAAAATATAAAAATTTATGGAACTTGAAATTGTAGAACTCTGACCTTGTCTATGATGATGCAAACCTTGCCAAACAGATTTTCAGGTATTCCATAGCATTTTAATACTTCTTGCAAAACCTACCATCAAACCAAAAACATAAGGCATTTACACCAACTACAACAATGAAACTCTTTGATTCAAGATTGAACATTTAATAACTACTAAAAAAAGAACTAAATTTATTGGAGATCACACAAGATGCAGAAAAAAAAAATACCTTCCGACTGGAAACCTTAAATCCAACATCTGAGGCTGTAATTCCAATTCGCTTGAAAAACGTAACAATAGAAGATAGAAGCTCTGCTTCAGCCTAGATAAAACAAGGAACTAAAAATATCAATATAAATAAAATGAGCACACGTGCATATTTGTGTGCATAGAAAAAGGTACCCTATTCAAACAAGTTTTAACATTCAATTCAAGGCAGGTACCGTTGAGTAAACTATATTACAACTAGACCATGTCAAGATGAGTTCACATACATTTGTTTTTTTTAAAGGGGACAAAAAAAAAACATTGAAGAAATGAAAAGTAGCAACCAACAATCATAGACTAAATCTAAACTGCAAACTCTAAACCTACAAACACTTGAGAAGACTAAAATACTGACTAACAAAATTATCAATAGAAAAAATGACTACAAATCTGACTGTATGAGAGCTTGATATCATCTTCTTTGCTGCACCAGAAAAAACACCTTCTTGCATCTTTAGAAAACTCTTCATAGCTGCCTAAGCATGCAAAAGCTCCTTTCTTCTAAACATGTAAAAAGACTGACGCAATAACCCGCAGCAACTTTTTCTCTTGATATCTGGGACTTCTTCATTTTTTTAATAGAAAACTGAACATTTCCTTGAGAAAAAATGAATGAAATCCAGGACTTCTTCATACCATCAAACACACTTTGTTTCCCTAAAACTAAATTTGTCTGTTCAGTTACCACCACATGAAAATGAAATAGAACACGTGCATACACTACGCGGACCCCTACAGGCATGACATGAAGGGACACACGGCCTACGTATTAGGGGGCAGAAAGTTGCATGATTATTGATTTCTTATATCACAATAAAAGTAGCTCTTTCTAACTATAAAAGCAATACTTAATGCAACCCAATGTTCCACTAGAAGGTTATAGCTTCACATACCGTAACCTCGGGTACACCAATGATATCCATATTCCATTGGTAATGCTCACGACGCCGACCTCTTGTCATTCTCTCATACCGCCAACATTGCCCTATAGCAAACCATTTCAATGGAAGGGACAAAGATTTTCTGGACAGAAAAAAAGATGGAGATCAAATTCTGGCATCTGTACCTGGATACAAAGATAATTAAAAAAAATAAATAGACAGATATTAAATTTTCACACACAGACTCTAAAAAAATGGTGATAGAATATAGCAACATCCAAGATAAATGGAAACAACTAGCATCAAAAGCAAACTACCCCTTCTGGATCACTAATCTTGCCAAAGAAGGGGTAAGCTCAGGCCTCAAAGCAACTCGACGATTTCCCCGATCTTCGAAACAATAGAGCTACATAAACAAAGAGCACAAAATCAACCAACTATTATACACCCTAAAATTCCAACATCAAATATCTACGTTTGACTATTGATATAGTAGTACGAATAGTCATTTTAATAACTTCTTTTTGTTACAAATTTAGCACCCATGTTAAATTTCTGTAATATCGTCTGTTTAATCATAAAGATTTAGCTAAGAAGTGAGGGGATATAAACACAGATGAAAGTGGAAGCCGTTGAAAAACTGGTGGCTCAGTAGATTCTCTTCAGGACTGATTGAACTTAGTAGTGGACCATCAATGGAAGACTTTATGACTGTAAAAACAGCGCATTGTATAAAATGGAGAAGATAAAGAGTAGAACAGCTGAATTTGCTAAAAATGCTCCTGAAATCTCTGACATTTCTCCTCACATTTGATCTCTTGGAAGCTTCATGTCTTGAACTTCCTTCTTGGAGGACTCCTTTTTTGGAGAAAGATTGAAGCCGCTGATCAAGCTCTAGAAGGGCCTGCCTGGCCTTATCTGGGTCTACCTCAAACTGCTGTGAATCAGTCTCCCTTGCGCACACAATGCAACAATGAGAAGCAGAAGAAGGAATTGGGTGAGCTTTCCTGCTCCTCAAAACATCAGAGGATTCTTGGTTGCTAACAATGGCGGCCGCTGGTTTTGATTGAAGAGAGAGTGAAGGAAAGGCATCTGAGAGCTAGCTACTAATTAACTATTGCCGCATGAAGATGCCTTCAGGATAATGTTATGTCATTTCCAACATCAATTAGATTTTATTCCAATATTCTTCAATCAATATGTCCCAGTTTCAAGAGGCAACATATGGATGGGGCGGGGGCAGGGAAAGAAGTAGGAAGAAGGGCAGAATGCACAGAATACAAACCCCAAAACAGATTGTGAATAAATTACAGGATATAGCCATTCTTTTCTTTCTCTTTTGCAGATTCAAGATTTTGGCTCAATTCAAGAAATTAGTGTCCAAATTTAGTAAACGGATGCAACCCCACCCAGATAATTACATCAACACCAACCTGGTCTCTTATTTCTTCACCTGCTTTCCTAATGAACAGGGCCTCCGACTCGAGCACCGGAAAATCAACCTCCTCAAACCCGTACACTCGCGAAACCTATCAACAACAAAAACTAAACCTTAGAGACGCAATAATCAAAAACCTATCAACAATTCCAAGCAACGGAATACAGAACCTCTCTGAAATTATTGAATAGCCAGTTGCGGAGTCGCATATCTTCCGGTGGAAAATCTCTCGTTCCCTTAGGCGGATTGACATCGATCCTCTGCAATTCTTCAGTTACGGGCGTTGGCGATAGCGCCCCTGACCTGCCGCCACCGGTGCCGCCGTCACTGAGAGACTGGGCGGAAGAGACGGCGCTGAGAGAAGAATAAAATTTGCGGTTGGCGAAGAATGGGGGCTTCGGAAAGGAGAATCTGAGAATGATGTTGAAGGCGAGTGACGAAGAAGAGAAAATGAAGGGCTTGAAATAGAGATTGAGGCGAGGTTGGAAGATAAGGAGCGATGAAGCCTTCGCAGCCATGGTGGTCAAGCAAGAGACGCAGCACAGTGAATTACGCACTGGCGCCGTCTGAATTTTCAGCCGATTTACAAAAATGTAAATCAGATTTTTTTTTTTTTTTTTTTAAATAATGTAAATCAGATTTTTCCAATTTAGTCCATGTACTATTTAAATTTATACTACCATCATTTGAATCAGTTTTGGATAGATTTTAGTTCAAGTGTTTTTCAAAAATGTATTTTATTTAAACATTTTGTATGTATGTTGTTTATAATTTAAACACTGGTATGTTTGATTATATTTGTCAACAATAGTTCAACTGGCATAAAATATGTACTAATTACTCAGAAGTTATTATTGCATTGTCCATTCGTGAAAGAGAACGATGGACAATCACAAAATGAAAAATGAATAACATTGTTACATTTAGAAGTTATATTAAGATGTGAGGTCTTATTTATAGCCATTTGATGGATTGACACAAATGTTCCGAGAGAAAAAGATAAATTCTTACACAATTTTATGATAAAATAAAGTGAGAACTTAAAAAATAAAAAAATAAAACCATGATTGAAGTGATTTTGAAATGACAAAAGAGATTAGAGTGACTTTAAAATCATATCCAATTATTTCACAAATTACAGATTTTAGAAAATTGAAAAAAAAAAACATTCAATTATATTTTGATTAGTCTTTGAATTTTAAATTAAGAAAAATGTCAAAGTTATTAATTACCAACCATACACAAAACTGATATATTTTTTTTTATATTGGAATCAAAACACAAAATTGAAGTTAATAAAAAAACATAATATTTTTTTATATGTCGAAAAAATCAATTTTGATAAGCGTTTGAATTTTTAAATTAAGAAAAAGGTCACAAAATTGATTTTTTTTTTATTGGAAACAAACACAAAATTGAAGTAAAAAAAAAAAAAAACAACAACAACAACAATATAATAATAAAAATAAAATAACTGGGCCTAAATATCAGTCTTCTCAAAGCCCCTACCTCCAACGGTCGGTCAAAAAGTCAATAGTCGTATTCTCAGTCGTCGGTCAAAGAGTTTTCGCAGCACTGTCTCTCCGAAATCGCCAGCTGTGTTCCCGGCGGCTGATTTCCGGCAGACGATTGGCTGTCAATATATATCTCTCCTCCCCTTCACTCTCTTCTTCACCCTTCCTCCAATTCTCTGAGTTTTCTGCGAGTTCTTGGTCTCGACCGCCGAATTGGACCAACGCCTAGACAACCCTAATCTCGATTCCGAGGGAAATGTTGATGGACGAACGACTGATTTTGGAATAATCGCTTGGCCTTTGATAATCGTTGGAAGTTTGGAATGGCTACGAGGCATCGTCGGAGTTAAAGGCGAACAACGCCAGGTCAGACTTAGAGGAACTAAACTAACCTATCGTCAGTGTTTTCTTGTTTATTAGATCACTGATTTATATGTTGTCCTTTTGATCAGGTTAGATTTCAGATTTTTTCTTGTTCATTAGACATTTATGTTTTGAGAATCTATTCCAAAATTGTGACTGATTAACATTGGATATATTACAATCAAAACGATTGGCCTACGGTCACACACACACACACATATATTTAATGCAGGTGTCAAGCAACACAACAATTATTTGGTGTTTTTCTAATGATGTGTGCTGTTAAATTGGGATGCTTCTCAATGTTGGATCATCCAACTCCTGCCAGGTGCCTCTTTTCCTCTTAATCTTCTTCCTTCGTTTTCCCTTTAGCCATTTCTTTTGCTCGTCCCCGTGAGCTCCTTCTGTCAACCTAGGCTCATGTTATGTTCAAGATCTTTGCCTTGCCAGTTGCCATCATTGAATATCAGTATTGTTTGTAGCGTTAAGTCATTTTCAATTTCCCTTTATTTGATTGATAAACAATACTATTGTTTGTTACTACTCTGAATCATGCTATTCTATCTTTGCGCTGGTGCTTGGTTATCTGTTTGCTGGATTATTTCCTGCGAAAGTGACATTGCTGCTATTTTAGAATTTTGGTGAAATCAAGGGTTGAGAAAATACTCTTGGTCTCTTACTACATAAGCCTAAATCCTGACGTTTTCTTACATAAGCTTCTGATATGATCACTGGTTTGTTTTCAAGTGCTACCCTTAGTTTTACCTTCTTCCCTTCTGTTATATATATATCTTACCTAGTTGATGTTTTTTTTTTGGTGACAATGAACAATCTTCTGAGTCCCTGTTGGGACCCAAAGATATTCTAGATTATTATGAAAAGGTTTGCCCCTCGGAGTTATGCAGCCGAAATAATTATTCGAACAAGGCAACATTTTGATGCCTCTTCATTTGAATAATTTTTGGATTTTTCAAAAAGTTGAAAAAACTAGTTATCATGTACTGATACTTAAAACATTAGTTTCTATCCCATAAGTTGTTCGCCCGATTTTACCTCTCTTATTGTGTAGGAAAGTTCTCATTTTTGACACTTAGCAAGACTCAACTAATTAAGGTATTGATTTCAATAATAACCACAGTTACTTAGAAGGTGAAGATTCAACTAATTAAGGTATTGCCTTCACTACTTATTTAAGTTTAAAATTTAATTGGATGCAATTGAAAATATAAGATTAAATTGTCTCAACAACAACAAAAAAAAAAAAAAAAAAAAAAAGCTTTGAGACAAACTCTAAAACAAAAAAATTGTTTACCTGAATAAAGAATGAAGCCTTTTCAAGTATTTGCAATAGTTTTTTTGTGTCATCTCAATTTTTTTTTAAATAACATTGTACCATCTCATTTACAATAAACAGATTATTCTACAGTTTTCTGATTTTATGACCACTTATTGTTTTGGAGAATTTGTTTGATGGATTTTTTTTTTTTTTAACCTTTTGGGAAACAAGGAAATGTCAGAACTTTGTCATCTGCAAAGAACCAAAGTTTTTCATATCACTCGCTGGTCACTAACAACCAAATTTGATTAACATAATTTTAATTGGAAGTAAAAAGGAAAACTAAACGAGACTATTTAAATAACACACACATAATGCTGCCAAAAATTCCAGCAATCTCATCTCTTCTTTCCTGCCTTTGTGTAGCATCTCGGATGCCTTGGTGTTCTTAACTCTGCATATTTTTGTGGCCTCGTTCTAGATTATTATGAAAAGGTTTGCCCCTCGGAGTTATGCAGCCGAAATAATTATTCAAACAAGGCAACATTTTGATGCCTCTTCATTTGAATAATTTTTGGATTTTTCAAGAAGTTGAAAAAACTAGTTATCATGTACTGATACTTAAAACATTAGTTTCTATCCCATAAGTTAACTTTGCATATTTTTGTGGCCTCGTTCCTTTTTTACTTTAACTACTTTCTTGATATTTTTACCTTAGTGCTGAGTCCATTCCTAATTGGCCTGTATTTGAGTTCATACTTCATTGCATTCTCAACATAATCATATACCAAAGCAAACCAAGTTAGATTTTCCACCACCAAAGTGAGTTCAGAACTTGAAAACAGAGATTGCATTTAGGTTTCTATTTGATATATTTGAGCAGACCACCATGAATGCATATCGAAGTAAAAAATTCTTTCCTGTTACAAAAGATTTTTTTGACTTCGATATGCATTTTGCAGAAAGAATTGAAATATTTAGGTCTCGTTTGATTACCATTTGGTTTTTGGTTTTTGAAAATTAGGCTTGTTTTCTTTTCTTTAAATTTCCTTACCATGGTTTTCATTTTTGTTAAAGCACACTTGAATTCCTAACCAAATTCTAAAAACAAAAACAAAATTTTGAAAACTACTTTTTTTAGTTTTCAAAATTTGGCTTGGTTTTTGAAAACATGGAAAGAAGGTAGATAAAAAAACAAAGGAACTTAGAGTTGGAAGTAGTGTTTATAAGCTTAAAAACCAAAAACCAAAAACCAAGGCCCCGTTTGATAGCCATTTGGTTTTTGGTTTTTAGTTTTTTAAAATTATTTTTGTTTTCTCTCAATTTCCTTACCATGTTTTTTATCTTGGTTAAGGAGACATTAGAGTTCTTAGCCAAATTCCAAAAACAAAATCAAGTTTTTGAAAACTTTTTTTTTCCTCCAAAATTTGTCTTGGTTTTTGAAAACATGGGAAGGATGTAGGTTCAAACCAAAGAAATGGATAGGTGAAAAGAGTGTTTATAAGCTTAATTTTCAAAAACAAAAAACAAAAAATGAAATGGTTATCAAATGATGCCCAAATGGTTATCAAACGAGGCCTTATATATTTGGGTATTATCAAGATGCATTTTGATAATTGATTTTTGATCTCTAAAGAAATATGACCATTGTCATTTTAATCCTCCTCATATTTAGACATGAATTAACAGAAAATTTTGTTTTTGTTTTTGAAACATTGAAACAAACAGAAAATTTTGTTATTAAATCAATTCCAGTGGGAGGCGACATCTAACTTTTGGTCATCACTGAAGGCCACAAGTTCTGATAATTGTTATTTCAATCCACTACATATTCCACATATTTAGACCTTAATTATAGAAAATCTTGTTATTTCAATCGACCTCGTATTCAGACCTTAATTAACAGAAAATCACAACAAGCTTAATGGGTCTTCTAATTGTGATGCATGAATGTTTTGAACTAGATGAGAGGCATTGTAGAGGAAGTTATTTTTAGCTGAAGGTGAGAAAAACTCCTTGACGCAGCAGATTTGAGGTTAGGCCAAGTCCATGGCCAAACTAGGGAAATCCATCTCTAAAGATTGACAAAACATGGCTATTTATATAGCCTTACATTAAAATAAACAAAGAACTAATTACATCCAAAATAATAATTAAGAACCGATTAATCTAAAATTAACAACCAAACTAATATTAATTAAACTAGGCTAATTATCTAACATCTTGTCCTACATCACTTCTGGTAAGTGCATTTATTTTGCATTCATTTTTGTTTATAGATTGATGATTGTTAAGGTGCTTTTCTTAATGTAAGCAATATGAACTGTTCTCTGCAATGAGATGTCCTCACTTAGGTCATAGGTTTCTTTTTCAATTCATTTTCGTTCAATTGTTCCCTTCAAGAGTTGCAGTTTATGCAGTATGAAAACATTAGTTATGCTTTGCAGTTCCAATTTTACCTATATATATGTAAAATATTTGCTCTCAACAGTTGTGTTACCTAGTAATTGATAGTATTTATATGAGCTTTCTACTGTGTAAGGATTTCCCTTACAATATATGATATTCAGAGGAGAAAAACAGCCCTAAGGCAATACAAAATTCTCAGCAAGATGAGAGTGTTGGTTGCTCTCCTCTCTCTCACCATCTCTCTCACCAACTCTAGGCTGAAAATTCACATATACCCTAAAAGGAAAACATATTGATGCTTATATACTACCCAAAATCCCTGATTAAGCCTTCTTTCTCACACTCGGGACCATAGGGGTCCCAACAACCTCCTCTACGCACTCCCACATAACTAACCATTATGTACATTCTCCTTTCTACTTTTCCTTGTGTAAACTTTTGTTATAGGGGGCCTTACAATACCCCTAGGCTGATCAGAAACCTTGTCCTCAAGGTTGAAGTCAGGAAATTGGCGCTTGAAATTCTCAACTCGTTCCCAAGTAGCCTCATGTTCGGGTAACCCATTCCAATTGATCAGGACATCAGTTTGGTTGGGATTGAAGGCAAAAACTTCCTTTTTTTTTTATAAAGAACCATGCTTTCATTGAGAAAAAATAAAAGAATACAAGGGCATACAAAAAAAAAACTAGCCCAAGAGGGACAGAGGACCCATTAGATAAAGGGGCTCCAATCCAAAATGATGAGACCTAAGGAATAATTACAAAATAAGCGCGTCACTGACGCCCAAAGAGAAACATTATATTTAACAAGGGACCAAACCTCATGAGAATCCCTCTCCAGCCCTCTAAACGTTCTATTGTTTCTCTCACCCCAAAGCCCCCAAATAATGGTGCAAATCCCAGCTTGCCACAAAAACTTCCCCTATTCCCTAAAGGGAGGATGGGGGAGGAACTCCTCGATCGTCTCTCTAAGGCCTCTGGGTCTGGCAAACTGCAAACCAAACAAGGCAAAGAACTCATCCCACACCGTCCTAGCAAAAGCGCAACTCCACAACATATGGTCGAGGTCTTCCTCCGCCATCCGACAGAGAATGCCACAAAAAGGCCCAATCAAAGAGGGAATCTTTCTCGACAACCGATCAAGAGTATTAACGCTTCCATGGATCACCTGCCAAATAAAAAACTGCACATTCTTTGGAACTTTCACCTTCCATAATAAGGAAAAAATGGAAGACTCAGAAGAAGCGGGGTCCAACAAACAATGAAAAAAGGATCGACAAGAGAAGCCAAGAGAGGGGTTGGGATTCCAGAACCGAATGTCTTTCCTAGTGTCACTAAAGGTGAAATCCCCAATCAAAGAAAGAAGAGTCACGAGGTCCGTTGTTTCACGATCTGACAACGGACGCGCAAAGCCAAAACAATAAGATAACGAGCTCCCTGAAGGATTTAGAACCTCAGCCACAGAATGATTTTTCATAGAAGAAAGATGATAGAGCCAAGGAAATGTAACGCAAAAGGGTCTATCCCCCACCCACCTGTCTTCCCAAAAATAAGTATCCTCCCCATTCCCCACCAAATAACGAATAAAAGAGGTCAGAGAAGGGAGCTCATGCGAAATTTCTTTCCAAGGGTTTCTGGAAGTGCCTTTAATCCCCCCCGTCACCCATTCAGAGGGATGGGGACCGTGTTTGCTAACAATAATCCTGTGCCAAAGGGTGTTGGATTCAGAGTAGAACCTCCAAAGCCATTTTGCCAATAAAGTCTTGTTACGAATCCTCAAATTACCTACCTCTAACCCCCTCTGCCTTAAGGATTGCCCCACAAGATCCCAACGCACCAGATGCGTACTCCTGCCCTCATCCACCCCTTCCCACAAAAAGTCCCTCATTAACTTCTCGAGAATTTTACACATCGAGCTAGGGGCTCTAAAAAGGGAAAAGAAGTAAATAGGGATCTCACTCAAAACAGAACGGATGAGGGTCAGTCTACCTCCTTTGGAGAAGAAGCTCTTCTTCCAACTTGCCAGTATTTTTCTGACCTTATCCACTACAGGGTCCCAGAACGATACCAATCTTGGGTTGTGACCCAACGGCAGACCTAAGTAAGAAGAGGGAAACGAACTCATATCATAGCCAACTAACGTCGCCCATCTCCTTACCTTACTATCTTCGCAATTCAGACCCAAGATTTGGCATTTACCCCAGTTGATTTTCAAGCCTAACATGGATTCAAAAAAGGCTAAAATGTGGTTCACTAATAAAAATGATTCCTCTTTTCCAGAACAAAAGAATATTGTGTCGTCTACAAATTGAAGATGGGATAAGGACACCTTATTCTGACCCACCTCGAAACCTTCAATGATTTTCCCCTCCACCCCTCTAAAAATAATTCTACTAAGGGAGTCCACGATCAGAAGAAATAGAAAAGGGGAAAGGGGATCACCTTCCCGAAGGCCACGAGTGGCCCGAATCCTCCCCGTGGGCCTACCGTTGATAAGAATCGAATAGGTCACAGATCTCGTGCAACTCCAAATCTAAGATCTCCACTTGTACCCAAACCCTTTCTTCTCCAGAACTTTATCCAAAAAGTTCCAATCCACATGATCATAAGCTTTCTCAAAATCAATCTTAAAAACCACTCCCTCCTGCCCACTTCCTCAGTAGTCCTCGATAGCCTCGTTAGCAATAAAGGCTTGATCCAAGATTTGTCTTCCTTCAATAAAAGCTCCTTGGGCCTCCGTAATTGTAGAGGGGATAACTTTTTTCAATCTGTTAGTGAGCACCTTGGCAATGATCTTATAAACGCTTGTGATTAGACTAATAGGTCTAAAATCTTTCACCCTATTAGCTCTCTCTTTCTTAGGAATGAGGCACACGTAGGTTTCATTCAAGGAACTGTCCAAAATGCCACGTTCAAAAAATTCTTTAAACACACGCTCCAAGTCCCCCTTAATCTCCTTCCAAATGTCTTGAAAGAAAGCCATGGAGAAACCATTCGGACCTGAGGCTTTGTCTCTATCACAATCAAAAACTGCTTTCCTGATTTCCTCCATCAAGAAGGGAGAGATCATTTTTCTCCCTCTGTGAGATTGGGCACCAATCAATCCCTTCGACAAAGGGTTTATGAGACACCTGAGGGGCATAGAGATTAGAAAAGAAAGATACAATTTCATTCTCGATCTCTTTCTCCTCGTGGATTAGCACCCCTAGGCTATTTTCCAAAGGGCCAATCATGTTCTTACTTCTTCTGCCATTAGCCATTCTATGGAAAAAAGCCGATTTGCAGTCGCCATCCTTAGCCCATTTAACTTTGGCCTTTTGCCTCCAGCTAATCATCTCCTCCTCAACCAGCTTAGCGAACTCAGTTTTGAGGAGCAGAAGGCAAAAACTTCCTTTGGTATTGCTACCCATTCGAACTCCTTTGTCAATTCAGGAAGCTGTTGGTGATTGCCCAAGACTCGTTTCAGTTGCGATACATGAAAAACAAGATTGTCGATAGGGTCGTAGCTTTAAGAATACCCAGTCACCTACATCAAAACTCATCTCAGTTCGTTTCTTGTCTGCAAATTTCTTCATTCTTTCTTGGGCCATTATCAGATGATCCTTCAACGTTCTCAGCATCGTATCTCTTTCAATCAATTGCTGGTCGAGGGTAGCATTGGTAGTTCTCATATCTCTGTAAGTCGAGTGGTGGTGGGAGTCTTCCATAGACCGCTTGGAACGGTGTCATCCCAATTGAACTGTGGTATGTTGTATTATACCAATACTCAACCCAATTCAGCCAAAGCTTCCATTTCGTTGGTCTTTCACCACAAAAACACCGCAAGTATACCTCTAGGCATTTGTTCACCACTTCGGATTGGCCATCAGATTGTGGGTGATAAGGTGTGTTTCGGCAAAGTTTAGTTCCTTGCATTCTAAACAACTCAGACCAAAAGTTACTCAAGAAAATTTTGTCCCTATTTGAGACAATTGACTTTGGGAAGCCGTGAAGCTTGACGATCTCAGCCACAAATACCTCTGCCACATTTTTCGCTGTAAACGAGTGTTTCAAACTCATGAAATGGGCTGCTTTGCTCAATCTATCCACCACCACCGAGATTGTGTCTACCCCATGCGACTTGGGCAAACCCTGATAAAGTCCATCGTCAAATCTTCACATATTCTCTCAGGAACTTCTAGGGGCTGTAGTAGACCTGCAGGGGACGCGACCATTGTTTTGTTCCGTTGGCACTCCACACATTGAGTAACATAATCCTTGACATCCGTTTTCATTCCTTCCCAGTACAATTCACCAGTCAATCGTTTATATGGCCTCAGAAAACCATAATGCCCTCCTAAACTGAGTCATGAAACGTGTGCAAGACAGAGGGAATCAAGGAAGATGTTTTAGATAGCAATAACCTTTTCTTGTAAAAGAGTTTTCCTTGGAGCCATTTGAACTTGGGCACGTTGTCTTCATCTTCCTCCAGCGGCTGGATTTCTTTCATGAGTTTAGGGTCTTGTTCCACTTCTCTATTTACAACTTCCACATCTAAGATAGTCGGTGCTGACATGTGACATATGAGCAAGATGTGCAACAGGAACAACGCGTGAAAGCCCATCCATTACCTTATTTTTTGGTCCAGGCCTGTATTGCACTTCAAAGTCGTAGCCCAACAATTTAGATAGTCGTTTATGATATTGTGGTAGAACCACTCTTTGCTCGAGCAAGTACTTCAACACCCTTTGATCTGTTTTGACCACAAACAGCTGTCCCAACAAATATGGTCTCCATCTCTGAATTGCGAGAACAATGGCCATCAACCCACGTTCGTAAATAGATTATTGTTGAGCTCTTTCTGATAATGTGTGGCTGAAATAGGCTATTGGCTTCTTATTCTTGAGTTAACAGAACTCCCAACCCAGTTCCTGAGGCATCCGTTTCAACCATAAAAGGTTGATTGAAGTCCCGTAACGCTAGCACGGGTATAGTGATCATAGCTTTCTTCAGTTGCTCAAATGCCTCAGTAGCTGAATCATTCCACTCAAAAGCCCATGTCTTCAATAGTTGCCTCGATGGAGTTGCCATCTTTCCATAATTAGCTTTCAAATTGGGGGAAAAACCGTTCTCGAAGAAGCGTGACCGTGACTGCCCAAATAAAGAGAAATTGAGTGCATTGATCGCAGTAGACAAAACGTCTGTAATAGCCCGTCAGCCCAAGGAAGCCTCGTAGTTCTCTAATGTTCAATGGTCTCGGCCACTTTATCATCGCTCTAACCTTCTCAGGAACAACTTCAACTCCTTGGGCTGATATCCAATGCCCCAAATACTCGATTCTTGATTTCACAAACTGACATTTGCCCATGTTCGCTAGCTAGCAATGTTCCCTCAGAATATTAAACACCACAGATAAGTGTTTCAAATGATCATCATAGCTCATACGGTAGATTAAGATATCATAAAAAAAACTAGGATGAACTTACGTAGGTACGGTTTGAATATTTGGTTCATGAGGGCTTGAAATGTTGAGGGGGCATTGGTCAACCCAAACGGCATCACAAGGAACTCATAATGACCCTCGTGAGTCCTAAACGTTGTTTTCTTAATGTCCTCAGTGTGCATCCTGATTTGATGGTACCCCGACTTCAAGTCACGGTATGGGCGTACATTCACAGGCTGAGTGCCTTCTTTCAAATGGATGCGATGATCCCCTTTGAGGAGGTAATGCATCTAGTGCTTGGAAAATATCATTGAACTGAATTATCAGTTGTTGGGTAGAAGTGGGGGATTCTTCATTTGACGTCAAAGAGTTGAACTTAGCGTAGTCCACAAAGGCCTCAAGCTCCTTGAACTCAATCAGGTATCCTTGGTTGTTCTCTTCCCACACCTTTATCATCCTTCTCAGCGACACTTTCCTTTTGGTTAGACTCGAATCTCCCTTCAATGTGATCACTTTATCGCCCCTCTCGAGAACAATGGTCAGCGTGGTCTAGTCAACTCTGGTTTCTTCAAACATATGCAGCCAGGTCATTCCCAAGACCACACCAACTCCTACTAAGTCCAATGGTAGGAAGTTTTCCACCACGATAAGATCTCCCAAGGAAATGATGACCCCTTTATAAACGCCCTTCCCTTTTATACGCCTGATCCCATAAGAATTATGTAATTGGTTGTTTTAGTCAATGGTAGCTTCCAAGCTTTTACCAGGCGTTAGGGAGATGAAGTTGTGGGTGGTTTTGCTGTCGATCAAGACCACCTTCCTGTAAATCGATATTTCCCTTCATTTTGATTGTCCTTAGTCCCGTGAATCCAACTACTGAGTTCAAGGATAACTCTACTGTATCGTCCATTTCCTCAACGTTTTCTGCAATTGGTTCGACGGTTTTTTCTCCTTCTTCAATGATTTCTAGCTCCTCCCCGTTAGCTTGAACTACCATTGCTTTGAGTTCTTTGGCCTTACATTGATGCTCAACCGTGCGTATTTTTCTTCACATTTGAAGCATTGGCCCTTCTCTTTCCTTGCTTGGAATTCCGCGTCTAACAGACGCTTCATTCCTCCCTCATTTTTCATATTCAAATTAGGGTTGCTGGCCAAAGGAATGGTTCAGGTCGTGTGGGCTTCCACGGTCTTGGGCCCATCTTTCTTTTGTTTCGACCCAGTTTTCACAGACGTTTGAGCTCGAATCAATCCTGACTTGGGCTTTTCTTCTTCCTCACGTGTGATTTCCTTGTCTTCAACTAACTGTGCTTTTTCCATCATGTCTTCTAAGTCCACCGGCCGGAAACAGAGAACTTCTGCCTTGATTACCTATTCATGAAGGTATTCTCAAGTATTTCATCCGAGAGATGCAGCAATGGTGCTACCAACTCCTCAAAATCTTCAGTGATGGTGGTCTCCTACTTTACTGAAAGGAAACGTCCGCATACTGTCCCCTGTTTCTTTCGTCGAAAACTCTTCAGGAACCTCATCTTTAAGTCATTCCAATCTTTGAAGGGTTCACACTCCTCTTTTGCTCGATTTCAATTGAGAACTACACCTTCAAAACTTATCACAACCACAGTTAACTTCTCTATATCAGACAACTTATGAATTTGGAAGTGTCTGTCAGCACGAAACAACCATGAATCTGGTTCACTTCCCCCGAAGACAGGCATTTCAACTTTTTTGAACTTGTGTCGATCGATGTTGATCTCTTCTACCCTCTCAGACGCTGTTTTACCATTCCCTTTACTATTGGTCCCAGAATTTTCTCCAGATTATAGCCCTGTTTTCTTCTTGATCGTTGATTCATCAATGACTCCCGAAGAAGCAGGTAGTGACCGGAGTTGCGCGATTTCAGAGCTAGAGATGCAATGGCTTTTCTGAATTCTTTCATTCCCTCTTCGATCTCAAGTACTCGTTGAAGGCTTTCCTTCATCTCATCCATTTCTTTCTCATTGGCTTCAAACCTCTTCCATTTTCTTCTGAGTCATTTTCTTCCACCTACCCAGGTTGTTTTGCTCTGATACCAATTTGTAAGGATTCCCCTTGCAATATATGATATTCAGAGGAGAAAAACAGCCCCGATGCAATACAAAACTAACAGTAAGATAAGAGTGCTGGTTGCTCTCCTCTCTCACCAATTCTAGGCTGAAAATTTACATAAACCCTAAAAGGAAAACATACGGATGCTTATATACTACCCAAAACCCCTGATAAACCCTTCTTTCTTACACTCGGGACCACAGTGGTCCCAACAACCTCCTCTACGCACTCCCACATAACTAACCGTTATGTACATTCTCCTTTCCACCCTTCATCGTGCAAACTTTTGTTATAGGAGGCCTTACATACTGCTGAAAAGTTGTTTAGGTAATATTTACTGCACGATAGATGTGTACCCAATATTTGATAGTGTTGATACGAGTTTTTTACTGTTGAGAGATTTATTTATGTTGGGTACATGCTTATTTTGTTTACACTGCAGATTTAGCAATGTCTTGAACTATTATGTTTAGTAACTTTAAATTAAGTTCTTACAAACCGTTTAGGCTTTGGATGTGCAGCTTATTTCATTAAACTACAGTAGGCATTCATAGTTTCAATGTTTAGGTATTTATCGGTTTCCTTTCTCCTATATGTCTCCCTTTTTCTTGGGTTGTGTTTGTAGCATTGTTTTTTTAGGTTTGTGTCTGGCAGTGCACCTTCACGGAACAATTGTCTGATCCTACTACATTTGATTGCCAAGGTAACTCATTGAACATTAAATCCTAGATGGCCACCATGACTTGATCCCATTCCTTCTTAGTCATTTATTATTTACATAGCCCTTGTTTTTTTTTTTTAGTTAAACAACATTTGGGGTGGGGAGATTTGAACCTTTTGGTCGTGGGTACATGTCAATTACCGTTGAACTATACTCGCTTTGGCATTTACATAGCCCTTGTTAACCATTGTTTTTTACGGGAGTTTTGATTTGTAAATTCAATATGTCGGAGAAACAGTTCCTCTACTCTGTGGTCTAGTCCTCCTTAATATTGGAATGTTGAATTTTCATTGCACGAGGGCAAAAAAAGCATTTGAAGCATTTGAGTTTTGTTGATTTTCATATGGAAAATATTTGACTGCATACTGGTGTGCAGAGAAACTATTAAAATGTCAACAATCTTTCCTCCCTCGAAGTTGTTAAGATTTTAATGGGGTGTGTAGCGAGAACCAAATATTGTTTTTTCTCTCTCTTAGTTGTTAAGATTTTAATGTATGTAGGGAGATTCCACACACCAGTATGGAGTGTGGTTCAATTTCTATTTTAAAAAAAAAAAACAGAACAGTAGAAATAGAAGGAATTGTCTACTGCTAGTATACTATAAACTATTGATTCATCAGGAAAGGTTTCCAGTTTAACAAAACTCTCCTTTGTGGCTTGAACATCTTCCAGAAAAAGCCTCATTTTTTTTTTTTTTTTTTTGCCTTTTTATTGCATAGATTATTTATTTATATGCTGTAGTTTTAGGTTATATTTTAAAACCTTTCCATCACAAATTTACCAATTTTTTTCCAATTTAGATAGTTATGTATGGAAAATTTATTGCAAAATTTTGACTGATTAAATAAATGGGGATGTATTACAATATTTAATTTTAATATCCGTGTGAAAATGATTGGCTTCACTTCAATCACAATCTCTACTTTAATTATTTTTTGGTGACCTCTCTGTAATTAGAAGAGCTACTTCATAAGTGCCCTTTTGGACATAGCACTCTCATTATCAAAACTACCTCTTGTATTTAAAAAAAGAAAAAAAAAAAAGATTAAAAAACTATCTCTTGTATTTAAATATTTATTTATTTTGAGTTCGTAAGTATATAAATATTTTAATTTAACCATTTTAAAACCATCCTTTATTATTATTATTATTTTCAGCCAAACAAAGAGGGTCAGTGACATGTTTGGCAACGGATAGGAAAACAGAAAATGATGTTTAAAAAGAGAAGAAAAAAAAAGAGTGTAGTGCGATGATGAGAAAATTGATGAAATTGAAATTTCAATGAGCAGGAGCTAAGTGCATATTTTGAAGTGATTTTGAAATGACTAAAATCACTTTTGTCAGGTTCAAAATCATCTCGAAATATATTTTTAATTATTCAAAATCAATATTAGGTTTGATTTTAGGCTTTTAAACGTGATTTTCATGTTATCAAAATTGATTTTGAATTATTAAAGATATGTTTCGGAGTGATTTTGAATATGACAAAAGTGATTTTAACCATTCCAAAATCATTCCCAAACATTTTCATTATCTCAAAAAAATCAATGAAATTTAAGAAATATCAACAAAATATCAGTAATGTAAATATTTTATTAATAACAAAAAAAAAAAACTTATTTAAAGAGGGTGAGCAGCTTGTTTGTTGATTTATATATTCTTTCTATTTTATACTTTTTTTTCTTTAGAAAAACCCATCAAAATCGAAATTTTCATAAAATTAAGACCAGATTTGCACGCAGTGATTTCTATATAGTTTTTTTTTTTTTTTTGACAAAATGTGGGGGAGGGGGATTCGAACCATAGATGTTGCGGTTATCAATACAATTTTATGCCAGTTGAACTAAGCTCTCGTTGGCGCTTTTTTATATAGTTGAAACATTGTAATGTTGCACGTTTTTTATTTTTTTTGAAAAATTGTAATGTTACACGTTAACATGTTTCGACTATACATTTTCATTTATCTTTAAAGAAAAATGGAAGTTTATATTTTCACCATTTTTTTTTTTTACTTTAAAGCCCCTTTTTTTTATTTAATTTTAATTTTAATGGTTCTGCATTTGAGGGGGAAGAAAGAAATTTTTTTCTTTGGGCAAATGAGTTCAGGATCAAAGAATGAGACGTGATCAAAAAGGGTGTTTTTCCCTTTAATTTTTATTTTCTATTTATATATTATATTATATCTAAATATATACATATTTATTAAATCCAATTATTTATATACTACACAAGTTATAGAACCAAAAAGGAAACAACGAAAATAGGACTATATATTAAAAGTACTATATTGTTATTTAAAATCTATTTTAAAAACTTTAAATAATCGGATCAAACTTCACTAATTGTATTAGTCATAAGAAGTTGTTACCATATTAGGGTCTAGGGGTGAGTAAAATGGAAGGGAACGAGTGGGTAAAAGACAATTCAAGGACAAAAGGTAAGGTTGAATCAAATCACATAAGTCAAATTAAAATTTAAGAAATTGGGAACATGACATGACAAAAGTAATTTTGCTCATTTCAAAATTGCTTCCAAACATTCCTTAAATCAAAACTAAATCTACGCTATATGAATCAACTCAAACTATAAGGAACAATTATTTTAATTAAAAAAAAAACCCTAAAACTAAGAGGTTAAAAAACTCAAAATTAGAATTAAATGTAGGGTAAAAAGCAAGTGAATTGGAGTAAGGCAAAAGCTAAGAACCCAAAATCCAAGTCAAAACTAAGAGAAGGTGAAAGGAAAATACTAGGGTAGGGCACCCTAGGAGTGTGGGTTCCATTTCCATTATTGCTTAGTGAAGGAAACATCATGGAATTGGTGCCCAAACAAAAGGGAAACAAAATGGCACCTTCAAATCAAACTCCCCCTTTCTACTTTCTACATATGGAGGAAACAAAGAGGAAATTTCTTTCTTTTTGTTCTTTTCCTTCCCATTAGTTTTTTTTAATGTATATTAGAAATTTGCCAATATAATCACTTGGGTCATTTTCCAATATTGGTTCTTCTAACTATAACAATGAAATCGATGTAATTTTGTTTAGAAGGTTAAGTGAAATGAGGTAGAAGGATTTGAACCTACCTTCTTAAATGACTTTTTTCCTTTGAATAAATTTAACAGATTGTTATCCATGTCTTGACCAACTTTTTATTATTATTTTTGATAACGTAGCAACATGATAAAGATTCACATTTTCAACTTGTTTGAAAAAGGTTACTACTGATGTTTTAAACATTGAACTATGTTGATGACTTAATCTTAAGTTTACAAGATCGAAATGAAATTGTTTACATCTTATAAGAGAACAAAAACTATATTGCTAACCATTGAATGAAATTGAAATTTTAATATCAAAAGTAAAAATAAAGAAAGGAAGGGAAAATATAAATTCGTTAGGTATGATTTGAGTATAGTTTTTATTTAGCCCTAGTCTTTGAGAAAAGTAATTAAAATTTTATAAATATATTTTATATGATATTTCTAAAAGTGAAAAAAGAAATCTTTAAATTGACCAATATTTTTCTTTATAGAAAAAGACAATAAAAATCAAGAAGTCCTTGCATTACAAGTTAGAGGTTCTTGCATTACAAGTTTATGGAAATGAAAATACGAACCTTTTCTAGACTCCTCAAGAAAATAGCTTATTTTCTTTTTAAACTGCAAAAAAGTACTTAAATTTTATTTGGAAAAATTAGTACACAATTCGAATAACGACCAATGACTTGAAGTTCAAGAATGAAAATTGTCTGATCCCCATGACGTGTAGATGATTGTGACTTACAAAGATTTTATGTGACGAGAAAAGCACCTTTCATTTTATTAAATTATTAGGTCCTATTATGACGAGCTAGGGAAATTTCCTTTGGCTTTATCATCAATCAAAGGTCCCTCCTTCACATGCTCCAATTGGTTCATGCTTTTTTTTTTTTTTTTTTTTTTTTTTTTGAAAAAGATTGGTATAGCATGTATCATTCAAAGTATAGTTGAAATGTCAAATGTATATCTCTATTGCTTGTAGTCAAAAATTGCTCTCTTTCTTGAATTATGGCCCTCCACTCCACAATCTAGTTCCCTTTTCATCAACACTCTAACAACCCCACATTGGAAATATTCAATTATGGTTTTTTTTTTCAAGTAATTGCAAGGTTGATTTTTTTTTTTTTTTTTTTTTTGTGAATAAAATGTTGATTTGTTTATAAATAGGGTGGATATTGGTTTGACATTATGCTCTTAAAAGTGTCATTTATTATGGGTAGGTCTTTGATTTGAATGAACTTTTATCTAGCACAATGACTTATAAAAAACGGATGTATTTTTTTAGTTCAACAACAAATAGGATGGGAGATTCAAATCCTCTAACCTCGTGGTTGATTGGATATGTCTTAACTAGTTGAAGTATGCTCAGGTTGACATGTGAAATTGACACTTTTGCATTGAAAGAGTATGGATTTCTTCCAATTGATTATGTTAAAATGTCGTAAATAAATAAATATAATTTAAATTATATTTTTATTATTGTAATCAAGGGAAGTAGAATGCATTTATGTTACTATTTATTCAAACTTGAAATTTAATCAAATTAAAAGTCCGTTTGGAATACATTTTAATTTAAATGTTTTTCAAGAATGCATTTAAAAAAAAAAAAACATTTTGTATAAAAATTGTTTAGAATTTAAATACTCATATGTTTGGTTACATTTCCTTGCAAATGTTTTTATACCCAAGTTATTTGTTTCGAGTGTTTCTCTCAAAATGGCTTATTTCTCAATCTCATTTTCTAATAAGTCATTTTTAGTGGTTGCCAAACAATAGAAATTTTTTCAAAATGATATTTTTTTCAAAATTAAACACTTGAAAAGTTAAACCAAACACACCTTGAATTAAAATGAACTCACCCAACTAATTAATTGTTTATTCTAAAAAAACAAAAAAAGCTAACTAATTATATAATATAAGATCATTTTAAAATATCAGTTGTATAGAAAAACGTAATAATTACTTAAAAATTGAAAAAAAATCATGCATATTTAATTTATCACCATCACTCAAACATCACTTACTTTATGGACCATAAAATTCTCACAATGGAGGCTGCTCTTAGCTTCAATTTTGGTTTTCAATCTTGAATATTATACATAATTAATGATGTTGATATCTATAAATAATGCCAATCTATGTAGCATTACTTAGACTTTTAGTGGATCACACCTAAAGGATATTATATTGAAAATATATTGCATGAATTTGGACTATAGTTATTGTTAATTTATTGATGAAAGGAACACATTTAGAATAAGTATAGCGAGAGCGGTTTGATTCCTTCGTGATATTATTATAAACAACGATAAGCATAGTTAAACTAATTATATTTTAATGGCACAGTTGTTTGAAAAGTTATTATCTATATGTTGAAAGTGTTCGATCGTCAAGAAAACATATATTTAAAATTAGAAATATTTGTCAATTCTACACGAAGGTGAAGAGATCTCATTGGGTCACAAATGAATGTTTGAAAATATTCCAGTTTTGTATATAGTAACTAGCCACCATTTTAGTCATTTAAAATATATATAATACTAAGGACGGTTGCTACGGTATTAACTTTAATATCTATATCATAAAAAATCAATTATATTAATGTCGGAGTTTATGCCCCAAACTTTATAAATATTGCTAATAATTGTATATATAAAATAGGTTAAATTACGCATTCAGTTCTTCAGCTGGTAAGTGATTGTGATGAATAAATTTTCAAACTTCAAATTTATCAAATGTGACCCTATTATACTTGAAAGTGTTAAGGGCCAAAATAGTAATTTAACAGATGAAACACAATATCATTTTGTTTATGGACTATGGATTATTCTTTTTCTTTTACTCACAAATATCTATGTTATATATATGTGTTAGTCACTTGTACTTTCAAATTTTAATGGTTTGAATTACAATGATCATGTGTCTTATCTAAATTATATTATTGATATGGTCTATTTTATAATTGTTATGAAATGATATTATCATACATATCATACTTTATTATAACGAGATTGCATAAAGCTTGATTGTTGTTTATAAATATATTCATGAAACATAATGTTTATATGTCTAGGCATTTTTTTATTAAAAAAAATTGATTGGCATTTTCCATTGACTTTTTAGGTATGTCAAAAACAAAATTTCATATTACCCTTCCCCTTCTCTCTTTAGGTCCACTACTTTTCTAAATTGTTTTTTTTGCATATTATTATTAACTCTTAGGGGCCGTTCGACCCACTGTGTTAGTTATAATAATAGTGGGACTATTATAACCAACCTAATGTTTGGGGCATCAACAAAAATAGGGGGGAGTTGGTTATTTTTCCCCCTCCGTGTTGCTACAGTAACTACTATTCAACCCACCCAATTATTCTATCCATTTTAACTCTTTTCTCTCTTCTTTCATGTGATTCATTGACTTTCCTACCAACGACCGGCCGATGACTTTTCCGGCGACCACCGACAACTTTTTCGGCGACCGCCGTCAACTTTCCGACCACTTTTTCGGCGATCATAAACGACTTTTTCCGACGATTTTTTTTTAATAATCTTTCTTCTTGTTTTCATTTCGAAAAATATAAAAAACAAAAATAAAGAAATGAAACAAATATGGTTTTTCTATATGAAATCATAAAATCGAAAAATTTCTAGGGATTTAGATACTAAGTTGTCTTTGTATATATATGAAGTTTAATTACATATATAATTACTTTTGATAATGAAGTATATGAATGTTTACCTTCATCGTACCATATTTTTCATTCAAAATTATACCTTATCATATTTAAGTTTACCGTGATAATAATAATAATTTTTTAAAAAAAATACTACTCAAGTTTTTATTTTATGTGATTTCTATTTTATTTGATTCTTTTGATAATGAAGGTAAAATGAGTTTTGAATAAGCATTTACCATTTTTATGTTGGAAATACATAAATGAAACAAATATGGTTTTTCTATATGAAATCATAAAATGATTTATTTTGTGAAAAAAAAAAAACCATGACTCTAAAACAAAGAAAATCAACTCTTACGTTAGGTTATTTTTGTTTCATTTTAAGTTAAACATATAATTTAACTCCTATACCCAAAACTTTATTATTTATTTTTTTTTTACAACTAAACCCAATTTTTTTATTAATATTTGAAGTACAAAGTTGTATGAGGAAAATCAACAAAAAAAAAAAAGTAAGGAAAGAAAAACAGTCAGCTTGAAACATAGACTATTTGAACCTAGACTAAAATAATTTGCACCCAAAACACAAACTATTTTATCCCATGCTATAATAATCTGCATCCCAAACACAGACTATTATAACACTCAAACTATTATAACCCACAACTATTATAACCAACTCAGTGCCCCAAACAGCCCCTAATTTCTTATCATTTTCTATTCTACATTTTACAACTTTGTCTATTATTTTAGTATTATAAATATTTTAAAAAAAAAACGAAAATACTAAAGATTGTCGTTATTATATAAAGAGATTGTGAGTCTGAGATTTTTTTTTTCTTTTTTTTTTTTTTTTTTTTGAAGAGATTTTTTTCCTTTTTAAATAGTCTGAGATTCTTTTTAATCATTAAAAATAGTTTATTTTGTAGAATAGTGGATTAAAATATTTTAAATAAATAAGACAAATAACGAAAACAACAATATAAAGCTTTTGTACGTATTTTATTTTTCCAAAGTTATTTCATGTTTTGTGTTAGTCACTATTTCTTTTTAATTCTTTCTACATTTTTTGTTATAGATATATATATTTGGAAACTATTTAATATAAACCTAATATTTTGTTTTTTTTTTTAAATAAACCTAATATAATTGAACTATACTTTATTCAGTTACTTAATAAGCATATGTCATGCATTATAAAAAATGAAAATCATTACGTGCCGTAGGCTAGGTTTCTTTCTAAAAAAAAAAAATCATATGGTATTTTAAATTTCAGTTAATTTTTTCTTATGCTATAAAATTTTAAACATCTTGCCATATTTGAACTAGAAATTTATATATCATACTATTTATGTGTAAATATCTCAAAAAAAATGTAGATTAGCTTTCAAAAAGATCTAAATAGTCTTAATATAAAGAGTTAATGGAAAAAAAAAAAACATAAGAATACATAGTAGTAAAATAATTATTATGGAATAGTTAAGAACTATAAGATAATGTTTTAAGAAATAAGTACTAAAATATGATTTAAACTAAATGTAATACATGATTTTATTACAAGTTTAGTTCCTGAACTTTCAAGATTGTATCAATTAGGTCTATAAACTTTAAAAAGTATCTAATAGGTCCCTGATTCAATTTTGTGTCTAATAGGTATTTGAACTTTAAAAATATCTCATAAGCCTTAGAACTTTCAGCTTTGTGTTTAATAAGTGTACGACACATTTAAGATTTTAAAAAACTAACGAATTTATATCAATAAAATTGAATTTCATGTTTATTAGGACCCTAAACTTTCTCAGTTTTATATCTATAAGCCTGTGAATTTAAAAAAAAAAACGTAGAATATGTCAAAAATTTATTAGACACAAAATTTAAAGTGGAAAAACTTATTAGACACAAAAGTGAAAGTTTAAGAACCTATGAGATATTTTTTTAAAATTCAGGGATCTTTTTGACACAAAAATGAAAGTTCGATGACCTATTTGACAATTTTTAAAGCTCAAAGACCAAATTGACACAACTTTGAAGTTCAAGGACTAAGTTTGTAATTTAATCAATAGTTTATAAAGTTACCACATACATACATATACACATGGGGCCAACATGAACATAGCTCAACTGATGTCCCGAGGTCTGTGGTTCAAATACCCCACTCCCATATTGTCAAAAAAAAAAAAAAAAACCAAAAAACAAAAACACGTGGGGTCAAGTCAAGCAAACAGTCTAATACCAACGGAGTCCACATCGACGGCCAAGACCAACTAAAACCATCGTTTACTTCCTGATAATTAAAATAAAAATAAAAATAAAAAAGAATGATCATCATAACATACACATCGACATACATACATGAACGGCACATCATACATCCCGCACTATAAATAGCCATTAAATTTCTATTTCCATTTCTCCAAGCAAACGAAGTTCAAAGACTTCTTAACATAACAGATGGGTGAGGTTAGTTACAGAGCCGAGTCTCATACGCTTTACGCTTCTTCCTTTTCTTTTTCCCTTTGAATTTCTTGTTCATCAATTCCACGCTTCCGATTCTCAAGGATATTCTCTATTGCTCTGGATTTTAGTTTAATTTTGGTCTTCGTTTCGATTTCAGAAAGTTGAAGCTGCGAAGAATGACGGGGAGAAGAAGGCCGCCGACGCCGGCCAGAAGAAGGACGACGGTGCCGTCGCCGCCGTCTTTAAGATCGATTTGCATTGCGAGGGCTGTGCTAAGAAAGTGAAACGAGCTGTGAAGCATTTGGATGGTAAATATTGATTGAATGCTGAATTTCTTCTGTGTTTTCGGCTTTTTCCCCCAATTTTCAACTACTTGTTCTGGAACCAATTTTGCTCGATTTTCTTCTTACTTTCTCGATTTGGCGAATGATCTGGAATCTCTCAACCTGCATATTTTGATTGTCGATAATTTTCCTATCGATTTGTTCAAATATGGTTTCGAATCTGTTTTGTTTGAATCACAGTGAGGAGGTTGGTTAATTTGAATGAATTTATTCGATGTTTGTAGGTGTGACTGACGTAAAGGCCGATCCAGCATCCAATAAACTAACGGTTACCGGAAAAGTAGACCCTAACGTAATCAAGACGAAGCTAGAGCAGAAGACAAAAAAGAAGATCGAGATCGTCTCTTCTCAGCCTAAGAAAGATGGCGGTGGCGATAAGAAGGCTGACGGAAAGGTAGAGAAGAAAGACGAAAAAACAGAGAAGAAGGCCGAAGGAAAGTCAGATAAGAAACCTGACCAAAAGGCCGAGAAGAAGCCTGAAGAAAAGACCGAGAAGAAGCCCGAAGAGAAAAAAGCAGACGACAAAAAGCCAAAAGAGGTAACACTAGAAATATTCAATATGAATCATCATGTTTCTCACGCGCTTCTTCTTTTCATCTCCATCCTCAAGCTATATCGAGTCGGTTTTAATTAATTCGCGTTTCAATTTGTCTTGTTTTCGAGCAGAGTACTGTGGTTTTGAAGATCCGATTACACTGCGAAGGTTGCATTCAAAAGATTAGGAAGGCGGTCATCAAATTCAAAGGTGAAGAAATTTAAACACTCAAAAATCAAATTCAATTGAAAGAGACTGTACAATCGAAAATCAAAAGTACTAACTCGATTGCAAAATTACAGGAGTCAATGAGATTACAGTAGACGGTCAGAAGGATCTGGTAACAGTGAAAGGCGCCATAGAAGGAAAAGACCTTGCAAGCTACCTCAAAGACAAGTTCAAGAGGTCGGTCGAGGTAGTTCCTCCGAAAAAAGAAGAACCGGCCGCGGTCGCCGCCGGCGACAAGAAAGAAAAAGAAGCCGGAGGTGGCGGCGACAAGAAAGACAAGGACGAAAAAGCCGCCTCCAGCGGTGGCGCAAAAATGGAGGTGCAGAAGATGGAGTACGGCGGATACGCGCATCCGCCTTCGACGTTCTTCTACGACGGTCAGCACTCGCATTACAGTTACCCGATGGAAGCTCAACCGAACTATCCCGTCCATGGCTTCGCAAATTCGAGCGGCTATTACACGAACCAGAATTGCGTACAGGAAGGCTACGCCATGCCGATGTACGATCACACTCACGCGCCTCAAATGTTCAGCGATGAGAATCCAAATGCATATTGTTCTGTCATGTGAGTGGGCCTTCCTCGATCTGCTGCTATAGCCTAACGTAATACATACTTTGTAAATGAATTAAAGCCTTAGAAAAAGAATACAGAAGAAGGATTTTGTTAATGTTCTGATATGTCGGCCGGCCGGCCGGACGGTCGGCTGCCGGCTAGTTAATCCAATTCAATTCATTGGGGGAGTTGGTCGTTTTTTTTTTTTTTTCTTTTATCTTATTGTACCTTTTGTTCGGTTCAAATATACAACGCAATAATAGAGATCAATGTAATATTTCTTTTAATTATTTTGTCAATTTTTTTTTAAGTTCAACAACATTTGGAGGTCGAGGGATTCGAATCTTTGATTTCGGTTACATATCAATTACCACTGACCCTTTCGTACATTTGTCCAAATTTATTATGTAGTTGATTGTTGATTATATATTTTTTCGGTTAAATTATAAAATATACTAATTATACTCCACTAAAGCGAGCTTAGCTGTCTTTGATCATGAGGTCAAAGGTTCGAATCCCCCACCCCAAACGTTGATGTACTAAAAATATATATATATATATATATATATATACTAATTATACTCCAATGGCCTTTCAAAAGTTTAGGTTAGCAAATTAATATGTTCACATAAGCAACATTAACGTGTCATATTTTTTCCTTAAATTTAAGGAAAAAAAGGTTTTTAGTTGTTTTAAAACAAAATTCAAACTTTTGAAAATTCAAAAAATAATTGAAACCAACTTCTCAATGTATTTTTTATAATTTAACCTTTTTTTTTTTCAAACAAACATTTACTCGATGATATAATCTAGATCGTGACAATTTTTTTGTTTTTTAGTTCAACAAATTATCACAAGCATTCAATGACAGTTTTTTTTTTTCATTCTCAAAATAATTAACATCTAATGTCCAATTATTAGTCTCATACTAATTATCGATAATATCTTAAAGCAACGATTGTCAACGATGCCACGGATTCCTTTTTCTAAATTTAAAATTCCTTGATATTATCGAAAACGATAGCTCTCTCAATAATATATATCGGATTAATTATTTAATTTATTCATTGGTATTTTCAATAATTAGGCAAAAAACTAATTTAAAAAATATATATATATTTAAAATTTTAAGTTGGATTTTTTTTTTTTAAAAAAAAAAACTAAATTAATACAAGTTGAGTAGTGCAGTTCACAAAAATTTCTTCCACCAAATTTAAAACTCAAATGAAATGTTTATTTGATATCTTTTAATTAAATCAAACTACCATTTCCATCTCTTTCTAAATATTCTTATGAAAGCTTCTTCTATTGTAAAGTTTAATCCTTTTTTTAAATTGTAAGATGTTATAATATTTCATTTTTGGAATGATCTAACAAAAAAAAGCTAATTATATAATTTATCTTCTATATACAATTTTGTAATACTCACTAAATCAAAGAATAATAGTTGAATACTTCAGGTTGTTATGTTTATAAAAAGAATTCTTTTTGTAAAAAAAAAAAAAAAGAGTTCAAGTGGTTAGATTGTCTAAATCTATCTAATTTGATCAACAAAAATTGTACAAATTCACATATTAAAAGTTGTCCACCATTTTTTAGTGGTCCATTCATGGCAAAGATCATTAAGATTATGAGCTATAAATATGGTTCGATAACAATTTCATTTTTACTTTTAAATTTTTAAAAATATTTCTACATCTTAGATATAGTTTTCACATTTCTTAAAGAAACATTAAAATCATGGCTAACTTTAAAACCAAAAAACTACTCGGTTTTAGTTTTTAAGGTTTGACTTGGATTTTGAAAACATGTTTAAAAAGTATATTATGTAAGCTTAATTTTTGGAAAACCAAATAGTTACAATAGGAAAAAAAAATTAAAGTTTTAGAAGTATCAACTGTCAAGTATATAAAATTGACCCAGGATGAAAATTTTAACTTCAATTTTTTATTGAGTGGTGTTCCAAAATTTTGAAATTCATATATGAAAAAGAAATTTGGTATACCTTTTTAGAACATTTAAAAAATTAATATATTTAACATCAACGATCAATCATCAATTTGAGAGGAAAAATAAAATAAAATTGCTTTTGTGAGGCTGCATGAAGCTTGCCTCACCATTATAAAAGAAAGAATTTAGGGATTTTCATTTACGTTTCGTAAGAGTTTTATTTATTTATTTATTTATTTATTTTTTTCAATACACATTTCTTAAAAGTTATTTATGAAATATGATGTTAAATTAAAACAATCATACGTGTCCATTCTGATTTCGACGAACTTATTGTTTCGTTTTTTTTTTTTAAAAAAAAAAAAGACTTATTTTTAAAATTTAAAAATATCAATTTCGAATTCGATCTTTTGATTTATGTTTTAATTTAGTTTTTATCAGTAATTCAAAATTGACGTGACATTTTAATGAATTAATTTATTGAATAGATCCAAAGATATGTGCAGGTTGATTATCTCATCTTTCTGTATTATTATTTTTTATTTGGTTTTTGGGCTTCTTATTGTGTATAAGGACAAATATTCGCACGCCCATTTTTTTTAAGTATATATATTTTTTAGCTCAACGTTTAAAGAAATATATAATAGGTTAATTTAAGATAGCAACTATGCCCATATAATGAATAAAGATAATAAATTTTATTGAGAAATGGGTTTTTTTATAAAATTGTGCGACAATGTCAACAAAAGCATAACTCAACTGCCATAAAGATGTATTGATATTCTCGAGGTTTGTAGTTCAAATTTTTCATTATATATTATCAAAATAAAAATAAAAATAAAATTGTGTGCGACGGTGTAATTACATAAATATATATATATATATATATATATATATATAAACAAAGAAGGTGAGTCATATTGAGGTGTGGTAAAGTAATGTGACTCAGCCATGACTACCAAATCAATTAATTAAAGAAAGAAAAATATAACAAGAAAAAGTGGCTCTTCATTGTCACATTAATTGCTATTCCTTTCTTGTTGCATTGCATCCACTTGTCATCTATGTTTTTATCATCTTTGTAATTTATTGAAAAGAGAGAGAGAGATAAAATATCTTTTAAATTCATTTATATAATATTTTTTTAAAAAAATATTTTCAACTTTTTAAAATTAAATTCTAAACAATTTCAAGTAAACTAATTAATTATACCATTATATCAAAACCACCCCCCACTACTTACTCCAAGTTGAACATTCAATAGAACTTAACTCAATGGTTGAAGGACAAAGTTTCACCTCCAACGATGTTAAAATAGTATAAAAAAATGTTTAATTTTTTTTATTTTGACGGTGATAAATTTGAATTGTTAATATCTTCATTAAATATTGATGTGACATAGTGTTTAAACTAGCGGTGATAGTTTGCTACATCATAATAGAAAAAAAGTATATTAGATAAAACAATAGCAAACATATATCTTCCGCCCCATTCTTTACTTGAAAGCTATATATGTCAACTTAAACATGATTTTACTGTAATAATAATAATAATGAAAAAAAAAACTCAAACATAATTCCAATAAATCTAGATATTAGTTATTCAGTTGAGATGAAAAGATTCAAACCTCTAATCTGTTAGTCAATGATATTTTTCAATTACCACCGAACTATACTAGTTTTGACTATCAATTAGTAATTGAAACTATTAAATATTAGAGAAGATTGGTACAATATGGTTGATAATTTTACACTTTTTTAAGGGATAGTTTTACCATGTAGATGTGCAAGATATTAATTACAAGAAATATTTCGAACCTTGAAGAATACATGTCGCTCAATTATGTTCACTCTGTATTTTGAATCATTATTAGATTAAATAAAAAATTTCAATTTTAGAAAATTTTGTTAAATTTACTGAGGGCAGTTTTTTTTTTTTTTAATTTTTATTTTTAGATGGCAATTTGGTTGTGGGGTTTGAAAGTGGTTTTGGATTTAGGAATCTTCAAAGAAGCAGACAAAAAGCAAAAAGCTCCACCGGTCGTTTGCCGGCCCCACTTCACCTACGACGGCGTTGACCGCCTTTACGATCGGATTTTCCACGCCATCTCTCTCGGTTTTATTTATTTATTTTTGTAATAGTTTTTATTTGTATTTATTAAAATAACAAATACACAAAAAAAAAAAAAAAATGTCATGATGATTAAGCTACCGATACATTAAAAAGAAAAAAATAATTCCTATTGGATGAAACTAGATATATTATATGAAACCGACATGGCACACGCCTATATTAAATTATGAAAATACGTTACGTATGCATATAATCCAACCAAAAAAAGCTATTTAGATTATTCATGATTCAATCAACTTCTCGAACTATTTTTACTCTGACATTTTGAAAGTAATATAAAAGTGGCTAAAAAAATAATAACAATATAATGTTTTTTTAAATATATATATATATATATATATCTTTAGTTTTCAAAACTTTTTACTTCAAAATATTGAAAACATTGCCAAAGCGAGTATATAACAAACCAAAGAAACTCCACAGGACCTTCCTCGGACTGGAGAGTCTCATATTACTTCCTCCACAGGGCCTTCTTAAACAAGAAACGAGAACATTACCAAACGGGTCCATGGATTCCCCCTGTTGGTTTAGTGCTTAAGCTAAACATTGACACTGCATTTAGACAAGAAATAAGGCATATATGTTGGGGTAGGGTTATTGTTGTGATGTGGATTTGGTCGAGTGTTGGGCGATTCACAAAGGGGTTCGTGTGGCTTTACATCAAGGTTTTTGCGGTCTGCAAATTGAATCAAATTTCTTCGGGTGTGTCGTCTCCTTCATGAGTAGGATGAAGACATCTCAGAGACTTCAGGCAGTGCACAATATGTTCTCTGGTAAGGTTGGTTAAGCAGCGTCTAAAATATGATTGACTATAAATCTACAAGGGAGAGATTTGCACTTTGAATATTTAATTTTATGTTTAATAAGTTTGAGAACTATAAAATGTAAGGTTGATAACTCATTAAACACAAAATTAAAAATTTGAAAACCTATTAAATACGAAATTGAAAATTTAAATATTTAATAAACATTTTATAGGTTCAATACTGTAATGAAGTTTAGAGACTAAACTTATAAATTAATAATTAAAAAAAATATTAATTTTCTTTTTAGAAGGAAAAATATCGAACTAAACACTAAACATCAAATGCCAACATCAACATAGTTCAACTGCATAAAATGTGTGCTTATGACCAAGAGGTTATGACTTCGAATGCTCCTACCTCAAATGTGTTTGAACTAAAAAAACATGAAGATAAGAGGATTCAAACCTCTTGGTCGAAAGTACATGTCAATTATCACTGAGTTTTGCTCAAACAAAAATAAATCATTCTTATAGGTATATATATTGTATTCGTCATCGATAAATTTCTTTATTTAGGGGTTTTCTAATTTTAGGAAAATAAAGTATTTAAAAAAAGGGGAAAAAAACCTCGGACTAGCCGCCGATTCCAGGAGATTATGGTTCTTGTAATTTGCGAACAGTCAAATACCCCCAAAAGTCTTTTCAATTTGCACCCTTAAAAAAAAGTCTTTTCAAAATTTGAACAGTCAATTATCCCAATTTATCAAACTTCTACCTTTAAATTGCATTATTCAATTCCAAGTTCTTTGTTCAATTCAAATACACTTCTAATTATATCTTACTCTCAATCTCGAACACTTTCACACTTACTCAATTTTCATATTTCCATTTTGAAATATTTTCTCCTTATTTCAATATTTATCATTAAATTTTAAAAATTCATTTTGAGTATAACAAGCTATAGATGGATACTATTACTATTTATTTCAGTTAATATAATTTTTGGTTTTTTTTTTTTTTAATTTATGTTTGGTGAATATTTTCCCACTAAAATATATTTGAACATTAACCATCATGGATTGGCCATGATGGTCAATAAAGGCTTAGAGGGAATGAGTTCAATACATGGTGGCCACTTTACCTAGGATATTTAATATCCTACATATCCTAGCAACCAAAACTAGTAGGGTAAGTTCGATTAAAATCTAGATCAACATGAATATTTTACTTCATAGTCTTTTAAACTTAAATTAAAGGTAATTTCAAATCTTTAATTAATATTGCAATGTAATTCTAGAATGTCTATGGCAGCTTTAAGCAAGAGAGAAATTCAAAAAAAGAAATTTAATAATGCAAAAAGTAATGTGGTTGTAGTTCCTAATTCAAAGCCCACGTGCCTTTGATTTTATTTTTATTTTTATTTTTTCAATCTATTCTGACCAATAAACGCAAATGGATAAGGATGCACGTTCTTCATTTATTTTATTAAGAAAAAATTTGATTAAATTAGCCGTTTGAAAATTTTAAAACTCATAAAAAAAAAAGTGAGAAATTGAAGAAGCACAAGTATTTGAGTTATCAGGTTGACTAATTCTCATAACTAATTCTTGTATTTGAATGAGGATTTCAAACGATGTATACTTTTTAAAAACTATGATTCATATACTTCTATTAAATTTTAATGGGATAGTGCTATTGTTTTTTTGTCAAACGAGCATAGCTCCGCGGTAATTGACACGTACCTTCGACTAAGAGATCGGAAGTTCAAATCCCTCTATTTCAAATTTTGATGTACTAAAAAAATGTGTATTGCTTTTTTTAGTATTACATACAATTATAGAGTTTAAATCTACCAGAGCTAATTAACAATTTTGCAAGTTGAAATTCATTCATAATTTCAAATTGTCTTATTTGTATCAATTTTGCTATAATTAACAATAACATATGATTTTCAAATTCACAAGCCACTAAAGTTTAGAAGTATTTTGAAATACAATATATAGTGCAAGGGTAGTGAAATTTGCCTCGTAGCTTTATATATAAATAATTTTGAAAATGTTGAGAGGATACATTGGAGAAAAGAATTAGAGTTTAAACTTTTTAACCTAAATGAGTTAAAAGAGACAATTATTTTCGACTTTCAAACCGAAAAGAATAATAAATAGGACAATATAAGTATAAAAATCGTTTTTTTTTTTTTTTTTTTTTTTTTGGTAAACTAAAGAGGTCATGAACATTAAGGCCCCGTTTGATAACTATTTGGTTTTTTGTTTTTCATTTTTGAAAATTATGCTTGTTTTCTCTCAATTTTCCTACCATGGTTTTTATCTTTGTAAGGACACATTTGAATTCCTAGCCAAATTCCAAAAACAAAAACAAGTTTTTGAAAACTACTTTTTTTTTAGTTTTCAAAATTTGGCTTGGTTTTTTAAAACATGAAAAGAATGTATTAGGAAAACAAAGAAATTTGTAAGTGGAAGTAATGTTTATAGGCTTAATTTTCAAAAACTAAAACGTAACAAAAAACCAAATGGTTATCAAACGGACCTAAACTATTGTATTATTATTGAAGTTTACATTGAAAAAAAAAAAAAGAGGCTATGTACTATTCAAGTAACTACTATAGTGTTTAATGTGTATTAACTATTTCTTTTTTTTTTTTTTTTTTTTTAGAAGTAAAAGGACAATTCATTAATCAAGAACAAGTATAAATGGAAACACACTGTAATGGGTAGTATTTTCCCACTGACATTAACAATTGTGAAAATTTAGATAACAACAATATACATCCTTGTTTGCTAAAATATCACCTCTGTTATTTCTGTTCTTAGAAATATTCAAGATTATTTAAAATCAAATAAAAATACAATAGAATTGGAGGTGGATCATAAACTATCATTTAAAGCTCTCCATAGCAAAATTATTAACCCGACCCAAGTGTAACAGCACACAGTTTAAGTCGTGACTCATAAGACGTTCTTTTTAATTAATTTTGAAAAGGGTGGAATGCATGCCAAAGTGAGCATATATAGTTTAGCGGTAATTGACATGTATCCTCGACCAATAGGTTAGAGGTTCGAATCCCCCCACCTGTCGATGTACTAAAAAAAAGGAAAAAGAAATAGGTGGAATGCATATAAGAGACGAACCTTGAGCTCTATCACATAACAAATTGTTTTTAGTTTTGTGATTCTAAAATTAAGTTTGTTTAGTGCCAACAAGAACATAGCTAACTAGCATAAAACTTGTACCGAATGAGCATTTTTCTCTTGATTTTTTTACCCTATATTTCTAAATCGGTTTTTTTTTTTTTTCTTTGCCTTTTACAAGGAATACTTCAAACTATTTTACAAAATTGAGCACAGGATCACCTAAATTTGGCCCATTTGGAATAAGTTTTTCTTATTGGGCCTATTGGGCCGAATTGGTGCAAAATGTATGAACTTAGCTTTTTCCATCTAGTCCACTACAAAACAAATCATCAGAATCGCTCAACCACATTCCTTCGATGTCGGAACCGCCACCATAAATGAAGCTTCAAAGATGAAGTTTCAAACCTTTCAAAAAAAAAAAAAAAAAAAAAAAAAAAAAAAAAAAAAAGATGAAGTTTCAAACTTTATGAAAAAATTTCAGATACTAGTGTGGATAAAGACTTTCATTTATAGATGGTCAGTCATTGTGTTTTTGAAAAATTGTAACACCCGATTTAGGAGGGGTACATGAATGAACCGAGGTCACATCCGAATGAGAGGGATCCCGATAACATGAAAAGTATGGTCAAGATAGCTTAAAAAGAATTGATAGATACTACCTATACCAATCAGGTGCACTTTACTTTTCGGTGGCTCAATCATAGGAACTTTGGAGTTAAGTGTACTTTGACTTGGAAAAATCCTATGTTGAGTGACCTCTTGGAAATTTTCTTAGTAAGCATGCGACCTTTTATACCGTTGAATTAAAAAAAAAAAATTGTCAAGGACACATTTGAATTTTTAGCCAAATTTAAAAAACAAAAACAAATTTTTGAAAACTAATTTTTTTTAGTTTTCAAAACTTGACTTAGTTTTTTATACATAGAAAGAAAATAGATAACGAAACCAAAAAATTTATAAATGGAAGTTGTATTTTAAAGCTTAATTTTGTAATGTAAATTTTCAAAATTTAAATTCATCAACACAACAAAAAATACAAGTAAAAAAGGAAATTTTTCACATCAAGATAAAAACAAAACAGTCTACAAATAGCTTATCGACATCTGTTCCTTTTCTAGAAGGCCACCACGTCACTTAATTCCCAAATTACCTTTAATCGGAAAAACAAAGTCCACTGACTTCTTGAAATTTCGAAACAGTCCCCCAATTTTCAATTTATTCATTCTGTCAACTACAAATCACCAGAATCCAAATCCCAAAGCCAAAAAAAAAATGAATGGCATCTTCAGCAGCAGCATCAGCATCAATCGGTCCTCTGATTCGCAATCGCTCGACGAGATTCCTTCCATGTCGGAACCCTCGCCATAAATGGAGCTTCAGCGATGCTGGTTCTCATTCTCGACTCCCCATTTTCCATTATTCTGACTCTTCTCCTCCTCATCCTTCTCTTCCGATTCGCCATCGTCTTCTTCTTCCTCTTCCTCCTCTTCATCTTCTGCTCCGATCTCGTTCACCTTCTTTTCGATATCCTCCGCCGTTAATGGCCTCCACGGCTCCTGATCAGGCTGGTCCGGAGACTCCTCAGTCCAGTCCGACGAAAACGGTGAGTTTTGCTTTTGGATTATTTCTCTGTTGTTAAGCGATCGATGAGATGAGATGTTCGATTTTGGCGGTAATTAGGGATTTGGAAATTGCAGGTTAGGGTTGTGATTAAGGGTAGGGTTCAGGGAGTGTTCTATCGGGACTGGACGGTGGAGAATGCTTCTGAGTTAGGGTTGAAGGGATGGGTGCGGAATCGCAGAGATGGATCCGTGGAGGCGCTTTTCTCCGGCCGCCCTGAGTCTGTGGCGGAGATGGAGCAACGGTGCCGCCGTGGTCCGCCTGCGGCGATGGTCACCGGTTTTCAGGTTTTTCCTAGCTCCGATGATCCAGGACCCGGGTTCGAGCGCATCCGGACCGCGTGACGCTTGTGAACAACCGAACCCAACCGGACCAGACCGGACATGGCCTCATGTAAGAATGGAGTTTTTAATTATTGGAGCTTTATTTTAATTTTGTTTTGAGGAAAAAGAAAATGAAATTAAAATACTAGCTCTAAACTCGTGTAAATTAATAGTGTTATTATTACTATATAATGATTAGCCTCTACTAGGTGCACATTCATTCTTTTGCTAATAAGAGCTTAACTCAAAATAGCATAAAGTATGTGTTTATGACTAAAAAATCATGAGTTCGAATTTCCTAATGTTGTTGAACTAAAAAAAGGGGTGCACATTCCTTGTTGGCATAAATTTTAGGCACAAATCAATATTGAAAATTAATTTTTGTAAAAAGTGAGGTTTCAATTAGATGATCAATTCAATCAGGAAGAGAAAAGTTAAGAGAGATGTGAATCTGTGGATTACAACTACCTATATAAACCTTTTGAGAGGGTTGAGAAGAGGGCAAGGGAGGTGTGAGGCTATAGGACTATAAGTAAGATAAAGAAATGAGGAAAATGAATAAGAAAAAGGCTATATTTTAGAAAAATACAACCAAATCTAAGTGAAAATGGAGATGGGTAGTAGATGGGTAGTAGAGAAATGGGTGAATTAGTTGAAGTAGGACCGAGACTAACCCAAAGCTACACCAGACATATAAGTTCGTATCATCCACTCAAGTGGGGGCATATCTCTTCGAAACGTCGGTTCTGTCTCTGAGACTCAATAGTTCAAGAGTACTTTTTATAAGCCTAATGAAAAATATCAAATTGAATCTTAAATTTTAACAATTACTATTATATTAACTAAAAAAAACTATGATTCTTTTTGATAAGCCTTTGGTTTTTGAAAATTAAGCTCTTTTCAACTGTTAGCTTTGATTCAATCTTGCCCAAACGAATCCTAAGGGTGCTTGGTTGGAGGGCGAAGGACTCCTAATGGAATAATTAACCGTCACTTTAAGGACTGGATTATACAATTAAGTATATTTAGATATTTAATTTTAACGATTCCTATATTTAGGAGGTGATTTGTGCAATTTTCACAACTTAAATATGTGTTGCAAATTTCCTCTCATATTTAAGTGGTAATGTTAAAATTAGTATTTTTCAAAATGCTAAAAAAAAAAAAAAAAGTATTGCACAAAATGAAGCTCAAGTAATTGACAATATCAACAATTGAACAAATCTACCAAATCCACAAATTTTTAAAACGATCATTTTTCTGTGGAGCTTCATTAATTTCATTTTTCTGTGGAGCTTCATTAATTTCATAGTAAACATATTGTCTATTCATTAAATTAAATGCATATGAGAATTTTATTATTTGACAATTTTTAAATAAAAGTTTATTAAAGAAAAAAAATTGCAACTTTCATTCGATTTTTTTTTTTTTTTTTTTTGAGTTAAAAGTAAAGAATGCAGTCCCCATATTGTAAAAATAATAATAATAATAATAATAATAAAAATTAAAAAAAATGCAATCGATCCAATTTAAGGAAACGGAAAAATTCCTAGGAAAATTTGACACATTTGGTCGAGTTCGAGTCAAAAATGATAATTTTTTTCATTTTTTGTTAACAAATTTGAAGATTAAATTACAAGTTTAGTTCCTATACTTTTAAGTTTGTGTTTAAAAGGCACTCGAACAATAAAAAAATGTTTAGTAGGTCTTTAAACTTTCAATTTTGTACCTAATATGTCTTTATATGGTAAAAATGTATAATAGGTCTCTTAAATGTTCCAGATGGTTAAAAAAATATATTCAAAATGTTTAAAATTTTAGGAATCTATTAGACATAAATTAAAAAAAAAAAAAAAAAAAAAAAAAAAAAAAAAAAAAGTGCATGACCTATCAGACACAATTAAAAATTTTGAAATCCATTGGACAAGAAATTAGAAGTTAATCTATTAGACAATCTTTACGGTTCAGGGACTAAATAGACACAAATTTAAAAGTTTAAAAACCCTAAAGTTTAAAAACCCTATTTAGTTTTTGAAAATTATAATGGTTTAATTCCAATTTTCTTCTAATAGTTTTCATTTTTGGTAGTGTAACATTTAAATTACATCTAATATAAAAGAAAAGAAAACTCATGAAAGTCCAGGAATTTGTTACTTTCTTTCAAAATTCATACTTTGCACACGGGTACGTCGGCAGTCCATCTTCAACACAACACTCTCCGTTAAACTTAAAGACTCAAAAGACTTAAGACCAAGCCATCAATATTGTAACTTGTAAGAAAGTTTCTTGGTCAACACAAGGGTGTCGGTCATGTTGGACTCTTCAACACCTCCTCCACACTGCATTAAATGCAGTGATGGCAATGGAAACCAAGCACCAGCAGCTAATTCCAATTCCTATTCTAAGATAAGATAAAAGATAACAATTCTCATCATTTGGACATCAGCCCACCATCCCATCATTTCCATTTCTCTATACCCTTTACCACTCCACTCTGAACAATCAACTACACTTTTTGATACCCGTGTCTCAGGGTCGTGCACCTCGAGTCTCATAAAACAACTGTCTAACCCTACCATATTTGGCAGTCAAGATAACTTGTAGGAGAATAAATTCTAGATAGGAAGTCATTCATTGATTGATTTTCAAAAGTTGAGATGATTGTGAGCCTAAGATTTTTAAAGGTTGAGATGACTTTGAACCATCAGCTACACTTTTTGATACCTGTGTGTCAGGGTCGTGCACCTTGAGTCTCATACAACAACCGTCTAACCCTACCATATTTGGCAGTCAAGATAACTTGTAGGAGAATAAATTCTAGATAGGAAGTCATTCATTGACTGAGATGATGGTGAGCCTAAGATCTAGAAAGGAATAACAAACTCTAGAGAAAGATGGGATTATTGTTGAGGAACAATAATTTTACAACTTTACTGTGTCAAGTAATTTGTTTTTTTGAGTCGGAGCTTTGGAGGTTCTGGATTTTCCTTTTTTCCTTTTAACACAGATAAAAGACCAACATCTAAGTCATCAAATCTCATCCTAAATTGTCTAGCTTCTGTTTAGAACCTAACGCTGACTATCATTTTTCTGAGACAGAAAAGTTATCTGACCTAGTCAGCATTAAATGTTATGTTGATGCTACCCACATGGAATGGTTCAGACATGGCCCTCGCAGAAGCTTCAGTGCAATTTCTGATGTACGTCTCCAACTTGATATAAAATCTCTTCCCAACTCTCCTTCGGCTCTACCGAAGCCTCGAGTTCACAGAAACATTTGTTTACCACACCAAATAGTGGGAACAAAAGGGAAATATTGATACAGGCTTTGGCAGTTCGTCTAAATGATGCTAAGGGTATTCATCGCTATGCTCCAAAAGAGCCTCTCTCCACTGCTATCTAAAGAACCTAAACCCGAAAGTTTCGATGAAGAATACGAAGCAGCAATTATGGTGCCAAAAGATGTGGAAGAAGGCCATTTTGTGGTATTTGCAGCGGAAGGCGGTGAGAGAAAGAGATTTGTCATTAATTTGGAGTTCTTGTCTAATCCTGCATTCTTAAGGCTATTGGAGCTGGCAAAGGAAGAATATGGATTCCAACAGAAGGGAGCTCTAACAGTCCCATGTAGACCTGAGGAACTACAGAAGATTGTAGAAGACAGAAGAAAACAGAAAAATGGGAAGTGGATTGCATCTAGTGTTCATATCATAACTAGCTATTAGGCAACTAAAAATTGCACCTCCTTTTTCTTTTTCTCTTGGTTTCTGCACAGTTGAGATACAAATGTCTACACAATGAATCAAATTCCTTCATACCTTTTTTTACACTATTGCCAGTGTTTTTTTTTCTTTTTCTTTTTTCTCTTTTTTCAAGTAATGAACATAGACCACGTCTTGAATGAGGAAAAAAAATCAGGATTTCATTTAAGACATGCAGATGGCAGCAAGAGAAAGCTATATATTATGTATCACTGTCAGAAAATCCAAAACTAGTTTAAGATACGTACAAAATTCTTCAATGCTGTAAGCTGTTATTTTATCTCGGAACAGTTATTAGGGCCGACTGGTTCTCTCAAGCAATTAGATATTGCCATGACGGCTGATTCAATAGATGCATCTTCACCCTGTTCAAGTCAGCAGAGTGATAATATGAGATGCTGATTAGGACCATATTTTACTGACCATAGCAGAAGCTCACAACAGGAACTATTATACAGAAGTATCAATTGGAAATTTTACCTTCTCTTTCCAATAAAATATGTTTCCATACTTTCCAGCCAAACGGCTCCAAAAGCTCCGTGGAATGTCTAAATCTACAGATGCTCCGACGTTGAAGTTCAATATGTTGCCTGAATGAAGAAATCAATAGAAGTCATCGTCATCAAAGACATGGGCGGAGGAAAGTATCCTAATATTGTTCATACCAAATGTAGGATCCGCAACAAACACAATTGTTCTATCATCCACTTGCCAGAAATCTTTGATCGCCAGCCCTGTAAAAATCATTAAATTGATTGTTTCTGCTGATTAGGCTAGAGATCATCTAACTTAGGTCTCGTTTGATAACCATTTTGATTTTGATTTTTGAAAGTTAAGCTTATAAACCCACCTTCCACCTACAAGTTTCTTTGTTTTTCTAATACTTTATTCCAATGTTTTCAAAATCCAATTTTTAAAAACTAAAAAAAAGTAGTTTTCAAAATTTTGTTTTTATTTTTGGAATTTTGGCTAGGATTCAAATGTGTCCTTGACAAAGATGAAAACCATGGTAAGAAAATTGAGAGAAAACAAGCATAATTTTCAAAAACCAAGAACCAAAAACCAAATGGTTATCAAACGAGACCTTAATAAGTTTGACGTGTGTGTGAGAAACTTTCAAACTTAAGAAGTATTAATAAATCAAAGTTACACATACAATTTTCTAGTAAGATTCAATCAATGTATTTTAAAAAAATTAATGATGAAGTCCTCGCCATTAAAAGTGAAAGAGTGATTCAATAATCTGCTAATTGAACGGTGTTTTTTAAAAGATTGAGGCGTATTGAAGCGCAACAGTCTACTAAAGGTTAAGCAAAGAGTGAAAATGAAAACAATTCGAAGACAATTTTTGTGGAGCCCACAATAGAAAATTCTAATACATTGATAAATATAATATTATGAGTGCGTTTTAACCCTAAATTGAAGACAATGGAAATGTGTTCTAATCCTAAATAAAAGTGGCTGAAAGACAGAGACGATAAAACATAGAACAGAACCTGGTGTCACAGGATAATTTTGAGCCAAAACTCGCAATTTATATCCAGTATCCTTCTCAATGTCAGCAATTTCTTGCTTGATCCTAATTTCCTGTTCATAGAAAATCAGAACCAGCAGTGGCCACTTGATCATGATCAAATACCTAAGATTACATCAAAGAACACAACAAGAGGAAAAAGAAGAAGAAAAGAAGAAACAAAAGGAAATTAAGCAACGCAACCACACCTGGCCATCAGATAGAAACCCGGCGACATCAATGACAGAGGTAAATTCCTTGGGAAGCAATTCTGGTTTGTTAACCCCAACTTTGGCGTCCGCAAATCCAACTCCTACGAGGCACGCTCACTGAATTACTGTTAGCATTTCATTCAGTTCTATAATTTCTATAATAAGGTAGAGCCAATTCCTTCAACAAACAATTAAATATCTAAACTCAATTTCAGAACCTAAACACTGAAGCACGAAACAGTTCACACAGAACTCAACACTCTGTTTCCGTCCAAACGATGACAGTTAGCAAGAATGATTACCAGAGAGAGCTATTCCGAGCGCAAGAGCCCCAGAGAGCGCGAAACTCAGAGATTTTGGGGGAAACTGAAGAAGCCAGTTGCTGAAATCAGTTGATCTTTGAGACGCAAAAGATCGCGGAGAGAAGCGAGATGATGCGGAGATTGACGGTCTGTAAACCGGCAGTGAAGCTTTTGGAAATGAGAGAGATGGAGATGGAAGGTGATGATGAGGATGAATAAACGCCATTACTGAAAACTTCTGGATCCTTGTTGCTGTGTTTGTGCCATAGATTTTGGATGGACTTGGCGTTCTAGAAAGAGTAGCTGGATGGAGGAAAGAGAGGGTTCTGGATAGGGGCATGGCAATAATGATTATTAACAATTTAAAGGCTTTATTATTTATTTATCTTTGGTTTATTTTATTATTATTATTTTTTTTTTTTTTTAATATCTTCGGTTTAAATTTGAAGTGTTTAAACTATTACAAGATCTAAGTTGTCCCTATTTAATTTTTGTTGATTTAATGAATTCTCATACTTTAAAATTAAATTTTTGTTAATAAGTTCTAAAATTAAAGCTTGTATTATAAAAGAATCATGCTTGAAATCAGTTCATCACGTTGACTTTAAATGGTAGTAGTACACAATTTTCTTTTTTTTTTTTTTTTAATACAAAATAACTCATAACTAACACTAGGCGCATCACTTTTTCCCATAGTAAATGGAAAAAATATCATTCTAATTTACAAGGATGGAAATAAAAGTTACAATTCTAAGTTAGAAATGTTCATTTGCTTCCATTTAAACAAAAAAAATGTTCATTTGCTTCCTAGTGATGGGCCCCATTGGGACCTATCCCTAATGGGGCAAGAAATTTCCATTTAGGCTGAGAATGGGAATAGAGTGAGTGAATTTTTTTTCTTGTGAGTTAAACGGGGATGGTCTCATCCCTATTCCCTACAGCTAACTCGATCCCCACCCCATTCCCTACGAATTTTTAACAGTGGGAATGGGGATTGACATGGGAAGCGAGATATGGACGGGAAAACTATCCTCACCCTCGTTCTGTCCTATATATATATATATATATATATATATATATATATATATTATAAAAATGAAATGTTAAAAATCATATCCCTTATCTTTCCAAGGCTCAATGTTGTTCTCCCACTTTCCAACTAAATACATATTTTAACTCGTTTTTCGAAAAGATAAACAAAATTGTAAATGAAAACTGTTTCTTGATAAACTTTTTTTCTTTTTTAGAATTCTCTCGAGCAACTTGATCCAAAATTTCCACTCCATTATACTCTTCATCAATGTGATATGTACATTGTTGATGATCAAATTTCGCTAGGTAAATTACCTTCGCTCCACGTGATAATCGACAGTGAATATGTTTGAGAGCGGGGGAAGACGTGGCCTGCAAAACGGAAAACCTGCACACCGGTGTGGTGCTAGCCACACCGCCTCCGATGCTTAAGTCAGAAAAAGGAAGTAGGAGGGCTAGAGAGCAAGATAATGAGTCGAGAATAGAGTTCAGGTTTCCTTCCTCAGTGGCGAAGAGGGGTATAAATACCTGCTCATCCTCCTAGGGTTTTTAGGAGTTCAGAGGCATTTCGGGACAAACCAGACAGAACCCGGGAGCCCAGAGGCTGTAGGGACCAAACGGAGCCAAACGGGCTCGGCCCACGCGAGCGGGCCGAGTCAAAAGCCCGACCCCTTTGGTATTGGCCCGTCCCACTTGCCGGTTTCGCCTCTTGGGTCCATCTCCGGCGCAGCCCGAGCAGGGGGTCGGGCCAAAAGCCCGACCCCTTCGGTCTTGGCCCGTCCCACTTGTCGGTTTTGCCTCTTGGGTCCATCTCCCAGCCCGATTTCTCTCCGGTTGTCCTCGTCAGCTCCTTGTACATCGGGGTGGTCCAAAATTGCCTATAACATACATGGTAAATGAATTAATGATATAGACCTACCAAATATAAAATTGAATGTTTTTTAATTTAAGCATAAGAATAGAAAACGGAAAAAAAAAAGAAAAAAAAAAAAAAAAAAAGTCCCTACCAACAGCTGGAATCAAGAGGACTTAGTGGGCCTTTTCAAAGGCCCATATGGAAGGCCCAAAATCAAAATAAATCGGACAAACTCCGTAAAAAATCAAAAACTTGCTTCGACGCCCTATAAATAAATGCATCATCACATCTCGGTCATTCATCGATCTCGTTTTTTCATGCTCATTTTTTTCCTCATTTTTTTCTTCAAAAATTTCCTTCCTCTTCGATCTATAATTTGCAAGGGTCTTACCGGGGTTTATCCATTTTTCTCCATCAATTTTCCCTTTTTGTTTGAATTCTTGGATTCCCTCCATGTCGCTGACTTTCTGTAAACCCTAACGATCTTCTTCTTAGGGTTTCAATCTCGTGTTTTCATCTTGGAGGCTCCTCGGCTTTGAATTGTCTGTGTTGATCAAAGATTTCACATCACTTGTCGGAAAGCTCGGGGGAGTCTCTGCATTTCTTGGCCGATTTTGAAGTTTTTTGAGGCTTACAGGTTCTGTTTGGAGTTAGTTTTTTTTTTTTTTTTTTTTTTATCTGGAATTTCCGACGGACCTGCTTCTCTCGGTTTGGTTTTGAAGTCTCTGCAATTACGGGTTTCAGGGGGAGGAAATATATATTTGTTTTTCCCGCGAACTTTCAAGAAACTACTGACCTGCTCTTTCAATTTTGAATTTCGGGCGTTTTTTTTTTGTCCTGATTTGTTATGAATAGGCTAGAATGAGAGTGGCTCCCCATCTCAAATGACGTTTGATCGGAAAATGCTTGATTTTGGCGCTTAATAATGGGGTGAATCACGCAGTCCCAGTAAAACCTAAATGACACGAGGATTTGAATATGAGCCATGGAGGTGGGAAAATTACGAGAGAGAATGAAAACCAGGTGGATCGTTTTAGGAGAGCCGGAGCTGATGATGTTGGGCGAGAGGTGTCGAAGATTGCAGCAGCACAGATATGCCAGAGTCTGGGATTCCAGGGATCGAAGGAGTCTGCTTTGGACACGCTGGCGGAAATTGTAATAGTATATCTTAGTGATTTGGGAAAGATGGCGAAATTCTATTCTAACTTAGCTGGTAGAACTGAGTGTAATGTGTTTGACATTGTTAGAGGACTTAAAGATTTAGAAGCACCAGGGTCTCGTCAAGATGCAGAGGTTAGCCGTTGTCTTGCAGGTTCACGTACAATTCAAGAAATTATGGAGTATGTGAATTCGGTGCAAGAAATTCCATTTGCTCAGTCAGTGCCGCAGTTTCCTATTATTAAGAACTGCAAGGTATTGCCGAGTTTCATTCAAATGAGGGAAACACCTCCTAGCAAGCATATACCCAATTGGCTACCTGCTTTTCCTGATCCCCACACTTACATTTATACGCCAGTGTGGAACAAGAGGACGACAGACCCTCGCACTGACAAGATTGAGCAAGCAAGGCAGAGGAGAAAGGCAGAGAAGTCGTTGTTAAGTCTGCAGCAGCGGTTGGTAGTTAATACTGGCAATATAGAGGAAGAATTACCTAGTTTGGATAGTAACGCATCCCATGATACAGAATTGCAACCGAGGGAAAATGCTGTTTCTGTGGTCAAATCTCCTCTTAAACATTCAGATCACGTGTTCGATGACAGCAGTTCTGTGTTAGAGGCATTTGCTCCGGCCATAGAAGCTGTTAAAGGGAGTGGCTTTTATGATGACGAAGAGGGTGAGAAGAAGGATCTTCCCATTGTTAGGCCTGCTGTTCAATTTAAGTTTAAAACTGGGAAGAAGCTTCTTGGGGATTCTTTTGATTTGAACATTCAAAAGAAAGGAATTGGTAGAACAGCGTTCTTGGTTGGACGGGATGATGAAAGGGATGATAAGAAACGAAGAGCTGAATACATTCTTAGACAGTCTATGGAGAATCCGCAAGAACTCAATCAGTTGTGAATAAATATATTGACTGGCGTTCATAATTTAATCTAGGTATTCAGTATTAGCTGGTGCAATTGTTGCTTTTAGTTAACAGCATATCTTCCTTGTAGTACGGCCATTCTTGTAATTTACATTGAGTTCCTTGTATTTCCACTCAGGAATTTTTCAGAGACGCAAATGCTTGTGAAAAATTTATTGAGAAGGTCTCACGTCTCTTTTCATCTCTCGCAATGTGTTTTGAACTGTTTGTTCTGTTGTTGAGTTGTGGTATTGAATCTTTTGCTCTTTGGTTTGTGAACTTCTCTCTGGGAGTATCAGGTTCTAATGCAGAAGTAAGAGGTATGCCCCCTTGCTCTGCCTAATTAAGAATGCCGTTCAGCAATTCTTCTGTTTTGTTCTTTTAGTAATTTGGACACTTGTACTGCCTCTTTTCTTGATACCAGAATAAGGTCTTACAACCGACAAGAAAGGATGTCCAATGGGACTTCACATTTTAGTAAATGGATAAATGGGATTTGTTGTGCTTTGTGATCTAAATTTGCTTAGGATATGTGAGACGATTGATCCTTTTACTGGGCTATGGTGTATGGATCAACCCAGGTGGATTTCATCCCTCCTTTACAAGTCTTCATTGTTCCTTTGTTTTGTTGTATTAGATGTGATTCTGTTGGTAACGTAGTGATTTGAACATTTTCTAGATATGTTTGGACAATGATAATATGAAACGATAATGGACTTTCACATTGGCGATTACAACCTAGTCACTTAATCAACTTTATATGTGAAATTACGACTTTCAGGAGAGGATTCTTTGACTAACTTTAGGGAGATGCTTTGCGCACCCCTTTCTAGTCAAAACCCAAATTCCTTTTTTGCAGCATAAAGTGGGTAGAAGAAAGGAGGACGTTCAAGTCAAGCCTAATAAAACCAAGAACCTACTGGTTTCTTCTGGCAAAGGTAAGTACTGAAAAGTGCTCATTCTTCATAAATTCTTGATTGGCTATTTCTTCTTGTCTTTTGACTATCTGCTTGAAGTGAAGGACCAAATTATTTCATGGCACCGTTATGATTAGAAGGTATCCATTTCTCCATTTTACTGCGTTCAGATTTGATTTGAGCTTTTTTATGACTTAGATTTACCAAATCTCGTTTTCTCTGAGAATCCTACTGAACGTTTCTGAATGGTTTGGCTTGTCTTTAAGAGTAAAATGTTAAGCTGCAGGTATAGAGGGAAGCTAAAAAGATATCAGCACCTTAGTTTGGATATTCTATTCTACCTGTGCCGTGATTTGTCTCAATTACTATACTAACGCATTGGCCCTGCCTACTTCCCCCCAGATAGTGAATGTACTTTGTAAATGCACGAGGAGTTTAGATAGGTGGAAACTGAATCTTTACCATATCTGTTCAGAAGAAAAATGGCAGAAATGAGCCAAAATGAGCTTTAGCTGTTGAACTGCTGTAAGATCTTACATATGCCTGTGTATCGTTATTATTCTTTTAACTGTAAAGCTCAAATATTTTGGGTTTGTTTTCTTCCATACACGAGACCATCGTTCTTAATGTTGCCTGGTAAAAGATCATTGATTAAACAGTTATAATGTTCGAGTTTGTGGACTTGGACAAGGGAAGGATTTGAGATACAAGGTTCAAAGGCGTGTCGGCATGCAAGCCTGAAATTAGGCAACGTAAATGGTACGTATATGGAAAAAGTTATTTTGTATGCATATTTTTCTGTTCCCAATTGTTCACATTCACAGCTTTACACTTGGCGCTTTTCTTCCTCCATTCATGGAACTGTCTCCTTGCAATGCTGTGTTTATTTAGATCCTTTACCCTGCTGGCGAAGGAATTTCTCTCTTCTTGGGTCGAACACTCCTGCAGTTCAAGCTTTACCTAGACTACTCGAGGCTTTGACAAATGAAGCAGTGGAATTGTCATGAATGGTTCCTTAGCTAGCCCTTCGCAACAATACGCTACAATGTGGGAAGATGAATAAATTTAAGTTTTGCCTTCGTGTGCAATCCCTATACCTTGACCTTTCCAAGTTTCAAGTAAGAAATGTTTCATTATTTTGAATCTGAATCCTTATGATTACAAGCTGATGATATCGATCCGTTGCAAAACTTGGTTTTCTTATTGGTAGAGATGAGCTTGTCTGACTATTGCATTTGGATTTTTTTTTTTGGAAACTGATTGCATTTGGATTTTGTCTTATAACCTGATGAAATGTACATTAATTTTAGGATCTTCTTATTGATATTACTATGGTTTTCTCGAAAGAGTTGTTAGAGCTTTGTAGGTTTCACTTAAAAGAATGGTGTATTTGAAATTTTTGTTGACACAAATAGAAAGGCTGATGTGATTTGGTAAAATCTTTACTCTCATTGCCAAATAACTCATTCATAACTTTTCCTTTGTCTCCTTACCTAATTGCATTTGCAGTATGTGATTCATGGAGTGGAGATATTTAGGCCTCATTTTTTGTTTTTGAAAATTATGTTTGTTTTTTTCCAATTTCCTTACCATCGTTATCATCTTTGTCAAGGACATTTAAATTCTTAGCCAAATTCCAAAAACAAAAACAAGTTTTTGAAAACTATTCTTTTTAGTTTTCAAAACTTGGGCTTGGTTTTCAAAAACACAAAATCAAGAAACTTATGGGTGCTTATTTTTCAAAAACCAAAAACCAAAAACTGGGTGGAGATAAATATGTGCATATGATAAATTATCATGTATTCATTAGTATTCTTTTAAAAATGTTATTTATCATTTCATATCTAGTAGGGAGGGAAAGTAGATCCATCTAAATATAAATTTTCTGTTTTGGACAGGGCAAAAATGAATTTTTATGGTACAGTAAGTGAGCATGGAATCTGGTATAGAAAGTCACTGTATAATACTCATCTAGTTCATAACATCCAACCTAAGTTTAACTCGGTGTATATAGTAGCAGTTCATGATCGTTCAACCGAAGCTTAACTCAATGCTTAAAGTATTAGTAACTTGTTAGCTATGTCAACCAATCCGAATATAGTTGATTGATTAAGGTATTATAACTTTGACTAAATGATCAAAAATTTGAATCTCCATTCTCTTGTGTTATTGAACTAAAATTTTCTAAAAAATCTAATATGTATTTTTTTTTTCTGGAAATTGAATCATTGACATATTAAACTAGAAAATTAACCTTTTTGAAATTTCAATTCTTCTAAAATCTCAAACATGGTTGAACTAGAAAAAAATTACTAATGTTCTAATATCTGGATTTGTTTTTTCCCCTGAAATTTGAATTGCTTATTCATTTAACTATGTTCCAGTTGACTTTCTTTTCAACATTTTTTTTTTGAAAAATTCATTCCGACATATATATATATATATATATATATATATATATATATATATATATATAAAATGACATGTTTTAGTGAGAGAAATCACATTTAAATTTTTGTATCATGGCCATAAAAGCATATCATGTATAGGTTCATTCCATACCTATTGTGCAACATAACAATTACAAAAATACTCTCAACAATATCAATACTGTATCAAGCCTTGCATGGAAGGACATGCCCTGTCATGATAGAATATTCTAGATCTAGCAAAACAGACAAAATAAAAAATAAAAAATAAAAAAGATTATATATTATTTTAAATTATATGAATGGACAATTCTAGAAATTGAAAAGTCAAGGCAATGAGAAAAACGTTGAGATGCCTTCCTGTGTAGATGGGATGTGGTACCAAAAAAAACGTAATAATAAATTCTCTTCATTTTTCTTAACAAAATGCAGGTCTAATATCGATATTATATAACCAAGAGATATGGCTTCTTTTAGTCAAATTTTGTAAAATGATTGGTTGTCCCTTATAGGGTTTAAAGCTCCTAAAATATTTAATATTATAGATTGATGGTTAGCCGTTATATTAATGGGTCAAATTACAAATTTAATCTCAACTTTGAGATTTGTGTCTAATTTATTTTCAACTTTTAAAATTAGATTTAATCACAGGCCTAGTAGACATAAAATTCAAATTTATATTTAATAGATCAATTAACTTTAAAAATTATGAAATTGTCAAAGACTTATTAAACATAAAATTAAAAGTTTGAAGGTCTAGTTATATTTATAATAAGATATATGACCTTATTGATATTTTAGATGGTTTGAATGGATGACTTTGAATTTAATATTTTTTTCCCATGTAGAATCCACTTTCTCAAGATAAATCACAAACCTCGTTAGTTTAAGTCAGTTGAATTATGCTCTTGTTGGCAAGATTTTAGCTTTTTTGTACCATTTATGGTAGATTGCGATGTTTTTTTCAATTTATATTGGTTTTGTTTGTGGTCAAGTTCACGTATACTTAAAAAGTCATTACAAAATTGTATTTTTTTTTAGTTAGAGTTTATATAGTAAAAGTCAATATCCTAATTCATTTTTTTTTTAGTACATCGACATTTGGAGGTGAGAGGATTCGAATCTCTGATCTCTTGGTCGATGATACATGTCAATTACCGCTGAGCTAAGCTCGCTTAGGCTCAATATCTTAATTCATTACTGTGTTTGTAATGATCATATTTCTCATATAAATTATTTCTTGAATTTTCCATACATTTTCAATCTCCACGATGGTATGATATTGTCCACTTTGGACATAAGTCATCATAACTATGTTTTTAATTCACAAAAAATGTCTCATAACAATAGAGATATTTGTCTTCCCTTATATACTTTGATTATTCATTTATTAAGGCAATGTGAGACTTTGGCCACACTCTCTAATTCCCAACAAATCTAGTCAAACTAAACATAGTTTAACTAGCATAAAATATGTACCATCGAGGTTAGTGATTTGAATCTTCCCACCTCTCACACACATATAAAGACACTGTAATATATTTAAAAATAAAAAGTATGATAATAATATTACATCAAATGTCAACTCTGAACTAAAAAAAATATATAATAAAAAAGAATAATGACATTTGAAAAAACTCAACCAGAACTAATAATATAAAGTTGAATGTCTCTCCAATTCCTCAATTGTATGTGAGAAGTTGTGATTTGATTTTATCATGAATAAGCATAAAATGCAATTAAAATATTGGATCTAAAAAATGAAATAAGAAAGAAAGCTAAATTGTGTAACTTTCTTTTTAAACTATTAATTTGGTTCTTTCTTATCCTCAATACATACTTTGTAGCTTTACATATTTTTGACTTTGCAAATGTTGATATTGATATGACTTTTACACCTTTCTAAATGGTTTTGAATTGTTCATATTTATTAACATTGTAATTTTCCTTATCTTTTAATTATCTGTGCGACATTTGAATTTAAGCAATCATGATATAATTCATATTCCAATCATAATTTAAAATAAACTCTGAATTAAAATAATTTTTTTATTAACATAATTCATAAATTTGGTTTACTTGTTTCTAAGGTAAAAAAATATATATTAAAAAGTTATTTGCCAATTTTTTTATTCAAAAAGTTATTTACGACTAACTATTAAATTCTTGAATTGGCTTATACGTTTTGGATCATATATATAGTGTAACACTTTTTTTTTTAATAAAAAAAAAAATCTTTTATATTCGTGACATTTAAAAAATTAATAAGAATTTCACCATTTTGGTAAAAGAACTCTTGAACATTTATTATTATTATTATTTTTTAAGTTCAACAACATTTAAGGTGGATGATTCGAACCTTTGACCAAGTGTAGATGTTAAAATCTAACTATATTCATTTTGACAAACATTTAAAAAAATATATTTTAAAAATACAATGTGTAAGACATGTAAGCTAAAGTATATCAATGAAAATTTAAATCTTTAATTTTGTGGTCAGGAATATGTTGTAAAACATTACATAACGACCATGTTCAATAATCATTTTGTTTTTGCTTTTTAAAAGTTATGTTTGTTTTCTCTCTATTTCATTAGCATCATTCTAATATTTGTCAACGACTCATTTGAGTTCCCACCCAAATTAAAAAAAAAAAAAAGTTTTTGAACCAAAAAATCAAATGTTGGAACCAAAAGAAGTCGGTTATAGTTTTGTAAATTGAATAATTTAATTTGTTTCGATGAAATGAAATATTCTAGAACTGATAAAGAAGTAAAAAAATAATATAAAATAGAAGGAAAAAGGAAAAAAAAGAAGAACAAACCTTTTCTTTCTTAACAAGAAAAGGAGCGAGCTATGGCATAAATATCATATCCCAACTTCTCTCTGCTCAGATCTCTCCATATACATTCTATCGCCATTTCCCCTTTGATTTTGCTGTCTCTGCAACAACTCAGTCGCCTCTTGTCTTCTGCTCGGCCATCGACATGGCGAATCAAGCTGAATCCTCCGACTCGTAAGCCCTATCCCCAATTTCCCAGATCCCCATTCCAATTCCTCTTCATATTTTTCATTTCGTGTTTTCTCCGATGAGTAATTTCTGTTCTGATTGTTCTCTTGTTGCCTGATTCCGTTTCCAATGCGTTTTTTCTTTCCTCCAGTAAGGGTAACAAGAGGGATTTTAGTACCGCGATTCTAGAGCGCAAGAAAGCCGCCAACCGGCTTATTGTCGATGAGGCCATCAATGATGACAACTCGGTGGTTGCGCTTCACCCTGATACTATGGAGAAGCTTCAACTCTTCCGTGGCGACACGATCCTGATCAAGGTCTGATGTTATTCTCGTTTTTATTTGTCGTTCGTTGTCGTTTCCTTAACATATTTATCGTTCGTGGAGTTAGGTTTTTGGAAATGATATGCCCTAAGTGATGCTGCGAAATTGTGTAGGATCGGGGAGGTTTGCTCTTCCCTCTCTGGGTAGTGTGATGTGAATATGTTTTTATTTTCAACTAATTGGTGGTTCCAGTCGGTACTTAGGATCTGCGAATTGAGTGCGTTTTGACGTGTGGATTAGATGGCGTTATTAGCTCTTCTAGGCGGCATTTGATTGACGGGTTTGGGAAGTTTGATTTTTCGGACTCTGTGGTTGTTAGGAAGTCTAGGTTACGTTTACATTGCTTGTGGTTATACTGTGGAAATGAATGAGTTATAGAAGTTTACGTGGCTCGTGTGTGATTTGTGAGTTGTGAGTCGTGAGTTTGAGGTTTAAAGAAGTTATGAGAAACCTAGAAGACAAGTTTCGATAACCCGTGTAATTCTATTATTTCAACATATGAGTTAGCAAGTAAACTCACATATCAAATACAGCTTCAATTACAAAAACCATACCCATGAATCCAAAACCCTTACTCCCAATGCCCCTTTAATCTTAACCGTACTCTCTCTCTCCTCCACCCACCAAGTAAAATATGTATTCATTTCCTACCCAAAAGAAAAAAAAGAAGTGCCTATCCAACTAGATTATAGGACTAAACTTTTAATGCAACTTACTCTGTTAATTTTGTTATGTGTCTATGTGGGGGCCAGTGCAGTAATTTTATTTGCTCGATGTTGCTCTGAGTTGTGTTGCTTTGGGTGGGAAGAATGATATTTTCCCTCTGATTAGATTAGTGGATTTACATTGGGCATTTGCACCATCACTTCGTTAGATTGAGTGCAGATTCTAAATCTAATTACTCAACGATTGTATTAAAGGAGCAGTAATAGCCAATAGCAAAAAATTGGAAAAAGAAAATCTTACTTGTTTGTTCGATAAAAAAAAAAAATCTCAATTCTTTCTTTCTCCTTAGGCAAAATTCTGCAAGTCGTTCTCAACATTTTTACCATGATTAAAAAATCAGATTCAGAACATACGGGAGAAAACTTTGCATGGAGGAAGGAATTTTTAATTCATCATCACCTCTCTTTGTTTGTGAAAAGTTAGGGTTTTTCTTTTTCTTGTCGGTATATTTTGACCATGCAAAGCATGGGCGTATTTTGAGTCAGGTGCAAGTTCCCCCCGAAGACATTGGAAGTGCCGAGGCATTCTGCCAAGCTCGACCAACTCTTAAAACATTAGTTTTAGCCCGTGGCCTTTTGCTCATCTAGAGGCAATCTATTCATGGAGTCTTTAGTGGGTTATTTTCAATGTTATTTTAACGAATTATTGTTCTATTCATGGCAATCTATTCAATTTATTGCTCTATTCAACGAATTATTTTATAGTTTTTATTTCCAAGTTACCACCTCACTTTATTTTGGCTCAGGAGACTACTTTGACAATTTTGTCTGCTAGCATGATGTACTTATCATTATCAACTCTTGATTTGATTTGATTTTTATTTTTTTTTAATAATTTGATCAGGAGGAATTGTAGGCTTTTTGGTGGGAAGTATAGGATTTTTTTGGGGGGTTGAGGATTTTGCGGCCGTTTGGAAAATTGTTCTGAAGATTTTTTTGTTTTGTTTTGAAAACTGTTCTTGAAAATTGTGATCAGATAACTTATAAAGTTAATGTTATTGTGAACATTTCTGAAAAAATAATAATGACTTCCAGAACCCCCGCCTCCTCCTCTCTCAATTACATAATATTTTAAAATCTCCTTTGTTCTTGGAAGGAGGGGATATGTGTCTCTTTCTTCCCTTCTCCTCTTGTTCATTCTGGATTTCATTGAGTTTCTTCTTAGAAAAAATGTACAGCTTTCTCATATTCACAGCTCAAGGTCATTCTCGAATACTTGCAATATTTTGTTTGTAACTGTATTGGTTGTCTTCCTTCTGGAGTTCAGGGGAAGAAAAGGAGGGATACAATCTGCATTGCTCTTGCTGATGACACATGTGATGAGCCAAAAATAAGAATGAACAAAGTTGTGAGAAGCAACCTTCGGGTTAGGCTTGGAGATGTTGTTTCCGTGCATCAATGTGCTGATGTTAAATATGGAAAGCGGGTACACATTCTTCCGGTAGATGACACTATTGAGGGTGTTACTGGGAATCTTTTTGATGCATACTTGAAACGTGAGATTCTATCCCTGACCTATTTCCTTCCCTTAAAACCTGATTTGTCTCTTGTTTCTTGTATGATTACTCTATAATGATACCATTTCTAGTAATGTGTTAAAGATGTTCGTTTGATCCCTCCCCTTTCCCAATTTAGTGTATGATTACCAGGAATGATCTTTCTTTCAGTTACTTTTTACAATGTTCGTCTGGCACCTTTTCTTTCATGTGGCTTGTTCAGATATTTGGATTATGGATATATTTTGGTTGACTTGTGATACTTGAAATTGTAAGTCCTCTAATGTATTTTTCTGTGTATATTCCTACAAGTTCTGTTAAACAGTTACTCTATGCTTCTTTTTTATTGTTTATCATTGGCATGTGATGCATTGTCGGAAGCAGCCTTTTTATTGCTATTTTTTTTCCTTGTCAATGGTTGGGACTCCTTTTTTGCTGCAGCTGTAGGATGGTTGTCCTTGGTCTTCAAAACTTTCAATATGCTTTCCTAACTAATAATATGTATATATTTATGTCATGTGTGTTTTCAGTACATATGTTTAGATAGATCTGCTAGACAGGTAGATAAATTTTCATATGTTAAACATTGGGTCAATGATAAGTATCGATTTTTTCACTGTACATTATGTGAAGTTTTAATGTTTCTTAATTCTTATACTGTTCATATCATGCAGCTTACTTCTTGGAGGCCTATCGCCCAGTGAGGAAGGGTGATCTCTTCCTTGTGAGAGGAGGAATGAGAAGTGTAGAGTTCAAGGTCATTGAGACTGATCCTCCTGAGTATTGTGTGGTTGCCCCCGACACTGAAATCTTCTGTGATGGGGAGCCTGTGAAAAGAGAGGATGAAGATAGATTAGATGAGGTTGGCTACGATGATGTTGGTGGTGTTAGGAAACAAATGGCACAAATCCGTGAATTGGTGGAACTGCCACTGAGACATCCACAGCTTTTTAAATCCATTGGAGTAAAGCCACCGAAGGGAATTCTGCTTTATGGACCCCCAGGATCTGGAAAGACCTTGATTGCCAGAGCTGTAGCTAATGAAACTGGGGCTTTCTTTTTCTGTATCAATGGACCAGAAATTATGTCAAAGTTAGCTGGAGAGAGTGAAAGCAACCTTAGGAAAGCTTTTGAGGAGGCAGAAAAGAATGCTCCATCTATTATCTTTATTGATGAGATTGACTCAATTGCTCCTAAGCGAGAAAAAACTCATGGAGAAGTTGAGAGAAGGATTGTTTCTCAGCTCTTGACACTTATGGATGGATTAAAATCTCGTGCCCATGTCATTGTTATTGGGGCTACAAATCGTCCAAACAGCATTGATCCAGCTTTGAGACGATTTGGAAGGTTTGACAGGGAAATAGATATTGGAGTGCCTGATGAAGTTGGGCGTCTTGAGGTTCTTCGTATCCATACCAAGAACATGAAGCTTGCTGAAGACGTAAGATTTCTGTTGTCTATATTTATTTCTAATTGCCTTTGCTTGTTGGGTGCTGCATCATCAATGAAAGTACACTGGTTTTCCTATGTTGGATATTACAGGTTGACTTAGAAAGAATTGCCAAGGATACGCATGGGTATGTTGGAGCTGACTTGGCAGCTCTTTGTACCGAGGCTGCACTTCAATGCATTAGAGAGAAAATGGATGTGATTGATTTGGAAGATGAAACAATCGATGCTGAGATTCTTAACTCGATGGCAGTTACAAATGAGCACTTCCAAACTGCTCTTGGAACCAGTAACCCATCTGCTCTACGTGAAACTGTAAGTGCTTGTGTTATATTGGATCAAGTGGCATTAACTGCAATTTCCTTATTAATGCTCGTTTGTTACATAATGCACTTTGACTAAAATTGTGCTGTTCCAGGTTGTTGAAGTGCCTAATGTCAGCTGGGAAGACATTGGAGGTCTCGAGAATGTCAAGAGGGAACTTCAAGAGGTAATTGTGCTGCTGCAGAATATTCTCCTCCATTGAAGGAGATTGTGTGTGTGTGTGTGTGTGTTTAATTCGTTTTGTCATTTATTCATTCTCATCTGATTTAATTCTGTTTCTCAATCAGACTGTACAATATCCGGTTGAACATCCTGAGAAATTTGAGAAATTCGGAATGTCACCATCAAAGGGTGTTCTTTTCTATGGCCCTCCTGGATGTGGAAAAACTCTTCTAGCTAAAGCTATTGCAAATGAGTGCCAGGCAAACTTCATCAGTGTCAAGGGTCCTGAACTGCTTACTATGTGGTTTGGAGAAAGTGAGGCCAATGTTCGGGAAATTTTTGACAAGGCACGCCAGTCTGCACCTTGTGTTTTGTTTTTTGATGAGCTTGACTCTATTGCCACTCAGGTTTGTATTCCATCCTTGTGCAATTCTTCAACATTATTGTTGTGCAAGTCATCCTCGTGTTGAACTGTAGTTAAATTAATTTTTGCAAATCTTTTATAACCTTTTTGTGCTAAATTATCTGCAGAGAGGCAGCAGCGTGGGAGATGCTGGAGGTGCTGCTGATCGTGTTCTGAACCAACTTCTGACGGAAATGGACGGAATGTCCGCAAAGAAAACTGTCTTCATAATTGGAGCCACCAACAGACCAGATATTATAGATCCTGCACTTCTTCGTCCAGGACGTCTTGATCAATTGATTTATATTCCTCTTCCTGACGAGGATTCTCGTCACCAAATTTTCAAGGCTTGTTTGAGGAAGTCGCCAGTATCGAAAGATGTAGACCTTAGAGCCCTTGCTAAGTACACTCAAGGTTTTAGTGGTGCTGATATTACAGAAATCTGCCAGCGTGCTTGCAAATATGCCATCAGAGAGAATATTGAGAAAGTAAAATCCTGCACCATGAATTCTACCATCATTTGTTTGATCGAAGTGTTACATCTTTACAGTTTGCATGTATTGAAAAAATATTCACGATGCTTCTGTATTTGCAGGATATTGAGAGGGAAAGGAGGAGAAGAGACAATCCTGAGGCTATGGAAGAGGATGTAGAAGACGAAGTGGCAGAGATTAAAGCTGCTCATTTCGAGGAGTCAATGAAGTTTGCTCGTAGAAGTGTGAGCGACGCCGATATCCGTAAATACCAGGCATTCGCACAAACACTGCAGCAGTCAAGAGGGTTTGGTTCTGAATTCAGGTTCTCAGAAAACACTTCTGGAACTGCAGCAGCCGACCCGTTTGCAACCTCTGCGGGCGGGGCTGATGATGATGATCTTTACAACTAGGTTTCCATGTGTCATGTATTTTTAGAACATCTCTTCTTCTAATACTGCAAATTTGTGTCCTTTTCTCATATAAAAATCTGTGGGGGAGAAGGAGCCAACAGTTGGAGGGCTGTTTGGTCACAAACATGGCTTCAGGGCTCCCCCTTGGGTAGTGATACTGATACTTGCCTATAATGTAGACTTGAGTTGGTTATTTGCTGTTACTGCTTTAAAATGGATACTTTAGAACACCATAAGACTGCTGGTTGGGCACTACTGAATTTCTTCTCTCTATTTGCTTATGAATGATGAATCTGTTCTCTCTGAGAGAGGCTGGAAAAAAGAAGTTTTTTTTTTCTTCTCTTCAAACTCTTCAAAATATTTGAAACAAATGTTGAGTCTTGTTATAATCTATTGAATAATCAACTCCCTTGAGCTTTTTCTACCCCTCCAAAGGTAAGAGTCACTGTACTTTTCAATGAATGAGTCATTTATATTTTTCTTAAAGGCACATTCTATCTTGCGATTTTCTCCATAGTACGCTTTTAAGGCTTTATCCTCACGCTACTCTTTTTCAAAAGACAAAACGAACAGCAAATTTTGTCTCTCCACAAACACATACGAGATAGATCAAAAGGTTTACGTCAAAGAAGAAAAAGAAGATCAGAGGTAGAGATATTGTGTTGTTATTCTTATAGAAATATGTGTTGGATACTGTGATATTATGTACTTTTACTTTTTTGGATTGGATGTGTCTTTGCTATGTAAGCTAAGATTCACGGACACTCTAGTTTATGTAACTTGTTCATGTCTAACACATATTGGAAACTCTAACACTACAACATTTGTTGGATACATATTTAACTTGTTCATGTTTAACACATATTGGAAACTCTAACAACACTACAACATTGGTTGGATACATATTGAATACGTATCAGACACTTATTAGTACAAAAAAACATGTGTCAATACTAGACATATAAAGCCAATATGATTTCACTTGCTAGGGCACATGTCAAACACTTGTTAAGGCATAGATAGATCAGCATTAAATTCATTTTTAACCATATAGCATGAATTTCTTGACTTTGCATTCCCTTCTTGTATAATAGTTATGTGTGTTTCTAAAATTTTATATGTTATGTTTTAGATTTTCGAAAAGGACATGTAAGTACACCAGGTCGACCATAAAAAAATTGCAGATTATAAGACATCTTAGATCACACAGAGACAAATAATGTTACTCATATCTCTCTGAATATGGTTTTACAAAAGATGAGTTGAGAAAAATATTCAAAAACATCATCAAAGAAAGAATTACAGCAACCAGAGCATTGATAGGACAATGTTAACAAGGACATGTTTAGGGGTGAAGTAGATTGAGAGTGACAAGGTAGGGGCCAAAAAGAAAAAAAAAAAGAAAGAGAGAAAAGATTGAAAATAACTAAAACTCAAGGGGTCTTAATAGAAATAATTGAAAGATTGTGTCACCCATGCTTGGGAGCAAGAAGATTGGAAAATTAAGGTTAAATGTGGGATGTTTGGGATTCATTTGGATTTGTTGGTGAGTTGGGGAACGAGTCAACTTAATGATTGGTGTGTCAATGAAACCGAGTTCTAAAATGTGGGAGTTTTGGGATTCATGTCCCTTAAATTTGGTAAATTTGGTGCCTATATTTGATTAGACTAACCCCCACTTTATGACCAACCACACAAAACCCACTTATCAAAATACATGGATTTTAATGGGCCCCTTTGCAAAATTCTCTCTCTCTCTCTTTGGATCAACTAAAAGATTTTGTGTTTAATGAGATAATTACAAATTCATTTTAGAATTATAAAGATAGAGTTTGCAAAATCAACTATTTTTCTTTTTTAATTAATAAAATCTTTTGAAAATATTCTTTTTATCATTTAGTCTTTATTTATCTAAATTCTACTCCAATCATGGGGCAGAGTTGGGGATGTTCATTACACTGTGTCTGTATATAATCTTTCAATTCTAAAAGGTTTACGAACAAACTAGACAAAAAAGAAAAAAAAAACTTTAAAATATGAATTTCTTTTTAAACAAAACTTGGTTGCATACTGTATGTAGAGATTCCCATTAAAATCTTGACAACAAAGAAAGAGGAAGGGAGAAATGAGATTTTTTTTTTATCTCTCCTAGTTGTCAACATTTTAATGGTGCTATGCAAGGAGATCCCTACATACCGTATGCACCAAAGTTTTTTCCCTTTTTTTTATAGGATATTTTTCTCCCCTTCCTACTATCTTGTGAGTCTCTTATATTATTTTTCCAATAGTAAAAACATTATCCTTTGAATATTAAGTATTGATTTTACCTCCCTACTTCTAAGTTACTAGAAGACCAATAAAAGTTCATAATATTATATACATTGAAATTATCTTGGAGAAAAAAACATCTTTTATTCCTCAAATTAGAAAAACAATTCTACATATATATGTTTGCATATATTATATTTTTGTTCAAAAGACTAGAAAATTGCTTTGAAAACTATAACTCATAGCCCTTTTTTTAATCTCTTACATCTCCTAAATATTTATAACCACAAGAATTTAAAAAATAATAATATATATTTTTTTTTTTTGGAAAAAAAAAGAGTGGTAGGAAAGAGGAGACATGGTTAGTTGGCAGTGAAATGTGATGCATAAAAACAAGTTTGATTAAGATAGTACCATAATGGTAACAAATACACATCAAATCATGTCATATACCATTTGCCTATCATTATGATGAGTGATGGACAGCCACATCATATCATACTACCTTTTCTATTCATTTCACATCCTATGTCTCCCACCACTTTTTTCTTATTGGATACTTTTTTTTTTCCTTCTAAATTTTAATTTGATTCCCAATTTTTGTAAGTAAAAAATAAATTGGGAGACTTTTTTTATTTTATCTTAGGGGCCGTTTGACCCACTGTGTTGGTTATAATAGTGGGGACTATTATAACCAACCCAATGTTTAGGGCACCAATAAAAATAATGGGTGGAGTTGGTTATTTTTCCCCTCCGTGTTGGTACAGTAACACTATTCAACCCACCCCAATTATTCTATCCATTATCTACAGTAACTATTTTCTCTCTTCTTCCATGTGACTCATTGACTTTTCTACCGACAACCGGCCGACGACTTTTCCGGCGACCGGTGTCGACTTTCCGATCACTTTTCCGGCGATCACCGATGATTTTTTTTTTTTTTTTTAATATTCTCTTCTCGTTTTCATTTCGAAAAATATAAAAAACGAAAAAAAAAGGTAGAAAAAATGAAAGGAAAAAAAAGGGAAAAAAATTTCAATCGTCGAAAAATTTGTTGGTGGTCGTTGGAAAAATCGAAAAAATTATAGAGAGTTAGATACTAGGTTGTCTTTGTATAAATATGGAGTTTTATTACATAATTACTTTTGATAATGAAGTATATGAATGTTTACCTTCATCGTACCATATTTTTCATTCCAAATTATACTTATCGTATTTAAGTTTACTGTGATAATAATAATTTTTTTAAAAAATACTACTCAAGTTTTTATTTTATGTGATTTCTATTTTATTTGATTCTTTTGATAATGAAGGTAAAATGAGTTTTGAATAAGCCTTTACCATTTTTATGTTGGAAATACAGAATATTTTGTGAAAAAAACCATGACTCTGAAACAAAGAAATCAACCTTTATCTTAAGTTATTCTTGTTTCCTTTTAAGTTAAGGACATAATTTAACCTTATACCTATAACCTTATTATTATTATTTTTTTACCGCCAAACTCAAACATTTTTCTTATTAATATTTGCAAAATATGGTATTTGATGTACAAAGTTGCATGAGGAAAATAAACAAAAAATTCAGGAAAAAAAATAATTAGCTTGAACCTTTGATTCAGAACCTAATGTTAAACATATCAACATTGCAAACACATACTATTTTAACTCATACTAAAATAATCTGCATCCCAAACACAAACTATTTTTTCCTAGACTATAATAATCTGCACCCCAAACACAGACTATTTTATCCCAAACTATAATAATCTGCACCCCAAACACAAACTATTTTATCTCAAACTATAATAATCTGCACCCTAAACACAGACTATTATAACCCCCCAGCTATTATAACCAACCCAACGTTAACAGCCCCTTAGAGTTCAAACCACAATGGGTTAGAAATTTGAACATCTGATTTCTTGATTGAAAAAGTATATATGTCTTGACTAGTTAGATTATGTTCAATTTGAAATTTAAGTTTTCGATTTAAATAGTATGCACTTTATCTATGAAGTTGTACTTTGATTAGTAGTTGATTGGTAAATTTTTACATTTGTTTAAGGTTTTTTTTTTTCCTCTCTCTCTCTTTTTTAATGGTTCTTGCATTTTAATTTGGTAATTGAGTACTTTGATGTGTAATTTAGTCTATCATAGTAATAATTTTGTTTATGTTTTTTTAATAAAAATATTCTTTCTATTGACGATTTTAATAATTTTGAAAAAAGAAATATTAAAATGTTAAAATTTTACTATTTCTATTTCAACCATTCTCAGTCTGTTGAATGGGCAACAGTAAAGAGAAGCTGACGTTTTTTATCCATCATTTACAACGTGACATCTTTTGCATTTTTCACATTACGGATTTTTATTTATTTATTTTTCTTTTTTGAGAATTTTCACATTATGGAAATTATTACAAGGTATTGTAATCTTTTGTTGAGATGATAAATCTATTTTTTTTTAATAACGCATTGTCATTGTATTTTATGTCCACAGAAGATAAATCAACTAACAAGTTTCACATTGTCAAAGTGAGTCTAGCTCAACCGTAATTGACATATACTCCTAACTAAAAGGTTAGAGATTCGAATCTTCCACTCTCAAATGTTGATGTACTAAAAAAATAATAATAACAAGTCTCACATTTGATTCTTAACAAAAAAAAAAAAAAAAAAATCTCACATTTGAATCCTCATCTCACATATTATGAAAAAAAAAAGTTATTATATTTATAAATAATTTCACATTTATTTATGGTAAAAAAAAACTACTTAGGTGACGAAAGATAAACAAAATTATTATATTTATAAATAATTTTACAATAACTCAACCGATTAAGATGTGTTATATTCTTAGTTGTTGAATTTTTTATTTAAAAAAAATACAAAATCTCTTACATCAACCTTTTGAACACTCTTCACTTATGGACAAATTATTAGGTGTTCCTAGTACAATGAAGCTCCCTCTTTAAAACCATCGAATGTATATCTTCAAATTTATCTGCCCTTTAATAACGACAGGATACAAAATCGAGATATGCTTATACAATTTCTCTTTCTTACATCCAACTATGCAAAACTATCTACCTTATTGTATGGAGAGCACCTAATAATTTCTCTCACTTATGGACTTGAATAAAATTTGCACAAAACTTAACAAGTTGGTTATCAAAATTAAATGCGAAGAAGGAACTAACAATACATGATGTTCCGAACGTAACGCTCATAACCTTTCACTGTAATACCACGTTAGATCACGACCGGATCCAAAAATTGAAACGGATGGACCAATTACACACAAACCTAACTAGCAAGTGAAAGAATTGAGTTGAAAAGTTGGGTTTTTGAGGTAGCCATTGAAGAAAATAGAGAGAGTGAAACCCTAACAAGTCTTGATTTAAATAATTGAAAAAAAAAAAAAGAAAAAAAGAAGAGACGTCAAAATCAGAAAGGAAAGAAAAGAGGGGAGAGGGAGGGCCGCACGAGGGGTCTCTGAGAAATCAGAAGAAGTTGCAGTCGCAGATGCAGATGCAGATGTTCCCTTTTTCTTTCTTTTTTTCTTTTTTTTTTTTTCTTCTCCTCTCAACGATTCTACCTGTCGGCTCCCACTTTCTCTCTCCTCTCAATTTCCGTTTGTCATGTCGACATTTTCATATGTTTTTTTTTTTTTTAATTTAACAACATTTGTGGGTGAGAGGATTTAAATATCTGACTTCTTGGTCGAGACCTAGTACAAGTCAATTACTGTTAACTATACTCACTTTGGCTCGATATTTTCATATGTTCATGGGTCCAATGGATGGATTGATATTTCTCGTATATCATAGAAAATTAACAAAGAAAAATTTGAACTACATGTTTAGTCTTTTGACTTTTGAGGTTTGTGTCTATTTGGTCTTTGAAAACTTTTAAATGTGTCTAATGGATTGACTAAACTTTTAATTTTGTGTTTGATGGGTCTCTAACAAATTTGAAAATTTTAAAGATTAATTGATTTATTAGATATAAATTTGAATAGTTTGTTTAATGAAATTTTGTATTTTCAATTACTTTGTATCTAGTAGATTTGTAAATTTTAAAAGAATTGAAAATTTAAGGATTAAATTGGTGATTTTGAAAGTTCATGGACCAAATAACCACAAACCTCAAAGTTCATGGACTAAGTTTGTAATTAACAGGAAAAATTCACTAAAATTGAAGTTTTATAGATATTATTTTTAAATTTCAATATTTTTATGATCTTTTTATATTTATAATTTTTTTTTTCCAAAAATGTCAACTAAAATTGATATTTTATTAATATTTCCATTGATATTTTCATAAATTCAGATATTGACATTTCTATCAACATCGACATTTGAAACATGTGTATATATATATATACTCATTTCATTTTCTCAAAAGAGAAACAAAAGTGTGGGTATATATACCCCTTTCATTCTATTGTGTGTACATATATAAAACCATCTTTTCCTTTCTTTTCTTTTTTTTTTTTAATTCCATAAACCCTAAGGTTGCTAACCTTAGCCTAGCATGTCCCTATTGCCTTCATTTCTATGTTATTATACACTTCTTCAAAGGTATGGTTTGTATATGTCATTTATTTATGTAGTCTTTCTTCTTTTTCTTTGTCATATATACTATTTCATTCTTTTTTGTGATTCTTCCTTTTCTTTTTTTATTTTTTTTTTAATTTTTTTTTATGTGATTCTCCCGTTTCTTTTTATTATATATATATATATATATATATATATATATATATATATATATATATATATATATTTATTTATTTATTTATTTATTTATGTGATTCTTCCTTTTTAATTGCTATATATATTTTTATGTGATTCTTTTTTTTTTTTTTAATATTTTTTCATGTGATTCTTTACTTTTCCTTTTTGAATATTTCGATGTTAGGATTGTGAGTTTGCCGAATTTCGCTTTGGTTTTTATTTTTGTTGAAGTTGGAAAATTTTTAATGAAGAAGGGATTTGGTGATTCGATTTGATGACATATCTAGGAATTAAAAAATAAATGCATTATGAACTGTCCTTTTATTTAGTGGGAATTTTAGATATTCTTGGTTGTTGATAAGTTTTTAATTGAATTCAACATTAAAAAAAAAAAAAAAAAAAAAAAAAAATGAGGCGGAAGAAATAGATTTTTTTTTTTTTTTTTAATTTATGGATCAAGTTAGGAGACATTATAATTATAGTCTACTCAAAAGTCAAGAGAGAAAAAAAAACTGTTTCAAAAAAAAAAAAAAAAGAGAGGAAAAAAATTAATTTAATTTTTACAGAACAAATACCATTTTACACTGACAAGCTAGCACATAAATTATTACTTGTCACATTATTATTATACACATTAGTGTTTTAAAATTTATGCTTTTTTATGCTTGATGTGACACCTCTTCATGTTGGTTAAAACTTTCCAAAGTTTTTTTTTTTTTGACAACAAAAATTTTCCAAAGTTTGTAGCTTTCAAATTCGCCTATTTGAATTCATTAATGTTCAATTCCTTTATATATATATAGACTCATCATGTCTTTTTATTATTTTCAAAACTTTTTTTCTTTCTGCAATACAATGAATCTTTTTGAAGAAAATGACTATAACTAAAGAAGGGCGATGAATTTCTTTATTTTCTTATTGAAGACAATGAAAATGAGGTCTCTTTTTAAAAATGTTCCTTATTATAGAAAGGGATGAAGAGATAAATATACAAAACATTTTACTTGAATAAATAATTAAAAACACCAATTTTTTTTTGAAATTAATAGCAAACATTTGTAGGAATTAATAAATTGTCTCGAATTACTTTCAAATTTGATTGCAATATAAAAAATATTATTTCATATATATGGTTAATAAATTGGTAAATTTTGAATATATAGTCAAGAGGTGTGCATCAAACAGGCTTAATTATTATGACCCTTTTTCTCTATGGTTCAAATTCTTTTATCATTCAAAAATGGAAAAAAAAAAAGAAAAAAAAAAGATGGGCTTTGACAAGACAAGGTTTTATATTAAGAGAGGACACAAAAGAAAATAATACAACAACAATGGATGCTTGTTCTTGTCTGATGTTTCCTTAGCAAAAGGCTCCTAGTGATTAGATTATTGTCTGAATTGACAAATCATGTGGGATATTTAGAATTATAACTTTGTTTTAATGAATTAAATTTATGGGTTTAATTATTAGGGAGATATATAATATATACTATAATTAATTAAATGCAATCTTTTTTAGAACTTTATGTTATAAATGATAAGTCATTATCGAAGTGGCAAAATGAAGTTAGGTTGCAATTATTCTCTTTGTTTCAATGATTTAAATAGTAAAATTCTTCTTGAAACAATTGTACTTTTATTCATTTCTTTCTATTATTGGCCGTGCCTAAACGATTAATAAAGTTCTAACTCTCTAGATGAGTCGTTTTCAAAAAAAAAAAAAAAAAAAAAAAAAAAAAAAAAAAAAAACTAGATGAGTCTAAAACAAATTGTACTTATCTAAAATTTGAGAAATAAATTATTGAGAGCTTTTAGATGTTCTTTTCTCCTCACTCATATAGAAGATATTGAATAGTCCTCTTTTTAAAATTTGGACTTGAATTTGAAGATTGAGTGATAGATCAAGCGTGGATCTAAAAGTTTGAAGTGACACAAAAGTCAATTTAATTATTTTTTCACATAGACTGTCATATGACGCGATTGCTAAAAAGAAATTACGAGTTTAAAGAATTTAAATTCACAAATCATATGATGTGACTGGAAGAAAACTACACGTGTTTTCAAAGGATTTGAACGCATGGCCTCTTATTCTCATCCTCTTCTCCCTGGTCACATGATGAGAACATAAGGAATTAAATGAACTCGATGTTCTCTCTCCAAACATTGAAAAAGTTTGAATTCATCAGACACCACCATTAAAATATTGACAACTAAGAAAGAGAAAGGTAGAAAATGAAAATTTTTTTTTCTCTCGGTAACATTTTAATAGGGGAGGGAGAGAGAGATCCAATTACACCAATTAAATGGTAAGCAACATCTACATCAAAATTTTCATTTCTCCCATGATGATTCATTCCTAAAAAAAGACTCCAAAAAGCATTATTTAAGACACAAAACAAATCAAAATGCATGCTATATCCAATGTCTCTTACTCTTAACCACAACAAAGGAACTAAATTTCCATCCATCCATTTCTCCCTACCTACTCACAAATAAACTCAATGAATCAAACTCCCAACAAAAAAAAAATTACACAAAAATAAAAAAAGAAAAGAAAAGAAAATCCCTCCAATTGGAAACAACACATGAAAAAAAGGTAAAAAAATTATTGTAGAATAATAGAGATAGAGAAAGAAAAAGAAAGATTTGAAAGAAGAAAAAAAAAACCCATTGATAAAAAGAGAGAGTTTTTCAATTTGTTACCATACAAGGGAGAGAGAGAGAGAGAAAATTGTTGTGAAGAAACCAAAATGAAGCACTATTGTTTTGTACTTGGGGAATTACCTCCTATGAACAAACTAAGAGAACAAAAAGAAAACAAGAACCACATCGGCGGCGGCGGCGGAGGCGGCGGCGCGTGAGATATCAAGGGTCGCCACGCTCGTGCCAGCAAAGAAGCATAGCGACACAGCGGCGAAGGATGTAGAATTTAGTGCGCTGTTTCTTGACCAAATTGCTGCATTTTTGGCCAAAGGATCTACAAGGATCACATGGGTATTCCCCAATTTTACTCTTTTCTTTCCCACCTTCTTCCATTTCTTTTTCTTCTCTACTTTTATAATGCAAATATTCAACCAAATAATGTACTGCTACAACAACTGCCTCTCCCCTTTCTCTTTCTCTTTCTCTTTTTATAGTGTTTTTTTTTTAAAAAAAAATAATAATAATAATAATAATCTCTTTCTCTTCCTAATTCTGGGTTTGTGTTGAAAATCCCAAACCCAGATTTATTCTATAGAGAGAGAGAAAAAAAGAAGAAGAAGAAGAAGAAGAAGAAGAAGAAGAAAAACAGATGGGTTTTGTGTGTGTAATTGACTGTTGAGAAATAATGGAACCCACCATTTTATCAACAAGGGATTGGTAACAGGCAGCCATATGAAACAAAGAATGGGCCAATGTTCTGCCACACCATTTCTTTTTCCCCTCTTTTTTACCTCATTTTCCTAGTGGTAATTTTTGTGCATTGGTTTTTTTTTTTCTTTCAATTATGGGTGGGGGAGGATTCAATCCTATTGTTATATATATACACGCTAGGATTTTTGATAAAATATTAGAAGAGAGCAATCCCACATGTAAACGTCACGAGAGAGTGATGAGCTCCAAGTAGTGTAAAAGGAAACCTATGACTTGGGTTCTGAATAATCAAAACTAGAATCGCTTTAAGTTTGGTGTACTAACCCTAGTTGTGTGAGTGATATAAAGTTTTGAAATAGTGTAAATTTTTTTTAAAAAAATTAAAGTCAATGAGAGAATTCGGTGTGATTGTAATAATTTTTCGCATAGTGGGATTTCTTTGGTTTTCCTTCCGTTTTAGAGTTTTTCAAGTAAATTCTTGTGTTTCCTATTTTTGTTGTCGTTGTTTTAATTTTCCCGGTTAATTTTCTGCTTTATTTCCTATGGTAGAATTGAAGTTTTTTTCTAACATATGTGTGTATGTATGGATGTATGTATTTGAATTCAACATGTAGTAGTGAAGGGACCCGATATCTAATCTCTTGATCGAATATAGATATCTTGACCAATTAAGTTATGTTCCAATTGTCTATTATAGAAATTAATGTGAATGTTATTGTTTTAGAATTTGTATCAAGTCAACTCAACAACTAAATTTGATCAATTTGTTTTTGTAACTTTTCTTGAAACTAATTTGATTTTAACATAAAATGATAAACCAGATTCCATGAGAAAACATTAAGAATAAAAAGTACATTAAAAAGTTTCTCTTTCTTCTTTTTTTTTTTTTTTTTCCTTTCCTTTCTTTTTTAATTATTAGTGACAAGGAATTGAGTCGGTGAATAAGCTCAAAGATCCCAACTATATGTTAGAAGGACAATTTTTATGACCTAATATCTATGACTGTCCCTATGTGTTTTTAAAAGAAAGAAAAAGGGACCAATAAACTAATAGAATTTTCTCTATTTTAGTATGCAAAATTGTAGATAATGTTATATAGATTTTTCATGGGACAAGGGGGTTCAAATATCAATAGTCCCCTACTACCCCCCTTGTGATATTGGAAAATCTAAAATATTCAGAATATAAAAAATAATCATTCTTGAAATTAAATATTTTAATAAAGCAATGGTCAAAAATATTGGATAATATCTATTTAACAATTAATGAATTCAATGTACAATAGAGGGAATTTCAAATTCATGTACCTTAAAATGATCCATTACCAATAAAAGGTAAAGAAGGGACCCAGATAGTAAATGATAAGAATATTTTAAAACTAATGTGTAATTTTAAAAAATTTCAAGACTTTTAATATTATAATAATGATGAAGAAAATGGAAAGAAGTAGGTGAAGGTGAAGCATAATATATAAAGGTTAAAATACCAATTTTGTCCCTATATTTTGAAACTCGTTCCATTTTAGTCTCTATACCTTCAAATGTCAAATTTAGTCTCTATACTTTCAATAAATCTTAAAATTAGTTCTTATGGTTGGTTTAGACTTAGAGTGAATTTTTATCGAACTTGGTAAAATAAAAACAGTAATTTTCATTCAAGAAAAGACTCAATGTGATTATGTTCTTATTGTCATATTTATAAACTAACCGTAAGACTAATTCTAAAATTTATTGAAAGTACGTAAACTAAAATAGAACAAGTTCGAACGTACATCAACCAAAATAGTATTTAAATCTATATATAATTATATTATTATATTTAGGCAAGCAGGAAAGTTGGAGATGCTGTAAAAATGGGGCCTGCCATGTGCTAAGCCAGCATGAGTTGGTCTTTTTGGTCTTAGGAAAGCCCTTTTGAATGATGGGTCTCCATCTTTCACAATCCATACAATCATTTCTCCCAACTTAGTTTTCCCTTAAAAAGACTGTATTATTTATGATTCCATGATTTTATTTGCAAATCATTTTTCTTTATGATATTTATAAAATCCCTCTTTTGAGTTTTAACAGCACTTTTCACTCATTTTTCTGCTACCTTATTGAAACTGAACCACAGCAAGAGGAATCCAAGCTTGATGATCCCCCATCCATGGCTCAAGAAAAAGGGGAAAGACAAGATTTCAATTTCATATATTTGTGTTTCTTTTTCTTTCCTCATCTTTTTTTTTTAGATTCATTGCTTATGCTTCTTCTTTTTCTCGAGCTTTGAGGACGATTTCCCGATCGGTACAGTACTGTTCTCGAAAAAAGTATTGTTTCTTCATTTTCATTGAATATGATCTCTGAAATGAATTAAAAGATACATTTTAAGATGTCAGCATATATCATAAGTATCTATTGCTCAACATCTTGAAGAACAGTACCAGGTTGTACTGCACCTTAAAAAGAATACAAAATGACCTTCATATACATACATAGCTGTTGGACTTACAAAAGTATTGTTCGTACCCTCTTGATGGAGACCTTCCATCTTCCCAAAACTACAGTTTCTGATATTGTGTTTGGAAGATGAAATGTTCACAACAAAATGCATTGGCCATGTGATCTTAAGTCAGTAAATCGGCATACGCAGCGAGTCCTTGGCTGTTGCAGCATCGTTTAAGCTTGTACAAGGCTCGGCTTTCGAGCTGCCGCACCCTCTCCTTGGACAAACCAAACATGTTGCCAATTTCCAGCAGTGTCTTCTCTCTACCATCTTCGATACCAAATCGTAGTCTGATGATCCGTCTCTCTTTTGGACTGAGAATGCTAAGGAGATTCCGAATGTGCCTACGCATCAGCTCCCTTTCCACGCTGACGTCTGGGGTGTCGACTTCAGAGTCTGCAGTTATTTCCTGTTATTTGATTCAGAATGCATTCTCAGATTATGGTAGAGAGCTGTTATAGCATGATGTTAGAGTGAATCTATCCCATGCCTAAATGAATCGATGCCTATATATGTAATGAACTCTATAAAACCATGAAGGTATCTATGCACTTTATATGATTTCATTATTAAATTGTAGCAACCAGTTCTGTAATATATATCTTCCAATGACACCAGCAAAGCAGTTTATAGTCATTATCCAGTGACAAACTAATACCGACGCAGGGCCAACAGACAAATGATGGAACTGAGCAAGATGGATTTTTCAATAATGGCAACACATCTCTTTGATCTCTATTCCTGACATCATTATTGTCTTCCACATTTAAAACAGCTTCCCTGTCAGATGATAATTACCAGTATAAAGTGAATTTCATTTGCAACCTAGCATTTAGCAATTCGGCACGGTTCAATAATGTTCCTTCTCTCTGAGCCACATTTTCAATAAAGTAGTGCCAGACTTGCAAGCTTTTTGGAAGGTAAATATCTTAGATCTTAATTTATTGGTTAAGAGTCAAGAGAAGAAGTGATAGATACCTGAAAAGTGGTATCTTGGTCAGCCCATACAGGTTGCTGCAATGAACGCGGAATTCTCGACATAAACAGCAACTTATCCAATCTCTCAACTGTAATTCCAACATGTGCAGCTAATTCTTCTTTGGATGGTTTGAGATTCCCTGCCCGAACAAAATAATTCTTTGCCTCTGTTACCTTTCCAAGGAGGCCATATACATTTTCCTGCAAATGTTATAGAAATTTTATTATACTTGTTACCTTTGTAAAAAGGATAAAACAGTTAACTGTGTAATGAAAAAAGGTTTAACTGAACAATGAGATTTAATCGTTTATTTCTTCAAGAACAAACCTAAAAGACTAAGTAATTATCATTACCGGCAAACGAATAGTTCTAGAGTGTTCGAATATGGCCTTCCTGATTGATTGCCTAATCCACCAATAAGCATAAGTGGCAAAGCGGCAACCAGCTTGTGGTTTGAATTTTTCGACACTCTTCATAAGTCCCAAGCTTCCTTCCTACGACAATATCAGAAATGAACCATGAAATATCAGTAGCCTATTCATATATCTCAACATATTAGATAGAGAGATCCTATTCCAAATAGAAAACACAAACGTTTAAATAAGAATTTTGAACCTTTAACCAGACCCTCGACTTAAATAACTCAATATTAAGTGATTTGCATAATTCCTGTACAGATCAGGACTTCATATAAAGCTCTCAGCAATACACGAGAAGGAACAGTTTTACCAGCAAGATTGTGCAGAGTAATATGTTAAGATACTAAATTTGAAAGTCTGATTACACCAAAATCACAGTACAAACTCCACCTATTCGAGATGGTGGTATCTCCGGCACCTTTCTTACAGATAAAGAAAAGTTTAACAAAAGACTAAGCATACAACAATATTTATAACTAAATTAAACCGACTAAACCAAACAGACTTTCCCAAAATACACCAGCACTAAATCTGATGATGGGGAAGAGGAATTTCCACTTCTACCCCTCCTCACGTATGTGTTAATAATCGGCGGCCTGACATAATGTTTAGTGTATTGTAGAATATAATGTTACGTACAACAGAAATAGTAGTGAAGCAGTGCCTGATTCTTAATTTTGGTTGACATCCTACATGAATGAGCCTTCAAATAAAGGTTCATAAGTAGAATTTAGATCATGTGCCACGTAGATCACCATGTCTATTGCCTAAATTTTCAGATCTTATATTTGTTTCAAGATATAATTTGGGTAAATAATTTACAATCTGTTTGGTAAAGACTAAGAATTATGCCATGGCATAAATATAAGGTAATATAGACTAACAGACAAATGCACAGATGAGAAAAGCAGATACTTTTAAAACAAACAAGAAAAAAAAAAATCCAACTTAAGCACAGTGCCTTAAGCAGAAGGTTTGAGAAATACATGTCTAGCACTCTGCTCAGTGTGCCCAGTGGCCTACAAATTTTGACAATTGAACTCATCTACTGACTGGAAAGGATGGGAGTAAGGGCTTTGCACCACAGATGCATGCCTCATAGTTAGGGCATAACCTGCAATAAGTCGTGAAGGCTAAGACCACGGCCCTGATATTGTTTAGCGATGTGAACTACCATTCGCAAATTTGCATTAATCAGCTTTTCGCGACTGACCCGAAAGGAGTGGAGCTGTGACTGTAAGCGTTGACAAGTAAGCCCTAGAGCTTCAGCCCATTCAACCAAAGTTGGTTCACGGCCAAACTGGGATTGAAGTCTAGCTTTCACATTGTCCAATACCATTAAATCCTGTTAAAAGGTTTTACTTTATCAAGCACGTATAACAATCCTAATGAATAGAAGACATATGAAACCTGAAAACTGAAAATAGATAGCCTTCACATGCCTACCTGGATTTGGACAATCAACTCGGACTCTTCTTGAACTGTTAAAAGCTTCTTTGTTTCAGGACCCCACAAGAACAGTCGTAGAGGATCATTAGGATCAACATTTTCACTTGTTTTTCTCCGTGTATCTTTCCCTCGATTATAAGTCTCGTGAATCGTTGTTACATGTTTTGGCACCCTTCTCTTCTTGGATCGTCTATCTTGCAGCTTGGTTGACTTTACAGTTCTCTGCTCCTTGCTTAGAGAACTAACCAAAGAATATATCCCAATATGAGCAAGATTATAGTCGCAATGAAACTATTATACCAAATGTGGCTATCATAAATTGTGCACATAAGATCAGAAAAGCATAACTTTTTTTTTTATCTAAGAAAAGCATAACTTACTCCACAGAAAAAGAAGAATCAAGATCGGTTCCAACTAATTCAGACTCATCCACTAATGATGCTACTTGTTTTGAAGCTGACAAAGCTTTCTTAGCAAGGGCAATGACGTTCTCTGGCTCATCTTCAACAAGCACCTCCCTCTCGGTATTATTAGATTGCTTTACCACTGATGATATCTTATATTCCCCCATTTGTAAGGATGGCCATCTGCAGAATAATTGTATTTACTCAATATGAAAGAAAGGATGCATTATGGATACAGATTGCTATTTGTATATTGATAAAAATGGACAGAAGAAGGAAGTTTAGTTCTTCTTACGATGATAATAAACCAGGCCACTCAACCGCTTGATGCTTAAGTTCCCAGACCAGATGATCATGGCCACTTCGGCTCTCTTCATCGAATGAAACACTCCTCTCGATCAACCTCCGATCTAGAGTCATCTTCACAATGGGCAACAAATGAACCATTAATTAGAATTCCCAAATGCAAATGTGCACATACAGATACATATAAATACTTGAATATTTATAATTGTGTGCTTGTGAGAAATAAAAAGATAGAGCATGTGTAAAGACAGAAACTGGAAAAACATCAATACAGACATCAGCACGGACATGTCGGTCAGAGTATGCTCAGTGAAACTAAGACATTACGCAATTTAACAGACAACAGCATTGTTTAAACAATAAAAGAGCTTACATCCTAAAAAAACATACAGCCATTCGTGAAACAAACGTCAATGCACAGAGAGAGAATTGCATATTTTTAAGTAAACCACAAAATGCTAATTAGTTCTATTACAGTACAATAATCCAATTTATATGCAGAAGCTAACCTGGGATGTTTTATCATTCTTAAGCATTTGTGATTGAGGTCTACACTCATGGTGCTGTTCTTGTGAAAGAAATGAGGTTGAAAAGTATCGAGCAGGAGTCGCTTGCTCATGAAACACAGAAACTGCAGAATTTCAAAACAAACATGTACCTGAGTAAATGTGGCATTTCTACATACACAAATATGTTGTGTAGAAAGCTAATTTAGAAAACTAAATGATAAAAGAGAACAGCATAGATGCATGATGAGTTTGACATGACTTTTGTCAGTTTTAAGCCAATTAAAAACTAACTTTCAAATGCTTCATGGTGTTTAATTACATACTCAAAAGTTCAAAAAGAGTTAAAAGGCAATTTAAATCCTTCTTGGAAGTACCAACACTGCTTCTCCCTAGAAAGGGAAAGAAATAAACAAGCCAAGCACAGTGAGGCCTCATTTCTGATAATTGATAATGAAATCCTACATTCAGCCTTCTTCACACTCCACATTGGCAATGGAGCACGAAAACAAATTGCTGATGGGCACCATGCGACTCAGACAAAACATTCAACAATCTTTATACAATTTGAACAAGAAATTGCCATTTGAAGCGCTATAAAATCCAAATAAGGCAAACCCAACTCGAAATATTCTAAACAAAATTCTCTGAGTTTCACATTTGAGCTAAATGCAACAGGAAAATCCCACACAAAGCACAGAAATGAGCTAAATATCAAACTGCAAATACTACCTGAAGAAGAGGAAGAGGAAGAAGAAGAAGAACAAGAAGGATGAAGGAAGCTTCTCGGGTGGCATCTGGAAATGAAAGGCGAAGATGAAGACAACAAGTTGAGTCCAGCCTCCATACGTAAAAACCCACTGTTCCTTTTGAAGTAAGACAGAGACTAAAGAGTCTCTCCTCACATGGAGGTCTCTTAGAACTGTTCACTGAGAATTTTTCTCGCCTTTCAGTCTCTGTAAACCATCTGGGTCATCATTTTCTGCGGATTTCTTCTGAGAAATTTGGTGAGAAATGGATTGTGGGTTTTTTGGATAAAGAAGGGGAGGTTCTTCGGTGGTTTCACAGAGTAATTCACACCTCAAAATCGGGACTAGATTTTTTCAAATGGATCAGGTTTCAGTTATATACTATCTCTGCTTCAGATTTTTCTTCTTTTTCTTTCTTTTCTCTTTTTGATCCAAGAAATGATTGGGGGGTTCTCGATTTGCTGGGTTCGTTGATTGATATGACCGAATGATAACAGATTAGGCCCTTTCAACTGAAGAATCCAATGCCCAAACAGTTTTCACATCCAGGCCCAATAAACATCCATATCCTTCTGAGTTCTGAATTTTAGGTTTAAAGTCAGTCAAGATCAGTCAAAGAAAGAGTGTTCCTTTTTTTCTTTTTGATAATCAAAGAGAGAGTAAGCTAAATCCTGATATAATGATTATTTATGCTTGCGATTCAAGACGACCCAATTAAATCCCATCACAAGTTTTTAAAAAATAAAAAATAAAAAAATCAGGTCAGAATTGTAATTGTTTTGCCTCCAACAAATATGATAATTAATTAAATAAATAAATTTCTTAGGAACAAAATAAAAATATATTTATTGGAGTGAGCTTAACTTAGCATTAATTTTCATGTACTCATTTAATTGAAGTTGGAAGTCCAAATCTTCATATCCGACATTTGTTGTACTAACAAAAATTTAAGGAAAATTTGTAATTATCTTCTCTGACTTAGATATATCATTTGTCGTAAGTTTCAAGTAGGGTAAATAATACAAAATACTCTTAGACTTTGAAAACAAAATTTTAATTTACATTAGCAAGTGAACGATATGACTTTCCTGAAAAAAAAAATCGATATGACTGTTGAAATGTTAACGGCAACCTATGTTACGTGGAAAAAAGAGAAAATGTGTGAAATTTGGACAAAAATAGCTGTGAAATTTATATTGAAAAAATGTGTCAACGTTCTTAAAGATGTATTAGGACAAGATTAACAGCAAACTAAATGGTAGATTTTAAATTGACAGCAAATAATTAAAGCAAACAAAATAGTAGCATCACAATGTAAAATGGTACTGCCAAAGCGAGCTTAGCTTAACAGTAATTGGCATGTACCTTCGACCAAGAGGTCAGAGGTTCGAATCCCCCCACCTCAGATGTTGATGTACTTAAAAAAAGTAAAATGGCACCTATATAATCCACTTTTAAGCAAAAATGTACACAAATTTGAAGACCAAGACAACAATAGACCACCAATAATAGCACCAAAATGAACTAATAATAACACAAAATTTCCACCATTAATTCACCCATAAATCGTAGCACCAAGTTCCTAATACACCAAAAATTTTACCATTATCCTCCAATAATAGTAATACCAAAAAGATATTTTAGAAAATTTAACAAAAACACAAAAATTGAAAAACTATAGTTTAAATTTAAATAAATTACCCAACATAAAAACTAAAAAAAAAAAATTACGATCAGCATAGCTCAATAATTAAAATAATTATTATCTTTTTTAGTACATCAACATTTGAAGGTGGGAGGATTCGAAGCTTTCAAACCTCTGACTTCTTAATGAGAAATATATGTCAATTATTGAACTAGGTTTGATTTGACAAATAATTAATTCATTATTACTATGATTATTACTTGAAATTGGAACAATTGCTTGATTATGCCCGATGGTGAAAATTGCGTGTTGAACGTCCGATGGTTGAATGTTCAAATTCAAATACCACATTTTGGAAGTAGATGCTGGCAGAGGAATTTGAATTTATTCTTAATTCTTAAAAAGAAAAAAAGAAAAAAAGAAAAAAAGAATGAATAAATGAATCCGGGCCCACTTGTTGGCGGCCCAAATATCAAGTGGGACCGAGTAAGAGTGGACCCCACATCACAGCTGAACCATGCATCCCACTCTCTCCGACTCCGTGCCGTGGGGAGGGAGTGTTTATATTATTCCGATCCTCTCTCTTCTCAAACCCTAAAACCTTCTCCTTCATCATCTTCATCTTCATCTTCATCTTCTTCTTCTTCTTCTTCTTCTTCTTCTTCTTCCCATCAAAACCCTAAAGAAAACCCTTTTCCATTTCTTCCTCTTCTGAAATCAAACCACACTATTTCAACTATGGGATCGGAGATCGTTCTCCACAAATTCCCCTCTTCCTCCGACCCCCATTCTCACCCCACCGCTTCTTCTCGCTCACTCGCCACTAACCCATCTCCGCCCAATGCCACGCAATCCGTCCTACCCCGAAAATCCACCGCCGCTTTATCCAGGGACCGCCACACCAAGGTCAACGGCAGAGGCCGCCGCGTTCGTATGCCGGCCCTCTGCGCCGCCCGCATCTTTCAGTTGACGCGCGAGCTTGGCCATCGCTCCGATGGCGAGACCATCGAGTGGCTGCTCCGTCAGGCTGAGCCCTCCATCATTGCCGCCACTGGTACTGGTACTGTTCCGGCTGCTCCCATCTCCACCGTCTCCCCGGCTATGACCTCGTCCGCTCCCTCGGTTTCTTGTAGGGTTCAGCCCGTGCCGGTGGCTGCCGGTGTGCAGGGGATGTTCGCGATGCCTCCGCCGCCGCCGAGCTGCCGTTTGGATTTATGCCAGCCGGTCGGGATGGAGTACTCTGCCGCCGGGAATGATTATCGGCACATGCCGTTCACTGCGCTGCTGTTGCAGCCGGCGACGGCGGACGAGGCGGAGGAGAGGCAGGAAGAGGAGGTCTTCAGAGAACAATAGAGAATTGAAACGATCAAACAGGACACAGACAGCAGTTTTAAATTGCAGTATGGAAATTTTACCCTTTTCTTCAGCTCTTCTCCGTTCTTCTTCCTCTCGTTCTGGTTACGGCTGGAATTTGTAAAGGGAAGAAGAAACCTGTATAATCTTCTACTGCTAAGCTATGGAAATTCGATTTTTTTTTTCCTTTTCTATTTATTTAAATTTAAATATCTTCTCTGGCTTAACTGATTGAATGGACCCACCATTGTCAACATGGTCTTCTTCTTAGTTCCGAATCATTATATTTTCAGTGGGGGCATGAGAAATGGGACACTTCAGGAACATTCCTGGTATTGGAAATTAAATATTTTTAACTTTTTATTTTTTCGTCAACAAAAATAATTAAAAATCTGTGAAGGAAGGAACTTTCAGATCAAGATGGAATGAGATTTTAAACCTCAAGCATTATCTATCAAAATATAATCCATCCCTATGAAAAAACCCAGTCTTTAGGGAATGCCACTTTTGTGCTGTTTTTCTGCTGCTGGCTTTGGTCAACAAAAAGAGAAATATACAGTTGAAGTTAGTATCAATACTCAGATGAAAATGATCCCTTTTTTGTAATTCTAATTAGGAGTATGAACTCCTCTGGATGGAAAGGGGTTTGGCAATGGAGAACGGGAAGAAAATGGAAGAAGACGATATCAAGGAGATGGTTGGATCAGAGCTGATTCTGTGAAAGTGCGAGAAGGCTTGAAGGATTTGTAGAAATATCATTATAAGATGCGGCTAGTTCAAATAATTTTTCACAAAAATGCATGTGAATAAGATGTAATAATGTTAATCTATGGAGCTTCTAAATGACTAGAAATGAACTAAAATGAATCCATGTTTGTGCATTCATTTCACGCAGAGGATCTTAAAGCGAGGGTCAATAAGATGCAAGAAGCCAGCAAATTTTATTAATCTATTCAATGTGAAATTGTAAATATGATCCAGAGCAGGACAGACCTAGTTTCTCTGGTTACAAATTGAAAGCATTGAAGTCCAGTCATCGAAGTCAATATGAAGAATGTTATTCTAGGACTCATGTAATAAAACTGCAGGTGGAGTTATTGATAAAAAGGGGGCCGAGAAGTCTTCTCGAAATTTAAAGAAGACCACGAGTCCTAAGGGGAAAATGCAGGAGAGGTTAAAGACTTATTGCACCTCTTGCCTGGAGTCTTAATGCTTGTTTCCGAAAATCCACCATCTCCTCCTCTTTCTGGAGTCATTTGATTGCTCATCTGCAACTGAGGAAACATCTGGGTGAATATGGAGCTATGAGTCATGGCATTAATAATTAGCAGCTAATTTAGACCAACTTCTTCCTAAGAACAAAATGTTCAAGATATTAAAAGTGAGGGTTGGACTATTAAATTATAAGTTAAAACTACAGAATCAACATTTGAGCTCAATCGATCAAATCGAGTTAGTAAGAGCTTGGTGCAATCCACGAAAATGAACCTTGCATATGCTTCTATTCTGACTAAAGAACACGGTGATCACTTATAAGTCATAATTATCAGGCAGCTTCAAGTAAACGATGAATATAAGAGTAAAATAGTTACCTCCTTGAGGATAGATTGAATTGTAATGCACCTCTGCCCAAAAGCTCAGGAAAATGACTGCATGTTGCACAAAGGACTAATCAGTGAAGCTCTTTGCAAATGAAAGTACATACATGTAACATTGATTCAACGTTCTACTGATTAATACAAAAATAAAGAATGGTGGATTACAAAAGGAGGGAAGTAAATAAAGTGAATGTTGGAATTGCCTCTCTTTGGTACGAAAGAGATGGGTTTTGGTTTATGAGCAAAAGATAATGGTCTGTCAGTTCTCAGGATACAACAAATGAGATAAAAAAAAAAAAAGAACTGGAAAACAGTGCATGAATTCTGCGGAAGAGAAAGAACGGATGCATAGTTCAATCAATGAACGTTCACATACCATCTTCCTCCAGTCAAATTTACTGAATTACAGAGGAGAAAAAATGAGTAAAAAATGCTGGTGAATGACTAAAAACAAATGAAAAAGAAAAGCGTACCGCACCAAATATGGGCATTTTCCAAGTAAATCAGCAAAAAAATGGCTCAAGTATAGGCCCATAACCAGGAAGAACAACCAGAAAAGTTACCCGAGTTAATGCAAATATTTGAGTTAAAAATTTACCTTGTTTTTTCTTCTGGAAATTAGGGATAATCTCTATACAACAGGCTTCCTTAAAAGAAGTCATGACAAATATTTTAACGCCATACTGCAGCATAAAACAGTCATCGGCACATTTAGCTTCACTCATAAATGACAAATTTCTCAAGACAATAAAGCAGAAAAGAGGAAGGACTGGGGGGAGGAAACATAGTCTTGTTTGGGGGGTAAAGGAAGGAATGGACAAAGTTCTTGTACGACATAAGGAGGATATTATTTTTTTCATTTTCATATCAATCTAGCAACTTCATTCAAGTAATTGACAGCATAAGCAGGACATTGTTACATCACCCAAGATACAGACTGTGGATACAATGGAATTTCTTACTCAATGAAGTATAATATAAACAGGCAAATGAACATAAAAGGCTAAACCTGCGACTTTCAAATTCGTTAAGTTTGCTTCATTTTTTTTAGTCATTCTAAATATTAACATAGTAGAAATTTATTTCTCAGAGATTTGGGTTCACTGCACGAATGAACAACAAACAAATTTTAAACTTTCAACACTATCTAAATAAAACACTACAAAGCCGGAGACAATGTCTTGCGATGACCGTACCCAATCTGAAGCTGCCTGTAGTGTTACATGATCACCCCACTCACCACTCCTAGAAACATTTCAAATGAAGTAGAATAAGCGTTATCCAAACAAGACTAGAAAATGGGGGACGAAAAGAATGAAATAAATAGAAGTTCAAAATACATGGACATCTTTTCCAAATAATCATCATATGCCATGGGAACATATCCCTCATAAATCTCCCGACGTGACTTGAGCTGGTATGAAAAAAACGAAAATAAAAAAGTAATAAAAGAGAGAGAGATATCCATGTTAAAGAGGTTATAATCCAGTATATCTGAAAATATACAAGTATACTATAAGCAACAATGACAAACCTGATACACAACATTTTCTCTCACCAACTTGTGGCGTTCAGACGTTCCAAATAGTTGATCTGATAGAGCACGGAACTGAGAATCGAAAACTGATATGAGTATGTCATGGACAATCCAAACTGTCCAATTGTGACCAGAAGCACACGGCTGAGAAACAACTGACCTGACAATTACCATCCCCTTTAACCTTGCGTTCAACAAAATCATATACCTTCAACCTAGGATTAGAAAGTGGCCAGTCAACAATTAATTCCCAAAATTCAATGTCAAACAACAAGTATACTCTAAGAGAACGAGCATCAAGTAGCAGACTAGAACAAAGTAAGAGAAATTCAAACACACACAGGCTATAAACAATAGACTACAAATTCAACCGTATCAAACGACAGAGAGTTTTTGAGATATTACCTATCCAGCAACCTTTGATGATCTGAAGTTACTTCATCAATTGGAGGAATCTCACCATTGATTCTTGGGACATGCTACACAAATCACATAATCAGTTGTAAGGCAACTTTGTAGTAGACAGACAAAGACAGATAATATCATGGGTCCCACATACATATGTTAGCACAGAAATTGGGAAAGCACTAGAGATCAGCTTCTGAAACCATATAGTTTCAAAAGATTCATTGGTTCTGGTCATAAAAACTAAATAAATAGTGAAAACCAAAAATCAGCATATTGGGAATCAGTTATAGAAAATCATCTACCAAACCACTAACATTCCAGTGACCATTCCAGACTGACAAAACACATGCACAAGTAACAATAGTTCAAAATCATCCAAAACAATTTCCAAAAAGAAAAAAGAAAAGAACCTACGCAAATCATAACAATACATTTCCCAATCATGAGGAAAACAATTCCAAATTCTAAGCAGATTAAGGGTATTCCTAGACGTCAGCAGTCACAAGTCCCTGCAAAGAAGCATGCTTCATAAAATGTCTGACATAAATTGATCAGTCAAAGAGGAAATATTTTCTTCACAACGAATATATAATCTGCTTCAACTACAACTACTACGCCAAAATGAAAGAAGTGATTATAGAAAAATCTCACAGGTGCTGGAATCATTTGATCCATTTTCCAATCTACTTGATTGTCATGCCCGTATGGATAGTAATTATCCTCTTGACCTGGACTAGAACACGAACTAGAAGGCTCCACAGTTTCAACTTCATCTTCAACAGAATCATTTTCTGCAGATTATAAAAAAAAAATTGTGGGCACGTGTAAGGATCACTGTCACACGTTCATAGAGAAAGAAGAAAAATGTGGCTAGTATTAGTAAGAACCTGAACCATAGTTTCTTGAGGATGGATTGTTCCAACCAAGCGCAAAATTAGATGCTTGGGAGGGCTCTACTGCATTTGAATAGCCCGAGGCCTCTGCGATTTCTAATTGGGAAAACTCCTCCTGAAGAGTGTGTGCAATTATCTCATCGTTCTCCACGTGGTTAACCTCGTTATTGCAGTGATTTCCATAATAATGCTCATAGAAATTGACATCATGTTGTGCCATGTCAGGATAGTACTCGGTGCTATACGATGAGTCCCCATTGAAAAAACGAAGACCCCACCTAATGGCATCGGAATCATAATCGTTCATGACTGTCTTCTCATAACAACAACTCCAATAATGGCAGTTTCTCCCCCAGAGTAGTAGCTGTTACTTTGGCACGTTTGCAGAAATACCTACCCCCAAAAGCTCTAACCTACGACGGAAATAATGAACTGCTGATGATTACAAGCACGAAACAAGATCAATAATCAATAGAACATAAAGCTCTCGTGGATGTCTCGAAAGTTCCTTCAAACTGCACCTTTTAACATCTAAGTTTTGTAAATAAATAACAAATAGGAGACATATTTTGATTTTGATCTATCGAGAAACGCCTCTACGCATTTGATAACTTCGGATGCGGATCAAAAAACCATGCATACCAATCCAAAGCTTTCAAGAGTGGATAAATTTAAATCAAACAAAATACAGCAGAACTCGTATAAACAACAACAAGAAGACGACGGAAACTGAAAAAAGTACAGAAGATAGATTAAAGAATCCGAAGCATTTCGTAAAGAAAAAGAAAAGGCATTAAAACAATGGCGGATTGGATCATTGAATCGGTTGAATATTCAGAGAGTGAAAATATATATAGCATAAACACAAACACTGACCTCCAGTTCAATCAAAGGCGAGAGCGATCAACGAGGTTTAAGAATGAAGCTTCCTATCGAAGAAATGTGTGAGAAAGAAAAGAAAGTCGCAGAGGACTGCACATTTAAAGAAGCATACGGATGCAATAGATGACGACGACAAATTTTTGTAAAAAGGCGCATTTCATGCCCTTTATATACAGTTACTGCGCGGTTGATGTGTTGTGAAATGACCGTTTTACCCCCCAAATGTTGCATATTTCTTTTACTTGGTTAAATTACATTTTTTACTTTTACTTTTTTTTTTCCTTTTATATAAATTATCTTGTTTGGGTGTTGCTAATAAAGTAATAAACATTTTGTATAAAAAGTGTTTTATAATTTAAACACTCATATGTTTTGTTACATTTTGTTCGTAAGTGTTGTTATATACAAATTATCATATACTTAAAAACTCTTTTTAAAAATTTAAGTTTTAAATGTTTTCTTTCAAAATGATTTATTTCTTGATCTCATTTTTTAATAAGTTTTTTTTAGTGGTTTCAAACACTAGAATCTTTTTAAAAATGATTTTTTTTTTCAAAATTAAACACTTGAAAAATTAAACCAAACACACCATAAATTATGTTAGTCGATTTTTTTTAGTTCAACTTATAGGGATGAGGATTCTAACCACTTGCGGTCAAGGATATGTTGAAGGGAGCTTCAATTAGCAACACATTGGTTGATTGCTGCAAGTAACCATTCTAAATAGTTTTATTATGTTTTTTGAGTTCATTATGATGTGTAGTTATATGAAAGATTTCGTCATTATTGTAGTATTAAAAGTTATTGTGACGTGAAACTATAATAATCTACCAGTAAGACCGTCCGCTTTATTGATAACACATTTACATGTCTAGTCATTATAGGCTGTCATAAACTTCAAGAACAATCACGCATTGGTGATGTCATGTCATCGACTTTCGAGACAATCTGCATTTACTTTCATGTAGAGGTCAAGATCATCCATTACCAACACAAAATGAAAAAAGACATCAACATTTGCTATAAAATATATATATATATAGTCTACACATCACATTCTTCTTTAATTCTTCATGACACGTGACATTAAGTAAAAAAAAGGGATTAAATAAATTAAGATGGTAACTACATATATCAATTTGAACATATTTTAATGAAACTTATTATCATCTCAGACGTTGATAATTGAAATTGAAAATTTTCTTAAAAAATGGACTAAAATTAAGGCAATTAATTGTCTCAACGTCTTGGTGGGGAGAGACGTCCATTATGATGAATGAACAACCAAGACTTGGTGTTCTAAAAAAATAAAAACAACTATGATTTTGTGAATTTGTTTGAAGCGTGCACACGTGTGAACCAATGAACTCAAGTACGGCTTTGGCACGTGTGAAAGACAGCAAGGTGCATTGAATATTTTCTTATTTCTTTTTTTTTTTTTTAATAATATTTTCTTATTTCTTGAATTCGAGGTCATTTGAAGCATTGATTATTCAAAAACATTATTTTCTAATACATCATTGTCCATTGTTTTCGTACTATGACGTGGCAATGACCAAGCAACTGATTCGTGAAAGTTTTGCCATTATTAAAAATTATTTTTTAAACAATTAAATTTTATTTTTTTTAAAGCAAAAACAGTTATTATTATTACTTTATCATTTTATTGTAATGGTTGCAAACAACATTTTTAAGGTTATTTCATAATTTGGGCAACTCCAAAAACGGACAAAATTCTAATACTACATCCATTCATTGTTTGTCATGAATGAAATAAACATTTAAAAATGATGCAGGTTCCATGGAATAAAATATTATATTATTAAATGATCATTAGATGACGTGTCAAATGTTAGTATGTACTACTGTAGTACTATAAATTTTTTCTCTAAAAAACGCATTTTGTAAAAACAATTTCAAGTTTAATATCCAACTAGGAGAATAAACTAATTTAGATTAAATTACACATTCAAAAGTAAAATTGAAATATTTCAAAACACGATTTGTGACTTAAATAAATGAAAGAAATTGTCTTTTTGAATAGATGCTTTCAAAAGCCATCAAACTTGGAAAAGCTTGCTAACTCTTGCTTAATTGACAAACTCTAATGTAGGTTCTAGTGAAATTATCTTATGAAGAGATGATTTCAATGACTATCAAATGTAGATAGTTTTACAACTTGGCTTAACTTTTTTTTTTTTTTTGTTTGAAAAAACAAACTTTATTGTTTATAAATTATGGTCAAATGGATACTAATCAAATCTCCAAATTAGAATCTTAGAAGAAGACAATCTTAATGTGGAAAATAAGTTAGCATGTGGGCTTATGCCATTTGCTTCCCTTTTTGTTCACATACCAAATAAGCAAGGCACAAGCTATAGTTGTTTTGGTGTTTTTTATCCAATGGGGTGTGCTTTGTAAGAATAGGTAAAATACTTGTACAACTTGAACAAGCAAAGTTGTTTACCTCTCTCTCTCTCCATAAATTGATGTTGATAGATAACAAGAAAATGAGGTGTCCAAAATCAATCAATGTCACTTAAGTGGGAGATGGTATGTGAATATGAGAGTAAAATGAAGAGTTTGTTGTATGTGAATATGAGAGTAAAATGAAGAGTTTGTTGTTTGGTTCTCTATAATGTTGGGTTTCATATAGATCTCATGGGGGTTGGGACATGCCCAAAAAAAAAAAAAAAGGTTTTAATAAGATATGTAATCATATTTGGTTATGTAAATCTTGAACGAGGGGAAAAAAAGTTATGTAGAATTTCTAATCAGACATACCTTGTTCGGTTCTACCTCTTTGTGAGTATCTAGAACTACGAAAATCTAATGCTAGACAAAGTTGATGGGTCTTGAAGAATCAAAGGTCACTAACAAGACATTCTTTATTAGTTTTTTTTTTTTTTGGAAAAAATTAAATGCAAAAAATGTTGTTTATCACAATATGAAAGTAAAAAATAGGTTGAATTAGAAGTTTAGTTTCTAAACTTTCGACTTTGCATCTAATAGATCATTAAACTATAAGAAGTGTCTATAAAGTTTCTAAACTTTCAAATTTGTATCTAATAGGTCCTTAGCATATTCAACATTAAGAAAAAAAAAAAAAAAAAAAAAAAAAAAAAAAAACAGACCTATTTCAAACAAAATTGGATTTTGTGACATGTTTGTAGAATCCTAACCTTTTAGTTTTGTGTCTATCAAGTTATATTCAATCCAAAATTAAATGATGAGGACTTATTTAACATTTTTCAAAGTTTAAGATGTTTAATTCTAAAAGTTTAGTAACTAAACTTATAATTTAACTTAGGGAAAAATACACTTTTAGTCCCTAAGGTTTGGTTTAGGTTTCGTTTTGGTCCCTGAGGTTTGCATTTAGTAGCATTTTGGTCTCTCCATCCACTTTTCTGTTAAATACTAACGGAGGGATGATGTGGCACCCTTTTTTTATTAAAAAAAAATCTTAACTCTTTAAAATAAAAGTATATTACAATAATAAAAATATTATTACTTTTTTTTCCTTCTCCTTCTTCCTCCTCTCTCTTCCTCTTCACCTTCTTCTTCATCTTCACTCTTCATCACCAACGAGTATGGCTGCCGCAGTACCGATCGTCGGCATCCGCCGTTCGCCGACGGCTGGTGACTTTTTTTTTTCTTCCAATCTTCTATTCTTCTTCTTTCCTTTCTTCTTTTCTTTTTCTCTTCATTTCCCTTTTTCTAAAAACAGAGGAGGAGGAGAAGCCATCTGTGTTTGTGCTCAGAAGACCCACAGCTTGAAGACCCAGTGCATCTGTGTTTTTGCTCGAAAGACCCACACGCGTCTGCCGGAATCGACGCCGGAAACGAGACCTCACCCACTAGATCTGATCGATTTTGGGGCGGCAACACCAGATCTGACCAATTTTGGGGCTGCGACACAAGATTTGACCGATTTTGGGGCAGTGACACTAGATCTGAGAATTTTTGGTTGGATTTGGACTTGGGCGTTGGCGGCGACGAGCTTGACGGAAGAGGGAGAGAGATGGAGGAGGATCAGTTTCAGATCTATACCTTGACGCTCTAAAGAAATCACCGGAGAACACCCTTGACACCACAGCTTGCCGGAGACGCGAAGGAGAAGCGGTGGTGTCGAGGGCATTTGCATCTACTCGTGCTCGCATGGTGTCGAGGGTAGAGATCTGTATCTACCCAGGATCATATCTGAATCGGGAGGAAGGAGGAGGGCCAGTTCGTTCCACTTAAAAAAAAGTGAGGTGGGAAAGAAGAAGAGAAGAGAAAAGAAAAAAAAAAAAAAAAAGAACTACCGGCGGCAGACGACGGCGGTAGCCGGCGGCTGGTCGCCGGCGGTAGGTTGGTGGTGAGGATGTGTTGAAGAAGAAAGAGAGTGGTGGTGGTGAAGGATTGAAGAAGATGAAGGTAAAAGAATTAAAAGTATATTAAAATATATATTTTATTATTTTTATTAATTTTTATTTTAAAAAATAATAATAATTTTTTTAATTAAAAAAATAAGTGACACGTCAGCGATCTGTTAACTTTTAACGGAAAAATGGATGGAGGGACCAAAATGCTACTAAATGCAAACCTCAGGACTAAAATGTTGAGTTTGAAACCTCAGGGACCAAAACGAAACCTAAACCAAACCTCAGGGACCAAAAGTGTATTTTTCCCTTTAACTTAAAAACAATTATTAAACAAAATGAAAAATTATCAAATGAGTCCTTCCAAGCTCAAGGGATCTAATGAATCATCAAAACATAATAATTTGTATTCAAAACTTAAGATTCATTACAATTGGAATAATCCAAGTCCTAAATACTGCAAAAAAATATATATATATGTATATTGTAATGTTAAATAAATATGACTGTTTACAATGAGTCAGCCTTTGAGTCGCAGATGGCTTACATGGAGTTCTGCAAAAGCCAAGAAAGAGCCGACTATCTTTGGCTAAAACAATAAAATCCCTTCACTGCTACCAGGTTCAGTAACAACTATGATAAACTTATCAACTTGTTAAAACAAGAAAAAGAAAAACATGAAAAATTTTCTTGATCTAGTGCATGGAAAAGCAGCTGTGTTAGCTACTTTTATTTGCACAACAGAGATGCATATGTTACAGTATTATCATCCATGTCATGTATCATCTGAGTTACCTGGCACCCGAGATCGGTTGGCCAAGCTTGTTAACTGTTACTTCAATCAGCGCGTCCTCAAAAGCTTTGTCGCCCGTAAACACGAAAACCAACCATTATCTCTATGTTGAGAATCTATGGTTTTACTATCATTCCATGATTCGGGGGCCTTGGGAATTTTTGATGGGGTAACACTTTCCAAGGGTGTTTGAGAGTTTCCCATTTCAGCCCATGCCTCTGTAATCCGGCTGACCATTTCCAAAATATCGCTCATCTTTGGACGATTCTTTGGATTTCGAACGAGGCAACGGTTTGCTACGCTCGCCAGCTTATACGCAGATTTGATGTGTGATTTCCCCTTCAGCCTTGGATCCAGTATTAGCTGGAACTTTTTTATGTCTGTCAGATATGGCTTTACCCATTCTAAAAGCTTCTGCTCAGTCTTGGGACGGTTCCGGTCTATGGGGGCCCTACCAGTTATGAGTTCATAAAGGAAGACCCCGTAACTCCATACGTCGGTCTTGGATGTGAGACGTCCAGTCTGGACATACTCTGGAGCTGCATATCCCATTGTTCCAACAACCTGATGCGTCATATTTATTGAGTACCAAGAAAACAGATAAAGTAGTTCTAAACAAAACTACAGCAATTTGCTTCTTGTCATTTGGAATAAGTACATTTGTATCTCAAAATTTATTTGTTAAGACTTTGAGAGAACTCTGACCAATAGAGCAACTCAAAAGCCAAAGCTGAACTCTACAATGAAAATCCTATTAGGCATCATGGAACGAGTTTGAGACATTAGATTAGTACAGCATAAAACGATTGCTGAAAGCCCGGAACGACGAAGTTCATTGGAAAAAAAACTGTCAGATTGTTGTGTGTGTGTGTGCGCACGTGAGTGTGTTTTGTCTTCGTGGTCTAAATTGAACAATGAGCAGTGTTCTAATGATATAAGTAAAGCGGGTGGTACTGTTCGAGCATACCGCGGTGGAGACATGAGTAAACCCTTCCGGAGGTCCCAACCTGGCAAGTCCAAAGTCCGACAGCTTTGCATTCCATTGTTCATCCAGAAGAATGTTCGAAGATTTGAAATCCCGGAAGATTATCTGCAAAATTCTTCAGGGAATAAAGATACATGTACCCGAAAGCCCAGGAAAAGCTATTTACACAAAGGAAGAAAAGTACCTGAACATCTAATTCTTCATGTAGATATGTTAGTCCACGAGCAGCATCCCGGGCAATTTTTAATCTCATGGCCCAAGAAAGAGTTGACTCTGCTCGATTTGATAAATGGTCCAACACACTTCCATTAGCCAAAAACTCGTAAACCAGTAGACGTTGTATTCCTCTTTCATCGTCATCGGCACAGTAGCCTACCAATTTAACAAGGTTTGGATGTTCAACAAATCCAAGAAAATTCACTTCTGTCACCCACTCCTTGTGACCCTGCCAACAAGAGGGCAGAACCTCAGTACGCAAACTACTAATCCTTGGTTGATTTCTGGTGATCACGCAAAATGAATATCACGGTGATGAAGATTATAGTATGACAATTCAGTAGCATATTTGCTGTAATAAGTTCAAAAATAGCTTGTAGTTGTCTGCCATATAACATTTGGGTTTAGAACATACTTCTCCAGAGGTAATGTATAAGTGACATATGTGTTGCATTCGGCAACCGCGATTATCTCATATAAGTTGTACTTGTAAGGCTTACAGATGGGTGCAAAAATATATACATTTTCCATCAAAGTATGGGGAAAAAAACACTCTATAAAACAGGTCACCACCATCTTTATCTTTCATGGAATTGCTAGTGCCTAGGGTACTTTGCTCTGTAAGATATTGTCAAATGAAATTGATGAAAAAGAAAAAGTTAAGTTGGCCTAAAACTTTCATCAAAGACTAAATCGCTTGCTAGTTAGTATCAAGACTCAAGAGACAGAAAGCTTGCCTGCAATCCCCTTTTACCAAGCTGTTTGACAGCAACTTCAATTTTTTGCGATGGGTCATCTTCACTCTTGATCAACCCTTTATAAACACATCCAAAACCACCCTCTCCAACCATACAAGTTCGACTGAAATTTTTGGTAGCTGATTTGAGGTCAGACACGGTGAAAACTCTGAGATTGCTAGCTCTTTCAGACATGCTAAGAATATAATTTCTCCTTGAGGATTCTGAGCTACTGTTTGAAACATTTTGTGAATTGAGTTCAGAACCCGATCTCCCAACTTCAACCTCTGTATTAGTGGAATTGGTGGACATAACTGGTGTCGTATTTGAGTTCATTGGTCCATCCCTCTTGTTAATATTACAAAATGAGCAAAACCAACTCATGCCTCCTGAAATCAAAACATTGACTCTTCAACTACCGATTTATTCTGATCTATACGCAGCAGAAAACATGGACATCAATGTGAACTTGCCATAACAAACAGGCAAAATCAACTATAATTCAAAGGAAAGAATGAAGAGAATATAACAAACTGGTAAACAAGCCAAGCCAAGCCAAGCCTTCACTTCCTATCTCAACAATGCTTCAAGAACCAAAACAACCACATATTAAATCACCATCTAAGTGGAAGAAATGTCCATAATTCTCCCATTAAAGAAGAAAATGGATTCTACAGAATCCCATTCCTGCTCCTAGTTTCTTTTCTCCATGACAATCCAAATGACAAACCAGTACATCACCCTAGAAACGATCAATTAAGAAAACAACACTTCTCTTAGTCCTACAGTAACTATTCAAATCGGCCCATCTGTTGCAACAAAAAGAAAAACGCGTCTAAGCAGAACAACATGCGAAAATATTCAAAAAGGGAACAGCATCCCAGATTGGTAACTTTAATCTAACGAAAGCAAAAAAGGAAAAAGATCAGAATCAGATAATGCGAACCTTTTACGCTTTTCACGAGATTGCAAGAACCATGAATCCCAACTAGTTTGGGGAATTCGGAAGAAACCCCAGGTAGAAAAAATGCCCAAATAACGTAGAAATCTGTGGAAAGATAGGAGACGACTCGGCAATCTTTTGAGAGTCTTCACACGGCAGCCGAAAGTCAATTGATCTGGTCAGCTAACTAACCGAGATTAACGAACGGGCAATCTGATTCTACGGTATAAAAAATCGACTCAAATGCAAGTGATTGGTTCGGCAACAAGAGTTAAGAGATGAATAACGATAATCAACTTGATTAAGAAGTGAAGAACGGCTGGAAAAATTGAAGGCGAGGAGCTCGTAGGGCAGGAAATTGAAATGGGGAGTTGAGAAGCAGTGGGAGAAGTCAATGGATGAGGTTCGTGGAAGGTAATGACTGGGAAGCGACAGCAATTCTTAGGGCCCGCCATGGCTGTGGATGGGGTCCTCTAGAACCAGAATTAAAGCCGCGGAAGGAGCCAGGTAACTGCTTCACCGAACCCAAAAGCAAAATTTTCTTACATTTTCGGCATTTTCGGAGAGTATGAACATGAACATGAACATGGATAGGATTTGACTGGATTCTATCTTCTGCAGTGAATCTTCTCTCTCTGCAGCTCAGGCTAATGCTTGACTCGGTCTATGTTTGGTTGGAAATTCGAGTAATTTCATATTCGAGCAAATTTTGGATAGATTGTGTTGATTTAAAAGTTATAATTATATATATAATTATATATATATATATATATTATAGAAATAATTATATGGCTTTTTCGTATGAATGAACAAATTTTATAGGTACAAATGATAAATATGGAATCTTTTCAATTTAAGGATGTATGTCATTTTCTTTGTGTCGGCATCTTAGTAAAATTACTATTTTACTCTCTAATATTGTAACACCCGAGTTAGAAGGGGTACATGAATGAACCGAGGCCACATCTGAATGAGGGGATCCTGTGGACATGAAAGTATGGTTAAGACAAGCTTAAAAGAATTCTACTTATACCAACGATGTGCACCTTCCTTTTCGGTGGCTCAATCATAGGAACTTTGAAATTAAGCGTGTTTTGGCCATTTTTGTTATGATGATGGCGTAGAAAGCCATATAATCTTAAAATGAAAAAATGGAGGGTGTTTTTCATTCTGGTCTCTTTGAATGGGTCATCTATACATTATTTAATTCTAATTATATTATTTAAACCATTAACTTTAATACGTAGGTAATTATTTTTCTAAAAAAAAAATGATAAATAGGTAATTATCGGAGTAGCAACAAATATAATTCTTTCCAAATAAATAGTAGAAAATAACAAGAAAAATAATCATGTAATTATTTATAAATAAGTTGAGGAAAGTAGAAGTAAGCGAGAAGATATTTGATTTAATTGTTTCTCTCCACTTTAGTGTGTTATGAAGTCTGGTAAGATTCGTAAGAGTTGTTCGTTAATTTTTTTTAAAAAAATTAAAATAAAACTCTAACATGTGGGTTAAATTGATTTAGTTACCAACACGAGCATAGTTCAATTGATATCAAGTTTGTACTAATGATCGACATGTATGTGGTTTGATCATCCCACCTATACTCTTGGTGTCGGCGAAGAGGGAGTGGTTTAAATTGATTTGTCAATGCAACCATAGTTGAATTGGTAAAGACTTTTTTGGATAAATTTTAAATATATTTACATTTTTTAAACTATTTTTTAACATGCAAATAGATTCACGAAAAAAAAATTAAATTGACTAAAAATGTTTTCCCCAATTTCAAGAATTATATCAAATTAACTTTTAATTATTTTCAACATCATACTAAAGTTAGAATATGTTTGGTGAAACCTTCTAAAATATAGTTGTTACTTGTTAGGTAGCTTGGAGATGAGTTTTGATTTTTGAAGTTGATAGTTGGTTTTTATATACATGTAATTGTTAAATTTACATATTTCATGAGGAGATTTTGGAATTTTTTAAGGGAGGTTTTGGATTCTATTACTTTTATAAGACAATAACTTATCTAATGCTAGCATCATCACAATCACAACCTATTAAAATAAAATAAACGCATTTTCTCAAAAAGAAAAAAAATAATAAAATAAACGTATTTTCTCAAAAAACAAAATAAAATAAAATTATTTTCTAAGATAAATAAATAAATAAACGTATCAAACAAAAGCTACAAACACTTAAAATCTGCAAATATTGCTTTCATGATATTTTATGCAATAGAATTTTAAAACGACAAGTTATCATTAAAAAATAAATAAATAAATATAAAAAAAAAATAAAAATAAAAAAAAATTAAAAAAAAATAAAAATAAAAAAAACTGACAAGGTATGGGTCGCCGTCAGTGAAGAATAACGATAAAAATATCGACGAAGAATAACAATAAAAAAAAAATCATATTACTATAGATTTTTTTGGAGTTGGAGCTATAAATCTAAAATAAAATTTAGGAGTTGTAATAAGTTAATAAGTACATATTTAGGAAGGATTTTGAAAATTTTAAAATAACTTTTTGTCATATTAAAAAACACTCCAAGACACATCCATAATAAGGCGAAATAAAGTTCGATGATATGAAAAGTGTAAAATCAAACATAAAATTGATTTTGAATACTTAAAGATATTTTTTGAGGTAATTTTGAACATGTCAAAAGTGATTTTAGCTATTTCAAAACCTAGGTTTATGTACTTAAACATGTGTTTAATAGGTATTTGAAATTTCAATATTTACACAAATGGGTCTTTTAAATTTGTAGTTTGTATTTTTTTTTTTTTTTTTTACTTCAACAACATTTGGGGTGAGGGATTCGAACCTATGACCTCTCGGTCGAGAGTATATTTCAATCATCGTGAGTTACACAATCTAATAGGTCTATGAATTCATAGTTGTTTAATCATTAATAAATCTACTCGACACAAAATCAAAAGTTGAAAGTTTTATTAGACATAACATATATATTATATCAATTAATTTAAAAAATGTTATATGTTTGCGTGACTTATTAGATGTAAATTTAAAATTCAAGAAGCTATTAGATATTTTTTAATTTTAAGTTATAATACACAAAAAAAAATTGAAAATTTATCAATCTCTTAATATATATATATATACATATATATATATATATATATTAAAAATTAAACATTGAGACACGTTGAAAGATTAGACGATCAAAGTGAGGTAAAAATAAAAATAATAAAAACTCAAAGGAGTATAGTAATATAAAAATAAAAAGGGTAAAATACCTTTTTGGTCCCTCATGTTTCGAGTATGTTTCTAATAGGTCCCTACGTTTCAAAATCGGACAATCAAGTCCCTACTGTTTTGAAAATGATTCTATTGAGTCCCTCTAGGGCTGACGTGGCAATTGAAAATAATAAAATATTGATTTTTAATTAAAATAATAATATAATAATATGATTATTTAAAAATAATAAAAATTATTATTATTATTAAAAACAAAACTTTTCTCTCTCCTCTCTCTCTCCCACCCCCGAACTTCTTCCCCAGCTTCTTCTCTCTCCTCTTTCCCCCACCCTTCCCTCTCTTCTTCTCTCCTTCCTACCGCCGGAGCTCCTCCCCGCCGCCGCCGGAGGATAAAATCCCACACCTCATCGCACTCTCCAGCTTCGCCGCCGTGCTGTAAACGTCCGACGTCTCCCTCCGTTCCTCTCTTCTCCCGCGTCTCTTCTCCTACCGTGCTATGAACGTCCCATCAGAATCCGGCCACCGTCTCTTCTTCCGCGTCCGTCTCGCCGTCCCATCCGACTTCCCACACATTCACAAGCTAATCCACCAAATGGCCGTCTTCGAACACCTCTCCGGCCGATCTATTCTCCGCCACCGAATCGGACCTCTCCGCCAACGTCTTCTCTTCGCCGTCGTTCCTCTCTGTCACCGTCTTCATCCTCGAAGCCTCTCCTAATCCCTTCCCTCAAAGCTCTTCTCACAACCCGAACCCTAACTACACCCCTATCGTTCGATTCGCCGATCTAAAGATCCCATTGGACGATCCGGAGAGGGAGATTTTCGAATCGGAAGGTGAGAGCGTTGTGGTGGCTGGCTTTGTTCTGTTTTTCCCTAATTTTTCGTCATTCTTGGGGAACACAGGGGATGTACGTGGAGCATTTGTTTGTGAGAGAGTGTTATCGACGAAAGGGATTGGGGAAAATGTTGTTGTCGGCGGTGGCAAAGCAGGCGGAGCAGGGGAGAAGAAGAGAGGGAAGAGTGGGGGAAAGAGGAGAGAGAAGAAGGTGGGGAAGAAGTTCGGGGGTGGGAGAGAGAGAGGAGAGAGAAAAGTTTTGTTTTTAATAATAATAATAATTTTTATTATTTTTATTATATTTTTAAATAATAATATTATTATATTATTATAATATTATTATTTTAATTAAAAATCAATATTTTATTATTTTCAATTGCAACGTCAGTCCTAGAGGGACTCAATAGAATCATTTCCAAAACAGTAGGGACTTGATTGTCCGATTTTGAAACGTAGGCACCTATTAGAAACATACTCGAAACATGAGGGACCAAAAAGGTATTTTACCCAAATAAAAATAAAAACTTATTTTCAAAAAATAAAAAATACAAATAAAAACCTCAACTACTGCTATAAATAGACTGACGTAGACGTTAGAAGACGAAAGAAGTAGAAAATGGATTAATTATGAATGGATTGAGATTGACGCGGATGTTAAAAAAGGAAAAGGGTAGAAAGCTTATTTAAATTAAACAAACCAATAATAATAATAATAATAAGGAAAAATACACTTTTGGTCCCTGAGATTTGGGTTAAGTGACACTTTGGTCCCTGAATTTTCAAACTCAACAAAAATACCCCTGAGGTTTGAGATAAGGAGCACTTTGGTCCCTGCCGTCAAATCTGTTAACTTTTAACGGTTGCTGACGTGACACTATTATTTTAATATAAAAAATTATTTTTTATTATTTTTTAAATAAAAAATATTAAAAAAATAAAATATTAATATTTAATTATGTTTTTTTTTATTATTTCTCTCTTTCTTCTCATCTTCTTCTCCATCTTCCTTCTTCTCCATCCTCTCCCTCCTCCTTCTTCTTCTTCCTAAGTCCAGCGACCGGCGGCCACCACACGCCGTCGCCGCCGGCCGCCGACGATTGAATTTTTTTTTCTTCTTTCTCATTTCTTCTTCTTCCCTTCTTTCTCCTTCTTCCCTTCTTTCTTCTTCTCTTCTTTTTCTTCAATGTTTTTTAAAAAAAAAATAGAAAAGGGAGGGAGGAGGGACCTCCCTCCTCCGTGTCCGGCGCCGAAAACGGAGGAGGGATTTTTTAAAAACATTGAAGAAAAAGAAGAGAAGAAGAAAGAAGGGAAAAAGGAGAAAGAAGGGAAGAAGAAGAAAGGAGAAAGAAGAAAAAAAAAATTCAGTCGTCGGCGGCGGCGTGTGGTGGCCGCCGGTCGCCGGACTTAGGAAGAAGAAGAAGGAGGAGGGAGAGGATAGAGAAGAAGGAAGATGGAGAAGAAGAAGATGAGAAGAAGGAAGATGGAGAAGAAGAAGATGAGAAGAAAGAGAGAAAGAATAAAAAAAATAATTAAATATTAATATTTTATTTTTTTAATATTTTTTATTTACAAAATAAAAAATAATGATTTTTTATATTAAAATAATAGTGCCACGTCAGCAACCGTTAAAAGTTAACAGAAAAATTTGACGGCAGGGACCAAAGTGCTCCTTATCTCAAACCTCAGGGGTATTTTTGTTGAGTTTGAAAACTCAAAATATTAAAAAAAATAATTTTTTATATTAAAATAATAGTGCCACGTCAGCAACCGTTAAAAGTTAACAGAAAATTTGACGGCAGGGACCAAAGTGCTCCTTATCTCAAACCTCAGGGGTATTTTTGTTGAGTTTGAAAACTCAGGGACCAAAGTGTCACTTAACCCAAACCTCAGGGACCAAAAGTGTATTTTTCCCTAATAATAATAATAATAAAAAAGGTAGAAAGCGAATTTAAAAAACCCCAAAATAACATTTTTCTCCTACTTTCTAATTTCTATAAAATTAAGAAGCCGTTGGTGTGCTTATCAAAGGAAAAAATAAAAAATAAAAAACCGTTGGTGTGAACTAAAAAGAAAGAAAAATGCTGTTGGTGTGTTCGGAATTTAAAATTTGATCAATTTTTAATATAAATAAAAGAATAATTTTTAATAAGGATAATTGTAATGGGTGGCAACATGAAGGTAAATAATTACAAATATAGCCATTTTTAAAAATATTTGCAAATATGGCAAAATTTTTTAATTAATTTTTTATATTCCTAAATTGCCCCTGTGTGCCCATCTTCTTCTTCCTCGTTTTTTTTTTTTTTTTACTGATAGAAAGTCTTTTTATTACTGATAGATTCTATCAGTGGTAGAAAAATTTTCTATCAGTGATAGAAAGTTTCTATCACTGATAGAATAAAGTTTCTATCAGTGATATTTCTATCACTGATAGATTCTATCAGTGATATTTCTATCACTGATAGATTCTATCAGTGGTAGAAAAATTTTCTATCGGCGATAGAAAGTTTCTATCACTAATATTTCTATGACTGATAGATTCTATCAGTGGTAGAAAAATTTTCTATCAGTGATAGAAAGTTTCTATCACTGATAGAATAGAAGATTTCTATCACTAATAGAAACTTTTTCTATCAGTGATAAAAGATTTCTATCACTGATAGGTTCTATCAGTGATAAAAAAAACTTTTTATAGAAAATCATAGAAAAACTTTTGATAAAAAATCTTTCAATCCCTGATCACCCATAAAAATCTTTATATCTCCGATAGAAATCTTTCTATCACCGATATAATCTATAAGTGATAGAAAAACTTTCTATCACCGATAGAAAAGCTTTCTATCAGTGATAAAAGATTTCTATCACTGATAGAAATTTTTACTATTCTATCGGTGATAGAAAGATATTCTATCAATGATAGAAAACTCTGGATAGAAAATCTTTCAATCCCTGATAGAACCTATCAGTGATAGAAATCTTCTATCACTTATAGAAACTAGTTGAGTAACACGTGCATTGCACGTGAAATATTATAGTTTTAAATTAAAATATGAGAAAATAATAGTTTTCTAATATGTAATAAAATAAATATTATATAATTTTTTAAAAGGTAGACAAAGTTTCAATGTTTTCGAATTATTGTTTTTCTTTTCATGAAAATTCTTCTAATATATTAGAAACGAAATTCAAACAAATAATTATTTTATTAAATGAATATGTTAATATTTTGATATACTAAAACACATAGTTGTGTCTTATATCTAGTTGTAATAATCTAGTCATAATATGTATTTTCTAACATAAAAGAAAGAAAGAAATAAATTTTATTATAGTGTTTAAATTAATCATTAATAATTAAATTTAAGAAAGATTATTATAATAATACACATTCAAATGAAAAAAAAATATGAAAACATATTTGCATCTCTATGAAATAATTTTGAATATTTTGTCTATAAAATATTGGTTTTCATATAATTGTAGTAACATAAGTAATAAATGTAAAAAAAACTAAAATATGCCTATAACGTTGGAGGAAAAGGTCAGGATCTTCGATCTCTTCCTGAATATTGATCAACTTTCTCTCGATATTCAAGAATTGCCCACGTGACCCCCTATATCCATTCGAGCCTGTTGCAGGAGAAGAAAATCAATATATTGCTTAAAGTGAGTAAAAAAAAATATGAAATAGGAAAGTTAGGAATCGATGTTGTTTTCTATAGAACTATATAAACACATATCCACTGTTAAATCATGATGTTTCAATTTTACGGTCTAGATAACACCTATACGCAATGGAATAGTCACATATATATGTGAAAGAATGTTTTGTTTCACTATGTAACTACTCCATGTGGCTTAAATTCTTTCAACCGACACTTCCAACAGTTGCAACGACTAATTCATAGCAATGGAACAGTCACACCCATATGTGAAAGAATGTTTTGTTTCACTATGTAACCACTCCTCATGGATTAAGTGAAAGAATGTTTTGTTTCACTATGTAACTACTCCATGTGGCTTAAATTCTTTCAACCGACACTTCCAACAGTTGCAACGACTAATTCATAGCAATGGAATAGTCACACCCATATGTGAAAGAGTGTTTTGTTTCACTATGTAACCACTCCTCATGGATTAAATTCTCTCAACGGACACTTTTAACAGTTGCAACTATTCGAAGGGAGGGACAAAACAGAAATTTATTAAAATGTTAAGGGCAAAATAGGAAGGCAAAGATTCTCTCATTTTAGCCCCTTTCATATATAGTATAGATTTTTTCTATGAGTGATAGAAAAACTTTCTATCTCTATCACTGAGACTGATAGAAAAACTTTTCGTATAGAAAATCTTTCTATCACTGATACTTTTCTATCAGTGATAGAAGATCTTTTGTTTCTATCAGCGATGGTGATACATGGTGAAATCGAGCATTGAAAAATAAAGCAAAAACAAACGATTATAGAAATCAAACACTGAAAAGCAAAAACCAAACACTGATAGAAAACCAAATAACAACAACCAAACACTGATAGAACACCGAACAAGTGATAGAAAAATATCTATTGTCGATAGAATCTATCAGTAGTAGAAAAATTTTCTATCATATGATAGAATCTATCAATGAAAGAAAATTTCTATCACTGATAGAAAATCTTTCTATCATTGATAGAATCTATCAGTGATAGAAAAACTTTCTATCAGTGAAAGAAAATCTGGAGGGGTATTTTAGTAAATGCAACACACAAACTATTAGATTTTGCCATTTTTGCAATTTATTTTTGTGGGTTGCTAGATTTGCAATTATTTTGGCCCATATTGCTATCCTTGCAACCGGCCCTTTTAATAATTATAAAATTATATTTATGATATAATATTTTTATATTCCTTAAATTGATTTTCAATAATTATTGGCATGCATGCTTGTTAATACAAGCAAAACAAATTATAAGATAGATAACTATTATCATACAACATAAAATTGTTATATAGTAGATTTAAATTTTAGGTTAAAAATCACCTTTCGTCCCTAAACTTTGATATGTTACGATTTAGTCCCTGTACTTTTAATTTTGTAACAATTTAGTCCCTAAACTTTAATAAGTAACAATTTAGTCCCCATACTTTCAAATTTGTAACAATTTAGTCCCTATACTTTCAAATTTGTAACAATTTAATCCTTGTTGCAAAAAAAATCATCAAAATTAAATGTCGATTTTTATTATTTAATGATTAAACTTTGTAGCTTATTAACATATTGAGTCCCAAATTAGTTTATTGATCTATCTTGGTAAAAAAAATTAATTAAATCTTTACATTAATTTTTTCACGATAGGGATCAAATCGTTACAATTTTGAAAAGCAGAGGGACTAAATTGTTACTTATTAAAGTTCAGGGACTAAATTGTTACAAAATTGAAAGTACAGGGACTAAATCGTTGCAAAATTGAAAGTATAGGGACTAAATCGTTACAAATCAAAGTTCAAGGACTAAAATGTTACTTTTATGAAAGTTTGGGGACTAAAAGTGATTTTTAACTTAAATTTAAAGTTTTATAGTATACTTTAAACTTAAAAGGTTGACGTTGTCAAAAAGACAAAAAATTACAACATATCTATTACCATCTCTAAACTCAATGAATCTTTCCCTTATCTGTAATTGTTTTACGTACTATTATTTTTTTTTAATTGGTTATTTAAATCATCTTCAAATCAATATACATGAAATCTACAATAGAATTATTCATGTTTAATCAAAATAATAATCCAACATATAAATTAAAGGAAAAGAAAAATCAAATTTATCCACTAACTTTGTACGGTGTACCAATCTACCTTTCAAAATGTTAATCCATCAAATTGAACCATAGACTCAAACAAGTGTTGAACATCCATTCATTTTTTTCCCTAAATTAACTCGCCATTTTTTTTTTGTAAGTAAACATGCAAAAAATCATTAATTAAAAAAAAATCAATTAATGCACAAAATCAATCTTAATTAAAGTAGGAGAGCACCATTTACACAAATTTTAAATGTCTTGTTTTAGAGTTGGCTTTCTTTTACTTTCGTTTGTTTAAATGAAATGTCATCAATTTGTTGAAAATGTAAGAGGATGTTTGGTGCAAGAGTTGAGTTATAAAATTCACACCTGTTTTGTCTCACGAGTTAGAGTAAGAGTTAATAAGTTTTTTTTTTTTTTTGTAAAGATAAAAGTTAATAAGTTTATGGAACGATAAAAGTGTTGGAATAAGAGTTAATAAGTTTGTGAGACCCACAATAAAGTATTATAATTGGTCAATAAATTTGTGAGCTTCACAACTGAATGGATTAATGTCCTTGGACCAAACACTACCAAAGTTTTGTATTTTATTAAACTGACATAAAAAATATATATTTTTTTAATAAAAAATCAATAAAATGCAATACAAATAAATAGTTTGATTCAACAATCCCGATATCAACAAAAGTAAGTTTTAGGGTAAAATTTGTTAAAAAAAAAAAAAACAAACGAGATAAAAAAAAAAGTAAGTTTTAGAGTAGAATTTATTAAAGGACAAAAAAAAAAAAAAAAAAAGACGAGAAAACCGGGTCGGGCGAGACCCGGGTGGTTGAAGCGTGTTGTTGGCGGTTATAGTGGGGTCCGAGTAGCGGTTGCTCATCTCGCGCCACATTGCATGAACAAAAATCATTAGTTGCATTCAAAATTACACTCTTCTCAAATTCTCGCGTACGTACGTAGTTTTGCTTCTCCCCCTTCAATTTAGCCACCCATTCCTCCCCGCCATTTCTTCTTCTCCAAATCAGGACTTTCTTTGGAACTTCCATGGCTTCCTTTGACCCAATTTCTGCGCGTCTTTCCGATTTCTCCACCTCCATTGCAGTTCCAACTTCCCAATTGAAATTCCACATACCCTTAACTCCATTCCCTCTTTTCTCAACTCAACGACTATGGATCCCTCTCTTCTACCTGCCTAATCGCCATCTTTTTTCTCCCTCGATCGTCGTAATTAATCTCCTCTTCGCTCCGCGTTGCTGATTGCGATGGAAACCTAGAGGGAGTACCAGTTACATTGCCATGGTTTTGAGTCATTGCATCTTTAGCTGTTTATGCGAACTTCTCTTGGGGAATTTTAAGCTATAGGAAATGCGTATAAAGAAGATTATTACCGGATGCTGTTTATCCCATATGTTGTTGTTCATTGTGGTTGTTCTGAGTCTATTTCCGACCACTCGTTGCGCGGATGAAGAAGATTTCCGTCAGAATGGTGACCCGGCCTTGCTTTCTTCTATTACACAGGTTGTTAATGGTCGGCTCACAAATATGACACGCATTATGAGCAATGACATTGGGACGAATTGGGGGTTCTGTGTAAAGGATTTGTGCGTATTCATCATCCGATCTAGTTTGCTACTTACTGTTTCGTTGTGTTCAAGTTCTTAACTCGATTGTACTCTGCTTTCTACTAGGGATTCCGATTGGAATGGTGCATTCAATTATCAGGACAACATTGATTTCTTGACCTCGTGTATTAAGAAGACAAAAGGTACGATATTCTAAGTTCAGTTTATTTGTTTTATAATTGTATAAGAAGGTTATAGGCTAAACATTGTTTCGTTTTTTTTGTTATTCGAATGTATTGTCTAATGTCATTTTAGTCTTCGAGGTGGGAGGAACTGCACAGAGATTGTCTTGGTTGAGGGGTGATCGACCTGGTTCTAGAAAATTAGGATAGCGAAAAAAAAGTGTATCCATTTTTGTGTAGCTAATCTGTCTTTCACGATCTGTTTTTCCTTTTTCCACAGAAATACCCTTACTTATTTGAATGATCTTCATTGTAGAAAAAAAAGAAGTTTGAGAATTACTAAATATGAGACTAGAGGGGTGCATAGCATACAACCCTCTAAAGAGAAGATATTAACTGGATAGTCTATTTCAAAATCTGTGTCAGAATTTTAGGTCGATTCGTTTTGGGGGGATAATGCTCTGGTGCTTTCACCACTCTCTATTTTTTCGCGGGCAACCCATTGAAGGTTTTAACCATCTACTAACTCTAAATTGACAAATAATCATCGTAATCATTATTAGACTGGAATGAAGATGAATATCCCTCTTTTTTAGATGTCAGTGGCCGTCTGTTTATGTATCTCTACGACCTCATTATAAATTCAAATGAAAATGGTTGAGCTAGTTGAATTGATTGAATTGACTTTTATCAGCTTTCTTTTTTATTTGCATTCCTCACTTATGTAATCATTTTCCTACGTCTTACAACTTTTCCTCCACTCCTAAGTCCTAATGGCACATATCAAATTCTCAACAGGAGATCTTACACAACGACTGTGTACTGCTGCTGAGCTTAGACTCTTCTTCAGCAGTTTCGGTGCAAGGGGGCCAACTTCAGCGATCACGTACACTTACATAAAACCTAACAGAAACTGCAATTTAACTTCATGGGTTTCTGGATGTGAACCAGGTTGGAGTTGCAGTGTCAAAGACAAGATTGACCTCAAAACTACAAATATTCCTTCTAGAATTGAAGACTGTCAATCTTGTTGTGAGGGTTTCTTTTGTCCACATGGTCTTACATGCATGATACGTAAGTATGTGATTAAATTACCTCTTGTTATTTTTCTGCCCTCCTTGTTCTGTACACGATGAAATCACCTGTTTACAAGACTACTTTCTCCTCAGTTTTTCACAACCTCATTACTAATTGTGAATCGAATAACTAGAAACCATAAGGTGTAGAATTCATACTTCCGAGAATGTTTTTTCTTAACAAATACATAAAAGAATTCTAGCTAAAACTCTGTTTACATTTTATTCCCTAACCAGGAAGATATCTTGATGGACTCTGGACTAAATATTTTTGACAGTTTATTTTTTATAAGTTGTTATTTATTTTTCAAGCTCTTTGCCAGTATTTCTGATGTGTCGGTTATGTTAGAAAATACTTCGAGCTAAAAATTTGTTTACATTGCATTGCCCTAACCTGGAAGATTCCTTGATGTACTCTGGACTAAATATTTCTGACAGTTTGTTGTTATAAGTTGTTATTAATTTTCAAGCTCTTTGCCAACATTTCTGATGATTCAACTGTGGGTTATGTTATTATTGGATTCATGTAGCCGGTCCAAACATCTCCAATGAATTATTTGAACTTGCACCTAACACGTTTACTTTTTTTCCCCGAAAATCATGAAGCTTGCCCGTTAGGATCTTATTGTCCTGTTGCAAAGCTGAATAAGACAACTGGAATATGTGATCCGTAAGTTCATATCTCTTGTCAAAGCCATTTCTCTGCTTAAATTACTGAAGTTTATATTCGGCCCATGCCTTTCAACTTTGTGATATGATCTGTAGATATAGTTACCAGATACCTCCTGGACAACCTAATCATACCTGTGGAGGAGCAGATTTATGGGCCGATGTTGCAAGCAGCAGTGAAATTTTTTGTTCGCCTGGATCATACTGCCCTACTACCACAGACAGAGTTTCTTGCAGTAGTGGGTATTAATCCTCATCTGTGAACTCACACTGTTAGTCTCATCTTGATATCTGCAAGGGTTTAAAATTTAATCAGAGAACAGCTTAATCTAGTCCACATTAGTATGTGATATTTACTTACTTCCTAGTTTCTAGTTCACATTAGTACGTGATATTTGCTCTCATTCTCTTCGTGTCATTGTTCTAATATACGTTCCTTCTTCTGTGTTAGGCATTACTGCAGGAAGGGTTCTACTTCACAACAACGTAAGTCGTGCAAGTTAATTCTTGTGGTGTGCCATTTGTTTATCAGCTTGAAAATTGAAATGATATTAAATAGTAAACTAACTTTGTTGAAGTATGCGAGGCCTTGGGGCATTTGCACAGATAGCAAAAAACGCTAAACATGTTGCAAAAATAGCAAAAACTAAAACTATTTATGGAAATAGTAAAAAGTAACGTTAAGTTACAAAAATATCATTTCTATCAGCAACTATCTGATAGAAAGAATTATCAGTATTTATCACTAATAGTCATTGATAGACTTTGATTAATCGGAGTCTATCAGTGATAGACATTGATGAACTTTGATTATCAGAGTCTAGCAGTGATAGACACTGATATAAAAGTTTATATGGAGTCTATCAGCATGATAGTCTATCAATGTCTATCACTGATACACAAAATTAATCGGAGTTATTAGTGATAGTCATTGATAGAAAGGATTAATACAGAGATAAGGTAGAATTTATGCACAATTCAAAATGAAATAGGGGTAAAACGGGAATTATGAAATTTTATTCTAATAAATTACCATATTTGCTATTATTTTTAAATTGTGCTATATTTGCAATTAGAAAAACCCTAATTGCCACCCACTGCAATTTTCCTTTATATTATTGTTGAAAGACGGGAATGCAAAGGATTTGCGAAGTATTCCCGAGGCTTACTTCTCTTCCAAAGTGAAAGGGCCTCAAACCCTTGCATATTCTAGATTGGAACGTGACACCAATTTAAGCCTTAGGAAAGTAAAGAGAAGTAAAGAAAGATAAGATCAAGTTGAAAAAGGTCCTGTATAGAAAGTGGCTTTCAACAATTTGAGACCAGGATAATATATTTAATGAATTGGAGACAATTGAGACCAACCATTTCTTTGGCCACTCAAAAGTCAAAACCCTTTAAGATTCCTCCCTTATAAACCCATGCGTGCACGGAGGACATTGACCACCACGATGAATAAAAAGGGGGAGAAGGGAATGCCTATATAATGCTTCTAAATACTATTATGAAATTAGAGTATTAGGCAATCGCACATTCATATAAATTCCTTCTTGTATTTTTACTTATTGCTTGCTTATGTGATGTTAGAGGTTTTGTTGCAAGATGTCTTGATCAAGTGTACTTCTGGTAACAATGGAGGAAGCATCATAAAGCTGTTGAAAGGGATTCTAATGAGTGGTTGAGAGTTAACTACACTGGGTCATAGTTGGCGATTGTTTGACTTTATATTCCTGTAGTGGGGGGTTCTACATGTTTTATGGTTTTTAGTACTGTTGTAGGGCATTGACATTTAGTTGGTGACATATCAATTAGAGAAGTTATTTTAACCAGGGCTGGATCCCAATTTGTTGATGTAGTGTCTAGTAAGGAAGAAAACTCAGTTAGGATTTGATGGTTTTCATCTTTTATTCCATATTTACCTTAAGAATTTGGTTATGGGACAGTTGAATTTAGTAATACAGAAGAATGGATGCCAAATGGTGTGAGGTATTGGTTGGCGGAAAATGCACTTAGCTTTGATAATAATTGGACATAGGGTATCGGGACAAATAGAATTAACAAAATTGACTTAAAAAAAAAAGAATTAATAAAATTGAGGGAGACGTGGAAGATGGATAATTTCAGGAAATGGGGAGAAAGCCACTAGAGGGACAAATTTGGGAGATATAAAGATATAGGAGGTGGGAAACATAACTAGAATGAAGAATTATATTCAAGCAATTTAAAAAATAATATCCAAGGATAAAAATACCATAGAAACTAATCCTGATTAATAATATTTTCCTTTCCTGCTCTATATCTAAAATTTCATTGTTAAGGATTATTGTGCTTGTTCTAGGCTAGCTTGTTTATGGAAAATAAAATGATCCATGATTAACAAACTTTCTTATTAGAAACCCATTTTTCATGTAAACATTATGATTAGGAGGCTCTTTTGGATATTTAAAGTCATTTAATCCATCTACAAGATCTAGGTACCAGCTTGAGAATTTGACATATCAATGTTATATGTGAATACATGTAATTTGGTCCAGCTTGTAATCTTTGAATAAATTTGAATAAGATGTTAAATGGACACCCCTGCTAACAGATTATGATGACTATCTGACGTTCTTTAAACTAGTTCTTCTTTAACATTTTCATAGTTTTTATTTTAGAAATCTTAAATCACCTTGTAATACAAGGAGTTGAACATTTCACTCTATTACAATAAATTATCTTTAGTAATGGTTTTGCAGCATGCTTCAAGTTGGCAACCTGCAATCCAAATACTGCAAACCAAAATATACATGCCTATGGGATTATGCTCATTGTAAGTAACTTTTTTTTCCCTTTTTTTTTTTTTTTTCCCTAAGTATGCTTTGGGATGAAAGCTGACATAAAATCTTGATTGGATACAGGCTGTTTTGGCTGGGTAGGTAGATATCATTCTCATTTGTGATTCTGGATGCCATAATAATTTACTTCTAAGATTAGAACTATACAAGTTCGTCATATTGCACTCTATTAACCTTTTTGCAATCGTGTTCAATGACTACTTTCATTCATGATCATTCTATTTGCAGAATTTTTTGTGTAGTTATGGGTTGGAACACTTTCTTTGCATAAAATGAATAACTGACGTATAAATTTGTGAAACCATTTGATGCATTGTCAAAACCTCTTATTCTGCATGTCCTTCGGCTTATTTAATAGAAATAACTTTTAGTATGATATGCCATCGAATTGCTTCTTCTTTGTCGTCAACAACGTATTTGATTTTGTTCACATCTTTGCAGGTTGGATTAAGTACTCTGCTGCTGATCATTTATAATTGCTCCGACCAAGTTCTTACTACACGGGAAAGAAGGCAGGCTAAACGAAGGGAAGTTGCTGCAAGACATGCTCGAGAAACAGCACAAGCTCGTGAAAGGTGGAAATCTGCAAAAGATATTGCCAAGAAGCACGCAACAGGATTGCAAGAACAATTGTCACGGACATTTTCTCGTAAAAAATCATCGAAACAGGCAGATCAGGTGAAAGGTTTGGGTCAATTACCACCTGTGCATCCAGGCAGTTCAGGTGCAACGGAGCAACCGTCTTCTACATCAAAAGGAAAGAAAAAAGATAATAACCTTACAAAAATGTTGCAGTCCATTGATAATAATCCAAATAGCAATGAAGGTTTTAACTTGCAGATTGGAGATAAAAATATCAAAAAGCATGCACCTAAAGGCAAACAAATACATACTCACAGTCAAATTTTTAAGTATGCTTATGGTCAACTAGAGAAAGAGAAAGCAATGCAACAGCAAAACAAAAATTTGACTTTCTCTGGAGTGATTTCAATGGCCACTGATACCGAAATTAAGACAAGGCCTGTAATTGAAGTAGCTTTCAAAGATCTTACTATAACATTAAAGGGGAAACACAGGCATCTAATGAGGTGTGTCACAGGGAAGATTATGCCAGGTCGGGTTGCAGCAGTCATGGGTCCATCAGGGGCAGGGAAGACAACATTTCTTTCGGCTTTGGCAGGGAAGATAACTGGGTGCACTCTGAGCGGTTTAATTCTTATAAATGGAAAACCCGAGTCCATCCATTCATATAAAAAAATTATTGGTTTTGTTCCACAAGATGATATAGTGCATGGAAATTTGACGGTTGAGGAGAACCTCCGATTTAGTGCTAGGTGCAGGTATGTGAACTTTCTTTTTTCAGAACTTTACCATTCTTGACCTAAATATCAAATCATATTCTTATATACTGCACTACTCAAAAAAAAAAAAAAAAAAAAGTGGATGATGACCAGAGTGCGTTCCAGTTTTCAGGACCCTGCTCATGCTTGGTTTAAATATCCTGAACTTACATTTTTTTAAATTTTTTGGATTTTCTTATGTAATTAGTTTTATCACGATTATGAAACCAAAACTAATTTCCACTGTTGCTTGTGGTTGCATGCTCTGTGTAATTTAACTGTAAAATTCTAATTCGCTCAAATTCCTAATAATATCATGATGTCTTTTAGTATATTTGAATATTTAATTGCTTAACTTGGTATATACCCATTCGTGATGGTTGAATCAGAGAATATTGTGATAATTATCAGTCATTGTTGTCTTTTACTCTCTACTAACATTTAAATTTACTCCAGTGGCTTGGGCCTGTTAAAGCAAAAAAATTGAATATTTTGGTTAAATTTTGATTTTCCACATCGATGGATTCTTTGACTCTGTAGATTGTCGGCTGACATGCCGAAACCTGATAAAGTTCTTGTGGTAGAAAGAGTTATTGAGTCCTTGGGACTACAAGCAGTGAGAGATTCGCTTGTTGGAACTGTGGAGAAAAGAGGAATCTCTGGAGGTCAAAGGAAACGAGTTAATGTTGGGATTGAAATGGTCATGGAACCTTCCTTATTGATCCTGGATGAGCCTACCACTGGTCTAGACAGCGCATCTTCTCAGTTACTTCTTCGAGCACTTCGACGGGAAGCCCTTGAAGGTGTGAACATCTGCATGGTACTTCACCAACCTAGGTATGTACAGCCAGCCCTCCACCAACCCTATGTGGTACTTTAGAATGCCATTCCTCACGATACTTGATCAATACTCCTTAAAGATATCTGAAAATAAATTAAATAATTATTCTTTGGACCATCAAATCAATTACCTTTAATCTTTCTTTTGGCATAAAAATCTTGAAATCATAGATAATTCCCCTCCCTTCTAATGGGCTCTTCTTAATTTTTTGCCATGAGGAAACCTTCCTCTCCCTCTCTAACTCTTCTTAATTCGATATTACTTTTACTTTGCCTTATTTGGTCCTACAATCATAAATAAACTCATTTTCATTTTTGTGGAGTCAGCTATTCGTTGTTTAAGATGTTTGATGATTTGATACTTCTCGCCAAGGGTGGGCTTACTGCGTATCATGGATCTGTAAAGAAAGTTGAAGAGTACTTCGCTGGTATAGGGATCACGGTGCCAGAGCGTGTTAATCCTCCGGACCATTTCATTGACATTCTTGAGGGTCTGGTGAAGCCAAAGGGAGTGACTTATGAACAACTTCCTGTCCGGTGGATGCTTCATAATGGGTATCCAGTACCTCCTGACATGCTGAAATTATGTGATTTCGATACATCTGCAAGCGGCTCAACACATGGTGGTGATGGAGCTGGAGAACAATCTTTTGCTGGAGATTTATGGCAGGACATGAAGTTCAGTGTTGAGGTGCAGCGTGATCACATACAGCAAAACTTCTTGAGTTCTAAGGATCTATCTAATCGAAGAACTCCTGGTTTAGCTCGGCAGTATAGGTATTTCGTGGGAAGGTAAGATTATTAAAACTTTTTTTATCGAACTTAATATGCTTCAGCAAGAAAGTTCAATAGCATCATAAGCCTTGAGTTCCTTTCAAAAAAAAAAAAAAAAATATCATAAGCCTTGAGAGTTACGTTGAGTAAGTGTTGGAATTTCAATCTCTTTAAAGGAGTCCAACAATCAATAAGTGCCCCTTTCTCAATACATTCTACGCAAATATACATATATAATTTATTTATTCATGTGTTTTTTTTTGGTTGTGGGGATAAACATTCATTGAGACTTACAAGTAATGACAATGCAATAAGAGGATGAAGCATTCTTGTAGATAACAATTAAATATCATTTTTTAAAATTAAAATTTAATACCATTCAATACATAGAATATCAAAAAAAAATTAGCGAGGGCTTCATTATTCAAGGTGTAACAACGACACCATATAAGAGAGTCCCTTACATGTCAATGGTGCATGCATAGGTCATAGTTTGTTTAAATGGACATATTTAGGGTATGCTTGGGAGTGATTTTAGAATGACCAAAATGACCAAAATTCCTTTTGTTAGGGTCAAAATCACTTTATTTTATAATGGTGATATTTGACCACGGTCAGTGATTTTTGGCTATTCTGATAGGAATGTACTTAAGGGGTAATTGGTAAGAGCATATTAGCAGTTAGTTAGGGAGTTGTTAGAGTATGAGGTTATAAGTAGCAAGAGTGGGAAAGGGGAAAATAAGAGATTAAGTCGGTTAGTTTGATCTTTAGTGATCTCAATTCTCAAGAAAGGGAGGGCCAAGTACCTCAAATACTTGGGTTTATCATATAGTCCTTTACCTTCTATATGGTAATATATTGTTGTTCTGTTCCGATTCATATCATAATCACACCTCCCAAGTGATTCTAAGGGATTTTTTTAAAAAAATTTATAACTATTTAATTTTTTAAAAATATTCTCCTATTTCATTTTACTGTCCTAAAATCAAGAAAAAAAAGTTAAACTTTTCTTTCTAAATTTTTTGTCCCTTTTTCTATCTCTAAAATTTTTACATCTCTTGCTAGAACTTTTATCTCTCTCTAAGTTTTTTTTTTTTTTAAACTTTCTCCAACATTTTTTATTTCTAATATTTTTGTCAATTTCCATCCCTCTCTTACTTTTTTCTTTGTTAAAATTTTTGTCCGTTCCTTGAAACTTTTTTCTCCCCCTAAAATTTATATATCTCTCTAGATTTTTTTTTTACCTTTCTCAAGATTTTTTATCTCCAAATTTTTTGTTCTGCTTTCTAACTTTCTTCTCCCTAATTTTTTTTATTTGTTTATTTATTTATTTATTTATTTTTATCTATCCTTAACTTTATTTCTCCATTTTTCAAATTTATGTTCTCTCTTTCAAACTGTTTCTCTCTAAAATTTTATCCCTCTCTTTTTTAACTCTTTTCTTTCTCTAACATTTTTGTCCCTCCCCATCTCTAACTTTTTTTCTCTCTAAAACTTTTCTCTAACTCCCTTTTTTCTCAAAATTTTATCTCTCTCTATAATGCTTTTTTTTATCACTCTAAACTATTTTTTTTTCTCTCAAATATAATGCCCTTTTTGGTAATTTGACTAGTCTAAAATCACTTTTTAAAAAAACATTAATCATTAAAAAAATTAATTAAATCAAAATCACATTCAAAAGTATGAAACCAAACATTAAAATGGTTTATATCTAAGCACTTTTACAGAAGTAATTTTAAATAAATCATTTGGGCTAAAAATTCTTATTCTAAGTCATTCTCAAAAGGCAAACATGTCCTTAATTTCATCTAGTCTTATTCTCATATTGTTAAACATAGATATATATGGAAGTGTACGTGCACATTTCAATTTTATGCTTGTATAATTGTTGGTTTCTTTATGTTTATGTGTGTGTGTGTTTTTCTTAAATAATAATAATTGCTCTGTACCTGGTTTTTCTTGCTTTGCCAGGGTGAGCAAGCAGCGACTGCGAGAAGCTAGAATTCAATTAGCTGATTACTTGATGTTATTACTTGCCGGAGCCTGCTTAGGAACTCTTGCTAAAGTGAATGATGAAACATTTGGTTCCCTTGGCTATACTTTCACCGTCATTGCTATCTGTGAGTTGCCAGTTGTGAAATAAATAGCTAGTATAATGCCTTCAAATTTACTGTTTCGCTTGATTACAGCACCAGTGAAAGTGGTGTCTTGCATTAATCATAGTCCTGTAGGGTCTTTTTTTTCCTCTGAAATAGTTAGGATCACTTGATTATATGTCGTAACAAGTATAAACTTCACCACGAAACAATTGAGGCACCACACAGTCTATGCTTGATTACTGTCAGTTAGAAGTTCATCCCACTATTTGTCTTATGTCATATGCTCTTTGCTTATTTGCAGCCCTACTCTTTTTGCAGCCCTCCTATGTAAGATTGCAGCACTGAGATCATTTTCCCTTGACAAATTACAGTACTGGAGAGAGAGTGCATCAGGGATTAGCAGTCTGGCGCATTTTCTCTCAAAAGACACACTTGACCTTTTCAATACAATCATCAAGCCGCTGGTTTATCTGTCTATGTTTTATTTCTTCAACAATCCAAGATCATCTTTTACAGATAACTATGTTGTTTTAGTTTGTCTAGTGTACTGTGTGACTGGAATGGCCTATGCAATTGCCATCTACTTTCAACCTGCTCCTGCCCAATTGGTACATGCTCGAAAATTACAATGCCAACTCATGACATGCAAATTATGATTGCAACATTATTACTTTTGTCAGGCAATAGGCATTCCGTTTTCAGTTCCATATGAAGTATTGATTATTTGGCCTAGTTGATATAGGGGACAAAAATTTTATCCTCCTCACCTATATTTTACTTCCTCTTCTTGCAGTGGTCAGTGCTTCTTCCTGTAGTTTTGACCCTCATTGCAAACCAAGATAAAGATAGTCCAATAGTCAAATATTTAGGAAATTTTTGCTACCCTAAGTGGGCCCTCGAAGGCTTTGTCATCGCAAATGCAGAAAGGTAATTTGTATCCTCTTTCTCCCGTTCTATCCAGAATATATTGGAGTCTATTTAGCATGTTTGTTAGAATGCAGACTATTCGGCATATTTCAGCTTGCATTTGATAAACAAAAATGATAGTAAGAAATATTTGAGATGTAGGCATGGTAAATATTGTTATTTGTTAGGTATCCAAACTAAGAAAAGACACCAAACACTAATATATTATATTGCAATATCGAAACGAAGTTACGATATAAAACCGGTAGCCTTTCGAGAGGGCTAAATCTCTCCCAAGTCCCACTATGAGACAATACCAAAATTCTCCACACCCCTAAGGCTCCATAAACTTTCCTATTTATAACCAAGGCACAACCAAGACTCCCTAGCTATCTACTATTATACCCTTACTGCCCTTCTAATACTATTCACCATATATACCATACTAGTACCCTTACATTATTCTGACTAGATCAATATACAATGTCCATGTTGAAAAAAAATGCTGGACTGTAAATAATTGTTTTTGAAAATTGATAATATAAATCACCGGGGCTTCATAGAATTTTAATCGGGCTATGTGCTTGCTTCTAAAATTGCAAATCGTGGGCCTGGAATTTCAAGCCTCTGCCTGATGATTCTTGCAAGATGAATTAAGGAAATGATCTTTTCAATCTCAAGACATATGGATTGATATAGCTTTATATATTTAATATTTTGTTCAGGAATCAGAGAAGAATAACTCAACTGTGTTTTTCCTTTTAGATGGATTCTGTAATGAAATCTTTTTGAAGCCTAAATGGAATTAATAATTACTCATGAACCGTGAACTCGATCTTGGTTATATTAGCTTTCTTGTTAAAATACAACCACTCTGATTTTAATAACTATGCTGTATTATCAATTGAAAAACATCTGTTGTGGTTGTCTGAGTTCCAATCTTGTCCTAGCAGGTATTCTGGTGTATGGCTGATAACTCGCTGTACTTCACTGATGGAAAATGGCTATGATCTTCATGACTGGCATCTTTGTTTAGTGATGCTCATTTTGTTTGGCGTACTCAGCCGTATCGCTGCTTTCTTTCTTATGGTCACCTTCAAAAAGAAATGAGCTTAGTTAGTTCCTTCATTTGCTGGGTTTCCTTTGTAATGTATGTCACTGCCATGGTACGGTCGGTATTCATGAATCTCTTAGAAGTAGGAACTGAAGGCCAAAATTTTAGTAGATCTGTACAGATAGATTCAAATCTTCGACATAGATTTACAGGGCATTACTTGTTGTAGCTTAATGTCCATTCCTTGATACAGCAGCCAACTGACGTGAATTATCAAAATTATTACCATGTAATGAATTGCCTTTTGTAAGAAATCCACACACTTTTATGTTAAGTCTGAAATTTTGTTTTGGATGTTGGGTTGAAGCCTCATGTTAAATCCAAGCATAGTTAGGTGGATAAGATATCGGTTATCATGTCAAAGGTCGATAGTTCGATTCCCTACCCTTATTGTTGAACTAAAAAAAATAAGTTCACTCGGATGGGATGTCTCAATCTATCCTATATCAATTACATTTCTGTTTTTTATTTATTATTATTTATTTTTTTATTTTTATTTTTATTCTTAGAAGGATTACATTTCTTATAGGTATATAAAAGTTTGAATTTCTATTCCTTTAATCGTAAAGTTAGAAAAAATTATGCATATTGTTTTGTGTATTTATTCATTTACTTTTTCTCTCTAAAGTTGTATCACTCAACATGATGAGTTGAAAAAAAAAAAAAAAAACTTCTGGTTCATCCTAAGTTAAAAAAATAAAAATAAAAATACAAGTTTTTCTTTTCATTTTGCCTCTCAAAATTTGTAGGATAGGAAGATTGTAGCTATAAGAAAGTTAGAATGAAAATTCTAAATTTCTACACCTTCCTATAAAAATTTATGGCTTTGATTCGGCCTACCTATAAATATTATATTGAATCTAGAGAGTGGTTAGGTTTTTATAATCAATTTACTCAATTATATTTCAGTATAGAAAAAAATATCAAAAACCAAAGAGTTTTTCTTTAGAATTCTATATCAAACAACGAAGATTATAAAATTTTTTATCATTAAACATATACTAAAATAATCGCCAACATGAGCATAGTTATGGGTATCAATCTGTACTGATGACCAAGCTGTCTGTGTTCGAATCTCCCCCATCTACATATATATAAAAAAAAAAGAAAGTCTAAAAATAATTTTCTAACCATCTCACCTTTTAATATAGTTTTTTCGTGTATTTATATATTTATATATTCAATGCATCTGTCTTCTATCCTATATATTTTGATCTATACAAAAAAAAAAAGAAAAAAAGAAACCGGAATGCCGAACGGAACGGAAACGACGGGGGAACCTTATCAGGTTAAACCACAACCGTTCCAACGCCGTCAAAACAGTAACGTTATGGGGCCAAGTCAAACAGTAAAACCGCTTACAAAATCCACGTGTCTTTGCACCGGATTTCAAACGCATATAAATTAACTAAGAGAAAACGAGAGTGGAAAACGTTTGGATTCCGGCGAGTAAAAACGCCGCATAAATTCATTTCTCCTCGTTCCCGTGGTCTTTTTGGCGGTTTAAAAGGACCACAATTTCCATTTTTCCGGTTTCGAACCTCCGACTCCACTCTCTCCTCTTACCCCCATACTTTCTTCAAGCTAAGCTCGGATCTTCACCTTCCTCGCTGGTACTTCTCCTCTCTTCTGCGAATTTCGAAATTGTTACTTTCTCTGTTACTATCTGCTTTAGATTATGTCAGCTTACTGATCGATGGCGGCTTCTAGTTAGTGTTAATTTACTGTTTGTTTGGCTTCCGAGTGATGAAGGAAATTGAAGATTACACTTTCTTCCTTTCAGTACTGTTTCCCTTTTCTTTTGCGTTTGACTGGCTCTGCTGATTAGCTTCGTGCATTTTACCTTCACGTTGTGTTCCGTTTCTACTTCCACACTCCGATTTTTTCCATCTTCCTACCTCAGAACTCGAATTTTGAAGTTCTATTCTGTCTGAACTGTATCTTTTTACTTTCTGCATTCAATCGAGAATCTTTCTTTTGTGAATCTTCTGTGGAATTTGGTCAATCTTTACTTTTCCGTTGTCACATTTTTTTTTGGTATTGCATGACTATTTGAAGGTCTTATGCAACTAATGCAGAGAAATGAGGATATGAATGCTCTTATATTTAGGAGTTGAGTGTAATACGCATTGACTATAAAGGGTAGAGGATTTTTATTTAATTACGTTGCTCTATTTTTGTTGTTAATGACCTCGTTGGATTTAGTATAACATGTTGGGACATTTTTAATTCTTGAAAATGTCAAGTCTTTTTAAACTCAATTACTAAATTGGTGAAATTGCATGTTGTGGATCAACATGTTTTGTACTGTAATTGTGAAAGCATGGACGTTTAAGCAGAGTAGGTTCAGTAGCTAGTAGCCACCTAGAAGAATTTAGGGAGATTATAGCTTTAGTTATTTGGCGTGGCTTGTTGTAGGGAAAACTATAGTTTATTTTATTCATTATCAATATTAGCTAATAATTGCCAATTTGAGCATAGTTCAATGATTAAAGCAACTAATACCACTCCAAAGGTTGATGATTCAATTTCCCACCTCTGTAATGGGTGAACTAAAAAGAACAGTAACTAATGGTTATTTTATGAAGTCTCCATCTCGTAATGTTATACCTGAAAGTTTGGTCCAAAAATTGAAAAAAAAAACTTCTTCAAATGGACCTTGGGAGTTGCATCATTTTGAAAGAAACAAACTTGAAGTCTGCCTTTTCAACTTAATATCTCCGAAGGTATTTTTTCCTGAAAAATTCAGACAAGGAAGTAGAAGACTTCAATGAAGTGTTTTATCCCAGTAGTTGATGCTCGTTCACAACAATAATTATGTTGATATGCCTTTTCTTGTTGTGTTAGAGCTACTAATCCGTATCAGGACATGTAGGATTGAGCTTAAAAGTAAACCAAATTATGGATCAAGAAGTGCATTTCTGCCCGAAGTTCACAAATATGAAATCTCATTGGGTGAGAAGTTTTTTATTATCAGGAAATCACTTTTACATTTAAATGTTATTCATGGAACACCTATGTTGCATACCTTGTATTGCTTGCATCATCCTTCCAAAGTTGATATGCGTGAATGGTTTTCCATGATTTGAGTCTAAATTATTGGAGAGTTTTTGTATGATAGAGGAAAAATTTAATGCATGGTTCCGATGTATCACTATGTTCATATTGTGTAAATATCTAAACTTTGATAACATGATAATATCAGCACCTTTGTTGGTCCTCAACAATTTTTTCCCCAATATCAATTCTACTACCCTTTTTGTTTCCCTGCAGACTATATCTACGTATGAGAGAGAATGCAGATATAACTATGCCATAAAATTAAGATTTTGCAGATATAAGTGTGCCATAGAATATTTGGGTGGTTATAAATAGAGGGAGTTAGGAATTTGAGAGAGCAGTAGATTTTGGAAATAGTTTGCTGGAGAGTTCGTGCCTCTTGGAGTGCTTGGAAAACTTGTAATTTTCCTTCTTAATGTCAATGCCACATATATATATATATAATTTAATTCTCATTTTGTCTTCTAGTTTTCGGGAGAGTTTAGGCCTCTTGAAGAGCTGCAAAATTTTCCTTCTTAATATCACTCTATTTTCTGTGAATTTCCATTTTGATTCTTGTTTCCTATTAAATTTGTGGTCACATATCTCCTCTCTAGATTGCTCTACCTTACATTTTTTGATCTTTGGGTGGTTTTTCATCAATTCCAAATTGGTAGTTCGTAGAACAGGATATGCTTCTCTGCATAATCACAATTTTAATCTAATTCTTTTTTTCTAGATATTATCTTTCTGATTTGCATCAATTTTCTTTTTACTCTTCATAGGTAAAAGTGGAGGAATCTTTTCTTCCTGCACCATTAAATGAATCAAATGAAGTTGAGCATTTACTTGTGGAGCCTAAAAGCGACCATGTTTTAGGAAATTGCTTAAGAGTTCAAGATTTCTCTTGTGACTTTGGCTATGGAATACAAACAAACGGTGGTGAATTCTTATGATCCATTCCTTATGCTTTAATTGGTGCTAATTTGCACTCTATTCTTTGGCTTCCTCCTTATATGTTCTTTGGCTTTTAACATTTGTTGGCAAACTGTTGTCTTATCCTATTTTCCCAATAAGTTCTAGATATCAAAAGGGTTTAAATTGGTCTGAGGTGAATATGTTTTGGAACCTTTCCTTGTATGTGGTCAAATCCAGAAAAGTGATACCAACTATCAAGTTTAGCACCTAAACTGCCTAGACATTTCAATTTTATTTTTCAATAATTTTTTCTACATCAGTAAGTGATCTAATCCTGGCCAATTTCTTTTATTATCTATAAGGTGGATTGGATTCTAATAGCAAGCAGGGAGGCGAACATGAACTTAAATTTGGAGTATGCTTCTATCTTTAATGATATTTTCATGTCATGCCAACTAATCATTTCTTCATGTCCTTTAATGCAAAGAGGTGTATTGCCTTATATTGTATTACAAACGTGCAATGAAGAAAGGATAATGAATTGTTTAGCCCTTGCCTTTTGGTTTTTGATAATTCAAAAGCCAATTGCTAAACCCATTGGATTGCTTTAGATCTTTCTTCTTCTTCCCACTAGACCCCTTCAAACCCAATTCTTACTCAACAAAGGAAAAAAGTGATCCCCTTTTTGGCTCCAGACATGTTAAACCAATCGCTTCCCCCCTAAGCTTTTGATAATTGTCAAAGAAAGGTGAATTTACTTAAAAATACAGGGGATTGGTCCTCCTTTCTACTTGAATGACCAAAAAGGTTTCCTTCTTCGACTACGAGGATGCTTCCCTATTTCAAGGATCAGGGAGTCCTCTTAGTAAATGGATGTGGTAGCAAAGTTCAACCTTTGAGGATCAAATTAGGGGAAGTGTAGATGTTAGTGTGCTAAATGGTTGTTTTTTAGACCTTGACCTCCCTAAAAAATATACCTTTAGACCAATTTCTCTCCTCTTCTCCTTGGAAAAGTTGAAAAGTTGAGGGCCTCCAAGATTTTAAATGTCTGTCTCATCAATTGGTTGTTAAGCCACTAGAAAATTATCTCCAAGGTTCTTGTTGCTAGGTTGAATGGGAGAGGTCCTTCACTTAACTGTTGCTCCTTACGATCTTCACTCCACCATTAATGATGATCTTCTCAAGGTGTTTTGAGACCTTCCTTGAAAATGGTATTTTGGATTTGTGCATTGAGACCAATGTTTGTCTAATCCCAAGAGGTTGAGGGCCTCCAGTTCCTACCTGGTACATCCTCTGAAGGCCAGGGCCATCTCTTTATTATTCACTGCAGTTGTTGGACTTAGTTATTAGAGCATGTTTGAAAGTGATTTTAAGATGGGTGTTTTTAGCAAGTCATTTAATTATAATTACTTTTGTAAAAATTGTTTGATATAAATTATTTTAATGTTTGGTTCCATACTTTAAAAATTGATTTAATATCGTTAAAAATGCTTTGGATGATTAATGTTTGTTTTCAAAAGTGATTATTGATACATTACTATAATGGGTATTACATTTGAGAGGAAAAAAAAGAGTTAGAGTAAGAGACAAAAATTTTACAGAGCTAAAAGAAGTTAAGAGAGTAACAGAGAAATTTTGGAGAGAAAAAGTTAGAAAGGGAGGGAAAAGAATTCTAGAGGGACCAATTTGGAGCGTGAAAGAAGCGGGATAAAATTTTTGAGGGAGGAATTTCAAGAGTGGGACAAAGATTAATAGGGAGAGAAAACAAAAGTTAGAGAGCAAATAAAATTTTGGTGTGAAAAAAGTTAGAAAGAGGGAGGTACAAAAATTTTAGAGAAAGTAGTTAGAGAGTGAAAATTTGAGGTTGGAGAAAAGTTAGAGATAAATGAAGTTAGGAAGTGTCTAATTTCATAGAGAAAAAATTAATCTTTTCCCGAAATTAGGGTTGAAATGGGGTGAAATAGAAGGGTATTCTTGATATTTGAAATTATAGTTATTTTACAGATTCACTGTCAATCGATTATTCCAAAATCACTTACCATCTACTACTCTCAAATTCACATAGATTTTGATTTTTTTTCCCCAAAAACACTTCTGCACCATGGCCAACCACCTATTCACTATTATTTTAGGAGTGCCGGGTGGCTTTGGCCATACCAAAATCACTACAACACATGCCCTTTGGTATTTCCTGGTGTTTTCTAATGAGCTGCAAGATCACCATGGCCTTTTTTTTTTTTTTTTTTTTTTTTTTATAATTTTTTTTTTTAATACAAAAAAACAAGTAATGATACAAACATGAGAGTGAAAGAAAGAAGAAAAAAAGGAAAAGATATAAACACAAAGATACAATCAAAGAGGAAAAACAAATGCATCCATCCCCATTTAGGCATCTATCTTGTGAAGAAAAATCTGCAAAGGCTTGGAAAGGAAACACAATTATTCAGCTTTTAATCTTGCAGATACAAAACGATCTAACCATGGAAGATGCTCGCTTTAGAAAATCCTTTGATTCCTTTCCCGCCATAATTCGGATAAGAGAGCTTTAGTCGCATTAACCCATTTGTTAGGGTTAGAAGCCATTGAAAAGCTAACAAGTAGCTGATGAACTTTATCCCTTAGGACATTGGAAAAAACCCACCGAACATTAAATATTGCTAGTAGTCGATACCGGCACTTCATAGAATATGAACATTCAAAGAATACATGATAAAAAACTTCCCCATCCGCACAACAACGAGGACAGACTGAAGGCATGGGAATAAATGAAATTTCCTTTAAAGAACCTCTGAGGTATCGAGGTATTGAGGCTGCCATTCAATAAAATCCATAAAAGAACATTAATTCTCTTAGTACATTTAGTTTTCCAGATTGCATTATAAAACACCTTTTGCAACGGAGAAGAAGCTCGCAGCTGCTTGGATAGAGATTTCACAGAAAGCATGCCAAAAGGGTCTAGGATTGATGTGCAATTTGCATACTGCAAGTGTACGAGTCAAGTCATAATATAGTGATTAAAAAATCGAATGTCATCCTCTGGATTGGTTTTCTAGTTATTTAACTACCGTGAATACTTTTGCTCAATTATATTTAGAGATAAAACCAGAATGAGACTAATGAATCAAAACTAACAAAGTTTAAAATTATGGAAATTCAATTGGAGAAAACCTTAGGGAATTGATTTCACCTATTGAGGTTGTGAATTAATTACATGGATGTGTTAATATGCACTAACTCATAAATCTTGGATAAACTACTCTCATATTTATCTCTCCTGAGCATAAACAATTCTCATGCATATGAAAAACCCAATATTCCTATCTAAGTTCATTCACATGCACAACCTTAAGTCTAATATTTTTAACGATTTCTAAAACTATCCTAAATCTCCCGATCTTAAGATTATTTTAGTTATGCAATTTAAGATCTAGAACTAAATCCCCTCTCCCAAGCAAGAATTAGAGAAATCAACAATTAACTCATGGCCAGTGATTTTTATTTTTATTTTTTGAAAAAGCATGGCCAGTGAATTAAAAGCATTAAGAACATAAATTGCACAAATGAGTTCAAAACAATACAACATCCATGAAGTAAATCAACAATGCCCAAAGGGCTACATCAATCCCTAAGAAAAACGTCTAGCTACTCTTGATTCGCGTTACAATATAAGCTAGAAGAGAAAACGTCATAAAAACAACTAAAGTTAAGGAAAGAAAGGGGAAAAACTCTATCTCGTTGAGGCCGCACGTTCCCATCACGATCTCCTCGAGCTATCGCCTTCAATCCTGCTCCTTGTCCTTGCTCAAGCTCCCACAAGAGGTCTCCAATCGTGATGAGGGCTAAAAATCTTCAAAGTGAACTCCCCTGGGCCGTAACACATCTTATTCTATTTATAGGAAAAATATCGACAACGTCGAGACGCTGTCCTGTTGCTGCGCAAAACAAAGAAGGAAATTGTGGCACAACGTCGAGATGCTGGCCCCTCAGGTTTTTGGCTGGGGCAATCACCTGCAACAGCGTTGAGATGCCAAAAGGGAATGTCTTGACTCTCGGCTCTTGGGTCTCTAAATTGCTGCAAGCCTCTTTTTGAATCTTCTTCAGTTCTTTTGTCCCCTTTTTGGTCTCGAATACTCGAACAACTTCCAATTGCTCCAATTTATCCAAGAATGCATTTCCTACAAAAGAATCATTAAAGTGCATCAAAATGGCCATCCTCAAAGACTAACTCCCATTACTAGGATTTCATAAATCAGAGGAGAAATCTCAATGAGGATGAAATCCTTGAGTGGGCTATTTTATCTCATCATCTCACCAACTTAGATGAGGAAGACTCATGGAGTTGGCTTCTCGGTAATTATGACAGCTTCACCACGGGATCTCTCACGAAAAAATTGGCTTCCTCCTCAGTCCTCACTCACAAACAAAACATATCTCTATAGTAGATTGTGGAAAGGTCCTATGCCGAAAAAGGTTAAATTCTTTATATGGGAGCTCAGTCATGCTAGCATCAACACCGCAGACAACATCCAAAAAAGAAATCCTGGAAATAATCTTTCTCCTAGTTGCTGTGTCATGTGCCGCAAGGATAGCGAGACCCAAGCCCATCTGTTCAGTAGCTGCGATTACGCATCTGAGTTTTGGTCTCATCTTCAGCATGCTTTTGGGTGGCATTTTGCTCGTCCGGATGACGTCTACACCCTTCTCTCTTATTCTATTTGTGGATCTCCCTTTGCAAAGGATAAAAAGTTGATTTGGCAGATTTTTTTGTATGCTCTCCTTTGGAACCTTTGGCTGGAAAGAAACGCCAGAGTCTTTACTGATAGGCATCAAAGCATTAGTTCTTTTATAGAATCTACTACTTATTTGGCCTTATATTGGAGTAGATACACCCCCTTTTTTGTTATTACTCCCTATCTTCCCTATTGATCCATATCCATTGGAGATGTCTTTTGTATTTCCTTTGATAGGTCTTTCTTTTGTATCTATTTCATACATCAATGAAATGGTTTATGTTTCCTATAAAAAAAAAAAAAATCCTCAAAGACTAACTAAAATATTCCGGGAAAAATAGCTCAATTTGTGAGCTATCAAGGATCCATTTCCTCGAGTCTTCATGAGATCCAACCTTTAATGAAGAAAGAATTCTCAAAAGAGATTGCAAAGCAATAACTTCATCATCCTTTAAAATCCTCCTGAAAATAATATTCCATGACAGACGAGAAGCCTCCCAAAAGTCTGAGACCGAGCCATTAGGGGCAGAAGAAATCGCAAATAATTGAGGAAAACAAAGCTTCAAATGAGAATTTCCAATCCAAATATCATCCCGAAAGAAAATCCTTTTACCATTGCCCAACTTAAATTGAACAAAGGATTCCACTTGCTTCCATACCTTAGAAATATTCCTCCAAGGACTTCTAAGACTCAAATAATTCTTGCCTGCTGTATGCCAATCAAAAGGAGAAGAACCATGTATACTGACTATCCCCTTTTGCACTGGCGCATTCATAAATCTCCACCCCCACCTGGCTGCAAGAGCCAAGTTCCTGTGTTTTAAGGCACCAATATGTAAACCACCATCATTTTGAGCTTTAGAAACCAAACTCCAGAGCTCCAAATGATTTATTTTACCACCCTCATTACCCTCCCAAAAGAATCTTCTCATTAAACGCTCCAATTTCAGTGAAGGCATAAGAAAAAGGGACGTATAATATAATGTGATTCTTGAGAGAACCGAATTACAAACCACCTCTCAAAAGGTTAAAACACCTCCATCTATCAAGCTTCTTAAGGATTTTATCAATCACTGGCTGCCAAAATGAGAGCCTTTTAGGATGTCCACCAAGAGGAAGACCAAGATATATAGAGAGCAAACTTTCAACCTGGCATTTTAAGCTTTGACTCTTTTGTAGACATCTGTTTGAGGGAGAAAGCTAAACCTGTTAAGGCTCTTCTTTGGAGACATTGGTTTGAGAGGAATAAGAAAAGTTTTCCAGAACTTTCACATTTCCTTGGATGTTTTTCAGAATTTAGTTAGATTCTTTACTTTGTGTGGTGTACTTTGTCCAAAGCCTTTCATCATTATGACATTTATTGATTTATGCCAATCAGGATCCTTTTATGTAAAACCCCTGGCCTGGTTCCATGGGTGTTTTCTCATCCCTTTTCTTTATTCCTCCGTCTTAAAGAATCCTTTTGGTTAATATGGGAAGGAAAAAAGAATGCAAGAAAGAAGAAACTTGAAAGTGTCATAATTCAGATTTAGCTTTATATTTCTTAATTGATTGAAGTGAAATGGAATTTTATAGGATCTTGATCAACTGCTGGATGATGCCAATGAAGTAGAGGAATTCCATGCAACAAACGATCTGCCAAATACATGTGAAGTTTATCTTTTCATTATATATAATTTTTTGTTAGTTATTGTGTGGTTATAAGTTAGCAAATTTCATATGTAGTCAGTAATCTCAAGTCTCTGTTTCCCCCCTCTTTCTTTTTTTATCCCTGTTTTTCTTTATCGTTAATTATGTATTCTTAAAGCACAGATGCAGAAGTTGCTGAAAATTCTTTCAGACAGAATAGAGGATTGCAATTGGGAAACTTAAGTTCAGAGAGCAAGTCTCAGGGATCAAGCAGGAGTGGTACTGATGCTTTTGGAATGTCAGAATTGTCAGCAACAATGGTAATGGAGGCTGAGTTCAATAATACACCTGTTGAGGGGGGTTTAACTCATGAGTCGTGCACTGGTCTGAGGACCAAAGGTAGGTGTGTAACACCACTTGAAGGCAGCATCTGCGATACGATACTTGATAATAGAAATATCCATAAGTTTAATACTAATGAAAGCTATATAGAAAATGGCGATTTATCTGATGAAAATGTGAAGGGTGATATTGTGGCAAGCAAACTTGAGTTTAATACTAATGAAAGCTATATAGAAAATGGCGATTTATCTGATGAAAATGTGAAGGGTGATATTGTGGCAAGCAAACTTGCCAGTTTTTCAAGGGAGAGGAGATTGCGTAAGCCTACTCGAAGATACATTGAAGAAGTTGCAGATTCAAAGTCTGAAAGTAACAAGGGAAGGAGAAAACCTCCTACAAAAGATAAATATATGAAAGGGACATCTATTGAAGAATCTAATCACATTAGACATAAGGTACAAATGTTGACGCCTAGAAGTGAATCACATTGTGGTACTTCTGTTCCAGTGCAGTCTCGATCTCAAAGAAGACATCCAAAGAAGCACGTACCAGTTTCAGTACGATAGTTTTCTCTCTTGATATCTACTCATTCTACCAATATAATTATCATTGAGATTCCTTTGTCTGATTTGCCTCTCATATATTATGTGATTTTTTTAATGGTTCATTTAGCACAGTCTTTCTAGATTTAAAGCTGGAACCAATTTAATGAAATCGTGCATGATGCTCTATGTTTTTGAAAGACTGAGTTTTTTTTTTCTATCTACACGTGGGAGGGGTTTATAATTAGGAATTGTAGATGGAAAATGGTTGCCTTTTCCTGCAGTAACTTCAAAGTTTGGTATAGCTTCATTCATTTCCATGTACTGCACCATTCCTATCATCATATTTTCCTATGTATAGGCACATCTCTAATTGGTTCCTATTAAGAAATAATTCAGATGATAATATTCATCACTGGTATTACTTATTAGAGTATAAGATTTGAATTTCAAAATATTGGAATTATCACTTACAATCCATCTCTAAATAGCTCACCTCGTCCTAGGAGTTAAAGCCTTTTGGGACTTGTGGTAAAAAGCTTTTTGGGAGTTGTGGTTATTTAAGAGTCTTTGACCGTGGAACTTTCTTTTGTTTATATTTGGGCATTGGGGATCCGATTCATTGCAGTTTTTACTTTTTGGTTTTCTGCCACTCCCTCCCGCTTATCCTTTTTTAATTTTTTTTTCTGTAATAGTACAGTTGCTTCTCTCTTCCCCCCTAGCCTCTGTATTTTTTCCCAATTGTATTTGTTTGTGCTCGAGACCCCAAATACATGCAACTAATTCTGCTATAGCTTAGAATTGTAAATTCTTTCATTCTACATTACAGGGATTTCTATCAGAAGATGAATCTTCCGCAACTGAATGTAAAAACGTTCATTCATCTGCTAAAAGATGTAAAAAGCATGATAGGAGGAAGCACCAGAAGATGTGGACCCTTACTGAAGTAATGCGATTAGTTGATGGAATTGCTGAATATGGAACTGGCCGTTGGACTCATATAAAGAAGCACCTGTTTGCATCTTCTCCTCATCGCACACCTATAGATCTCAGGGTATTTGTCCATACACTATCCTGATTAACCTCACGATTGAATATTAGTTATTTTGCTCATCCTGCAGGACAAATGGCGTAATCTTCTGAAAGCTAGCTGTGTTAACATACAGAACAGAAAAGGGGTGAGCCTTTTATCTTTTATGCTTTACCTTTCTAGTGAATGTGAACGATACATGCCTTGGATGAGCTTTTAATGATTTTTCGTCCTTGTTCCTATTCCAATGAATCTTATGTATGGGAAGTAAGTTTTTAGCGTGCTTTTAGTTGGTTGAAATTTGAAAAAGTATTCAGTTGTGATTTTGTTTCAATTATACAGATCGAACGGAAGCAATCACATGCCTCGCGTCCACTGCCAAAGTCCCTGCTCCAACGTGTCTATGAACTGGCCAATATTTATCCATATCCAAAGGAGCGCAGTCCAAAACCAGTTAAAGCAATTACACCTCCCCTGCTTCTTACTGACAGTAACTCTTTGTCATTCAATTGGGGGCGGAAGAAGTATGAATGACATCTACTTTGGAAGCAGCAGAAATGCCTTTGCAGTGACGTGGACGTCTAAATAATACTTACAATTAGATGTAAAAAGATCTCTGTTTCTGTTTTGATCCTTTTGTAACAGTGATATGCACTTGAAAATGGGAAGAAAATCTTCCATTATAAAAGCCGCTGAGCTAATTAACTGAAAAAGTCTAATATCATCTCTTCCCTTCCCTTCTGTTTTTAAGTTGCATTTTTTAGGTAAATCATAAATCAGATCATACACATTTCCTAATACCAATCGTTTATTCTTGAGGGAAGCTAGAGGTTCTCGGATTCTGTTGCAGTGAGGAAAGAAAGCCATGTTGGAGTTGGAACTCATTGCTCGGATGGAGAAATCAGCACACACCTTGAGAAGGGAATACTTGAGCGAATTTCTCCATGTTTACTAATGTTTGCCTCTACTGAAGAGCCTACCACTCTCTTGCCTTCAACTAATTCGTACTCACTTATGTGTGAGCCTGTGAGGTAAGTATAGTATTACTATTCAACCTTTTGTAAATTGATGTTTACTCTTATTCTTTTGCAAGGATGTATTTTCTCCAGTCTCAATCAACATATTTCTTCTCTATGCCAGGTGATTTGTTATTGAGGTTTATGCTTACACTGTATTTTTTGGCATTAGTATCTTATTAATACTGTCTCTCTCATAGATACATGCATAAACATAGACCCTAGAGTCCTAGACACTAAGGAATGACCATTATTAGTCCTTCGGATTTTCAAGGGAGGAGGTATAATTACATGACAGCGCACCTCCCTTTACCTCCATCCCCTGCCTACTCCTTGAAACATAGGAACATCAAAAGCTAGAAAAATAGAACTAGGATCTTTCTGATATGTTATATCAAATATTTATACTATATATTGGTCGGTCTTCTGGATTTTTGACAATTACCCACTTCCACCATTGCCGTTATTACTGTTATTTCCTTGCGAAGCTCCTCCTATTTCGTTGAAGTACTCTCTAGGCAATGAGTGATGGTTGCTAATGCCACTTTCTGGGTGCTTGAAATTGCCCTTTCTGCTGTTATTTTCTTCTGCTGTTTGTGCTTGCTTGAAGAAATGTTGGTTTCCTTGTCCATGAAGTCCTCCCAAAGCAATCCTTCTTGAAGTCGCCGAGCAAGTGTAGCTCAATATCATCATTGATAAGAGGAGGACTAAGAACTTCATCCTGGGGTTTAAAGTTTCATACACTTAGATATATCAGAAACAAGGTTTCAGCATTTATAGAAAAATAGCTAAGTTCTTAGTTTTGATGATTAATATTAAACAAATACCCTAGTGGTTTTATAATTGAAAGTTAGTATTAAAAATGAAATATGGAGTTTCCACCAGAAGACTAGACAAGATATAAAGTATGTTTGTATTGTTAGAGCCAATGCGCTTTATTTAATTGACGAATGGTTATGGTTGAAATGGTATTCATGGTCCACTTTTGCAGCCTCAGTAGGGAAGATCCACCTTCGTAATGGAAATCATTACAAAGACCTAAAAGTCACTTAGGCATAATGATGTTTACTGTTTGAGTTGCTAAGTGATGTCAATTTATAAATTACAAACAGTAGTTTCTCACAATGCTCTGCAGCCAATCACACTTAAAATTTCTAGTTGAAGCGAGCTTTTATTAATGCTATCTGTCCGTGCACTTGCTACACTTTAAGAAAGTGAAAGCAGAATTAGATTAGACAAAACAGGAAACTGTTCAATTAAAGTGCTTTTTGGGAGGGAAATGTTCGCAAAAGTGCTTCATAGAGACTTTTAGCAGGATCTTCATAGAGACTTTTGGTAGGATCTTAGTAAATGAGATACAAAACCATAGATTTTCTGGTTCCAGTGGCATGCATTTTATGATGCTGAATTGTTCAGTATGGTCACTCGTTTGATCTTAATGTCATAGACCTCTAAACTATGAAGATATTCTGAAATGGTTTTGAACAAATAACTTAATTTAACGAATGATATTAGGCATGCTTTGAATTTCTTTTCCAGAGATTTCCATTTTAGTTTTTCTATGAATTCGATCGACTGAGTCAACTCCTGGTTTGGTTGACCCGTTGCTGCTCTCTAGCCGTGTAGCTTTTTGAATCATGTTTGCTTAGAGTAAGGGATATCAAAAAGGTTTTTGACCATGTAAGCTAGTGGTATTGAATTTTGTAATCCCAAACTTCTAAGATTAGGGCAGCAATTTGATAAGGTGTGTTGGGACCAATTTCTATGGTGACATTCATTTACGTCAAAGTTCCTAACTCTCATTCCCACTATTCAATTATATGGTCATACAAAGTCTTGTAGGATCATCACATCAATCTGCTCATTGGGAATTAGGGTCATAAAAAGTCTTCTGGAGTTCAATTAGGTTTGAGACAATCTCTAGTTTAAGAATGATTTCTATTACCTTTTCTATCTTTTAAAGGTTAAATTACAAGTCAAGTTCTTGAACTATGTTTGTCTATTAGGGTCTTGAACTTAGTGTCGAGAATTAGGGTCTTGAACTTTAACTTTTGTGTGTTCAAATGATCTTTGAACTTTACAAAGTGTCTAATAGGTCTTTACCTTTCAATTTTGAGTCTAATATGTCTTTGAATTATCATTTTTGTGTCTAATAGGTCCTTGACGTACTTGATATTTTTAAAAATTCATGTACCACTCTAGATTGAAAGTTTAGGTTTCTATCCGACAAAAATTCTGTTTTATATCTAATATATCGATTGTTTTTTTCTTTTAGATACAAAATTGAAAGTTTATAAATATTAGACACAAGATCGAAAGTTTAAAGACATATTAGACACTTTAAAGTTCATAGCTCAAATAGACACAAACTTAAAAGTTTAGGTACTAAATCTATAATTTAACATTTAAAAAAAAAATAAGTTTAGTTGGGTTTAGCTAATGGTCCATTATTTTGAATATTTTGTATCATAGGGGTCTAGATATGTACATATTCTAACCTAAAAGGTTCAATGGAGAATAGATGTGGGCTTTTATTTTAGTACATGAGGCTATCCCTGCAATGTTGGTAAGTCAACTCCTAACTCACTGGCCCACATTTATCAATCAAAATAGGGCCTCCACCAAAGTCTGGCCCATACAAAAATTGCATAGAAAATTAAAAAAAAACAAAAAAAACTAATAAACGACAAAATTTTTCTTACCATGTAACATGCATTTGAAGAGTATCATTTTATTTAAAAATTAAATGAAATCAATCGAGAATGTTATTCTTGTTTTCTAGGAGTTATCTAGAATTAGAAATGAAAGTTTATTAGGTTGTTTATTTGAGACTATCGAGAGAATCGAAATAGGAATCATGTATAATATAATAATTATGAAGATACATTTTTCATATTTTTAACTACTTTTTTTTTGGGACTGAACTTCAGATCTCTTGGTCGAGTACAAGTTTTATGCCAATTGAGTTGTGATCTCGTTGGCATATTTTTAACTACTTAAAATGCATTACTGATTGATATGTCAATATAATTTTTAATTACGATAATAATAATCAAACAATAAATTTACTTTATAACTATCTTATTTGATGGATTTGAAAAAAAGGATGGTAGTGTTTTTTTTTTAATAATGATAATTAATAATTAATAATCAAAATAAAATTACACCAACTAAAAATATTGAAATATTTTCTTATTAAAAGAATATAAGATAATTTTACTTTATTTTTGAAACAAAGCTACTTTGAATTGTATATGTTAATACAAATATTTTATTTTAACAAAGTAATTATTAATTCAATAATTAAAACATTAAATAGGAAGTTATAATTTTATAAAAAGTTTAGATGTATGAAAAGAACTTATTAATATTCTTTTATTAGAAGAACAATTATTAGTAGTGCAAATTTTCAAATGGGTTCTATGATACTAATATAAAAAATAGAACAAACTAAAAAAAAAAAAACAAAACAAAAAACATGAATGAATTGTAGTGGTGGAAAAATTTTGAAACCATGACTTTTAAGATCATATAATTGGTGTTTTTATAAGATATGCTTGTCAAATAAATTTGATCAAATTAAAAGATTAGATAAAGAAGTTTTTTTTTTTTTAGAAAATCAATATTATTGAAAAACTATCATAAATTATTGGTCATATATAGTATATTCTAGAAGTAGCTTTAATAGTGTGGTTGTTAGTAGAGATTACTATGGTGAATGATGAAGTTTTTGAAATTGCTATAAACTTTAGGAAATTATATTTCTTTTGAAATTTGTGTTACAAAATCTAAATTTAGCAATTTAGGTTATGGACAACCTTAGTCTCTATACGGGGACATTATCTTATGGGCTTCCACTATGAGAATTGACATTTGTATTTTTCTTTAAAATATGGTTTTTTAATTTATTTAAAAATTAATGAACGTGCATATTATTGATTGATTGATTGGTTGTTGACTCATAGATTGAAAAGAGACATATAATTTTGTTTTGGTGAACACGTGTGATAAAAGTGATTTAAGAAATGTAAATGAAAATAGGGCCATAAAAATTCTAAAAGAAAATGAAAAATAATATTGTGACGAATCTTGGATCTTGTAATGATATGGTCTTAATATATTTTCTTTTTGTAATGAATTAGCTAGGATCCTCTGAGATTCAATAACAATTTAACCATGATGGGTTTTCTACCTTGCTATTTTTTGGATCAGATATTTTGAATTGGATTCTATCTATTGTTCATTTTACACGGCTTTAATTTCATGCTCGAGCTCTGTTAGAACAAAAAAGCAGGCGCAATAAAAAGTTGGAGGCGGCTTGACAGCGTATACACAGGAAAGACCTTTGACCTAAAAAAAAAGAGTAAATGTCTCAACGGTTGAATTAAGCTCATGTTTATTATTACGTGTCCAAGTTATTTGTCGATGAAGTTTTCAATTCATAATATAAGATTGGGGAAGAAATAAATAAAAATTATGTGAATGAGAAATAAAAAAATCATAAAATGTTATGATTCCTTAATAATATATAATAATGCAACTATATATCTTTATAGTGTTGTTTTCTAACTAGAACAACCAAAGGCCTAACTATCAAGATTTTGGAATATGTGGATACATACATCGTGAGATGGTTCATGCATGTTTATTGTGTACATCAAAAGATCAAGTTGGTATAGAATTTAAATATCTTTTTTTTTTTTTTTGAAAAAAGAATTTAAATATCTTTTTCTATGATCGTATAGGAGAATATCATTATAATGCCAACAAGAGCATAACTCAACTGGCATAAAGTCATAATGATAACCATGAGGTCTGTGGTTCAAATCTCCCTCCCCACATATTATAAAAAAAAAAAAAGAAAAAAAGAATATCATTATGATCATGTATGCATGTATGTATATTATACTTGTAAAGATACGGTATGGAAGAGTGCACTCAAATTTCGTTTGTCCATTACTCACGATTCATCTCATTATCACATAGAGTAAAAAAAAGCTTTTTACCGTTTCGTATAAAACGAAGGTTTAAACTAGTTGCATTCAACCCAACAAAACATTGTTAACTATTAAGACGACCCGTTTGATAATCATTTAGTTTTTGAAAATGATGTTTGTTTTCTCTCAATTTCCTTACAATGATTTTTATCTTTGTTAAGGACTCATTTGAATTCCTAGCCAAATTTCAAAAACAAAATTAAGTTTTTGAAAATTACTTTTTTAGTTTTCAAAATTTAACTTGGTTTTTGAAAATATGGAAAGAAGGTAGAGAACAAAACAAAAGAAAGTTATGTGTGGGAGTAATGTTTATAAGCTTAATTTTCAAAAGTTAAAAACAAAAAACTTAAGCCTCGTTTGATAACTATTTGGTTTTTGAAAATTAGACTTGTTTTCTCCTAAATTCCCTACTATGACTTTCATCCTAGTTAAGGTTGCATTTGAATTCTTAGCCAAATTTTAAAAACAAAAACAAGTTTTTGAAAACTATTTTTTTTTTGTTTTCAAAACTGGACTTGGTTTTTGAAAACAAGTAGAAAATTGATACTAAACCAAAAAACTTATAGGTGGAAGTATGTGTGTATAAATTTAATTTTCAAAAACCAAAAACAAAAAACCAAGACTCCGTTTGATAACTATTTTGTTTTTGGTTTTTGGTTTTTGAAAATTATGCTTGTTTTTTCTCAATTTTCCTACCATAGTTTTCATCTTTGTCAAGAGCACATTTGAATTCCTAGCCAAATTCCAAAAAACAAAAACAAGTTTTTGAAAACTACTTTTTTTAGTTTTCAAAATTTGGCTTGGTTTTTGAAAACATGGAAATATTAGGAAAACAAAGAAATTTGTAGGTGGGAGTAGTGTTTATAGGCTTAATTTTCAAAAACCAAAAACCAAAAACCAAATGGTTATCAAACGGGACCCAAATGATTATCAAACATGGCCTAAATGGTTATCAAACAGAGTTTAATAAATTAAAAAAAAAAACCTCCATTTATTCTTATAAAAGTATAAGTAGTTAAGGTACCAGAATCGACTAGAAATGTACCACACATTCCTACCCTCAACCATAAGTTTTGGGAAAGAAAATGATTCTTTCTATATCTTCCCTTGGATTCTCATCTAATTGTCTTACAATTGGAGATCAAAACAAGCAATAGAAAAAGAGAGTGAAAAAGAAGAAGAAGAAGAAAGAGGGAGGCCAACAACATATGCTTCCAAGAAGGAAGCATGGGAAGTTATTAATGGGAAGATATGGGGCAAAAGTAGTTGAAGAAAGGGCCTCAAATTAATATTCAAATGAAAAAACAAATAATAATAATAAAAAAAAAAAAGTAATTCACAATGCCAGCTTCTGACCTGCAGGGCATGTTATCACTTACAAGTACAGCTTGTTAGAACTGAGCACTGCACGTGCACATCCTCTACACACATTCATCTCAACTCTCTCATCATATTGAATTCATCATCATCCTAAACCCAATTCAAATCATTGCCCCTTTCTCAAAATTTCCATTTCTCATGACATCATTGCTTTGTTTTCGAGTCTAGTTTTCGGGTTCAACCTGGTTAAACATGTGATAAAGACTACATCTTTATGAAAATCTCGTATCAGTGAAAACGCAAAAGACAACATCTTTATGAATACGTAAAAGATCCTTTCAGATTAAACTTACAAAGTTCCAATTCTGGTGATTTGTCGGTATGCTAATTTGTTAATATATCTCTCGTGCTGCTATCTCGAGCTATTGAATCCGCTCCTTTATTTTCGGTATCAACAATAAAATGTGGAGATAAGGAACTGGGTCCATTGTCTTTTAACATGCATCCCTCTTCCTTTCTACAAGTGTTGCATGCCAACTAGCTAGCTACATTACTCTCTCTCTCTATCTATAGAATCTTGAGAGAGTTGGGGTTGGAGTGGCCCAACTTTCATGTGCTTGATCTCAGTGGCTAAAACCCCATAATTTTTGCTATCTGTTTGTGAAAGTGGGGAAGGGTTTTGCCCACTTGAAAACAAACCTTGGGGGTTCTTTCAATTCATAACCTTCATCTTTTGCTTCAAAAAATTTGAATACAGAGATATCAGATTATTACAAAGTGATATGGTTATTTAATGCATGTTTTTTTTTTTCTTTTTTCTCTTGAAATGACATTATAAACTGCCAATTTCATTGTAATGATGATTGCATATTCTTGGGTCACTTCCTCTCCCACCCATTATTGCACAAATATCTTCAACTATGTTAGAGAAATTGGAACCATTTTTTTCCCTCCGATCATAATTCAATCTTACATCATGTTTTCTTTACTTGTAAGTTTGAAAATTTATAAAAAGACCCAACAAATGGAAATCGATATTAATTGGAGAGTAAATGACATTATAGGGAAGACGAAGAGATCTCCTTTGATACCATGTTAAATCACCGAACAATCCAAAAGTTTAAATTAATGGGTTAAGTGTCACGGAGATGGTGATCAACTTTGATTTTTGTAAAGGGAGAGAGAGAATGATTTCAGGTGACACCCATGAAAAGACTTTTAAAAAAATGGAGTTTAATTTCTGTGTTTGAAGTGTATGTATGTGCTGAGTTATAGGTTTGCATGCAGACCATTTGCAAGTGATTGAGAACGATGTGTCGAAGAGAGAAAGGTATCTTCTTGGAGAACATCAAACCACAAGTACTCCATTGTCGTCCTTGGGAGATGAATCAGTGAGCTGGCTTTTGCTGCAAATATTAAATGAACCAAACCAACGCCCAAAACCATAAATTTTTCATAGATTAAAACTTGGCTTCATACCGATATGTAGAGATCTCCTAGAAAAATGGTAACAATTTACTTGTTAGTGTACTACCAATTTAAACATAACTTAACTGATTAACATATGTGTCATCGACTAAGATGTCAAAAGTCATTGAATGAGCTCATAAAAGAAAAGTGCAAGAACAACATGTACAGTTTAACTATTAAGACACTACTTTCCTCCTTTATGGTTGAAAGTTTAGATCTCCACCTCCATATTTGTTGAATTCAAAAGAGAAAGGAGAAAACGACTTTGTTAAAATACAAGGATCCGACAGACATATGTTTGAATACTGAAGTTGAATTTATATTAGATAGTGTGTATGGTGTTTTCTAGTTAAAATTTGTGATTTATCTCAATTTCTACTTCATGCTTCTTCGTCTAAAGTTCATGTTTTGAAAGCGTTGAATGATCACTTTACTACCAATAATGTTCTCATGAATCATGTACAAAACTTTTCAAAAAAAAAAAAAAAAAAAAAGAGAGAGAGAATAATGTACAAAAGATGTAAAAAGTGGGTTTGAATATTCTGAGTGAAAATAATGTCAAAGAACCATAAGACATTACAGTACATATGCTTTTAAGCAGAATCTTGTAAATGGGAGCATATAGGATTAGGTTGGAATCATAATGAAATTATTGCTCCATGCCCATCCTATCTTTTCATCATAATGGCCACAATTCAAAAATATATCCAATTCAACACATTTTACCATAAAGAGAGAAAAGAAAGCTCATCATTACCAAAGATGGTTCATCTTTTATGACTTTCCTCTTGCTCTGTTTCTTTCTGCTGCAAGAACTTCTCCATATATAGATTGCTCCCAATTAGATACTCAAACCTTCACATTCCCAAAAATAAGAAAACATCAAATCATTAAATTAAGAACACAAGGACTAAGTCAAAGTATAAAATTATTAAGAAATGGGACTCTATCATTTTCCTCAGGAGAATATTTTCAGCTTTCTTTCTTTATATACAAACAGACTTGAGAAAGAAGATAAAAAAAAGGTCCAGATACGAGGAACTGATAATTGAGAGGAACCAAATCTAGACTTCAATACCAAAACAAACAAAAGTATATGTAAAATAATTATTGAAGTTCATGAAGAAAGATGTTTGAAAACTGAAATAAGAGTTATGTTTGAGTGAAAGTGGCCCATCTCCTGCACCCAGATGTGATGCTGCAGAGAAGCTTATCCCAAAACAATCTGCAGCAGATGAAAGAAAAATGGATGGCAATGCTGCTGCTTTTCTCTGCATAATAAGATAAGAATCCCATGAGGTACTCTTTCAAATACACACATCTGTACGGCTATAGTACTCCAAATCACACTCCGTTCATAATAAAAAAAGATAAGAGATTCTGATGAAGTACTAAACATTTCATGGTGCGCTAAAATCAATCCAAATATAAAAAGATAAGAGAAACAATTTAAATATGACTCGGAGTTATGGTGAATAAGACAAGTGATGATGTATTACTTTATAAGATATACATACACTTTACTTTATGCTGATTTTGACACATCAGTTGGATAAATTTAGCTCTGTTGAAATGATTCAGCAAAAAGAATGAGACTTGGCTATTCACTAGTTTTAGTGTACGAGTTTCTACTTTCTTATGTGGTTCATTTCTAAGTATGTGTATGTTTCACTATGATTTTTTTTTCTATTGCCATGTTTCTTTTCTATTAAGAAAGAACCTTTGTAGGAACTGCTCCCGACAACTCAAAGATGACTTGGAGTAAACATCAATCCATCATTCCCTTGTTTTTATAATGAAGATGAGATTCAATAATTCGTAGTGATCACAAAGAATTAAATTCTACCAGTCAGTGACGTATCTTGAGAATATAAATTGGGGGGAGGGGGGGGGGGGGTAGAGGAGAAAGTTCTCTAAAATTTTAAATAGTTGAAAACCTGAAAGATATTTTCTTGATGTCTCTCGAGGCAGTTATTTACATTAGGAGGGGTGGGGCACTCAATACCATGGTAATTAAAAAGAAATCATTAACACTGATCAAAGAGGCTCCCGGGCACTCAATTGGGTGAGCTTAATAAGAAAAATACTTGATGTCTTCAAAGTTGGGGCCTCCAGGCGGGTGTGGACTTTTACTTATAGGATATTAACACTGATCAAAGAGATTCCCAGAAGGTTATCAATCATATAAATGAGAATTCATTATCGATGAGCAATAAGTCATGAAGTTCGTCAATAAAAGTATCCCAGACCATTATTACATCCGCTAGCACAGAAGAGACGAAATCACCTCTATGAGTGTGAACAAAGTGACATTCGACAATATCCAAGCTTAAAACTTAAAGTCACAAAAATAAGTGGCATCGCCACTATACCCAAGAAAGTTATCTCCATCCTCTCTTTCAAATCTTATCTCTTGTCCACGCCAATCATGTGGGGCCATTACAAATATAACTTCAAAAACTTCGGGAAAAAAATCAGTCAACCATCACTCCTTGCTTTAGTAAAAGAAGAAAGAGATTTTATATGGCAGATCCATCTCTCTCTCTTCCCCATTTTGAAAAAATTAATATTTTTCCATTTATGAATATAAAATCTCTCAGCTCAAAGCTATGCCATGAATGTTCGTACAATTCGTATAATTTAGAGATGCAATAATATAATAAAGTAAACAGGTACAGCACGGCAAAGGTGCATCTACTATAATATATGTATATGTAATGCACTGTCAAAGAGAAAATGCCATACAGAAACTAAGCCCACTTCTTAGCTATATCTATCATGTCAACCATTTAATAGTCTTCTCCATCCACTCTTATATATACCTATCAGTTTCTCTTTAATACCATACCTCTCTCTCTCTCTCTCTCTCTTTCTCTCACATTCACTAGCTACATACTGAAATATGAAGGGGAAGTTTATAAGAGCATGTGCAAACAAATGGAGGAAGATAGGGAGCAAAGTGGTACCTTGTACAGCCTGCGAGCACTGTTGCCAATGGGTTCTGTGGTCTCCCTTGCATGAGGATTGCTTCATTCCGAGAGACGTCCCGAAGGGACACTTGGTCGTCTATGTGGGTGAGAATAACAGAAGGTTTGTAATCAAAATTAGTCTTCTCAATCACCCTCTGTTCAAGGCATTGCTGGATCAAGCAAAAGATGAGTTTGATTTCACTGCAAACTCAAAACTCTGCATTCCTTGTGATGAGAACCTTTTCCTTAGTGTTGTCCGCCGTGCTAGCTCGCCTGATAACCGACAAATCCCTCTCTGTCTTTGAAGATAGGTTGCTGTTGAATTTGATTTATTCTGGAAAATCTAAATCCTCTTTGAGAATGCTGATATGTATGTAGCCATGATTTGTTGTATACTAATGTAACTTGATTGAAAGTTAGTGAATTCCTTACCACTTGTGGACCTAATGCCACTACAAGAAAATAGTGCTCTTAGCAACAATTTGCCGGAAGTCCTTCACAGCAACAAGTTGCTGAAAGTCCTTCACAGCGACAACAAATCAGTTTTCACCAAATATTGCATATGCTTCAACATATTCAACAGGTTACTCGAGAAATTTTCCACTGATTAGTGCAACTCGGCAATCAAATGAAACAATTCCAGTCAATAACCATCTTCTTTTCATCCTTTTCTCGCACTTTTCACTTTCAGCAACATCATCTGTTACTCTTTTGCAAAGTAGTAATAATAAGAAAAAAAGAAAAACATGCAGGTGCTGTTATACAGCATCTTTAAAGCTTGCAAGCTATCTGCATCATCTCCAGATCTAATTCTTATGAGCTCCAACCATTATCTTTGATCAAAGAAAGAAAGGGGGGAAATACCATTTAATATCCCTCCAAGACTACTAGATTATGCATATGCAAGTTAAAATGACAGTTTCACTGCTTCCCGAACCAAACAAAACTTTTCTACATCATATTCTTATTCATATAAAAGGCTATTTAAAGTCACAAACTTGTCAGACCAGACATGACCCAATAATATATGCATGCATATGGTTCAGCCATTCTAAGTCCATGAAACTCAATCTAAATTCTATTCAGTTAACTACCTCGTCTTCTAATTTTCTTCCGACAAAATGAAATGAATTATATAGAAGTTAGGGCCTCTAGATCATGGATATGGCTGGCAATCAAGGAAACCCCCCCCAAAACAAGAAAACTATTAAAAGATAGAAGAGACTTTGGTCCTGGGTAGTGAGTAAAAATCTTCAATTTCTTTGCAAGAGAGAATCCATATTCAATTGAATCCTGACTCAGTTGAGCTGATACTATGAAAATTAAATCTCAAGGTTTTCTAGGGATTCACTGCAGCCTCTTCTGTTGAGCCAGAGGGCCTAATGATCTTATACTTCATGAGTTTCTGATGCGAAGTCAATTGAGAATCAATTTCATTGAGACTTAAATGGACCAACCCAAATTTGGCCAAGTAATCACATTATCCTGCATATGTCAAACCAGAACTAATCAACAGAATGGCCAACTTGAATTTAAAATAAGTCCATGAAAACTTTCAGTTGCCTTTCTCATAATATGCAAATAAGAAATAAATGGTAAATATTTTGTTGTCCCATTCTTACAAGAGAGAAAATAACTTCAGTGGGTGAAATGTAACAATTCCAAGGAAATCATCATTAAGTATCGAGTCATTTATAGCAAGCAACAAACTCTCACCACTGCTGCTCGTCAAATGGATAAATTAGTGAGCTAGGAATGGACTCCAATTTCTAATAATTACAGATATTTGAAAAAGTGGCAGGATAACAGGCCTCGATTGGTTTCAAATACTCCAGGTAGAGTAAAGGAAATCAGCTACAGAAAATAATCCATTTGTTGGTCTTCAAGAACAAATGATGAATGTAATGAGAGGGCCAATAGCGGCTGCAACATTTCAACTTCAGGCAAATTTTTTGACTCCCCCCCTTCGAACCTTTGACCACTTATTGTTAGGCCCAATTGCCTAGTAATAGATCCTGCACATTTCTGCATAGCTCGCACCACAGCAAGCAAACTCAAGCTTCGCACTCAGGCTTCTAAAAGTCAGCTACATCACAATCACTTTGATGCCAGTAAAGCTACTCCACGCACAAAATCCTTAGTGACATTCTCTCAAATAAAGAAACAGCCACGTTGTTGGATATTGCAAAAGGATAAAAAAATTATGGAACAAAGAAAATAAAAGGGTCATGCTCTCGACTCACTTGACTGTGACCCTTAAATTTTACTAAAAAATTTAGCTCTAAGGATAAACCCATGGTTTTCTGTCAAAGCTAAAACCACACTAATTTTAAGGCTTCATATATCTTTTCCAAACAACTTGTGTTAGTGGGAAATAAACAGATGCCAATACAGCTTACAAACTGAGACAGCATTGCAGACAATCAATAAGTCAACTACGATTATAGCCGTTTCAATCTACAATCACAAACTACAGAAGTACAACAGATAGCGAGAGAAACCAAAATCATCTCAATTTCTTTTCTTTATGAATTCCAACCAATACAACAGAACTTTTTCAAACCATAAATGCAATCTACAAACATAAGAAAGGATTCCTCTGAAAATATACAATAGTATGTCTTGCCTTGTATAAAGTAGATACAACACTTTTCTGGAGACTACAAAGTAGAGAAGTGATCTCAAGAAGAGGGGCATCAGAAATTTTTTTCAGGCCCATATTGATACAATTGGAGACTGCAGTTGAAACTCCGTAGAGTTGCCTAATACTACCTAAGTCCATCAATTAAGCCCCCTAGTTCTCTCTGACCAAATCTCTTTCCCTGAAAGTGGGCATCTCTACATCTAGCTGATATGTAGAACACCAACCAAGTAACCATAAAATATACCTCCACAACTGATTGGAAAACCATGGCAACATATTTTCCAAAAATTCGACCTAGAACCCCCCTCAATAGCGAGCCACAAAAAATAGCTTCCAAACATTTTATTTGGACAGCCTGACTCAACATAATTGATAACAAATAACAACCTTCCTTCACTATTTCTCTTCCACTTCGCCTTGAATCTGCAAGGACTACCCAAGCATCCACAGCAAATAGGAAATCTAGAAGTGTATCCATAAAAAACCATGTCAATAGAAATCCAGATATCTCCTTCTCAAAACCTTGGATCCATGGAGACATAATTGAAAATGGCATCAATTTTAACCTCACAAATAGCTTGAAGAATGAGTATTTGCTTTCAATTTCACCAAAATACCACAATCCAAGAAGCTGAGTTAATGCATCCCTTACTGCCCATTTCATGATAATAAACCCAGAAAGCCGCTTGAGCCCCAGCATGGTTCCATTGCAGATTATACCAACCAGTGAGCTAAACCTTCCAATTAGGTCATTAACAACTGAAATAAATACCATTCCTAAAACCAATGAATAGGTAAGAGTAAAGCTTAGTATAACCCATCCATACACCGCAGACAAGAAACTCACCATAAAGAACAGGACTGCCGTTTCCCGATGATCAAGCTCCAATCCTTTAACAAGAAATTGTAAATCCACTACTCTATCCATATCCTGTTGACCGTTGCCATTTTCCGTTTTAAGATCTTTTTTCTCTTCATCCTGATCTTCAGCACCGTCGTTATCAACCGCCAAAGACGCAATTCGTGCTCTAAACGCAATACCAGGGCGAATAACCTCCGAAACGCTAATCCCGTTATCGACCACGGAATCGGAAAACCCTAACATCGAGTCAAAATGGGTGAACATCACAAAACTGCGATTAGGGGAAAAACCATTGCCGACCCCAAACAGCCTGCGATCGTCATCTCCGTCGCCGGAGAAGAAGTCGTCGTCCAGCGTTCCAACGCGCGTGAGGTGGAGAAACGGGCGGCGGCGGCGGAAGCGGCGAGCGGACACGGAGGAGGATTCGTCGGAAGATCCGATGCGGTGGTTTTGGCTAGGAGGAGGATCGAGGCGAGAGAGGAGAGCGTTGAGAGAGGGGTCGTGGTCGATGAAGGAGGTGACGATGTGGGTGCCATTTTCGACGATGAGGCGGAAGGAGAGAAGGAGAAGAGAGAGGAGGAGGAATGTGAAGAGGTTGGAGATGAAGGAGGAGGAAGCTTGTCTGAAGAGATCGGACGTTGAACGGAGCCGGTGAAGGTGATCGGTCATGGCGGATTTCTGAGCTTTTGTTGTGTGTCGTGGCGAGACTCGCGGTGGCGCATTGGGGCGGGGAAAATACACAGGCTTGTTCTTCTCGACGAGTCAAGCAATAGTTCGTTCTTTTATCCACGCGCTATCTAAGAGGTTGTCAGGTACGCGCTAGGTATCCAAGTTTCTAATTCCTTTTGGTGGTTGGGATTTGTTTGGTAAATCCAAATAAATGTATATTTTGGAAAAAGTTATTATTTTTTTTTTTTGAAAAGGGAAAAAGTTATTAAAACAAACTTCTTCAAAAGTTACACATCTTTGTCATTTACCTTTCCTTTTGAGTTTAAATATGTTTCAATTTGTCTCATATGGTTCAAAAAGTTTAAATTTAGTTATTCGGGTTTAGTTAAACTTCACAAATTGTCAAAAGAACATCTCTATCCACGGTTACGATATCAATATGAGGTTGAATAAAACGGTAGAAAACAAATTAAAACTAAGCACAAACTAAAGAAATCAAATTGAAACTAACCTCAAAGTATAGGGACAAATTGAAACTTCTAAAATCATAGGTACTAAATTGAAATTGTACCCAAACTATGATTTTATATAGTTCATGTCAATAACTAAACAAACAAATGAAGAGGTTTTTTCTTATTTAAAAGAAGGTGAACACTTGAATAACATAGTATACTTGATTTTTTCAAAAAAAAAAAAAAACATAGCATACTTGATTTATTAAATAAAAATGTTACATCGGTTCCATCTTACTTTATTTATTTAATTATTTTTCAATATAGAAGTTGTATTTCTTACACTCTTGAATTGCAATAAGTTGTCAAAACGAACATAACTTAACGGTAATTGACATGTATCATCGACCAAGAGATTAGAAGTTTGAATCCCTCTGTCTCCAAATGTTGTTGAATATATATATAAAATTGGCTACAAGTTTAGTTGAAACTTCCATTGTTTGAATCAGATTGAGATTAATATAGAATTCCAATACCAAACATAAAGAAAGCAATAAAACTGCAGATGTTATACAAACTGTATAATCTCAATCTAGTTCTCAGTAGTCATCATCATGGCATAGGCTTCTGAAATGACAAAGCAAGAAAATGATACAGAAAAAGAAGCAACTCCAAATGCAACTACATACCAAAACACATCATGAATCAATTGCATGCCATACAATTGTGGCAAAACTTGAAGGACAATAAGATTATTATCGTTCGTCTTTTACAAACTACATCGACGAAGACTAGCATAGACCAAAAAATGGGAAGGAAAAGGAAACCGTGTTTCGTTGAAATAAAAGTTTAACAGATCTCAATCATCTGACATTGTATGGCTGATTACATGAACAGGGCCATATCAGTTTTCCTTTGGATGGCCAGCAAACGATCATCAATGGTTAAATAGAGTAGCACCCTTGGGATAAGCTACTTCTCAGAGTCATCAATATGATCTGAACTTATTACTCTTCAGAGAAACTATGAAAAGATATCAAGGAAGCCTCCAGAAAGGTTCCCAGCAAACAACTTGTAAGACCGCAATGTAAAAAATGTAACACATTCCTCAAAGATGGTCACAAATTGCATTTGTGAACTCAGTAGTTGACGACGAACCACCGAGGTCAGCTGTTCGATACTTCCCTTTGGCAATGGTGTTGAGGACAGCATCTTGGATCCGATCAGCTTTGTCATGGAGCTCCAAATGCCGTAGCATCGTGACAGCACTCAAAAGCAATGCAGTTGGATTTGCCAGATTCTGTGCAAGTTCAACCAGCTTTCAGATACATGAAAATAAACTTTCCAATAAAGAAGTGCATTTACTGATTGATTGGTGCAAGGAACCAACTGTGTTATTTAATGCGTGTTTGCAAATGATATATTCAACCTCAGCAATTACGTCGTGCTGGTTGTGGTTTAGAAAAAAATGAGTAAGAACTCCTATTTGAATTCGAGTTAATTGGACTCATTAAAAGTAAAAAAAAAAAAAAAAAAAAAAAAAAAAAAAAAAAAGAAGAAGAAAAAAGATTCAGATGATTTATTTGAAAATGTATAGAGTTGGTTTTGGTATGGGGTTTTTGGGTGAACTGCAGCAAAAGATTCTTCAAAGCGACTCTATGAAGCGAAATTTTAAGTTACATGTCAAAGCAAATAAGTAATTCCAATGGGCGCTACCTCTTTATTCATTTTGTTCAAACATGCTTCATTCTAATTTTATTCTTTCTATGAACACTACATGTGCTCCTTAGACCTTTGTTCTCCATTCTTACTACGAAGGGAATTTATTCCTGATTCTGATATATAAAGGGCTAACTATCATGGGTACCTTAGTATACAGAAAAATAAGCGTGTTCAAGACAATGAACTTACCATTCATCCTCCGTTTTTTATATATATATATATATTCTCGTTTCTATTTTTCTTAAAAAAGGTTTCAGGAATCTTAGCATTTTTTCGACCTAAAAAGAGGATCTTCAGAAACCCTATTTTTTGATTTACAAAAATGATAACTACGCCATAAGTAACATTTTCTCTTGCTACTCCCTCTCTGCAGTCTGCACATCGTTTTTCTACACACGTTTTCTTTTTCGTTTTTTTCTTTCAAATCAAGTCTGCACACTTTTTCTCGATCACCCATCCACTCAAATCTTTTATTCATTTTACCATCATTATCTTACCATTCTCTCTATATACACTTTCAATATTACCCTGTTTTTTTCAGTTTAAATGCCACGAGAGTATTACCACCACAAGGTTATTCCTGTATTTCTGCATAAAAAGAGAGCTTTCTGTGGAAAGAAGTGTGTGACTAATACTATTTAACTTTTATTTCATTTCCAATAAAGGTCATTTTTTAAAACTTGATCTTTTTAACCCCATTTGATAACCATTTGATTTTTGGTTTTTTGAAATTTATGCTTGCTTCCCTACAATTTCTTTACTATGGTTTTCATCTTTGTTTTAAAGAAACATTTAAATTCTTATTCAAATTTAAAAAACGAATACTAGTTTTTAAAAACTAGTTTTTGTACACACATCAAATGTATTAATCTAACATAGCCAATTTTTATTTCATAAGAATGTCATGGTATTTGAACACATCTATATCCCTCGAGCATTTAATTTCACAAATTACATTCTCAATTTTATTTCCATGTATCAAGCATTTAGGTCTCTTACGTTGGTTAACACTTGTCAAGATTAATGATGCAAAGGAGGAATTTGAAATAAATTATTAGTGCAAAAACTAAATTGACACCAACACTAGATTAAAATAAACAGAATTAACACCACTAAACCCTATGCATTATGATGCTAAATGATGAAGTTTACCTAGAGATAGTTTAGGACCAAAAATGAGTTGCTTAGTGAAAGAACACAGCAAAGCTTATAAAAATCCCAGCAATAAATACAAGTAACATAAAAAATAATGGGCGGTAAAAGAAAGATATCTGAATAAACCAAAGAAATAAATGAAGATGCAGTCATGTCAGTCCATGATCTTAAAGTTATGAAGCCTAACCTTTCCAGCAATATCTGGTGCTGAACCATGCACGGCCTCAGCAAGAGCAATACCTCCCTCTCCAATATTACAGCTGCATAATATAATGTTTTTAGATGTCAGATAATCTTTAAACTTACCAATAGAAATGAAAATGAGGCATGAATACCTTGGGGTTAAGCCTAATCCTCCAATCAGCCCAGCACAGAGATCACTGATAATGTCACCATAAAGATTCGGCATAACCAATACATCAAAGAGTGATGGATTCTTCACAAGCTGCACAAAGTCAATACACAATGAAGAACAGTCCCACCTTACTTACACTTGCATAACAAATGTCAAAGTTTACTACAGTTCTACAACAACCCTTTGACGTTCCCAAATTTTATCATCAAATCAAGTAATGATCAGAAATACGTTCTGAAGAATCCACTAGGAATTCTAGATTGACCCTCCCAGATCTCCGCATCACCTCTTATGCAGAATTTATTTTCTTACAAGTGCTATGATTCTTGGAAAGAAATTAATCCATACCATCATACAGCAATTATCAATGACAACTTCCTCGTACTTTATCTCAGGATACTTCTCTGCAACTTCACGGCAACACTGAAAGTGAAGACACAAAGAAAACTTCAGATGAGGACACCTGGGTGAAAAATGAAGATGAGAGGACAGTTAATAATTTGATTTAGACACACACACCTTAAGAAAAAGACCATCAGTTTTCTGCATAATATTGGCTTTGTGTATCGCAGAGACTCTCTCCCTCCCATGAGCCTTGGCATAGTGAAAAGCATACTCTGCCACCCTTAAACTTGCTTGACGGGTAATGATCTTAAGACTTTCAACCACACCTCTCACCACCTAGCACGCAAGAATCCTTACACATAAATCACACTGAATTTGTTTTCCACTACCACGATAGAAATCACAGATACTTACTTGATGTTCAAGTCCACTGTACTCCCCTTCTGTGTTCTCACGGATAGTGATAAGGTTTACATTATCATATCGAGTTTTATAGCCAGGTAAGCTGTAGCAAGGCCTTACATTAGCATATAAATTAAGTTCCTTCCTTAAGGTAAGGTTCAAAGAACGATGGCCTTTTCCAATTGGTGTGGCCATAGGTCCTTTCAAGCCTACACCATTACGTCTCACCGATGCTAAGCTTTCCCATGTGAGAAAACTTTGAGTTCGGGGATCTATTTGGTCCCCTACGTAGTGTTCTTCCCATTCTATAGGCACTTCAGCAGTTCTAAATACCTGTATGAGTGAATAATGAACATCAATTAGTAAATCAAAACAGAGGTATCTTGCCCTTAAATGCTCCATAAAATACTTGGCAGGCACATGAAATTTTCCTTCAACTATTATGTGTTAAAAGTGAGTTGCAAATTTCAAGTTGAATTGGAACTCTTAAGATTTGAAAAGGGGAAAAAGACTGTACTCTTGAATAGCCATATATTGATAGAAACAAAAAACCCAACGACATGAACCAAAGAAACAAATACTTACAAAAAGAAGAACAAAAACACCCCGAAACACCGATTAAACGTTAAAATAACAAATTCAGGTCAATTTTCTCGAGCAACTGCCAAGGAAATTCCCACAAGGTACAAAAAGCGGGCTGATTATCGTACTGAAACAGAATTGCGATCATGGAGAGAAAGCAATACCTGTTTGACGGACTCCGCAATTTCGGGACCGATACCATCGCCGGGGAAGAGAGTGGCTCGGATCGGAGAAGCGGCGGAAGAGAAAGCCCTAAGGGGGACGGGAGAGGAAGAGCTAAGGTTAGATGAAAGGGAAGAGATCTGACCCGAGCGGCTTCCGAGGGCGCGTCTCAGGAGCTGCGAAGCCATGATTGACGACGAAGAATGGAAGAAAAATCACAGAGAATATGTCTTAACCAAAAATGTTTTGTTAAATAACATATAAATTTAGTTCTAAAACAAAAAAGGGCCTCATGAACACAAAAGCTGGAGATTCTTGGGCTTCTTCTTAGTGGGCTCGTAAGATGGGCTATTGGGCTGGATTGTTGGCCCAACTGAAACTGGGCGACTTTTGAGCGAGATATTCCTTCGCAATAATAGCTTTTTTTTTTTTTTTTTTTTTTTTTAGAACAAGCAATAATAGCCTCTTTTCAACATAATTATAATTTTTTTTAGAAATTCATTTAGACTTATTGTTATTGATTATCTTATTTTTATTTATTGTCTAAAATTTCCCAATTTTACAAAAAGAAAAAAGAGGCTTTATTAAAAAATTGGCCTAGCTCTTCTTGGGTCCTTCTTATTATGCCCTTATTTATTAAATAATTTTTTAAAAAATGGTATTCTATAACTTGCGCAGTTTCCAAAAAAAAAAAAAAAAAAAAAAAAGAAGCCAGCTATGAGATTTTTTCTTATTAAATTATTAATCACTATCTATATAAATTTGAATATAATTTATTTATGGTAGTTTGGATATAATTTTGTAATTCATATATTTATATTTAAAATTATTTCCTTGTCTTAATTTTTTAAATAGAATTTCCATGTAAGTTTTTTTATTTTATAAGATTACTATGTCTAATTTCAAACCATGGTAGAAGTGGAGATTAAACCATCGATTATAAAGATGGCAACATGTGTCTTATTCATTAAACTATGCTTAGAATGACATTCATATTCAGAAGGTATAAATATAGTTTATTTATTTTTTTTTTTTTGAGGACAGTATAAATATAGTTATACATTGTAATGCTTTCCTTCATCATTATAAAGTTATTTTTTTTAAAGCTAATTTAGAAAGTTAATTAATTTGTTGTAAAAAAAGTTAATTAATTTACAAATGACAAGTAATTTTGTATATTACTTCCAAGAAAAATATCATAATTCAAACCAACCATTCACATTGACTATTCTCTCATTATCTTTATATTTGAAAAAATTTAATCACTTCCGTAATGGAATAAACTTCCACCTTCCATCCAAGTTCCAACTTTTTTTTTTTTTTTTTTCTTGAGAAGTAAGTTCCAACTACTATCCAAGAAAATAGTTTTGATTTTGACCAGAATTATTACGTTAAAGTTTCTTTTTTTTTTGTTAAATAAATCATTTGGAGACACACTTGAAATCAATTTTTTTAATAAGAGTTTTTAAATATACAATAACTAGCTAGTGTATAAAAACACTTTAAGGAAATGTAACCAGATATATTAGTGTTTAAATTCTAAAATATTTTTATGCAAATTTTTTTTTAAAATGCATTCTTGAAAAACATTTAAATAAAAATGTACTCCAAACGGACTTTTATTGACATGTTTGGAAGTGGTTTTTTGTTATTCCAAAATCACTTCCAAAATAAACCATCGAGCAAATTTAGGCAGGACTTTCTGCCCATGTTAATTATAAGTCAAGTAATTAAATTTGGCTTTGTAAGTAATTTCCTCAGCTTTTTCCCAACAAACCTAGGGAAATACAATTTGGTTTCATTTTCCTCAAGCCTCCACCAACCCCCTCAACATTGATCCAAATAGAAATTTCTATTTAAGTACTCTTTCTTTCTCTTCTCCCAGCAGCTCAAAAATATTTGGTTTCTAGTTTTTATTTCTTTTGTAGCTTAAAATATGGCCCAAGTTGAGACCATCTGTAAGAGCTCTACTCATGACCCACTCAATTGGAGTGTGGCAGCTGAGTCCCTCAAGGGAAGCCATCTTGATGAGGTGAAACGTATGGTGGAGGAGTACAAGAGGCCCCATGTCAAGCTTAGTGGTGAGACCCTCACCATTTCTCAAGTGGCTGCCATTGCTAATCGAAACTCTGATGTTACTATTGAACTTTGTGAGTCTACTAGGGCTGGTGTGAAAGCTAGTAGTGATTGGATTATGGATAGTTTGAACAAAGGCACTGATAGCTATGGTGTTACTACCGGATTCGGTGCTACATCCCATAGAAGAACCAACCAAGGTGGGGCTCTTCAAAAGGAGTTAGTTCGATTCTTAAATGCTGGGATCTTTGGGAGTGGAGCTGAGTCGAGCCATACTTTGCCTCACTCGGCTACAAGGGCGGCCATGTTGGTGAGAATTAATACTCTTCTTCAAGGCTACTCGGGTGTTAGATTTGAGATTTTGGAAGCCATAACCAAACTCTTGAACCATAACATCACTCCATGCTTGCCTCTTCGTGGAACCATTACTGCTTCTGGAGATCTTGTTCCTCTTTCTTATATTGCTGGATTGCTCATTGGCCGACCAAACTCTAAAGCTATTGGTCCAAATGGAGAATGTCTAGATGCAAAGGAGGCTTTCCAACAAGCCCATATTCCTTATGGGTTCTTTGAGTTTCAACCTAAGGAAGGTTTTGCTCTTGTCAACAGTACTGCTGTCGGTTCTGGGTTGGCTTCTATTGTTCTCTTTGAAGCAAATATTTTGGTTGTTTTGTCAGAAATTCTTTCGGCCATTTTTGCTGAGGTCATGCAAGGGAAGCCTGAATTCACTGATCATTTGACTCATAAGTTGAAGCACCATCCAGGTCAAATTGAGGCGGCTGCAATCATGGAATACATTTTAGATGGAAGTTCTTACATGAAAACTGCTACGAAATTGCATGAAATTGATCCTCTTCAAAAGCCCAAGCAAGATCGTTATGCTCTTAGAACTTCTCCTCAATGGCTTGGTCCATTGATTGAGGTTATTCGATTCTCAACAAAGTCTATTGAGCGGGAGATTAATTCTGTCAACGACAACCCTTTGATTGATGTTTCAAGAAATAAGACTTTGCATGGAGGAAACTTCCAAGGAACTCCGGTCGGAGTCTCCATGGATAACACTCGTTTGGCTATTGCTTCAATTGGGAAGCTTATGTTTGCTCAGTTCTCAGAACTTGTCAATGATTTCTACAATAATGGTTTACCTTCTAATCTTTCTGCAAGTAGAAATCCAAGCTTGGATTATGGGTTTAAAGGTGCTGAAATTGCCATGGCTTCATACTGCTCTGAACTTCAATATCTTGCCAATCCAGTGACAAGTCATGTTCAGAGTGCTGAGCAACATAACCAAGATGTTAACTCTCTTGGTTTAATTTCTTCAAGGAAAACAGCTGAAGCCATTGATATTTTGAAACTCATGTCTTCAACATTTTTAGTGGCTCTTTGCCAAGCAATTGACTTGAGACATTTAGAGGAAAATTTGAAGAGCACAGTTAAAAGCACGGTAGGCCAAGTAGCAAAGAAAGTGTTGTCCACATCATCTAATGGTTCACTTTACTCGTCACGATTTTGCGAAAATGACTTATTGAAAGTTGTTGACGGAGAGTATACTTTTGCTTACATAGATGACCCATGCAGTGCCACGTACCCGTTAATGCAGAAGTTGAGGCAAGTTCTCGTTGAGCATGCCATCACAAACAATGATGATGAAAAGAACACAAACACTTTAGTCTTCCAAAAGATTGTTGCTTTCGAGGAGGAATTGAAGGCAATTTTACCAAAGGAAGTTGAAAGTACAAGGTTGACATACGAGGGTGGAAATGCACAAATTAAGAACCAAATTGAAGAATGCAGATCTTACCCATTATATAAATTTGTGAGAGAAGAGTTAGGAACAAAATTGATCACAGGTGAGAAAGTGATATCTCCAGGAGAAGCGTGTGAAAAAGTATTTATGGCCTTGTGTCAAGGAAAGATGATCGATTCTATCTTAGAATGTTTGAAGGAGTGGAATGGTGCTCCAATTCCCATATGTTAGGTTTCACAATTTGAAAATAGAAGTGAATCAGGGGGTAATATATTTTATTATGAAAAAATAAAGGTTAAATTATACAAAATACTCCTAAACTTTGAGGTAAGTTTCAATTATGACCCTAAACTTTGAAAAGTTTCATTTGTACCCTTGAACTTTTAAATGTGTTCCAAAAGATATCCTTAGAGAGTTCTTTCGTTAAAATAAAATGCAAATTGATGCGATGACTAATGTATAAAAATTAGAAGGCATGTGTAATATCATTTACAACATCATTCACGTAAACTGACACGTGACATTTGATGTGAAAATTGATTATGTAATGATTTTAACGATATCTTTGAGATGAAATAAATGGTAATCTTAATTTTCTATATAGTTGTAACATCTCAATTGTCATGTCAATTTGGTTCCGCAAAAAAGATATTTCTTTTGTCAATTCCAAAGTTCAGGGTATTTTTTAGAACAAATTTCAAAGTTTCTACTTTGGAACAACTTTTCAAAGTTAAGAGTACAATTGAAACTTACCCCAAAGTTGAGGGGTATTTTTTACGATTTAACCAAAAATAAAAGATGTAAAGGTTTTAAGACAAAAATTACTCTCGGTTACGTATCATTTTGGTCATTTTATCTTAAAATTTGACGACATTTACTATTTAAGTTCTGAAAATTTGTTGAATTTGATAATTTTCATTTGGTGATTTAAAAATAGCTTTTTAAAAATGTTCTCGAAAAAAAAACTTTTTAAACTAGCTCGTCATTTTTTTTTCAATGAAAAAATTCATCAAAGCTATTGGCAATGGCATGACAAGCATAAAATGAATAAAAAGATGCAAACAAACAAAATTTTTAGGAAAAGTAAAAACAGAACTAGAAAATTTCAAGCCTGCTTTATAACGATTTCTATTTTCGAAAATTATGCTTATTTTTTTACCATTTCTTTATTATAGTTTTCACATTTTCTGAAGTGATATATAAATTCTTAGTCAAACTCTGAAAAGTAATTTTTTTTTTTAAAAATTTTCTAAAACTTGATTTGAAATTTGAAAACACTTTAAATAATTAGACAATAAAAAAAATAAACTGAGTGAAAGTAGTGTTAATAGACGAATAAACATTTTAATTTTCAAAAACAAAAAACAAAAAGATAATCAAACAGGATCTCACAACTATATCCATAAAACTCTCTCATTTTTTCTCTAACGATGATCTCAATAACAATCCATAAAACAATTCTACTACTTTTTAAAAAAATTTCATAACCTCTGTCCTTTGAAATTTTTGTGACATTGATCCGTTTTCTTGATAGTAATTATCTGTCATTAGTATATATATCTTGACAAAAAAATGATTTTCAAAAGTTATTTATTGACAATGTTCAATTGTCATAAAAAAAAATAATTATGACAATTTTTCTAATAGCGTCATGTATATACTTTTCTTGATGGGGGCTTCTAAGACACAAAAAGAAAAAAAATATCATGAAATGTGATTGTGACAATTTTTCAATGTTATAAAAACTCAAATTTGTAGTTGTGTATATCAAAATTCCCCCCAACTAATCACAAATTTGCACAAATCCAAAACGAGAAACATAAAGTACTTATTATAACTTAATCACCAAAAAACACATTCTTATTTTATTGAAATTTCAACACAAGCGGCTCTCCTAAAGCCAACAAAGACCATTCCACTTGAATGTTCTTCATTTTCCCTTGCAGCCGTATTCTATTTTCTATACCACAAACAAACAGTCACATAATGGCTGCCTACGTGGCTCCTCCAAATGCACATTTCTCTGCACAGTGCACACCCACCCACCCCACATGGGTATAAATCTTGAAGCGATCCATTTTGACCATTGAAAATAAAATCAAAATTGTCATTTTTAAATTATTAGTTACCCATTCTCTTCTCAAGTCTCAACTACCCCATAAACCACAAGTTGTTGTGTTGGGCTGTTTCCACCACTCTTCCTTACCTACCACTGGTTGCTAGTTTGTGCTTTTAAGAGCTTTCCCTATATAAAAGCAGCTTCTCCCATTTCGTTTCTCCAAATCAACAGACAACACAGCACTTCCCTTTCTTGCTGTGTTCTCTAATGGCGGCACCCACTCAGTTTCAACAAATTGCTCACCAGAATGGCTCGGTGGAGAGCTTTTGCACCAGTAGCCGGCCTACTGATCCACTCAGTTGGGGTGTGGCGGCCGAGTCCTTGAAGGGGAGTCATCTCGATGAGGTGAAGCGCATGGTGGAGGAGTATAGAAGGCCTGTGGTGAAGTTGGGAGGTGAGACTCTCACCATTTCCCAAGTGGCTGCCGTTGCCACTCGAGATAACGATGTGATGGTGGAATTGGCTCAGTCTGCTAGAGCCGGTGTTAAAGCTAGTAGTGATTGGGTGATGGAGAGTATGAACAAAGGGACCGATAGTTATGGTGTTACTACTGGCTTTGGTGCTACGTCTCATAGAAGAACCAAACAAGGTGGGGCACTTCAGAAGGAGTTGATTCGATTCTTGAATGCTGGGGTTTTTGGAAATGGGGCTGAGTCGAATCACACTCTGCCTCATTCGGCGACGAGGGCTGCCATGTTGGTGAGGATCAATACTCTGCTCCAAGGCTATTCGGGTATTAGATTTGAGATTTTGGAAGCTATTAATAATCTTCTCAATCACAACATTACTCCGTGTTTGCCACTGCGTGGAACAATTACGGCATCTGGGGACCTTGTCCCTCTGTCGTATATTGCTGGACTACTTACGGGTCGTCATAATTCAAAGGCAATTGGGCCCAATGGTGAAACTCTTGATGCAGAAGCTGCTTTTAAGCAAGCCGGTATTCCTTCTGGTTTCTTTGAGTTGCAACCTAAAGAAGGTCTTGCTCTTGTCAATGGTACTGCTGTTGGTTCTGGCTTGGCTTCTATTGTTCTCTTTGAAGCAAATATTTTAGCTGTTTTGTCGGAGATTCTTTCTGCCATTTTTGCTGAGGTCATGCAAGGAAAACCTGAGTTCACTGATCATTTGACTCATAAGTTGAAGCATCACCCTGGTCAAATTGAAGCAGCAGCAATTATGGAGCACATTTTGGAAGGAAGCTCTTACATGAAAGCAGCTAAGAAATTGCATGAAATTGATCCACTCCAAAAGCCAAAACAAGATCGTTATGCTCTTCGAACTTCACCTCAATGGCTTGGTCCTTTGATTGAAGTGATTCGATTCTCCACAAAGTCTATTGAGCGAGAGATTAATTCAGTCAACGACAACCCATTGATTGATGTTTCAAGAAACAAAGCACTACACGGAGGCAACTTCCAAGGAACACCAATTGGAGTTTCTATGGACAACACTCGATTGGCAATTGCTTCAATTGGAAAGCTCATGTTTGCCCAATTCTCAGAACTTGTCAACGATTTCTACAACAATGGTTTGCCTTCTAATCTTTCTGCAAGTAGAAATCCAAGCTTGGATTATGGGTTTAAAGGTGCTGAAATTGCCATGGCTTCATACTGCTCTGAGCTTCAATATCTTGCAAATCCTGTGACAAGTCATGTCCAGAGTGCTGAGCAACACAATCAAGATGTTAATTCTCTTGGTTTAATTTCTTCAAGAAAAACAGCTGAAGCCATTGACATTTTGAAACTCATGTCGTCCACATTTTTGGTTGCATTATGTCAAGCAATTGACTTGAGGCACTTGGAAGAAAACTTGAAGAGCACAGTTAGAAGCATTGTAAGCCAAGTAGCCAAGAAAGTTTTGACCACATCATCCAATGGTGCACTTCACCCATCAAGATTTTGTGAGAAAGATCTACTCAAAGTTGTTGATAGAGAATATACATTTGCCTACATTGACGATCCATGCAGTGCTACTTACCCATTGATGCAGAAATTGAGACAAGTTCTTGTTGAACATGCACTCACCAATGACGAAAATGAAAAGAACACAAACACTTCCATCTTCCAGAAGATTAGTGCTTTTGAAGAGGAATTAAAATCAAATTTACCAAAGGAAGTTGAAAATGCAAGGTTGGCATATGAGAGCGGAAATTCTAAGATTGAAAATCAGATTAAGGATTGCAGATCGTATCCATTATATAGATTTGTGAGAGAAGAGTTGGGAACAAAATTGTTGACGGGAGAAAGGGTGATATCTCCAGGAGAAGAATGCGAGAAGGTATTCACGGCTTTATGTCAAGGAAAGATGATTGACTCTATCCTAGAGTGCTTGAACGAATGGAATGGTGCTCCAATTCCCATTTGTTAATGCTTCTTGCTTCTACTTTGAAGCGGATCGACCTTAATTCGAAAATTGTCGAATAGGATAAAATTTGTAATTTGATATTATTTTTCTTTTATTTTTTCTGTCACATATTTATCCTAGGAAATTTTATTTAATTAATGCAATGTTAGCAAACAAGATATTGTTGTAACTGCCCCTTTGTTCTAAGAGCTGCCCTTTTTTAATCGTTGTTTCGAGTGTTGGGTATGAGTTTCAATTCAATTTCAGCTTCATATATATATTATTTATAAAATTCTACTATTGACCAAATTCATCCCATTATTATTTATTACTAAAAAAAGTACCCCAATATTATTACTTTAAAATATTCTTCCCTTGAAATATATGCGTAATTTATCTAATCAATAAGTAGAAATATATATTTAATTGATTAAACTTATATTCATTCAAGTTAATTGAAATTCAATTTCAGATAGTTATGAACAAGTCTAACACATCTCAGTTGAGTTTATTAGAACATAACCCAATCCTTTTGATAAAACCGGTACTAGTATAGAATCATAGTTATATGGTCGAGTTGACTAATTATAAGAATCATCCTAGATCGTTTGTTTGCTCGGTCAAGACAATAAACTAAGTGTCCGTATATATGTTGAGTCTTTTTAGATTATAGACTATTCAATCAATGTGACTATAGTTAAGGCAAAATTCACGTAATTTATTAAGATAACAAACTTTGTTATATTATCCTTAAAAAAAAAAAAAAAAAAACTTTGTTATATTTTTGTAATGATATGGTATTGGTCCTATTTTAAATCCAAACGTGAACACATAAATGAATAAAAAATGTTCTCAACAATAATTTTTTTTTTTTTTTTTTGACAATTATGTGGGGTGGGGGATTCGAACCACAGGTTTCGTGGTCATTAAGACAACTTTATGTTAGTTGAGCTATGCTCTTGTTGATCACCTATAAATTCATTATGTCCTTACTTCTTACCAATAATATATTAGATCTTAGGCATGCAATAACATGACAATAAAGAGAACAAAATTAGTGACAATTGAAAAGACAGGAAGAAACTATTATGTATAGCAAAATGAATGAATGAACTAGTAATGAGTAATTGAAGGGTATATGTAGTGGGAGAGTATTATATTAAATAATATAAATAGCCCACCAAATGAATTAATGAATTAGTAATGATAGAACTAGTCATAGTTATAATAATATTAATTAGCATAAGTTCACCAACCTCCTCTGTTTTTTTTTAAGTCATGATCTACTTTACTTCTAATATTAATTATTTAATGGGGCTGAATTTATTAAGCTTATTGTATGTTCAAAGATGGCGCTTGCAAATATATTCTTCACATTTAACTATCACACTATATGCAGCCAATTTGACTCTCACCAAACCCCTTCAACAAAAAAGAAAAATCAATAATGTATATACAAGTTGTGGGAGGAAAGCCTTTCACTTTAACCTAATGTTTCAATTGCATCAACAAAATTAATAGTCAATTCTCTTTTCAAATTTTTAGTGCATTTATGTGGAAAGGAATAGTTCATCGAGTTCATTTTTTTTTTCAAGATATGATATCATAGGTAAGGAAATAGAAATTTTAACCTATAATTGTTTCTTAAAAAAGTAAAGATATCTCTTACCCACAATAGACTCGTTCATAGAAGCAACTAAGTTATATCAAAATAATTCATGTGACGTCTTCAAACCTTTTTTTTTTTTTTTTTTTTTTAATAATTAACCTTGCATTCTTTTCCAAAAAAATGTCATCTTCTATTGATAAATTACTTCTTAGAGAAACTAACAACTTCTAATTTTGGTTTTTATTACTTTTTAAGTACTAATAAAATTAAACACAAATATCTTTTATTAATGTCAATCCCAACCTACCTCAATGGAGATAAAACAATTTCATCTTCTCTAAGTTGAAGGTTTCATCATATCTATTGATTTTTTTTTTTTAAAAAAAAAAAAAACCTTTATTAGTTAATTCTATAAATTGTCAAATTTAAATCATAGTGGCATTATTTCAAATCATAATAGCTATTTTCCAGATGTGCCCAAAACTATTGCCCCAATCAAGAAACAACTATTGTTTTTTTAAAAAAATTTGAACCCTATCCTAAAAGTAAATATAAAAAAGGGGAAAATACACTTTTAGTCCCTGAGGTTTGAGTTAAGTGACAGTTTGGTCCCTGAGTTTTCAAACTCAACAAAAATACCCCTGAGTTTTGAGATAAGGAGCATTTTGGTCCCTGCCGTCCAATTTTCCGTTAAATGCTAACAGATTGCTGACGTAGCCAAATTTTTTTAATTAAAAAATTAAGGGAAAAATACACTTTTAGTCCCTGAGGTTTGGGTTAAGGGACAGTTTGGTCCCTGAGTTTTCAAACTCAACAAAAATACCCCTGAGTTTTGAGATAAGGAGCATTTTGGTCCATGCCGTCCAATTTTCCGTTAAATGCTAACAGATTGCTGACGTAGCCAAATTTTTTTAATTAAAAAATTAATTTTTTAAATTTTAAAATAAAAATAAAGAAAAAACAATAAAAATAATAAAAATATTATTATTTAAATGATTTTTAAAACTTTAACTCTCCACCCACTTCTTCATCTTCTTCCCTCAACCCCTCCACCTTCTTCTTCACATCTCTGGCGTCGGCGCCAGCGGCCGGCCGCCGGCGACTGTAATTTTTTTTTTCTTTTCTTCTCCTTACTTCCTCTCTTTTATCCCAACCCATTTTTCTTCTTTTCTTTAAAAAGAAAAAAAATCAAGAGGGAGGAGGGACCTCCCTCCTCCTCCATTTCGGTCGCCGGTGCCGGCGCCAGAGATGTGAAGAAGAAGGTGGAGGGGTTGAGGGAAGAAGATGAAGAAGTGGGTGGAGAGTTAAGTTTTAAAAATCATTTAAATAATAATATTTTTATTATTTTTATTGTTTTTTCTTTATTTTTATTTTAAAATTAAAAAAAAAATAATTTTTTTATTAAAATAATTTGGCCACGTCAGCAATCTGTTAGCATTTAACGGAAAATTGGACAGCAGGGACCAAAATGCTCCTTATCTCAAACCTTAGGGGTATTTTTGTTGAGTTTGAAAACTCAGGGACCAAAGTGTCACTTAACCCAAACCTCAGGGACCAAAAGTATTGATAGCGAGCATAGCTAGCTATTTTTCTCTGATTAATTAAGCTAGTCTTTTTCAATTATTTGCCCAAATTTATGCATTTTTATGTTTTATTTGTAGGAAGTATGTGCTTGAAGCTTAATTCATCAATTGGAGTCAAATGGAGCTTCCAATCTAAAAAAAAAAAATAAAATAAAATAAAATAAAATAAAATAAAAAAAATTCATAGCGTCGCGACGCTAGGACCAGCGTCGCGACGCTATCGACAAAATTTCCAAAAATGCGGATCTCGACAGCGTCGCGACGCTGTCTTGACAGCGTCTCGACGCTACGACGAAATTTTGCTATTTAAGCATCCTTTCGGCTAGGTTTTTGAGGGAATCAATTTGGGACCTTTTGGAGCCGTAAAGAGGACAGAATAGAGCACTTTTGGAGCTGAAAACAAAGGAGGAACTTGGAAATCAACCCATTGTTCGTGGGGATTGTGACGGGGACGTCGGGACTCGGCCTACATTGAGTTTTCTTTTCCCTTTTCTTTCTTTAGTTAGATTTATGGCTTACACATGTTTAGTTGAGATTGTATTTACATTCATGAGTAGCTAAACTTGTAGCTTAGGGATTGATGTAGTTGATTAAGTTTATGGATTGATTTATGGTTTAAGTTGTGCAATGTTATTGTGTTTGTAATCTTGATTTAATGCTTTCAATTAATTGGCCATTAGTTGGATGATTTAAGTTTCGAATCTAGCTCGGGAGAGGGGATTTGATTTAGACTTACTCAAGATTGCATGAATAAAGTTTAATTTCTAATTCTTGACGGTTTTAGATTAACTTTAGAATTGGTTAAAAGACCTCATTGCCTTGCATATTAATAAACTTAGATAGGGATATCAAGTTGGTTAATTTGCATGAGAATCAATTATACTCGGGAGAGGTAGTTGTGATTAAAGGGTCTTTGGCTCATAATTTCATTGTGCATAATAACTTATTCTTTAAAATCAATCCTAAACGAAATCGGCGAAATCAATTCCCTAAGTAGTTTTCCCAATTGAATTTCCATTCTTTTTATTTGCTTTGATTTGGTTTTATCATCATCTTTTCATCACTTTTTGATCCCTAAATAAAATTGGGCAAGATAATTCACAATACTTGATTTGCTAAAAATCCAATCCAGAGGACGACATTCGAATTTACTATTCACTATATTATTACTTGACCCGTGCGCTTGCGGTAGGAAAAGTCCACATCAAGTATATTTTTCCCTATAAAAAAATAACTCCTTTGATAATCATGTTAAAAAAAATCTCAGATTTTCTTTAGAACAGTTTTCATCATTATTTGAAATTTTAGTCCAATTCTAAAAACAAAACACAAGTTTGTAAAAATTATGTTTTCTTCAATTTTCAAATTTTGGCTTGAATTTTGAAAATATTTGTAGAAAATAAATAAATAAAATAAAGAAATCTATAAATGAAAATATTGTTTATAATCTTAATTTCTGAAAACCAAAAACTAAGGTCTCATTTGATAAACATTTGACTTTTGGTTTTGTAAAATTAAGTTTATTACACTACTCCCGCTTATAAATTTCTTTGTTTTTTTTATCTACCTTCTTCTCATGTTTTCAAAAACCAAATCAATATTTTAAAACTAAAAAAAGTAGTTTTCAAACACTTGTTTTTGTTTTTGGAATTTTGCATGTTAAGAATTCAAATGTGTCGATAAAAATCATGATAAGAAAATTGAGAGAAAATAAGTATAATTTTCAAAACACCGCAGGATTATTAAACGGGACTAATAGATTTAATTCGGAAAAGAAATGAAATAAAGATATTTTCATAATTGGTTAAAAATTGGTAAAAGTGGAACAAAGAAATTCATACATAACCACCAAACACTCGCACGAGGGCTTACAAAGTTTGACCGTTGAAATTTCATTATATATAATTCGTAATTGAACCATTTTCACACCCTGTCCTCTTCCAACTAGTTTCGGAGCTGGTTCGCCTTTCCTTCCTCGACGACTTTACCTAACTCAGCCCACTGCGTTACTTACAGAAATCTCTCTCTATTTAAACCATCTCTCTCTTCTTCACAACTCAGAATTATTCAAACTCAAATCTAAACAAACCCCAACAAAGATTCTTAGTTTCTCTCTAATCTCCTCTACTCTTCCTCTCTTATTTCACTCGTCGGCTTCTCTCTGTCTCTTCATTTTTGCATAACAATGGCACCTGCTCACTTCCAACAACTTGCCTCCCAGAATGGTTCCATTGACAGCTTCTGCATCAGCCAAAATGATCCACTCAACTGGGGTGTGGCCGCTGAGTCCCTCAAGGGAAGCCATCTCGATGAGGTGAAGCGCATGGTGGAGGAGTACCGGAGGCCACTCGTCAAGCTTGGAGGTGAGACCCTCACCATTTCCCAGGTGGCTGCCATTGCTACCAGAGACTCTAATGTTACTGTTGAGCTTTCTGAGTCTGCTAGAGCTGGTGTTAAAGCTAGTAGCGATTGGGTTATGGAGAGCATGAACAAAGGCACCGATAGCTACGGTGTTACTACTGGATTTGGTGCTACATCCCATAGAAGGACCAAACAAGGTGGGGCTCTTCAAAAGGAGCTCATTCGATTCTTGAATGCTGGAATTTTTGGGAGCGGGGCTGAATCGAATCATACTTTGCCTCACTCAGCTACGAGGGCGGCCATGTTGGTGAGAATTAATACTCTTCTTCAAGGCTACTCGGGTATTAGATTTGAGATTTTGGAAGCCATAACCAAACTCTTGAACCATAACATCACTCCGTGCTTGCCTCTTCGTGGAACCATTACTGCTTCTGGAGATCTTGTTCCTCTTTCTTATATAGCCGGATTGCTCACTGGCCGACCAAACTCTAAGGCCACCGGACCGAATGGAGAAAGTATTAATGCCAAGGAGGCTTTCCAACAAGCCGGTATTCCTTCTGGATTCTTTGAGTTGCAGCCTAAGGAAGGTCTTGCTCTTGTTAATGGCACTGCTGTTGGTTCTGGATTGGCTTCTATTGTCCTTTTTGAAGCAAATATTTTAGCAGTTCTGTCGGAAGTTCTTTCTGCCATTTTTGCTGAGGTCATGCAAGGAAAGCCTGAATTCACCGATCATTTGACTCATAAGTTGAAGCACCACCCTGGTCAGATTGAAGCAGCAGCAATCATTGTGCACATTTTGGATGGAAGTTCCTACATGAAAACAGCCAAGAAATTGCATGAAATTGATCCTCTCCAAAAGCCCAAACAAGATCGCTATGCTCTCAGGACTTCACCCCAATGGCTTGGTCCCTTGATTGAAGTGATTCGATTCTCCACCAAGTCTATCGAGCGAGAGATTAATTCAGTCAACGACAACCCATTGATTGATGTTTCAAGAAACAAAGCACTGCATGGAGGCAACTTCCAAGGAACACCAATTGGAGTTTCTATGGACAACACTCGGTTGGCAATTGCTTCAATTGGAAAGCTCATGTTTGCCCAATTCTCAGAACTTGTCAACGATTTCTACAACAATGGTTTGCCTTCTAATCTTTCTGCAAGTAGAAATCCAAGCTTGGATTATGGGTTTAAAGGTGCCGAAATTGCCATGGCTTCATACTGCTCCGAGCTTCAATATCTTGCAAATCCAGTGACAAGTCATGTCCAAAGTGCCGAGCAACACAATCAAGATGTTAACTCGCTTGGTTTAATTTCTTCAAGGAAAACAGCCGAAGCCATCGATATTCTGAAACTCATGTCATCTACATTTTTGGTTGCACTCTGCCAAGCAATCGACTTGAGACATTTGGAGGAAAACTTGAAGAGCACTGTGAAAAGCACAGTTAGCCAAATAGCCAAGAAAGTGTTGACCACATCCTCCAATGGTTCACTTCACCCATCAAGATTTTGCGAGAAAGATCTAATTAAAGTTGTTGACAGAGAGTACACATTTGCTTATATCGATGATCCATGCAGTGCTACTTACCCATTGAGTCAAAAGTTGAGGCAAGTTCTTGTTGAACATGCACTTTCCAACGGTGAAGGTGAAAAGAACACAGAGACCTCAATCTTCCAAAAGATTATTGCTTTCGAGGAGGAACTACAAGCAGTATTACCAAAGGAGGTTGAAAATGCAAGATTGTCATATGAGAGTGGAAATTCTAAAATTGAAAATCAGATCAAGGATTGCAGATCTTATCCATTGTATAGATTTGTGAGAGAAGAGTTGGGAACAAAATTGCTGACAGGAGAAAAAGTGATATCTCCAGGAGAAGAGTGCGAGAAGGTGTTCACAGCTTTGTGTCAAGGCAAGATGATTGACTCCATCTTAGAGTGCTTGAAGGAATGGAATGGTGCTCCAAATCCTATCTGCTAATCCTTCCAGCAGCATTAGAAGGAGAATCGTGGATTACCCAACACATTGATCAAGATATTTATAGGTTGAATTTGTACTTTGCTATTTTTTCTCTGTTTTCTATCTTATTTCATTTTACCAAAATGAATGAATAACATTCTTTGATAAATTGTTCCCATCTTCAATTGTTTTTCTTGATATATAATAGCTCTCATTTATTTCTCACCAAACATATGTTTTATATATATATTTAATGAGAATATTTCAAATAATGAATTTTTCAGATGAAAAATTATTAGACGCTAAAGTTTAAACATTCATTTAAGTTTAAGGAAAGATTATAATATTCATAAAAATTGAAGGTACTAATGGATGGAAATTGAAAGTTGGCTTCGAAAGTTAAAAATAAAATTGGATAATTTTCTAAAGAAAAATGTTTCTGCCTACTTTCACAAGTTGCATGGTGATTACAAGTCAGCATGGGGATTAGGTACGCATGTAGATAAAGTTGTCTTATTTTATACAAATTATACGAAAATGGTGACCGAGAGCCATGGACTCATTCCAAATCTAAATATATATATATAAATCGGTTTGAACTGGTCAAAGTGACCAAAGATTGATGAATTGGTTTATGTTCCGTTGAACACACGGAACGTAATAAAGAAAAAAAATTTAACTCGTTTTTCCCTATTTTTTTCAAAAGTCCTTGGTTGTTCAAATTTTTTTTTTAAATCTATTTTTTAATCTAATTTATATAAGAGATTAATCCTCTCTATTTATTGTTGATTTAGTGACAAATTAAGTACTTGAAAATTTAAAAATAATTTAACAAAATCTATTAAACTAACTCACTGCATCAAGAGAGAAAAATGTAAAATATACTTTTGGTCTCTAAAATCAATAGATTTCAAAATTAACATTTTTTTATCCTAGATTTCAATCCAATTTTTATTTGGTCCTTGATGTTTCAAAAACGACATGTTTGGTTCACAAAATTTGAATTTCATTTCAAATTGATCCTTAAAGTTTGAAATTGATTTCTAAATGATCTCAGTAGAGTTGAACTTACTTGGCCTCATGACATGATGAATGATGACATGGTCATTTACATAAGTTCACTCTAGATTGTTGGTCTGCATTTTTCTTGAGTTAAATTCTATTTATATTTAGTTTTGGAAAAAATACATTTTTAGTCCCTGAGGTTTTGGTTAAGTTTCATTTTGGTCACTGAGTTTTCAAACTCGACAATTTACTCCTTGAGGTTTGGATTTTGTTTCATTTTCGTCCCTACATCCACTTTTTCGTTAACTTTTAACAGCTTGCTGAGGTGTCATTTATTTTTTTATTAAAAAAATATTTCTTAAAATTTTAAAAATAAAATAATAACAAAATAATAATAAAAATATATTTTCTAATTTTCATTTCCCTCCCATTTTTTCATCTCTTTTGTTCTTCTTCTTTCTCAAAACCACCATCATTCTTTTTTTCTTCTTCTCAACCACCATCATCATCACCTTCAAGTTGTTGTCACCGGTCGCCGGCGGCCGACGGCTGACCACTTCTTTTTTCTCTCTCTTCCCTTCTCTTTATTTCCCTTTCCAGCTCCTTTGAAATCGAGAGGGAGGAGGGTCCTCCCTCCTCCCGTTTTGCGCAAGCACCGACGACGGGAGGAGGGAAGAGGTCCTCCCTCCTCTTGTTGTCTGTGCCGGAAAGGGAGCCTCCCTCTCCCATTTTTTTATTAAAAAAAAGAATATAAAGAAAAGGGAAAGAAAAGAGAAAGGAAGAGAGAAGGGAAGAGAGAAAAAAAAATGTCGCTGGTTGGCGACTGGCAACAACAGTAAGCTTGGAGGTGGTGGTGATGGTGGTTGAGAAGAAGAAGAGAATGATGGTGGTTTTGAAGAAGAAGAAGAAAAGAGAGAGAAAAATGGCGGGAGGGAAATGAGATTTAAGAAAAATATATATTTTATTATTATTCTGTTATTATTTTATTTTTAAAATTTTAAGAAATATTTTTTTAATAAAATAAATAAATGACACGTCATCAAGCTGTTAAAAGTTAATGAAAAAGTGGATAGAGGGACCAAAATGAAACAAAATTCAAACTTCAGGGACTAATTGTCGAGTTTGAAAACTCAATGACCAAAATGAAACCTAACCAAAACCTCAGGGACCAAAAGTGTATTTTTCCCTTTATTTTTTATCTTTTATATTTAGGAATCAACCATAAACCTATTTCGAACTTCATGGACCATTTAGAAATCAAATTCAAATCTCGGAAACTGAACATGTAATTTTTAAAATTTCAAGTACCAAATAGAAAACTAAATTTTTCCCTTTATTTTTTATCTTTTATATTTAGGAATCAACCATAAACCAATTTCGAACTTCATGGACCATTTAGAAATCAAATTCAAATCTCGGGAACTGAACATGTAATTTTTAAAATTTCAACTACCAAATAGAAAACTAAATTTAAATCTTAAAGACCAAAAGTATTAATTTTGAAAACCCTAGAGTTCAAAATGAACAAAGTCCAAATCTTAAAGAGCAAAGATATATTTTAGGGAAATTCTCAGAAATGGCCAGAAATTACAGGGTAATTTCGAAAAATGGCCAAACCGTATTTTTTAATGAAAAATGGCCAAACCGTATTTTTAACCTAATTTCACTTGTTTTATTCTTCCAATTATACCCCCAAGTTAATTTTCACGCCCCACCTTATATTTGAGGAAGCCATTTAATTTTTTTTTAAAAAAAAAACCAATTATCCCATGAATCAAGCTGGTTAGTTACAACATATATATTATCTCTTATCATTTGAAATTCAAATCCAGATTGCTTCATCGTATTTTCGAGTAGACTTTTATTTTGTAATCAACAAACGAGATTGCTTCATCTTTTCCAACCATCCTGATTGATTATTGGTCTTCGTCGTTCCTTCTGTAAAGGTATATTTCAGCATTTTTTTTACTGCTTTCATGTTTTCTGTTACTCCAAAAGTAAGCGTTCAGATTGATTATTGCTTTCATGTTTTCGTTCACCTGAGTTATTCTTTTCATTTGTTGAAAGCTCATTTGAACTTTCTTCTGCATCAATCTCAATCACCTTTGAATCTTCCGTCTCCTACAAAAGTAAATAATTTTTAGAAGAAACTCCTGTTTTCATACACACTGTAATTGTGATTAAACAAAGATCACAACTACAATTGTGATTAAACAAAGATCACAACTACAATGATTTTTCTTCAATTTCTTCAATTTGCATGATGAATTCTAGCTGTAACATGTATGATTTTTTTTTTATCGATATATTGTATTTTTTTATGTTCTCCTATTTTTTCTCCATAAATCGTGATTTGAATTTAGTAACAAATTTCTTAATTAAAATTTTTGTTTTCAAATTATACTGTTAAGATAAATTAATATTAGACTTATCCTTTTTATTTTGAAATTATTTTATTGAATTTCACATTAAATTAACCTGTAAATCCTAGATTCTCTCCTTTTTTATAGTATATTTAATTTAAATAATATGGATTTAGATTTCGGTTAGGGTCATTCTTATACATTTTGTTACTTGTTTCCACATATTTGTTATTGCTTTCATGTTTTATTATCTGTTGTTTCAATTTTAATTTTCCAGGTTTATTTGTTTAATTTGTAGGGTTGTTATTGATTTAATTTGGTTGTTGAATTAATCTGTAACAATCCTAGATTTTCTCCCAGTGTATTTTAATTTAATTTATTTCTGAATTAAGATTTGGGTGGGTATTTACGTCCACTTTGTTGCCAAAATAATTTACTAAATTTAGCTTTTGGCCATATCTCAAAATGAAAACACTCTTTTTCAAATCAACTATTTTAAAATGACCATTTAGCTGGTTGACCCTATATTTTACCCCAAAAAAAATTTAGAGTAAAAAATTCCATATAAGAAATAATTTTTAAATTTTATTTTCCAGAAAGAAAAAGGTCAAATACACCGAAATCTTTGGTTTTATGACAAGTCTTTATACATTTTTATTTTAAAATGTTAAGGAGTTACTGGTTAAAACATTATTTACTTTCTATTATTGGGAGATTCAAATTCTCTATTCGTTGAACTAAAAATTACTTATATATTTAATTAATTTATTATGATGGGTTAAAAAATCATTTTGATCTTTGTAATTTAGGTCTCTTATTCCATTTTAGTTTCTATACTTCCAAATGTTCATTTTTTTTTTTTTAATTTTAAGAGGTTCAATTTTAATCTTTACGTAAACAATATAGTTATTGTAAAAAGTATATTTTAAATTTAAACATGAATAAAAAAAACTCCACAAAAAATAGATTAATTATTTGAGACCAAAATTCTAAGAGTCATAGTCTCCATAGTGGTACACCATGATAAAGGTAGTCAATAGTAACGACGAGGTCACTCTTCATTATTTTCTAATCGTCTGTTTATATTATAAATAAATTATAATTTGGTCACACTAATATTTATATGGCCAATTTCTTACCACTTTTTTCATCGTAAAATTTTAATTACGAGGTCAACTCGATGACAACGGTATCATACAGATTACTAGATTAGTTCTTATAATCTCCGATGAATTATATGAATTTTAGTCCTTTAAATAATTACTTTAACATAACTATGAGGATTAAGAAATTAAAGATAACACCATACTAGTGACATATTAGCTAGATAAGAGCAAAGCAAAAATAGCTATATTAAAAAAAAAAAAGTTAGGTATTAGAATGGAAATCAGATATATAAAAACAAACCACTTAAAAATGGGTGAAATAAAATAGTTTGAGTTTGACATTAGAGTTGTTGGGAATTGGAATTAAATATAAGGATTAGTTGTTGAATTCTATTGGCTGCTTGATTTAAGTTGTTTCAATTTCTTATAACTTTATCCGATTTCTTTAAATTATCTTTTATTTATAATCAAACATCATCGAAAAAATTTGAAAGTATCTCTAATTAGTTAAAAATATATTTCACTAATTTATAAATTGGAACAAATACATTTAATTGAAAACTTTCAAGTAAACTTTTTACTTGGATTTTGATTGATACAAAATGAAATGAAAAAAAAAATAACAAAAGCAAATACAAAATTAATTATTTTTTAAAATTCATCGTTGTGTTTGATTCCATCCCTCTTGATGCATCAACAAATGGGAATTGGAGCACCGTTCCACTCCTTCAAGCATTCCAAAATTGGGTCAATCATCTTTCCTTGACACAATGCAGTGAAAACCTTTTCACACTCTTCTCCTGGAGATATAACCTTCTCCCCAGTTAGCAATTTAGTTCCCAACTCTTCTCTCACGAACTTATATAATGGGTAAGATCGACATTCCTTAATTTGGTTCTTAATTGTTGCATCCCCGTTTTCATATGCCAATCTCACACTTTCCACTTCCTTGGGCAAAATGGCCTTCAATTCCTCTTCAAAGGCCCAAATCTTCTGAAAGATTGAAGTGGTCATGTCCTTTTCATCCTCTCCATTACTCAAAGCATGCTCCACCAGAACTTGTCTCAACTTCTGCATCAATGGATAAGTACCACTGCACGGATCGTCGATGTAAGCGAAAGTGTATTCTCTGTCAACCACTTTGAGTAAATCTTTCTCGCAAAATCTTGAAGGATGGAGTGCACCATTAGAGGTAGTAGTGAGGACTTTTTTCGCTACTTGGCTCACTGTATTTTTAACTGTGTTCTTCAAGTTCTCTTCCAAGTGCCTCAAGTCAATTGCTTGGCAAAGAGCAACCAAAAATGTGGAAGACATGAGCTTCAAAATGTCAATTGCCTCAGCTGTTTTTCTTGAGGAGATCAAACCAAGGGAGTTGACATCTTGGTTATGTTGCTCGGCACTTTGGACATGACTAGTTACAGGATTTGCTAGATATTGAAGCTCAGAGCAATAGGAAGCCATGGCAATCTCAGCACCTTTGAATCCATAATCCAAACTTGGGTTTCTACTTGCAGAGAGATTTGAAGGCAATCCATTGTTGTAAAAATCATTGACAAGCTCTGAAAATTGAGCAAACATGAGCTTTCCAATTGAAGCAACAGCTAAACGAGTGTTGTCCATAGAGACTCCAATCGGAGTTCCTTGGAAGTTGCCTCCATGCAAAGCTTTGTTTCTTGAAACATCAATTAAAGGGTTGTCATTGACTGAATTAATCTCTCGCTCAATGGACTTTGTCGAGAATCGAATCACCTCAATCAATGGACCAAGCCATTGAGGAGAAGTTCTAAGAGCATAACGATCTTGCTTTGGCTTCTGGAGAGGATCGATTTCATGCAACTTTTTAGCAGTCTTCATGTAAGAACTTCCATCTAAGATGTGTTCCATAATAGCAGCAGCTTCAATCTGACCAGGATGGTGCTTCAACTTATGAGTTAAATGATCGGTAAATTCAGGTTTTCCTTGCATGACTTCTGCAAAAATGGCTGAAAGAATTTCTGACAAGACAGCTAAAATATTGGCTTCGAAGAGAACAATGGAAGCCAACCCAGAACCAACAGCAGTACCATTAACAAGAGCAAGGCCTTCCTTAGGTTGCAATTCAAAAAACCCAGAAGGAATACCAGCTTGTTGGAAAGCCTCCTTTGCATCAATACTTTCTCCATTTGGTCCAACAGCTTTAGAGTTTGGTCGACCAGTGAGCAATCCAGCAATGTAAGAAAGAGGAACAAGATCTCCCGAAGCAGTAATGGTTCCACGAAGAGGCAAGCATGGAGTGATGTTATGGTTCAAGAGTTTGGTTATGGCTTCCAAAATCTCAAATCTAATACCTGAGTAGCCTTGAAGAAGAGTATTGATTCTCACCAACATGGCCGCCCTTGTAGTTGAGTGGGGCAAAGTATGGCTCGACTCCGCCCCACTTCCAAAAATTCCAGCGTTCAAGAATCTAATCAACTCCTTTTGAAGAGCTCCACCTTGTTTGGTTCTTCTGTGAGATGTAGCACCAAACCCAGTAGTGACACCATAACTGTCAGTCCCCTTGTTCATGCTCTCCATAACCCAATCACTGCTAGCTTTCACACCAGCTCTAGCAGACTCAGAGAGCTCCACCAAGACATCAGAATCACGAGTGGCAATGGCAGCCACTTGGGAAATGGTGAGAGTCTCGCCTCCAAGCTTCACAAGAGGCCTCCGGTACTCCTCCACCATGCGCTTCACCTCATCAAGATGGCTTCCCTTGAGGGACTCGGCAGCCACCCCCCAATTGAGCGGATCGTTACGACTATGGCACAAGCTGTCTTCAATCTTTTGAATAGCTGCCATTGCTAAGATAAGAATGAAAGAAAGAAAGAAAGAATAGGAGGTTTGGTAATGAAATGAATGAAAAGGAATTAATGTGAGAGATTAGGGAGGTGGGTGAGCTAGTGCTGTGGAAATGAAGAGGAGAAAGGGGGTTAAATAGGAAGGGGGGAGTTTGTAAAGTGTAAAGGGATTGGTGGGGTTTGGTGAAGAATAGAGAAAGAGTGAAAGTGCAATGTTCAATTCGGTCGTAGGTGCGCTGTGGTGGGCGAGAAATGGTAAAGGAAACACCACCATCAACTCGTGGTTGGTGCACAGAAACTCCAAATATATTTGTTATTATTTTCCCTTGGTCAAATTTGGGCGATTGTAGACTTTTTCTTTTTTTCTTTTTTTTTTTTTTTAATTTACTATGCTTCATCCTTAATATATTTTAATTATTTATTTTTTCTAAAAAAAAATGTACTTGTGGCATGCCATTTCAACATATACTACTTGATCCTCCTAATTTTTGTTAACAATTTTTATTAGATTTTTTTTATAGAGGAGAGTTTGAAGTTTCAACTTAGGAATGTTTCTAACATCTTATTCAATTGAGCTATTCAGAAGCTAGTGGAACTATACACATATTTATTATTTCATACACACATATTTTACATTGAAAATTCCTTCCATTTTGCTCACTTTAAATCGTCATACATGATATTTTTTAGTTGGATATTTTAGAAAATTGAGTGGTCCATATTTAATGGGATATAATTGGATGACCATGACTTTATTTTTTATTTGATTTTTTTTTTTTTTTTTGAAGAAAATAGGCAAAAGTAAAGTTGAATACAATAAAATATTAATATTATTTCTCACCAAACTTTATATTACTTACTTTTCACCAAACTCTAAGCTCGGTTAGTCATACCGAACACAAATATTAGCCTAAACATTGCTTGCTTGCGTAGAAGAGTGATGTAATTAAAATTTTTATCTACTTACAACACAAATTTTATATATTCTTTTTTTAAAATAATAATAAATCCTTTAATTATCTATAAATATTGAGTAAATTATACAATTTTTTTTTTTAAAAAATGCATAAGCAATTATTGTTTGGATTTTTGTTGTAAATATTTGACTAATACATTTTCTTGGAAAATATATATAAGGAAATGGGATTGTTAGTTAGGACCAAAAGAAGAGGCTAAGCAAAGCAGAAGAAGTCATGGTCAACGCTTGCTTGAAACTCAAAGGAAACAACATATCACAAGGAAGGAAGGAAGGTGCAATGTTTTTGTTGACAAGTCAACCTTACTTAAGGAGGAGAATTTACAAAAAGGTAGGATGTAATTTTCTACTTTTTTTTTTTTAATCAAGAACTAATTAGGTATTTGGCTTTGAGGTGGGTTTTTCTTTTTTTCTTTTTTTTCTTGTAATAATGAGGAATGAGATATTCAACCTATGGGGAAAAGACATTAGATGTTTGACCTTTTTTTTCATTTTTTTGAGTTTAAATTGGGGTGGTTGGAGATTTCAAGCCTCGCCACTTTTGGAAGGGTACTTGATATCTTAAGATTGGTAGATTGTTTTACTAACTGAACCATATATATATGAATGATTGTACTTTTCCCGATTTTATTTAGTTATGATGCTTCAAATTAAAAGGTGATATTTTAAATTGCTATTCATTTTTTTTATAAATAACATGAGTGTTTTTTTAAAATTTTATTTTAATCTTTTGTTTTTTTTTTTAATTCAATTAGGAATTCAAGAATATATATTTTAATCAATTGAGTTATGTTCAAGTTTAGTATAATAGTAGCACTTAGCACTGATGTACCAGATTCCATCAAAACTCTACGGTGTTTTGCACCATTTTTTATCTTTTGCTTGAGTATAGTTTTTTTTTTTTAGAACTGCTTAAGTATAGTTGGAAATTAGTTGGAATTTTTTGTTAATTGTATAATATTTGTTAAATTTATGTGACAAAATGTGTATTAATTTTATATTTTTATTTTTATTTAATTATGTGAAAAAAGAATTGTTAAACGAAACTCAAGTTTTTGAATTTAATAACATTAATGGAACAAATTTGTGGTTTCATTAATTAAAATTAACAATTCTCTCTCTTCCCCTCAAATCTGAAAGAGACACCAAAAATATATTATCATTTTTCTAAAAATATAACATTAGACGATCAATAGCTCTGGTCAACAAAGTACTAATGATCAAGAGGTCTATGATTCAAATCTCCCTACCTTTCATGAAAAAAAAAATTAAAAAAATAAATTAATTAAAACATGGTCAACGAAAGTATAATATCAATTAACGTTATTTTTATACAGTCAATTCAATTATAATATACAAATTTCACAACTTCATTTAAGAAATCAATTTGGTGAAATCAGAAATGTGGTTACTTTATTTGAAATGTAATATTGTTAAGGAAAAAAAATCTTAATGAACTCCCTTGAAACTTTTTACTCTGTGAAATTGACTCCAACCTACCAATATTATTAATATTTATTATCATTATTTTGCCATTACTACTCCAACCCTACTTTTCTCTTTGATAATGTTTAACATTTGACACAGATCTCAAATATTTCGGGCTTCTTTAGATGATTAAGTACAATATTAAATTGTTTAACTTATGGATTTATCATAGATTTAAATTGTAAAGTATAAGAATAATTAAGCTAAATATTATTATAAAAATAATGCCCAGTAAAAAGAAATTAAATTCAACTTCTGAGTTTGGTGCACTTAACTTTATATGTATCAACGTTTGTCAAAAGAGAAATTATATGTATCAATAACCAACAGCAGCATGAAATTGAATTCAAATCACTCATCAAACAGAACCAAAAAGTGTAAGAAAAATAGGTTGAATATTCATTAGGGTAAATTTTCCCAAATATTACACGTGAAAGTATACTTTAATTAGAAGGGGAAAAAGAAAGAAACATAACAAAATAAATTAAGCTAAGGCCTCTCTTTTCTTTTATCGTCGGTAAATTGAATGTTGGATCATTCGATTCGACAGCAACATAACCTAGCAGATGGGAATTGGAGCACCATTCCACTCCTTCAAACATTCAAGAATTGGGTCGATCATCTTTCCTTGACAAAGAGCTGTGAATACTTTTTCACACTCTTCTCCAGGAGATATGACCTTCTCTCCGGTAAGCAATCCAGTTCCCAATTCTTCCCTCACAAACTTGTATAGTGGATAAGATCTGCATTCTTTAATTTGGTTTTCAATGGTTGAGGTTCCATTTTCATAGGACAACCTGGCATTTTCTACTTCCTTGGGCAAGATGGCTTTCAATTCCTCCTCAAAAGCTCCGATCTTTTGAAAGATTGAAGTGCTTGTGTTCTTTTCGTCTTCACCATTTCCCAAAGCATGTTCAACAAGAACTTGTCTCAATTTTTGCATCAATGGGTAAGTAGCACTGCAGGCATCATCGACATAAGCAAAGGTGTATTCTCTGTCAACCACTTTCAGTAAATCTTTTTCACAGAATCTTGATGGGTGAAGTGCACCGTTAGCACCTATGGTGAGAACTTTCTTGGCCACTTGACTTACTGTGCTCTTCACTACACTCTTCAAGTTTTCTTCCAAATGTCTCAAGTCAATTGCTTGGCATAGAGCAACCAAAAAGGTGGAAGACATGAGCTTCAAAATGTCAATGGCTTCAGCAGTCTTCCTTGAAGAAATTAAACCAAGAGAGTTAACATCCTGGTTGTGTTGCTCAGCACTTTGAACATGACTTGTCACTGGATTTGCTAGATATTGAAGCTCAGAGCAGTATGAAGCCATGGCAATTTCAGCACCTTTGAACCCATAATCCAAGCTTGGATTTCTACTAGCTGAAAGATTAGAAGGCAAACCATTGTTGTAGAAATCATTGACAAGTTCTGAGAATTGAGCAAACATGAGCTTTCCAATTGATGCAATAGCCAAACGAGTGTTGTCCATAGAAACTCCAATCGGAGTTCCTTGGAAGTTGCCTCCATGTAAAGCCTTGTTCCTTGAAACATCAATAAGAGGGTTGTCATTGACTGAATTAATCTCTCGCTCAATAGACTTTGTTGAAAATCGAATAACTTCAATCAATGGACCAAGCCACTGAGGAGAAGTTCTAAGAGCATAACGATCTTGTTTCGGTTTTTGAAGAGGATCAATTTCATGCAATTTCTTAGCCGTCTTCATGTAAGAACTCCCATCCAAAATATGTTCCATAATTGCCGCTGCCTCAATTTGACCAGGATGGTGCTTCAACTTATGGGTCAAATGGTCAGTAAATTCAGGTTTACCTTGCATAACCTCAGCAAAAATGGCAGACAAAATCTCGGACAAAACAGCCAAAATATTGGCCTCAAAGAGAACAATAGAAGCCAATCCAGAACCAACGGCAGTACCGTTGACAAGAGCAAGACCTTCTTTAGGCTGCAACTCAAAGAACCCAGAAGGAATACCAGCTTGCTCAAAAGCCTCCTTTGCATCAAGACTTTCTCCACTTGGTCCAACAGCTTTAGAATTCGGTCGACCAGTGAGCAATCCAGCAATGTAAGAAAGAGGAACAAGATCTCCAGAAGCAGTAATGGTTCCACGAAGAGGCAAGCATGGAGTGATGTTATGGTTCAAGAGTTTGGTTATGGCTTCCAAAATCTCAAATCTAATACCCGAGTAGCCTTGAAGAAGAGTATTGATTCTCACCAACATGGCCGCCCTCGTAGCCGAGTGGGGCAAAGTATGGCTCGACTCAGCTCCACTCCCGAAAATCCCAGCATTCAAGAATCTAATCAGCTCCTTTTGAAGAGCCCCACCTTGTTTGGTCCTTCTATGAGAAGTGGCACCAAACCCAGTAGTAACACCATAGCTGTCGGTCCCCTTATTCATGCTCTCCATAACCCAATCGCTGCTAGCTTTAACACCAGCTCTAGCAGACTCAGAAAGCTCAACAGTAACATCAGAGTCCCTAGTAGCAATGGCAGCCACTTGAGAAATGGTGAGGGTCTCACCACCAAGCTTGACAAGTGGCCTCCGGTACTCCTCCACCATGCGCTTCACCTCGTCGAGATGGCTTCCCTTGAGGGACTCAGCAGCCAAACCCCAGTTAAGTGGGTCGGGATGAGTAGTAATGGTGCAGAAACTGTCATTGGTTTGCTCGATGGGTGCCATTTTAGAACAAGAAAAGAAATCCAAAAGATGAATGAAAGAATATAAAAATGGTTTTGAGAAAGAATTTGAGATATATTGATGAATCTCTGGATTATTGTGGAAGGAGAGAATTAAGAAGGTGGTTTAAATAGAAAGTGTTATGAAGCAAAAATGGTGGCTTTGTTTGTGTGTGGTTAGGAAGGAAGCGTGGTGGAAGCAGAACGACACAAGAGGTGGTAGTTGGAAAGAGTATTAGGATCAGCGTTACCTAACTTCGCTGATTTGAAAAGGTCAAAGTTGATGACTTTCTTTAACACAAGTGTGAAAATAAAATAAAGGGGAATAATTATTTTTAAACGCATATTTGCTAAATTATAAAAAAAAAAATGTACATTGTTTCAAGAATGTGCTTAAACTTTAAAAAGTTTCAAAAATACTCTGAACTTTAAAAAAATGTTTTAAAAAATTTCAATTTCATTGATACTCTTTAACTTTCAAAAGATTTTAAAAAATAACCTTATTAGAAAATGTTTCATTTTTTTTTCCTTATCCCACCGTAAATTCTTCTTCCATGAAAATTAATGAGAGGCTTTACCTATTTTTCATGTATTCATACATTAGGAGTTTTTTTTCTCTTTCAACATATCATCCCAAGAGCTTGACTAGATTTTCGGCAATGGTATTTTTGAAGGTTGTAACGGTTTCCATCAAATAAATTAACTGCAAAGGTATTTTTTATAATTTAGCCTAGATTAAAATATCATTTTTGTTTCTATACTTCAAATTTTATTTTATTTAATTTAGTCCTCATACTTTCAAAAAAAAAATTAAAATTAGTGCCTATGGTTAGTTTATATAGTTAATTTTTTCCAAAAAAAACAATTAATCTATATCAACATTTCTCTATGAATTTTGTAAATATAATATATTGTTCTTAAATCAAAATTATAATTTTAAGATTTATTAAAAATACATGGACGGAAATGAAATTGACTTCAAAATACATAACCAAATTAAACATAAAATACAGATATGGGTTGAGTTGTGACACGTTTTGAATAAAGAAATATAAGTGTGTATGCAGTCTAACTTTTGTTTGTTTTTGGATAAAGTAGGTGAGAGAGGGGTTGTTGATTAAATCATGAAAATGTATAAAACAAATAAGCATGCCGTAATTGAATTCTTCATTGATGAATTTGGTATTATTTTAGGTAAGGTATAATTTCAAACTCTGGTGAATATTTAGTTAGAAAACGTTAAATATTATCAATCTATAGTAATATTTATGAGGAAAAAGCTCATGATTTATTAACTGCGCCTCTAAAAAGGATTTTGTTGGGAGTGCGACCAAAGTCCCACATCGGTTAGATAAGGGGATGACCATGGATTTATAAGGAATGACAGCTATCTCTACTAGTATGAGGCCTTTTTGGAGTGAACCAAAAGCAAAGCCATGAGAGTTATGCCCAAAGTGAACAGTCCCGTAATTCTTTATCAGATTTGACATAGAGAGAAAGGAGTTGGTGAGAATAATTATATTGAAGCCTTCAATTTCCAATAATTTAGAGAGAGAGGGGGTTGGTGAATTGAATTGAATATGGTTGGTGGAGCTCTTTTATTTTTTTTTTCTTTTTTTTTTCTTGGAGGGTTGGTGGAAGTGAAGACCATTGACCTTTTTTAAAAATATAATGAATATTTTTTAGTTCAGAAATTTTATTTTCTCCTTCACCTTTGTGTTTCAAAATTTTACCATGTGTTGACCATTTTTTCTTTTTTTTTTTTTCTTTTTTTTACCTTATTGGATAAAAATTTTGTTTTTAATTTTCTATTTTTTAAAAAATTGTACTTACTTTTTCTAACTATTGTTTAATTGTTTATCGCTTATTTTGAAAACACGTTTCAATTCTTAGTTTAATTTATAAAAAGAAACATGTTTTTAAAAACGGATTTCTTCAGTTAAAAATTTCACTAGATTTTGAAAATGTTTTTTCAAGCAGATAAGAGAAGAAAAAGACACAAAAATGGAACTGGTGTGTGTACTTAATTTTCATAGAATAGAAAACAAAAATAAAGTGGTTATAAAATAGATATCCTAAAAATTTTCAAACTGTCTTTATTTCCACCACATGCTTTGACAAAAAAAAAAAAAAAAAAAATTGTATTCAATGTATTAAATTTTCATCAACATGTTGACATTTTCATCGACATTTCCATTATATCGTAAAAAAAATTGATAAAATATAAACAAAACAATAGCAAAATGTAACTAATATAGAGATAATATTTATAATAATTATTTTAACTTATTTTTAAAATGTAAAACATCTATTTGTTGATTTAAATTTTTTAAAAAAATTTTATTTTAAATATTTTTTTCAGAAATATCCATCGACATTGATATTTTGTCAATATTTTTATCGAAGTTTCCATAAAATTAAGACCTCGACATTTCCGTTGACATCGACATGTTAACACTTGGTTGTATTGGATAATAATCGGTTTTCTTTTTTAAGAATTTATTATTTCACATCACTTGGAATATAATATATCTATATATAGATATGTGTAATGAAATCTTTAAAAAAATAATAAATTCAAAAGTGAGTTTTTCCTTTTAATTGCAAAATAATTTTTAGAAAAAAATAAATAAAAATAAAATTTCATTTTTTTAGTTCACCGAATGTAAGTACAATTCTATTAAAAGAATACCATCAAAGTTCCCTAGGCTTGGTATACTAAATTAAACTATCAAAATCATAAATGTTATCCAAAATAAGCGTGATTCAATGAGAATCTCCCTTTTCAAATATGGTTAGAATTTAAAAATATCATAAATGTTAAAAAATAAGTTAGAATATATATTAAACATTCTAAACAAATGTGTCACAAAAAACGTAGCACTAAGGCCAAGTATATATATCCATTCCAACCCTCAAAAAATCAAAAATTCATCTCTTATTTCATCAATAAAATAAATTTATCTCTGTGTGTCCGTGTGCGTCCATGTGTGTGACAGAATTCATAATCATTTACCAGTATATGTGGTAATGAATAAGACAAAAATGACTAAAATAAAATTAAAATTAGAAAGGAAAAATTACTTTAAAATATATATCTAACATATTTATGTATATAAATTTTTTTTTTAGAAGAATTTATGTATATAAAATTGGACTAACTTTTTTATAAAAATGCATTTGTGAGTTGAGTTGTGGCACACGTTTATGTGTGTGTATATATATATATATAAGCAGCTTAATTAATATAAGTCGATAAGTAGTAACTCATTAATGGATTATTATTGCATAATTGTATATATACAAATAGACAATTTGATAGGTGATAAATAATAACTCAAAGTTATAATTATTATTACATAAAGCGAATGAATGGAGTGTATGATAATTAATGGGTTGTTAGATATATATATATATATTCTTCCTTGATTAATTTCATTTTTTTAAGAAAGATATAGTGTAGGGGTGAGCATAATTAATTGAGGCCCTTGCAATGGGGAACTTAGGAGGGTTGGTGAGTTCAATATATAAATGCATAAGAAATAGTGTTAGTCCACGAAGAGCCATCATAGCCACATACTTAATTGCACATAAATAACATAAAATGAACAACTTAGTATTTATAGACTTTTTGTACTTAAAATTAGTTTTTTTTTCTTTTTTTCTTTTTTTTTGGGGGGGCTTAAAGTATACTTTGTAAGTATATCTATCCCCTATTTTTAGTTATTTATCACAACATTTAAATTTTAAAGACCAAGAAGAGAGGAAAAAAAAGTGGAGTAAACTTGATTTCTATTAGGGAGATTCTCTTAATAAACTTTTCATTATTGAAAAGAGAAAATTTATTAAATTTAAAAATTGAGAGGTTGTTTCTTTGTTGGTGTACAATTCAGATTTTTTTTTTTTTTCATAGTCAATTTTGTTGGATAGCCAACATGAGCATAGTTCAACTGACATGAGAAAGGTCTGTGGTTCGAATTTCCTCCCCACATGGTTCGAATTCACTCCCCACATACTATCAAAAAAAAAAAAAAAAAAACAATTTGTTGGGTAGATTTTTTTTAAAATAAATTTTGAATTCTATGTTCTAAACATGAAAATTCTAAAAACTACATTTTCTATGTTTTTTAATGTTTTTAAGTTTTAAATTTGAAATATGAAAAAAAAAATTGATAATAAACAGATAAAACTTTGATAAATATATTATTTAAGTTATAAATTTTTGTGAAGTTTAAAAAATGTATAAGGTAATATAAGCATGGTAAATTATATGAAATTGTAAAATAATGATTATACCAAATTTATACAAGAAAATATGTTAATAATTTTTCTAATAATATTTGAAATTCAACTAAATGTATAACCACTAATTACCATTTACCACTAGTTTTTTTTGTATATATGAATATATTTTAGTAAACACATTTATGGAATAAGTTCTTAAATTGAAATAAAATTTCTACAAAATCGGTATCGAATACATATTTGAAGACTAAAAACATTGAGTATAATATAATTTTTTTATCATTCAATCAGTGTTTTCAAATCATTGACTGAGCACACCCTAATTAAGCATTTAAAAAGTATTTCCATTCCTCGTTCTCGATTTAAAAAATAAAATAAAATAAAATTCCCAAATTTGTATACAAAATTTGAAAGAAAAAAAAAAAACAAAACAAAACTGGTTCCTTTTTGTTCCCATCTCTAATTTTTCAAATGAATAAATAAAAGCATTAATTTTTCATTCTATAAAATAATAAAAAATATCTAAAATTTAAATATAAGCTCATTTTTCTTAATGTTTTCTTATAAAATTAATTTTCATGTAAAACTTTTATTTTTTTAATTTAATCATAAATAAGAAAATTTCTTTTAAAAAAAAAGTTTACCAAACATTTTATTTATTTATTTTCCAATAAACACAATTCTATTGTAAAAGAAAAAACGTTACAAAACGGGACCCAAATATCCATGTGCGTGTGAAAGATTATAAATAGGAATATCCCAATCACAATCACATCAATTAATCATCCTTGCCCTACCAATTTTTTTTTTCCTTTGAGATGTAACCTGCCAGTGTTTATATCATATATATGTGATAAAAAAAAAAGTATATAGCATTTATATAATGTTGATGCCAAAATTTGGCCAAGGGACTCACCTGACATTCACGTGACATCAAGGTAAATTTATTTGAATGGAGAAGACGTGGCCTGCAAAACAAGAGAAAACTAAGCACCGACGTGGTGCTTGCCACACCGACTCCGATGCTTAAGTCAGTTGGACGATCAAACAAATAAAGTAATAATATAGGGAAAGAAAATGGATACCAAGTGGAGTCCTCTTGACTTAGGGTGAACATTTTCTATTTATAGCTGAAATTAGGGTTTTTCCCCTTCTTTTAGGAGAGTGGGTAGCCCTAGAGTTTGATTTAGGTCCATTGGGCCTTCGTGGGCTTGTTTCTCTGACTTTCTTAGGGTTAGGTCCAAATTTACCCATAACATATAATATATTCTATAAAAAAAAATCAAAACTATATGATCAAAATGTTAACTATTCAAACTACAAGAAATAATATTTAACATGGAGAAAGTTTTGAAGTACATCGTTATACATTTACTATTTCATTGTAAAATGAAGGAACAATATATATATAAAGATTTGCAGATTTAAATTACAAAAAGAAAAAGGAATAAAAACATAACAAAGCATTATTCTTGTGTTCATGATGTTGATGCTAACTTAGCAAATGGGGATCGGAGCACCATTCCACTCCTTTAAACATTCTAAGATTGGATCGATCATCTTTCCTTGACATAAAGCTGTGAACACTTTCTCGCACACTTCTCCAGGAGATTTTACATTCTCTCCGGTAAGCAACTCAGTTCCTAATTCTGATCTTACAAACTTGTACAATGGATATGATCTGCATTCCTTAATCTGATTTTGAACAGTAGAGTTTCCGCTCTCATGAGCTAACCTTGCACTTTCTACCTCCTTGGGTAAAATAGCCTTCAGTTCCTCTTCAAAAACTCCAATCTTTTGAAAGATTGAACTATTTGTGTTCTTCTCATCTTCTCCATTTCTAAGCGCGTGCTCTACTAGAACTTGTCGTAACTTCTGCATTAATGGATAAGTGGCACTGCATGGGTCGTCAATGTAAGCAAAGGTATATTCTCTGTCAACAACTTTGAGTAAATCCTTCTCACAAAATCTTGATGGGTGAAGAGCTCCATTAGCACCGGTGGTAAGGACTTTCTTGGCCACTTGGCTTACTGTGTTTTTTACTGTGTTCTTCAAGTTTTCTTCCAAATGCCTCAAGTCAATTGCTTGACAAAGTGCAACTAAAAATGTGGAAGACATTAGTTTCAAAATGTCAATGGCTTCTGCTGTTTTCCTTGATGAGATTAAACCAAGAGAGTTAACATCCTGATTATGTTGCTCAGCACTTTGGACGTGGCTTGTTACTGGATTTGCCAAATACTGAAGCTCAGAGCAATAGGAAGCCATAGCGATTTCAGCACCTTTGAATCCATAATCCAAACTGGGGTTTCTACTTGCAGAAAGATTTGAAGGCAAACCATTGTTGTAGAAATCATTAACAAGCTCAGAAAATTGAGCAAAAATGAGCTTTCCAATTGAAGCTATAGCCAAACGAGTGTTGTCCATGGAGACTCCAATTGGAGTTCCCTGGAAGTTACCTCCATGTAAAGCCTTGTTCCTTGAAACATCAATCAAAGGGTTATCATTGACTGAATTAATCTCTCGCTCAATCGACTTGGTAGAAAATCTAATGACCTCAATCAATGGACCAAGCCATTGAGGTGAAGTTCTAAGGGCATAACGATCTTGTTTTGGCTTTTGAAGCGGATCAATTTCATGCAATTTCTTAGCAGTTTTCATGTAAGAGCTCCCATCTAAAATGTGTTCCATAATTGCAGCTGCTTCAATCTGACCAGGATGGTGCTTCAACTTATGGGTCAAATGATCAGTAAATTCAGGCTTACCTTGCATAACCTCAGCAAAGATAGCAGATAAGATCTCGGCTAAAACAGCCAAAACATTGGCCTCAAAGAGAACAATAGAGGCTAATCCAGAACCAACTGCAGTTCCATTTACAAGAGCCAACCCTTCTTTAGGCTGCAACTCAAAGAATCCAGAAGAAATACCAGCTTGTTTGAAAGCCACCTTTGCATCAAGACTTTCTCCATTTGGTCCGACAGCTTTGGAGTTTGGTCGACCAGTGAGTAATCCTGCGATGTACGAAAGAGGAACAAGATCTCCAGAAGCAGTAATTGTTCCTCGAAGAGGCAAGCATGGAGTAATGTTGTTGTTGAGAAGTTTGGTTATGGCTTCCAAAATCTCAAACCTGATACCCGAGTAGCCTTGAAGGAGAGTATTGATTCTAACCAACATGGCTGCTCTTGTTGCTGAGTGAGGCAAAGTATGACTTGATTCAGTGTCATTTCCAAATACTCCCGCATTCAAAAATCTACAAAACCATAACAAAACATTCAAGAAAAAGAAAAAACAACTACTCCACCGTTTTATTATTAAACATCTCGCAAATTTATTGATTAAAATATTTATTCTTAATATACTCATTTATACGTTAAATTAATATAATAGTACTATAAAATGAATATAATAAATAGTTAACACATTTCTAATTTTTCCAAAAGACATAGAATTTCACCTATATGATCATGTTATATTTACGAGTAGAGTATAAATTTGAACCTACAATCTTTTATGATAGAGTTATATATACTAATTATCCATTAGTTTAACTTCAAAGTGAATAGTTCTTTTTTCATATAAAAAATATATATTTCTTTTAGATTCTTTTATTTCCAACAAATCATAAAAATTAAACTAATAGGCTTGAGTTTTTTTTTTTTTTTTATTATTATGTTTTTATAAATTTAATATGAGGTTGAAATTACTATATTTTTAATAAAATATATATGAAAAAAAAAAACCAATTTAGAAATCTCTATAATTACAATTTATCTAAAGAAAACTTATTTGATAAAATAATTTTAAAAATAGGTTTGAGAAAATAATAAATAATACTATATTATTTTCATATATTTTTAAAGATATTTCCAAAGAAAGAAAAACAGAATAAGCCACGAATCACATGGTACTAATAAATAATTCAAGTAGCGGTGAAAAGAAGTTTACCGTATGAGCTCCCTCTGCAGAGCGCCACCCTCTTTAGTCCGGCGGTGGGAGGTGGCGCCGAAGCCGGTGGTGACGCCGTAGCTATCAGTCCCTTTGTTCATGCTCTCCATCACCCAGTTACTGCTCGCCTCGACGCCGCCTCTCGCCGACTCCGACAGCTCCACCGCCACGCCGGTGTCCCGGGCGGCGATGGCAGCCACCTGAGCTATCGTCAGCGTCTCTCCTCCCAGCTTCACCACCGGCCGCCGGTACTCCTCCACCATCCGCTTCACTTCCTCCAAATGGCTTCCCTTCAGCGACTCCGCTGCCACTCCCCAGTTCAACGGGTCATTATTCCGGCCGCCGAGGCAGAACTCGCCGCCGTTGTTGTGGCCGTTTTGCTCGCAGGTTTCCGCCATCGGAAAAGATTTTCAAAAGCAGAAAAGAAATGAAGAAATGAAGAAGAAGAAGAAGGGTTTGGTGGAGGAAATGAAATCTTTATATTCAGATTTGGATTTCCTGAATTACTGAGGGAGATCGAAGACGCTTATATACAAATTAACATCGGCTTAAATTACATCTTTGCCCCTTCTTCAAAAGTTTTTAATACCTATCTAAATTGTCTTATATCATAGACAAAGTATTCATTATCATTTCAAAAGTCCAATGAAAATATATATTAAAAAAAAAAAATTGGCAAGGTTAGTAGAAATTTTTAATTAACTTTATTAATTTAGTACTTAGTTACTTACATGATCCCTATGATTTAAAATGACTACCATCTAGGTTAGATATTTGGGATACTGGATATCAAATTGGAAGTTTGAGGCTCAATTAGAAATTTGTAAAAAGAATTCAATAAAAGTAAGACTTTAATAAAAATTGTTAGAATACTAAATAACATAGTTTTTAAATTTCAGACATATTTAAAAGTTATAAAGTAATGAAATTCGACCGATAGAATTTTAAAAGTTTAAAGATTAAATTTATTATTAATAGAAGGTCGGGGTCTTTTTGAATTTTTGCATTGTATTATTAACATTTTAGTCTAATAATATTTAGAGAGAAATTCAAATCTTTAAGGGTTTATTTTAACTTGTCTTGTAATTATTAGTTTGAAAAAATTTAGGAAACTAAATTGGATCGTATGCGGTGGTAGGTGAGATGGTGGCAGAAGACCACCACGAAGGAGATTAGTTGAAATTCAATCTTGACCGTGAAATTCAACATATTGTAAATAATATCTGGCGGCTAAGAATCATGCAGCGTGGCATCCAAGTGGATTGATAGTGGACGTGGGTTGGTGGAGTTTTCTTTTTCTTTTCTTTTTCTTTTTTTTCTTCTTCTTCTTCTTCTTTTTTTTTTTTTTTTTTTTTGAAAAAAAAAAATGTGCTACCCAAGATAATGTACATTTGAGATTAATTACGTAGAGTTTTTTTTTTTTTTTTTTTTTTTTATGCAACATGGTTGAACGAAAATATTTAGTTTTAAGGACTAATTGAAAGATTAGTCTATAATTCAAAGATAAATTTAATTAATATACATGACTTTCAAGAATAAAATTGAAATCTAGGCTTATTTTAAAACAAGAACACTTATAAAGAAAATGTAACCAAAAAGCTATAAATATATTCGATATCAATCATCTTTTTACAAACTTTATTGAAACATTTTTAAATAATCCAAAAAGTTGTAGATATATTTGAAACTTTTATAACTTCAATGACAGAATTTATATTCGTGTATAGCTTTAGGAGGAAAAAAAAAACTGATTTCGTGCCTGTTTGGTTTAATTTTTCAAGTGTTTTCGAAAAAAAAAATTAGTGTTTGGACAACTACTAAAAATGATGTATTAAAAAATGAGATTGAGAAATAAACTAAAACAAATTTTCTAAAAAGAGTTTATAATATATAACTACTTGTGTATAAAAACATATTTATGAGGACATGTAACCAAACATATAAGTGTTTAAATTCTAAACAATTTTTATACAAAATGTTTAAAATAAAATTCATTATTAAAAAACATTTAAACTATAAGAGGTATTTCAAATGGATATCCTTAGTCTAATAATAAATATTCAAACCAATTCAATTTCTATACCATGGTTTTTATAAATTTTAAGGCTAAAATTCTTATATGACCAATTTATTTTAAACATTTAAACGGAAAATATTAAATGTTAAATTTTGTTTACGTAAGTTTTAATGTCCAAGAAAATAAGGTGGACGAACATCTCCACGTCAATATTAAATATTTCATTTGGTTTGTTGGAAATCCCCACACTTATAATATTACTAAATTTTGATGGGTAAGATATTCTAACCAAATATATTTCATATTGATTATAGAAATGCCTTTATTAAATATAAAATTAAAGAAATAACAAAATTACCTACAAAATTACAAAAATGACCTAATTGAAATTTGATTGAAATCCAATATATTAATACATAGATGGTCCAATTAGTCTGCTCGTGGTTTAAATGGAGTCAAATTGATTGATCAACTAGTACTAGTAGATCGGCTAAGTAAAATGAACCATAATTTTAAAATCACAATAGAGTAATTCTTGTTCTGTATCAGAGAAAAAAAAAATCTTGTTCGATTTTTCGTGATTTAGCCATTTATAGTTTCTTATAATGTAGAAACAAAATGTTTATAGCACAAGAAGGGACATTTTGAAGATTTTTTTTTTTTAGTACAAAGATTTTCCATTTTTCACTTTTTTTTTTATTTAGTACATCAACATTTGGGAGTGGGGGATTCAAACCCCTGACCTTATGGTCGAGGGTACATGCCAATTACCACAGAGTTAAACTCGCTTTGATTAGTTTGTATTTAAGCACGAGAATATTCTTTGGCATTTTATAAACTTCTTCTCCTTTGAATTTTTGTGTTTGTCAGGCCAATAATAATAACAGAAATGAGAGGTACCTAGGAAGAGAAAGTATTAAATTAATTGATACTAAAATTCGGTGACTAAAATACAGTATAAATACTATCATTTAATAGAAAGTTTGTTTAAGAGCACGTTATAAGAAAAAAAGAAAAAAAGGAAAAAAAAAAAAGATAAAAGAAAAATGTTAATAAAGGAATACCGTGTTTTTTTTTTTTTTTTTGATAACATCAACCTTACATAGCAAAGGCAAAACACTCTAAAACAAACATAACAGAAAGACAGACAGCATCGAATCAAACTCCACAACGGGGAGGCATCCTCCCACTTAGCCAAATCTGCCAGCCCGATAAAGCACCCTCCCCTCTCTGAAGAGTGAGAAGAAAACTCTAAGGGAAATCATCAGAATGCAGCTAGCCTACCAGACCTCCGCCAACTTGCCACCTATAATAGTTGGTTTGGTCCATAGAGGCTTGTAGCCTATAGGCATGCCACCTGCATCAACATATCACTCAAATGGATCATAATAGAACATGAATAAGGTAAGCAGCTTAGAGGTAAAAGCGCAATCTCATCACCCCTAAACTAAACCCATCAAACACAGATAAACCAAATCCACTGAATGAAACACCAAGAGCAGAGGTTCAAGGGAATTAATCATGCTCACAACCCTGCACTACCGCTACTCAGCCTTTAGCCTAAGAGAAATTAGCACAGCTAGCAAAATATGAAACAAGTCAAAACTTTCCAAGAAAACCTCGCGTGTGTGTGTTGATCCTTCCTGAAGAAAACCTCTAATGGACCAGAAACAGATTTATGGGATCCTCCACCTATCTTCCCCCTACACTGGAAACTAAGGTGTCGCATGGAAGACCAACTGGAACAAAAAATTGGAAACTAAAAGCCAAGGAAGCCAGAATAGAAAGCCAACCCATACATCACGAACCATATCTACTCTCTGACAGTGTGTGCCCATGTCATCAGCAGTATCTTGGTCTCCCTTCGTTTATGCCACGTAACCGCTCAGGGACTCTGAAGTTTGTCAAAGATAGGGTATGGCGTCAGATTCAGGGATGGAAAGGCAAGTTTTTTTCTACAGCAGGTAAGGAAGTTCTTCTTAAATCTATTATTCAAGCTATTCCTTGCTATACTATGAATTTTTTCGCCTTCCAAAGTGCTTGGTTAAAGAAATCCACCGGTCTATGGCCAAGTTTTGGTGGGGTGGCTTTGAGGATGCAAACTAAAACCATTGGATGAGTTGGGAGTCATTGTGCATGCCTAAGTGTTTGGGGGGTCTGAGATTTCGGAATATGGAGTTGTTTAACCAATCTCTTTTGGCTAAGCAGTGTTGGCGTGTTTTTAAAGATCCTTCTTCATTGTTAGGCTTGGTGTTGAAAGGGCGTTATTTTCCACATTCTGACTTCTTTGAAGCAGGCCTAGGTGTCCGACCATCTTTTATATGGCGTAGTCTACTCTGGGGTCGTGGTCTTCTAGCTCGGGGTTGTCGGTGGCGGATTGGGAATGGTCTCTCCATCCCCATCTATGGTTCCAACTGGTTGCCGAATGAGTTTTCTCTCCAGATTCACTCGGCTCCTACCTTACCATTGTCTAGTCGGGTCAGTGATCTTTTCTCGGTCTCGGGTAATTGGGATGAGGCTAAGATTAGGAGTCATTTTCTTGCATCTGAGTGCGAAGCTATTTTGAAAATTCCATTTGTTTCTGGTTTGGCTGAAGATATACTTATTTGGCATTTTGAGAAGAATGAGATTTTTTCGGTCAAGAGTGGATATCGCCTAGCTCATTCTTTGGCTGTTCAGTATCAACCCTCGTCGTCGAATGTTGATAGTGTGCGTTCATGGTGGATTGGCATGTGGAAATTACGTATTCCTTGCAAACATAAGTTCTTTCTTTGGCGTTTGTGTCATGACCGTTTGGCCACGAAGGTAAATCTTATTCAGCGGGGTTTTGATATTCTACCTTTATGTGTGTTATGTAATTCTGCTGTTGAGGATTGCTTTCATTTGTTTTGGGGTTGTTCTGTGGTGAGGAATATGTGGTTGCGTTCAAAATTTGATTCCTTTTATAGGTCATGTTCTCAGTTTTGTCTTTTTGATATAATTTGGGCAGCTAAGGAAAATTTTGTTTTGCTGGATTTTGAACTTATGGTTGTTTTTTAGTGGGCTATCTGGATAGGGATCTGTGGTTATGGGCTTCTGAGTACCTTGCTATTTATCAAGGGGTTGCAACGGGTCGAGTAGCGAGCCCTGGGTTACAATCTTCTTTGGATCTGCAGGTTAATCGGTGTAGATGGCAGCCGCCTCCTAGTGGTGTGTTTAAGTTGAATGTTGATGCATCGGTCCGACCTGATTCAGGGTCTGCTACTGGTGGGTGTGTTCTGCGTGATTCCTCCGGTGCGGTCCTTTTATCGGCATGCTCAGTTTTGCCACGATGCTGGAGTGTTGATTTGGCGAAGGGGTGGGCTTTGTACAAGGGAATTACCCTTGCGTTCCAAATGGGATTCTCATCGGGTTCTTTCATTGTGGAGTCTGATTCCTTGCGGCTGGTGAGGATCTATCACGGTGAGGTGCATGATGTTTCGGAAGTGGGTCTATTGATGGATGATATTCGTCGGCTTCTCTATCCTGGTGGTAGGGATAAGGTTCTGTTTACTCCTCGTCAGGGCAACAAAGTGGCGCATGCTTTAGCCAACTTGGCCTTTTCGCTCTTGGATTGTGTTTGGATTGAAGAATGGCCTATTGAGATTTCTAATGTGTTGCTGTGGGATGCTCCTCTATCTGATATGAAACCCTTGATGATTGGATCTAAAAACCTTGCTAGCAAACAAGACCCATAGAACTCAATATCAAAAACCCCAAAACCAAGATGATTTCATCCCAAGGAAGAAGATAGAAACGGATTTACCTTGATGATCAAGATCAAGAGTAGAGAAAACTTGTTTCTAAACTCGAGATTCGAATCACTCCACAAGTAGTTCGATCAAAGCTACTTGAATGATCCTAACATGCAAATCTAAACACAAGATATGCAAAGAAAGTTGCTCATGGCCTTTAGGCTCAAAAGACTCAATTTCATTGAAACATCATCAAAATCTGATTTGTGTTACATCAAAGATGGCTTTTTATAGCCTCCAAAATATAACCTAAATTCAGCCACTAGGTCACCTTAAAGTGTGTAACCTTCCTAACTTTAATGTATTAAAGATCCACTAACAAAAGTAACCTATGTAACATTGAAAAGACTCAAAAAACTGAAAAATTACATGATGGACTCCATAAATCCGAGAATTGAAGTCTTGGTCAACCTTCATTTTGTGTGTAACATTCCATGAATTAATTAAGCTTCCCTTTGAAGTAGCTTAAAGTATAGTTCCATCAATTGATGCTTGATTTGCATTCGGAGCGCATTTAATGTGTTCCATCTTGAAGCTCAAACACATAATAGAAATCAACACCTTCAACTCTATTGGAGTTCTTTATTGGTAGAGTTCATATCACTATCCCAATGATGTTTTCCTCTAGTGGTTGTGCGAAATGTGGATATGACAGAAGGAGTTGAAGCGGTGATTCTTGTGCATGGAGACATGAGTTGGGGGATCAAACTAGGCCGGTTTCGGCCCCTACTCTAGCCGAAGGTTATGCAATCAGGGTAGGTTTTCTGTTCCTTTTTCCTTTGCTTTTATGTATGGTTGTTTCGTTTACTTTGAGGAGATTGCATGATTATGTTGGGGATCTTTGTTTGCATGCTAGTGGATATGGTTGCAACTGAGCACCTAGTTCTCTATTAATTCATGTTTTGTTTATTAGGTTTGGTTTGAGGCCATGCATCTGAGCAGTGGTCCTGTTTTGTTGTGGTAATAATGTGTTTGTTAGATTTCTAATGGTTGAGTTCTAGGTGCTTGGGTTTTAGTCATGCTACTGTCTTCTAGTACTCTTATACTCTTTCTTTGGTTTATGGGTGAAGTTTGCTTGCTAGTATAAATTTGCGACCTGTTTAAAGTTTTCTTGAATTTCTTGCACTTATGGATATTTGGCCTATCCTTTTGGAAGCCTTGAAGGACTAAATCTGCTTTATGGGATGCATAAGCTTGTTGTCACTACGATAGGGATAAGGTGAAGCTAGGGAGTCTTCTGTTTTCTGTAAGTTAGTTTGTATTTGGCTTTGGGAAGTAGAGAGTTTTGAAAAAATCAAAAGAGGAAAAGAAAAAAAAAAAATACCGTGTTTAGAATTAAAGAATTAAAGAAAAAAAAAACAAATATGAGAAAATTGGTAAATACGAAATCTGATGAGGACCCGTTGGTGTAAAGAATTCAAATCCCTTCGACGCTTACGTTTGTCAAATGTCAAAAGCTATTATTTATTATTTTATTTAATTGGATTAAGAAATTAAATACTTTTCAATCATTTTCTCCAAAAGAAAAGAAAAAAAAAAGAAAAGAAAAAACTTTTGAATCCTAGAAAAAGAAACTTGAATCCTCTGCCATTCATTTCACCAACCAAAATATAGACGGTCAGGATGAGGCCCCACGTTCTTTTTGGTAGCTGCCGTCAACCACGATTCTCTTCCCCTATTCTTTAATGACAATTAAATATATATATAAATCTGTTATACCAATTTTGTAATTATAGTTCATATCATTATTATCGTTTATTTTTAGTTTGGTCTAATTCTCCTTGTTTCAAAAGTTTGTATTTTATCTGCATGATTTTATTAAATCTCTTAGCATTTTTTATGCTAACTAAATGTTGTTGGTTTTCTCAAAAAAAAAAAAAAAAAAAAAAAAAAAAGTTGTTGGTTGTATACAAATAAATAAATGTTGTTGGTTTTATTTCTAAAACACATTTTCTTTAAATATTATAGTTTATTGTTTCTTTTTTGCAGCATTTAAAGAAAACACATCATGCATCCAGAGAAAGCATGCTACTTAAGATTTTTTTTTTTATATTTTGATAACTTTAAGAATATTTTGGATTATTTATACAAAATTTATGAGAACTGAATTGAAAATTTTAGAGCGAAGGAAAAGGAGATTGAAAACTTTTAAAACCAATGAGATTGAATTGAAATCAACACTGAATCACAAGGACTAAGTGGTAGCTTAGAAAAGCTATAAAAACCATTCTCAAATAGTTCCATTGCATCTCCTTTTATTTTTTTCAATAATATTTGTAAACATGAGATTTAAACTATATGTCAATTATAACTATATGTCAATTATGATTAAACTATGCTCAATTTATTTAGTTGTACTATAATTTTAAACCTTGAAATTGGAGTAGTTGTTATTTAAGCTGAAACTGTTGTAATTAAACTTTATCGTTGTAGTTTCAGTAGTGATGTGCGATATAGAATTTAATTGTAATAATTTTATAAACTTTGGTGTACAATTGTTATGATTAAAAACATGAGGTAAGTATAACAACTCCTATTATTTCCATGGGATATTTAAAATTTTATATTCTATTAAATATTCAACACTTTAGTTATTTCTATATATTAGATTAATAGCCATCTTGAGAAGTATGTCTCTATTTTAAATCATATGTGGTCCTCTAATGGGTGGAATTAAACTAAAGATCAAATTGTTGTTACAATCTTCCATTGCCAACAAGAGTATAGTTTAACGGGCATAAAATTGTACGGATAATCATGAGATCTGTGGTTCGAATCCCTCACGTACCTCACATATTTTCAAAAAAAAATCTTGAAAAAATACACTTTTGGTCCCTGAAAAAAAAATTACCCGCAACCGGCCATCGGAGATGGAGAAGAGAAAGAAGAAGGAGAAGAAACGGGGAGAAAGAATTAAAATAATAAAAGTGTATTTTTCTCAAAAATCTTCGATTATAAAAACGATGTACAATCACCGTTGATTAACCATATAACTAATCCATGCCAAAAAAAAAAAAAAAAACCTTAACATATTAAAGTTTAACTAATCTCTCAATCAATCAAATGTTTGAATCTTCATTCCTAGCGATAGTCAGTCCAACTTGAGCATATATATCACCTCTATTGATATTTCCTAAAGATTTTGCATGCTACTAAGTTTTTAAACTCGATATAGATATAAGAAATATATAATTAAAAAGTAACTCTCAAAAAATTAATTATAATGCAGATATATCAACTAAATTAATTCCATTTCAAATTCATTTATTTATTTTCATACAGACAGTAACAGTCCAAGATAGAAGTTAATATTCACACAGAACATTCTCTAATAAAAGCAGACAAAATAGTAGGATGATTTGTATTTGTATTGGATAGATCAATTGGGCTTATCTTGGGCCTGCAACGGGGGAGCAGGAGGCCCATAATAGACTGGAATTTGGGCCGCTTGCCTTCGTCTACTGGCCCTTACGAGTAGGTAAACAGTAAGGCCCACGATCACAACAAACAGCAGCATCCAGAGAGGAATTATCACCACGTATCCCATTATCTTTTCTACGCCTAAGAAAATTAAAAGAAATTGTAAGGTAAAATTGTTTTAAAATTTGGAAGTTTATAATTTTAATTAATCTTTTTTGGCTAGTTTATTGCAGGTAATAAATATATCAATTGGCCTCAACTTTACCTTTACTGATGAATTATTCAGAACATAATTTGGGAATGGTATCTTAAGCCTAATTTGATGGTTTTTTTTTTTTTTTTAGAACTCAAATGATAGTGTGATGATCTAGATATTAAAAATCAAAATTGGCATATTATTGATTTTACTAAAAAAATAAATAATGGAAAGGAAAGGAAATTCTGTTCGATTTGATGCTACGGAAGGAGACGAATCCATTAATATGAAATTTAAAAATAAAAAGAAAAATTATGAAAAAAAATAGCTGAAGAAGATGATTGAAGAATCAGGAAGAGCGAGAGATTTTTCTGTAGAAGAAAATGAAATTAAAGAAAAAGAAAAAGGATTAATTTTGGTTACCTTTTTGATCTGTGTTCACCCTAACCAAGCAAGAAGAAACCCAGGAAGAGAGAGAAATTGAAGAGAGAGAGAGAGTTTTATTTTATTTTATTTTATTTTTTGGATTCGAGAGATTTCTATGTCTATATATTAATTTAATAAATTAAATATGGACGCCACTTCATAGTCATACGAGTCCAAAGTGGGGGCATGTGACGTGAGTCACGTGACCAAGTTTGAAAATTCCCGTTTTTCCTTTTTTCCAATCACAATTAATGATCATTTCTGAAGTCTAAATATATGTTTAGGCTTTTTTTTTTTTTTTTTAAGTCGATGATGACGTGTTTTTTAATTAGCTCAATGTTTTATTAAATTTTCAATTTAATCCTACAAGGTAGATCTTAAAATTTACTGAAGATAAACTTCCATGTTAATATCCAATGAATGGACAAAACTGGGGTGAAGGAAATCGAACCGAGTCGAGTCGATTCCGTTTTTACATATATCCTCAGTTTGATTTGGTTCTCGACTTTCATTTAAATAGAAATTTTAGGTTTTCTTTGTGAATCTCAGTCGCCTCTTTACATCCCCCTCTCTCTCAGTCTCTCTTTCTCACGTTTACTCAATCGTTGTCTCCTCCACCATGAACGACGTCTCCTCCGACGAGTGCAGCGATCAGCAACGGGTTTGGATATTTCTTCCTCTCAGTTTTTCGTTCTCCCTCCCGATACTGTCTCTATTTCTCTTCCGATCAATTCAAGTTTAGTCGGATCGATTTTTCCGTACAACCAACATATGTCAGGTCGGATCTATTTGTCCGTACAACTCACCCGACCCAAATTTTGTATAGACAAAAACTTAGAGAAGGAAAAAGATTATCTAATAAAAGAAAATTTATGATTTCATCCCCAAATTTCTAAAAAAAATGGTATAAAGCTTGGCATCTATTTTGATAACATTTTTCTCTTCTAAATTTCTGTAAATTCACCAAATTGAAACTTGCAAAATAGAAACTAAATATAAAAAATACCTAAATATTAAGACTAAATATATATTTAATTTTTTTGTTCAATTATAAGTTAGTTCCTGAACTTTCAATAAGTACCAACTCGTGAATTAATTACTTTTAATGTTGTTTTGAAAAAGAAGTCACAATTTTTAATGAATAAATTAAATTACATTTTAAAGATTCATTGATAATATCTTTTATGATTCATTGAATTACATTTTAAAGATTCATTGATAATATCTTAAAAGGGCTTCAAGAAAATTTTGATAATGGTTGAAGTTTCTTTTTTCTTGCAAGAGTTCTCAAACATATATTTGTTTATTCGTGCTATTTTCTTCTTTGTCTGTCACCTTTTATTATTGTTTTTCAATAGATATTAAATATATGGGACCATGATCTTTGAAATTTGGAATGCCTGTGATATTAAGTTTCTATAATATATATTACTCTACAAAAATTAAATTCCCTAAAATATCTGTATCCCTACTCATTTTTAAACACCCTATAAAAGATATACATGATTCAAACTTAATTATTGAAAAAAATAATAATAATTAAAACAAAGATGTGAGATAGCAACTAAGAAACGCATACACTTTAGTTTGACTAGTGTCTGACACGTGTTCAATACTTTGGATACGTATCGACTACTTGTTAACACAATAGATGTGATAGACACTACCTATACAAAGTCAATGTAGATCCAACATTTGTTAAACAAGTATCAAACCTTGTTAAGTATATTAAGGGTGTGTTTGGTTTAGCTTTTCAAGTGTTTAATTTTGAAAAAAATCATTTTGAAAAAATTTCTAATGTTTGGCAACCACTAAAAATGATTTATTAGAAAATGAGATCAAGAAATAAACCATTTTAAGAGAAACACTTCAAACCAACTTTTCTAACAAGAGTTTTTAAGTCTACAAAAACTTGACATAAAAACACTTATAAGAGAGTGTAACCAAGTGTTTAACTTATAAACAATTTTTATATAAAATGTTTTTTACAAAATGCATTCTTGAAAAACATTTAAATTAAAATGTATTCCAAACGGACCCTAAATAGACACATAATAATAAATTTTGAGAGTGAAATATATCAAATTTATTATATATATATACATATATATTTCCTTCTTGTATAAAAAATGATATATATTTTTAAAAATGTAAATTTTAATAAACGTCAACAAAAAGAAAATCTTATATCTTGATAATCCAGGTGATAAAAGATATTGAATTTCATCATTCAAATTTGAACAACTTAAGATAAGATTTGGAGAGAGAATATTTTTAGATAGTTTTATTGCGAAAATCCAGGAAATCCATCATATTACATTGAGGGTAAATTCGAAAAATCATGCACAAATAAAGTCACGTGGCTGGCACGCTTTGGCCATTTTTCATCCATTTAGGAGTCATTTGGTGCAGGATTTTGGAGATGAGAATGAACATGTTAAACACTCATATGTTTGGTTGCATTTCATCACAAATGTTTTTCTACACAAGTTATTGTTTACTTAAGAAGTCTTTTTTAAAAAGTTGATTTCAAGTGTTTCTCTCAAAATGGTTTATTTATCAATCTCATTTTCTAATAAGTCATTTTTAGTGGTTGCCAAACACTAGAACTTTTTTCAAAATTAAACACTTGAAAAGTTAAACCAAACACACTCTAAAGCATTCTCAGGCGTCATTTATGCCCATGGACAAGGTTATCTCTTTGCCCATCTTTTTTTTATATGCAATTTTATTTTGAATATAGTTAATTAATTAACTAATTGATGCTAAATTTAAAAAAAATATATATAATAAATTATTTAATTAGATTAAATAAATGATAATTTCTCGAGAGTCTCAATTTTTTTTAAAATAATTACTTAGTCCAAGTTTATTAAATGGATACAATTACATATTTACTGAAATTGTAATTAATCAGTTAACATTATCGAAAATATATTTAATTATTTAATTAAAATTATTTAAATAAATTTAGTATAAAAAAATAATTTTTCAATAATTATAATTAATTACTTGTTAATTATTTATAATCAGTTAATTATGTCTTTGGATATCATTATGATAAATAAATAATCATATAATTATTAAAATATTTATCTAATTGATTTTTATGGATATAAATATATTAAATTACTGTAATTAATTATATTTATTAAAAAAATAATTAAATTAACATAGTTTATTCGATTAAAATTATTTCATTATGAATTCATTAATTTTTATTAATACTTTGAATTAATTTGGATTATTTTATTGATTAATTTGTTAAAATTAAATAAAGTTTACATGATTAATTCTAAAAAATAAAAACAGACATAATTGGTTCTCATAAAATCCTGATTACATTCTCATGCACAATCAAACACAATTATCTTTGATTCCCAAGAATCTTATTCCCAAAGATCCACAAAACCTTAAACCCTTATTTTTTGTCTGTCTATCCAAATTGGTTATTTTATTTTGTCATTTACGAGGATTTCCCAAGTTCATATTTATACAAAAACATATTAGTATAAGTATTGGGGAGATCGGTTGGGCTTATCTTGGGCTTGAAATGGGGGAGCTGGAGGCCCATAATACAAGTCAATTTGGGCCGCTTGTCTTCGTCCATAGGCCCTTCCTATTAGGTAAGAGGTAAGGCCCACGATCAAAAGGAACAGAATCATCCACTGGCACATTGAAACTAGGGCAAATAACCATATTTAACCAGGAACAAAATTTGGCTGATAAATCTTCCCACATACCCATTAAAATCTTGACAACTAAGTAAGGGAAATGTAGAAAATGAGAAAACTTTTTTATCTCTCCTAGTTCTCAATAATTTAATGGTGGTATGTAGGGAGATCCCGGTATACAGCCAAGTTTTTTCCTTTAACCAATCATTTTGAAAAAAGGCCACATGCTTTTTTTTTTAATGACCAATTCCTAATTTTAAACAAGATCTACAAATAAATAAGGATTAAATTACCTAATCAAGGAATTGTTGCCTAAAACCAACCCAAAGAATCTTAAATCAAATTAAAAGAGGATATGACCTAATCCATTTAACCATTCAAGAAACTACTATCTAAAACCAAAACCAAGAATCTCAAATCAAATTAAAAGAGGATATGATCATGGTTAAATACATAGTAGTTGCCCTTTTGTAAATGTCTAGTCATTTGATTTTTTTAGAAAATTTGTAAATTAATTGTGGGAGATTTTATTTCATAATTTCTATAATTTAATGATATAGTTTAATGCATAAAATTTTAAAATTTACTTAGCTAATCTATAATTAAAGAATGTTACTTTCTAATTTATTTTTTCACCTTTGACCTTTTGCCAACTTGAACATAGTTCAATCAGTCAATGCATTACTTATTCTCTAAAGGTTGATGGTTCAACTCTCCATTTCTTTTTTATTAAACTTGAAAAAGAGAAAAGAAAATAGGTCGAAACTAGAGAAATTTTTATTTAGAATTTTGAAAAAGGCTTTATTTAGTTTTAAATATATATATGTTTGTGATTTATATTAAAAAAAAAAGGGAGGTTTGTAGAAAATCCATCACATACATACCTTTGCTTAATTTCCTTCGATACCATTTCTAACACAGTAGCCAATTATAAATTTAAATTTTGAAATAATTGCAATAATCAAACCAATTCATGAATAATCAATTAAATGTAGATAAAAACACCATATTTACTATTCTTGACGACAAACCTAAACATAGCTCAATAGATTAAAAACATACATCTTCAACCGAGGTGAAAGATTTAAATCCTCTATTTATGAGCTCAAAAGAAAATATACATTTAATATACAAGTCTTTAAATACATTAGAAGAAGAAGCTGTTACTAGTTCAAATTTTCTGAAAATAAAGATAAAGATAATGAACCATTAATCACAAAACCGACACTTTTATTCAAAAAAATCATTTCAACCTCACATTAAACTTGTTATACAATAAATGATATCATGTCTCTACAGAAAATTGAATTAGAAACCTTCCATGTGTGTGCAATGTGAGGCCCCCCAAGGGTTCACTTACATTATTAATAGCAATGTCTCCTTAACAGAGAAAACCCCAAGTGGCCTGTTTTGATCATTTTCCTTTAAAAGCATATTCCATTGACTTAATCATAAACCAAAAGAAAATTTTGAACCACAAACATTGTAATCAATTCAAACGAAAGGAGCCAAGGAAAAGAGAGAAGAAACCCAGAAAATGACTAAAACATCTAGATGTAAACCAATTCAGATGATCCGAATTGACAAAAACACACTCGATAACCCGAGAGGATCTAGTCGTCTTTTGACTCGCCGAAGCAGGCAACAAAAGAAAGTAGCCCCATCATCTAACAAACAGCCAGACTAGAATACCTTTGTGGAAAGAGATTTTGAAATGTTCAGAAAGTTTTGCACAGACAATATATACAGCACATTAGCTCTGTCTGCTATATACTAACATTTTTTCAACTTTTCAGGTCACCTTGTGATCTCTCCAGCAATTACTTTGACACAAGTAACCGGTGCAACCATCAAAACAATCAACTTTCCATGTGAGTTTGCACCAGTTTCCTTGAGTTTTGCTGCAACTAAAAGTCTCAGTGAGTCACATCCTATCCATATTTTAACATGTGGAAAGAAAATTCGCAGCAAAGGGCTTTGATACATGTTTTGAGAGAATGAGAGAGAGAGAGAGAAATAGCGAAAGACCAAGATGAGGGCATCTCGTTCCGGACCATGAGCTGCTTTCCAAAATTAAACAGCTGGGTGTTCTGATCACCATGTCTGGGTAAATACTATGAGCTATACGGAACGGATGTTGCTGGAAGCTTGCGTGAAATAGATGATACTTCGTGAGTGGCAACAGGTTTATTGGATAACCGCCGCTTGTAGCGTTTGAGGACCGAAGCCAAGTTCTCCTTCCCCTTTGGGAAAGCTACATCGCCTGCAGCTGTACCAGTTCGGCCCTTTCGGCAAGAGATTGCAATCTCCACATCCTTGACCATATCCAGAAGCATTGCGGCAGTGGTGCATTTTCCCTTGCCAGGCTTTGCAGCAGGAGGCAACATTCCGTTGGCAATTTGTGGGCTTGACCTCTGCTGGAACGCTTGGGGAATTTGAAGGCAGAAGCATGGCGGCATTGGTATACGAGGCTTTGAAAATGCAGGATCAATGATACCCTGAAAGAGTGGTTACGGTTACCATTAGATTTGACAAGATTATAATGAGAAAAGCCGAGAAGAAAAAAAGTGACAAAATCAAGAAAGCAAGTGAAACAGAACAGTGCACACTCATTTCGCGATCTGCCATGACAATTTAAATGGAAACTTAATGACAATTCCTACTACGTGCATAGATATGAATTGTTTTTGCATATGGTCTTCAGACAAGAACATAAAAAAGCATGCTCCCTCCAATTTGTATGTCTTATATTTACTTCAAATGGAGCCACAGATTCTGAAAATACCTGTATACAAACGATTTTATATTTCACGTATATAATCTTAAATGCTTAAAACAAGTGATGCCATTAGAATATCTGTAATCCCCATTATCAAAAAATACTTCTGCCATTTTGACTGCAAAGTTCAGCCCCTCAACTTACGTAAATGGAATAAATTTGTTTCCTACATGGTCAAAAAACAAGGAGCAACCAACACCAGTGGTATTTTCAGTAAGAGACATTCACCTGACACAGTAGGTTATACGTTATTGATACAGAGAAAGTAGTCAATTTTTACCTGAAGACGATTGAGTACAAAAGTATATTTTCCCCATAGTTCTGGCCGACTTTCCATAAGTGAGAGATCCAGAATTCGGTGAATGCACCATACACCAAAACTTACAATCAAATCGGATCTCCAAATACAGCCTTCCCCACAATGAGGTACTGAGGATATAGAAACATTTGCATGGTTCGAATCATTCTTCATTCCAGAGCCTGATCTCCTATCAGGAGAAAATGAAGGAGATTCTTTCATACGGACCACCCGTGTCTCGGCTTCATAAAGAAATTTCTCCCTGGCAGCTACACAATCAATTAGTTCCTCATCAGCACCATCACTTTGCCCAAACAACCAGTCTGATCCTTCCAATTTCAAAAGTCTGACAATGCAGTCTCTGAAAGATTGGAGAAGCCTGGCCTCTGAATTCACAACAAAAGAAGCTTCTTGACTAATTGTATGCAGCCTCCCAATTCCTTTACTCTCAGAATTGCTATTTTTATCCAAGCCAAATTGCTCAGAAGGCTGTCTAAACCAGAAAGATCCAGAATCCAATTGAGGATTCATTTGTGGTGATAAACCACCACCGTAGACATTTGACAGAGAAAGTTCATCAAATGCTAATGGAGCAACTGATCTTGATCCAGAATTCGTGTGGGATGGTCCACGAGCTGTTATTCTACCAATAGATGTTCCATAACCAGTCACATAATCCCACTGAGAACTTTTATCTGATACATGCTGATCCCGATGAATATCAGGCAAGCTATGGTATTTCTTCGTATTTGATACACTCGATAAATTCTCGCCAGTTCCAGAGGGGGAAAGATCATAATATAGCCTGTCAGATTCGGAAGCAGGATTCCTGGATACTGCAAAATTATGGAATCCAGGGTTAGGAGCCTGACAAGCACCCAAGCCATTTTGCAACTTTTGCCCCATTGCAAATGCAACTGAGTCTCGCAAGCTCACACCACCCCCACCCAAGGTATGGTATTTAGAGCCTGAAGAATCCAACTGACCATTCAAGTTACCGGAAATTCTTTCCTTGGCCATTCTACTAAGATGAGTTAACTGATAGCCATGGACTGTGGCAGGCTGATAATCCAAACTCTCAGAAGAAGGCAGACTGCGCAAACTAGAATGGCGCTTCACTCCAGAGTCAAGACCAGTATGGCTAGAACTATTCACATATGCATCCAAAAGCTGCATGTGGTTAGACCACAATGGTTGATGTCCCTTTTGTATCCCGAAAGATGGCTCTAAACCACTGTGTACTCTCTGACTCTTGGGGGAGTCATATAAACCTGAAGAAATTGGATCAGATGCTTTGCTTCCAACGAGAGGAGATGGGTAAAAAAACTCTTTTCCAACAGCATCCAATTTCAGAGAGGAAGTTACAAGTTTCGAATCAATTCCCAGCAATAAGTCTAGTTTCTTAACCTTTGCATCTTGAGTGGCCACTCCATGATAATCATACAATTGTCCCCAAAATTCATCAAGAATTGCAGTTAGTTGGCGCCTTGCCGCACGTCCAAGTCCAGCCAACCTTGAAAGACTACCAGTACCATTCCCACCTTCTTCGCTTTTCCCACCAAGACTTCTAAATGATCCAGGACCCTCACATGTTGAAGATGGTATACTCCCAGAAATCTCTTTCAGTGACTCTTCAGCCTCCCAGTTATCAACCTCGTAATCATCCTTCTCAGAAGGTAAGTCGCCATCCAGTCCTACAGTCTTCTCAATGGGCTCCACTGAATCAATTTTTAAGACCTTTTTGTCAGCCAATGTTGAATCAGGAACATCATGAGTCACAATTGAGGATGAGACTGACTCTTCAGTGGATATGAGTTCCTCTGAAACATATTTCGGGGAGCTTGGAACTACAATACTAGATCGATTCCCACCTTGATTAACTGAACCAAGCACCTGATCAGGCTCCATAATATTTTCAGGCAAATCAAAATCAAACTCTGCAGCAGACAAGTCTGAATGGCTTTCTATAGGCTCTGCACTGTATGAACTTTTAGCCAAATCAATATCTTCTCTCTCTGCAGCTGAATCAGGTATAACCTCTGGCATATCCCAGTTCAATACTTGAGCATCTAATTGGGCAATAGCAGTGGCAGATTTTAATGGGGTAGCTGCCAACCACAACATCAGACAAAATGATGAACAAGCAGTAACAAGGAGAACCACATATGGGATCGACATACCACTCCCCATGTTCCACCTCAAATTAACTACCCAATCACTGTTTCCAAATAACATTTCTACCACAAATATAATTTTCAGTCCTAATATTCCAATAAAGATAACAATTGCTATGAATTCCACAAGCTGCGATACTTTGAAGGCACCCATTATTGGTCTTGATGAAGCAACACGATAGAGGGGAATCACAGAAGATGGAAGCAATAGAGCTACCATAACCTGAGAGAATATAAGAAGTTGATACATCCCTTCAGCTCCTGAGCTCCAGACACAAGAGAGTGCTGGAATAATTGCAATAATCCTGATTGTAGCACAATGGAGCCAACCAGGAATATCTAATTTCAAGAAATTAGTCAGGACCAGTTGACCACCAAGACTCCATGTGAGTGCTGTGATTTGATTTGATAGAAACAGAACAAGCAAGAAGAGAACATATACCACTGGGCTCCTAAATACCTGCATAATTTGGGAGGAAATGGGGAATAAGACCAATACACATCACAGTAATACTAAACTAATGTAGCAAGTAAACAAGCAAAATATATATTTAAAAAGGGGGAAGGGGGACTGTAAAACACCTGCTCCATTAGAGACAATGCATCTGGAAAGGTGTGCAGAGCAAGGCCACTGCTATAGAACACATTTGCAGCTGAGTTCATGAGAACATTATTCACCACATAAATTCCACTGAATATGCAGAAGATAGCAAACAAATGATTATAACACAAAACTTCTTTGGAAATATTTGGTGGACTCTGGTGCTGCTGCAAGAAAATATTGGGAAAACATTATAAAGCAAATAAGGACATCTTAATTTATATTACGAAAAGATAGAAGTTTTTTCCCACGCAGAGTAAAGAAACCTAGATGCTTTAAATTAGGAACTGGGGGATGTTTACAAATTTTTCAAATTGAAGACATTATGAAGTTACATCAGCAAACTTTTAGAAGAATCTAGAAGCTCAATAATTAGGAACTGAGGGTTGTATGTACGAGTTATTCACAAAAGTCACATACACTGCTTTCTATCAAAACTCCTGTGATTTTTAAGCAGAAACTTGCATGAAAAATATGAATTCACCGAGGAAAATCTATGTGCATATTAACATTCAAGAATGGACTATCCAATCCCAGAAGTTTTGGTCTAAATGAACTGCCCAGAATGAAATCCTAATTTTAAGATATTGTAGGCAAAAATCATCTCTTTTGTCTTTCCTTGTTTGCTCATACACGTTGACTGGGAAAAGTAAAACATTTGTAGTTTTATGCTCAAGCAAAGACATAGCGAGAGAAGAAATGACAAGTACCTGCACAATAGAAGAATGCACATAAAAATTGTGAGGCATGACACTTGCTCCAAGAAGACTCATAAGAGTAAATGCACTTTCCCCATTTAACCTTGTCAGCATAAGATTCATGGAAAGTGGGATTTCAGGTTGACTGATGAGTACTCCAAGAACCAAAGAGAGCAATATAAACCCTGCCATGCATATATACAGGAACTTTGCCCTGCCATCTTCCTAGAAAATGGAAACCCATTAAGAAAATGAACGAACATCAAAGAGAAAATTATGAATGATTGTGATTAAAAGTTTCACACTTACCAGAAGGTCAGCAAAAAGGGGAAATAAAGCAGAAGCAACACCCGTCAAAAGGACACACGTGAAGAGGTCCCACCCAAGCAGAAGATTAAGTCCATGTGAAATGCCCAGGATCTAGTACGATGTTTAAATGACATGTTAGCTTTACAGGAAGATGATTTTCAAATTTTAAGAATTGAAATATGATCAAATTAGACCTTGCTAATTTTTCTTAGTGGCTGGAATAAGTTAGCAGAAACAAAATAAAATTACCATGGTAAGGTCTAACAGAATCACAGAAACCTCTGCTTGAATTCCCAGGAAGGTACATGTACACTTATCATACTCCTCGCTGCAAATCTTTGTTATTATCAACAGAAGAAACCAGGGGGGAAAATGTCAACCTCCAGTAACATTTAGCAACCAGCAGTCAAGTAATATAAAAGGCTTAAAATATAATTTTGGTCCCTGGAATTTGGATTTCATTCCATTTCAGTCCCTATACTTTCAAATGTCTAATTTTAGTCCTTACACTTTGAATAAAGCTTAACATTGGTCCCTACCGTTAATTTGAAGTTAATTTTTAAAAAAATTGGTTAAATAATCATGCAAGAAAATACATTGTGTGAACATATATCCAAAATTTATACAGGGAAGGCTAATAGATATTATTTTTTTTAGAAAAGTTAATAATAAACTAATTGTAGGGACCAATTGTAAGCTTTGTTCAAAATACACGGACTAAAATTGAATATTTGAAAGTACAGGGACTAAAGTGAAACGAAACCCAAATACTGGGACCAAAATGGTATTTTAACCCCAAAAAAATAAGAGAAATCAACCTATATACATGGCACAGACCAAAATGGAAGAAGCATAAACTGAAGAATACAACCTAATATATTAAACATCACAAATGAGTACCGTTCTTGAGGGTAACCCAAAGCTAAAAGTGCAGACAAATAACAGAAATTGACCATGCTTCAATACACATATATAAAGTTTAGGAGAATAAGAGATACAAACAGCACATGAAAGTATCCTGTAAATAAGATATCAAAACTAATACAACATAGAAAAAAATCAAAATCTGTCGACTAACTGAGTTTTAGAACAAAGCTGCTTGGTAAACACCTGAAACAGCAACATATGCACAAAGGCAAGGGAGATACATCCCTCAGATATCATGGACCACTGATTTAAATACAAGAAAACAACAATAGTTTCACTATATAAGTAAAAATGCTAAAGCCTTTAAGACAAATATTTATACCTGGGCAAGACCTCTTCCAGTGACCACACCAATACTAGCCGAGAGATACTGGCACAAAATAGCAGCAAGATTGAAAAGAAGCACTAACACAAACAGATCAAACCCAAACCGAGCACCTCCTTCAACAGTTGCAGCCCACTTTCCAGGGTCAACATAACTTATTGAAACCAGAAGTGCAGGTGCAATGAAAGGAATAAACCGATGAATAGCACCCGACAGATGATTTGTGTGCAATGTTGTAGATTCCATGGTATAAATGGGGATTTCCCACAAAATAGTCCGATAGATCAGTGTTAAAGTTTGGCTAACAAGTCTAGGAAACTACAGACTTCCTGATGAGCACCAAGATAATTAATTTACATCACAGCTGTTCGTGTTTCCTACAAATACAACCTTTTGCCACTCTTTTACTGGAAAGCAACAATTTCTACAATAAAAATTATTCATCCATCGTAAATAACCCCTGTTCCATCATATTTTGAAAATTTAACATGTACATCCATGATTGGCTCAATAGAATCGTTCTAGCACATTTTTGTCATCAATTCCAGCAGTCCCAATAGCATAGAAATCCTCGAGCTGTAGCTGTGGTTACTTTCCTTAGCATTCCTAGAATGAAATCCACTTGAATGCCACTCTAGAGTGATCTTGATACCCTATTAATTTAACGACCATACCCAAAAAATAATAGAGCTCAACCCAGAAAAGCAAAACTTCGATCTGATATATAACTACCCTGCTCCAGAAAGAATATCCTGCTTTCACAGATGGAACAGACCCCGATACAACAGCCACCTCCACCAATGCCCACTATGACCTAAATCAACAAAATGATATCCATTAGCATCAAAATAAAATGAAGAGAGAACTGTAATCCAGAAGAAAACATTTTTAGTGCTTACACAATACATTCGGAGAAACAATAGATTAAGGATCTCAAAATCCTAACAATAAAGTAAAATAGGAAGGTTGAGGCCAATAAACAAAACGCTGAAAGTTCACAATCTTCCATACCCATTCCGGAATCCAATTTTTGCTATAAAGAAAATAAAATTGTGAAATATTTTGGAATCAAGATAAGATGTTGGGTAAAACAAATTGGAGAAGTTGCTAAGACCACATCTATAAGAAAGAGTAATTCTCAACAAAGTCAGTTTGGCAACCTTTAAAAGGCTCGATTTACGGAGGTAGGGGAGTTCTACAAGTATGTTCACTACCACGAGTAATCCTACTAATAAATATACCAGCCCTAGCCCCTAACCCCCCATTTTTTTCAATAGAAAGTCAACAACCATAGCTGCTAATGCAGTCGTAGTAGTTCAATTAATAGAACGCCATTACAATTCAAACCCTAGACAGTCAAAATGCAGAAAAGAAGCTGAAGAACCACAAAAGACTTTCATCAAACACAACAAAGGTATTACAAAATCACAACAAACAAATCAAAATAGTTCATAATAAACCCCAACCCAGAACCCAAAACCTACTATCCCACAGCAAATTCACCCCCAAAAAGAAAGATCAGAATAAAAAACCCCGGATCCGATGCAAGCCGAGAAGGAGGAAGAAGAAAGAGAAGTAAAACCCAAGCTTCACCAGCACGGATTCCGAGACATACTATTGCTATAGCGCTGAAAAGAAAGTAAGTAACCCGCACGAAGGTGGAAAGAAAAGGGGAAATCAAAAGAAGAGAAATTGAAAAGTAGGGTTTGAAAATTCTCCTGATGAAATTGAAGTTGTTGTTTATTCACCTTGTGGTGTTGTTGTTGTTGTGGTTTATTTGTGCGAAATCTCATTCAATCCATGTATTTAGACTGGCCAGTAGATCTCATAGATGCTTCAGAAACGCCACAGAGTTAATTGCATATGCTTGTATGAATATATATATATATATATATATATAGAGAGAGAGAGAGAGAGAGAGAGAGAGAGAGCTTAGAGAGAGAAAAGGAAACTTAGAGATAAAAGTTACTGGTGGGCTTTCAAGCTATCTCAACGAGAGAGTTTGTGAGAGAGAGAGAGAGAAAGAAAGAGAACAACTCCAAAAAAATTTAACCTTTTTCATTTATAGCTGATGAGAGTGATAGAGTGCTTTCGTTTCGACACTCCCATTTTTCTTTTTTTCTTTTTTCTTTTTTTTTTCTGCTCAATTTATCTGAATTTTCTTTTTTTATTTTTGTTATGGATTTGTGAAGACAGCTCAGAGATGATGGTTACCTTTCCTTGTTTCAGCAAACTTTAGGAATGCGTATTATCCCAACTGTACGGTCAACTTGAACCCAAACGACGTGTCGGCACAGCGATTAAAATTCTTTCTTTTTCTGTTTTTTTTTTTTTTTACCATTATTCTATTATTCTTCTGATTTTTATTACTCGTAACGATGCAAATTCGGGTCTCGATTTCCTCACTTTTATTAAATCTCGAGATTTTCCTCCTTCTTATTTTATTAATTTCGTTTAATTTCCCTCAAAATTATAATTAAATACTTATTTTTTTGAAATAATAATTAAATACTTATTTTTCACTACCGTGGTTGGTTAAGATACTATATATTTTAGAGCCACGTTATTGGACCAAAAAAATTCCTCTTTCTTTCTTTTTTTGTTTTTCTTTTGAGTTAAACATATTTAGTTGGAATTCCAACCTTTTCATCCATCATATAAACTTTAATTTTTGAGGTACATCTAGGTTAGTTTATTTCCTCTTTATCTTCACATTTTTCTTATAGAATTTTTAATATAAGTTATAACAATTTGGTCATATAATTGAAATATATTGTTGAGATTTAATGAGATTGTTTAGGTATGTAGATTAATAAACTGATTAGAGATCGAATGTGTTTGTAAACTATAAATAATAAATTGTTACATAATTAAGATTGACACTTATTTTGATGGGACTTTTTACTCAAATTATTAAAGCTTCCTTTCATAACCATTTGGTTTTTTTAAAATAAAACTTGTTTTCTCCAAAATTTCTTACCATTGTTTTTATCTTTGTCAATTATACATTTGAATTCCTAGCAAAATTCCAAAAACAAGAACAAGTTTTTGGAAACTACTTTTTTTAGTTTTCAAAACTTGAGTTCGTTTTTGAAAACATGGAAAAGGGTAGAGAACAAAACAAAGGAACTTATTAATGGAAGTAATGTTTATAGACTTAATTTTCAAAAACCAAAAACAAAAAACAAAATGGTCATCAAATGGGACCTAAGTAATTTTTAAAATAGGAGATGCATTATTACAATTTTGGGATTAAATTAGTATTTTGAATTTTTGTTAGATCAACCACATTTGAGAGGTGAAGATTTGAACATCTAACGTCTTGGTCGAACGTACATGTCAATCGTCATTGAAATACGTTCACTTTGGCTATTACTTTTTAAAGACATTATTTTTCAACCAATTGTTTATTAGAATAATTTCTTTACAAAAAATCACAAACATGTATCAAGCTCAACTTAAAAAAAAAAAAAAAAAAAAAAAAAAAAAAAAAAAAAAAGCTTATGTAATTTTTCTTGGAAAATTAATATTACCAAATTAGCTAATCTTATTGACGCAATAACACTTGTATACATGTATTTCCAATTGGTTAATATTTTGCTTGACTGGAGTTGAGTCAAAAAATATTTCTTTATCAAATTGCAATTTGGATAACTGCAGCTTGCATTTGTTAAATATTGTTATGACACTTGACAAGAAATAAACTAAATTTAATTGGTCTGTGGATTATGATAAAGTATCAACAATAATAAAAAATACTTTTGACTCTATTGGTAAGATTAATATATGGTTGTGAATTTGAAGTTAAAGTCTATCTAGATAGACTATGTCGTGACTCATGATAATGTGCTTTGTTTCATGTCAACAAAAAGGTAAATTGATTTATAACATTGTTAAATCATTGTAAAGTATGTATCAAATCTGTTGGTTCAAAAATATATATAGCATGATAAACTTCATTATGAGAATCTCATTTTAGGTTGGACTTATTCTATTCTTCCGAAGAAATTGAATCTTATGAACTTTATATAAATTCAGCTGTTGAATTGTAAAGTTTTTTTTAGCCTTCTGAGAGTAATTATGCAAAGAGTGACACCAAATAATTGAGGCGACTAAATTTATATAGAATAATTGAAGGGATAACTTTTGATCTATTGTAAGACCAATCAAATATTTGAGTAATTTAAATCAAAATATACTAACAAAGTTGCAACATTATTCAACTCTCACCGATTTTTTACTCTACGTTTCTTTAAACACTTGAACAATAGTTTGAAATGAGTTTGAAAATGAGCATAAAATTTTGGATAATTAGAATTGTTGATGTGAGAAGACGGTTAAAGGTCCACTAAGTTTTCTCTATGTAATGACAAGCCAAGACCTACAAGGGAGATACTCACATTTGTGTGGTACTATGTTAATCAGTGCTTAGATCAAATTAAAATAGTGTCGAATTAGAGTAATACTGTGTACCTTTTTAATTGGATGAGTCTCCTTTATTTATAGTCAAATTAAAATAGTGTCGAATTAGAGTAATATTGTGTACCTTTTTAATTGGATGATTCTCCTTTATTTATAGTGTTCTTCACTCTCTCCTAAGGACCGTTGGAATTTAGTAAATAGGTAGTATGTGTCTTATCTCATATCATACCAAGCTTGGTAGGTATCTTAGTCCTATCTCTCCAATTGTACCTCCTCGACTCGATGAACTCAACAAGTCTCCTTAAAGTCTTTCTCTCACGTGTGATCCACAAAACTCCCGAAGGTCTACGGGACTATGGATCCATGGACTTATGATCCTACCTATGACAAGGGCAGCCTAATAATTCTCAAATCACTTAAAATTTCTAAAGGATATTTATTTATTTATTTAAAAATAATAATAATAATTCACTGTTGATGTCAGATAGATATCCCTCACCGAAAAAGTTAGTTCAAAGAGATAAGGCTTCTCCATACCTATACGAATCATCATCCCATACTGTATAAAGAAGTATAATAAATAAATCTGCATCTTGGAGCACAGCACAAATGTAAATGTCCCAAGAAAAAGACAGAAGCACAAATGGGGCCATCAGAAAGCTATTGTAAAAAACCTTCAAACAGGTGCAAAAAAACAGCAATTTCCACTCGTGAAATGCCTAATTGTGATCAAGAAAAGATCATATGCATAGCTGAGATCAACAAAGATGCTATGCAATCCCTTTGAAAATGGGCAGCCCACTTGTGTGTGTGTGTGCGCTGTGCAGAGCAGTGTGCAGAAGACCAACAAAACCTATTGCCTTACTCGTAATACATGGACCTGCAAAGCTGATATCACCATCAAGAAACAATACTTGGGAAATGGGATTAGGTCGTAGGGTTGGCAGGGCAGGGGGGGGTTATTTTTTTGGTTGTGGCATTTCATCAAACACTTGGCGGGCAGAGGCCAAAGAAGCTGGGCTGCAGAGGAGCCAAAGCGCACGCCACATCAAGAAACTACTTGACCAACTTGGAGATGACCCAAATTCAGATTTTTGTTTGATTCCAAATGGGTCCACATCAAAAGGCAGAAAAAAGTTTCAATGTTTGTTTGAGAGAGAAAGTCAAAAGAAATATCAAGTGTTCATAATCAGAAAAAAAACTTACTTGATCGAGTAGGTTAGTTATGAGTGCTGAACTTGATTCAAATTATGATTTGCAAGCAATTAAATGATAGGGTAGGAAGATTTGTTTGGAGAGGATTTGGAAGGCGAAAGAGAATGGTGGGTTCCATGGAAATTGGCGCATCTGCCGGAAAATTCAAACCCCTAAAACGAACTCTACTACTTGCATGCGGAGCAGTTATGGTAACATGTGAAACTATGGTTGGGAATTGGTTGGGGAAGTTTACTTCAATTTTAATCTTTTTTTTTAAATAGTTTTAATCCTCGATGCACACGATCGATCAAGACGTTTATACTTCACTAAGAAGTCAAGGGTTTGAATTTACTGCCTCGTAGTTGAATCACTTTTTTCAGAAAACATTACAGGTAAGTTGTATGGTATTTGAGTCAAACTTTCATATATTTTTATTGGGTGAGCGAAATTTTAAAAATTGAAATGTCTTGACTCGTCTATGACAATGGTGGCAACATTTCATCTTTTGATCATATGACATATCTCATCAGTCCATTCTAAACAATCCTTTATGGGATTTGGCTAGCGATAATTCTACTGAGGTGGTATTATGATCGTATGGACATCGTGAATGAGCCATTTTTTGTCTTGTCTATTGACAAGGCCGAGTCATCTTGAAGGTTCTCAAACTCCAGAATTAGGCTTTATGTCATAACAAGTGACCCAAAGAACCATTCATTCTATTTTAGGCAATTAAGGTCAAATGACGCGACGAGCTGATTGTTCTCTATCACGAATTTTATTGGGGGACCCAAACTCTAGCTTGATTCAACAAAAGATCGAATACAACCCTAGATTTAAGCAATCATTTTTCAAAAGTCAATTCAATGATTGTCATCTAAAAAACGACCTCTTGAAATGATAATTTAAACGCGTGTCTTTCCAGCACAATATTTAATAAAAAGATAGGTTCTACAAAACAGGGACAGATTTATCAATCCTATCATAAAACCCGCACAATTTAAAGAAAAAAAAAACTAATTATTTTTTCCTAATGATTTCTTATGTACATTAAAGTTATAATATTTAAAAGAAATCCCACTAATGTCAAAAACTTGAAAAGTACATTAATTATTGTTTTTGGTTTTTTTAAAAAAAGAAATCCCTCTCTCCAAAGCCTATGGTCTACATGCAACATTCGAATAAGGAGGCATTATTTTCATTAAACAAGTAAGCTGCAACCCCAAATGAAGCAAACAAAAACATTTAACAAACTCCAACACGTTCATTGAACTTTAGCCATACAAACATTTTCATATTTATTTCATTATTTGACCCCATCCAATTTTCAATAATCTCATCAACTTTATTTTAATTTATATTAACAATTTTCCAAAATCACATCATGTGCTCTTAAGTATTTTTCTTTTTCTTCCAAATATATAAATATATTTTTATTGTCCTCGCAATATTTTTTCTTATCTAAATAACAATCAATCAAAACGTAACAAGAAAATACGTCTATTTTTAACGACAACAATGTATTTTTTTAATATATGTTTTAAAGGATATATAATAACAAGATGTTTTTTTTTCTCCATTTTTCTTGGATCATATTGGCTCCAAGAATCTAGTAAATTGTTTAATCCCAATCTCCAATCCTAAACCCTTATGGTTTTATATTTATAAATATTATATATTTTTTTCTCATCTCTTTTTATAGAAGATTCAGATTTATTGGGTTTTGTAGCAAAAGTTTGGTTCATTTCATAGATGGGATTGTTGGTTCATTGTATCTTCATCTTGATATTAACTACAAAAATTATGTGTTTCTGACTCAGAGGACACATGTTGGAGAGCATCATTTTAAATGATTAATATTATGATTAACAAACCTTGCCTTTTATTATTATTATTAATTAGTATTGTAATATATAAATAAGATATGTACTATATTATATATACATAATTAATCTAGTATTAATTAAATATTTACTCTCTTGACCAATCACACATTTATAATTTTTTTTAATCAATATGATTTTTCCCCATTTGTGTGGGTCATATGATTTTTTTTTTTTATTTTAATTGTGGGTCCTTTGATTTAATAGCTGGGATTTGATTATTTAATTTGAACAGTGCCAATGAACATGTGTAACTTTGGACAAATTAAGTAGCTTTTGAAATTGAAAATTAGGTTTTTTTTTTTAATGACATTTAAAAAAAAAAAATTAAAATTTGTGTGAGTAGTCTTTTTCCCCCCTCTTTTGTAATCTACAATTGAGAATACACTTTTAATTTTAACCAAAAATCGGAAACAAATTAAAATATTTATGAAATATCTATTTTCGTGAGGAAAATTAAAAGTATTTTTACTATATAAATAAATAAATTTCAAGAAACGATATTTATTTTACAACTAACTTCAGTAACTTGTAATAAAAATAACTAAAATGCTATAATTGCATTTATTTTTGTACAAGTGTGTATTTGAAAATTTATTAGAAGAGAAGCTACCCATTGAATTTTACCTTCATGAAAATAAGTTTATAATTGACGTGTAACAATTAAACAAAACAAAATAAAAATAATATAACTATCAGTACAAATGGTTTGTGATTATCATTTGTATTTTGGAACATTCATGTTAATTTAATTAATTACATCATTATACTTGCACAGTATTTCAAACAACTATTACCAAATAACAAAGTTAATAGTAACTAGAAATGATTTTCAATTAAAATAGAATACACATATTATCTGATATTTTGTAATTTAAAAAAAAAATTAAAACAACTTATTTATGATATTTAAAAAATGTGAACTGAATAAGGGGGAAAAAAGCAACTGAACTTCATAACTTTAATTATAATTCTCATGAAAAAAAAAATCACTAATCATGCACGTTAAAATTCCGGAATAAATACTTAATCATATTGTCATGAAAAAAAAAATCACTAATCAATAATCATTACATTAAAATTCCGGAATATAAATTTTAAAAAAAAAATCTGGAATATGTATTTCAAAAAAAAAAAAAAAAAATCTGGAATATGAACACCTTTCTCCGTACCGAGGAGCTGTTAAATCGATGTATGTGTCAGAGATGCGAAAAAATGGGAATAGCTATTCCGGAATAGAAATATCTTTTTCTCCAAACACTAGTAATCCTTTTATTGGGCCGAAAGCCCATAAATGGCTGCTAGAAGACTGTCCAGAGCAGCCCATTTTATAATGGTCCAATTCTAAATAGGGGCAACCAGATAAATGGCCAAAAAAAATAAGCTGATTTGAAAAATGGCCAACCGTATTTCCAATTTGATAAATGGCCAAATCCTATTTTTAGTAAACTATTTTGGCATGAAATTGGACGAAAATACCCTTTAACAAATCTTAAAACTGAAAATAAAATAAAACAAATACAATATAAATAAGGGAGAAAATCTAGCTTCCTTCCCCATTGATTCAGTTGGCAAATCAAAACTAATAGAAATTCAAATGAAATGGAATATAAATCTGGCAACCTAAATTTAAAACAAGATTTGAATTCAAAAAAGAGAAAAAATAGGACCGTTATATCAAAAGAAAAAATGAAAGAACAACTTCAATTAAAAAAAAATTCAGATTCAAATAAGAATTAAAGTATAATCAGAAAAAAAAAATCTAGATTCATCTAAAATATGGGATGAACACCTAAAATATTAGAATCTAGCTTCCTTACCCATTGATTCATCTAGCAAATCAAAACTAATGGAATATAAATCGAGATTTGAATTAAAAAAAAAGAGAGAAAAAATAAGAGGACTTAAATTTAAACAGTGTATATCAAAAGAAAAAATGAGGAAGCTTACCAAATTCAATAACAATGAAGAACAACATCAATTAAAAAAATTCCAGATTCAAAGAAGAATTAAAGTATAATCAGAATTAAAGTATAATCAGAAAAAAAAAAAAAATCTAGATTCACCTAATGGGATGAACGCCTAAAATATCAGAATTAAAGTATAATCAGAAAAAAAAATGAAAAAATTGATACACAATTTCAAACAAACCTCTGGATTAATAGCTTCTTGGAAAAAAAACCCTAAGGCATAATGGAACACACTCACGTTCCAAAAAAAACTCTTTCCTCTCCCTCATTTAAAAAAATCATACATGTTACAGCTGGAATTCATCATGCAAATTGAAGAAATTGAAGAAAAATCAGTGTAGTTGTGATCTTTGTCTAATCACAATTATAGTGTGTATGAAAACGGGTAAGAGTTTCTTCTAAAAAATTATTTACTTTTGTAGGAGGGGAAGGTTCAAGGGTGATTGAGACTGATGCGGAAGGAAGTTCAAATGAGCTTTCAACAAATGAAAAGAATAACTCGGGTGAACGAAAACATGAAAGCAATAATCAATCTGAACGCTTACTTTTGGAGTAACAGAAAACATGAAAGCAGTGACAAAAAATGCAGAAATATACCTATGATCAATAGCTTTACAGTGTTGGAAGGAACGATGAAGACCAATAATCAATCAGAATGGTTGGAAAAGACGATGAAGCAATCTATCTGGTTTGTTGATTACAAAATAAAAATCTACTAGAAAAGACGATGAAGCAATCTGGATTTGAATTTCAAATGATAAGAGATAATATATAGTTGTAACCAACCATTGCTTGATTCATGGGATAATTGATTTTTAAAATAAAAAATAAAAAAAATTAAATGGCTTCCTCAAATATAGGGTGGGACGTGAGAATTGACTTAGGGGTATAATTGGAAGAATAAAACAAGTGAAAATAGGTTAAAAATACGGTTTGGCCATTTTTCATTAAAAAATACGATTTGGCCATTTTTCGAAATTACCCTGTCATTTCTGGTCATATCTCAGGATTTCCCTTCTAAATATGGTTGTTTGCACAGCTAAAATAATGGTAAATATAGCAAAATCTAAACCTATTTGCAAATATAGTAAAATTGAAGTATATGAGTGATAGAAGTCTCTCAACGATAAACTTCAATCACAGGTGTAATTATTGTTGATAGACTACATGTATCGTGATTAAAGTCTATCATTGATAGATTTGTCAAAACTATTTGTAAACATAACAAAATTAAATTCTATCAGCGATAGAACTCTATTAATGAGATAGACTTTAATCACAATTGGAATTATTGCTGAAAAATTATTCTATTAATGACAATAGTCTATCGCTGATGGATATACATACAATGTAACTGAAGTCTATTAGTGATAAATGTCTATCACAGATAGATTTGTCAAAACTATTTGCAGATATAAAAAAATTAAAGTCTATAAACGATAAATTTTAATAACAATTATATCATTATTGTTTTTTTTTTTTTTTTGAGAAGGAATAACAAGAACAAAAATTACAAAGAGCCAAAAGAGACAGTAGGGAAAACTTCTGTCTGCAATTCTTTTGCTAAACTGTCGTGAGCCCAAGTAGGACAATCTTCTATCCATATCTCAGAATGATGAGTACTGCGAGCATGGGTAGCTAAATGATGAGCTACCTTATTGCCATCTCTTGGGGTTAAAAGGAAACCCCTGATATGATTTTCTGTGGCCAAAAGTCTGAGGTGGTGGATTAAGGGGGCTAGCTCATTTAAATAACGATCTCGATCTTGAAGTAAATTCCAAATAATTTTGGAATCCATCTCTGTCCAAACTGGAGCTAAGCCCAAATCCATGGCTAGATGCACACCATCAACCAGCGCCTGAGCTTCTGCCCACTGTACATTGCAGCTCGTTCTCTTGAAGTTTTCTACAGCTGCCATCACTTCACCCTTATGGTTTCTGATGATCACGCCCGCTCACATCTCCCCGTTTGCTAACAACGCATCCACATTTAACTTGTAATGGTTGTGGAGTGGTGGAAACCACTCCACTGTGCATGAGTTATCAACCTCTCTCGTACGCTCCCGGTCTCCGTGACGCTTCGTTTGAGCCTCCACAAATTCAGAAATGTAACTAGACGCCCAATCTAAATGGTCCTCTTCTTGATCGTATTTGTTCCGGTTACCCTGAAAAATGCCTTTATTTCTGTTGTTCCAAATGGCCCATAAAATTGCCACAAAGACTGCCATGTCATCAACGTTTAGTTTCTCCTGGAGCCTACAAAGCAAATCAAAAGAATCATCAAAATGATAATTAAGAAGAGATTGCACTGGGCTCCAGCAAGCCCAATGCCTTTTTACCTTCTTGCAGGCCCACAGAGTATGAAAGGTTGTTTCATTTGCTTTCCCACACTTTGGACATCGAGGGTCATTATGGACTCTGCGCGTGACCAGATTCATGTTTGTTGGGAGAATATTCAAACTGGCCCGCCATGCTAAGATCTTAAGCTTGTTTGGGATGTTTAGACTCCATAAAGTCTTCCACCAAGAGCTGCTAGAGGGGTATGCTGATGAAGACGCCTCATGACATCCATCTATAGCTGGTTTATAACCGCTTTGGACTGTATACTTTCCTGTTTTGTCATAATGCCAAAAGAAAGTGTCTGGAAGACTATCACCTGCAATTGGGATGTCTTTATTTTTTTCTACATCATCCTGCATAAACAGATCTGTTAGTAACGAAATTATATCATTATTGTTGATATACTATTTTATCAGTAATAGTAGTCTATCACGGATAGACTACATGTGTTGTGATCGAATTTTATTAGTGACAGATGTCTATCATTGATAGATTTTCCATATTTTCATTTTTTTAAAGTTGCTATATTTATTTATTATAATTAAGAGAATCTATATACCAATTCAAACAAGTTTTTTAACCTAAATGTTAATTCATATAAATAGAAAATTCAAACCCAACGAATTCATATATTGTCTCCTTTAAGTCAACATCTCTATCTAGTGTTTGAGTTTGAATGAGTAATTAGATAGATCAGATTATCTTTTTATGGATGCAACATCTTATTTCTACACAAGACCAACCACATTACTTTGTGGAGCGAATCAAACTTCAACAAAGTTTTATTAGGAGATCTTCAATGTGTGGCTAGTCAGACAATGGTCATGACTCTTCCACAAAATGACTATCAATTTGAAATGAAAAGAAAAGATTTGACAATCGGATAAAGAAATATACAACTGTGGATGTAAAAGGATGCAACTGATAGAAGAAGTCACATACTAATTATTTCAACACTACTATTATTATTTTTAGTTCAAATAACATATGAGAATGTGGATTCAAACTCCAATTAAAAGGTATGCGTGCTTCTTAATTCATATGGATAAAGCATCAAAGGTAGGAAAAAAGAAAGGCCATAGTAATGATAATTAGTTAGGTCAATCTATCCCATAATTAAAGAGGAGAGGAGTCAAATAAAATAAACTTGAAGTATGGGTCATCAAAGAAAATGTGCTTGAAAATTTTGTGAGGGGCCGGAATTTTCTTTTTTCCTTCAAAAAAAAAAAAAAAAAAAAAAAAAAAGAAAAAACCCCAAGATACTTTGACTTTCCTTTATTAATTTAAAAATATGAGTGCAACATGTCATGATCTCACTTCTTTAAAATTGTGCAGCACTTGCTCTCATCTTTGAGCAAGTCAACTCAAATTCGGGATGTTGGTGTCACAATGGACCCATCTCGCAACTTCTAGGTCACCTTTGCTTTTGAAAACAGAGTTAGAGAAAATATTTTGGAAATCGTTTGAAGAAACATTGTTATAGGTTAGAAAGTAAATAAAATAAACAATGTATTTGATAGTATATATACAACCAATGTAGAAATTAAAGGATGATAACTAGTCTCACCTTGAGAGTAAACATGCAAAATGATAAGGAGCACATCAATCATTACTTACATAAATAATGTAAGGAAACAAAACTATGTAAAAGGAAAGACATACAATGAAAATAGGATGAAAAAGAGGTCGTTATACTCGAGTATGCAACTTTGGACAATACGTTCTAGACAAGTATGATCATGAACACAGTATACGTATTTATTAAAGATAATATAAACAAACTAAAATATATATATATATATATATATATATATATATATATATATATATATATATATATAAGAATCCAAGTTTTATCCATAGGTTAAATGGTCAAAGTTTTGTTCTTTAAATTATCCAATCCCGTAATATTTAGTATAAAATCTATCGCTTTATAATGTAGTGATATTTTCACTCCTCCATTTTCATCCCTTTAGATGCAAAGTAATTCGTGAATGTCAAATTCCAATGATGGGTTTTAGTGAGTGGGCAATTTTATTGCAACTCCAATAAAACTTCATATGCCCTTTTGCCCATTATTAAATTTGGCCAAATTGAGAACAATTGATTTTTTCCCCCTAACTATGATAATGATAATCCTTTAAAAGGGAGTGGGATATTTACGAGTAGCCAAATTTTTATTGGATATTCAAAGAAATCTAGACAAAGTCATAATTAATACATCATTGAAAAATTTGAAGTACATCACTCATTATGTCACAAATACATAACATCTACATTACAACATGTCAAAAAAAAGTACGTATTCACTACTACAAGCGTTACAGATATAATAAGTTTATAATACTAAGAACCAACCTGAACATAACTCAATTGATTAAAGTATATGTCTTCAACGAAAATGTCAGAAGTTTAAATCTTTCCCATTAAGTTTGAGTGAACTGTTTTTTATGACAGGTTACAAGTTCGATACAACATTTCAAAAAACGTCAACTAAGACCTTTTATTTTTTTATAATGACTTAATATTCTTAACATGTTATAGTGTTGGAATTCACTTATGTTTTGAAAGGTCTTCTCTTTCTCCAGCTTCCTTCACTTCCCCAAATTAAAACCCAACTGCTTTTTCTCTAACACATGAAATATCAAAAAACATGTGAAGTGAAGAAGTACTTGTGTTCAAAAAACTTCAAAGCCAAACCCCAGCTGCTCATTTATTTGATTTCACAAGGTTTTCACCTCAGACAAAGAGAAAGAGAGAGAAATTCGGCTTTTAGAGTCACAAAAGTTGAAAAAACACGTTTAGATCTTCACATGATACTCACAAAAATCAGTACGGAAAAACAAAATTAAAGAGCCTCAGTTCATATATGGTCCAGTTTCTTCAACCCATGAACCTTAAAAACTACGGCGCCAAACGAGCCAAGTCTCACCAATCGAATAAACTCCTCATATCACTATATAGCCATTTCATTTCCAGTACTGCAACAAGTCCCACCAGCCATGGCTGCTTCTCGTACATGGAGATCAGTCACAGTCAGGTAATTATTTTAACTACTCTCCGATGCATGGTTGAGATTTTAAAGTTTTCTCTCTAATTTTTCCCATCTGGGTCGGGCCGTCGTCGTCCAGATTCCAAGACGAGGAGCTCGAAAGCGGAGAAGAAGAATCGTTGAGAGTGTTTCCGGAGGATTACGACGATGGAATGGTGTTGGATCCAAGGATGGCGATGTTGAACAGATGGAACAGGGTTTTTCTGGTGGCTTGTTTGGTGTCGCTGTTCGTGGACCCGGTCTTCTTCTTTCTGCCGGTGGTCAAGGCGGAGGAGGGGTGCGTGGAAATGGGCGGAGGGCTCGCGGTGGCGCTCACGGTGGTGCGGTCGGCGGCGGATGCCTTCTACATAACGCAGATTCTGGTGAGGTTTAGGACGGCTTACGTGGCTCCGTCGTCGAGGATCTTTGGGAAAGGGGAGCTCGTCATTGATCCTTCCAAGATTGCTGCTAATTATCTTGTTTTCCACTTTTGGCTTGATTTTGCTGCTGCATTGCCTCTTCCTCAGGTGCATTATTATTATTTTAACGATATATGGAGTTGAAGTATTGAACTCTCGGACCGATATGTCTTAACTAGTTGAGTTATGTTTAGGTTAAGAGATTGTTTTTGCAACATATCTTTCATTTCAAACTTTTCATTTTAACTCTCACTTTTGTTTGCCCCAACATCTATCTACAATATTAGTACTTTATTCTCTATACTATTGCATGTTATTTAATTTCTTGACCTTTTTCGAAGTCTTTACCCTAATGTTTTAGATAAGTTTTCTAATTGTTCGTAAGAAAAATACTATATATTTGTTTGTATGTTGATTGTAGGAGGAGAAAAACATTATTTAAAGCTAGAGTTCACTACCACGTGAACATTTTATATATTGATCTTCAAAACTTATAAAATGACATAGGTATAATTGAAACTAACCACAAACTCGGATATTTTTTTTTCTCAATTTTATTTCGTCTCCACTTCAGAGAAATACTCTGTCACATCTTATTTAAACCTACACTATTTAGAAATAATATTAGAAAATAAATGTCACTTTATATAATATAGACTTGAATGCTCTCTTGGATAAAGGCTACAATAATGTTTTCTTGCTTCATATATTCAAAAGAAGTCTTCATTAATAATCTATTGTTGTTCAAAATTTGAGAATATGTCAGGCATTCATATGGGTAGCAATCCCAAACATCAGGGGTTCAAACATGACCCCATGGTGTTACTTCCTTCGCTTCTCCATCCTCTTCCAATACTTCTTGAGGCTCTATCTCATCTTCCCTTTATGTGACCAAATCATTAATGCCACTGGAGTTTTGATGAAAACAGCATGGGCTGGAGCTGTTTATAATCTAATGCTCTTCATGCTAGCAAGCCACGTAAGTTTTATTTTATCGACACTACCCTAATTGACTATCCAAGAAACAATACTTGACTGCATACGAGACCAGCGTGTAGTTATATGGTTTTGTTTTATGTTTAGGTTTTGGGTTCGTGTTGGTACCTGTTATCCATTGGACGACAAATGGAATGTTGGAAAAAGGTTTGCCATTTGGGGCACTTGGATTGTCAATATGAGTTTTTTGATTGTAAAGCTGTGGGAAATCCAAATAGAGCTGCTTGGTTTGAAGCAAGCAATATCTCAAATCTTTGCCATCCAACTGCCACCAGTTTCTTCCATTTTGGGATCTTTTCTGATTCTTTTGCCTCCACTTCTTCCACCTTCTTCAGTAGGTACTTCTATTGCTTTTGGTGGGGCTTGAGGAATTTAAGGTACTTTAATATATTCATTTACCCGAGATTAATTAATGAAGGAAAAATTGAAGGACAAGATGTTATAATATGTTTAATTTGCTGCAGCTCTTTGGGACAAAATCTGCTGACTAGTAGCAACGTGGCGGAAATCAACTTCGCGATTGTGATAGCGATCGTGGGATTGGTGCTATTCGCACTTCTAATCGGAAATATGCAAGTAATTGATTATAGGAAAAAACTTGACTGCATATCGTTATGTAGTCCCTACGTACCGATATGTAGCTAAGTTTTGTTTTTTATTATATGACGATTATTAGCGACGGTGATTTCGTGTTTTTGAAAAAATTAATTGGGTGATGAATTTGCAAATTATAATGGCAGACTTATCTTCAATCGACAACTTTGAGGCTGGAAGAGTGGAGGGTGAGGAGAAGGGACACAGAGCGATGGATGCACCACAGGCAGCTGCCGTATGAGCTGAAGGAAAGCGTTAGAAAATACGACCAATTCAGATGGATTGCTACTCGTGGGGTTGATGAAGAAGACATTCTTAAAGGCCTTCCTATGGACCTTAGACGAGACATCAAACGCCATCTTTGCCTCGACCTCGTTCGTCAGGTGCACTAATTGTTTTTTTTGTTCTATCAACTGCTTTAAAAGTTATTTTTATATACAATCGAGTATCGTCCTTAAACAATGAATATCTCATCTTCAAATACGTGTATTAAAGTGACATGAACATGCATTAGAGCCAACATAAGCATAGCGAAACTGACCCAAGACTATTTCTAATGACCTCCAACAAATATGAATGAGTGATTTGATCTTTTAGTTTTGAAAAAGGATCAGAGGTCTATCCATTGAAAAAGTTATTTCATGAAATTGCTCTATTGGGATGTGGCTGACTTTTAATAACTTTTAGATGTAGATTCAAAATCTATGCATGTCCTTCTAATAATCATAAGATATAGATTCAAAATACTTTTATAATTTCTCTGATATATATAATGGTGTAGAAACGAGTGTGATAGTCTCCTCGAATAATTTCTTAAATATTTCTCTCATGACAAACAATGAATGGAAGTATCAAACTGCCGTAGTACTAGAAATTTTTCCGAAGTTAGTTGTATTAGAAATTTGATGGAATGATGTAAATGGGAAAGTAAGTAAGCCAATGATTGAGCAATTAACAGGTGCCACTGTTCAACGAGATGGAGGAGAGAATGTTGGATGCAATATGTGAAAGATTGAGACCCTGTTTAAGCACGTCCAACACCTGCCTAGTCCGCGAAGGCGACCCAGTCAACGAGATGCTCTTCATTATCCGCGGCCATCTCGACTCCCACACCACCAACGGCGGCCGCACCGGCTTCTTCAACTCCAGCCGCCTCGGCCCCACCGACTTCTGCGGCGAGGAGCTTCTCCCCTGGGCACTCGACCCCCGCCCCGCCGCCGTCCTCCCCTCCTCCACTCGCACCGTCAAGGCCATCACCGAAGTCGAGGCCTTCGCCCTCATCGCCGACGACCTCAAGTTCGTCGCCGCCCAGTTCCGCCGCCTCCACAGCAAGCAGCTCAGGTACACTTTCAGGTTCCACTCCCACCAGTGGCGGACCTGGGCCGCCTGTTTTATTCAGGCGGCTTGGTTCAGCTACAAGCGCCGGAAGGAGGCGGCGGAGGTGAAGAAGGAGATTGTTGTTGGAAGGAAGTTTGCGGCCAATTGTAGGAGGGTTGTCGGCCGTGGTGGGAGTGGCCGGCGTTGCGACGGTGGTGAGATGAATGCCGTTCATGGGTCGCTGTTGAAGCCTATTGAACCTGACTTCTCGGTTGAAGAAAGATGAAGAAGAAGAAAAGATTAATTTGTACATGTTATTTACTTATTATTATTATTATTTTTTTTTGAAAACACGTGTTATTTACTTATTTGGATGGATATTTTTTAAAATGTGTTTTATTAGAATAATTTGAAGTCTGAATATAAAATACTAAGTTTTAGGCAAACCCTAATCTTTCTTTTTAGGTTAAAATTTATTTGGATCGTTAGTATTCTCCATTCTCAAATGTCGTTGTACTTAAAAAAAAGAATAATCATGATATGTTACGAAGGAAACGAAGGTTCAATAAAAGGAAAAATTATTAGATGTGTTTTGATGCAACGAGTCTCTCTCTTTAAAACAGTGGGATGTACATCTCCAAATTTGTTAACCCTTCATAACCGTTGGATATACAAAATCAAAATATTTTTACAATTCTCTCTTTTACAATGGTACAAAACTACCCGTCTTATTGCATCGGGAGCACTTAATAATTTCTCCAATAAAATGGGTGCAAAAATAATTTTAAATTAGGAGGCGTGTGTTTGAATTTTAAAAATAAAAATATAACCCCTTTGTTTTGATCGTAATTTTTTAAAAATAGATCTTTAAAAATGTAGTAAAAAAATCATGATTTCCAAGCATGATTTCTTATAATATTTAATCTATCTTCTATTTAAATATCTATTTTTTTTAGAGAAATTTAGATATCTAACTTTTGGAAAACAAAAGTTGAAGTAATTAATATAATACAAGGTCAAATATCAAATTATAAAATAAAGTATAATATGCATTAACGACATTATTTAATAGTCAACTTGATAATAGCATATAATTGATTAAAGTATTAACATATTTTATAGTTCAAAAAAAAAAAAAAAGTATTAACATATTTTAGAGAGTGTAGGTAAGATACTATACTTTTGTTTGTAGTGTATTTTTAATTTTTTTTTTTTTTTAAGTGGGCTATCTAAAAAATAGGTTTTAAAAATAATTTTTCTTTTTAAAACAAATAATGGATGTATAAAAAAACCAAACAATTAGAAGTTTTGTGCAAGAGAAAAATCCAAAAAAAAAAAAATTGTGCATGAGATATTCTCCTATAATTAAGCACTGGATCCAATCCACCACTGTGTACACTTGGATTGAGGCATTGGGCCTTCATTATTGCTAAAAACAGCCTCTCCAAATAATTTGGGCTCAGGCCCATTTTTTTGTTCAATGTGACATGTCCACATAATATACTAGCCTGTGATTTTGGCCTAATGAATGTACATGATTAATGTTTCTCATATTATAATTTATAAGCATACAAAATAAATATTCTAACAAATTTAAGAAGAAGAAATAGAAATTCAGTTTGCGACCTATGTTGAACTGTGATAGTTATCGTGCTCTTTTCCTCGAGTTGGTTGTCTATTAAAAATTAAAAATTATGAAAACTTTAAAGAATTTAACATCAAAGCTAGTGAATTTAATAAGAGGAATCATATCACGATCACTCTTAATGTTCAAGAGTATAATGGATCGAATTGAAAATTTTTAAATTACCCTTAGACTCAATTATGGTTTGAGGGGATTTTACAATTTTTTTTTTTCTATTTCTAATCAACCTAGGATATGCATGTTAATATTAAGGAGCAATATTTATACTATTTTAGTATAAAATTGATGATAAAATGATTTTAGAACTTCCAATGTTTATTCATTAAAAAAAATAAGGGATTTAAATTCAAAAGTTTAGCCAAATGTCAAACTAGAAAAAAAAAATGAAAACTTTCTAAATTAATTTTCCAAGCAAGAATATGAATTGACTAAAAGTTTTTTTTTTTTTTTCTTTTTTCATGTCAAATAATTTCCACAGTGAAATCAGTACTTGTTTTGTTTAGTATTTATTGTTTGAAATCATTGAACACTTTGTCTTTTACAAAAGGGATTCCCCCCACATTTCTTTATGACTAAACTTTAATTAGCTAAGACAAGATTAGTTTAAATGAAATAAACAAGATATATCTATAACATTAATCATGATTTGATGGAAATGACACAACCCAAGTGATGTAATATATTTGGTTTCAAAGAATATTATTTGTAGGAAAAAAAAAAAGAGAATTGAAATTGATTTGACAATGGAGGATATGTGGGGTTATGGAAGAGTTGAGATTCCAATTCCAAATGCATATGTTTCTATGTGTTTGACTTATTATGTTCTATGACCAACCATAATAATAATAATAATAATAATAAAGATACTTTCTTTTTCACTATTTTTTAGGCTTTTTTACCCCTTGGAAAAAGAAGAAAAAGAAAAAAAGAAAAGAAAAAAGTCCCAACAACTAAAAAAAAAAATGCTTTTAATTTCACTTTCAAAGGCTTTTTATTATACATATATATTAGTGTGCCAAAAAATTCTTTGCCTCCTCAAGTGGTCCAATAAACAAACCCTAAAAAATCATCTCAAATTATTTCCATCCTCACATATACGTCACACCTAAAAAAGATATATCAACAAAAAAATCCTAGCTAAATTCAAAACGTGCCAGACAAGAAGTTACAAAAAGTTGATCCACCTTCCGTTTAAAATATATATTAAAAAGAAAGTGATTAAACTTATAACATGATATAATAATCATAATATAAATACAAATTTCAGAATTCAAATTATTCTTACGCTCGAAAGAAACGTGGATTAAATTTAATTTATAAAAAATTAAATTTAATTTATAAAAATAAAATTGATTTATAATTTGTGAATACTTTAGTTTGTGTTGTCTCTCTCATGTGTCATCTTTGAGTGGTTTCCAAGTAGATTAGCAAATGTTATAAGAGAGTGTGTGTGGAATGAAAGCATATACCCAATAACAAAGGGTCCACACCCACAAAGCAAAGCATGCATGGCCGAAATTTTGGAAAAAAAATTGTGCTATTTCATTCATATCCATAATTACACAAACGCCATCATAGAAAATAGAAATCCAAACCTTCAAATACACCATATCTTAATTTTTTTTTTTTTTTTCCTCAACTTCCCTTTGAAATTTCTATAAAAATCTTGCCAAAAACACAAATTACTCAAAAACCCAGTATAAATTTGGGAAAATAAAGCAATTTTGTGTCTAGTCGTAGTCATCGACGCAATTTGAGTCGATAACCATATCGCTAAGATTTTATTTTTTGTACCATGTCTTGTTCTCGTCTTCAATCATAGTCACTCTTCTCTTAACAACTTGTCTATTGAATACATATGGAAGATTTTTTGGCCACTCATAAAAACTAATTAATAGACTTCTAATTTTCATATCTGCACAACTAGCATATCATATTGCTTTAGGCTCTACTTATTAAAAGACTTTTGGATATGTTTAATTTTGGAAAAGAATACATTTTGAAAAAAATTATAGTGTTTGACAACCACTGAAAATGACCATATATTAAGAAATGCGATTGAGAAATAAACCATATTGTGAGAGAAACACTTGAAAGCAATTTCTTTTAAAAAGAGTTTTTTAAGTATATAATAACGTCTATAAAAACACTCAAGAGAGAATGTAACCAAACATACAAGTGTTTAAATTCTAAACAATTTTTATACAAAATGTTTTCTAAAATTTGTATTATTGAAAACACTTAAACTAAAAGTATTCCAAACGAACCCTCCATTACTATTTACTAATGAAGTTACAGTTTATGTTTTATATATCTAACAACTGTAGCCTGTTTGCCTTTTCATTAAAAAAAAAAAAAAGAGTTTTTAAGTAGAATTTTTTCCTTCTTCAATCTATGAATATATTTTTTTTTTCTAGTTCAACCTTTAACCTTTTAGTCGAGAGTACATGTCAATTACCGTTGAGCTATGCTCACTTTGACACATAGATAAGTGAAATTAACGTAGTGTCATGTGAGGAACTAATGACAACTAGTATTATATTGGCTTTCTTATCATTACCATTTCCCATGCTTACCTACGTATAATAATTTGGTCTTCTTTGTCTTGATTGAGAACTCTAAGTACTCATTCTCTCAATTTTATCTTTATCTTTCATTATAATATTAAGGGTGTGTTTGGTTTAACTTTTCAAGTGTTTAATTTTAAAAATAAATCATTTTGAAAAAATTTCTAATGTTTGACAACCACTAAAAATGACTTATTAGAAAATGAGATTGATAAATAAACAATTTTGAGAGAAATACTTGAAACTAACATTTTAAAAAAGACTTCTTAAGTAAACAATAACTTGTGTATAGAAACATTTGTGAGGAAATGCAACCAAACATATGAGTGTTTAAATTTTAAACAATTTTTATACAAAATGTTTTTTAAAAAATACATTCTTAAAAAACATTTAAATTAAAATGTATTCCAAAAGGACCCTAATTTTCTTGTTAGTTCCATCCTTTTCTTTTCTACTCCCATTTAATTTACAATATTAATGTATGTTGTGAGTATTCTAGAGCATATTATAATTATTTATTTGAAGCATTGGTGTACGGAAAAGGTATGGTGCTAATGACGAACATGCCCTCCAAATCAACAGTATTTATAATTATTATCTTGAAGGTTCTTTTTGTCTTTTACATATGGTGGGCACATTCTAAAACAGATTATGTTGAAAATTTTCAAAAAGAAAAATTAAAAGGCATGTATGTATTCTATGGAGTGCTCCAAACCGCCCATATTTATTGTGACAGCCACCACAAAATTCTACACCTTTATCCACATTCACACCTTATAATTAGTTTCATCTCATTATATATATATATTTGAAGATTGGTTTAAACACCATACTTTTTTAGGTTTTTGAGATATCCCACTGAATTATATGGGTATTGAAGTGAATATAATTCAACAGTAATTGATACAAACTCTCGATCGAGAGATCAGAGGTTCAAATTCCCTACCTCTAAATGTTGTTGTATTAAATAAAATTATATTAGTAGAATATGAAATTGTATGGTCACATCTAATTTCATTTAGACCCAATATTATGAATTTGTTTAATCTAAAACTTAGGGGGTGTGTATATACATGTTTTCAAGTTCACATATTACGCATATCTACAAACGAAACACAAGTTATATAAATTAAAGTTTTTATTATTCCTCTTTAATTTGATGTAGAAATTTGAATTTATTAAAGTAGTCAACCAAACATTCTATCTAAAATTAAATGCCTTCCTTGACAATGTTTGCTTACTTTTGAAAGTGGTTAAATCATCACTAAGTTTGATTTCTTAGGTTAAAGAAAACTTAATTTATAGGGATTTCATTAGGCCTCTTTCTCTAGTTAAGTATTGATGAAGAGCTATATTTTTCTTTTTTGGGCATGATTTATTATGGTCCAAGTAGGCTACGTAGGTCCAAAATTCAAAAAGGCAAGAGATGGATTGACCAAGAAGAAAAGGTTTTATTTGTTTATTTATTTATTTTTATTTTTATTTTTTAAACTAAGAAAAGGGTTGTTTTATGGACTACAAAATATAAATATGAGCATTTTTTTTTTTAAAAAAAATAAAAGTTAATGTTATGGTTTTCCAAGCAGAATTTAGAGTGGGTGGCAAATAAAAATTATATAATTACAAATATAGCACAAAAATTGCAAATATAGCAAAATCTATCAAAATATATTACTGATAGACACTGATAGACTCTGGTTAATTAGAATCTATCTGATAGACTTCAATTATCAGAGTTTATTAGCGATATACTCTGATTATCGGTGACTATCATTGATAGATTTTGATTATCAGTAATATAGTCAATGATAGACTTTGATTAATAAGAGTCTATCAATATAGAGAGTCTATCAGTGATAGAAACATATAGAATCTGACGACAACTTTTTGGTCTTATACAATTAATTTTGCTATATATGCAATTAATTTTGCTATATATGCAAAGAAAAACGTATGTAAGGTGTTTTAATACAGAGAGAAAGAGAAGTTTGAATTGTTTGGATTGAAATTGAAAAAAAAGGTTTTGAATTAGAAATTGATGTCCAAACCAAAAGCACCAAACTTTAATTTTTGGGAAAAATACACTTTTGGTCCCTGAGGTTTGGGTTAAGTGACACTTTGGTCCCTGAGTTTTCAAACTTAACAAAAATACCCTTGAGGTTTGAGATAAGAAGCATTTTAGTCCCTGCCGTTAATTTTTCTGTTAAATCTTAACAGTTGCTGACGTGTCACTATTATTTTAATAAAAAAAAAATTATTTTTTTAAATTTTTTAAAATAAAAATAATAAAATAATAAAATATTAATATATTTTTATTCTTTTTATTCTTTTTTCTCCCTTTCTCTTTCTTCTTCTTCTCTTTCTCCATATCCTTAATTGTTGCTGACGCCGGCGACTGTTTTTTTTTTCTTCTCTTCTTCTCTTTTCTTCTTCTCTCTTATCCCATTTTTCTTTTCAATTTTTTTTTAAATGAACAAGAGGAGGAGGGAGAAGACTCACTCCTCCTCCGTTTTCGGCTAGAAATGGAGGAGGAGGGCTCCCTCCTCCCTCTTGATTTTTTTTTTTAAAGAAAAGAAGAAAAATGAGGTAAAAGAGAGGAAGTAAGGAGAAGAAAAGAAAAAAAATTATAGTCGCCGCCGGCCGCCAGAGATGTGAAGAAGAAGATGGAGGGGTTGAGGGAAGAAGATGACGAAGTGGGTGGAGAGTTAAGTTTTAAAAATCATTTAAATAATAATATTTTTATTATTTTTTATTGTTTTTTCTTTATTTTTATTTTAAAATTAAAAAAAATAATTTTTTAATTAAAAAAATTTGGCCACGTCAGCAATTTGTTAGCATTTAACGGAAAATTGGACGGCAGGGACCAAAATGCTCCTTATCTCAAACCTCAGGGGTATTTTTGTTGAGTTTGAAAACTCAGGGACTAAAGTGTCACTTAACCCAAACCTCAGGGACCAAAAGTGTATTTTTCCCTTAATTTTTATTGCGGAAGGTTTGTTCGTTAAAACTATGTTCTTTTTATGTTTTTCTCTCGAAGCAAATGGTCAAAATTTCCTTAAAAATAGGCTTTTTATGCAAATTGGAATTGGATGTGATGTGACCACAAAACTTCCTTCCATGGCAATTACCGACCTCAAAAAAGGCATTTTTATTTCTTTTCCTTTTCCCTTCAATGGACCCAATTGAAAGGGATGCTGAAAAAGAATAACGAAAATAAAAAATCTCAACTTAAAAAAAAAAAAAAAAAAAAAAATCTAATCAATTTTGTGCCACATACTTCATTGAAAGTATAGTAGAATATTTTTTTAACGAGTTTTCAAACGAAAGCTTATTAGAGAGTCAAAAGTGAAATATACTTGAAATTGCAATATTTATATACCTAAGCTTAGAGTGGAATTTGTTGAAATTCAAAGTTTAAAGTAAAAATTTGAAACAATTGGTTAAGTTTAGAGTTAAAAGTTGATTTTTGTGTCCAAGAAAAGGAATGTATGGCTGTACTTTTAATAAGTTTAAATTCACAAAATATAAAATTAGAAGGCTTTAATTTGTGTAACTTGTATTTAAGTAGGTATAAAGAAATGAAATTTGATAACTTGAACCTTGTGGGTTTGTATGATTTGTAAAATCTTTTTTTTAATCTTTTGATGGATGGTACATCTCAATTATTGTTGAACTATGGTCACTTTAACATCGTGATCTGTAAAAGTTAGTATATACCGTATAAATGATAGATTTATGTAACATGTGAAAGATTAGCAAAATCTACGAGACTAACTCTTCATGTCGATGTCAAATATTTGAATTGAGGTATGTTTTTTATTAGTGTATGGCGAGCATCCCAATACATGCCACTTTATTAGAACCTTCTATTAAGACATAATTTTAGCCATGAGAACATAAATTAAATATGGGTGAATGGAATTTAAAGTTTAAAATAATAGAGAGGAATAATTATACTTTGGGGCCCAACTCCTAAGTTTTGGAAAGAGCTGAGAAATGGGTGAATTAAGGGCACACCATCATATGTCCACCTTGGTCCCTCTAGATTTATTTTCTTTGCAAGTCGCTTTACAAAATGTTCCTAATTCACCAACTGTTATAATGAATCATATATATATATATATATTTGTTTTTTCATTGTAACTATCATTTATCATAGAAATACATCGTTGTTTCCTAGTATACTATATGTCAGTGAATCTGGTATAGTATGTATATAGATAAATCATTGATACTACATTGTGAACGAACTAAATGTTGCCATTAATATTAATAATGAGTGAAGTATCACTTTCATGAAGATTGTTAATTTAATTAGTTATTAATTACCCAACCAATTAAACGTCAATTTTATTTGATTAATTGAATGATGAAGTACAATAAAAGGTTAGGATTTGAATTTCACCCAACTAATTTTCATAATTGGTTTTTGAAATTTCTTTATTAAACTTTAGTATGATCTAAATTAAGTGAATGTTTAGAATGTAGAGGGCAATGGCATCCCTTGGGGTTGAAGAAAATGCCAATCAGACACTGCCAAATGAACTTTCCAACATCAGAACAAAATCCCCCATCCACTTTGCAAGGATGCTACCAATCATGTCATATAGATTATGATTTAAAAAAAAAAAATTCTACTTTTATTATCATTTGGATTTTATATAAAATTGGTATAAAGATTAAATACCACTACTATCTATGAATGCTTCTTTTTCTGCAAATTAAAAAGGAATTCTTATCTTAATACATTAATTTAATGATCGGCGACAATACTACACGAAGAAACAAAATGATAATTAAATTTGAGGAAAAGTGCTAACAACTTCTGAACTTTAGAAATGGTAACAGTAACCTCCCTGTAAACTTTTTTTTTTTTTTCTTTAAAACTTTGATGGTAACCGTTCAAATTGAAAGTTTGACATCACGATTGTAACCATTCTTTTTTGCAATCCTCGCTCAGATTTGAATTAAAAATACATTTGGATGGGAGAAAAAGAAGGTATAATATAATGTTTGTTGATGATCAAATTTCGCTAGGTAAATTACCTTCGCTCCACGTGATAATCTACAGTAAATTTGTTTGAGAGCGGAGGAAGACGTGGCCTGCAAGACGAAAAACCTGCACACCGGTGGGGTGCTAGCCACACCGACTCCGATGCTTAAGTTAGAAAATGGAAGTAGAGGGCTAGAGAGTAAGAGAAGAGAGTAGAGAATTCGGGTCCCCTTCTTCAGTGGCAAAGAATGGTATAAATACATGCTCGTGCTCCTAGGGTTTTTAGGGATTCGGAGGCGTTTCGGGACAAACCAAGCTGAACCGAGGCGGCCAGAGGCGGTGGGGACCAAGCGGAGCCGGATGGGCTCTTTGGTCCATTTCTCAGCTCGATTTCTCTCCGATTGTCCTCGTCAGCTCCCTGTACATCGGGGTGGTCTAAAATTGCCTATAACAATGTTTTTTTTTTTTTAAAAAAAAAGTAATTGAAATGGAAAATGGAAAATATTGGAGAAGATTATTTGGAAAGGTGAAATGAGTAGAAGTCCAATAAAAGAGGATAAGCACAAGGATGTGGGTGTAGGGGTTGGACTGACAAGAAAAATGGTAAAAGCCTGCACATAAATCCACTGCTCACTGCCAATGCCATTCAATTTACAAACCCCTTTCCTTTTCCTTTTCCTTTTCCTTTTCTTTTGGACTCTACTCCACTTTCCACATACTTCCATTTCATTTTTCCTCAAACACACACTTTAATGGAAATTTCTCTTTTTTCTCTTTTTATTTATTTATTTTTCTCTTCATCTCAATTTCAAAGCCTTTCAATCAATCTTCATATAGTATTGTCACTTAAAAGCATTTATTTGAATCGTTAGGATTAGACACAGATAAATATAGAACCTTTTTTTTTTCTCTATTTTCATCGGTAGAATGAATATATCTTAACTCATTGAACTATGCTCAAGTTCACTACTAAAAAACTTCATATGATAGAAATAGCCTCTAAATATTACATTATTAACGTGAATTTTGATTCAAACTTAAAGATCTCTTAAAAGAACTAGAGACGTTTTAATCACTTAACTATACTAGTTTTGTTGACTTTTTTGAGATGTATATTAACCAAACACATAACTCATTGGACATTAGTGTGACAAATGGACAATTACACAGTGAATTGATAGAAAGTTAATGTTTAGCATCATTTTACAAAAAGTTTGGAAGAGAGAAAGAGAGGGAGAGAGAAGGGACTTATAATGAGTAAAAGACAACCAAAGGGGGAAGAGAGAGAGAAAGAAAGGGATAATATAATGTTGAATAGTAATTAAAGAGAGTGGATGTCTGGTTTACTTTTAGACAGACAAAGGATGGCTTACAATGCCAGAGGCTTCCCAGACCAAATAATTATATATACATAAACAAAACTCAAAGGCCTTTAAAAACTTTACATAATATATTATAAAACAAAAAAAAAAAAACCCTACAAACTCATCTTCCTTTGTTTGGCTTTGGCCCCTCACACAACAATAATGTTGCAAGCCAATATGCAACTTCTTTGTGATTGCCAAACAATATGCCCTTTAATTACGTATTTATTCACTTTGGACCCTTATTTCTACCCCAATTTTGAATTTTTTTTAAGGGTTTCGATTCTTCGTATCCAATTCTCAAATGGGTACGACGAGTTTTTCCTTTCTAAAATGTGTATTGGGTAGTTATGAATACAACCGGAAGTCAAGAAGATATATAAATGTGTACATATAGAAACCAAAAACTATGATATAGATTAGTTCAAAAATTTAGAGTACGTCAGACACCTATTAGACACAAAATTGAAAGTTTAATGATTTATTATACATTTCTAAAGTTTAGAGACCACATAGGCACAAACTTAAAAATTCAGGGACTGAATTAATTAGTGACTCAACCATTTTTTTAAAAAAAAAATGTTTTTCTTTTGAAAAATAACCACATGGTGAATTTGAATTTATTATTTTGAGCAATTTTTGAATCTTAAAAGAAACGAAAAGTTTTTTTTTTTTTTTTTTTTTTTTTTTGATATGTGTGTGTGTTTTTTTTGGGATGGAATGAAGGAAGAAACACCAATAATTTAGAAGAGACAATGGATAGGGTTTTTTATCCACATAACGCAACGCAAGTGCATATGATGAATGGTTTGCAATAGAGTTGTTTGGTACTCTTGTTTTGTTGGCTTTCTTGTTGTCCAACACTAGTACCATTTTGCAGCTACCCACCATCCACTTGCAAATTAATTAAACTCACCCCCTCCAAAAAAAAAAAAAAAAATCATTTTTGTTTAATTAGTCAACAACAAAATCATACCCAAATTAACCATTCCAATAATGTGGATTAATGTCATAACTAATTAGATAATTAAATTGAAGTGATTTATTTTATTGCTATTTTTTTTTTTTTTCTTTTGAGACACATTAAGTAGGATTTGAATAAAGAAGAAAAACCTAATTGGGTGTGAATTATCACCTAAACTAGAAGATTGTCCAAATGTGAAGGGTAGCAATGGCAACATCATTATGACCAAAAAAGGGTTTTCTTTTTTAGGCCCAAAATGTGATAGTTTGGTTTAAATTATTCAAGATCTCCTGCTCCTTTTCTATGTTATTTTACTATTTTTTTAGTTTACTGTCTAGAGGAAATTTAAAGAGTAATTTTATATGTCACAAAATAAGTTTAAGTAATTGCAAATGTAACAACATTTTGGGAATGTATATATTACAAAGAGAAAAAAAAACACCCCGGTCCATAAGTGAAGGTGGTTTCTTATCCCTCCTAACCTCTTGGTCGAGAGAACATGTCAATTACCGCTGAGCTATGTTCGCTTTGGCATGTCTATTCATGATAGATGACTATTAGTTTATCAACGCTTGAAAGTAACATATCATTGATATAGCACCGTAAAAGAAATTTTGTGCAAATGTCTAAATAATTCTATTGCTCTATTTTACAAATATATGGTAAATGTGAATGACCAACCCACTAAAATTTCTCTAAGACCCCGTTTGATAACCATTTGATTTTTTATTTTTGATTTTTAAAACTATGCTTGTTTTCTCCTAAATTCTCTACCATGGTTTTCATCCTAGTTAAGGTTGCATTTGAATTCCTAGCCAAATTTTAAAAACAAAAACAAGTTTTTGAAAATTACTTTTTTAAAAAAAAAAAAAAATTGGACTTGGTTTTTGAAAACAAAGTAGAAGATTGATACTAAAACCAAGAAACTTATAGGTGGAAGTATGCGTGTATAAGCTTAATTTTCAAAAATAAAAAACTAAAAACCAAATGGTTATCAAACGAGACCTAAATTTTAGGTTTTCAAGCTATTTTCTTAGAGAATGGCCTCTAAGTGATGTTTTACTAGCAAAAGTGAGTTGATTTAAGGCAGTCAACTTTAAAAATTCCTTTTACCTTTACTTCCTATTTTGTTTAATTAAAAAGAATGAAGTTTTAATTGAAGGATTATGGTCGCTACATTTAAAAAAAGTAGCAATAATAACACAATTTTCCTTTTTTCTTCTTTGGGTATAGAGTCATAGCGCTTGGTTTAATCAATCTCAAACTAGTTTGTATGCATAAAAATAACCCAAAATGTGTTACTTTTTAACATTTTCTTTAAATCTCTACAATGCTATAATGTAATGTTCCCTTCATAATGTAGCCTACATAGTTTCATTTTTTTTTTTCAAATTTTGACTAGTTATGATTTATGACGAATGTTATTCTTAATTATAAACTCATGGTATATTTTCCCCTCCTGATCAGTTTAAGTCTTTGGTTCCAATTAAAAATTTTATGCAATAGGAGAGTTGTAATAATAAATGGGTTAATTTACAAGTTTAGTCCTTAAACTTTAAGGATTTATGTCAATTTGATCCCTGGACTTTAAAAAATGTCTAATAGATTCTTAAACTTTCAATTTTGTGTCTCTAATAGATTCCGACATATTCAAGATTTTTTAACAATTAATCAATCTATTAGATATAAAATTGAATTTTAACTTCCAGTTTTGTATCTAGTAGGCTCGGGAATTTTAAAAAATGTCGAATAGGTCAACGACTCATTAAACGTAAAATTAAAGGTTGAAGAATCTATCGGACACAAAAGTAAAACCTTAAGAACCTACTAAATAAATGCTATATAATTCAGGGACCAAATTGGACTGAACTTGTAATTAAAACCTAATAAATTATTGGGAATTCTTTCATATGTAAAAATTTGCATATAAAATAGAGAAGGAAGATAGATGGGGCTGGCACCAACTAAGGAAAAAAAAACACACAAAAAAATGTGTAAGTGTAAGTGTAAGTGTAACATGTAGTGTTGGACGCGCATGCAAAAGAAATGCATGAGGGACAAAACCATATAACTAAAACCAATAGTAATAATATAATCTATAGTATTATTATTATTATTTAATTAATCAAATTAATTAATACTCTCTTTTTATGTGTAGAGTAATTATGAGTTTTTATAATATCCAAAAACAGAAGAGCCCCAAAAGGCCAAAGCAGTAAAGAGGGAATGGCCAGAGAAAGGCCAAATTTTGGGGATTGGGGAAGTGAAAGTTTTTCAAATTTAACTTTTTTTTTTTTTTTTTTTTTTTTTTTTTTTTTTTTTTTTTTTTAAGTTCAAATTATTTTTCCTGCAATCCAGGCAATGGAACCAACAATAAAATAATACCACACAACATTATGTTAAACTAATGATTCAATCTGACACAAAGCCTGGTCAAAATAATGCTTCCAAATGCCTCATTATAAACAATACATCTTATTCATTTCTTTCTTTCTGTCTGTCTTTAAGCATAAATAAATAAATAAATAAAAGAAGAATTCATTTTAAATGAGTTAACAAAACTAAGTGCTTACAAACCTAATAGATTCAAATTTAAGCCTAATAGCTTGATTTTAAACCAAAGTATCGTCTTTTCGCATAAGGCTTGTAGTAATAATCGAAAGGTATGTGGTTCAAATGCTCTCACCCCACATGTTGTCAAAAAAAAGAAAAAGTGACTTAAGAAACAAACCCCAAGAATTCTTCCCTTAATCAACAATTATACAAAATTAATTGTTTTGTTTCCATTACTAATTAGAATCATCAAAGCAATGGGTTTCTTCCATCCATATTTTTCAAATTATCCATTTTGAATCTAAACTCACATAGTTAATAGTTAATATTTCAATAGGGATATACATTATTACCATTACTCATAAAACCCACAACTAGTTTCCTCCCTTTCAACCAATGTTAATAAAACTTTAGTCACACCCTCTCAACAAACACATCAAATTTTCATACATACCCAAAATTTTACAAAAACTTAAAAAGAGTAAATTTGAAGAGAGAGTAGTAAACAAAAGTTTTTTTTTTTTTTTTTTTTTTTTTTTTGGAATAAAAAAAGAATAATAAGTGAAGAAGCATGGGATGGAGAGTGGGGACAGAATGGTTGGAGAAGGTGAAAATGGAGGATATGGGGAAGGGGGAAAGGAGCGTGTGAAATTTAAATCAAATGTTTCCTTTGAATACAGCAACTTTGTCTACTAACCGATCCTCTCTCACCCAACACTTTCATAACCCTTAACCCCCACATGTTCTTTCCCTTCTCCTTCTTTTTACCACAATACTTGGTTGCATATACCGAACGTTCGAATATTGAAACCTTTCTCATTTTCTACATTTCTCTCTCGAGAACTGCATATCGATGTCTAGAGATCTCCCTTCATACCCTATTAAAATCTTGACAACTAAGAAAGAGAAAGGTAGAAAATGAGAAAACTTTTTTTTTATCTCTCCTGATTGTCAACATTTTAATGGTGGCACATAGAGAGATCTCTACATACCGGTATGCAGTCAAGTTTTTTTTTCTTCCAAATTTTAGTGTATTGTATAGAGAGATACCTACACACTGGTGTGCAATGAAGCATTTGTTATTGTTTTTAATTCAATCATCAACTCTCTTGTTGCACAAACCTCAATATCCCATTGCCCTTTGCCCCATTATCTCCCCCATACTTTTCCTTACTTTCTTCATTAATTAAACCCTTTTAACTTCTCTCAATGGAGGGGCTTTAAAAAATAAACCCCCCATATCTTAATGTCTACCATTATATTACTGCTTTTTTTTTTTTTTTCTCTTGTTAGAAGAATGGACAACAAAGGGACTTGTGTCCATACTTTCTTCTTCAAAAAGTTTGCATCTTTGGACAAACAAACAAAATCCATACTATCATTTTGGTTTTTAAAATAAGTTTCATATATATATATTTATATATGTTCAACACATCCATCACTAGCTAAAAGTTGTAAACCTTTTTGGCAACTTTGGTTTTTTTTTTTCTTTTTTCATGAATAATGTCTTTATGTTGATCTTGAGAGAATGTTTGTGTGCCTTTCTCTATACATTTTCTCTCCATTTAATTATTGCATTATATTTAGTTATAATGGCTGGTATGTATTGATGTAATGTTTAATGAAGTTATAAATATATACCAATGCACGTATTAGTTTAAGAAGTTGAAGTGAACTGAGAATTTAGTTAGAGAGAGAAAATGTGCAATGAAAAGATTGCAAAGATTACGAGTTGAAAGAAATTAGTTAGAGATAATTTAGCAAAAAGATAAAATGTATGTTCATGTTGTTAAAAAATAATATATTTGGTGGTTCAAACATCTCTATCTCTCTCTTGAAGAGACGTAATTACGAATATTCACTTATTATTCAGGATAAACATCAACTTTCTAGTGAAAAAAAAAAAAAAAGAATAACAACATGTGTGGTAAGGATTCCAGACAAGTCTCCCCTTGATGCAATGAGATGAAAAACCCTAATTAATCTACAATCATATTATAATCTTATTTAGCATATATAAATAGTGGTTGCTTCAACCTTAGTTTTTTAAGTGCATTATCCTATTAAAAAGGCTGATTATCTTTTTTGGTGGCGATGAATCAGTCAACCATAAAATTGTTTTCTAAAAGAAAGATTCTAAAGTCCACAATTTTCTTAATGCCAAAGTATTCCTTTTTCCATATGTTTATTAATGAATGGGAGTGAGAGATCAGAAGTGCAAAAATTCCATTGTAGATACTCACCAACATCATCCCTCTGATGTAATGATACTCTCATGTGTGAACCAAACAAAATTCTTAAATTTGATCACAAATTCTTAAGGAAAAAATAAATAAATAAATAACATCAGCTGGGATTTTGAGAGAAAAGAGAACCCCCAAAGGTTTTCCTCAGTAATGGGTCAAAGGAAATGTGGCACATTCTTATATGTACTGTGTACTGACAAAACAGAAGGGGGATTATTATCATAAAAAAGGAGCAGATGGGGCTCAAAGTTTTGTTAAAATAAAAGTTGGGTTTTTCACAAAATGTGTAAAAACTAAAAAAAAACATAATCTTTGTGGTGGTGGTGGTGGTGTAAATTAAAAAGCTTTGTAGAGAGAAAGAGAGAGAGAAATGGTGGTCCACGCGTGCCAAGGGTCTATAAGGGTGTGTGTGAAGGTGGGCGTACGAGCGTGGCGAGGTACTCGCAGTCACGTGCGAGGAGGTTTATATAAACGCATGAGGAGTGGACGCACTGAGAAAGGGGAAGGAAAGAGAGGGAGTGAGTGGCCTTAGGCAGAAAAGGGTGTGGCCTTTCATTATTTTGTATTGTTCTGTGACACTTGTATTGTATAGGTTGGGGAGCATAGAGACAGAGAACAAGAACAAATAGATTCTTTAGTTTTCAGAAACCCCTTTTGATTTGTGACCAACAAACAATATAGGGATAGTGGGAATTAGGAAACAATCACTTGGGGGGTGAGGGAAAGCTTCTTCAGATACCCAATAGCCATGGAGGTTGAGAATGAAATGAGGCAATCCAAGTTCAGAAGGATTTGTGTGTTTTGTGGGAGTAGTCAGGGCAGGAAAAGTAGCTACCAGGATGCTGCCATTGAGCTCGGCAAGGAATTGGTATTCTTTTTTTTTGGGATTTCTTCTGTTCTTTCTCTCTTCTCTTTTCCCTTTTTTTTCTTCTTGGGGTTCAAGAAATCTCAACCAATCTTTGTTTTTCATGGCTTTTCTCCACTTGGGTTTTCTTGAAAGTGAGTGTTTCTTCAATCTTTTTCTGGGGTTTTCTTTCTCTGCCTGTGAATGTGGCTCTTTATCTCTCTCGGGCTGTGTTTTTTCCTTTTCTTTATCAGGAATCATTTACTTTCTTTTTGTCAATTTATTTTTCTCATTGTCCTAAAATGGTTGTTTTTATTCTTGCCATATTCGTCCCCTCCTCTCTTTCTTTTGATGTCTATTCTGATTCCTCTGTTTTGTGTCATAAGCTGTCAATCAAAACCCCCTTTAGTTTTCTTTCGTTTTGTTTTTTCTCTGCCATTAAAATGCCTTGAACCGAGCTTTTCTTTTTATTTTTTTGGCTACAAACTACCCCCCTGCCCATCCCTTTTCTTTTTGGAATTTTCCTATCCTTTTGTTGATGTGGCTTTGATTTTTGAAGGTTTCGAGGAGCATAAATCTGGTGTATGGAGGAGGAAGCATAGGGCTAATGGGCTTGGTTTCTCAAGCCGTTCATGATGGCGGAGGGCATGTCATTGGGTAAGCTTGAGACTAGTTTTTCTCTTTTAAAATATTGAAAACGCCACTGAAAAAGTAAAAGACAAGAATGAGTGATTAAGGAAGGGGAAAATTATTGAGTCCGTTCTGTTTTTAGGCCTTGATTTTCTATATAAATAAATAACTAATTTTTTTGTCTTCTTGTTGTTTTTCTCTCTACAGAGTCATTCCCAAGACGCTCATGCCTCGAGAGGTATGTCTGCTACTGCTAGAAAACATGCTTAACCTTTTCAAATTATACCAAATATAGATTGAATATAGCCTTTATTACCTCACTTTTCTTTTCTCTGAGCTGCTGTGTAGAAATGGAAACTCTCACCATTTTTCTTTTTCTCTTTTCTGCTTCAAGCCACTACTTTCTTCTTCTTCTTCTTCTTCTTCTTCCCCTTCTCACTGATTTAACTCCTCCATTAATGTGTCTTCTCTTGCTATTTTCCAAGTGGTTCTCAAGAGGGCTGTCTCTTTTGTGGGCACTTGGCCTTATCTATGCACCACTTAACTTGGCTGTTTGGCACCAATCAAATGGTTGGCTACAGTTAGAGACATAAATATTTGGGGATCTTCCGTTTACTATTTGAATGATTCCATGTCAGCTTCCTCCGCATCAGTTGAGCTATGAGCATTTGTTTCATTGTTTTTTATTCCTTGGTCTTTTCCTACTAGTGAACATTTTCTTTTGTTTTATCTCCTTGTGAGCTTGAAATATTGTGGCTAGGGAATATCTGACCAAGAAATTATTCCTGCAATACTCATCATTACTTTACTGCAAAACTCTCTCTTTCTCTCTCTCTCTCCTTCTCCCCCTCTCTTTCTCTCTCCATTAAACTTTTTTTTGTGCCATGTTTTTTTCCTTTTGCAGCTAACTGGTGAAACAGTGGGGGAAGTGAAGGCAGTGGCAGATATGCACCAAAGGAAGGCGGAGATGGCTAAGCATTCAGATGCTTTTATTGCCTTGCCTGGTTAGTACAAATCCCACACCTCTTCCTCTTGCACAGCACTAAAGCATATTTGTAAAACATAATGCTTCTCTGGTCTTTCTATTTTCCTGCTTATCAGAGCATTTAAGACTTGGCCAAATCTCTTACTTTCCAATAACCGCCAAAACCCTTCTTTAATTTCATCTCTGTGTGAAAATTTATGTCAAAGTGGATAAAAACATTAACTGCAAAATGAATGATACTCTTCATTCTTTGCTTTTGGATTTAGCTTCTCTCTTGAAAAGTTTGGCTGAATATCCTTGTGCAAAGAGAGTAAAGAAATGAGGGGGAAAAAAAAGGAAAAAAAGAAGACTCATTTTGCTTTCGGTGCCAGCACTTTTTATGGTATTTTGTCCAGTGAAAGCTTTAGTTCAGTCCTTTTCTAGAATTGAAGCAAAGAATTTGTATTTTCTTTTCTTTTGTTTTCCATTTTTTCTTTTCTTCAAGTCAAACTGAACGTTATCTTTTACTTCAATGGCTTCTGTTTGGCTTTAGGGTCTTTTGCTTGCCTGTCATAATTACTCATCAACAACTCCTCACGAACCCCAAGACACAATGATTATTGTGTAGCCTTTCAAACCCTAACTCTTGACTAATGACCCATCAACATCTTACACTGAAAAATAGATTCACTGAAATGCTCCAATCTCTGTGATAGAATACTCTTGCTTTCCCACAATGTTTCTTACAGTTCCAAGTTTTATTCTGGTTATATTTAGCTTAACAAAAAGTGCACTCATTTTGCCAAATTGTTTCCCTCTCTCCAGAGGGGTAATATTCTTCAATAAATTATTCATCATCTCCTTTAAAGATGTGTGTTTCAGATGGAATGGCCTAGTAAAAAATGCCATTACTTTGCCTGCAAAATATTTTCTCTGCTGAGTTCTTATGTGGGGGAGAGATTATTCGGATTTGGAAGCGACATCCAGGATAACTATTAGATGCATGATAATATTCGATGTCTCAACCATGCATCTAATTGTCATGATAGTCATATTGAATAATTTTTAAAAAAATTTTTTGGAAAACTTCCCACATTAATTCTGGGGACAGCTAAAAAGGTGAACAACTGGATGATTGGACCCATTAGATTGTCAAAGCACACTGCAACCAAATGTATACTGAAAGTCATGACTAGAAGATTGGATTATCCTGTATATGTATATTCTTGTAAATTCTTGTGCTGAAATTGCTATGAAGAAAAAACTTTCAATATCATATACAACTCTTATGTTGGTAAATAATTCAGAAGCTGTGTTTCTTTTCAAAAATAAAAAATAAAAAATTCAGAAGCTGTGTTTTTGTTGTAAAGTATACTTAATTAACTTCAAACTCTTACTTGATTATAGATAATGAAGTATTTAAATGTTTACTGCAGGTGGTTATGGAACTCTAGAGGAGTTGCTTGAAGTAATAACTTGGGCCCAGCTTGGAATTCATGATAAACCTGTAAACTACCCTTCTCTGCAAATTTTTGTCCAAATCATGTTGATACTCTTTTTGTGAATGGCAATCAATTTTAGAACAACACTTTTCTCTGGCTGAGGAATTGACTCAGAGTACAATAAATATCAAATTTTGCAGGTGGGTTTGCTGAATGTTGATGGATACTACAATTCTTTGCTGTCATTTATTGACAAAGCTGTGGAAGAGGGATTCATCAGTCCAAGTGCACGTGAAATAATCTTATCCGCTCCAACGGCGAAGGAGCTGATGATGAAATTGGAGGTATTTCTTCACCTTCCAACTAGTTTCTTCCCAAATCATTTACATTGCTTTAATATCTGCAAGGAGTTGGTATTCTGCTCTCTTCTCTGTTTCTTGGATTCAATGAAAATAAAGTTTCAAGAGGAAAGGAAACAGGGAGGCTCTGTGTTTCTGTGATGTCTAATGGTAGCTGTTGATTGTGTTGTAGGATTATGCCCCTTGTCATGAAAGAGTTGCTTCGAAGTTGAACTGGGAAATAGAGCAGCTTGGCTATCTCTAGAAAGGATATAGAATGGGATAAGGAAGAAAGAAAGAAAGATGGAATCTGAATTTTGAAGCTCTAAATTTCTATTTTGGGGGATTCTTTTTTGTAAATTACTGCAAATTGACCTCAGTAAATGAAGTTTGTTATATTTCCTTCTCCATGAAACACTAATTTCCTTTTGAAAAATTGTAAGTAAATGAGGTTGATGAAGTTTCCCCTCTGAAAATGGGCTACTCTACTAACTTTTGAGAGAAACAAAGAGAAAAAGGAAAAACAAAAACAAAAATACTTGCAAGTGGTTTCATCAATTATTGTTCTCTCCATGTCTGTCTTTCTAAGCTAACAGGAAACCTCCATTATCTTATCATTTCATATCCATCTGGGCATTGGTAAGAAATTCTCTTTACTGAATTGAGAGATATTTTGTTGTTTCAGATTGGAACATGAACATGTCAGTTCCCAACTTCCAAATGGTCTTGTCAACTGGAAAATCATGACATCAACACATCACTCATTTAAAATGGTCATATAAATAGATCAAACTCACATCAAATGACTCTCTCTAATCTTCTTTTGACTTGAGAAATGTCCAGAGTGGACATTAAAAACAGTAGTCCACTAAGAGAGATTTAGGTGGCAGTTAACAGAGAAGAGAATGAGGAGGGGGCCAATAAGCCTAACAATGCATTACCTGTTTACATGTATCTGTTTGTTGTTGAGAGTTCTTAGATGTAGACAACAGATAAAGAGAGAGCTTACAAGGTCTATAGTGTTGGGTGGGAGAGGCAATTGGTGGGGGTAGGGGGCTCTTATCTGTACCCTTGGATTAGAGGAACAAGTGGTGGGATTCATCTATTTCAGACAAATGGGATTCTGACATCTGTCATGGTGGGACATGTCAGCAAAATGGCCTCCAACAAATCTCTTGGAGACATGGGGAAGTGGGTTGGAGCCAATAACATGGCGACAACTGTCGGTGGTGTGGCTCATGTCAGCACATCAAACAAAATGGATGATTGGGCAAGTAGATGTGGAATGTTAGATGGGAAGGCCATCAAAGGAAAGTGTCCCAGTTACCTTTTTAACACTTTGCCGGTGGTTGATTTTCACTATCGTTTTATCCACAAATTAATTGTACAAAAAAAAAGGCTTGGGACAAGCATAAAGTTTGTTCACAAGTCATTTCAGTAGCGCTTTCATATTTGATTGATTCCCAGCTTCCTAAGGCGCAAAGCTGATAAGAGAACACCAAAAGAGATGGGATAGAAGTAAATTCATGGAATGTGTAATATCTTTTGTTATTCATTTACAATTATTTTTTATGATCCATAATATTCGAGAATCTTGTTTTTCAGTCATGCTTTTACTATTCTTGATTGTAATTTATGTATATGCCAATCCAATCAAATAAAGTTTTCTCCTCTAAGAATGGCTATAGCCGTATTTGCTCAGCACTACATTTTTATGTGATCAACTAAATTATTGTGTTGAGCTGGCATGATTATTCATGAATCTATTAAACAATTACATATAGATGAATTCAGTCAATTAATATCACAATCAACTAATAACTAAACTACATTAATTAATATAAACTAATGGACTTTGAGACTCAAGTTATCATACAATCAAGGGAGCTAACTCAAGGAGGAGCCAACGAAAAGAAATGTCAAAAGACCAAAACTTTGGCTCAAATTCAATCTTAAAAACAGAACTGTCAACTTCATAAATATTTTCCCCCAAAAAGGAAGGAAAAGTTGGGATAAAATAGAGATATTAATCCAAAAAAAAGAGTGATAAGAAGTGGGTAAAGAAAATGAATAAACCTATTTGTGGATCTATCTAAATCAAAAGCCATAAATTTGGTGTGTTGATGTGGATCATCAAAAAGGTTTTGAGGGAGAAAGTTTTCATATAAAGAACTGTAAGGAAATGCCATAATATCTTATTGCTGAACATGTCAGTCAACAATGTTATGATGATCCATGTTACCTTCATTTTCAATCTCAATCTCATTCATTGTCTTACAGTTTGCACGGTTACTAAGACTTTATTAAGGCCCAAATTCTCAAAAGTTCACAAGCAAACCCATGAAGATGAAGGCCCAAGTTTTTGGTAGTTGAAGGATTCTGAATTCAGGTAGCTGTTGTATGTTCCCTATCACTCTTGTCTCTTTCCTTCACCCAACCCCATGAAGAAGAAGAAGAAGAAGAAGAACAAACATCAAAGCCAGCTCCACAAAACCAACATGTTACTCCAAAGCAATTTCCAGTCAGTCACAAACTGCAAAAAGGAACATGGTTTATTTCAAATACCATATTGTTGCAACAGTCAATTCAATATTAACTTAAACACTACTCCATAGAAATTAAAGAATGGGTAGTATTTCACAATGGTTTTCTCATTCTTCAGAAAATAAAGACTGTAATATTCCAAATCAAATCAATATAACCAATGTAACAATGATGTTTCAACTTCTTGCTACAGTTGCTTTGAAGCTTTGTTCAATCCCCCAAGTTGTTTTGCTTTCACACATCGCTAAGTGAAAGCTTCATTTCTTAACCAGCTTTGCCTCTAACAACTTCCATAGACCTAACTTTTCTTTTTCTTATTATAAGTAGCAAACATGTTTCAAACACAACATCCCAAGTGAAGGCAAACAGAAATTCAAAATGGCAATCCTAAGAAATGGTTCTCACCTAGGTTTGCTGTTTCTCCTCACATTCTTTGTTGGGTCTCTCCCTTTTTTGGCTGAATCAGCAGTCAAGAAGTACCAATTTGATGTGGGGTTTTTCTCTTTTTTCTCACTTTATGATATGAGATGGGAAAATTTCCCATCATTAACATTACTACATTGACACAATTCACAAATGTAATGGACTTTTTTCTTTTCTCTCTGTTTCTTGGGGATTCAGATTCAAGTGAAGAATGTGAGCAGGCTATGCAATGCGAAACCAATCGTGACGGTGAATGGAATGTTCCCAGGGCCGACGATATATGTTCGGGAAGGCGATCGGGTTCTGATAAATGTCACAAACCATGCACAATATAACATGTCAATTCACTGGTATGAACATATATATGAATGCATCTTTGAAATGAGAAGATGAGTGTTGAAATGGTAATGTGTATGTGTTTTATGAGAATGCAGGCATGGGTTGAAACAACAGAGAAATGGTTGGGCAGATGGACCAGCTTATATCACACAGTGTCCGATTAAGACAGGCAATAGCTACACTTATGACATTACTGTCACAGGACAACGTGGGACTTTGTGGTGGCATGCCCACATTTTGTGGCTAAGAGCCACAGTTTATGGGGCTTTTGTTATCATGCCTAAACCAGGAACTCCATTCCCATTTCCTCAACCATCTATGGAGGCTAATATTGTCTTAGGTTGCTCTCTCTCTCTCTTTTCTTTTTGCTTTCCAAAAAGATAGAAGAAATGAGAAATGAAATTAAAATCAAGACCAAAGGGTTTACTTGATGCTTTTGACTTTCTGTTTTGAAAATAATGTCTTCTTTTCAATCATTTCCTTTATTTGTAATACCTTTTTTTTTTAGAAAAAAAAAACTCTAACCAAATTTTGAAAACTGAAAAATGATTCCCCTTTTAAGTTAAACCTAGATCAAAATTTAAGAAAACAAAAACATGCTTTTGAAAAAACTACGGTTCCATTTGATAACCATTTGGTTTTTGGTTTTTGGTTTTTGAAAATTAAGCTTAATACACTTCATGCACCTACAAGTTTCTTTGTTTTGTTATCTAACTCCTTCCCATGTTTTAAAAAACCAAGTCAAATTTTGAAAACTAGAAAAAATAGTTTCCAAAAACTTGTTTTTGTTTTTGAAATTAGGCTAAGAACTCAAGTGTGCCTTTAACAAGGATGAAACCATTGTAAGGAAATTGGATGAAAATAGGCATAATTCTCAAAAACCAAATGGTTATCATCAAATGGGGCCTACATTTTTCTAACGTTTGAAATTTTGTTTAATTCAGAACACTGAAGAATTTTCAAAAACAGAGATACAAAAAAGAACCCATAAACAAGTCTGTAATTTTCAATACTCCACTTCTCATTTCTTAAATTTGACAAAAGAGATTTCAAAAGATATTCTCCAAAGATCCAAACGAAAAAAAAAAAAAGAGATGATAGAGAACATACAGCTTTTAAAAACAAATGAGATCAAATATTTTTCTCATACTTGCTTTTACTTTACTCATTTTAAACATCGACAATTGATGTAACCAGCAAATCTGTAACATTCATGAAACAGGAGAATGGTGGAACTCAGATGTTGAAACCATCGTCAATCAAGCCAACAAATTGGGACTCCCTCCCCAAGCCTCCGATGCCCACACCATCAACGGAAAACCAGGCCCTCTCTTCCCCTGCTCCGAAAAACGTATTTTTTTTCCTTTTCTCTCCAAAATTTCTAGTACTATGGTAGCACGAAAAAATTTGTAGTACTAGCTCAACAAACGAACTAGTACTAGAAATCTTTCCCCATTCATAACACACACACAAACAATCTTTGAATTCCCATTCCTGATTCTTCTTCATTGATTACCATTTTCAGACACATACGCATTGGAAGTTGAGTCCGGAAAAACATACCTGTTAAGGATCGTCAATGCTGCGCTCAATGACGAGCTCTTCTTCGCCATCGCCGGCCACTCCCTCACCGTCGTGGAAATCGACGCCGTCTACACAAAGCCCTTCACGACCTCCGCCATTCTCATAGCTCCCGGCCAGACCACCAACGTTCTGGTTAAGGCTGATCAAGCGCCCAGCCGGTACTTCATGGCCGCCCGCCCCTTTATGGATGCTCCAATTCCCGTCGACAACAAGACCGTCACTGCCATTCTTCAATACAAAGGAATTCCCACCACAATCCTTCCTTCTCTTCCCACTCTGCCTCTTCCCAACGACACCAATTTTGCTCTGTCCTATAACGGCAAGCTCAAAAGCTTGAACACCCCTCTGTTTCCGGCGAACGTCCCGATCAAAATCGACAGGCATCTCTTTTACACGATCGGTTTGGGAGCAAACCCATGTGCCAGTTGTTTGAATGGAACGAAATTGACGGCTTCTTTGAACAACATCACCTTTGTGATGCCGAAAACAGGGCTTTTGCAGGCTCATTACTTCAACATCCCTGGTGTCTTCACCGCCGACTTTCCTGACCGACCGGCGAAGCCGTTTAACTACACCGGTGCGCCGTTGACGGCGAATTTGGGGACGTCTTTAGGGACGAGGCTGAGTAAGGTGGCGTTTAACTCGACGGTCGAGTTGGTGTTGCAGGACACGAATCTGTTGACTGTTGAGTCGCATCCGTTTCATCTCCATGGCTACAATTTCTTCGTGGTCGGTACTGGAATTGGCAACTTCGATCCCAAGAATGATCCTTTGAAATATAACTTGATCGATCCTCCTGAAAGGAACACGGTCGGCGTCCCGACCGGCGGTTGGGCTGCTATCAGACTCAGAGCTGATAATCCAGGTGATCACAATCAATCAATCAACTTTTCATCCTACTTATTAAAATAACTAAATTTGAATTTGAGACATTTTAATTCCTAAAACTTTCCCAATTTAATGATGGATTTAGGGGTTTGGTTCATGCATTGTCACCTGGAGCTGCACACCATGTGGGGATTGAAGATGGCATTCGTGGTTGAGAACGGAAAAACAGCTGAAGAATCAATTCTGCCGCCGCCGGCTGACCTTCCACCGTGCTAGTGCTTTAGATAGCAGCTTCTTCCTTGACGGCTCTAAACTCATTTTTCAATTTCCACTTCACTGTATTTTAATTCTGTATCTGCAAAAAAACAACTGATGATTGTGTGAACAAGATATACCAAATTTTACTTTTCTCAACCATTCTTTTCCATTGTGATGATGATTATTCATCCCTATACAATGGGGAACCAAACTTTGAAATTACACAGACAAATACGTTTCCAAGTAAGCAGAGTGCCCTTTTCTTTCAATTTCAAAGTATAAGAGTATTGATTCATTGATCATAAATATAATTAGTCCACTGTTGCATCATCTAAATATAGACATCTCATTTCTAATCATCCTTTTTTCAAGCTTTTTGTTCCTTTACAAAATTACACCAAAGGCCCTTTGATTTGAAGCTTCCAGATTATATGCTGTGGGGCAATTGGAGATGAAATAGTTACAAACTACTGTGGAACAATAGTATCTGTTAGGGGTGTTTAGATGATCACTGGAGTTCACAAAAACCGATAGAAGCCGACCAATCGACCGACGACCGGTCGGTTAGCGTCGCCAACCTTTCAAAAACCGATGAAAACCGACCAACGAGAACCGACATGTAGGTAGTCGGCATCGGTTTTAGCTCAAAACTGACACCAACCATCCGATGAACACCTGTGAACAAAACGTTTTTTTATAATTAAATAAATGATAAGAAAGAAAGAAAAAACAAAAAGAAAGTAGTGGTTTTAGTTTGGTCCAAGCCCATTAAAAGGTCTAGAGCCCATAGGTTTTGCATATTGGAAAGCAGGTCTACTGAATAGGGTCGTTAAAATTTTTGGGCTATGATGGTATGGTAACCACCAGATTTTAGCCTTTTTCCCATTACTATCTTCCAACTGCCCCACTCTATGAATATGTTATCAAAATAATGTAAGAGCCAACTTAATTTAATTCATTTATTAAAACAATAGTAATATTACATGGCTTTAAATTAAAAATGTGGTTGAAGTTGGATGAAATACAAGTTGTCAACATATTTCAAAAAAAAAAAAAAAAAAAAAAAAAAAATTGTCAACACGAGTATAGTCTAACGAATTAAGACACCTACTCTTTTCTTTGAGGTTGAAGTTTATATCCTCACTCACATATTTGTTGTACTAAAAAAGAAAAAGATGAAATATAAATTAGTGCCTTGTAACGTTAACAGTAAAATTAATTATCACTTTGAACTTTAAAAATTTTAATGATCGGTTTTTTTTACAAGTTTTATGAGCCATCTAACAAAATGAGATGTCCGAAAACTATCATTGCAACATTCGCTAGTCATACAATGTTTTTTTTTTTTTTGAGTTCATTATTTAGATGCTAGGAGATTCAAACCTCTAACTTTTTGGTTGAAGGTACATGTCACTTACTGTTGTGATGTGTTCACTTTTGCTCCTACCATGTAATTATAAAAAGAACTAGGGTAAAATACCTTTTTGGTCCCTCATGTTTCGGACTAGTTTCTAATAGGTCCCTAGGTTTCAAAATCGAACAATCAAGTCCCTACTGTTTATGAAATAGTTCTATTAAGTCCCTACTCCGTTAATTTTTTAACTGAGGGCTGACGTGGCACCGTTTAGGAATAAAATAATAATTTTTCAAATTAAAATAATAATAAAATAAATTTAATTAATAAAAAGAAAAATAGTTAAAAAAGAAAAAGAAAAAGAAAAAAAATACCTTCTCTCCCCGATTCCCTTTTCCCTTCTTCTGCTTCTCTCTCCCTCCTCTTCCCTTCCTCTCCTTCGTCTTCCCCTCCTTCAATCCTCCTCCGGCGACCCGTCACTATCTCTCGCCGTTACCGGCGACGACCACCGCCACCATCACTCGCCGTTTCCGGCAACGACCACCGCCACCATTTTTTTTTTCAAACTGATAATTCCTATTTCCATTTTCCACCATTTCCTTCCCTTTCTCCTTCACAATCACAACCACTATTTCTCAAAACAGACCCACTATTTCTCTGCAAGGGATGGGACTTTCCGGCTACATTTCGCCGTCGTCGGACTTAGGAGCTTGACGGGTTTGTACTTGCATGTCGGCTGATTTAGCAGGGGGTTTTTCTTGATTTTGAAGAAGAAGAATTTTGGGGGGGGGGGGGGGTTGGTTTCAAAGAAGGTGGTTGAGATTAGAGGTAGGGGAGAGGAGGAGGAGGAGAGTGTGGTGGTGGAGGGCGGCGGCGACGACAAGGACTACAACGGCGGCGGCTGGGTTAGATTTAGGTGGGGTGGGGGTGGGGGTGGGTTCATTTGAAGAAGAAGACGAAGAAGAAGAAGCAGCTCCGGTGGTGGGACGGCGGTGGTAAAGAAAAGAAGAAGAAATTGAACTATTTTCGGGGGGTGAGGGAGGGATGAGCTCGCCGGAGAAGAAAAGGGTTTTTCCGGGGAGGGGCCACGGGTGAGAAAAGGGGGAGGGGAAGGAAAGGGGAGAGAGAGATATTTTTTCTTTTTTTTTTTTAAACAATTTTTCTTTTTATTAATTAAATTTATTTTATTATTATTTTAATTTGAAAAATTATTAATTTATTCCTAAACGGTGCCACGTCAGCCCTCAGTTAAAAAATTAACGGAGTAGGGACCCAATAGAACTATTTCATAAACAGTAGGGACTTGATTGTTCGATTTTGAAACCTAGGGACCTATTAGAAACTAGTCCGAAACATGAGGGACCAAAAAGGTATTTTACCCAAAGAACTAGTTAGGAAAAAAAGCCACATTGAAAACTAAATAAACAAATATTAAAAACACACTTTCATCATTCTTGTCAAACACAATCACCATTTACGTTGTCTTTTTCCTTTTTGAGGTCAACAACATTTGGGTGAAGGGATTCGAATCTCAGATGTCTTGATCAATGGTACATGTCAGATACTATTGAACTATGAACATCACCGTTCACGTCTCTTGATCATTAATCAACTATCTCAATCATATTTGAAATTTACAAAATGAAAAGAATTTGTTTTCAAGCGCTGATTCTCAACCATACGTTACAACTTACTATCCATTGGATACAATTTGGATCTTAGTTTGATTTTTAATTATATTTGTTGGTATTTCTAATTCAATAAAAGTGGCACATCAAGCAAAGCAAGTCTTCTGGCATAAAACTTCTAAATACTAACAGACAAAATGGGGAAAGTTGTTTCTTTTTTTTCCACAAACAACAAAAGTCACACATGAGAGAGATGGGAGTGGGAGAAACAGGGAAAAGGGTTAAAAAGACTTTATAAACTTTTGGAGACTTGTCATCAAAGTTAATGATGCCAATTTACACTTTATAATGGACAAAATCATAGCGTTGAAATGGGTCGTCAAAGCTGATGACAAGTTTAAAGCAAGTTTAGTCATTTACATCCCCCCTAACCCGTTGTCAAACCATTTCTAAATTCTAACCAAACATAACAAACACTTCTACAAAAATTCATTAATGTGGATTGAACAACTTCAAATACCCAAAAAAACACGTTGCTTTTTCTGCACCATAGTTCACATAGGTGGGGCAAGTATTTGAACTTGACCTCTTAGTCGATCATTTGTGTCTTAACCAGTTTATAGGTATGAAGCTTCATAATCTCACAAGCAACACCGGGTCGAACTTTCAAATCCCACCTCTCAAATTATACAATATATACTTCTGTAATATCCAAATCCATGTTATATAACTTAAATTTCTATATAACTCATTCATCTATTCAATTTAAATGCAGATATAGACTATACCAACATAGATTTCCAACTTCACAAATCCAGATCTCCTTAATAACTTTAAGACTGACCCCTAGTGATAACTGATACCAGACAACTAAAAACCAAAAAGTAAAGAAAAGAATCCCAAAGACTTATAAAGTCAACAGCTTCAAGGACCCAAAAGAAGGTTGTGCCATTTTCTAAGCATTCACTGAAACACAACATAGCAGACTTGTGTTCAAAGCTAACCTTTACTACTTTTTGAGAATTAACCCTTTTGAAACTTTGAACCAACCAACAAACTATAATTTCAAACATTTTGATTTTGTGGTGTCAACAATAACAGCAGCAGTCACCAGCAGTCTCCAAAAAAAAAAAAAAAAGTGAGTGGTCTTTGAGGCATTTTATCAAACATGTTGTGGGCATTCCAAAAAGAAGAAGTCAAGTGGGCAAGGGGGAGAAAGTATTGTGTTTTGAAATCAATGGTTAAAGGGAAAGAAGGGCCCATCTCGTCTCGATAATGACTCCTTGACCAGTTGAAATCGTGAATAACGATGACAATTAAAAAAAGAAAAAAGAAAAAAGGAGTTTTTCCCAAGAGGAAGGGAGACCGAAATACCTTGAAAAGAGAAAATAGAAGTTTCTGTGCGAGGGCTTTGTCGGGTCCCTCCGTTGGCGTTGATGATGATAATCGCAAAGGCCACTTGCAGTTGGTGGGATTATTAATTAAAGAGAAGGGGCGTAGGGTTTAGCAGCAAAGCGTGGGCGTGTCTGTTTTAAGAAACTAATCAAATGCCTGCGCCGGCAACGCCAGCCCAACCGCCTACGCTGCCGCTTCCCCCCTAACCTCGTTCCTCCCATGTGCACAACTTCAATTAACTCCATTCATTTTGCTTTTTAGTCCCTTATCCTCACGCCCAATCCTTCTAAATCCTTTTTTCGTCATTATACTTTTTAATTTTTGTCTCCTTTTCATATCTATGCTTTAAAAAAGTTATTGTTTTAAAATTGGACACAACTCAACTAATTAAGACATTTATCTAAAGATTAAAGGTTTGAATCTATTTCTATGATTCGAATTGAACTGGAATTTCTTTTTTTTTTTTTATTATTTTAGTTAACTGAACATAGTAAAAGTTAAAATCTCACTCTCGCATGTTTGACTAATAAAGGAAAAAAATTATTTGTTTTAGTCTCTATGTTTCACATTCTATAATAACAAAACTCGTTTAATATAAAAAATAATGTGATATTACAATAAATTTATGGTTAAAAACTCGAAATTTTTAATTATAAAATGAGACGTTTGTTTATTAATTTGATTCTAAGAGTTATAATTCTATTATTTTATTCTAGATCCTATTTTAATCCTTCAATAAATTTATTGAGAGTATCTATGTGTTTTTTTTATATAAAAAGGGAAAATTTCCATTAAAAAATCGAAAGTCCCCTATGGGATACAAACAGGTATCGCTCTTGCAGCGACATATGATTCATCCAATTTGGATAGTTACCTAACCATGATTGTGATTTAGAATGAAGACCCACATGGGCTACTTTATGAGCGAATTAATTATAATGTCGACGAACATGTTCAAATCTGATCGTCCTGAATGATCGATGAATTTCCTTAATATCTCATATACCAGTGGCCAAACAAGCTTCACACTACACTTCTCCCCTGACTGTCCTTATAAACGATAAGGAGTCGGACACCACCGATAAGCATTGCATCTTTAGAGATCGAGCAAATCGAAGTCTTTGGAGGACTGCTCCCACTTCCGCTCCCAGCGGTGATGTACTGCTAATTTTAGACATAACCTTGATCACTGCCTTAAGATTCCCTTGTCTCTCCCGGAACACCAGTCCAATACCCACCGTACAATTAATCTCATCGTAAGCCGCATCACAACGCATAATTATCTCTTCAGCGTCTTGTAGAATTCTTCGAACATCATCCACTGTTTGATTAACAGCTCCACCCACTATATTAGCTATTTGGAATTCGTCCAAATACTCTAGAATCCACTCACTTCGAGTCTGGACATTAGGAACTGGCCTTTGGTGAAAAACATTGTTCTTATCATTCCAAATCGCCCAAGCCCCAATACTAATAAGATCTAACTGCTTGCTTTGACAGTCTCCAAGACTCAACCATCTGTCTTTGATATCCATTGGTTTCCAAAACCCTTTGTTCATCAATGGGAGAATACCCTCCCACACCTCTCGAGCTCGAGAACACAAAAACAGAGCATGATCAGTGGTCTCCGTCTTCTCCCGACAAACTGGGCAGCATCCACTAACAGGAACATGGTGCCTCCAGAGGTTAGTTATAGTGGGAATAGTTTCATGAAAAGATTTCCAAACAAAGTGCTTTACCTTATTTGGAACTTTTAATTTCCAAACCTTCGCCCACCATTTCGATTCTACCTCTGAGGAAGAGGCAGAGGCTATGATTAAAAAACAAAATAGAAAAGAAACCTAAAGGGTTTGGAAAAATCACTTTAATTTTTTTTTTTTTTTTCTGGAGGAGTACAAAGAAAAATAAAACTAAGCATAATAGAATAAGAAGCACCAAGATGAGGCATTTTTTGGATTAAGATGCTTTGAGTCCAAGGGGATATTCTTCAAGCCAAGCTTCATAGTGTTTTGACATATGAACGTGAGTAGCTATAACATATGAACAACATTATTTCCATCTCTAGGAGTAAGTAAGAAACCCCTAATGTGGTGATTATGGAATAATTGTTAGAGGTAGTCGATAAGGGGAGCAATCTCATTAAAATGTTAGTTGTGGTATGAAGTAGATTCCATGCGATTTTAGAATATACCTCTGCCCAAACTGGGGTAATTCCCGATTCCATCATTAATATGGCATCATCTATTAGTGTTTGGACTTCTGCTCATTCCACTAAACAACACGTTCTCCTTAACATTTTTGCAACTGTCATCATCTCCCCTTTGGAATTTTCTAATTATAATGTTTGAACTCATCTCCCCATTGGTTATCGTTGCATCCACTTTCAAGTTGAAGTGATTTTGAGGTGGTGGAGACCAAATGATAGAGTGATCATGTTCCTCATTTGTTGTTGTCCTTGATCGTCTTTCACAACTGCTTAGTTGAGCCTCCATATATCTGAAAATAACTAAAACTAGAAGTATAAAAACAAAAAATGATATTTTGGAAACAAAGTATAGACTAAAAATATCAATTTGAACCAAACCAACTAGAGTTTAAACAAAGTATAGACTAAAAATATCTTAACCATTTGAGTAATAATGATGTTGGGTAATGGAAAGAAAAAAAAAAGATTATAATAATTAATGGTTGGGAATATAAAAAACAATTTATAATAAAGCATGTGAGTAAGCAAAGTAGATGGGAAAATGTGTGGGGAAAGGGATGGTGGATTTGGCGAATCATGATTGGTGGGAGAGTGTAAGGAAAGAGAAAAAAGAGAAACGACAAGTCGGCAATGCAAGGACCAATAAAAACGGAAACGACACCATCGACATAACAAGCCAACAGATTCCGGGAGGGAGAAACAAATGGAAAACGAAAGCTGACGTGGGACCCTCCAACACGTGGCCAGTAAAACGCCCAGGTGGGACCCTCCAGCGACGGGTCAGAAATAACTCAGACCGTTGATTTGACGGTCAGATTAGATTTTTTAATTTTTTAATTTTTTGACGTCAATGTTTGGTTTCATTAATACGTGGAAGAATCTGCTGTCAGACACATCACCGTCACTCCAACAGGTGCGGACAAGAGGATTCCCACTCACACTCACACACAACAAACATATACACACAGGATTTTTTTTTTTTTTTTTTTTAACTTTTTTTGACGTTTTATTTCCACGTATTATTTTCTAAAGGTTAAATTATAAAAAATAATCTTAAACTATGAGATTTGTTTAAAAAATGTTTCTAAACTTTAAAAAGTTTGAAAAATACCCCTGAACTTTACACAACGTTTCAAAAATATCTTTGAAGTTAACTTTTGGATGAAAACCGTTAAAATCGTCGAAAATACCATTGCAGAAAATCTAGTCGAGCTCTTGGAATGATGCGCTGAAAAAAGAGAAAAAAAGTTTCTAGTGTATGAATACATGAAAAATAGGTAAAGTTTCTCATTAATTTCCATGAAAGAAGAATTTATTGTGGGATAAAGAAAAAAAAAAATTTCTAATAAGGTTATTTTTTAAAATCTTTTGAAAACTAAAGAATATTAATGAAATTGAAATTTTTAATGGTTTCATCAAAAAAATTAACGACAAGGGTATTTTTGAAACATTTTTTTAAAGTTTAGGAGTATTTTTAAAACTTTTTAAAGTTCATGAGCATTTTTTAAACAAACCCCATAATTCAGGGACATTTTTTATAATTTAGCATTTTCTAAAACTAAATTAAACCAATAATTGTTTTTGGTGTCGACTGTCGACTTGGATTTTTATCTAAAAACGAAGATTAATTGGAGCTTTAATAAATATTATTAGGGCTTACGTCATTGTCCTTGAGATCTTGCAGATTAACTGGAAATGTCATCCCAGTTGTTCGGAGATGGTGAAATGGAAAGGATTTACAGCCTATCAATCACTTAAGCTGGGATTTGAATGACAATATTGATGGACATATAGATATCTCCATTTCATCTACTCAAAAAAAAATAAAAAAAAAAAAAATAAATAAAAAAAAAAAAACTCACTTTTACCAAAGTGTCCTAAAATATGAATATATTAACAAATACTCTTGACAAAAAAAAAAAAAAAAAAAAAAATCTACGAATTTGGAAATCCATTAAAACTATTTTGAATCTATAAATAAATTATTTTGACTTCTCAATTAACTTTAAATTATTTATTTACTGGTATTTTGCTGTCTAGATTTTTAGAATATAGTAGAAATATCAATTATCATAATTCATTAGTTAAGACATTTGTAATATTCCTTATCGCTCATAGATTAATTTGAATCTCCACCCACATTTGTAATAGTATGTTTGATTTAGAAAGAAAAATACTTTTCTAGCAATATTAAGCCCCACTCAATTTTTAGAATATCCACATCTTGGTAAATATTTTATAATATGGAGATTTAAGATAAAAAAAAAAAACATCATAGACTAACTCGCAAGTTGCGACCGGTTATATGAAGAGGTGAGCTTATTTAAGCCTACTTTCAAATTACTAACTCGTAAACGAGTTGTTTAATTAAAAAAAAAATATTTACCTTTATTTAAAAATGGTATTTTTATTAACAAACGTGTTGAAATATGAGCATATTTCAACGGTTTAAAGTATATATGGTATAGACCAAACTAGTTTAATTCCCATTTTCCCAGGTTATTGAATTTGGAAAAATAAAATAGAAACAAGACTATTATATCAAATTTTCTTTTTTTTTTTCTCTTAGTTTTATAATAGTGGTGTCATTTCTTAGTTATATATTTATTTCTCTTAGGACGACATAATAATTGGAAATTAAAGCGTTATTATGCAGTGTATTTATTTGTAATTATATAAGGATCGAGGATAGGGTTAGGTTGAGGATTTAATTATAACCAAAGAATGATTGGAGAAAAAAAAAAGAAAAAAGAAAAAAAACAGACATTTCAAATTACAAATCACAACCACCTTAAATATCGAACAAATTTGTTGGCTTGGCTTCCACTTTAAAACTGTCGGGAGAGAGAGAATCAGTTGTCCACATAATTTTTTCTCCTTTTTTTTTTTTTTTTTTTTCTCTTCATCTAATAAATTCCCATTCATAAAAATTTAATATAATAATTATTCAACAACGAAAAAAAAAAACCCATTATTAATTAGAACATTCAAGGCTGGGACCAGAACTGCTGGTGGGTTAAAGGGCAAAGGGTTTGAATTGCTAATGCGTTGTCGTTTAGTTCAAGTCAAGAAGGACGAGACCCACTTTTTTGAATTTGTAAATAATGTTTTTTTAATAATAATAATAATAATAATAATAATAATAAAACATTGTTTATGGTCGTGTTTGGAAAGCGATAATTCAGACGAGGTTTTTCTTTTGACTGGGTTAAGTTTTGTATTTTAGCTCCCAAACATCCCCCTATTACACCCTAATCATTTTCCAATCCTTTTTTTTTCTACTATAATTGATACTTATAATAGTCAAACCCATGTTTTAAATTACAACATTTCAATTTTTGTTTATATATATATATATATATATATATATATAAATTTTGTGGTGTATTCTGATTTAATATGTTTGTCATATTGATAGAAAGCTATCGATGATTAAGATATTTTTGAAATAAGGGTTATGTTGTATTTTCAAGTTATTTCTGAGTGATATGTAATTTGATTTTTTTTTTTCAAAATTTTGAAAGAGTTCTACTTTTCTTATTTAGAAAATGATTTTTTTTTAGTGTAGTTCACGAGTTGTCCTATAAGCTAATTTATTAGATTTTTTTTTTTGACAACGCTAATTATTAGAATTAGTTGGCACATCTATTAGGGTGACCATTAGAACATGTTACATAAAATTGATTAAATAACTAACACATCATTTTTATGAGAAGACGTGCCTTATAATTATAGAAAATGAAACAAATGAACTAATAATAATTTAACGTGTTTAAAAAATGTCAAAACTAGCATAAATTTGGTATTTGAGTTTGCTTTGATTTAGATTATACTATTTCTTTTTGTAAATTTTGTAACATTCTACCATATTTGAAAACATATTGATTGATTGCCTCAGGATTTAAGGATAGAATCCTACCACAATAGTGAATAAAAAGTGTTTGAATTGAGATGGTTAGTGAGGGAGGGAAACGATATTTTTAAGTATAAGTTTTCAGATCTTAAATGAACATACATACGTTAATTTTTTTTTTTCAAAGGAAAACAATCCATAAAAGGAAAAAAGAAAATAGGTAAATCAACAACACGAATACGTGACTTCTTTTTATAGAAAAAACGTAAGTACAGTATAAGAGAAATAAAAAGAAAAAGAAAAAAGAAAACAGATAACATTTACAAAAAATTAATTGTGCATATAGTAGTCGAGCTGTCATTATTAATAATGTAGCATTCTCAAACATATGTTAAAAGATAATAGAAAATGAAATGAAAATAATATAAGTGTAAAAAAGAAAAAAGAGATAGGACAAAAGTGTATAAATAGGGCATGGGGAAGATGTTTTATGGTTAGGAAGTCTCAATCAAAAGGGCAAGAGTGGTGACAATGTGGGCTTAGTGTACAACACAATGACAACCAAATAGAAAGGAACATAAAAGGGGCAACTCTCTAAAACTAATAAAGAGAGAAACATTTTCAAGTCTTATTCAAGTGTAACCTTCTTAGCTAACAATGGACTCTCCATTTCTCCATTTCTAAACACCACTCAATTCTACAATTTTTCTTCTTTTTTAATTTTTGTATTCTATTTATAACCATATTTGTAAGTCATATACCTTTCTTTTTTTTTTCCTCGGGTGAGGTTCGAACTTTTGACATTTTTTAAATAAATATACGACTTATCTAGTAGAACTATTTGTTCAAGTTTAAAATAATACAAGTTTTGTATGATTTATGTTTTTTTTTTTTTTTTAATTTAGTACAACAGATGTGATATAGATGTTAGAATTTGAACCTATAACTCTATACAAAGATACACATGTCTTAACTTTGAGTAAGATTTATGTTAAATGTAATTATATAATAGATAAGTTTAACAATAAAAATCTGTAACAATAGATCGTTAGTTAAATTCATAAGTTTAGTCTTTAAACCTTTTTAATATGGTTGCGTCTAATAGGTATTTGAATTTGTAAAAACATAATAGATCTTTAAACTTTTAACTTTATGTCTAATAAGATCTTATTTCTAATAGGTCATTAAACTTTTAACTTTGAATTATTTTGACTTTGAACTCCCAGCTCAATATTAGAGGTCTGTGAAAATGTTTAAACAATGTTCGACATACCAAAGATTGATTAGACACGTTTTAAAAGTTATTGCTATTATATACTCTTTTTATGAAGTGGAATGACTATACTTTAATTTAACATAGATTTTAATTTTATAATTTTTTTTTTTTTGACAATATGTGAAAGTGAGGAACTCGAACCACATACCTCATAGTCATTATACAATTTTATGTCAATTGGAATAAGCTAGACTAATTTTATACAAAATTTATGGACAAAAGAAGAACATTTAGAATAACTATAAAGATGGAAATTGAATGACTACAAGAGTTAGATTGATGCGAAATAATTTTTTTTCTTAAATTTTGAAAAATCAAAAGAAGAAAAGCTCGTAGCCAAATATTAACAAGATAATAAATGCAGTAGGTCCCACCACCCCCATAAAAAAAAAAATTGAAATTCGTAAAACAGTAACGGAGCGTTACAAAATAAGTGTTCGAAATTTTAATGTTAGACGTGACATATTCTTTTATTTTACACTTTGCTATCACATGTGTTGGAATATATATATATATATATATCAATTAATAACTATTAAAAAATTGGACCAATTTCTTTCTGGACTAACTTTTATATGTAAACGATTTGGACACGAGAGATGTTCAACACATTGGTGGGGATCCTATCCTACAAGTATCATCCCGTTGGGAGCAGTTGTTCTTTCGTAATGAATTTATTTTTTTCTAAAAAAAAAAACTATTAAAAATTAATATTAAAAAGAATAGATTAATTTGTGATTTGTCAAAGCGAGTTAGATAATTGACATGTACCATCAATTTGTGATTCTGATGCATAATTATCTTGGTTCTATTTTTTTTTCAATACCTTGGTTCAAATTGTCAATAAAAGTCAACCAAAACATAATTTAATGAATAAAACATAAATTACCATTTCAAAAATCGATAATTTGATCATCAGTTTTTATAATTGTTGAACTCAAAACAAAACAATCGTCAACAAAATAACGTGTCATATCGTAGTGTTGTGAACATTAACCCGAAATTAATAAATATTATAAAAAAAATGCTGTCATTATAATTATTTTTAAAAATATATATTATAGCCATATTTGCTTTTATAAGATTGCACTTTAGCATATGCTTCAGGAAAATAAAGCTATTCCTTCAAATTTTATATTACATTTTAAAGTTGAAGGGTGAATTGCATATTCTTAAGTTGTTCTTTATTTTGATATTTAGTTTAAAAAAAGAGAGAAGAGAATTGAAAAATGAATAAAATAATAAAGAGAGAGAAAAAGAAAAAGAAAAAGGATAGGAGGGGTTTTAAAGATCTTTGTTGTTTTGCTGGCTCCTGAAGATACACTCTCACTCTTTCTTCAGATCCGAAGAAAAAGGTAAGAAATCCCTTTATTTTATCTTCTCTTCAAAATCAAAATACTAAAAAAAAATAAAAAAGGGAAAATTACCTTTTTGGTTCCTAAGTTTTCAAAATAGACATTTTTAGTCTCTGAGTTTTGAGGAATAGATTTAAAAGGTTCCGAGTTTTCAAAATGGATCTTTTTAGTCCTTGAGTTTTGAGAAATAAGTTTAAAAGGTCCATAATATTATTTTTTTTCATCTTTTTTAAATTAATATTTTTGTATTAATTTTTAATATTGAATGGTTTTATAAATTACAAAAATTAAAAGTATTAATTTAAAAAAAATTGAAAAAAATAATATTAAAGACATTTTGAACATATTTTTCAAAATTTAGGGACTAAAAAAGTCTTTTAAACATATTTCTCAAAATTCAGAGACTAAAAAGGTTTATTTTGAAAACTTAGGAAACAAACGTACATACCTCGAAAGTCAGATACCAAAAAGGTATTTTTTCAAAAAAAAAAAAAAAAGTTATTTTAAAATTTGGATTTTTTTTACTCCTGCTCTCTGCTTTTGGACTCTTGCATGATCTGATGATCCAAAAGGTGCCTTCTTTCTCTCTCTTTCTCTTCTCTTCTGTGTGCTGTGTCTGTGAGTGTCTACGGCTTTTTATCTGCTTCTATGTCGGCCATCGACTCACTCATTCAATCTTTGAACAACAACACAGACCAAGAATCCTTTCTTCCGCTCTCTCTCTCTCTAATTTCCCTTCTCTTTCTCCTAATTTGTAGGTTTTCTTTTCATTTCCCTTTTCCCCTAATTGCCACTCGGATTTCCCCACCTGGGTTTCTTCCTCCCTCTCTGATTGCACTCTGGATCTTGATTTCTCTTTCTCATGATTCTCTTCCATTTTCACTTCATGGGTTTGCGCTGAAATTTGCAGCTCTGTCAACTGCTCAAACCATGGCGACGAGAGTCCCTCTCAATTTCGTCAGAGTTAGGTTTCTGGAGCTCTGGAATTTTGCTCAATTCTGAACAACGGGTGGATTGGGAAAATTTTTATGTGAGAATGGAGATTCTGGAGACGTGTTCGTCGTTTCTTCGTTCTGCAATGTTCAGTTTCTGAGGACTTGGGAATTCGATTTCTGGGTTCTGTTCGTGTTGGGGGAATATTTTCCTTTCCTTTGTTTTTTTTTTTTTTTTTCTTGGATGGTTGACGGGGACGATTATTTATGTTTGACGCTTGGCTTGTTAATACACTTGAGATTCGGTTTCTTTTAATGCTAGTTTCTCATGCGGTGGTTTCCCTGGTTGGCAGAGCAATTGATTACCTTCGATTGAGATGATTACGTTTATGGATTCGAAAGAGAAATTGAAGGAGATGGAGAAATGCTTAGACCCTCAGCTATGGCATGCCTGTGCTGGAGGAATGGTTCAAATGCCGCCGGTGAACGCCAGGGTTTTCTATTTTCCTCAAGGCCATGCCGAGCATGCGTGTGCGCCAGTTGATTTCAGGAGCTGTCCCAAGGTTCCTCCGTATACCCTTTGCAAAGTTTCTGCCATCAAGTTCCTTGCCGATCCTGACACGGATGAGGTCTTTGCCAAAGTTAGGTTGATTCCCATAAATGGAAGTGAACTAGATTTTGAAGATGATGGAATTGGGAGGCTTAATGGGTCTGAACAGGATAAGCCAACTTCTTTTGCAAAGACACTAACTCAGTCTGATGCTAACAATGGTGGGGGTTTCTCTGTTCCGAGGTATTGTGCAGAAACAATCTTCCCTCGGTTGGATTATTCTGCTGATCCGCCTGTTCAGACGATTCTTGCTAAGGATGTTCATGGTGAGACATGGAAATTTAGGCACATTTACAGGGGGACGCCTCGGCGGCATCTTTTGACCACTGGGTGGAGTACTTTTGTTAATCATAAGAAGCTTGTTGCGGGTGATTCCATTGTTTTCTTGAGGGCAGAGAATGGAGATCTCTGCGTCGGGATTAGACGGGCGAAGAGGGGAATTGGAGATGGACTGGAGTCGTCCAGTGGATGGAATCCAGCAGGTGGGAACTGTGCTGTCCCGTATGGAGCGTTCTCATCGTTTTTGAGGGAAGATGAAAACAGACTGACGAGGTCAGCTAATGGCTTGAATGGAAATGGAAGTCTTTTGGGAAAGGGGAAAGTGAAGCCTGAATCAGTTATTGAAGCTGCTACACTTGCTTCAAATGGGCAGCCCTTTGAAATAGTATACTACCCTAGAGCTAGTACTCCTGAGTTCTGCGTCAAGGCAGGACTGGTGAAAGCAGCATTGCAGATTCGGTGGTGCTCGGGCATGAGGTTCAAGATGGCCTTTGAAACTGAGGACTCTTCACGGATAAGCTGGTTCATGGGTACCATTAACTTGGTTCAGGTTGCTGACCCGCTGCGCTGGCCTGAATCACCATGGAGGCTTCTACAGGTAATCACTGTTCTTTTCACCTTGTCTGCATTCATTACAAATAATCAATGTATTCTGAACATAATGTCTCAGGAATGAATCTAATGTCTGCTTGAGAAACATTGATGTTTATAAGTTCAGTGCTTGTCAGGATGGTTGGTAGTAGTTGACCCCTTAAATTGAAAATGTACCTGCAAGATTCTAACTTACCAAAGTATTTCATTCAGTTGGTGCTTTATATGATGGTTCAATGGGTTCCTGTATGTGAATTATTGCCTTCTCGTTTTCTAATTACACATACTATGCAGGTTACTTGGGATGAACCAGATTTACTTCAGAATGTGAAACGCGTTAGCCCATGGTTGGTCGAATTGGTATCGAACATGTCTCCTATTCACCTTGCCCCCTTCTCACCTCCAAGGAAAAAGTTCAGATATCCACAACACCCTGATTTCCCCCTCGATAACCAGCCTTCTATGCCATCGTTCTCTAGTTATCTCCATGGGCCCGGCAGCCCCTTCGGTTGTCCTCCCGACAACAACCCTGCTGGCATGCAGGGAGCCAGGCATGCTCATTTTGGTCTATCCTTGTCAGATTTCCATCTCAGTAAACTGCAGTCAGGTCTGTTTCCAATTGGTTATCGATCACTGGATCCAGCTGCTGGATCAACTAGACTTTCTGGTAATACAATGACTGAAAAACCAAGTATGAGTGAAAATGTATCTTGCTTGCTAACCATGGCACATTCTACTCAAGCGTCGAAGAAATTTGACGACGTGAAGACTCCCCAGCTAATACTTTTTGGCCGACCCATACTTACAGAATTGCAGATGTCTCAAAGCTGCTCTGGTGATACTGTTTCTTCGGTTGGTACTGGAAATAGTTCGTCAGATGGCAACAGAGATAAAATGGCAAATTTCTCTGATGGTTCTGGATCTGCTCTGCATCAAAAAGGCCTACCAGAACGCTCGTCTTGCGAAAATTTCCAATGGTACAAGGACAATCGCCAAGATGTCGAGCCTAACTTGGATACTGGCCACTGTAAAGTCTTTATGGAATCAGAAGATGTAGGTCGCACCCTTGATCTTTCTTCACTTGGGTCTTATGAAGAATTGTATAGAAAACTTGGAAATATGTTTGGTATAGATAATTCAGAGACATTGAACCATGTCTTGTACCGCGATGTTTCCGGTGCTGTCAAGCATGTCGGTGACGAACAATTCAGGTATGTTTCTGCTTCCTTTCTGCAACGTTGAAACATTGTCTTGAAATTTGTCATTTCCATTACATATCTCGATGACTAACGCATCATTTTTCTATTTCAGTGACTTCATCAAGACAGCAAGAAGATTGACTATTCTAACAGATTCAGGAAGTAACAATGTAGGAGCTTAGAGGAAAAAAATAAGAGTTGATTTCAACTGTACAGCTGGTGAATATCAGGTCCTTCGTTTCCCTGCTGACCTTTCTCTGTTTCAAATCTGGGAGCTGAGCTGCTAAGATTCAAGGCGTTTTTAACTCTAAAGCTCATATTTTCGTTTTCCTTGAAATTTAAATTATTAATTTTTTTTCCCAACCCAACTTCTGGAGGGAATGTTTGAATTTTGGAACTTGCTTACATCCTCATGTTCTGTGATAAACTTTGTGGGGTTTCCTTTTTGGGGGTCTTTTTTTTTTTTCCCTTCTTTTAGGTGATTAGTTATTATAAATGGAAGTGATTTGAAAGTATTGGGAATGTGTTTGTAAAAGAAGCATTGTGAAATGTGATAATGAGTTGAAGTGGAGTTGTTCTAAAGATTTTCCAGTTTCTCTTGGCTTGTTTATTGAGCATTTAAAAGTCGTCCTATGTCAAGAAGGTCCCAAAACAATACGAAATTATTCGAGCTAGCTGGAATGCATTGTTGAATGTATGTGAAAGAAACTGCAAAAGTACTTCAAACCTATAATTAATGGTTATTAGAGAGCCTATAGATTTTGGAACATATATCCAACTCTTATTAAGAGACAATCAGGTTAAATCTCAAAATGAAAAGACAAAATAGCTTACTTGAATTGAGTTGGTATTTTGTTGAATGCCATTCCCCAAAAGATAGGGAATTCAAAAGTTTCAAAACCTAACATTTATGCTATGGTGTCTCTCTCTCATGCAAAAAGAAGAAAGTGGTTTTCAGTGTATGACCAAAATGAAAGAAGTAAATTGATTGGTTGGAAATCTATTCCACTATTAGTCTTTTTCCCCTTCCATTTTTTTTTTCTTTAATTAATTTGGTTTAAATTAAACTAAATTTCATATCAATTATTGTTGACCTATACACCTATACTCGTTTTAGATACTCTTTCGTGTTGCTAAACACCATAAAATGACATAACTAAAAATTCGATTATTTTGAAAATTAAAAGTTGTATATGGGTTAGCGGTGAGACAAGAATTCATTTTGCTGAGTAAATAAAGTTTATTTTTTTTTTGGTGGGAGTTGGAATAAAAATATAGAGATTAGTGTCAGTCTCGTGGCACATGTGTGGGGATTAATTATTAGTAATAATTAAAGATTAAAATATAATTTGTGTGTTCTAGGGATTGAGGATCATCATCAATTTCGTAATACAAACATAAAGTCAAAACTAATATTTGGTCCGAAGTTCAAACAAACAATTAATATTCTTTTTTTTTTTAAGAAAAAACATACATTATGCTGAGGTGGCAAAGTTAGAAGCGGAAAGAAGTAATGGCACACGTGAGAAGGTGGGACCGTTGGGAGCTTACGTGGCGAGAATTCATTAAGATTCACGTGTGGATGACGTCATCCCATAAGGGGGATGGCTCGCTGCTTGTGTCGCGGCGTTTCGTTGAGCGGGCTGTTTGGCTTTGGTTTTACGTTTTCGTTTTATTATTATTATTATTTTAAAATGGTATTCGTTTATTATTTTGTTTGTGTTTTTACAGCTAGGCTTTGACTGTGGAAAATATGGGGGCAGGCGGGCAGGCGGGCAGACATCCAGGCTCCACACCCGCTTCTCGGGTCGGACCCACAAGATTTGTTTCGAATCCACGTACCTCTTGGTTGTTAGTATAGAGTTATTCCAGTTGGTTATGCTCATGCTGACATTGTTAAATTTTTGTTTATTTGATGTTGAACTTTAAAAAGTATCTAATAGGTTTTTAAGCTTTTAATTTTTTTTTATCTAACATCTAATGGTCCCTTAACTTTCAATTTTGTGTATAATAAGTCTTGATATATTCAATTTTAAAAATAATAATTGATTTATTAGATATAAAATTGAATCTTAATCTAATGAGACTTTAAAATTTTAACTTTATGTTTGGCAAATCTGAATGAGTCATGAATCTATTATACACAATGGAAAATTCATTAACCTAATATTGAATACAAAATTGGAAGTTTAATGACCAATTAGATACATCATTCAAAGTTAAAAAACCTAATACATACTTTTTAAAGTTTAGAGACTAAACTTTGTAATTTAACCAATAATTTTCATTTAGTTCACATTTCATTTTTATATTTAATTTTTTTTAAATGGTTATTTTTATTTCCAAATTTAACAAAAATAACAATTTTGGGTCTTAATGTATGTTTCACTCAATATTCTAACCTTGTTTAATTATTTTTCAATATTAATATAGGTTACTCTAAAAAGTCAAAAATTCATATTGCACTCCCACATGATGCTAAACTAAAAAGGGATTTTTTTTTCTTTCCCTTTTGGTTCACCAACTCTATTCAATTTTTTTTTTTTTTTTTTGAAATACCAACTCTATTCAATTTATTTGACTTCAATACTCAATTTAACATATTAGTCAAGTTACATGTCATTTTGATCGGAAAAAAACCATGTCACATCTGGTTATATATATCGAATAATTGAGAGTAGAATCTTTTTTAAAAATTTATCAAAATGATTTTCCATTTAAATTTATTTTAGGTTTAAATGACTGAGATCTAGTAACAAAAATTTAGAGACCAAAACAAACATTAAAAAAATTAGACACTATTAAAAAAATATTTTTAGTTCAATTGACATAAAGTTGTATTCTCGACCAAAAGGTAGGTTCAAATCCCCTCACCCCACAAGTTGTTAAAAAAAAGATTAAATACGATTCTTTTTTCAATAAATTAAATTTAATATATATTTATAAAAATGTTATAACTTTTAGGTCCTTTTTTTTTCTTTATACAAATATATGATATAAAATGAACTTTTCTTATTGTACTAATTAGATTTATATTTGAATGTGAGTTGATTTTTTTTTTTTAATAACCATGAAAAGAAATAACAAGTCGGGTTTTGATTCTGCTATTTTTCTAAAATTTCAAACTTTTTGCTAAATTTAAATACATATTTATATAATACAATTTGCATGTGTGTGTATATATGTGTTGTTGATGCCAAAATCTGGCCAAACGACTCACCTGACCCTCTACATGACACCAACAGTGAATTTGTTGAAGACGGAGAAGACGTGACCTGCAAGACCATTCAGAACTGTTGCACACCGATGTGATGTAGGCCACCTACACTCCGATGCCTAAGTCAGATCAAACAGTAAAAAGTATCTCTGTAGTGAATTTTTCGAACCCTCTCTCCGGTGTGGGAGACCCCCATTTATACTTGTGTCTTCAATTAGGGTTTTCAAGATGCTTGGAGGCGATCTAGGATTGAACCGAGTGGAATCGGGGCGGACCAGGGCAGTAGGGACCGAACGGAGTCGGAAGGACTCGACCCACGTGACCATATGGGTTGGGTCAATGTCTGATCCCTCCGACCTTGGCCTGTTCTTCCTCCGGGGCCTGTTTCCTAATTGTCTCCTTGGACCAGTATTGCATTGTCCTTCTCAACACCTTGCATATCGGGGTGGTCCAAATTTACTTGCAACATATTTAATTATATATATTTTCAATAGATAAAAATTAAATGTACTCCATAAAGTTGAAATGTTTGGCAAAACACAAATAAGAGCTGAAACAATGGGATTGGGATGAAAACCAGATTGTAAAAACCACAAACGAGAGGGAAACATTAAACCCTTTCCCTTTCCAAAGAACATTTTTTTAAAGATTTTTTTTTTTAAATTTTTTTTATTTTTAAAGATATTCTGTTTAATTGTCTCTTGTTTTTGTTTTGAGTTTCATGTTTGTTCCACCAAATACGGCAGCGTTTGTGGAAATAAGCATTAAAACAGAGAGACCAACAAAATCATGTGTGTGTGTTATTAGGGTTTCGTTTGCTTCAGACTCACGTCTTAAGATTAAGAAATTAATGTGTCACACTTCACACTTCACTTATTCAAAACACAAAACAAATGCTTTCTTCTTCTTTTCTTTTTAGGGTTTTTGAGAGATCCAAGTCCTGGAAAACCATGCATGGAAAAACATTATTTCAGTTCATTACAATTAATGCACTTTAAATTTAGGGCTTTGCCTAAATCAAGGTGGTTTCTTTGAATCCTCCATCTTTCAATTTTGTTATAGGCAATTTTGGACCACCCCGATGTACAAGGAGCTGACGAGGACAACCGGGGAGAAATCAGGCTGAAAGATGGACCGAGGAGGCAAAACCGGCAAATGGGACGGGCCAAGACCGAAGGGGTCGGGTTTTCGGCCCGACCCTCGGCCCGCTCGTGCGGGCCGAGTCCGTTCGATGCCGTCTGGTCCCCACTGCCTTTGGCCCCTCGGTTTCGCCTGGTTTGACCTAAAACGCCCCTGAATCCCTAAAAACCCTAGGAGGATGAGCAGGTATTTATATCCTTCTTCGCCACTGAAGAGGGGATCCCGAATTCTATCCCTAAACTCTACTCTCTATTCTCTGTTTTCTCCTCTTGCTCTTACTTTTCCACACCCTACCGTTCTGTTTGCTAACTTAAGCATCGGAGCCGGTGTGGCGAGCACCACACCGGTGTGCAGGTTACTGTCTTGCAGGCCACGTCTTCCCCCCTCATCTACAAATTACCGTTGGCGGCACGTGAAGGTCAGGTGAGATCCTCTGGCCAAAATCGACCATCAACAGATTTCATCTCTGGATAACGAATAACAATACATAGTTAAATTGGTCTATGTTCTTGTTTGTTTTTTGTTCTTTTAGTTCAACATCTCGAGTGGAATATTCGAACATCTGACCTTCTACTTTAAGATAAATATTAATTATTGTTGAGCTATGCTCACTTTGAAAATTTCGTATTTACCTCTACTATATTAAAAATTCTTAATATCAATTCTCGTCCTATAAAAAGATTGTTAATAAAGACTTTTAGCATTGAGTGGCACGTGTATTTATTCAAATATGTTTATAAAATGATAATTTAATGAGATACTTGTTGTCTAACAAGTTTTAATAATCATTATAAAAAAAAAATTAATACTTTTTTTATGGTATGACTTCATTTAGAATCTTAATACATTGAGGATAAAAATGGAAATTTTATAAAAGATTGATGATCAAATTGAGAATCATTTAAGAGATTAGAGACTATTCAATGTATTTAGCATGGAAATAAAGTAAAACCTTCAAAACCATGTCTTTTGTTACACCATTTGATTAGGTTTAGTAGTGCATGTTTGAGAGTGATTTTGAAATGGTTAAAATCACTTTGTCATATTAAAAAATCACCTCAAAACATGTCGTTGATAATTTTAAATCAATTTTTTGATGATACGAAAATCATGTCTAAAAGTGTAAAATTGAACATAAAATTGATTTTGAATAATTAAAGGTATATTTCGAGAGTGATTTTAGCAATTTCAAAATCACTCCCCAAATATGCACTTATGATCTTTTCATCTCAATTGTATCTTTACTGCAAAGGTCACTATATTGATAAATATTTTGTTATTCATTTTCTATTTTTAAAATTAAACTTGTTTTGAAATTTATCAGTTTTTTTTTTTTGAAGTTAGAGAGAGAAAAAAAAAACATTAATGAAGGAAGCTATATAAATAATTGATAGTGGATATAATGAGCTTATCAATGAAACGAGGACCGATCTTATACATATTAAAAATAACTCTCACATGATTTGTTGAAACACATGGCTTACATATCTCTCTCCTCCGATCTCTTTCTTCTTCTTATAATCATAATTATTTCATAAATAATTAAACATAATCTTTCTCAATTGTTTAAAAAAAAAAAAAAAACTCATATCTTTTTACTTATATCCATTATTTTTTCTTATTAAAATATATTATAAAGTACACAAAATTTTCAATAAAACAAATACAGAATCTCTAGATTATGTAATTTCTTTCCGTTTCCTTTTTTCTTTATTTAATGTATTCAACAATGAATCTTTGACATTTGATCTGTATTTGAATATTTTTCTTTGTTTAATAATATTGCTTTAAGTGTTCCTAAAGTTAATTTTCTCTTTGTAAAATAAAACCAAAGAGATTATTAAAAAGAAAAAAAAATCAATTTGTATGAACTTTTGGGTTTAAATTTTTATCTATTTTTTAAGAAATCAAAAGTAGAGCATTTGAACAATAAAATGTAAGAAATACTTGGTATATTATTATTATTATTATATATATAATGCCAAAGTAAAATTTGACTTTTTTTCCCCCTTTAATTTGTGGTTGTTGCTATATTAATGTAATACCAAGTACAATGTTGGACATGTCCTAATGCAAGGGCTACCTAATGTGACATTACCCTATCCCTTTTGGGCCCATTTCTTTATTATCAGTTATCACATTGACACTCTAATGCAAACATGTCATTAATCTTCACTTTTTTAATTATCAAATGATGTTGTCTTGTACATTATTGATCTTAGATTTTAGTTTTAATTTAAGGGGGAAAAACTATCTTTTTATTAATAATTTTATTTTTTTTATAATCCACTAGTTTTCTTTTTAAGTTTTCATTATAATTTTTTTTTTAAATTAAAGTTTTAATTTTATGATTGATTCTAGAGAGTATAATTTTATTTAGTCAACAAATTAGAGAAAGGAACCAAACTAGTACTATCTGAGTGATGAAGAAAATAGAGATTGACATACTGCTCAACAACCGACGTATTAGTTGGCTGGAAAGTTGTGGTAGGAGAATGAACATAAGGAACTTCGATTTTATCGATAGCCACATGAAGGAAACAGAGAAGTTGACACAAGAAAGAGAAAAAAAAAAATCCTAAAAAATACAGCAGATATACCATATTGAGATTATAAATGTGTAATAATCTTGCATACTTTGTTGATAGGAATCGAAGACATTATATAGGGGTTAATTGGACAAAAAATACATTTAAAAAAAAAATTGGCAAAAACACATACTTTTGAAAAAAAATTGGCAAAAATGGGGCCTTTTTTTGTCCTTATTGGTTTCAGCGTGTTCAACACACGGAAACAGAGACAAATCCGTGGCTTCAAGCCACTGATTCCGTTCAGCTGACTGGTCAACTGACCCGTCAGCAAAGGTGGGCTGAATCCGTGACTTGAAGCCACGGATTCAGCATTTTCATACAGTTTTTTTTAATTTTTTTTTATTATTTAATTACAACATTGTTTCAGGCTTCCTTTATTTTTCATCCAGTTTTTTTTTTTAATTTCATGTTTTTTTTAAATAAAGACTTTGTCTCCTGTTTTCTTTATTTTAACTTTCTTTTATGTTTTCTTTATTTCAATTTTGTTTGATGTTTTCTTTTCCAATTTTGTTTTAAAAATCTATTTCTCAGTTTTTTTTTTTTAAATCTATTTTTATTTTTATTTCTCTCAAATTTTCTTGTGCCCTAATTTTTTATGAATCAATTTTTATTAGCCTAATTTCTTTAAAAAAATAGTTGATAAAGATCATGAATCGAAATGTGAAGTGATTGAAAATGGATCAATAATGTTGTGAATTTAGGAGACTAATTTTCCAATTATATTGTTGTATGTTTTCGATTATAATATTCCAATAATTTGATTTATCGAAAAAAAACAACAAAAATTTGAAAAAAAAAACATAAAGTTGAAAATTAACTAAAAAAAATTGAAAAAGAATATTACAGAAAGTTGAAAATTATTCAGTTTTTTTTTTTTTTTTTTTTTTTTTAAGTTAATTTCAACTTTATGTAATGTTTTTTTTTTCAATTTTTTTTAGTTAATTTTCAACTTTATGGTTTTTTTTTTTTTTTTCAATTTTCTGTTTTTTCCTGATGAGTAAATGTTATATATATTTTTAAATTTATATCTTTTTAATTTAATGATCATAAAATGATTGTATTTTCTTTTTCTATTAATAATGACAAAATCATCTGATATATAAATTTCGGTTTGAATTGATAATTTTTTATTTTTTCTTTAAAATTATGATAATTGAAGAGTTATTACCTTAATCTTTTTTTAAAACAGAATTATTAATTTATTATAGTTTAATGATTTTTTTTTTAATTTTAATGTAGAGTTATTTTAATCTATAGCCACAAATTGTAAGACTATATATTCCAAATGTGAAATTACAACTGGTAAAATTATGAAATTACTTTAAAAAAAAATTTGAAGTTTAATTTTTTATTTTAGTATTTTGTTTTTTTTTATTCTACGAATCAAATTATTGGAATATTATAATCAATAACATACTAATAATTGGAAAGTTAGCATTTTAAATTTACAACATTATTGATCCATTTTCAATCACTTCACATTTCGATTCATAATTTTTATCAACTATTTTTTTTTAAGAAATTAGGCTAATAAAAATTGATACATCAAAAATTGAGGTAAATAAGAATAAAAATAGATTAAAAAAAATCTAAGAATAAATAAATACACTCATTTCTCTTTTTTTTTTTTTTAAAAAAAAATCTATTTTTATGCTTAGATTTTTTAAAATATTTTTTTCTTAAGTTTTTTATTCTTATATTTTAAAAACATGAAGTTAGAAAAATCGTATTACTTTTCAAAAAAGAAAAAACATGAAGTTAAAAAAAGAAACAATATGAAAATGGCTGAATGAAAAATAAGTTAAAAAAAAAAAAAACTGTATCAAAATGATGAATCTGTGGCTCTTTGCTGACTGGTCAGTTTGACCAGTCAGCTGAATGGAATCCGTGGCTTCAAGCCACAGATTCGTCTCTGGGAAACCAATAAGGACAAAAAAGGCCCCGTTATTGCCAAATTTTTTTCAAAAGTATGTGTTTTTGATAATTTTTTTTAAATGTATTTTTTTTCCAATTAACCCCATTATATAGCCAATGATATAACAAAACTAACAATCAATAGATATACAACTAAGTCTTCTTTATTTAAACTAACTTCAATAGATGGACTAAAATCTATCTGTTTATTTAATAGGGTGAATATTAAATTAATGATTTTAGTTTTTTGTTTTGGACAAGAAGATTTGTTTAAAATACATCTAGCAACATGCTCTAATCACCTTATAATAACCATTACTATTTTCCCACGTACGACTGTGTGATGTTTAAGAGCAAAAAAATATTATAGTTAAAATATTATTTTAGTCTTTATATTTTAGAATTGGTTCAATTTTAGTTCATGTACTTTTAAATATTCAATTTTAATCCTTATACTTTCAATAAAGCTTAAAATGGATCCTTGTGATATTGAAATTACTTTTAGCTTTTTTGAAAAGACCAGTCTCTATTAACATTCATTCTAAAAAAAACAAAACACAAACTACCATATTTTAACCAAATATATTATTATGAGAGATTGTACAAACCAATGGACTTGACATGACCATTTTATTGTCATTATATTTAGTATCACTCATTAAGAAATTGTCAGCTACTAGTGTAGGCTATATCTATATTTATTTATTGATATGTTTAAAAAAAAATATCTATATTTATTGATTTCCATTATCAACATAGTTCTATGAGGCAAATTTGATAGATGATTCCACATATTTAACATATTTTTTTTTATTGTTCACGACAGATGAAAAAAAAAAAAATACCTCAACTTCATAAATGGCACTTTACATTTTCCAACTGTATTTCACATGTTTTGACACTTTTAAGTATTTACGTACAATCAAAACTTATTTCCTTATAACCATTACATTAATGTCAATTGTCGACTGCCTCTTTCATTAATTTCTTTTTTCCTAAGATTAAAAAAAAAAAAAAAAAAAACAAACAAACAAGTAACAACCGTATTTATGAGCTGCCTTGTATGGTTTTGGTGAAATTGACACAAATTGAAAACAGACAAGATAATGTTATTATTATTATTATTTTTTTAAAAAAAGATGGCGATGGAAAACGGAATTATTATTATATTATTTAATGGCATCCGAAACATGACCCGTGCGGTAGGCCCCACGTCTTTGCTGCCAACTCAGAAATCGAAACGATAGTCACCACTCACGAGTCTCGACCGACATCCCAACACATAACTATGCCGACACTTAGCTCCTTCGTTACTCAGAAAGCGACATGTCGCATTTATTTATTTTTTTGGCTTTTTCTTTAATTAGGTAAGTTTCGGAAATTGTAATACAAATTGGATATAATGGGCCATGATGAAATCTAAGATGGGCCGTTAAATATTAAAGCCCAATAGGCTTTGGACAAATTAGAATTGGGTCGGCCCATATACGGCCGGCCCACGCTCCAATGTCCCTTCCTCAATCCTCACCTCTGGTAGTGGCAGCTTTCCCTTTCTCGGAGCTCTACTTCGCCTTCTTACCAAAGTGGCGAGCTGTGTCTGTTTTCGGTGGAGAAGATGACGAATTCATGGACTTTGGATCTTCCCTTCGCTCTCTGATTGTAAACAATCGAAGCCTTCAGCTCATAAGCTAAACTTCTCTATCTTTCTGTATGTGCTGTACTGGCTGAGGCGTCCGGTTAGGGTTCTGAAATATGGAGTGAGTGTAAAAGAGCTTTTGTTTCAGCTCAGTGATTGAACAGTTGGATCGCTGTGGAGCGCGATGAACGTGAGCCGGCCGTCGGTGCATCCAGTGGAGGCGCCACCACTAACGGAAGGAGCGGTACACAATGCGCCGAGAGTCAGGATGAAGGATGTGCAGGGCATGCCTGGTACACCGGGTGGACTTGCTCTTCGTCTCCTTCAGTTCGTATTTGCTGCAGTTTCTCTGTGTGTTATGGCCACTACCAGTGATTTCCCCTCCGTCACGGCGTTTAGGTACGTAATTCTTGATATATATATATTTTTTTTGATAGTGTCAGGTTCTGTGTAATTTTTCGATGTTGTGATTGTGATGATCTTCAAATATTCTCTTCGCGAAGTTACAGAGTCAATGAAATGAAATAAGGATGTTAATTAAATTAAGATATATTTAGCGTGATTTGGACGTCGTTCAGAATATTTTATCCGTGAAATAAGGATGTTGATTAAATTAAGAAGAATGCTTCTTTCTTCGTCTTTTCTTGCTGAAGATTTCGCTCAAGTACAATTGTTTCTTAATTGTGCTTTGTCCAATATATTTACAGATGAACCTTAAACTCTGTTGATAGTGATAGCAATAACTTGTATTGCACTATGGCTTAGGTCTTGTGTTTTCAATATGTTGTGAGTCGCGATGGAGCCCTCAGGCATAGAGGGAAGTGCATATAGACTCGTAGAAAAGATGTCTTCATAACTGTCGAATGTGTTCTACAAGAAGGAAACCAAGAGGCTTGTGTTAGCGACTAGTGTTGTGTTATTTTTCCAACAGAGTGGACAACACTACACTCTTGAAATCACTATTTTGTTTCAGAACATAGCACATTGTTGTTGGTTGATTATTTATCCCATAATTAAGTTCATATTTCCGATGAAAAAAATGTATTTTATACGTTTCAGTTCCAATGACACTGCTTGTGGCCAAGAATTGTACTGGTTTATAGTTTACCGAGTTTGTTCTGTATTTTTTTTTTGTAATTTTCACCATTTTATTAATACCAATAGGAGTTTTATTTAACCTTGCTTTGTTTTTGAAAGTTCGGAGGATATGTCATTTTCTCCTCCTGTATGTTTTGTTTAATACCAATTAGTTTCTCTTATAAAAGAAGTTTGTTTTGTTGGATGATGTTATTCGCTGTTAAAACATGTGATTTTAAATGTCCTATATGTTTGATCCTTCAACTTCATGTTCAATTGTTTTCTTGTTCATATGGAACTATCGCCTTTTTATTTCCTCTCAGATATCTTGTTGCTGCTGTTGGCTTGCAATGCTTGTGGAGCTTTTCATTGGCAATAGTTGATGCATATGCCTTGTTAGTAAGGCGAAGCTTGCGGAACTACACAATGGTTGGTTTGTTCACTGTTGGCGATGCGGTAAGAATATTTTGCATGCTACACTTCCAAGCATACGTAGTAGATCTGTATGCATCTTCTTTTTGTTGTCTGATATGTCATGTGCAATCCAGGAGCTTGTTTAAGTTGCATAATTGTCATAAAATAGGTCGCAAACTCTGAGATTGATGTTTAGTTTTTACTGGAAGCTAATTTTATGTTTGGTTTGCAAGAATGAGAATCCAAATGAAACTTCTTGTTTCATTGTTTGGTTTGCCTATTTGTGAATTGTAATAGAATAACCATCCGATTGGAATGCCGAGTCTTGCATTTTGAAGGAATGAACCTGATATGTTGTTCAACACTATGTCTTATTAATGTGTTTTTCATTGATATATTATTCTTTGGTGATCATAATATAATACAATTTTTACACATTTAATATAATTATGTTAATTCAATTCATGTTCTTATAATGAAAACCAATTTATTTTACTAATTTCTTAAGGTCTCTTTTCAAAAAAAAAAAAATTCTTAAGGTCAATTCGTATTTATAATTGTTAATACAAATACCCAACTGTTCCCCCCTGCAGGTTACGTCCACCCTTACATTTTCTGCTGCATGTTCATCAGCTGGGATTACTGTTCTGATAGGCAATGATCTTAATAAGTGTGGCGTGAACCACTGTGCACAGTTCGAGTCTGCCACTGCAATGGCCTTCATTAGCTGGTTTGCTGTTTCACCTTCATTTCTCTTGAACTTCTGGTCATTGGCTTCTCGGTGAGGTTCCATAGCGAGAAAGTTTGCTTCTTTTAGTTTTTGTCTCACCTACTACTTTTTGCTTCTAAATTATAGAGCACAAATTTGGAAATTTTGATGTACATATGTAGATTTTTGCTGGGCTTGATTGAGAATTGAGAAAATAATCAGTGAATAAAATCACTTCATTTTGATAAGAATTATGTATATGTACTTGTTATATATACTCATGGTGGTGTTGGGTGTTTCAATCTATTACTTACCTTCTGATATTTGAGGTTCTATGATGATGACATGAGAAAATTAGGTATAACTTGGCGAATATTATTTGTCTTTCCCTAGAGATGAGATCGCCAATTGCAGGGAGGATGAAACCATTGACCGTTGAGATGGTAATCGGTGTCTAATTAAGTGATGCTTGGATCGGAAAACCCTCACTTCTTTTTGGGATTCTTGAACTCCTTTGGTATTTCCAAATAGTTGAAAGGCCGCCAATGATCCTACATGAGCAAGGGGAGAGAGCCTTCTTGATTGAATCTTTTAGATAGACCAAGATGATTGAAAAACTAGTATTATCCAAGTCCCCCTTGAGGTTCATTTTCTCTCAAATCAGAAAGACGAGGACAAAGACGAGGTAGCAAGGCCTTGAAGACTGGAATTCTAGCATCTTTTCCCTTATTCTTCTCATTTTATTCTTTTTAAAAATGTAAAGATCTCCCAGTAGTGTGGCAAGATCCATTTTGTTTCTCCAGGTTTCCTTTAATGGCTGGTTTGTTGCTTCCTCTCTTCAGCCACTCTGGAATCTTCAACCTCTTGGCCAACTAAGAAATAATTCTATAACGACTGAAAATAAAACTTACAAGTTCAAATTCTTCCAACCTAGACACATTAAACTTTTTAAGAAGACACACAGAGATGTCACAGCTGAGGAAAGAAAAGAAGTATCGTTAATCATAATTGTGCTGATTGTTTTTTGTTTTTTGTTTTTTTTCACAACAGATAGGAGTAGGGGATTGAACCTCTGATCTCTTAGTCTTAGTCAGAGTACAAGCTTTACGTCACTTGAGTCATGCTCTTTTTGGCATAATTGTACCATGAGTTCTTTCTTGATTTTACTCTCAACTTATCGTTTGAAGCATGTGATGGATACTTAAAAAAAAAAATTAATAAATAATGATAATAATGAGCGCAAACCAAGGGTTAAAATGTCAATCTTGATGGAAATATTGGTAAAATATTGATGTTGATAGATGTTACTAGAAAAATATTTGATCTTTCTCAAATAAGTTAAAGGAATGTATTGATGTTTACCTATTAATTACATTTTGATACTATTTTCTTTAAAATTTTATTGGTTTCTTTACAGTATAATAGAAATGTCAATTCATTCCTCATATTGATGTCGGATTCATGGACATGTATAAATGCCGATGAAAATTTAATACAATGTGTATATGTATAATATATCTAGAATTAAAAAACATGTTTAATTTTCAACACTTACATATACTCTTTCAATTTTTTTTTGTTTTAGATTGGACGGAACTAAAACAAAACAAAGTTGATATCTCAATTACCGTTTAACCATGTTCTTTGGCTAAAATTGTGCCTTTACAAGCTTAAAAAATAGAATAAACTAGGAAAAAAAATACACTTTTAGTCCTTAAGGATTGGGAAATACACTTTTAGTCCTTAAGGATTGGGTTAGATTTCATTTTGGTTCCTGAGTTTTCAAACTCAACAATTTAGTCCCTGAGGTTTGGTTAAAAAATATATCCACGTCAGCAATCCGTTAACTTATTAACGGAAAATTGGATGGAGGGGACCAAAATGAAACTAAAACCAAATCTCAGGGACTAAATTGTTGAGTTTGAAAACTTAGGGACCAAAATGAAACCTAACCCAAACCTCAAGGACTAAAAGTGTATTTTCCCTAATATTTAATACCAATTCTAGAAAACAAAGTTCAAAATAATTAACACATATTGCTTAAAAAAAAAAGTCGAAATAGAATGATTGCTCTTTAAACAAAAATGACATGTAGTAGATAGATCAATTTACCAAAAGAATAATGAAAACAAATCATCAAAATCGCTAAAATCTAACAAAAAAAAAGTCAAGTTTATCAATCGGTTTTAAAAGCAAATAGAAAACCAATCATTAAAATCGATAGAAAACTAACCAAAAAGTCCACCAAAACCAATCAAAAATCAAATAAAATCATCAGTTACATGCAACCCTACATCGTTTTTTCTTTCTTTCACAAGTAAAAGTGTTTAGGGTTTATGGCAAGTAGTTAATGAGCAATCTTTATAACCCTTCCCTTCTCTCTCTATATCTCTCTAATAAATTAGGGTTTTCGGGGAGTTGGTGTGCCTTTCTTCACGAGATATGAACATCTATAAAGTCACCTTTGATTTTACGTAAGAAACAAGAATTGGATCAGAAAAAAAAGACTCACATTGTTTTTTTCTCCTAAAGGTTGGTGCATAACGGTTAGTTCTTCATCCATATGAGATTGCTTTAAAATTACCTTAAATTTGTCAGAATTTCAAAAACACAGAGATAAAACAGAAGTTTTGATAATGTCGAGTGTTGATGATGAAAGAAGGCTCTATGAATGTGCGAGGAAGTACCAAATAATTGTGAAACAGGTACCAAAAATTAAGAGATGTTAAAAACATTGTCTTGTTTTTCATGTTTTCCTATGGTTGTTATGCATTAATTAATTGCATGTTTCTAAATTTTATACCATCCCCATATACTTGTTCATACCTGTATTAAAACCTTTTACTTTAGATATATAGTTTCCTCTTTATGATTTTTGAGTTTGTGTGTATGTTTATATTTTTTTGATTTAGTTTGATCAATTGATTGAGATGATGGACAATAAGACGAAGGCAACGAGAATGTCAAAACGACGACGAATGACTTCGGTAAGCATTCTCTCCAATTTTGATTAAATTTTAGGTTACGTACTAATTAAAGTTTTGAAAAGTAGGAATATTTTTTTTTTTGTTTTTTTTACGTTTTTGGAATTTGATGTGTGTTTTACAAAAGAGGATAGAGACTTTAAAATTTTATTTGGACCTAGAATTTATTATAATGTCAAAAGTCATTCTCGAAACAAAATTAAATTATCAATCAAGTTGTTAAAACTTATTAATGAAATAACTAAAAAAAAACTCATTACTATATGATATTAAAATATGTTTTATCAATTGAGTTACAGTTACCTGAAATTAATTTAATTTAGTGAGTTCGACATATGTTCATCTGTAAAATAAAAAAAAAAAAACCTATCCCGTTTACATAATTTAATATACAATAACATTATTTAATATACCACTTAAAATAAAAATAATTTTAAATCCTATTTTGTGTCCATATTTCTATTTTTGTTTATTTTGGTTCCTTGTAGTTTGTAATTTTAATATTTTCCACTTTGTTTATTTTGGTCCATATAATTTTAGAATGTATTCCTATACTTTTAAAATATAATTGTTTCGGTCTTATTTGCAAAATCCTGACACAAATTCTATAGCAAGGAAACATTTCAAGAAATTTATGAATATAGTGTTTATGCTAATTTTTTTTTTTCTAAAATTTTGATTGAAAAAAATAGATAAGTGGGACTCAGCCAACTTCAAGTTGTCAACAAAATTACAATGATGATGAAGCATTTGTGCAGACCATCACAAGATTCCTTCATGAACTCAGAACCGATCCGACTGAACCGGCTAACTTGGCCCGTAACTAAAACTAATACTACTTTTTTTTTAAAATAATAATTGGTGTCTTAACCAATAAATTATGCTTTGGATTGAAACTTATTTATGTTAGCTTACCTTCTCAATTTGTAATATGAAATGGTTGTAACATAACCAAAAATGAAAATCAATGCGATAAAATGTATCGAGTTATCTCAAACATTTGTACTTCTATTCGAGAGACTTGGAACACCATACTTGAATTGAGATTAAAAATAAAATAAAATAAAATTTAAGGTTGGGAATTTCGAGTTTGGACATGGATCATATTGGAGGGATCAAATAGATTCAATTCCAAGATTATTTGTTTTATAATTTTATTATTTGTTATTTTGTCACCTCAAGTAATTAAATAAATCGCCAACAAGAACATTGACTTGAGTGACATAAACCTTGTACCTCGATCAAGAGGTGAGAGGTTCAAGCCCCCATCCCTACATGTTGTCAATAAATAAATAAATAAATCCACAACATGTCATCTTTTTTTTCCTGTCAAAATAATAATAATAATAATAATAATAATAATAATAATAAATCCATAAACTCTAAGAGTTATATCCGTATAACTATTTTCACTTGTTAAATTTAAAATCAACTCAAAATCACTTAAATATAATTATTCTTATGTTCAAATCTTAACCAAAGTAGTGAGAAAAATTATCACGTAATTTTTGATAAATGAGTAAACAAAAGTAGAGGAGGACTTCAAAAAAAAAAAAAAAAAAGTAGAGGAGGACAAGGAGATTTTAGAAAAAAAAACTCATATTATAAACGAAAAAGTGTTATTATTCTTTTTGATTCCTGACATTTCTCTCTAATGTTACTTTAATCTTTGTATTTGAAGAAGTTTAAATTTTTGTATTATTGGTTTTAAATGAAATCCCAATATAGAGTTTAAATTGCTTTTTAGTTTTAATCGATACAATTATTTGTGTGAAGTTTTAAGTGATCTACCCTAAAGTTTAGGAATATAAATTGATATTTTCCTATTTATCTTTGTAAAATAGAGTCAAATCTTGTGTTATAGATTTATGAATTCAGAAAAAGATATATATGATAGATCAAAACTTAATAGACATAAAGTTGAAAGTTTATGTGCTTACAAGATTCATACAAAATTTAGAAACATCTTTTTTCTTAGTTCAATAACAGGTAGAGTAGAGATTCGAATCTTTGACGATTGAGGATACACACCTTAACTAGGAGAATTGTCCAAGGTTTTCTAAATTTTAGAAACTTATTAAACTCAAAATTGAAAAATTTATAAATGTGGTAGATATTTTAAAAATCAAATATCTATCAGACAACACCGAGTGTGGGGACTAGATTTGTAAATTTAGCCAAAAAAAAAAAATATATATTATGAAAAAATGAAATTTTACCCCTAAATTTGTCACGTTGTATTAATTTACATCTTAAACTTTAAATTTTATCAAATTGGACCTTAAATTTAAATAAGTGTTGCAATTTCTACCGTAGGTTCAATTTTTGCTAATTCCCTGACCAATTTTAACAAAAAAATAATTAAAAAAAATCCATCAACTCAATAATTTCAATAATATCAAGTTCCACGTTAGGATGTTTTTGTTTGAAATTCTATCAATTTCATACCATCTATGTTTTGTAATTCATGGAATGCGTATGCAACATTTTTTTTTTTTTTTTTTTTTTTTTTTTAATTTGTCGTAAAACTATAAAAGTTGATATAATTCCCTTTAAACATTTAAACAAAAATTCAGAACAGAATCTGAAGATCCAAAGTCCATTGGGCCATTTCTCGAGAAAGAAAGACCAATGGGCCAGAAAGCCCAAAAAGCAAAGGGAGGAGAAAAAAGTAATTTCACAATTGGGAATCTGTAAAACCCTAGCTTTTATACGTTCCTTCAAAACCTTAGTCTTCCTTCGACCCTCCGCCTCCGCCCATCTCCTCTGCAACTCAGAAATTCTATCCAACAAATCCCATTCCCATATTCAATTATGCCTCCTAAATTCGATCCTACTCAGGTCGTCGATGTTTTCGTCCGGGTCACCGGAGGTGAGGTCGGAGCCGCCAGTTCTCTCGCTCCTAAAATCGGTCCTCTAGGTCTCTCCCCGAAGAAGATCGGAGAAGACATTGCCAAGGAGACCGCCAAGGAGTGGAAGGGCCTCAGGGTCACTGTCAAGCTCACCGTGCAGAATCGTCAGGCCAAGGTCTCGGTGGTTCCCTCTGCCGCTGCTTTGGTCATCAAGGCCCTCAAGGAGCCTGAGCGTGACCGCAAGAAGACCAAGAACATCAAGCACAATGGCAATATCTCGCTTGACGACGTCATTGAGATCGCTAGGGTTATGCGCCCCAGGTCTATGGCTAAAGATCTCAGTGGATCCGTCAAGGAGATCCTCGGTACTTGCGTTTCTGTTGGCTGTACGGTCGACGGTAAGGACCCGAAGGACTTGCAGCAGGAAATTACTGATGGGGACGTTGAAATTCCCCAGGATTGAGACTGATTTTTCGCATTGGAACTTACTTTGTAGTTTCAGTTTTGGATTTTTAAATATGTTTCTTTTTATTGTCTTCAAATGACTATATCTCCGGATACAAGGATTTATTTAATGTGGGAAACTTGCTTCATTTCGGGGATGGAAGCATTCTGGTTCCGTTTTGAACTGAAGTTTAGACTTTTTGTTTTCATTCAAATCGTTGCATTTCCGGTTGTATTATTGAGAATGGCCCTTTTACGATCCCTTCTATAATCTAAGCGCAGGGCATAAATTTTCTATCTGGAAGAGTTGCCATTTTTTCCTTTTGGTTTGTTCATTGATTCTGAATTAGTGTTCTCGTTATAATTAAGCATTATTTGGATTGTTTGTAATGCTTCTGAGCATAATATTTCTGTAGTGGAAATAATAGATTCCAAGTGAATTGGGTTCAGTGATCTGTTTGTCCTTTGATAGGTGATCGAGTGTAGACTCCCTCAAGTCCTTATTCATTTCAACTCATCTAGCTACGTCTTCTTAAGTATAGTCCTATAATATAGCAACCCAATTGATAAATTTTTTTAGATGTCCATGAAGTTGTGTTGAACTGTTGCAGTGAAGGTGTCAATTGTTATATTGGTTGTCCAAAATGGGCAGAAGTAGGCAGTTTTCTTTGCTTTACTTGGATTAATTTTATGGGATGGATCTCTAGACTTGAAACAGCTGCTTAGCTCTGACATTTTGAATTCATCAAAATGTAGCCTAATTTGTGAGCTTGTGGCCTGTGTTTTTCATGTTCATCGATTTCTTTTGCAACAATACACACTTCAAATGTCTGCATTTACTCATATGAGAAGCATATTTCTAGATATTACAAAAAGAAGTCACCTATCTGGCATACTTCTTATGCTTCTGAAGAAATTATGAAATTTAACAACTTATTTTCCTTTCCTAAGACTCGAAACTGGGGCTGCTTGTTATGATGAAATTTGTTAAACCATGATATACTGTTAATATGTATTTGGTTGAGAATGAGATTAGTTCATTTTACTATGTTGTCCTCCTGTAAACGTTTAGTTCATTGTTTTACTTCTGTTTATTTGACATTAGTCTTGAATGTTTCTTATAAAAAAAAATTAGTCTTGAATGTTTAGCCACTCGTAGACTTTCATATTCTGTTATTCTCCCATGAACAAATTGGGCACTCAATGATTTGTTTCGGTATGCTGAGCAACTTTTCAGGAAATATCTTCTTATCCTTTAGAAACTATTGGTTGGTGAAACTATTGGTTGAAGTAAACTAGATTTGCAGTATTCTGGACAAGTAACAACTGTAGAATCATGTGAGACTCTTAAAAACATCAGTGGTTATCTCAAATATTTTATGTGATAAGATTAGTTCAGTGATATGTTTGTTTGCTGCCATTAGTTGTAGTGTTTCCCTTAATATCTAGTTCAAATATCTGTAGAAACAGGACATTTGTGTGTATTACATGGTCGACTTCCAAGATTTTTAGTCAAATCTGTATGCTGTTTTCAGCTTGGAGAAATGGTTCTTTCAAGCGTTGTTTATGTGTATGATCGATCGATTAGTTAGAAAACTTCCTATCATTAACTTGGATGATCATTTTATAGAAAACTTCCTATCATTAACTTGGATAATCATTTTAGTATCTCTCTAGATCCTCCCCCTTGATACTACTAAGATTAATGAAGGAAATTACTTTGTATTGACTCATCTCTTGTTAATGTTCTCCCTGTTACTGTCACAAGCGTACTACATTTTTATAATCTACCAAAAGAGACGTTCCATCATCTTCGAGTTAAATAGAGCCTTTAAACCTTTGAAATGAGAATTAAAATGCGGAGATTGATTCTAAATTTAGGTAATTCTGTTATTTGTGGCTGTCGTTTCTCTCAAGCAGCCAATGCTCGAAATAGTAGTTGGATTCAATTTTAGGACTTTCTATTTCTGATGATTCCCCTGCATTCTTCCACGTGCATCTAATATACACCTTTCATTCAATTTTTAGCTTAACTGATTTCCTTATTTTGCTGTGCTTCAATTTTCCTTCCCTTCCTCTGCCTATATAAACTTCCTCCATCTTCATCCCAAACTCAATCTACAGTTCAATCTTTTCAATTGTACAATACAAGTAAAGTCGCATTGTTTTGATCAGTAGAAAGTATCCAGTCTCTCTCTCTCTCTCTCTTCTTTCTTGAACAAGGAGGAAGAGGGAAGATTCGAATAAATTAGAAAGCTTTGCAATTTCTCTTCATTTCCTAGAAGCTCCAATGGCGAAGAAGAACATCATGAATCTGAGTTCTTGGGTTGAGGTTGCTCCAATTCTCATCACCTACCCACAGAAACCCTCTACCATCCCATCGTTGGAACCGATTATCGAAGAAGACGTCGCCGAGGAATAAGACGAGGATTCATAGCTCCAATTCTTTCATTAGTTTTGCATTTCTGTTCCATTGTTTGCAATCTGGTGCAGTGGCTGATTTCACTCGCAGGTTCCAAAGAAGATGGAAGCATCGCAGAACAGAAGAAAGTGTACATATGATCGAAAAAAGTTAGCTTTTGAGTTTTTTCTTTAATAACTCGTTTGTTGGAATTCCAGGTCATTTCGTTCCCATTATGGGTAGTTTATTGAGCAGTTCGTGCGTGTGTGAAAAAAATTAATCTTTTTCACATGTGACGAAAGCCATTGCAGCAGAATTGTTTACTTTCCACGTGGTTTGGTTTGTTGACCCACTCGGTTTCAACCCCTTTTATAAGGGTGAGCTCCATTCCCACTTCCCCCATCAATCCAATCATCATCTTCAACCAGAGCTCTGTTTGGCTGATCATCTGATCTGAATTGAGAATCAATCTTCAGTCGTGGGTTCAGAACAATGGCGGAGAAGGTTCAAATCTTGAGTTGGCTGGAGAAAGCACCAGCTTTATTTGTTCTTCCAAACAGGGCCTCTCTCTCTCCTGCTTTGGAGACCATTACAGAGGAGGAAGAAACTGAGGATTGCAGTCAGAAAGAAGGGTCCTAGCCATTTCTTTTACAACTGTAATTTGCAGAGCTGTAATAATTGTTCAGTATAAAATTGGAGCCTTTTTGATGGGTTTTCTTTGTTTCTCTTTAATCCTTTGGCAATTGTTGCTGATTGAAGTGTATTTTGGAGAAACAAGGAGAAGAAAAATAAGAAATACAGAAAGTATCAAAGTTTTCAATCTCTTCATGAATTTTCTCTCTTTTGCATCTCTCTGTTTCTTGAGGTTAACTATTTTTTTTTCTTCTCGACAGAACTTCAATGTTAGTTAAATAATATTTGTCCTAATTTAGTATATGTTGTCCAACATTGTTATAAGTTAATTTACATATATGATAATTTTATATTTGAGAACGTGAACAATTATTATTTTCTTAATGATAATAAACTAATACAGTGTCTTAGTAGGTAAACCCACGATTTTTTTTTTTTTTTTTTTTTTTTTTTTTTTTTTTTTTTTTTTGAGGAAACGAGTCTCCTCTTTTACTGCCAACTTTGACTGGTTGGAACCAGGGAAATTGACAAAGTTGGACCTTCAAGGGGTTAACTACATGGATAGAACCCAAATTTCATAAATGCTAATTTTGGATAGAACCCAAATTTCATAAATGCTAATTTTGAAAAAAAATTCAGCTTGTCAGGTTAATTTACATCAATGCCCATTATATTAATACAGAAAATAAATCTCTTCACCTCCTCCCTCCCAAACAACTCTTTGATTCTCTCAAGATTTACTTTCAAACTCATCAAAATCAATCTCCCAATATCCTCACTCTCAAGAGAATTTTCATCAAAATCAATCTCCAATTTTTTTCCCCAATATCCTCACTCTTAGCAGAATTTTTCACGCTCCTTCAACATTAACGCTCTCATCGGTGAAGCTATGTATTCCAGCCGTCTCATCGTCTGAGCATCGTTTCAAGCTCTCGTTGTTGACGTTGTGTTCCCGTCATCTCATCCTCTCAAGCAGCGTTGGACGTTGATGCTTTTGCCATTTTTTATGTGTTTTTTCTATCATTCGTTCGTCTTCGACCACATTGTCTTGGTTGCTGCCGTTGGAGTTCATTCATAGAAATAAATTTGGATTTGTTACTTGGATTATAAACAATATACATTTTTTGTTTTCCTCATGGTTATTAGGTCATTGTTTACTTAGTTGGGTTTATAAAAATCATTCAGCGATCGTACTCCAATAAATAATGGTGAGGATTATTGTTTACTTAGCTATGTTATTGTTTTCTTAGTTGTGTCATTGGGTTTATATAATATATATTTGTGTTATTGTGATATTGTTAATTTAGTTATGTTATTGGGTTATTGCTCTCATAGTTGAAGTTTTATATAATATATCATATGGTTTATATTCAATTGATGGTTGAATTCAAAATTTTAATTACACAAATTATAGCGAGATTATATTTTATATGAATGTTATATTCGAATGAATAACTTTCATGTCTTATTAATCTCATATTGAAAAATATATCTCATCCCAACGACCGTCATACACCATCCGTATGTGAATGAGATTATTACCTATGATGAATATTTAATAAGGTTTATATATTATACATCTAAGTATATATTTAATTATAGATAAAATATACTACATGACCTATATTTATAATTCTGAAAATTCATTTATGAACTTTATAAACCATGTCGTGTATACTATATAAAGAGGTTTATATAATATAATTCTTAAATATATATTTATTATACAATATACAACCTAGTATATATTTATCATTTTGATGTTTTACTTATGAACTGAATACACAATGATGAGTATATATTATATAATGGATTCGGTATATTGATTGTATATTATAATACATGATATGTATTTATTATTTGAAGAAATGTTACATTCTATGATCAATTGAGTGATTAGATGTAAATATATAAGGGTTAATGTGAACAAATAGCTAAAATTAGAAACAACTTATATCATTAGATATTAATAACAAAATTGAAAAAAAAAATATGCAAACCATACACTTGGATTGCAATTCATATTGTTTGACAAAATAAAACAAAAAATGAAAGAAAAATTATATAAAAATTACTATTCATATAAAAGCTATTGTAACAATTGAATAAAAAAAATAGACAAATGGAACATACTCAATTGATTGATAGAAGAAATTGAAATCAAATTTTTGTTGAATTATTTTGATGGTCGGCAATGAAAGTGGAGTGGCAATTGGTTGAATTTTTGTATGAAATGTATTTAAGGTTATAGTTTTTTTTTTTTTTTTTTTTTTTTGAGAAAGTATTTAAGGTTATAGTTGAGTATTGCTAAATTAATTATTTAATAATTTACCTTAATGGTAGTTTTTATTATGGAAAGAATATCCATACAAACCAAATTTTAAATGTGCAGAATTTTGAAGGGCAAAATTGGAAAGATTTAGCTAGGAAATCTGAATTTTTGTATGAAATGTATTTAAGCTTTGTCTTGAGCCAAGACAAAGCTGAAATTTTTTTCATAATTGGACATATGTGAAATATTGGTTTCGAAACGGTCTAATTGTCATAATTTCTGTTTCAGAAATTGGGCCCAATTCTTAAAAGATTGTTTTTAGGGATCCGAAGACATAAAAAATGTCCATAATACCCTCGAAGACTATTTGAAATGTTTTCCTTTTTTTTTTTCTTTTACCGTCTCTTTGTTTTCCTCTCAGTAAAAATTCTAAAAGTCTTCTCGGTTGAAAACTCACTCATCTTCGTTGAAATCATCTCGATTGAAATCTCCACCTTCATCTTCACACTTCTCATCTCAACTCTTCCCCAATTGAATCATCCAACATCGTTCAAGGTATTGTTTATTTTGAGTAGATTTTTTAGGGTTATGCTGTAAATTTTACTGATCTTGGGGTTGTATTTTCAAATATTCGAGGGAGATTTAAAACTGAGGGAGATTTACTACCTTAAATCTCGATCGGGATCGAGACCAAGTTTTGGGCAGAATGTTGGAAATCATGATTTAGACCAAGTTGTATGCATTTAAATCGAGTTTTATGCATTTAAATAGAGTTTTAGATTGAAATTAATGAGATAAACCCAAAAAACTAACACCCAAAAAACGTGGATTAACTCAAATGCTTATGAATTCAATGAAATATTCATGAATGTAAATGCATTTAAACACAAATGTTCAACCATTTTAACAACAAATCTAAGTAATATATCCACAAAATCAAATGACATGCCTCAAGTATTCTTGGTTGGAAAAAAAAAAAACTGTGGAAAAGATGAAAAACGTGAGTTGTGTATAATGGAAATATTGTTGAGTTATGAAATATGAATAAAATGTGGGAAAAAACCAGGGTGGTCAACATTATTCCCTTCATTAAATAGGTTGGTGAACAAAATTAATGAAGGTTGGTGTAAAAATTCAAAATTTCACTAGTTTTTAACGAGGAGGGTATAATGTAAATTCAACTTCATGCTGACATCACTTTCATCAGCAAGAGACCCTCAAAAAACAATTTTCTACAAAATAGACCTATTTTCTAAAATGAAAACTTAAAGGATCCATAATTGTCAATTTCTCGAGGAACCACCTAAAGTATTAATGGAATTTCTTTCTTACAAAAGGAAAAAGAGGAAGTTAAATTACAAGCTTAAATAGTGTCTATGAGTCCTCTAAACTTTAGTGTTTAATAAGTTCTTAAACTTTTAAATTTGTATTTAATAGATTTTTAAACTTTAGTGTTTATCAATCTTTGAACTTTTAATATTGTATCTAATAAATTTTTGACATATTTGAAAATTTTAAAATTAAACTGATTTATTAGATTTAAAATCGAATTTTATGTCTGATAAAACCATAAACCTTCAATTTTGTATAACAAGAGGTGTTATGGGTAATTTTGGACCACCCAGATGCACAAGGAGCTGGCAAGGTCAATCGAGCAGAAATCAGACTGGAAGGTGGACCCAAGACGCGAAACCGGCGAGCGGGACGGGCCAAGACCGAAGGGGTCGGGCCTGGCCCGACCCCCTGCTCGGCCTCGGCCCGCTCGTGCGGGTCGAGCCCGTCAGGCCCCGTTTGGTCCCTGTAGCCTCCAGCCGCCCCGGATCCGCCTGGTTTGTCCCGAAACACCTCCGAACTCCTAAAAAACCCTAGGAGCATGATCAGGTATTTATACCCCTCTTCGTCACTGAAGAAGGGGGCCCGAACTGAATGATCACTTTCTTCTCTTACTTTCCTGCTTTCTTCCCGTTTTCTGACTTAAGCATCAGAGGTGGTGTGGCCTACACCACGCCGATGTGCAGCGGTTTTTGCTGGTCTTGCAGGTCATGTCTTCCCCAGTTTCTACAAATTCACCGTTGATGTCATGTGAAGGTCAAGTGAGTCCCTTGGTCAAATTTTGGCATCAACAAGAGGTATGTGTGAATTTTTTAAAATGTCAAATTGGTCAAGGATTTAATAAGATACAAAATTGGAAATTCAAAGATTTATTGGATACAAAATTGAAAGTTTAAGACTTCTTTGGACAAAACAACCACAAATTTTAAAATTTGAAGACTAAACTTGTAATTTAATAAATAAAAAAAGGGAAAAAAAATCATTTTTAACCCTAAATTTTGGGGTTGTATCAATTTTAACCCTAAACTTTCAATTTCATCAAATTGAACCCTAAACTTAACAAGTTGTATCAATTTTAACCCTGAACTTTCAATTTCATCAAATTGAACCCTAAACTTAACAAGTTGTATCAATTTTAACCTTGAACTTTCAATTTCATCAAATTGAACCTCGAACTTATCACATCGTATCGATTTTAACCCCAAACTTGCATAAGTGTTACAATATATACATTTGGTTAACTTTTCGTTTAAACCACTGTACGTAATTGAATATTTTTCCTTTTTTTTCTTAATTCACATTACACCTGAATTGGTTTCTTATAAATGAAATATTGGGGAAGCTTTATATTAGATTACTTTTTCTTGAGAACTTTGTGAGGACTTTTTTACTGCTATATAAGATTATGAAACCAAAGAAACTTTGGAGGGTTTTTTATCTTGGAATATTTGTTGGTTTTTTCTTGTTGAGTTGTTGCTAAAAATTTTGTGGGATTTTTTTTTTCTTTCTAATTAGAAGAATGTACAAATATAGGAAACAGAAATAAAGAAATTTTGAGTTTTTTATTTCTCATACTTGCTAGATTTTTCTTGTTGCCAATAACTTTGTGATTTTTTTGGATAGTCTAGAATATTTGATTTCTTAATGAGTTTTTCCAACAAATTTCTTACAAAACACTAACCCGGGTGCGCAACGTGAATTAAAAAAAAAGAAAAGGAAATTGTCAATTACATGTTTTAATAGCAATTCAAATGAAAAGTTGACCAAATGTCTATATATTGCAACATTTATGCAAGTTTGGAGTTCAATTTGATAAAATTGAAAGTTTAAAGTTAAAATTGATATAGCTGCTAAGTTCAAGGGTCGAAATTGATTTTTTTTCTAAAAAAAAAAAAAAAACAGAAGTGTTGTGGGTAATTTTGGCTTGGCAGGTACACCAAAGAAGGAGGGTTTCGGACCCAGCTGAGATCGGCCCGAGGAGATGAAAGCCCGCAAGAGGTGGAATGACACCTCGGCCTCGGCCCAATGCCGAGGCCGAGCGTCTGGTCGGCCTCGGCCCAATGCCGAGGCCGAGCGTTTGGGCTGCCCTGGTCAATCCCCTTGGGCCCAGTAGCAGGAGGCTACGTGCGGTGGACGATGCGGAAAGGGAAAAAACCCTAGCGAGAGAGGTATAAAAGGCTAGAGATGATCCAGAAAAGGTAACTAAGATCTGAACTCTAAAACTCAACTGAACTAGGTTTTCTGGACGGGGAGACCGGCCGGAGGTTTTCCGATCACTGACTTAGGCATCGGAGCCTGTGTGGCGAGCACCACACCGGTGTGCAGTGCTTACTTTCTTTCTTTTCAGGTCACGTCTTCTCCATATCTCAACAAATTCATTGTTGGTGTCACGTGAAGGGCAGGTGAGCGCTTGGCCAGATTTTGGCATCAACAAGAAGTTTAGAGGGAAAAAGCAGACAAAGAAACGAATATATACGTTCTTCTCCCTTCATATTTTTACTTGTATTTTGTTTTAAAGAAGTTTCAACAAATTATAGATGATCTTCGAATTGTTAACAAAAAAAAAAAAAGAAAAAAAAAGATGATCTTCGAAATCAAATGAGCCAAGCGAAGCGACCTCTCTTTTTACTTTTTTTTTTCTTTTTTTTTTTCCTTTTCTTTTTCTTTTCTTCTTCTACTTATTCTTACTAGTTTAAAAACACGTGCACGTAAAATTTTATTTTTTAAATTGAAAAAAAAAATGGTGCCTAAAAGTCTAAAACTATATATTATCTTGTTCTATGTTCATTTACAATAATAAATATGAAATACTTTGCATGTGGTTTGAAATTAAATCTTTAGAATATATTTTTTAAGGTGAAAGTTAACTTTTGAATAAATATATTTTTCATCGAGTTCAAATAGTAAATATTTGACATTAAACTATAATGTAAGAGGTAGAAAAAAAATAATAAAAGATATATAATTAAAATTAAAATACATATAATAGTTGTAAACTAAATTTGATAAAACATAAAAAGTGGCATCATAAATATAGTTTAATAATTCACCGGTGGACTTCGAAATTGTATTCTGGAGAAAAAGAAAGAAATATATTTCATAAGAATTATATAAGTTGATTTTTTTTTTTAAAAAAAAACTAAAGTATTTAATAAAGTATAACCTCTTTGAAAATAACATTTTTTGTATGTTTGGATGACAAATTTTTATCTTCAAGTGATTTGATAAGAATTTTTGTATTGACATTGGAAAAAAGTTGTTAATGTGAAATCACATATTTAGAAATATATTTTCTAATATTCAGAACAGTTTGTCCTTGTGTTTTGTTTAACGTCATCGCACAACATAATATAACAGAAAATTTGTTTCCTTTCGAACTTGAATGAATATCATTTTGTGCCATTAGGTGGACTTAATTAATGGAAATCATGATATCAAAATGTGTTTCCCTATTCTCCCATTACTACTTCGACAATTTAAATATAACTCCTATACATTTTTCTTGAAGAACTTTCTCCAAATAGGTAAATATATAAATTACATAGGACTTTAAAGGAATGGTACCAAGATTGCAAGGAAAAAGTTATAAATTTAAGAAAAAAAAAGTAATAGCATAATAATTAGACTATTAATATATTAATGATACCGAAAAAAAGTTTATTAAAATTTAGGATAGCAATGGTAAAAATCACTATATTTTATTGGTGCTTTATGCATTTTTTTTTTGTTTTATATAGATTTTGATACAAAAAATCTATACAGATCAAAATAGTGATGAAATTAGAGTAAAAAAATATGTAGAAAACTCAAAAGTTAATATGCTTTTTGGAAAGACATGACTAATGACCCCTTTTTATTGTAAGATATATTTTTAATTTTAATCCTCGAATGGATGCATCTGATATGTAACTAACTCTGCTTGAACAGTAGTGTCTCATCAGCAAAGATTGGAGGACACTTTAACTCAAAGAGTTGTGTCTCTTTAACAAATATAGAAGGACAAAATGGACATTTATTAAAATTATAAGGGCAAACGAGGAAAACAAAGATTCTCCTCCTTAAGCCCCTTTTATATATATAGTAAGATTAAGGGTTCCTGAAAAGAGAAAATTTTTCCGCTAAACTGAGGGAAGGAAAAATAGAGAAAAATAAAAAAAGCTTAATGAAGAAATATTGATGGATTAAGGATTATTCTATATTATAGACTAAATTACTATTATTTAGTCTTGTGTTTGGATTAGTTTCAATATAGTTCTTATAGTTTTAAAATTTTATTATGGTTTTTTATGATTTTGTTAGTTTATCTTTGTACTTCGTGACACACATTTGTGAGGAATGATTTGGAAGGTGTGGATGGAGATGAGAAAGCTAGCGGACATCTCACTCTACCTCATTGTTGACATTTTTACTAGAAGTTTCAAACCAAAAAACATTTTTCTTTATTTTAAATATTTATGAGAAATCTTCTAGTGTAGATGACAAAACTTTTTCTTACTTTGACATAAATGAGGAGAAATAGAGAAAGATACATGCTTTGAAATGGTGTATGAATATAGGATTGAAAGTAAAACATTTCATAATTAAATTAATAGATCAAATACTTTTATAATACACAACTATTGCTATGTTTGTCAAAAGTGAAAGTTAATGAAACCTATAGATGTCAAAAGAGATGTATGAAAATGAGAACTTCCTAATTTGCTAGAAACACCATTTTCTTTCTAAGGTACCCATTAATTCCAAACTTTAGAAAAAAAAAAAAGGAAGAATAAATAAAGTACAATATAATATAAGAGGTAAAAATTGACTTGATCAAAACGAGTAATAATAATGCTAATCAATATATAATTTGAAGTTAATCAAAAGTTTACTTTTTTTTTTCATGTGGACTAGTAATAATTTATTGCAAACACACAAGTCCAAGAATATCTAAAAGAGTGATTTTGAATTGAAAAACAGAAACAAAGCAATAACTTTTTGGTTAAATTATAAAAGATACCCCTGAAGTAGTATGCGGTTTGTTTAAAAAATGTCCTTAAACTTTAAAAAGTTTAAAAAATATCCATGAACTTTACAAAAATACCCTTATAGTTAATTTTTGGATGGGAAGCATTAAAACCGTCGAAAATATCATTGCTGAAAATCTAGCCAAACTCTTGGGATGATGTGTTGAAAGAGAAGAAAAACTCCTAGTGTATGAATGCATGAAAAATAGGTAAACCTTCTCATTAATTTTCATGGGAGAAGAATATTTTTTAATATATTTTAAAAGTATTAATGAAACTGAAATTTTTAATTGTTTCTATTAAAAAATTAACACAAAAGTATTCTTGAAACATTTTTTTTAAAGTTTAGGGATATTTTTGAAACTTTTCAAAGTTCATGGGCATTTTTGAAACAAACCTCATAGTTCATGGGTATTTTTTTATAATTTAGCCTAACTTTTTTTTGTTACTTTTTTACTATTTTTTTCCCTCTTTTTGCTGCATAACGTGGGAAATACGTAGGGGCTGGTGGTTGAATGGTCATTTCAACAACAGAGAATTGTGTTAGAATTTTCAACTTATATGGTGTTATAAAGTTGAGTCCACAATGGAATAATGGGTCCAATTAAAAAAAGAGCGCCTGTTTTTGTTGTTGCTTTTTCCATCCTCCTTTGGTGGTGTGTATAAATATTTGATGCCTTCACTTCATCTTCTTCATAGTCTCTCATCAGAGAAAAGATCAGAGCTGTGTTTTTTGATTCTTTGAGCTCTTCTTTTCTCAATCTTTTCTTGTGGGTTTTGGTTCATCAGCTTCAAAGATATGCCAACTGTTCAGAAAGTTAAAGTTTTGAGGAGTTCGATTGAGAAAGCTCCGCATCTAATCGTTTATCCAGTCAGAGCTTCTTATCCACCTCGTTTGGACACCATTTCAGAAGATCAAGAACATGTTCATGAAGAGATTAGGAGCCACAAAAAGAGATCCTAGACTTTTTTTTTTTTTTTTTTTAGTATAGGGAGAGCTTGGTTTTACTTATAATTTTATGCTCTTTCTCTCTCTAATAATGTAAAATTTTCTTCCGAAGAACAATACTTGGTTGCATACGAGGTTCGACAACAACTTGGAGGAACAAAGATAAAACAAATTTCTCATTTTCTACATTTCTCTCTCTTAATTGTTAAGATTTTAATGAGGTGTGTAGGATGTGTAGAGATGTTATGGAGCTAAGTATATTGTTCTGTTTTAAATGCTATGGATTGGAAATATATATCAAAAAAAAAAAAAAATAGTACTTAAATTAGCTTTATTTGTGCACCTATAAACTCCCCTAAAACGGCGTTTGGGGCTCCGTCTTCTGAAACCCGAGTTCCCAAACCCATCTTCAACAGTGCAACACTGTTGAAGTTTGCCTAAAAATGTGGTTTTCTCTCTTCGTTCTTTCCTTGATTTTTTGCTCCACTAATCTAAATCAAATGAGTAAAAGGAAAAATAATGGGTTTTCTTTTCTGTTTTTTATTCATCTTTTACCAAAATTGAATTTGACCCTCCTTTTTGAACAAATAAAGGTTTTCTTTAAGAAGCTTTTTGGGACCCTTTCCTGTTGTCATGGGGGAATCTTTAGTAATAATAGAGATATAGTAGAAGAAGATACAATGAATTGATATTTGTTTATATATATATTTTTACACGATATTTACTATGTCAAAATCAAGACCATATAGACGTAGATGTTACAATAATTAATCCATTTTTACAAATATAGCACTGGATGATTATTGAAAATTCTATTCAATAATGGTTCAATACATTATAAATCATGTTTCAATAATTATTGAAACTTTCTCTTCAATAAAATATCGAGTCCAAAAAATGCAATATCAAACTAATTAAAGTATTTTGTTTTTCAAAAAGAATTTATGCAATCGGTAATTAATTTGACGTATAAATCGATGGATATAAATGATTAATAATTCATTTCATCTCTTAGAACTACCTGCAATGATTATAAAAATAATTGTTGTTAGAGCCATGATTATCTATATTTCTACCATTAATATGATATTGTCTATTACATATATATATTTCAATGGTACCTGATAAGATCTTGGGTCAATATAGATGTTGAATTTATTTAGATCTATCCTAACTTTTATTAATGCGGGACTATCTTAATTCACACATTCTCAACATGTAAGGCTCCTTGAAGAATAAAAGACCACTAAACTACTCCTCAATATATTATTTATATCGACAATAACTTGTATTTTCTACGAAATTATTTGTTAAGGACTCAACTATGAATCATATTGAAAATTTTTGTCATATTCTCAACATAACTTGATACCATTGGTTATGAGAATGAATCTTCCCTCTACTTCCATTAAGGTAACGTAATACAATTTACCTTGAACTTTAACCTATTTAATTCCTTCAATCCAAAAAAATCTCTCACCAATGCAATATAATGTTTTATAACCCAAGAATTTTAGTAAAATTCTATCTCAATTATTTTAGTTGACTCCTAAAAATTTGATATGAATACACAAAGCATAGTTTATTTAGTCAAGACATAACCTCGACAAAAAAAAAAGTATGAGTTGAGAATTCGGTCATCTAAATAGTTTGTTAACTAAAAAAAAAGAAAAAAAAAAATAAAAGGAGTAGATCTTTGAGGACATTATATTAAAACAACAAATCATGGATACACGAAAAAAAAAAAAAAAAAGTAATCCCTAAAATTGTCTCTATTAATGTAAATTTGAGTTAAAAAATTATTCTTCATAACACATATGATTAAGGTATTATATCAATGACCAAAAAAGTTAGAGGTTTGAATGTCACTTCACATGCTATGAACTCCTGAAAAAAGTTGTTCATTTTTTTTTTATAACATGTAAGGGTGGGAGGATCCGAACCACAAACACTTTTTGATCCTTAGTAGTTAGTACAAAAAAGAAGTAGTTTATTAGAGTATATGAAAATGACTAATGAGAACGTAAAAAGGATTAATTTGCTCGCACCCATTTGAACCCCTCACTACCACTAAATCACCATAAGACCCTTATTTTTGTTATGCTAATGAATTATGATAGATTTAATTATATCAACACTTCCACAATTACATATCTCCACCAAATGATTATAGAGTGAAAAATAGTGTTATTGTTCTTTTGTTTTCACCTCCTTTTGCATATTTTTAACAATAAAAGGCTTTTTTTTTTTTTTTTTTTTTTTTTTTTTTTTTTTTTTTTTACCAAAGATTTTAATTTTAGCTTTCTTTTGAACAAGGGGCCTCATGAAGCTCTTCTTTGAAGGGACTGTTGAGACCATTCTTGTCATATGGGGACTCCTAAGGTTTCAATAATTAGTTCTTATTTATTTTTTCTGTTTTGACAAGATGGGACATAATTAAAAAAAATTTATACATCGTTTTAAACAGTAAACTAATAGTAGCCATTTCAATTTCCCTTTTACAAAATATGGTATTTATAATTAATATTGACAATTCTGTGGAATAAATGATTGGGTCGATCATTTTTTAATTATATTAAAAACTTATTTAATAAAATATTGAATCCTAAGTATCTTGCTTCACAATACGATTAAGGTTGGATATGATAATACAAATGGTGTATCAAAACTATACTTTATTTCAATGATTATCAAAACTATTATTAGTTATAAGTGTGTTAGAACAAGGGTCTCCCATGTCACTATAGTAATATTATATTGTGACTTTTTGTTTTTTTGTTTTACTGTTCTCTTACATTAAGGTTGGATGCCATAAATTTAGATATGGATTACCATCACATTCTCAATAATCATCTCATTAATTAAAAGATTGATAATTGTTGAACCTAGCTCCCTCATTGAGACAACAATTTGTTTACTCTTATCGCCACATCGGGAATTTTAACTTTTACTGTGGTAATGCATTTTCCTACATCCACTTTTTAAATAAAGCTCTGAATAATTAACATTAAAAAAAATTGTGAAAGTTATTGCTCTACATAAATAATTCTATCTCAATTTAATTTAATTGACCCTTGAGAAATTGATGGGAAGACGTCAAAACAAATATAACTCAGCGGTAATTAACAAATATTCTTGATCAAGAGGGTCAGAGGTTCGAATCCCCCACCTCCAATGTTGTTGAACTAAAAAGAAAAAAGAAAAAAGAAAAAAAGCAAATTGATGGGAAGATGTGGAACCCTTAACAATTTTTGTATTTTTCATAAAGAAAAAGTTCAGACAATAATTCATGTACTCTTGACTCGTGATTTCAATTAGACAATAACTCTAAACTATTTAAAAAAACTAGTTCTTAGTTCTTAAACACGTATGCGTACACCCTTGATGGTCGATGGATGCACATTTTTCAGCACTCAACCAAAGTTTTGTTATTTTGAAGCCATTAATATGAAGTGACAAATCCACAAATTATGTCACTTCCCACACACAAAAAAGATTGTATTTTTCTTCTAATAATAATAAAGATAAAAACATGAGGACGTGGTGGTGGCTCTGCCCGTTGGTTGGAGGGTCATTTCATTAGAAAATCTTCTGTATTTTTCACATGGCTCTTAATTAAAACAAGCCTCCATTGCAGGGCATATCACAAAAGGCCAACTTTTTTAAGGCAAAAGCTTCAAAATCACCTTTGAAATTTCCACTCATCTATATATATATATATATGCACTAATGGGAGCGACCCACATCTTCATACTTCTCCCAAACAAGTATTCGAAGTCTTTTGCTTTTTGACTGATCTTGGTTTGAAATTGAAACTTCTTTTGATTTGAGGAATCTCCCATGGCAAAGAAAGTTGAAGTTTTGAGTTGTTGGGATGAGAAAGTGCCCACTTTTCTTGTCGTTCCAGTTAAGACATCTCTATCTCCTGAATTGGAGACTATTTCGGAAGAGGATGAAGTTGAAGAAATTGTTGAGAAAGAAGGGTCCTATTTCTCTCTCTCTTTGAGCCATTCTAGGCATATATTTATATATTCGAGTTCATGACCGTTGAAACTTACATGTATTATTGTTAGTTCAATTAAGTTTTACACTTCTTCGTTGGGATATTCAAGGGGAAAATACAGTTCCATATATAGTTCACCTTCACCATTTGGAATGTGCTTCTAGCTAGCTATTTGTATATTTTTTTTTTGGTGACAAGTGTAAAAGATATACCACCCTTACAAGTTACACCCATAAGCAAATACTATTCCTATGTTTAACTTATTTAAGAATTACACATCTTATCCTTGTACACTTTGTGTTCAAAATATTGCTCTCAATTCTCACCAATAAATCAGCAAAATTGTTTAAAGGGTAGGAGCCTTGTTTGCAATTGATATAATTGAATTGTATAAAGTACACCTTTAGTGATGATGGATTTTTTTAATAGAGTTCAACGGCATGTTGCATGAATTGAGAGATTCAAATCTTTGACCTCTTGACTAGGAGTATATGTTCTTAACCTAATCTGCTAAATTTCTTTGGACGTTGTGTTTTTTTAGCAATGATATTTTTGAAACAATAACTTTTAGGGGTATTTTTTAAACGACGACTCCAAAACCCTAAGCTACACAGCAGCCCATGTCTATACACATGCTAGATATAAGCTTCCTTTGAGTTTTCAATTTCTACGTGATTTACTAACGGTAAAGGTAATTTTAAACGTATTTTTTAAAGGTGAGAGCTATTATTGAAACTTTTTAAAATTCAAAATATTATTGAAAGGAGACCCACAAAGTTTAAGGGTATTTTCTCTGATTTAGTCCAAATATTTTGGAGGCAAAGGATGCAACAAAAGATGGGGAAGTGGGTGGATGAATAAATGAGAACTTACTCAAATTCCAGCTGATTCAATAAATGTATTTTACATAAAAATGAATTTGACCATATGGGTAGGACAGAACAAATTAAGTACAGTCCAAATTAAATAATATTGTTGTATATATTGGAGAGTCATTTCTTTACAATATCAATTGTCGTAAATAAGGCCAAACCAATTTTAGGCCGAAAGGGCCAATCTTTTTGGTGCTCTCCGACTAAGAAAAAAGCACCCACTTAAACACTTCCAATTTCTCTCTCTCTTTCTCTCAATTTTTGTATATATATATTGCTTGAGTTTTTCCCATCGTCAATACTCAGAAGGAAACAACAAGTGTTGGTATTTTCAGTGAAAGGTTTGATGTTATGGCAGATGATCAGAAGGTTAAAGTATTGAGAATTTTGATTGAGAAAGCACCAGCTCCTCTTGTTTCCGCCATTAAAGCTTCTCACTCTCCTCGCTTGGAGACCATTGAAGAAGAGGATGAAGCTGATGACAAAATTAATGAAAATGATCATCATGCCTCCAAATCCATCCTTGTTTTTTCTAATGCTTCTTGTGTTCTTCAAGTTTTTTAGTTTTATTTTCATGGCACTTATTACCTCTCTATTGGGAAATTAAATTATATATGGAGTTATTTCCATCATGGCTTCGTGTAAAAATGTCAAAATCTAATGAAATCATATGCTAAATTGGATTTTGATTCTCTTATGTATTAAGTGTTGTGGTTTTTTGTAGACAGAATGTATAATAATTAGTATTATACACACATGTTAAGATTATCTCAAAAGAAAATGAGCTTAAATCTTAGGACAAGTTTTCATTAATTGTTATATGAAATGATGTTTTTGGCTGCTCTAATTAAACAAATTGAGAATTTAACCAACATTCTTGTCCATTGGAACAACTTTAGAAGGATATTGTAATCATTGAACAAAATTTGAATGCATAGCGGTGTGTAGAAAGTTCGTATGGTTCATAATCACCACCTCATCTTGATCCTCCAAATTCTGTCTTTTTTGTACTTCCTATACATAGTTCTCGATTTAAGTTATTTTACGTAGTCCTTTATTGTATTTCTTAAGACATATATTACTGTTAAGGGTAATTCAGTATTAGTTGGGTCAGTTTCTCCATTCTGTTTTCTGTTATTCCATCCCTTGGTCTATTTATACCAAGATTGATTCACTGTACAGGCATGAGTTTGAGTAATAATACAAGCTCTTCATGTTAATGAGTTCGTGTAATATGGTATCAGAGCTGTGAATCACAGTCATTCCAAACACGTCTCACTTCTTTCAAAACAGACTTGATCGCCGATCCCTCTATTTTCTCTCCTCGACACCATGGCTGTAAACCCTGTCAATGCCGAATCACTTGACTCTTCCACCATTGAAGCTCAAATTAACCCCTACGTTCTTCATCATTCGACGGCCACAACCACTTCTCTGGTCACGGAACCTCTCGTTGGAGCCGATAATTACATTTCTTGGAGCAAAGCTATGATGATTGCTCTCTCAGGAAGGAACAAATTAGGGTTCATCAATGGAAAGATCAAGAAACCGGAATCGGGTAATCTTCTCACAGCCTGGCAATGTAACAATGATGTTGTTACTTCTTGGATAATCAATTCCATCTCCAAGCGCATCGCCGTGAGTCTTGTTTACACCGGTTGCGCAAAGGACCTTTGGGAAGAACTGAAAGAATGATATCGACAGACAAACGGACCAAGAATTTTCCAATTACGTAAGCAATTTGTTACTGCTACTCAAGGGACAATGAATGTAGAAGAATATTACACCAAAGTGACCACGATTTGGCAAGAATTGATTGAATTTAGGCCAATCGCCGAATGTTCTTGCGGAGGCCTGAAATCCATTGAAGAATACCTGCAATCAGAATACGTTATGACCTTTCTCATGGGTCTCAATGAATCCTACGCTGCCTTAAGAGCTCAAATTCTCTTAATCAGCCCCCTTCCTTCAATGAACAAAGTGTTCTCCTTGGTAATCCAAGAAGAACAACAACGATTATCTGGGATCCTACCCACTTCGGTCGAATCAGTCACTTTGGCAGCTTCTTCGGATAATACGAAGAAGAACACACAGGAACGGAACAAGAAGAAAGAAGGACAACGTCCCATATGCTCCCACTGCGGAGTCAAAGGACACGTGGTGGATCGATGCTACAAAATCCACGGGTATCCGCCAGGATACAGACGACCACAACAATCCAATTCCGGAAGCAACGAGTCTGGGAGTTCTAAAATCCAGAACCAAACGGCATTCTTCGCAAGCTTGAGTACCGACCAGTATTCACAACTCATGGGTTTACTCCAAAGCCATGTTAAACAGGCTAGCACTGAGGGAGCAAAAACCACGAGTGCTGAGACCACACATGTCGCAGGTACTTGCTTCTCAACTTTATCATCCTCGAATACTGATGTGGTGAATTTTTGGGTGATTGATTCCGGAGCATCAAGTCACATTTGTTTTGATAAATCTGTTTTTATCAATCTTCGACCTGCTCAGCATGTTTCAGTAGTTCTACCCACTCAGTCTCGCTTTATAGTTGAATATGTTGGTGACGTCAAGCTGTCTGATGCCTTGATTCTCCATAATGTCCTACTTGTTCCCCAGTTCACGTATAATTTGTTGTCCGTCAGTGCACTTCTTAAGGATGAAAGATATGATGTTCTTTTTTCTGGTAAATGTTGCTCTATTCAGGACAAGTTACGGTTGAGGACGATTGGCAAGGTTGAACTCAAACAAGGTCTTTATGTTCTTCAATTTCCTGACAAGAACATTGTCCACACTGCTTTATCTGCTCAAGCGCGACAGTCTGCTGCTGTCTGGCACCAGAGACTTGGACATTTATCTGTTGATCGTTTAACCACCTTGAAAGAGTCATTAAACCTTATCGACTCTCATCATTTTGTTTGTCATATATGTCCGTTAGCTAAACAAAAGCGTCTGTCTTTCCCATCTAAAAACCATGTATCTTCTCATGTCTTTGACCTTGTTCATTGTGATGTTTGGGGACCATTCAAAAACCCCACTTATAATGGCTTTTCTTACTTTCTAACCCTTGTAGACGATTGTTCACGCTACACATGGGTATATCTGATGAGCAATAAAAGTGATGTCCTTCATATCATACCGCGCTTCTTTAAGATGGTTCAAACACAGTTCTCCAAGTCCATAAAAATGTTTCGTTCTGACAATGCTCCTGAGCTGCGATTTGAGGAGTTTTTTGCTTCAGTGGGCACATTACATCAGTACTCTTGTGTCCAAACTCCTCAGCAGAACTCGGTCGTGGAAAGGAAACACCAGCACTTACTAAATGTAGCCCGATCTCTCCTTTTCCAGTCTAAGGTTCCTATGAAGTTTTGGGGCGAATGTGTGCTCAGTGCAGCTTATCTAATCAATCGAACTCCCATGGCTTTACTTTCAAATAAAACTCCATATTCTGTTTTACACAGCACCGAGTTTGATTATTCTACTCTCAGAGTCTTTGGGTGTTTGGCATATGCCTCCACCTTACCAGCTCACCGAAGCAAATTTGACCCACGATCACGGCCTTGTGTTTTCATGGGCTATCCGACTGGAGTCAAGGGCTACAAGCTTTATGACATTACCAAACAACAATTGTTTATCTCTCGAGATGTGTTGTTTTTTGAGAGCCTGTTTCCTTTCCACTCCACAGAGCAAAATGAAGTTTTACCTTCTTTCTTAGAAAGCTTTGTTTTACCAAAGCCTCTATCTGACATTGGGAGCTTCCATTGTCCTGTTGACAGTGGCCTTCCGTTAGTCCCAAATATGCCAGAGCATGTTGTTGATGGCTCTCCTTCAACCAATATAAATGTTGAACCTCTCCATGATGCTTTGTCATCGCCAAGCACCACTGAAAATGATGTTGAAGCTGCTTCTGCCAGTGATGTTCCACTTGTCACTCCTCCGGCTGATTCTCAATCTTGTGCACCAGGTACTGTGCCTGAACTTCGGCGGTCCACACGAGCAAGAAATCCTCCGACCTTCCTAAGGGATTTCCACTGTAACTTGCTGACTAATACTTCTGCTCCTAAGGAAGTACCTTACCCTCTTACAAGCTACTTGTCCTATGATAAGTGCTCTATGAAACAGAAGCAATACCTATTGAATATCTCCACTGATTATGAGCCGACTTTTTATCACCAAGCTGCTCCCTTCCCTCATTGGCGAAAGGCTATGGAGGAAGAATTGGCAGCCATGGAGCGAACCAACACTTGGACTGTTGTCTCATTACCAAAGAATCACCACACGGTTGGGTGCAAATGGATTTACAAGATCAAATATAAGGCAGACGGCTCCATTGATAGGTACAAGGCCCGTTTGGTAGCCAAAGGGTACAGTCAACAAGAAGGCATCGATTTTCTCGACACCTTCTCTCCCGTGGCTAAGATAGTAACAGTCAAAATTCTTTTGACACTTGCCACTACATACAAATGGCCCCTTGCTCAAATGGATGTCAACAACGCCTTCCTCAATGGGGATCTTTTTGAGGAGGTTCACATGGCCTTACCAATGGGATATAAACCGTCTCACATATCCAAACAGGGGGAGAAACTTGTATGCAAATTGAATAAATCAATTTACGGTCTAAAACAGGCTTCTAGACAGTGGTTTAGTAAATTCTCTACTGCATTACTTAGTCATGGATTTTCTCAGTCTAAATCTGACTATTCTCTCTTTATTCGTGGACATGGCCAGACTTTTGTGGCTCTACTTGTCTACGTCGATGACATAATCATCACCGGGCCCTCATTAGATGAGATTAATGTTGTTAAGAAGGTCCTACATTCCCATTTTATGCTCAAGGACCTTGGTGCTGTCAAATACTTCCTTGGTCTAGAAATATCTAGATCCACAAAAGGTCTTTTCCTTTCCCAGCGGAAGTATTGTCTTCAAATCCTTGAAGACACAGGATTTCTTGAATCTAAACCAGCAAGATCACCAATGGATCCAAACTTGAAGCTCTCAAAATCAGTTGGGAAACTTTTAAATGAGGAAGAAGCTGCTGGTTATCGAAGACTCATAGGCAGACTATTATACTTGCAAATATCAAGGCCAGACATTTCATTTGCAGTACATCGTCTCAGCCAATTCTTGCAACAACCCACTTCTTCCCATCTCCATTCAGTCCATCAATTGCTGCGGTTTTTAAAAGGATCTCCTGGTCAAGGCATTTTGCTAAAACCAGTCACAACATTCCAGTTAAGAGCTTTTGTTGATGCGGACTGGGGTGCTTGTTTGGACACTAGACGCTCTGTCTCTGGATTCTGTGTCTTTTTTGGTGACTCTCTGGTCTCTTGGAAATCTAAGAAGAAAACGACTGTTGCACGCTCCTCAGCCGAAGCTGAGTATCGAGCCCTGGCTGCTGTCACAAGTGAACTCATATGGATCCATCAATTGCTATCTGACTTCCAGGTTAAACTCCTGCTTCCCGCTGCTGTTTTTTGTGACAACCAAGCAGCCATAGCCATTGCCTCTAACCCAACATTCCATGTGTTGGGTTTTATGCCCTAAAACTCGTAGATAGTAAATGTACATTTGACCGAACATTAATAAAGTGATGTATTATTCAATGTTTGTATTATATCTTGTCTTGCTAACCCTAATCCAATAAACTAAACATCCATGGCTAATAGAATGAGACTTGAACTAGTATGTAGGGACATGCGGGGATCAATGTTCAAGTTTTAGCCTAAAGGGTCTGTAGTATAGGGATAAGGCTGGGTACCTTATTCTGGTGACACTATGGATACGGCCCGCTTTGTATATTGATACAAACGTAGTGATCCAACACGTTCATGTGGTTGACATGCGAGTGGGGGTATCCTGTGCAATGAGTTTGCACAAAGACCGGACCGCGAAATAGTTAACCACTAACTCTAACACCGTTAGTTAGCTCGGTTTCTATTTCACTAGGATGACCTAGGCAACTTGGCCTTAATCCTGAGTAGATTATGGACTCCTGTCCATGAGGGATTGTCCTTTGATTTGTACGGGTGAGAGTGGCCAGTTCGCCGACTCAATAAGCCTACCATTTTGGGGACAAGACCGAATGGGGAGCTGGGAACGTAGTCTTACAAGATGGAATTCACTCCTTCCTGATATGAGGGTAAGTAGAGGTGTGTTCCCTTAAGTGGTGTCTCTGGGTCTTGAACAAAGGGCCCTACCCTCTTTATGGCACGAGAGGGTTTTCTGTTTGATGGTTGGACCACAAACAGGTTGTTCATTAGAGGAGCACTGGTACTTAAGGACCAAGAGGTAGCCCAGGGGTAAAACGGTAATTTGACCTAGCTGGGGTACGAACACACGTGAAGGGCTAACTTGCTGCTGACGGTCAATATCCGTGGACACAGAAATATATCTGCAGTGAGAAGAGTGCAGCTGTGGTTCTTTAGTGGAGTGAACCACAGTTAACGAATATTGATTAACTTGGTTAATGAGTTTAACCAACTAATCTCACATCGTTGGAGCTTCTGATCTGTAGGTCCATTAGGTCCCACCGGTAGCTCATTTGGGGCGTTGAGGTAAAATTCTAAGGATGGATTGAATATTCGAAGGTGTTCGAATATTATACTAAAATATGAATTTGGTTCATATTAAAAACTATAGGTTAAAATTAATATGCATTGGATGTATATTAATACTATAGTTATGAGAGAGAAAATAGTAATTGAATATGTGATGTTCAATTTTATTTTATTAATTAATTAATTTCTTGTTAATTAATTGATTTAGTTTAATTAAATTTGATTTAATTAAACTATAAGATAAGAGGGATGTTAATTTAAATAGGATTTAAATTAAAGTTATTTTAATTAATTTTGATTAATTAAAAGATAATTAATTGTAATTTGAATTTATGTTTTTTCAAATTATAATTATTTAAAATATCAGATAACTGAAATATCAGTTATCTGATATTTTAAATGATCAGACGTGGTCAGGGGAGTGGTTATCTTAACTCCCTAGTCTCACGCCTGACCATCCCAATCGATCGCTCTCTCCTTCTCTCTCAATCTGCAGAGAATTCTCAGAGAGAAAAATCCAGAGAAGATCCTTAGAGTCTGTTGAGTTCCCACAAGCTCCCAACGCATATCCTGCTGAGAATACCGGTGAAACCACGTGGTGGTGTTCGTGGCAAAATTTTCCAGCGAAAAAGGAATTGCAAGCTGCTGTATTTTTGAGGAAAAATTCAGAGAATTCGGCGAAAAGTTCAAGGATTTCTTCAAAGGTAATGTTGTTCTTGAACTAGGGTCAATAGGACCCAATTCTAGATTAGATCTAGAATTAATTCTCTGATTTTATGCATGCTTGTATCTGGTTTTACAGCAAGCTTTTCCTATTATTGTTGCTGTAAATTTGTATTTTATCCCAACGTATTGGTATTTTTATTCTTAAATTAATCCGGGTTTTTAAAGGTTCTGTATAATTTTCCGCTGCGCAAGGGGTTTCATCCCTTCACCATGAACGAACAAAACACATTGAGATAGATTGTCATTTTGTCCGGGACAAACTTCTCGAAGGATTTTTGAAGCTGCTGCCAGTTCGTTCCCATTCTCAATTAGCAGATGTATTTACCAAACCCTTATCTGCTGCTGTTTTACACTCCATCATGGACAAATTGGGTGTAATTAATATACACACTCCAATTTGAGGGGGAGTATTACTGTTAAGGGTAATTCAGTATTAGTTGGGTCAGTTTCTCCATTCTGTTTTCTGTTATTCCATCCCTTGGTCTATTTATACCAAGATTGATTCACTGTACAGGCATGAGTTTGAGTAATAATACAAGCTCTTCATGTTAATGAGTTCGTGTAATAACATACACCTCTTTAATAAAGTATTTTTTTAAAAAAAAAAAAATTAAAACAATAACTCAAAAAAGTGTTGCATTTTAAAAGCCTACTGCAGTTTGGAAAGCATTCGAACCAAATTTTGAATAAATAACAAAGTTTCGTTTTTTTTTTCTAAGGACACAAAAACCAAAAACAAATCAAATAGGTCTAAATCCAAATGTTTTAAATAGTTATATATATATATATATATATATATATATATATATATATATATATATATATATATATATATATATATATATATATATATATATATATATTTTAAAAAAATAAGAGTACTTGGATGAAGATATGGAGAATATAAACATATTGTGAATTCATTTTTTTTATTAAAAAAATCCACATCTATATTTAAACTAAACCCACTAGAATTTAGAAGAGATATGCACCATGATAAAAGACAAACCATCCCACCTTTGCCCACCATATTTCTCTACCATTTTAAAAATAGTATCCAAACCCTAATTACCTAAAAACACACATAATACCTACTTTCTCACTTTCTCTCAATTAGTTTATACCACAAATAAGTGGGAAAAAAAAAAGGTAAATAAAACAATGTTAATTTTTAGTAAAGGAAGAGACTTTTAGGGTCCCAAAAAAAAAGGATCCAAAACTTAGAAAAATAGCTAGAACCAAATTTAAGGTTCTTCTTTGCAACAACATAGGGCACACATTGCCATCCAATCATTTTCCCACATCTCTTTCCCTTCCATTTCAATATATAAACCCCTCTCTTTCTAATACAAAAAACAAAACAAAATCTCAAAAAATTATTAAACAAAAAGATCAGCTATATAAACCTTTCAAAATTACCCATCATTTGAAAATGGCAAAGCAAATCAGTTTGAGTCATTGGATCGAGGTCGCTCCATCTCCGATCATTTCTCCAAACAAACCGTCAACCGTTCCTTCATTGGAGCCCATCACAGAAGAAACTCCCGAGGAATATGATGAAGCTTCATAATTAACCAACGAGGTTTTTTATTGTCTATCATCCTCAGTCCACATCAATGGCTATGTTCTTTCGTTTTCTTCTTCAAAAGAACAAAGCCTTAACTTTGTGGATTCGAATGGTTCTGGTTCGATTTCTCTACAAGAATGTTTCTTGTCGCCGAATTGGATGGTTTTGTTTGAAGGGTCGAAGAGATTTTGGGAGCTATTGTTCTTCAAAACCAAGTCCATGTTTATCTAATGGAGAAGATGACAATGTTAATGTATAGATATATCAACATGTCTTTAGTTTTAACTAAACGTATCGGACAACTAATTTCAATTTATATATATATATATATATATATGCTATGTTTTTGTATATATGCTAGTTGATTATTTTTTTCTTAAATATCCATGTGTTGCATTTTTTCCCCTTTTGTTTTAGGTTTTAAATAAATTATGAAGCTAAATTATATAAATATTGCTTCCTTCTATTTTGTACTTTGAAAAGTTTCAATCTTTATGTTAGCCATTTTTAAAATGTTTTGGAGGAAAATTTGAAACCAAATACCTCAGGTAAAAACAAATTTGAGACCGATATCTAACTTAGAGGTAAAATTGAAACCGATAAAATTATTATTATTATTATTATTATTATATACGTACATACATTTAACATTTAAGAAGTATCAATTTTACCTCGATTTTTAAATTTCCATAAGGTATTTAACAGAAATTACTAGTGGTTTTTTTTTTTTTTTTTTTTTTTTTTAAGAAGAATTACTAGTGGGGTTCTTTGTAAAGAAATTAAAAGAGTGGAGTCGAATCGAAACATTTTCCCACCTTAGAGATCGAGAAAATTTGGTATAATTTAGCCATTTGCATGAGTTATTGTTAAATTATAAATTTGTCACTATGTTTGAGGCAAACTTTTAAAACGGTAGAAATGAAATTGAAACAAAGCTTAAACCATAATATAAACTAATTTGAAAATTTTAAAACTTTAGGAACCAAATTAAACTTTGTCCAAACTATGGATCAAATTTGTAATTTAACTACATAAAAGTGGAGATCAAATTGAAACATTTTCAACATTAGAGACAAAATTGAAATCTACCGCATAGATCCCCAAAAAATTGTATAATTTGGATCTCGTTTGATAACCATTTAGTTTTTGAAAATTAAGCTTATAAACACTATTCATACTCTATTGTATAATTTGGATCTCGTTTCAATTTATTATTATTTTTATTTTTTTTTGAAATCAAACTATAGTAAGAACATTGAGGAAAAACAAGCATAATTTTTAAAAATAAAAAACCAAATGGTTTGAATTTTCTATTTTTTATACTATATCAAAATGAAACCAATTAAAATAGAGACATGTTTGTCCCACATATTTAAGGCCTACACGGCCATCCTCCTTCTTCAACCACTTCATGTAAGATATAAATATTTTTGTACTATAAATTATAATCCATAATATAATCTTGTGATGGGAATTAATAGCATAAGAAGACGAGAAAGGAATAGAATTATGGGTATGATTCACATGGTCTTATTAAATAAACCCTTATTATATTATACACATAAAAAAAAAAGGGCAAAAAGCAAAATCCTTGTAACGTGTGTAGAATCTTTTTGGTGCTTTCTCCGTAGGATCACCCACTCGGTGCAATACCAAACGAAACAAACCCTTATAAAAACACAACCCATATAATCAATTCCCCATCTCAACCCAAAATCAACCATCTTCTTTACTTTCTCCATCTCTACAAACTTAAACTCTGCAGATCAATCAACAGTGAGTTTCCATGGCCAAGAAGATTAGAGTTCTCAAAAACTGGGTTGAGAAAGCACCACCTCCATTTGTTTTCCCCATCAAGATTTCTCACTCGCCTCGCTTGGACACCATTAAAGAAGACGACGAAGTCGAAGAAAGAGACGAGACTAAACAGTCCTAGCTCAGATCTGATCCAGAATATATGTCTTAACTCTTAACTAGTCGAGTTGGTTTAGTTTTGTATTTTTGCTGCCACATGTTATTTGGCACAGTGTTGAGAAAATTTTGCAACTTTTCAATGCAAATTATTGGATTGTGATTTATATCTATTGTATCTGGTTTTCTATATCTTCACTTGAAAAGCAAATGCAAATATAAATGGCATGATGATCATTAAGCATAAACTTAAGCCACTTGATTAGTTTAGCACAAAAGCAAAGCCAGAATTACACAATTAGCAGGGGAAAACAGAGGGGCACGTATAAAACAAGTGCCATGGAGAATTTAGATGAAGAAAGTTCACTTTTTTTTTTTTTTTTCTTTCACAAACACAGATCAATGGAGATTTGGATAAGATTTATACGGCGGAGGAACTTCTAAACGATCCCAGAGCTTTAACTGCCCCTGCCCTTATTACGAATTGATAATAAATTGCAGCAATTGCAGCTCCGACGAAGGGCCCAACCCAAAAGATCCACTGTTCAAAAGTAAAAGAAAAATCAGAGATAAGCTTCAATCTTTCGATCTGTAAAACAAAAGCTTGAAGTGAAGAATTTAGGGGAAAAGTTACATGATGATCCCAGGCCGCAGCTCTGTTAAAGATCACTGCAGCTCCTAAGCTTCGAGCCGGGTTTATGCCGGTGCCGGTGATCGGAATGGTGGCCAAATGAACCACAAACACCGCGAATCCAATTGGGAGTGGCGCCAAAACCTTTAATTTCAATTTGAAACAGCATTAGTTCAAATGGAGTAAAATGAGGCTCGAACCCAATTTGGGATTTGGAACTTACAGGGACGTGAGAATCTCTGGCGTTTCTCTTGGGATCGGTGGCGGAGAAGACAGTGTAAACAAGAACAAAAGTTCCGATGATCTCTGCGGCTAAGCCGGTGCCGGTGCTGTACCCTTCATGGAGCATATTGGCTCCACCGCCGAACCGAACGTAGAATGCCTTCTGAAATGATTTAGCCAACGCACACCCACAAATGGCGCCCAAACATTGAGCCACAATGTAAAACACAGCTCTGATTACAGAGATTTTTCGAGCCAACAACAGCCCAAACGTCACCGCCGGGTTAATATGCCCTCCTACACAGTTCAAAAGGGAAATTTTTTACCATAACCCAGTCGAAAACAGAGAGAAACAGAGACTCACCGGAAATTCCAGCGGTGCAGTAAACGAGGACGAAGATCATGCCGCCGACTGCCCAGGCGATGCCCAAAGCGCCGACGCCGCCGCATTTCCCGGTTTCGGACTGATTAGAAGCGCCAATCACAGTGAGAACGAGAATGTACAAGAACAGAAGCGTGGCAACGAACTCGGCGATGATGGCTCTGTAAAATGACCACTGAATGAACTCCTCAGCGTCGATCAATGGGGCTGGAGGTGGATCTTGGTAGTCCTTGGCCGCCGAGCCGCCATTAACATTGTTAGACATTGCTCGAGTAATTAGAACTTGAAAACAGAGAGCTACAATGGAAGGCAGTGATTGAAGTGGAGATATATTTAAAAGGGTGAGTGATTAAGCTTCGTTTAAGTCAAAAACGCTTCTGTAAAACTTGTGGTAGAAAGCTGTCGTTGTTTGCTATTTATTTCCTCTGTACTCTGCTTGCCAAGTTGCTCCATTGTATTCCATTTTGGTTATTAAATGAGGTGTCAATGACCAGCTCAGTACGCTAAGTTCATCTTCTTCAAACTCTCTTTTTTTCTCTGGTTATGGGTTTTAGTTGATTCGAAAATTCAGTTCAACCCGCCATGGTTTTGTAAGCTCTTCACTATAAACAGAATGGACCAACCAACTATTTGAAGATATTAGGAGTCTTGTACTCTGTTATGAGCTTACCATAGCATAAAACATTGTTTGATTCTCAGAATTTAGTTGAAGCCAAGCTTATTAATATGAATTCAAGACTCATTAATTGCTTGTCTACCCATCTCTTGCATTTATACTAGAGACATGTTGGATCCCACTTAATTAAATTGTACACGGTCATCCTCTGCTTCCTCACCTACTTTAAAAATTACACATTTTTCTGAATTTTGAATAAGTAATGAGTTTGGTCGATTGCGTACATAGTATTTAGTTAGAAATATGAGAGAGTAACATTCCAAAAAAAAAAAAAAAGTATGAGAGGGTAATGATGAGTATAGTAGAGTTTGCTTGAAAACCATAAAAGCTAAGATGCTAGCATGGGGCTTCCCAAAATTCTACTCAACTTCAAGTTAGTTCGAGTCTAAAATTTGAAATAATTTTGGCATAACGATTTCCATACTTGTGGCTTGTGAGTAACCATTGGCTAGTTAGCCATAGCCATAGCCAACAAGATGATGACACACAATTGGTTACCTCGATTTTGATCATCACATAGCTTATGACTTTGTTTGAATGATATGATCATGATAACACAAAGTCCACGCCTCCTTAGGGACAGAAAACCCTCCAAAAAGACCCCACGAACAACCTACATACGCACACAAGTGATTCACCAAGCCACTCATCATTCATCAACCTCAAGCGTATGCAACTATAAGGGGTTGCTCGATGTCACAACCATACTAGAAGAGAGTGAATTGCAACTCCCATTTTGCAAATGGAGTAGTAGTAGTGAGAGAGAGAAATGTCGTGATGGGACCAAGGAGGATGGTGTATCATCTAACACGTCAAGAAGAGTGTTCAAGAAAGCTAAGCTAAGATGCAAACAAGATTAGAAGTGACAAAGTTGTTAGCGGTGTCAGTGATAAGCTTAGTGGAGGCCAAATTGGGCATCGAGCTATGACCTTGAAAGTCGAGGTTGTATTGAGAGTTTTGATGTAAGGTTTTAGGGTTATATGCTTATATTAGTAAGATATGTAAATATGTCAAATTTCAAGTCAATTAGAGATCAAACAGACACTCCACATTAACGCATGAGTCATCACCATTTGTGATGTACATGAATGTCAGACCAAATATGTCTTAGAATGTATTATAGGGAGAGACATGGTGTTGGCTCCACCATTCTTCGATCTCATGGCTTAAGTGAACCATTCCATGTCACATGCGTGGGTCATGGTGTGAGCGAGCATTGTAAAACTAGTCTAAGGGAGTTTATTGAAAAGATTTTATTTGCTTTATTTTATTTCTTATCCAGCATATGAGATTATTTTTTATCCCTGAATTATTTTTGGATGATATTAATTATATTAATTATATTAATATTTTATTTTATGGCCAGAAATTCCTAATTTTTGAATCTTATGCCTATATAAGTCCAAGGGTGCTTTGTTGGTTGTGAAAACTTGGAGAGTATTTCAGGCTTCAAATAAAAACAAGTTCTTTTATCTCTTGGTTCTTGACTAGAAACTAATTTTTCATCTAACTCTTAGTTTGAGTCGATTCCAATTTAATAAATATTGAGTTTGTTAGTTTATGTACTAGAGGTTTATGAGAACTTCCTCAAAGGTTGCTAGTATCAAGTCCATTTGGTTCGTATCACCTTTTTCCATGTGCTAGCATGCATGGCTGAGCTTGTGAGCTTGGTCTCTTCGGCATACATTGAAGACTTACCTTATGGGCTAAGCCAATCAGCCCACTCAAAAGGCATACGTAAATATAAATGTCACATTATATCATTGACATCAAACATAAACATGACCCACTTGATTGGATCAACGTTGCATTAAAACAAAGCCCAGAATTACATACTTGGCAGCGAAAACAGAGCAAAAGGGGGATAAAAAGGTAGAGCAATTGGGTAGAGGGCACACATAAAAACAAGTGCCTTTGGGGATTTGCCTATAGAAAATTCACATTTTTTCGTCTCCAAACACATAACAACGGAGATTTGGATAAGATTTATAGTTATACGGCGGTGGAGCTTCTGAACGATCCCAGAGCTTTAACCGCGCCAGCCCTCAATATGATTTGGTGATAGATTGCAGCAATGGCAGCTCCAATGAACGGCCCAACCCAAAAGATCCACTGCTCAAAAGTAAAAACATCAAAGCAGTAAGCTTCAGTTTCTTGATCGGAAAGACAATATTCAAACGCTCAAAGAAAAGGATTGGGGAAGAAGAAGAAGCTACCTGGTCGTCCCAGGGCTTATCTTTGTTAAAGATCACAGCAGCTCCAAAGCTTCGAGCTGGGTTAATGCCAGTGCCAGTGATCGGAATGGTGGCCAAATGAACCATAAACACCGCGAACCCAATTGGGAGTGGTGCCAAAACCTTCAATTTAAAGTTCGATTACTTCAATGGAGTAAAACCTAAAATGGGAGTCAAAGCTCAACCCAGTTTGAGGAATTGGATAGACTTACAGGGACGTGAGAATCTCTAGCGTTCCTCTTGGGATCGGTGGCGGAGAAGACGGTGTAAACAAGAACGAAAGTTCCGATGATCTCGGCGGCCAAGCCGGTGCCGGTGCTGTACCCATCGGCGAGCGAATTGGCTCCACCGCCGTACTCATTGTAATGAGCCTTCTGGAACGATTTCACCAATGCACATCCACAAATGGCGCCCAAACATTGAGCCGCCATGTAAAGAACTGCTCTAACTAGGGATACTTTCCGAGCCAAAAACAACCCAAAAGTCACCGCCGGGTTAATGTGCCCACCTACAAAGTTCCAACAGAAAAAAGGTAAGTTTTTACCACAACCCAATCGAAAACAGAGAAAAATAGAGCAATAGAAGAAAAATAAACCCACCGGAAATTCCAGCGGTGCAGTAAACAAGAACGAAAATCATGCCGCCGAAGGCCCAAGCGATGCCGAGAATGCCGACGCCGCCGCAGATTTGGCCGCCGTTTTTGGTGTCGGACTGGGTGCTGTAGCCAATGACGGTGAGAACAGTGACATACAAAAACAAAAGCGTGGCGACGAACTCGGCGATGATGGCTCTGTAAAAAGACCATTGAGCGAACTCCTGGGCGTCGATCAATGGGGCTGGAGGTGGGTCTTGGTAGTCCTTGGCGGCGAACCCACCGGCTTCGAGATCCTTGGACATGGTTGGTCCTTCTGGGTAAATGGAGGAAGGAATTGGGATTTGAAAGCAGAGGAGTTGCAGAGGGCTGTGATGGAGGTTAGGGATGAAGTAAGGATTTATATAGGGGGGTGAGTGAAGTGGATTGATTAGTGATGGTTTAGAGAGTTCAATTGTTCAAACAAATTGTTTTTGGATTTTCTTGCCGCCCCATCATGCTCAATTTGTTTTTCTTTCTTTGATTTGACCCCACAGTTGATCTCATGTCTGCACTTCTTGATCATGGATTCCATGGCCTTAATTCTCCCGAAAGTTCTGAAAGCAACTCTATCTGAAATTATAAATTCATATCATATTACTATTCTTTTGAATGTTTGTGAATCATAATTTATATATTTTAAAGTAATTACCACTATAATATTGAAGTTAATAAAAATAACCATAAATTTACCTGTATTGTATATAAGGCACGAATTTTAGAAGAAACGTTTTTCAAAAAAAAAAAAAAAAGAATTTTAGAAGAAACAAAAATCCAATTAATTGAGAGTGGTAATAAATGAATTGTTATTGTAGTTTTCAGAAAAAAAAAAAAAAAATCGATTTTTTGATATTGATTTGGAAAAAGATATGTTTGAAAGTAATTTTGAATACATAAAAATGATTTTATCTATTTAAAAAAAAAAAAATCACTCAAATGAAAAACGTTAGCGTGGTAGAAGTCACGTGGGAATAAGTGGGACAAGAGTCGGCAAGAAGTGATGAGTGATTGAACCGACTGATTGAATCCATAATACATTTCAATTCTCTCCACCACCGTCCATCTTCAACTGGGTCCCGCCCCTTCCAAGACTCTTTACCAATCAGATAACGCCACGTAATCACATCGCAATCATCAGATTTTATTATAAATGGTCGGTCCAGTCAACAAAATTTCCAAGGTGGAAAATGAGAGTTCTCGTGGCTGCAGATCATCCACGTGTCCAATATCGGTTTGTCAGTTCATCCTTGGATGGGCGGTAGCTGTTGGGATGTCCTATTTTTTTTTTCTTTTCTCCTAAAAAATAAATTTAGTTTGCTTTTGTTTGAAGGAATGGTTTGAATAATGGTTCTCTTTTTGCTTGTTTTGCAACCACTGGGTCTATTGATATACATTTAAACATGTTATAAAATATTATCTTTCAAAGGGTCCTTTCAATTATAGTTTTGTTAAATTACATTATTAGAAAAATATGTGATAATTAAGTAGTGATATGATAGGTTAACGTTTAAGTGAAAATATTTTGAATGGTCAGCTGAGTTTTTTTCTTTTTTATTTTTTTAAATTAATAATGAATATAGCATTTGAGTTGGTTTAACTTTTTATTTATTTTAGTTTCTTTTGTCACTCTCAAAAATTTGGCAAGGAGAGATTGTGGAGGGAAAGAATTTTCAATGTATCAACTATAATATTATCATTAGAGAGATTGTTATAGGTAATTTTGGACCACCATGATGTGCAAGAAGCTGACGAGGACAACCAGACGAAGATAGGACCAGGAAACGACCCAGAGGAAGACTAGACCAACTTGGCCCGACCCATATGATCGGCCAACCACTCGGCCCGCTTGCCTCCTCTCAGTCCATACTGCCTCTAGTCGCCCAGGTTTTGTATGGTTCCTCCCGAAACGCCTCCAAATTCCTAAAAACCCTAGGAGCATGAGTAGGTATTTATACTCCTCACCACTGAAGAATGGATCTGAACTCTATTCTCTGACTCTCCTCTTGCTTTTACTTTCTTGCTTCCCATCGTTTTGCTTGCTAACTTAAGCATCGGAGCCGGTGTGGCTATAACCACACCCCCCTCTCAAACAAATTTATCGTTTGTGGCACGTGAATGTCAGGTGAGTTCCTTCCGACCAAATTTGACCATCAACAGAGATGTTCATCTTTTTTTTTCACATAATATTTTTTTAAGAATTATCCAAATGATTCAATGCTTCAATACATAAACAAAGACAAATTCATCTCATAATTAAAAACATCCAACTCAAGAACAAAGTTCACAAACATAAAACAAAGGGAGAAATTAGGGTTTGCCCAACCTTGGCTAACTTGGTGAGTTCCAAAAAAAAAAAAAAAAAAAATGAAAGTTTAATTTGGGATGTTTCCTATCCTTCAAAATGAAAGTTAAATTTATTTTAGAATTGGCGACGGAAATAATTTTCATTTAATTATTTTAAAATAAGTATTAGAATTATTTATTTTGTTGTTTCTTTTATTTTGTTTCCAAACAATTGATCTCACATAAAGCATCCAAATTTTTCTTGCACCAAAAAGATTATTTTTTATCTTGAGTGATCTATAATAATAATAATTATTATTATTATTATTTTTGACAATATGTGGAGTAGAGAATTTGAACTTAGATCTCAGAATCATCAGTACAACTTTATGTTAATAGAGCTATGCTCTTATTGACTCATAAATCATTCTTTTAATAGTTTATTTACCTAAGTTTTTATTTACTAAACTTTCTTTACCTACTTTCTCCGTTTTAACTTCTCTTCACTACACAATATTTTATCTCACATTTATTTATTTACATAAATTTACTTTTTCTATATCTTACACTTTATTGTACAAGTTTCTCTGAATATTTTTCCTCATTAATCTTCTTTTGCGCTCTCTCTAAAATCTCTAACCATTTCTCATTTGCATCTCTTTTCTTTCATGTAATTCCACATGCGTTTCTTTTAGAAATGCATTAATTTGAAAAACTATATTTGAAGTAATTAAATATCATTCACTAACTTGAAGCCTTTTATATATCTTTGCAATATCTTTGCTTTTGTTTAAAAAAATAATAATAATAATAATTTCATGATATATAATCCATCGAACAGAATATCCCAAAAGGCCATACAATTATTGCATTCACAATTTATCTATAAACATGAGAACAAAAGCAAAATAGATATGGGCATAAATAAAAACCAACGCTCTTTTGAACAGACCACAAACCAAATTGGCATTTTTGCCAATAAATTAACACAGCGACAGTAATATAATCCACACTCATTAGGCTTAATATTTTCCCTTCTTCAGCCAAATTTGAAGACAAAGATAACCATATTAATTAATTAGGAGCTTGCAAATGATCCAATAGCTTTGGCTGCTCCTGCTCTTAATATGAATTGGTGATAGATTGCAGCAATGGCAGCGCCAATGAATGGTCCAACCCAAAAGATCCACTGTTCAAACATCCAAAAATTAACAAGTTAAGTTTAATCTTCATATTAATTTCGAAATAATTTCAAAGTTTGAAGATAAAATTATTGGAATTGTACATACTTGATCATCCCATGGCTTGGATTTGTTGAATACCACTGCAGCTCCAAAGCTTCTAGCTGGGTTGATACCTGTGCCAGTGATCGGAATTGTGGCCAAGTGAACCATGAACACCGCGAACCCGATTGGGAGTGGCGCCAAAACCTTTCATTTTAAGTTCAAACAACATTAGAATTATGTGGATATTCATTTTCTCTCTAATTAATATTGATACCCATCAAAGCATACCGGGACGTGGGAATCTCTGGCATTTCTCTTGGGATCAGTAGCCGAAAAGACAGTGTAAACGAGAACGAAGGTTCCAATGATCTCGGCAGCCAATCCGGTGCCGGTGCTGTAGCCGTCGGCAAGTGAATTGGCTCCACCTCCGTACTCATTGTAGTGAGCGTTCTGGAAAGCTTTCACCAAGGCACAGCCACAAATGGCACCCAAACTCTGAGCCGCCATGTACAATACGGCTCGCACCAACGACACCTTCCGTGCCAAAAACAGCCCAAACGTCACGGCCGGATTTATATGCCCCCCTGCACACCCACCCCCAAATTAAATTAAATTAATCTCTTAGAATCAACACTATACAATCAATGGCATTCAACTGACCAGAAATTCCGGCGGTGCAGTAAACGAGAACAAAAATCATGCCGCCAAAGGCCCAAGCGATGCCCAAAATGCCGACGCCGCCGCAAATGTGACCTCCATTCTTAACATCGCTCTGAACCTGATATCCAATGACAGTGAGAACAGTAACATACAAGAACAAAAGGGTAGCGACGAACTCGGCTATAATGGCTCTGTAAAAGGACCACTGAGCAAACTCCTGCGCGTCGATCAATGGGGCTGGGGGCGGGTCTTCGTAGTCCTTGCCGCTGAACCCACCACGCCCTCCGCCTTCAAGATCCTTCGACATGCCTCAAAGAAGAAGATTAAACTTGATTGAAAACAGAGAAGAATTTGGAGATTATTTTTTATGGAAAACAGAGAAGTAGTGGAAATATTTATAGTGGGAGATTGAGGAGTGAATTGAAGAGTAGAAATTTGATGATAAAGAAAGTTATGGAGTTTATGCGCCGCCCCATTTCAAAATTTCTGTCGCTTTTCGTGACCTCATTATCACTCACAGTCACAGGCAGCAGGTGGTGGCTCTGCTTCATTTCTCTTCGTTTTCTTTCTGGTATGTTCTTGAAATTACTCCGTAATTAATTAGTATTAAACTTTTAATTATTTCGGTTTAATCTATCACCTTCGAATGTTTCTGTTTTAATTATTCCATTTGGTGTAAAAAAATTGGTTGTTAATTATAATACATTATCTATATTGCCGGTTGGATTCATCGTTGCATTGCAGCCTTCTTTTCTTTTCTTCTTTCTGTATATTCTAAATAGTTTTCTCTTTGAACAACATTATTAAGTAAAATTGTAATCGAAATTCTTTTTAATGTTGAAGATAATAAATTGAAAGTATACCAACTAAATGTTTTCTTAAAAATATTATTATTTAGCCGAAACACATGAGATGAGATTGAGGCCACATTTTTATCCTGTTGTGCAAGCATTTATAAGAAGTGCTTGGATAGCCCACTTTCTCTTAGTCTCCACCATACAATAATTAAATGAACATAACTTAGCTGAATTGGATAGAAATTATAAGATGGTACACTACTTTAATTACCATGAACACAAATGTATACAGTGAGTCATATCCATCTCAGCACACTTACCAAATCAATGACAAGCATTATTGTCCAAACAAAAGCAACCAGAATTGCTACTTGCTCATGTGTTCAAGCTAGGCCACTCCATTATTCAAGTCATATACCTAAAGTTTGAGGTTATTTGGCTTCCCCATGGACTCGACTCAACCTGGCCAAACCTAAACCCCTCATCTAAATATAGTCGATGAAGTTTTCGATCTTTTAACTCCCTAAATTGAACCCACAAAAGCGACGGATCTATGTAGGATCTAGGTGGCTCGAGCCTCTCTCAACTTAAAGAATCCTTTAGTTGTTATGTTGAACGCATCATTGTTATATTAATCCAATCACTTAGCTTAGTGGAGTTAGCCCTCTCCAATACACTCACCCTAGTTTGAATCTTCTTTTCCGCGTTTTGAGTGTTTTTTTTACCTTTTCAGTTTTCTTTGACGCACTTTTGTTTTTTTTGTTTGTTTTTTTTTTTTTTTTTTGACGTGTTTTTCGCTTTTTTTTACATGCATTTTCAGTCTTTTTCCTTTTCAGTTTTTTTTTACTTCATTTTATCATTTCTTTTTATCTTTTTTTTTTCCCCTTTTTTACTTTTCAGCATTTTTAGGTTAAATATCAAAAATACCTTAGAATTGTGGAGTTTGTTTTAATTATACTTCTAAACTTTCAAAAGTTTCATTTTCGTCCTTGAAGTTTGAAACTTGTTTCAAAGTGACCCTACAGGTTTTTTTTTTGTTAAATTTGTGGACCGAAAATGACCTGTTTGCATATGTATGATTGCTTATGTGAATAGATTTAAATATATATGTGGAAAAATTAATAAAAATGCATACAAATACATCATTTTTTGTCAATAAATTTAACAACAAATATCTCTAGGGTTGCTTTGAAACAAACTTCGAACTGCAAGGACTAAAATGAAATTTTTGAAAGTTATATAATTAAAATCAACTTCATAGTTCAATGGTGTTTTTAATAATTTAACCTTTTTTTTTACAAGCATTTTGACTTTTTTTACAACTCTTTTGAATTTTTATTAACTTGCTTCCTTAACCCCTTTTTCTTTATTATTTTCTTTTTAGTCAAACACTAATTATTATTTTTTTCAATTTCAACCTTGCATTTAATTTTTTTTTTTTTTTGGATAAAAATACGTGAGAATGAATAAAATTATTTTAAAAAAAAATGAATAGCATGAAATAAATGTATAATTTTGATAAAAGAGAAAAAAAAAAATCTAACTTATTATTTCATTATCATTCCTTTTTTTTATATTTATATTTATATTAAATTCTTTGAGAAAAAATTTACCATAAGGTAAAATTGCAACACTTTTAAAAGGTAAAGTGAAAATTGCAACACTAATCCTAGTTCAATGTGCAACTGGACAACATTGAAAGTTTAAGATAAAAATTGAACACCTTACCAATTTTAGGGATAAAATTAATATTTTTCTTTAATTTTTTATATAGCCCTCGTAAAATGAGGTTCAAGATCCGCCACTGGCACAAATTGTAGTAATGTGTAATTAAGTTTCAAATAAGCATAGTAAAAAAAATGACTCTAATTTGACAATCAAAGCTCCTTTTTGTCATGCACTACGAGCACCATGTGAATCAAATAATAGCTAGACATAATAATGAAACCTTCAGGTTTATATTGAGATAATCTTTTTGTTATTACAAACATATCGCTATAGCTATATTTTGATTTTTTTTCGATACATTGTTGAAATATAATAAATAAAATGCGCTGTACCATCTTATTCCCTCACGAAATATTAAAAGTAGTAGTTAAATAAATATGTTTTATATTTAGAACAATATAAATATTCAAATTGAAAGGATAAAGTAAAATATTGTAATTCGTTATTAATAGTATGATATTGATTATTGAGTCAATGATTGCTGAAATTATTATTCTATCTTCTAATTATTAAAATTTTGTGCCATCTTATTCCCTAAAGAAATATTAAAAATAGTAGGATGAATAATTATTCAATTTTGTTAACAAAAGTTGATGGATTAGTAAACTATTACTTTATATTTACATTTTTTTTTTGGTTCAATGACATAGTGAGATGAGAAGATTTGAAAGTATATATCTTAATCAGTAAAATTATGTTCAGGTTGACTTTATATTTGGACAAGTAAACACGTCACTTAGATATTGTTTTTCGACACAAAATCTAACTTGAGTTGCTAATTAGCAAAATTCATTATCTAAGTGGCATTTTCATTTATTCTAATATACTAACAAAACAATAATTTGGCGATAGCTTTTCTGAAACAACCTAATTGAGAATGTTTTAAATTTTAATACATTAAAGGAAAATTCTATAATTTCAAAATATCATTGACCAAATTGAGAATTGCTATGAAAATGTCATGAAACTTTAAAGTATGTTTCAATTATACCTTTAGACTAAAAAAAAAATTCATTTAACTCCTAAACTTTGAAAGTCTCGTTAAAATGACAGATGAAAGTTGACATGACAACTAACGTGTAAAATCTGGAATGCCTGTCTAACATCATTATGACTTAATTTCAACTATATAAAAGATTGTCGTTGTTATTACTATTGTTGATGGTCGATTCTGGTCAGAGAGAACTCACCTGACCTTCACGTGCCACCAACGGTAAATTTGTAGATGAGGGGGGAAGATGTGGCCTGCAAGATGGAAAACCTGCACACTAGTGTGGCGCTAGCCACACCGACTTCGATGCTTAAGTCAGAAAACAGAAGTACGAGGGCTAGAGAGTAAGAGAAGAGAGTAGAGAGTTCGGGTCCCCTTTTTCAGTAGCGAAGAGGGGTATAAATACATGCTCATGCTCCTAGGGTTTTTAGGAATTTAGAGGTGTTTCGGGACAAACCAGGCAGAACCGGGGCGGCCAAAGGCGGTAGGGACCAAGCGGAGTCGGACAGGCTCGACCCGCGCGAGCGGGCCGAGCAGGGGGTAGGGCCAAAAACCCGACCCCTTCGGTCTTGGCCCGTCCCACTTGCCGGTTTCGCCTCTTGGGTCCATCTCCCAGCTCGATTTCTCCCCGATTGTCCTTGTCAGCTCCTTGTACATCGGGGTGATCCAAAATTGCCTATAACAACTATTTAAGATATACTCTTGACATTATTTCCAATCTCATCTACATAATTATTTTTTACACATCAACTACCACACATAAATATGCATCAATGATATTACAAATATGTCACATATGGCTTATAAAATTTACCCATTAACTATCACATCAACTTTCCTTTATTGTTTTAATGAAAAAAAAAGTTGTCTTAGGATTTTCTTTTAACAATTTCAAAGTTAAAAGGTTAAAAAAAAATCAAAATTTAGAGGTATAATTGGAATATAATCTTGTGTATTTAATCCAAAAAAAAAAATACATATAAATTAAAAGAACAAAAAAGAATCGCATTTATAAAAATTGGTTGAAAATATATAAAAGAATAAGTTGTCGATTGTATTTTTTGAGATCCGGTGTTGGCGATTGTAGGCGAAGAATCGCGGGTGAAGGTTACAGTCACGTGCGCATAAGATAGACGACAAGGCGGTGAGGCATGATTGAGATTTGGGCCGACAAATCAACGTCCATGATTCAATCAACCACCACCGTCCATCTCCAACTGGGGCCCACCTGTCCTCCACTTTCCACCAATCACTCTACGCCACATTTTATTTTTTTTTAAAAAAGAGTTCTTTAATTTCCACGCCACTCGTTTTCATTTCCCCTTCTCGGTAAAAAGACAAAAAGGCCCAAGTTTCGGAATCAATTTCTCTTTTTCCTTTTCCTAAAAAGAAAATTTTCATATTTATTATTTTCATTTGGTCATAAAAGTTAAGAAAATAGCTGTTGCTCCTTTTTCTAAAAAAATAGTAAAGAAAAAAAAGTTGTGGCTGTAGTGCGGCCACGTGTCATGCCATAATAATACACAATCATTATTGGAGTTTGTAAGTAATGCTAAAAGGCTAAATATTTTGGATTTTTCGTATTTTTTAATTTAATCCTTATTGTCTCAATATTTCCATTTAATCCCTTCTGTGTTGTGTTGTGTATTAATGTTTTTTAATGTAATCCTTGTCATGACATAATACTAATAAAATGAGAGAAATTTAAAGGAGAGCTCATACTAAAAAAAATTGGAAATTTTTATCATTTTTTTTAATAGAAATTAGAAACTTTCCTATCTTAAATAACAATTTTCTTTTTCTAAATTTTTGAAAATTTACTACGTATATTGTTGTCAGGTTGGTTTTGTGTCAATTTGACAATTACCGTGAAGGACTACATTGAAAAACATTCAAATATTACATGCTAAACCATATGTTTAGCCTTTTATATTGGCTATGTGTTTTTTCAACCATGCTTATTGAACGGTTCAGAGTTATTTAGGGCCCGTTTGGTAACGTTCTCGTTTCTTGTTTCCGTTTCTTCATTTTTAATAAAAAAAATAGAATTTCATGACCCTAACACCTCTACATTCAATAATAATAAACTTATATTCTTATTTATATTTGAAAAAAATTGAAAACAAGAACAAAAAAAGGAGAAACTAGTTTTAGTTGTTTCCAAAAATTCTATACAAATTTTGGGAGTGTTTCTAAAAAATGAGAAACAAGAAACATACATAGTTATTAAATGCTTAGATTTCTTAATAAAATTATAAACAAGAAACAAGAAACAAGAATGTTACCAAACGGGCCCTTAAATGCTATCTAAAACAAAAACATTTCCACAAAAAAGGTAAAATAGTTGCAGCGCACAGCATATGATTCCGTTAGTAATTCATGAATGACCACTATTGAAATACTTTTTTAGTGTCTTTTGATTTTATTTTTACTTTTTTTTTTAGTATTAGCTATGAAGTGATGTAACAATCTATCACTATTTATTATATGTCTAAGACATGTCTCTTTCATCATATATATTTCTTTGAACTCTCTTAAAATTCAACACTCTCCACTATTTATCTTTGACTTAATTGTCAATTAGGTTTTGACTCGGCACTATTTCATAATATGTACATTTGATTGATAATATTGATTTATTTCAACAGATACTGTAGGATCAATATCAACTTTAATTCTTCACAAATTATTTTTTTTAAAATATTATTAACATCCTAAAAATTAAATGAATGAAAAACTCCTTTCTTTTTTTAAATAGTTGTCTTTTTTTTTTTCGTTCGGGTTAAAAGGATAGAAAATAGATTTATGTTTAATCAAGTCAACCCAATTAGTCTAAATTAAACCTTTTATTTAATTTTAGTCGACTAATTTTAATTAATTAAATCTTCAGTTAAGGTTTGGCAAGACGTTGAGATTAGAATATGGCTCAAGGTGGTGAATTTGAGTGTAAAAATGGAATGCTCCTTAAATAAGAAAAGAAATCTTCAACTCTAATTATTGGTATCGGGAGACAGTACAAAATCTTTTAAATTAGCAGAAAATTCGATATATTGATACCATAGACATTCAAAAATCACAATTATACAATGTTTTTAATACTAAAATAATAATAATAATAATAACAATAATTTCACTTTCCAAATATTTGGAAGAAAAAAAAGTTTGTTTTAAAAGATATTTTGTAATTTGATGTAGTTTCTACCCTAATTAACCCATATCACTATTTCGCTCGCATCCTTTTTAATTCATATAATCCTCACATATATAGTAAAAATATATTTTTCTCACTGGTATATATTTTATGCCAAAAATATTTCTTTCTCTTATCTATTGATAATTTATGTCAATGTGAGAATAGTCAAGTCTTTTAAAAGCTTATAGGTTTGAGGGTAGAAATGATAGTGGCGAAATCTTGAGAGCCTTAGCTTCTTATGCGGACTTGGAGTTTAAAGCTCATTTGGCAGCGTTGAAGGCAATCAATGAGTATTTAAATTTTGCCAAACTACTCGGATGTCATAAGATAGTAGTAGAATCTGATTGTTCTCAAGCCATCGATTGGATTGTATCTTTGGTCGAGTATGACCGCCAAAAGTCCGCCCAAAAAGCTTATAGGTTTGATATCTAGCTTATGTATTTGTGATATAAAATATTTTTATAAAAAGAAATATAATTAATAATTAAGTTTTTTTTAGTTGAATTAAGTATCCATAGGGGGATAGAAAGGGGGTGTAGAGTGTTGACAAATTATGTAAATATTTACAAATGATGGACCCACAAAGAGTTTAGGCGTCACTAGACCGACCAATCAAACCTCAATAATTCCCACCGTCCTGGGTCCCACCTCTTCTCCTAAATTCCTTCTCCAATCAAAATTATCTCAATTATTTTACTTCTTCAACCCAATTACCACCAACCAATCACTATTTCCAACCTTTTTTTAAAGATGGTTTGAAGATTTGAGCCTTTGACTTTTTTGGTCGATGATTCATGCCAATTAAATTTTAGGTAAGGTAGATTAATGTTTTATTTTTAATGTCAATATGTCAAAAATCTTATTTAACACAATAGTGAAAGTTCAGTGACATGTAAACACAAATCTAAAACTAAAAAGTAGAGATATAGTTTAATTTAATCTTGATGTTATTATATAATTTGATGCCCTTACAAAATCATGATTCAAACTTTTTTTCAATAAATTGTTTTTTATATAAAAAATACTATTTGTGTGAATATATTTACAGAAAATTAGAGGAAGAAAAACTTTTTTAAAGTTATATTTTCACGTAATTTTTTTCTTCTAAGAAATAGAAATTGTTTCAAAGAGAATTTCCAAACAAAACCTTCAAATTTCCAATTTATACACTTGTTAACTTAATTTTAACTTTAGGGTTTAAATTACTTAGTTTGAAGTAGAAGGTTTCTCAAAAAAAAAAAAAACAAAACAAAACAAAACAAAAAAGGGTAGAAGAATAAATGATCAATTTTTTTTTTTTTTGAGTTCTATAAATGATGAAATTGATACTATTGATTAGTTGAATTTTTACTTATTATTAGCTTAGACCAGACGATTAATTTGGTAGGTATTAATTTTTTTTTTTTTTTTATTTGTGTTGGACATACATTTTAGCTAGGTTGGAAGCACTTGGTATTGATATTTTTTTCCCCAAATATCTACTCCTTTTTTCACCATATTCTTTTAATCTAATTGTGACATGATAAAGTATTAATTTCATTTCTTTGACGTTCCATTTGATTCAATTTAAATTTTATTCACTCCTTACTTAAATATAAAAGAAAAAATCAGTTTCTTTTAATAAAATAAATAATTATTATTTGTATCCTCAAATACCACAATTAATTAAAATAATATAAATATATTTTTAATTTTGAGAAGAAAATGATTAATGTGAAACTTTGCACATGAGCTCAATCTTCTAAAAATATGTTTGTAGCTAAGCAGTCACATATTGGTGTGCAATGCAACGTGCAATTATAAAAGCTGGAGATTCCATTTTAGTCAAAAGGATAATATTTATTTATGGTTGAATTTTATGAAATTAACATTTTAAAGTTAAAATAATTTACTAAAGTTATTACAAAAGTAAAAAAAAAAAAAAAAAAAAAAACGAGTTCCTCCTCTTCTCCCGTGATAAGTATTTTAAATACAGTGTGATTAAAAGCAAGAAAAAAACTGGTGGCTAAAGTTCATCCACGTTTCACTCTATTTCTATGGGCTAAACTATGGTGTAACATGTTTTAAAGTTTTTTTTTTCACTTTTAATTTTACGACATTGATTAATTAATTATTTATAATATTTTATAACATTATTATAAAACAAAAGATAAATTATTTAAAATCAGGAACCAAACTTTGCACATAGAAACAAAAATGAAAACGAGCAATACCTTTTTTAATGTTATAAAGTACCCAAAAGTGAGAATCTCACACATTAGACTATTTTAATATAATATTACACAAATGTTTATAATAAAAAAAAATGGTTTCATTATCTAATAACTTTAATGGTTGGGTTTCAAAAGAAAAAAAAAAAAAAAAAAACTTTTATGGTTAATTTAGAAAATAACTCGATTATAAAATTACAATATTCTATTGACGGTTTACAAAGAAACAAAAGTAAAACTATTTAATAAATTGGAATATTAAAATGTGTATTTATAATAAACAGTGCACCATCAGCATGACCTTTTTATTTTTATTAATGACAACTCGAAGCTTTTTTTTTTTTTTTTTTTTTTTAAGTTTTTTGGGAAAACCTTGAAGCTATTTGTATAAGAAAAAGTTGTATGCGTATGAGCTAATATTCAACCACCACAATGAAGAGTGATTTCAGGTATAGCATTATTGAGATTAATATTATAATTCAAAAAGATAGATTAATATAAAATTTAAAAGATAGATATAAATTTTAAGAGATTAATATAAAACTTCCTAAAAAAAAAAGATGGTTATAAAAATATGTTGATTCATATGATATTTCTTATTACTTTTAAATAATATCATAATTTTGATTTTTTTTTTTACAATATATAAAAGTACATATTTATAAATTTCTATAAAATACACCTTATTCCAAAATTTTTGCAACATAAGTTTAGCTTGAATATATATTCTTTCTTTTAAGAGATTGTAAGTTGAATCTCTAACACCTACATTAAATTAAATAAAATCAAGTTTTACGCAAAATTATTATATATTTGAAAGCCTACTAATTTCATACCATGCGTATTTTAGAATCTATTGGACCCATATAAAACTATTTTCATAATTCTTCAAACGAAAAACTATCCGAAGTTAAAAATTGTAATGCTAATTCAAGTTTAATATAAAAATTGTAACGCCCATAAAAATTTGCAATTTGATGAAATTAAAAGTTGGGATAAAGTGGAATTTTTGGTACGGAGGACCCTCTAAAAATAGACAGAAATGATAAATGTACAAACTTTTCAAAACAAGTATATATCATTTTGCTTGCATCAGCATCCTAGTAAAATTATTTTACTCCCTACTCTCACTCTCTCCAATCTCTCACCCTTTCCCCAATCTCGCTCTCGCTTCAACCTGTCGCTCGCCTTAAATGCGCCTTTTCATACAGAGTAAAATAGTAATTTGACTAGGATGGTGATGTAAGCAAAATGACATATATTTTTATTTTGAAAAGGTAGATTTTTTCATTTTAATCCATCAAAATGGGTCGCCGAGATAAAATATGATACATAGTGACAATCTTTAGTGGTAAAAATTCATATATTCTTCCAAATAGAAACTATACAACTATATTATTACAAATTACATTTGAATATTCTTCTTCTTCAAAAAATTACATTTGAGTAAAAAAAAAAAAAAAATAATGGCAATTGTAGTAGAGCATTACAATGAATTAATGTGAGTGTGAGGAGGAAGAGAATGTATAGAATAAAAGAGAAGAGAGGAGTTGAGGCATCAATGGAAAACGACAGTGGGGTCACCGATGGCGATTGAATTGGAAACTTTTTGAAAATGGGGCGGCAACAAATTTCCATCCCTCTGTTCATGGAATCAATCCAATCTCTCCTCTCTATAAATCTCTTCTTTCCTTCACTGCACTTTCGTTCATCCTCCTTTCTCTCCAATTCTTCTTGGTTTCTCTTCTCTGGGTTCATCGCTTTCTTCACCCCACTCCCATGGCCAAGGACTCTGAACCCGGAGGCTTCGCCGCCAAGGACTACCACGACCCACCTCCCGCGCCTCTCATCGACGCTGAGGAGTTCACTCAGTGGTCCTTTTACAGAGCCATCATCGCCGAGTTCATCGCCACGCTTCTCTTCTTGTACGTCACTGTTCTCACTGTCATTGGCTACAGCAGCCAGTCTGATGTCAAAAACGGCGGCCAAATCTGCGGCGGCGTCGGCATTCTCGGCATCGCTTGGGCCTTCGGTGGAATGATCTTCGTTCTCGTCTACTGCACCGCTGGAATTTCCGGTGAGTTTTATGAGGTTTCTTCACTCTCTTGATGAAATCTGTCCAAATTGGCTTGTGGGTAATTTTTGTGATCGCCCGTTGTTTTATTTTTTTTTTTTTGCAGGTGGCCATATCAATCCGGCCGTGACATTTGGGTTGTTTTTGGCTCGGAAAGTGTCGTTGGTGAGGGCTGTATTGTACATGGTGGCTCAGTGTCTTGGTGCCATTTGTGGATGTGCGTTGGTCAAATCGTTCCAGAAGGGTCTCTACAATCGCTACGGCGGTGGAGCCAATTCGCTCGCCGACGGTTACAGTACCGGCACCGGCTTAGCCGCTGAGATCATCGGAACCTTCGTTCTTGTCTACACTGTCTTCTCTGCGACAGATCCAAAGAGGAGCGCAAGAGATTCTCATGTTCCTGTAAGTTTATTTAATACCCAAATTTAATTTCCGGGCAGATCTTTAATTTCATCTTTCTAATGTTCTTGTTTGCCCCTGAAATTAAAGGTTCTAGCACCACTTCCAATTGGGTTCGCCGTGTTCATGGTCCACCTGGCCACCATTCCGGTCACCGGCACCGGTATCAACCCAGCTCGAAGCTTTGGTGCTGCGGTGGTCATCAACCGGAGCAAGCCCTGGGATGACCAGGTAATTTCTCTTCCTCAACAACCCTTGATTTTATTTTGTGGATCGGATTTCAGAAGTTCAAATCTGAACTAGTTTGCTTGTTTTGTGTCACTTTTTGAAACAGTGGATTTTCTGGGTCGGACCCTTCATCGGAGCCGCCATCGCTGCGTTTTATCACCAGTTCATTTTGAGAGCTGGAGCTGTTAAAGCTCTGGGATCGTTCAGGAGTACCCACAGCGTTTGATAATGGAAAAATCGGCATGGTTTTGGATCTAAATGTTCGTCGCCATGTGTGATCGGGGAAGAAATTTGAGTTTCCTTTTTTTTCTTAAGGCACTTCTTTTATCTGTGCCCTTCTTCACTGCTCTATTTTGTGTTGTTGTAGTTGTCCAATCCTGTCTACTTTTTCAAGCACTTAATTTGTGTAAAGTTGCTCTTGTTTAAGCCAACTATTTGAAGGTTCATGTTAAATATTGCAAAAGGAAGTTGTTTGCTTTGAAAAATGGGATTAGTTTGAGTGAAGTGAACTAAAAAATGCTCCCAAATTTCAAGTCTAGAGCCTATTTTAATTTTCTAGTCAATCAATCTTCGAATGAGTGAGGTAAGACAATTTGGGCACATCCTTGTCCTGATTGTTGCAAATCTTTTAAGAATTTTGTTGGATAATACGATATTGTTGGTAACTGGTTGCCAAATGGCTTGTCCTCTTGTAAGAACTTGAAAGAGAAAAATTAGCTTTAGTTTATAAACATGGTAAGCATATCTATGAAATGGAACCAGTGGTTACATTGGCAAGAGAGGTCCCGACATGGGTGGGAAAGGGCGAAGTCATCACATGTGATTCAATGAACCTATAGTTAAGTTATTCGAGACGCAGCTAGATGAATTGCATGAGATATTTTGCTCTAATTTGAAGCTATTGCACCATCTGACCCTTTGTTTGTAAGCAACCCATTTTTATTTTTATTTTTTCATTTTAGTTCAATATAGGGTGAAGGGGTTTAGCAACCTTCCCATAAGTTTATTAATGTTATTTTTACAACATATGAGGTAGAGAGATTCGAACCATAGACTTTTTGGTTATTAGTACAAATTTTATATCAATTGAGATGCTTGTGTTGGCACTTTCCGATTAGAAACGTTCTCTTTTATCTTATTCAATCAAAAGGTTAAAAGTTCGAATTTCTCCTCTAAATTGTTGTTGAACTCTCTCTCTCTATATATATACATACACGCAAGTTAAAAAATATTTTTATTTTTGAAGAATTTTGATGTTTACTATTATTATATTAAATAATGTAAAATATATATTTCATATTGTAGAGTCAATCATATACTTTTACTTAAAAGTTAGATATAATTAAGGCTTCGTTTAATAATCATTTGGTTTTTGGTTTTTTGTTTTTGAAAATTAGGCTTGTTTTCTTTAAATTTTCTCACCATGGTTTTCATTTTTGTTAATTCCTAACCAAATGGAAGTGGTGTTTATAAGCTTAAAAACCAAAAACCAAATAGTTATCAAACGGGGTCTAAATAATCAACCTCCTAAATATAATTGATTTATAATTTTAATTTATACTTCTGTCCTCAACCAACTACTCAATTGTTTTTACAATTTTTTTTTTTTTTTTTTTGAGAAGGTTTTTACAATTAATTAAAAAGGCCTAAGTATGATTTCATAATTTATGTATATATAAAAAAGTATAATTTCATCCCACAAAGATAAAATTTTTACTGTAACATTCACATATTGATTATTAGATACAAGTTGTGAAAATTTTATGAACTTTATGTCCATAAAAAGGATAGGACTATGGATTTACACATACTAACTCGAGCAAATAATAAAATGATAAATGACGACTATGCATCATTTAATTTACATTCTAGACAATACAGATGGGATAGAGAAATCATTTTTTAAAAATATATTTTGTCTTACGATTATCATTGGCTACGCTTAGCTCCAATGAATGAGGGGAAAAAAAAATAAGAACCTTCAATTCAGCTGTTCCTGTTTCCCACTAATATCATCAGCATCCTGAATGTCCTTCCCATGCTTACTCTCATACAGATGTTTCGATTCCTCCAGCTGCTTGGATACCTAATCATTAAGCAAAAACCAATGAACAAGATTCAAACTCTAAATCTTCGAGAAACAAAGATTATTTTACTGCAATCTAATTCATCAGATTCCCATATCAAAGAACACAATGTAGAGATGAACGTGATGAATCAGATTCCTTCACGTGAAACTGCCAAACCAAACACTAATTGTGATGACTTACTACGCGTTGAATAACAAGTTCCTTTATTTAGTTTCAATTCTATGATAGCGTGTTTGACAAATTCGGTTCCCTTACAATGATGCACATCCACCAAATATTTATGCTCAATTCACAGAATGTCAAATTTTCATTGTTGCCACTAAGCTGGGGCTTAGGGAGGGGGTTAGATAGAAAGGGATGTACTTTAATTGAGTAAGCCATGGGCAATAACGTATCTGGATCCATTGCATCCTCTGGGAAGTTTCGCAAAGCATGTATGAGTTTTTCAAAGGGCAACTTTACCTGTGGGACAAAGAAAAAATATATATATATATTAGCACTAGCACCCATAAATATGTGGTTGCTGAATTCATGTGAAGCAATTCATTACTCACCAAGTCATCGTGGCAGTATTTTAGAAGAGCCAAACCAACTTTAAAAACAATCGTAACACCCTGTGGTAGAAAACATTACCGGCAAGCGTGAACTTCTTTACAGAAGAATTATGTTGCAGAAAAGGATGCATATGGTTTCAAGTAACCAACCTCATATAGAAAGACATCCCAAATTCGTAAAGCCAAATGGAAGGGAAAAGAGTAAGAGAACACGGTAATAAACCATTGGCTGGCGTACATGCTAGGATTTATCATCTCAAGGGTAAAATGCTCTCCAAGCTTAGGCAGCTGCTCTCTCACAAGGTTATCAAATTGAAATAGGTACTGCTGCACTAGAGGAAGCCCCGCCTATGAAAGAAAACAAAAACAGAGCTCTTCATAGGGAACCCAACACAATTCAATTAAAAAGTATTTAATATTTGATACAACCAACAGACGTAATTGATGGCAAGACTCTTTAGACCACTTTGTAAAAAATGCACCACCATTAACTTGGCAGACAACTCTCAAGTACTTCATGCAAGTTTATAACCATTCATTACTCTTAAGCATCTGGTCATGCAGAAGTCATGGTTGGATGAATAAAAACAAAATAGCAAGCAGTCAATCAACCGTTAACATAAGTTAGTTGTAGTTAATAACTAACTCAATGAATAAAAGGAAGTATAAAAGGAAGCTGACCCGTGTATAACAGCGAACTTTTCATTTGAGTAAGAAATCAGAAACTTTATTTATCTGGATTGATTTAGCTATATAAGACCCAGGACTCCTAGATGAAGATAACATTAGCAATTATGTGATCCAGCCAAGCATGTTTACTTCATTTTGTCCTAATCGTTTCATGCTAAGACTAGGTCTGCACCACAGCCATAGAGAAAGTAAGCAATGTTCTTATCCTTGATGTTACTCAGAGCCTAAACCTCCCAGACGAAATTGTCTAGCCACCAACAATCATTTCACAATACTTTTCACACTAATCAATAAAAGAATTTGTCTCGATTAAACATAAAGCACCAGATGGCCAGATTCTCAAAACTTTTGGACTTCTGACTATTATCAAGTTGAACTCACAATAAAGAACAGATCTCGAAGAACAAAGTTACCAGATATAATCCTTCCATAGGAGCATGAACTGCACCTTTAAGTAACGCAACTAACAGCCAGAACGCATCCTCTTCACTCATATAGAGAAGCAACAAACCAGCCAAAAATCCCATCCCCTGCATGCTCAAAAACATTACATACCATTCACCACCCAATACAATCGTTAACATATGACTGATGATAAAATAGAGAAGATCCAGAACCTGAACATATCCAACATTCCTATCAAAAACTGAGTATGCCTTCAAAACATTGTAGAGAGATCTTTGACCAGGTCCATGTCTCTGTTGGAAGAAGACATGTGAAGGGAAAGTACGAGAGATATCTCGAATGATATCCAACTCAGAGGCTGATGTCTCATATATTACCAATTGCTGCAAAAAAATAGTTAACACTTGATTACCATCAACCTCGGGACCTACAGATTTATAATAAGATTAAAAAAATGGCTTAAAGTAAAATTTTCATGTATTGAAAGAAAAGCAGAGGGAAGTTATGAGAAATATCGCAAAGTATATACAATTCCAAGGTGAATTACGAATTGCTGCAAAAAATATGCCATTTAATACCATAATCCTTAAAACCATAGATTTATAAGACTACAAAAGAAGACCATAAAAGTAATCACGTATTGGCTTTCTATAAGATAAGTGTATAGGTTTCTACTTTACTGATGATTAACGCAAATAAAAGGTTAACATTGCATTCTCATAAAAGAGACACAGAAACACACTCATGTCAATCAAGTATATATATATATAGATATATATATTTTAGTTCAACAACAATTGGGGTAGAGGAATTTGAACCTCTTACCTCTTGGTTGAACCTCTTACCTCTTGACGACGATAAGTATATATAGTACATAACATCTATACTCAATCAAACTAATCATATCATATGACATCTCACGGATGAAACATAAAGCGGTTAAGTCCTACCTGATATTTTGATTTCAATTTCAATCATATGTTTGCTTTTTTTTATTTTTTTATTTGAGATGTAAAACAAATTCGACAAGAAAAGACATCCATAGATAAGAATGAAAAGTTACAACCCTAGGTCATCCAACACATAGGCCAAAGCAACCAAGGAAGCCACAAAAAGAATTACAAGGAAGGACTTCAATCATCAAGAATAAAAAACAAAAGAACAACCTAAGAGCAATTAGAGATATAAGTCCAAAAATAGGCGTTGAAGTGAGGGACACTCCAAACCTTTCTTTCTAGGTCCCTCTACGCCAGAAAAGACCCTATTTTTTTATTTCTTACCAAATAAACCATATAACAGCAAAGAAACCTATCTGTCAAATTTGATAGTGAAGTAAAACTCCAGTACATTTTGAGAATTCAGTCATACATTCATTGGTTTTTTTGTAAGTTCATAATGTTAAACAATTGAATAAAAAATGTATGGTTAAAAATAACCTTTGGTTTTAGAAAGTAACAATTTAGTCCTTGTAATGATTTAGACCTTTTACTTTCAATTTTTTAATAATTTAATATGTGAATTTTAGTATGTAACAATTTAGTTCTTGTACTTCAAAATTTGTAATGATTTATCCTCATTGTGATAATATTGTTAAGATTTAATGGAATTTCTTACCTAGGCAGATTGACAAATTGACTAGACACTAGATATGCTTATAAACTTCAAAAACTAAGTTGTTATGTAATAAAATTTAATACTTAATTTTGATAATTTTTTTGACTGGAGGACTAAATTGTTACAAATTTAAACTATACGTACTAAATTGTTACATCTTAAATATCACAGATTAAATTATTACAAATTTCAAAGTCCAGGGACTAAATTGTTACAAATTAAAATTTAGGAATTGATTATTACTTTCATGAAATTTCAAAGACGAAAAGTGTTTTTTAAACAGAAATATATTGATTTTAATTTAAATAATCAGCAAACTTTCATTGATTAAATATCTAAAGCTTTTAAAAGAGCCATTTGTATTTTTAATACTTTACACTTTGAAACATTATTTAGGATAAAGAAACAAATTACTTTTTAGATTTTAGAAAGTTTACAACGACAATATTTGCAAAAACTCATTAGACCACAATCTCAAACAAATTCCAAAAAACTTGATACCTCATAAACTCCAGGATTCATCAACAATAAGTCTCGACTTCCAGAAATCAACTGCCAAACAAGACCCCTTAAACAATCAGGAATACCTTTCCTTATACGCCTTTTAACAACATGAGGTTTTCTCCTAACATAATGCTTCCAGTCACTCCCTCCAACTCCAATCATCTTCCTCCATTTTCTAACTCTCCTTTCCTCCCTGAAATTGTAGGATATCACAATGCATAATCAACTCAATCCTTGATAAAGAAAAGCAGAATGTCGAAGAAATTATTGACCCATAAATAAAAGGATACCTCTCATTAACAGTGGACCTGTTCTTGGTTATAGCATCTGAAGAACTATTATGTTCCTGCTTTAAGAATCCAAATCGATCTAGTTGCTTGGGCGAAGGAAGTGGACCCGGTTCAAAGTCATCTATCATTTTCCTTTCCATTCAACCACTACATAAGCGCTCTCACATTCCAAAAGGCGGATAATGCTCCTCTGTCTTCCTTAACATGGTGGGCTTTTTACTGACTGCAAAAAAAAAAGGCAAACAATAATCAACAAATGCATATAGTAGGTAAAAGGCAAGCCATTTATAAGAGCAGACTTTCATATAAAAATGTCAATCCAAGCATAGCTTAATGGATAAGACACCAATTACCATCCCAAAGGTCGATGATTTGATCCCCCACCCTCGCAATTGTTTAACTCAGAAAAAGAAAAAATAATTTCACTAAAACTTCATAGAATACAAGAATGTCTAGTTAAAGAGAACAAAATCAGCCCAAACTTCAGGTCACGATGGGTTACCTTTCTTTAAGGACTTTTTCCAGGAAGTATCAGATCTGAAAACAATCCAAACAGAACGTGAAAACTACTATTTAAAAAAGAAGGGGAAAAAAAAAAGAAGTAAAAACGACAAACCAATATTTTCAATTCCATTTGATAGCCTTTTGGTTTCTTGAAAATTGTACTTATTTTCTCACAATTTCTTTACACCGATTTTCATCTTTCTTACGGAAGCATTTGAAGTCCTAGCCAAAGTCCAAAAACAAAATCTATTTTTAAAAACTACTCTTTTTTTAGTTCTCAAAACTTGGCTTAAATTTTGAATACACTGACGAAACAAGGAATTTCATGGATGGAAGTAGTATTTATAAGCTTAATTTTCAAAAACTAAAAATCAAATTGTTATCGAACAAAGTTTTAGTTGTTAAGTTATAATGATAATTGTAATCACAGGATACCAGATCATAAGATTTTCATCCAATGCCAAATACCTACAACAAGCTCCCTAGAATACTTGTGTTTCAGCTCTACTAGATTAAGAGAACCAACAAGTTCTGGCAACAAGAGGCTTACATCTCAAAAGATGGAAAATGGAAAGGTGAAAACTTTTAAGACCATGGAGGGATATTTCAGACCTATGCCACTACAAGAGACATTGCCATTTACAATGACATAAAAGTTGACAACATTATTATTTATTCCATTCTAGGGAACCTAAAAATCTAGTATTATAACAAAATGATTACACAAAATCATCATCTCAAGCTACTTCACAGTAATTCAAGAGTTAACAAGATAGAAATCAAATCTAAACAAGCCAGTGGACCAGTAACAACTAATCGCTGATCCCGAAACTAAAATTTTTTGTTGATGATGAAACAAATAAGAAAACAAATCATATTTCATTAATTTTTACGACAGAATAGTCAGTTCCCGTGTTTAATCTTTAATTTTTATATTCCACTGATTCCGTGAAGAAAATTTCTGGAGAAAGAGAAATAAATACAAAGGCGGTAGTTTTCCTTTTCCTATGCTCATCTTAATAAACAAAAAGGGTTCTACTAGTGAATGTGTAAGACCTTGTCTGACAAGAATGGCAAATGATTTAATTAAAAATCAACAGGACCTGAGAAGTTTAACACTGAGCCAAATTCAATGACTACTATACATTAGAAACAAGATGCAGAACCATTACATTGTCTTCCTTGCATTCTCATGTAAATATTCAATTGGGGTTTTCTTTTTTATAAAATCACATACAAACATGATTTTATTATAGATTGCAAATTATTTACGCATCTTAAAAACTTTGCCAAAACAGACAGAGTTGTCGATTGACTAAAAAATACTATATAAAAATATGCTCTCGGTCTCGGAAATTTCGATAACAGTCACTCTCTTAAGAAAGTGAGAAGTATGGCATATTCCTCCGTGGTCTTAGTATCTCTGGCGTGACATTGCATTAACCACTTGCTTAATTTATCTACACTATGTAGAGAGACAAAATGAACTTGAAATTTGAAATAGTAAGCTAAATAGCAGAAGATTTGAAATTTACGACCGAAATCAAACGTCAATAGCAAAATACAGAGAGGTTAAGACCGAGCGTAGTTGTAGAAAGTAAACAATCTGTTTGGCTGCAAAGAAAAGAGTGAATGCAGGATCGAGAATACAAAATAGTGATAATTTATCGAGTTGGTTTCGTCAATTAAACATCCGATCTTCTTCCCAGCCGAAAGAGAATAGAAAATTGTGATAATTTATCAGATTTCCGCAAATTGTTCTCAAAACGAAAAAGGATCTAAGTTTTCCCTGATCCGAACAGACAACAACTCAATCCCCCAAATTCCACTAGGCAGAGAAATCTCAATCAAAAGTTATTAAAAAATAAACGAACTGCAACAAATAAAGATCAAATCATAGGGGGGGAAAAAAACAGATGCCAATCGAAATGAATTCAATCAACTAGAATGGTAGAGAAATGTACCCGAAGTCAAAGGACAGGAGACGATTCGAATACGAAAATGAGAATCAGAGAGATTTTGGAACGCGAAGCGAGAGATCCTGTAAAGAACACAAATCCCGTCCCTGAACAAGGTGGAATGGAAATATTTGAATTCTATTTAGGAATTCTAATTTCTTTATAAAAATCAATAAATAGATATAAAACTCTTTTGATATATAATTCCACGAATAATAATGTTATTTATTTATTTATTTTTAGTAAACTACGAAAAATAACGTTAAATAGCATATGAAATCGTTCTACAAACAAATTGATTGAAATAAACCTATAATTGTAAAACAAAAAAAAAATAATAATAATAATAATAAACCTATAATTAATATAATTGAAACATATGAAATTTATTTTCCTTAAATTGTTTTGAAGTTAAAAGTAGTTTCAAATATATTTAGTAAAACCCTACTGAAATTTCACCTACCTCTATCAAATTGGATTTTTTTTTTCAATTTATCAAATTAACTCTTTTTTTTAAAAAAAAAAATTCATCAATTTGACTTTTTTTTTTTTTAGCACATCAACATTTGGAGCGGGGAAATTTTAACATTTCATCTCTTGGGTCGAGGGTACATGTCAATTACCGCTAAACAAAGCTCACTTTAATATCAATTTGACTTTTAAGTCATCAATCTTTATCTTCTTTTTTATTTTTTTATTTCATTAGTTTTTCATGGTATTAACTTGATAAATGAGAACAACATATTTTGAAAATTATAAATACAATTTGTAATATGAGACCTATCTTATATTTGATTGGTTTTGTTGATGTTATAAACACTCCATTTTGTACTCAATATATGTATACAATAATAATAATAAACACTCAATTTTGCTTCTAAAAAAATTTAATAAATAAACACTCAATTTTGTTGTTTTAGTTATTTAATAATTAATTAATCATAAACCCTACTAAATACAAACTATCTATCATCAATGAATAATTCTGAAAAAAAAAAAAAATCTATCATCTATAAGTGGAGCTATTAATTCATAATTTACTTCACGTGTATGTGTAGATTTATTGAATATATATTATTCTAATTTCTTTGTATTTTTAATTTATTATTTTGAAGTACATTTTTTTTCTTTTTTGATAATTTTGAGTATACAGTTATCTCTACCTTCCAAACTCACACATTGTTTTCTTTTGTTTTCTTTTCTTTTTTTCGTTTTGTTTTTGTTTTTGTTTTTGTTTTTTTTTTTCCTGTTTTTCTTTTAGTTCATCACCAATCGTTGTGTTAAATAGTTTTTTAAAATAAAACATAAAGTTGTTATCAAACTGCTCTCCAAACAAGTCACGTTAAGTATTTTTAAAAATATATATTTATACAAAGTCTTAATATGATATTTTCAATGACACACCTTACGAATAAATACAGTTTCTCATATGTTCCAAAAAATAATAATAATAAATAAAATACAGTTTCTCCTACAAAAGAAGTAAGAGGTGGAGAAAATTAACTTTCACCCTTAAATTTGGTAAAATATATAATTTTTCACTCTTTTTTTTTAGTACATCATATCATTTTTCACCTTACTTTCAACTTGGGCTTTTTTGGTTAAAATTTCTCCAACACTATCCCCCACTCCCTCCCAAAAAAAATATATATAAAAAAAAAAATAATAAAAACTCACACTTAAAAGAATAGTGAAGACCTCACGATTTATAAGCTACAAGGGTCACCCCACTCATTGTCAATTGGTTTTGAGATGGAACCCCATGTTTATATAATATGGTATCTCCGATTAAATCCAAAGAGGACATGTTGAGAATCCCACATAATGGAGACCTGGCAATTTATAACCTACAAGGTGATTTGAGTGTTTGTTTTATCATTCTTAAGAAATTACAATCTGATCTTATTTGACTGTATGAATATCGTTGAATATGTATGTGATTAAGGTAAATATGCATATACTATCAAAAGTAATTAAGTAATCAAATTTCAATACATAAAAATATAAGTATTTTGACTTATTTTAAAAGTGTAAAACATTTAATTGTTATATTAAATATTTTATTTTATTTTTTTTGTTTTGAATATTTTTCCCAGAATATCCATCGACATCGACATTTTGTCGGTATTTCCATCGAAATTTCCATTAAATTGAGACCTCGACATTTTAACCCTAAGGGCGTTCGAAGTTTCCAAAACATCTCACAACAAACAAAAACTCAGAAGAATAATCCTGTCTTTGAAGCTAACTTTTGAATTAAAAAAAAAAAAGTTAAAAATCTCATTGAAATTATAAAAACGTGAAATAATTTAGGAGGGAAAACGTATGTGTTTACAATTTGTAATTAAATTTGAATAGGTAAAATCTATAAAAAAATGTGTATAATAATTTAATAAATATAAGCAAGAGGGCGATGACTGTATAATAAAACAAATATAAAAACTCGTAGAACCAAAAAAAACCTCTCGTAGTCCTATTATCAAAAATAAAATAAAATAAAATCTCTCCTCTACGATGGCGATGAGTACTTTTTCCGATTGTTTACCGGAGAACCTTGACCTGTACGTCGGCTTCAACTTCATGCCGACCGATCACATTCTTCTTCAGCATTATCTTTTCAACAAGCTTCACGGCCTCCCTTACTCACGCGCCGTCGTCTTCGACTGCGATCTCTACGGTGCCCACGAGCCATGGCACATTTGGAAACATTTTCAAGGCGTCGACGGCACAGATCTCTACTTCTTCACTCAACTCAAGAAATCCACCAACAATTCTGGACACTTATCTGCTCATATCACCCGCAAGATCGGCTCCGCCGGCGGCACTTGGAGCGGCGAGAACTCCGCCACTCCTGTTTTTGCCCATGAAAATGATGATGAAATAATCGGCTATTGCAAGCGCTTCAGGTACGTAGCATGTGAAATTTTTGTTTGAAATGTTTCTGTTAAGGGTATTTGGTACAAGGGTTTTGGAGATGGGAATGAGTAAGAGTTTCTGATACACTTATTTTTGTTTCATGGTTTCTGTGTGGGCCTAGAAAATAACGCATTCCCAAACATCATTTATGCAAAAAAAAAAAAAAAAATATTATAATTAATTAGTTAACATTATCGAAAATATATTTAATTATTGAATTAAAATTATTTAAATGAATTTAGTATAAAAAATTATTTTTCAATAATTATAATTAATTACTTATTGATTATTTATAATCAATTAATTATTTTTTTGATTTCCTTGTAATAAATAAATAATCATATTATTATTAAAATAGGTATCTAATTAATATTCATGAATACAAATATACTAAATTATTATAGTTAAAGATATTTATTAAAAATTAATTAAATGATTTTAATTAATTAAATTAACATAGTTTATCCCATTAAAATTATTTCATGATTATTAATTTATTAATTTTTATTAATAGTTTGAATTAACTTTGATTATTTTATTAAAATTACATAAAATTACCTGATTAATTCTAAAAAATAAATGCAGAACTAATTCGTTCTCATAAAATCTTGATGACATTCTCATGCACAACTAAACAGAGTTATCTTTGATTCCCAACAATTTTGTTCCCATGCATAGTATTCTCAAACATCCTTTATTTCCAGACATCTATAAAACCTTAAACCAAACAACTCCTTAGTTTTTTTCGTTTATTGGTGGCTAGCTTGGGGTGGAGATGATTGAGGATTTGAAAACTAGCTGAATTTTAGTGGAAATTATTTGGTTGTCTGCTTAGATTTAGACATCATTTTCCTGGATGGTTTTATGCCTATTTCTATGTATAAAAAAAAATGTTTTTTTTCGTTTATCGTTAATGTGGCATTTGGAATTAAAAAATAAAAGAAAATAGTATGTTTCTTGCCATTCGATTGATCTTCGTTACCGTTTGCCGATTACTCTATTGATTGTTAACGGAACGATCGATAATAATCGAAGAAGTAAAATAAAGCAACCCGAAAAAGTTGTGTGATTTTAAACCTATTTTTCAAATTTCATTGCTAAAATTAAACTTTTTAAAAACTTAAAGATTAAAGTGATTTATTTTTGAAAATTTAGGATCAAAAGAGTAATTTAATTTGAATTAATTTAGAAAACTAATTTTATTGTTAAAATGAAACTAGGGTATTCACAGACTATCAATCCAAATAAAAGAGACATAAACCTTTGAATTGGTACTGAAGAACTGAGTGAAAACCTAATTTGATTGAGCAAGTTATTGTAAATTTTATTGAATTATACACTGTTTGATTTTGATTTTATCCATGTTAATTTTTTTATTAGTTAAATTTTATTAATTCAAATTAAATTATATATAATTCATTAATTTTAGGTACGAGAATCCTCAATTACCGGAACATCATGGTGAATGGATTATGCATGAATATAGCTTGCACAAGAATTTGATAAGCAACTGTCCAGATTCGAATTATGTTTTGTGTCGAATGAGGAAGAATGAAAGACCCAAAAGAAAAGCCGAGAAAAGATGTTTCTCTAATATTGAGTCGATGAAGAATAGAGTCATGACACCTAAGGTTAATGATATTGAGAAAAATGAAAGATGTTTGTCTGAGCCGCACCTATTGAGCAAAGAGTTGTGGCACCTAAGATGATCTACAACAAGCCTTATGAGCCTGAGATACCCACCAACCAATTTGTTAGTGATGTGTCTTGTATGCGTGAGACCATCATCAACCAAGGTACTAATGATGTGTCTTCCATGCATCATACAACAATCCATCAGTGTACCACTAATGTGCCTTTTGTGTTTGAGATGAGTACCACAAACCAAGGTACCAATGATGTGCCTAATGATGTGCTTTATGGGCATGACATGAATAATGATGAGCTCGAGCTTTGGATTTCAGAGATGTGTGTCGACCCTGGTACCAGTGTTGTGTTTTGAATGCTTGAGATGACCATCGAGTAAGGATACCAATAATGTAGTTTGTTGTTTTGTTTATTAGGGCTCTCTTTGTAATCTAGCCTAGGTATTTTTATTTTATTTGTTATTAGTTAGTTTGTTGGTTAGTTATTGTAGTTAATAGTTTAACCATCCTTGTATTTATTATTGTCCATTATCCCATAAGCTAAGCCTATGTATAAAGGCCAAGGCTTTCCCTTCTGTATAATTTTTTTAAGATTAATAAAATACTGCCATAAGGCTTTCAGTTCCACCACTCTGAGTTTGAGTAAACGAATATGAATATCTTAGTTTGAGATATTTGGATGCACCTACCGACTCCTATGAGCGATATTCTTTTTACAACCAATAGCATCTCTCATTGTGCATTATCATTAAATCAAACTTAAAAGATTACAAAACAGCTACAAGTACACGAAGCAAAACACATGATCTTCAAGCTTGTGTAAGGTAAAATACATGAAATGAAGACAACTTTGCCGCCAAGTTTATTCCTGGTCCCTTTCATCTTACAAGTTCCATTTCGAAGAAATCGAGGCCATTGGAAGTTTTAGCAATCATGGATTCCACTTTACATCCAAGAATTTTCTTTTCTTTTCTTTTTTTAGCTATTTATAATGATCCCCAAATCAAAATTTCATCATCATCATCGATCTTCACTCACTCTGCAACTGCTCTGCTACTCCTCTGTTCCAAAGGCGGAGCCATGTCTAAGGATGTTGAAGCCGGAGGCCGTGGCGGGTTTTCTGCCGGCGAATACCTCGACCAGCCTCCGGCTCCGTTGGTCGACGCCGACGAGCTTTTGCGCTGGTCGTTTTACAGGGCCGTCATCGCTGAGTTCGTTGCCACGCTTTTGTTTCTGTACGTCGGAGTTCTCACTGTGATTGGTAATCAGAGTCAGTCTTCCGCCGCCCAATGCGGCGGCGTTGGCGTTCTCGGGATTGCTTGGGCGTTCGGCAGCACCATCTTCGTTCTCGTTTACTGTACCGCCGGCATTTCTGGTTAGTTCTGCTCTCTCCCCCAATTTTTATATAAATCTAGTTTTCCTTTGTTAAAAAAAAATCTTATTTTTTAAAACTAAAAAAGAATAAACACAAATGCGAATTGGCAGGAGGACATATTAACCCAGCAGTGACATTTGGGCTGTTTTTGGGTCGGAAGGTTTCATTGGTCAGAACTCTACTGTACATAGCAGCTCAGTGTTTAGGAGCCATTTGTGGGTGTGGCCTGGTGAAGTCATTAAAGAAGGCCAACTTCAATGCCTTCGGCGGGGGAGCCACCGAGCTCGCCGACGGCTTCACCCCCGGCGCCGGCCTCGCCGCCGAGATCATCGGCACCTTCGTTCTTGTATACACCGTCTTCTCTGCCACCGATCCCAAGAGAAAAGCGAGAGATTCCCACGTTCCTGTAAGCATTTCTAATAATCTCACCATTTTCATGGACATACAATTCCAAATCGAAGTAATCCTATTCGAATTTTAATTCAATTCCAAAGGTTCTGGCGCCGCTCCCAATTGGGTTCGCCGTGTTCGTGGTGAATTTGGCCACCATTCCAGTCACCGGCGCCGGTATCAACCCGGCTCGAAGCTTCGGCTCTGCAGTCATGTTCAACAAACACAAAGCTTGGGATAACCATGTAATTTCTAAAATCCATTTTTGTTTCTTTCAACTTTTGATCATACAATTTGGAGTAGTTGCATGTTTTTCAGATGTTTTTTTTTTTTTTTTTTTTTTTGGTGTTTTGGTTTATGAACAGTGGATATTCTGGGTTGGACCTTTCATTGGAGCTGCAATGGCTGCAATTTACCATGAATTTGTTTTGAGAGGAGGAGCAGCTAAGACCTTGAGATCCTTCAGGAGTTCCTCAAGTTAATGCTCAAATTTAATGGAATTTCTATTTCTCCTTTCAGTTCTGATTTTCTAGTTTCCCCTTTTCTTTTCATGGAAATTAATGATCTATCATGTGATATTAGAAGACAAAGCAATATTTTTAAATTGGAAATCTGTTTAATTGCAGCATTTTGAAGTTATTTTCTTAGTTAAAAAAAAAAAAAATTAGAAAACAGAAAATTTTCAAAAACAACTTTTGGTTTTTTCCTTTTTTTTTTTTTTCTTTTTTCAAATGGGGTAAGACTAGGCCCAATAAGCCCAACAATTGAGAAACTGAATGGATTAGATTGGTCAGTATCATGATTCATTTATCAATTATTATAATTTATGTCCTAGTTTTCTTCCCTATATGTGTGACAAATTTTTGTTGTTAATATAATGTAAAGTTCTTAGTATATGAAAAACATCCATAGTAATATAAATAAATTACATATCTCCATCAACCAGGTGTCTTTGCCTTGTTTGTAAACATTAGTTTGAATTGAACAATGTAAACACAATCATAGAAAAAATCTAACATTTCTGTGGACCATTATTATTCTAGTGCCAAACAATCTCCCATTTTGTTGCCTTTTGGCTTCCAATGATCTTCGAGAAAGAAAACCATCTTCACCATTCTTCCTTATCTCATAAAGTTTATAGTAATTAAATAAATAAATTTTTCCATGGATGAAAAGTGAGGTAAATTTACTTATTTCAGCTCAACTTGGTAGATAAGACATTTATTTGTTATACTAAAAATAAATAGTTTGATCCTCTACATTTATAATTGGTGAACTAAAAATAATTCGAATTATAAGTTTGGCCCCTAGAATTATTTTAGTTTTTTCTTATTTAGTACCTATATTTTAAAAAAATTCAAATAGAGTCCAGACTTCAATTTTGTGTATAATAAATTATTATCATTAGGTTAACGTTTAAGAATCTATTAGATACAATATAAAATTCAAAATGGACCATATAGGCACAAATATTGAAAAATCCAGGATGTATTGAAAACATTTGAAAGTACATAAATGTATTGGACAAAAATGCTAAAAATCTAGCCTCCGTTTGATAACTGTTTAGTTTTTGGGGTTTTTGGTTTTGTAAAATTAAGCTTATAAACACTATTTCCGTCCATAAGTTTCTTTGTTTTTCAAAATACCCTTCTTTCCATTTTTTTAAAAATCAAGCCAATTTTTTAAACTAACAAAAAAAAATAGTTTTCAAAAACTTGTTTTTTGTTTTTTGAATTTGGTTGGAAATTCAAATATGTCCTTAACAAAGATGAAAATTGTTGATGGTCGATTTTGGCCAGAGGATCTCACCTGACCTTCACGTGCCACCAACGGTAAATTTGTAGTTGAGGGGGGAAGACGTGGCCTGCAAGACAGTAAACCTGCACACCGGTGTGGTGCTCGCCACACCGGCTCCGATGCTTAAGTCAGCAAGCAGAACGGTAGGGCGTGGAAAAGTATGAGCAAGAGGAGAAAGCAGAGAATAGAGAGTAGAGTTTTGGGATAGAATTCGGGATCCCCTCTTCAGTGGCGAAGAGGGATATAAATACCTGTTCATCCTCCTAGCCTTTTTAGGGTTTCGGCGGCGTTTTAGGTCAAACCAGGCGAAACCGGGGCATCCAGAGGCGGTGGGGACCAGACGGGACCAAACGGACTCGGCCCGCCCGAGCGGGCCGAGGGGCGGCCTCGGCCCATGGCCGAGGCCGAGCAGGGGGTCGGGCCGAAAACCCGACCCCTTCGGTCTTGGCCCGTCCCATTTGCCGGTTTTGCCTCCTTGGTCCATCTTTCAGCCCGATTTCTCCCCGGTGGTCCAAAATTGCCTATAACAAAAATGAAGAAATTGGTAGAAAAGAAGCATAATTTTCAAAACATAACTTATCAAATAGGACCATAGGGATAAAAGTATAATAATTTAAGCCAAAAATGAAGCCAAAATACCTTTTTCTTATTTGATTTTTCTCAAAAAGAAAGATATTAGAATATATGATGAAATTGATGGGTAGGGTTTGTATGGTAGGACCAAATTGAAAACAAGAAAAAGAAAAGGGAAATTGTGCTAGATGGCTAGAAAAAAATAGGCCATTACGTTTTTTGGCTAAATAACTTTCATATTTTCATTTGTGGCTGCCGTAAATCAAGGGACCTGCAGACAGGAGGTTTTTTCCAGTTTTACCCCTGGGTATATCCGTGCATATACAGACGCCGTTTACTGCACCGTTAAATGTATAACGTCTTTTTTGTTCCACATTTTATGGGATCCGCTCATTTCATATAACTGATTTCACCAGATCCCGTTTTCTTCTCCATCTAACAGCAAAAATCGTGGTTTTGTTGGTATGTTCAATTTGTACAAAAATCTCCAAGCCCTCTCTCAATACCATTTACACAAAATGACGGGAGTCTACAGTGGGTTCAAGTTCGGCATTGTGACATGCCCCTGTGATGCTAACCTCTCCCAACTAAAGGTATGTGCTGCGAACTACCTCAATTTGGCGGACAGTAGTAGTATCTGCAGGTTGACACTCTTTAGGAATTGGTCAAGCAACCCGATAAATATAGTCCTCTCAGAAGACAGGGATGTCTTTTGGATGGTAAACGGGTTTCAGAATGGCACGTATAGGGACTGTTGCTTAGTTGTCGACGTGTAGGGGGTAGATACTAATATACACAACGGGGGAGGGGCAGTTGCAAGTTCATCCCAGGGGGAGAAAAATTTTGAGTTTGTCAACTCAGATGGGATTGATGCATTGACCGACATAGTATCCGTAACAGAGGGGTGCGTATTTTCATGCAAAGAACATCTCAAGAAGGTAGTCTCTTCACTGGCTCTGAAAGGGAGTTTCCAATTCAAGACAATTAAATCCAATAGCATACAGTATACAGTGGCATGCATAGACGACTCATGCCAATGGTATATGCGCGCATCTACCTATTGCACCGGGCAGTTGTGGATTGTGAGGAAGTTTATCAACGACCACACTTGTTCTTTCGATGTCGTTTAGAATGATCACAGGCAAGCGACAGCGAGTATTGCATGTGAGTATTCGAAGACTATAATGAGGATAACTAACAGGATGCAACTGTACACCTCGGGACATAATAGAGTATGCTAGGAAAACACACGGGATCAATATCAGTTATGACAAAGCATGGAGAGGTAGAGAAAAGGCGTTAAATGAGTTGAGAGGATCTCCTGAAGTGTCTTATGCGCAAATTCCGTTGTTTGATGCCAGGTTGATCGAAAGGAATTCAGGTATTTACCATCTGTACTTTCATTTTATAACATTCTGTCACAGTGTATAATGATATTTACTGCCTAAAATTACAGGTACGTACACCGCCCAGGAAGTTGATTCAAATGACAGGTTCAAGTTCTTCTTCATGAGTATTGTAGCATCCATAAACGGGTGGAAACACTGTCTCCCAGTTATTTCGGTAGATGGTACATCTTTGAAGAATAAATTCAGTGGCACCTTTTTGACGGCCTGCACATTTGATGGGTCGGCGGGAGGAGGCCTACACGAAGGCGATGGCTGGAGGTTGGATCGGCGGGAGGTGGGGGTCGGCGGTCTGTACGAAGAAGGACTGGCGTTTGTGGGAAGATGGAGGGTTTTGCTTGTCTTGAAGAGGGCTGTTTGTGGGAGATGGAGGGTTTTGCTGATTTGACATGCAATAAATGAGGTGAGATTTAAATTCACTTTTTTAAATACCTACATTGAGTATTCATTTTTTCTTACTATACATGAGAATTAAGCTAAAAGTTCAATTTCGTGGGGTAATTCCATGTAAATACGTTATTGAGTGTTTCATTATGTGTATTCCGTTATCCCATTTTATCGTCTATTCAGTCTTATTTTTTGTTTTTTTTTTGTGAACGATGTGTTTATTTAAATGGGGACATGGTTTCATTTTTTTTCCCAGATTGTAGATTTTGTCGTAGGAAATTCAAAATAGGTTGTTAGGGTGTTGCAATCTTATATTTCTCTATATTCCTAATAAATCTCCAACTTTTTAGCGGTAGGTCTCTCTCCTAATATTTGATTTAAATGATAGGAAGTTCTTAGACGTTTTGTTAGGGGCAATTTTGTCCTCTTAATTTGGAAAATTAGTAATTAAAATCACGTTAGTCATTTAGTTAGTATTGAAACCTTTTTAGCTATTTTTCAAATCCCACCTATTTTTTTTAGTCATATATCTCGTTGCCCCAAAAGAAAAAGGGGTTTAAAATCAGAAAATGGCGAGAGCAGAAAAGGACGGTTGGGAAAATGACCTTACAAAAAAGCAAAGATATTTGGAAAATGACATTACAAAAAACCAAAGATATTTGGACTTTGCTTTGGTGAAGACTGAAGTGTACATCTCTTTCAAATATAATCCACTCCACTGGGGTCAGATCTGTATATTTAAATATTTTGAACAGCGTCGAGTCGAGTCCAGCCGCAGCGGCGTCGTTTTGGCGGTTTCTGGACTCGATGAGCAAGTTGCGCGACACTAGCCGCTGGCGCTGCATGCCCATATTATCATATATATTCTTCGCATCTCAAGAATACTCCAAATAATATTTATATCATATGGTATGGTCATGGGTAAAATCAAATGCATGTTGGAATTTTTTATTTCTTTTATTTTTTCTTACTTATTAAATACCTCACATTAAATAATTTGGACATGTGAATTTTCCAAGTGTGAATCTGCTACCTCAATGCAATTGAGTATATCTGGATTCTACTATATAAAGTACTCATAACATAATCTAGATTTAATATTATATTCTCAAGTTGTATGATTTAAAGTGGGTTTAATTTGTAGGGAGCTTTTATGCCAAAACTACTTCGGTTATAACTTTCCAATAACTGATATTATATTTTTGATTTGGATAACTATTTTGTTTTTTAAAATTATGTTTGTTTAATTTTCTTCTAATTTTTTTTAAGCACGGTTTTCATCCTTGTTAAAGGAAAATTTTGAATTCTCAACCAAAATTTCAAAAACAAAAATAAGTGTTGTTTGTTTTTTTTCCATGTTTTCATAAATCAAGTTGAGTTTTGAAAATTACTTGTTTTCAAAATTTGACCTGTTGGTTTTTAAAACATTTAGGAGTAAGGTATAGATAACGAAACAAATAGATTTATAGGAAGAAATATGTTTATAACCCTTTAGTTTTTGAAAATTAAGCTAATTTTCACTTAAGTTTTTAAAAATTTTCTTTTTTGTTTTTGGAATTTGACTAAGAATTCAAATATGTCTTTGGAAAAAAGATGAAAATCATGGTAAAGAAATTGAGAGAAAACAAACATAATTTTCAAAAACCAAATAGTAATCAAATAGAGTCTAAAGGATTATCAAACAAAACCTTGATGTTTGGTTCTTCCACGCTATTAACTTTATTCCTTGACAAATCACTTGAACCAAAAGTGTTGTGTTTTTAAAAATCTTACTTCCAAACACAATGATTTCTCTTGACAAGTATTTTTTTTTGTTAAGCTTGACCATTTATTATTTTTATCATTTATTTAAGTTCAACCATTGTGGGGATTTGAGATGAGGAATCAAACTTTCAACTTATGAGAAGATAATGAGTTTTTCTTAACTACTAAGATATGTTTAAATTGGATCCACATGTAGTTTTGGTGTTTTCTTTTCCCTTCTTGAGTGGTAAGTTTGAATTCGTATTCTCTCTTTTGTGTCGTAACTATATATATATATATAAAGAAAATTATTTTTCAACTTGAGTATAGCTCAATTTATTAAAGTTTAAGACATTATATCTTTAACTATTTTTTCTAATAAATGTTAGAGGTTTAAATCCACATTCTTCCGCTCGATATTTTGTCGAACTAAAAAAAGGGGAGGATTATCTAAGAATGAGAACCATTCTAACTTGTACTTGGTTGACAAGAAAAAAACAAACCCACCTTGTCATATGGAAATTTTCTGTTTTTACTTAGAATTATTATTTTAAAGCCTTATTTAAATTTAATGACTTGAAAAAGATAATATTATAGTATATATTAAAACCCTCTTTAGGTTATGTACTTTCACTTTAACAACAGAAAGAAAGAAAAAAAAAAAAGATCTTTTAAGAGACAATCAATCTAAATATGCTTAATTTTATAAAATTACATGGATGGTTGGACAATTGTTCTAAAATTGTTGGACAATGAATGATTTTGATCATTATTTATGCCCTAAAAATTAGAGGCATTGTTCATACATGAGATTTGATGTCAGGTGTTAAATCTCCAACTTGAAAGTTTAGAACTATATATCATGTGTTGTGAGAATTTATTTGCATAGTTAATGGGTTTGACTTGTATATTTAAAATTAAGTTTTAGAGACATGGAATATTTTATAAAATAACTTAATTATTAAATAACTTAGTATGATCAAAATCAGATGGGAGTTTAATTAAAGTATCATGTGCTGAGGAGACCGCCGTTTGAGCAATGTGTATGATTAAAATTAGGAATATGAATTTTATTTAGCTAAATTATTTGTAACATGAATTTTAGAAGAGATATGCTCGGAAATAATAGGAATAAAATCATGTAAGGTATATTTGATAACGATTTATATATATATATATATATATATAGAAAAACTTTGTTATTGTTGATAAAAGGCTTGATTATCAAAACCTAAAAACTGAAAACAATTTTTATTTTATTATTATTATTTTTTTAACTTGGTGGTGATTTCCTTCTATTTTTATTTTTAATAAAAAAAAAAGTTAAGCTTGCTTCAAAAAAAAAAAAACCCTCCTCTATGCTCGGGGGATTCAAACATTTGACTTCTTAGTTAAGGATATACACATGTCAATTCCTGCTCAACTATGCTCGCATTTTGACCATAACTCAAATGATTAATATGAGTTAAGGAGCACTCTTTCGAATAAATAGTTTTACTAAACTATAATGTATTTTGATTACAAACACTCAGTAAAACGAATTAAACAAAAAAACACTTTAATTGTTTAGTGTTATACTCTTAACATTGTTTTTGGGTATCTCTAGCTAACAATCACTTAGGTGAAAATCAATCTACAAATGTTTTCTTATAAGCACTAGAAAAGTTGATTTCAATTTTTTTTTTTTTTTTTTTTTTTGAAACGAACACATTTATAAATTACTTTCAAAGATGATGATCTTGAGGGACAAAAGTGTTTTATTTTTTCTTTTTTAAGTTCAGGTTGTCAAAAGCACATCCAAGCATAATTTATATCAAATCATGGTATTTCTTTACTTCTCCATCTAAATAATCCAAAACAAAACCAAAACAACAAAACCCAACTTCTGGATATCTCAAACTACACAAGATTCAAACTTAATCAAAATCTCACATATAATTACAACATCAAATGCAATGAAAAAGAAGATACACTTTGTTTTTTTTTTTTTTTTTTTTTTTTTTTTTTGAAGAAAACCAATCATCTTTAAAAAGATCAAAAAGTGAAAAACCAAAAAAATATATATAGGGTTATAAAGTAGGTATATTAGATATATATTCCATGACAGAGATCACATGGAAAAGCTTTGGATTGACCCTTGGATAGTTGGGTTGTGTGAGTCAATTATATTGATAATATCTTCCCCTCTTTAACCAATTATATGAACAACCTCTCTTCTTCCAAACCCTAATTAATTATATTTATTTTTTTGATAAGCCCCTAATTATATTTATATATCTATTCTTTCTTCTCTTCCAATGGGATTTGATTTCATTATTTTGTCTTGTTTCTGATAATTAACTCTATGTGACCATCAAGAATGGTGGGTGAGCCATGGTGGGCTGCCTTTACAATCACAAGCCAAAGTGCCATTCCATGTTTGGTTGGGTGGTGACACACCCATGATTCCTTCAACACACACCCTACTTCTTTTCTTTTTTTTTTTTTTCCTAAGAAAATAAATATGCAATAGTTGGGGGACCCATTTGTGAAAAAATGCATTTTTTCTATTGGAACAATATCCTCATTAAAGATATAGTTTGATTAAACAAAATCTTTTCAATTTAATATGATTTTTGCCTTTTTCGTCATATTTTTTAATTTGATGGGTGATAGAAGAACTAACTACTCTTTGAATTTTTTTTTTCATCGTCACATTTTTTAAATTCATTATTTGTTTTTTCTCTGAGAAAAACACTGGTACTCGCTTTTATGATGTGCAAATATCTTGATTGTCGGTCAAGAACTTTTTTTTTTCCTTTCAATAATATCTTCGATGATTACACTCACTCTGTTCATTCACATTATGTTTTGAAAATTCATAAGTTTTGTTCCCTTACTCTAAATCCATGTGTTGGTGCAATGCGTCTAATCACTTTTGTTGACAATCAAATATACACCTCTCTCAAAAATATTATCTCTTCACGTACTAATTATAATTGCAAGTTGTGACATTAACAAACATCATAATGGAGGGACCATATATATAAGATGAATTGAAAAATACTAATGGATGAAAGTGAAGTAATTATACAACAACGAATTATGAAAAGCGAACAATATATAAATAAACACACCGTACTTAAAAATGAAAGCAAACCCATGTGAAAATAGGAGGTTTTGTAAAGAACCCATCTCAAAAAATTCAATTTTGGGTCCTATTCAACTCATTAGATCAAAGAGCAACATCATTAGAGAAGTTATCTCTCAAGCTCTAGCTCTGTCACTTCCAAGTTGATTGACAAAACAGTAACACAAGACATCTCTCTCTCTTTGCCTTTTGATGAGCAAATTAATTATAAGAAAATAAGGGCTGCCCTTGAATTAAGGTTCATTGGATGAAGGGTTGAGTGACCCTACAAATTGGACAAGATTTGACCAATAAGATATGTGTTGTGTAAGAAATAAGATCTTAGAGAAGAGCCAATTGGGTTTTGGGTTTGACTGACATCTAAAAAAAAGCACACCAATTTGAAGTAAAATTTGACTGAAAGTGAGTGAGTGAGTGAGTGGGCAGCCAGAGACAGCCATTTGATTCCAAAGAAAGAAGCCACACACCTCTGACCAAACAACCATGTGATCCAATTTGGCATTTTTGCTTCAATGTTACTAAATCTCTCTCTTCATAACTATGTTTTTTTTTGCCCCCTCAACCTCAAATTGAAGTTAAAAATACTTACCTTGTTTTTGGTCAAATTTTAGTTTTTTCTTTTTCTTTTTTGGGTTATATTACTATATACTTCTTTTATTATTAATTAAGTAGTACTCTTTACTTTCATTTTCTTCGTTATGGTACATCAAAATTATTCTAATGTACTTGTTGGGTCAACTATCTCTTTCATATGAAATTTTTTGAGAAACTTCTTTCCACTTTCCCTTAAATAACTTCATAGTCCTCATTTATGTCATGTTTCCTAAATTAGCTATGAGTAAATTCAGAGCATATAGGAATTATCTATTTTTCAACTTTTGACGGCAAAATAAATAGTATAGTCAACTATATTATAATATGTTGATCTTGGCGTGTTGTGTACTAATTTACTTTTTTCTTAAATTATCTAGAACAAAAATCAGTAAAAAAATGGATTTTTTTTTAATTATTTATCCTTTTTTCTTTTGACGTTTTTTTAGTGATAAATAAAGTTTTCTTTTGTTTCAAAAAGCAATGATTTTAATGTGTAATTAACTATTAATTATCATTAGTCATCCCATCCCAATTTTTTTTTGAAAGATCCCATCACAATTATTAAAAAAAAAAGTGTTTTGAAACTAAAAATAAAACTATTTTGCAAATAGTTTTCAAAGAAAACCCAAGTTGGTTACTATCTTATTTGTGTTACTTGGATGGTGGACAAGCCATTATAGTGTTCACACCATCTAATTTCTCAAAGCATTTACATCTAAATTTATGGAGAATATATAATTGATATCTATATGTCATGTGATTGGAAAAAATTTAGTTGTAAATCGGTGTGTAGGGATCTTCGGAAAAATTTCTAGTACTACAGTAGTACCTACTCCCTCCAGCATTTGACACGTCATTTAATGAGCATTTAATGATATAATATTTTATTGTATGGGTCCCACACCATTATTAAATATTCCTTACATGGCAAACAATGAATGGAGGTAGTATGGACAATTTTCCATACTACGGTATTCTACATAACACCATTAAAATGTTGACAAAGATAAATTTTTTTTTTCTTATTTTCTACCTTTCTCTTTCTTAGTTGTAAAGATTTTAATAGGGTATGTAGGGGAATGCAACCAATTTTTGTTCCATATGATTATAGACAATTTGCATTAAAATTTTAGGAATAAAAAAACCTTGTGATTCTTTGAGAAATGATTTGATCAAACATAAATGATATAGCAAGTAATAAAAATTCTAATGGGATGTATCATTTTCGCTCTAAATTTGACCTAACCATATTTTAAAATGTTGGTTTTGAAGCTAAGCTTATATTTTCAAAAGTTTTCAATATAACCCGGTTTTGCATCATCTAAGTTACTTTTACTTTGCTTTCATTTATTTTTTTATTTTATTTTTTTTTCATATAAATAGTAATTTTTAAATGTAAATGTATTTTAAGAAAGATTCAAAAGCATTGGATTGTTTATGAAGAAATCGAGAAAACAACGAACTATTTAAGTGTATATTTCCAAGATTGTTTTACTATAATCTTTTTATCTTTTAAAAACTATTAAAAAGATGCTTTAATTTTATTTATTCATTCTAGAAATTAATCTTAAATGGAACACAAGTGAATGGTGAATCTAAACATATTCATTAAGGTACAAGTACTTACCTCTTTTTTAGGTTTGAAATTATAGTTCGACCCACCTACTCTTTAGCTAACTTAAGTAATGAATAGAACTCAGACCTTGAATACAAATCAACTCATCAAAGTATCATATCTTCGACCAAAATGTTAAAAATTCAAATCTCCATTTACATGTGTTGTTGAACTAAGAAAAATATCGATACCACACTTTTTCTCTAGTTCTAACTCTATGTGAAGTGGAGATTCATCGATGCAAGAACTAAAAAAACACATTTAAATCAATCCTATATAATAAAAACCAATAATAAAAAACAAACAAAGGTAAAATTCAGTGGATTGATTAGAAATTTGTGACAAAAAGGAAATGAAGATTGAAGACATAAATAAAGCGATTACCATCGCATGAAACTTTTGTCTCGTTGGCTGTTGCTCTGCTTTTTGCCTTACCAGAAATTGTACTTTTCGATGGAAACACACACACTCAGTCTAAAAAATTATGAAAAGACCTAATTTTCAAACGTCGACAAGCACTTCATCTTCTTTCAATTTCACAGTTTAAGAGATTTCCCCTTTAACCTCATCCCATTTCTCCTCTGTAAAATTTGTCTGATCATTTCTCTGGCGCCACTCCAACAGTAACTATATTCAGTAGTTTCAGATTCCAACGGGTCTAATCTAAATCCAAGCCGTAAAAAAATGGCGAAATCCACGTTCTCTCTGCGTCACCATTACTCTCATCTCCATTTTAGCTCTTCCTTTTCTTCGTCTTCTTCTTACTTGAGCAGCAAACCATTACAACTTCACATAACCCAATCACAAACTCTGTTTTCAGTCCATGACTGTACTGAATCCATTCCAGAGCAACCCACCAGAGTGAGTAGCTTTGCTAAATCATGGGAATCGATTGTACCCCTTTCAAATCTTGTAGATTGCTGCCGCCCCTTTGTGTTTTTTTGCATCTTTTCTTTGTTTTCGCATCTGGGTTTGGATCGATGGCGCCTATTTCAGCTGCATTTGGCCCTGATGGATTCTTCTGCGCCATTGATGCCAGTGGTAAACAGGAAGTTATTTGTTGGGGCAAAAATAGTTCGTCTCTTTCACCTTCTTCCTCATCTTCCACCTCTATCTTCTCCGTCGACATCCCGGCAATGGCTGCGCTCTCCGGCGGCGAGGGATTTATTTGCGGTATTTTAGCAAACACTTCGCAGGCTTATTGTTGGGGTTCGATAAATCCAGGTACAGATCTCGTCCCATTGGTTTTTCGAACCACTGCTTATTCCCATATTGCCGCGGGAAAAAGCCATGTTTGTGCAATTAGGGGATCTTATTATTCTGACAGCGATTCGGGTCCTGTGGATTGTTGGGATATCTCGAGAGATTCAAATAAGAATACTCTGGGCTCTAAACAGAGCTCTCTGTTCTATAATCAATCAATTGCCAGCCTTGTCTTCAAAAGGGTTGTTTCCGGCGAAGGATTTAGCTGCGCCGAGCTTCGAGATGGAGGGATTCTTTGCTGGGGACCAAACTCCACCAATCTCGACGTTTCAAATGTTTCGGAAAATTACGTAGTTCTAGCCGCCGGAAAAGATGCCGTTTGTGGAATCTCAGAGGTCTCCGGCACAGTTAGATGCTGGGGCAACGCCGATTCATTCGTCGGCCTTCCGACAACCACTGGATACGTGACGTTGACCGCCGGCGAGCGGCATTTCTGTGGCATCCGATGGGATACTCACGAAGTGGACTGTTGGGGTAGCTTGAACTCATCTTCGATTCCTAAAAACACAGGATTTATGGCGATTGCTTCATCAGACCGTTCAATCTGTGGCATTAGAGAAGACAATCTGGTTCTTGATTGTTGGTTTTCTCATTCTTCTGGGGCTCCTCCTGGCTATGATCCTCCTTTGGAGCTTTGTAGTCCAGGGCTGTGCGCTCCAGGGCCTTGCCGTGAAGGGGAATTCTCTTTCAATGCCAGCATTTTGAATGAGCCTGATTTGAAGAGCTTGTGTGTGAGGAAGGATCTGAACATTTGTTCACGTTGTGGAGTGAATTGCTCTGATGGGTTCTTCTTGTCTAGCCCTTGTACTCAGAATTCTGATAGGATTTGTACTGCTTGCTCTCTTTGTCAGAACAGTTCTTGTTGGGATATTTGTGGAGTTCAATCATCTCCTGAATCCAAGCAGAAGCATTGGCATCAGTGGCGTGGTATATTGCTGATAATTGGTGGTTCTGTTGCTGGATTGGTACTGATCCTACTCGGTTGGTGTCTTCATCCTCGCGTCATCTCTTCAAAGAAGGATGGGAGCAAGAAACAACATAAGTCTGAGTTGGAAACTGGTACTGAAACTGATTCTTGTGCTCCACTGGCTCCTTTGTGTCCAGGGATAGCTCAGATTTTTCGGCTTTCGGAGTTGAAAGACGCGACTAACGGGTTCAAGGAGTTTAATGAGCTTGGTAGGGGGAGATATGGCTTTGTTTACAAGGCTGTGTTAGCAGATGGGCAGCAAGTTGCAGTGAAAAGGGCAAATGCTGCTACCATTATTCACACCAACAGTAGGGACTTTGAAATGGAGTTGGATATCCTTTGTAAGATAAGGCATTGCAACATTGTGAATCTGTTGGGTTACTGTTCTGAGATGGGAGAGAGGCTTCTTGTTTATGAATACATGCCCCACGGGACGCTTTATGATCATCTCCACGGCGGGCTTTCTCCTTTGAATTGGACGCTGAGGTTGAAAATAGCGATGCAGGCGGCGAGGGGACTGGAGTACCTGCACAAGGAACTCGTGCCTCCTGTAGTCCATCGAAACGTCAAAACTTCGAACATTCTTTTGGATTCTCATTGGGGAGCAAGAATTGCAGATTTTGGGCTTATTACATCAAACGACGATGACATTAGCGGGGATTTGACGAGCGATGTTTATGACTTCGGTATCGTGCTGCTGGAGATCATCAGTGGAAGGAAGGCTTATGACAGAGATTACACACCTTCAAGCATAGTTGAATGGGCAGTGCCTTTGATCAAGCAGGGTAAAGCTGCTGCCATAATAGATCGATACACCGCCCTACCGAGAAACGTTGAGCCTCTACTTAAACTTGCTGATATAGCCGAATTGGCTGTAAGAGGAAACCCCAGCGAGCGACCAACAATCACGGATATCGCATCTTGGTTAGAGCAAATTGTTAAAGATGGATTAATCTTGTAATAATAGTACCCCAACACGGGTGCTCAGGTTTGAAACATACGTTTTGATCGATGCAACGGAACATATTCTTTTACAGCTTATGTGAGTGCTGCTCTCTTCAACTGTAAATTAGTTATTGAGCTTCAGCTTGTACATGAACACATACTTTGTTATTACACTATTTCTTTCAATAAAGGAGTTTCCATTTCTGAGCCAGTCTGCACATGTTACCATCTCTGGCTATTGGGTTTTATAAAGTTCCCATTTTCTTCTTCCATCAATCAAAAAACCAGAGTTTCTTCTTGATTTAACCGCTGCCTGCTATAATTTTCAACTAGATTTCCTTTCCATTTGGGAGATTCTTCAATTCTGTATGGATGATGAAACTAAAAAAGGCTGTCATGAAGATATGATCTTCTCTCTTTGCCTTAAATGTTCGACACGACAAGAGGCATCAATGAACCCAGATTATCGTTCAGATTCATGGTTTATTCAAGAACTTTTATGAGTCCTGAAAAAGAAAACCAAAAGTGTAATGAATATTAAATTGGTTGCCTTTACAAAAGTGTACTCTGTTCATACTTTTTTCCTTTTTTGATTCTTTGGCTGTAAATAAAGATAACTATCAATCAAATGTTGAGATATTAAACAATCTTTCTCAGTGCCATCCAGACCATGCCAGTAACACTGCCAACCTCTGAAACCACTTACCATATCTAAACATCAATGGCTGCTAATGAGGTAAACATGGAAAAGAAGCATTGTTTTAGAGGTTAAGATAGAGAAAAGCCATTCTTTCTGAAGCTCAAACACACAAGATTGGAATCCAAGTCACCCTAGCACTCCTTGACAACCTGGTTGTAAAAGAAAGAGAGCAACTTCTTTTGCTTTTTAAATCAGAAAGGCCAATCTCTCTGTCTCTCTCTCTTTCATGTTTGACAGCTCAAAAGCTAGAAGTTTTGTTTCTGAAAAGACCAATGCAGAAAGAGTACAGATAGGTTATGGTCCATGGAGGGCTGACCCCAACCTTTCTAACATACAAACTCTGTATAAATACTGCTGTGGTAATTCTTTTCTTCCCATCTTCCAAACAAAATCTTCTGAAACCATGAGCTTATAATAAATAATAAGCTCTGTTTTGAAGTTCAAGAGTTTTGCTGTTTTTACTAACATTGATTGATTCAGGTACTAAATCTTCTTTCTTTCTTTCTTCTTTTGGTTTGATTGCAGAAACATCTATCATCGAATGCCTGGCTCCCTGTATGCCATTTGCAAAGCCCATCATCTGAAAATAGGTGGCCTTCTCGGATGGCATGCAAGGAGCCATGCATGTATAAATTTGCATATGCAAAAGAAGCACTTTTAAGCTCAAGAACATATGCATTGGCTCAGTTTTCTTTTCCAAGTAAGTACTTAATCTAGGCTTTGAAGGACTTGCTTTGTTTTTGTTCTAAACAATTCAGATCTCTTACTTGAAGTTTATGTACTAAACAAAGATCATAATTGACTGTTCTAGTATGATGTTGCTTTTCAAATAGTCAATAAATGAAACTACAGATTCTGAGTGGCAGAAAAAAAGAATGGAATTTAACAATCCAAATGAAGAAAGTGGAAGAAAGAAACAAAACTGCACATTTTTCTGTAATTCACCCTCACTCTATCAAGTGCGCACCAACCCCTCGATGAAATTTTGGGGTGGAAAAACACTGTAAGAGCTTGTATAAAATGCTCTATGTACACACACTAGATTCAAAATGCTAAATGGGATCATATCTTCAACTTCTGAGGTTCAATGTCAGTATCCTTTTCCCTGAGACGAGCAATGTCAGTCAGAAGCTTTACATGCTATTTGATGTGGAAACCTTGGAAAAAATACTGGTCGACGAAGTTCCTTTACCCATTTTAATGTCCATGAAGTCAATAATATGTCCTGGTTGTGAAATCTTACGATCTTTAAGGTCGGTCTCCTTCGTCAACATCCTTACAGTGAGAGACATTTGTGGTCGTTTCATTGTGTTTTCTTGCACACAGAGTAGGCCAATTTTCATAAATCTAACAGCCTCTTCTTTGCGGAAGTCCATGTCAAGCATGGGATCTATCAATTTTACTAGCTCATTCGCCTTGTAATGTTCCCATACCTGCAAAATACAAAATACCATGAAATTCAATCTTCTGTATAATGTCGGACCAAGCAACCAAACACAAGATTGATTCCCCAAATGCACCTTTATTTCTTTATCTTACCTTCTGAACCAAGTGGTGTTCACCACGTTCCAAATCAAAATCAACAGTTGCTCTCCCACTGACAATCTCCAATAACAACACTCCAAAGCTATAGACATCTGATTTTCGCGTCAAATGGCCGCTCACAGCATATTCCGGAGCAAGATATCCTCTGTTTTTCCATTTTCAAATGAACACTGGTTTCCTGAAAGTAGTTAACATATTCAAACATATTGATAGAAAAATTGACTTACATTGTGCCAGCAACACGAGTACTAACATGAGAAAGGTTCTCTGTCAACAACTTAGCCAATCCAAAATCCGCAACTTTAGGTGTAAAATTATGGTCGAGTAGTATATTGCCGGCTTTTATATCTCTATGAACTATATGCGGGTCAACCTCCTCATGAAGATAGGCAAGCCCACGAGCTACTCCAATCAAAATGTCCTTTCTGGATTGCCAACTAAGTATCATTCTATTTTCCCCCACACCTATTGATCAAGATTTTAGAAGCATAATCTAAGTTTATAGCCATTGTTTTGTCTTGTCACTGTTCAGATTAAAAAGCAACAAAACTCATATAAATCATTATGGAAAAGAGTTTCAGTTACCCTGAAGAGCGTATGCAAGGCTGTTGTTTTCCATGTAATCATAGACCAAATATCTCTGGCTTCCATCAACATAAAACCCTTTAAGCTCCACAAGATTTTCATGTCTGATATTAGAAAGTGAAGTTAATTCAGCAATGAACTCCCTTTCTCCTCTCATGGATTCTACCTCAACAGAAAGCACCTTCACAGCAATCTTCCTGCCATCCCGAAGCCGACCCTTTTCAAAGTCAACCCCATTCAAGCATTTTATCAGTAACCTTAAGGGCATTAAAAGAAATAGCCAAAAGGGGGAACTCAGAATTCAGAGCCTTGGCAATACCTTGTAAACGGTGCCGAATCCGCCCTCTCCAACCTTATTTGCCGCACTAAATCCATTGGTGGCCGATTTAAGCTCGTTGTAAGAGTACACACGAAACCCCTCATTGTCTTGTCTATCTGCTTCAGTTCGGAAAAAACCAGTCAAAGGGGTTCGATAATAAACGAAAAAACAAACAAACATTGCATAGAAAAGAACAAACCCTCACCGTGCCGGCTGTTTTCCATGGCTGCCAGCGATCGAGAAGAACAACAACTAGAAAGAAGAAAACGAAACTTCATTTTGGCTGGACTGTGTGTTCGCAATTGAATCCAAAAAGAAGAAGCATGAGAATCCCAGCAGAGAAATTAAGAACGATCTCCAATTGGTCAAGTGGGGATGGCGGAAGGGCGAGAGGTTAAGAAGGCCGCGGGTTTGAAACGTTCATCGGCAAATTGAGAATATTAAAATGCAGCCTGTTGACGAGCGAGCGAGCAGGAACAAGAACAACCCACTATTCGGACAAGAAATTGGTCCAACCGTGGGAAAAGAAAGTCCTCAACTCAACTCGGTTATGATTCATTTGGAAATGATCAAAAGGTACTGGGCAGAGTTCTGGTCAATGCTTGGTGGGTATTCAAAATTACGGTAGCAAAGCAACAGTGGAGAGAAGATCAAGTGATTGAAGTCTTGTTATCAAGTAATTAAAGACTGTTGCAGGACCTTGAAATCTAATGGAAACTCTAAACTCAAACCAGACCTGCCAATTTATCACTGTCTCCCACACTTTTAGAAAAGAAAAAGAAAAATAAATAAATTAATTATAATTTTAGTCGAATTTTCAATTTTGTATATAATAGATCTAAACCTTAAAATTGTCTATTTTTTAAAAAAAAAACCTTAAAATTGTCTAAGAGGTTCCTAAACTTTCAATTTTGAATCTATAAGTTCTTGCTTTCAATTTTGTGTCTAATAAGTAATAATTTCATATATATTAGATATAAACTAATAGAACCCTAAATATTCAATTTTGTGTCTAGTCGGTTCGTAAATTTTCAAAAACCTATTAGACACAAAATTGAAAATTCAATGACCTATTGTACATAAAATTGAAAGCATTTTTTAAAGTTCATGGACATATTTGACACAAATTTGAAAATTATGAGACATATTGGTTACAAAATCAAAAATTTAAAGACTTATTAATACTTTTTAAAGTTCGTGGACCAAATAGATACAAACTTGAAAGTTGAAGAACTAAACTAGAACAAATTATAGCTGTCACGAGTAATAGACCCATATGTATATGTATATGTATATGTATATGTATATGTAGTCAGTTAAATTATAAAAAAATATTGAAATTCAAACCTCTTATTTTTTTGGTCAAGAGTATATCTTTTAACACATATATGTTTAGATTGTCTTGTAATTTTTTTGATCAATTTTTAATTTGGTTCTCAATTTTTTTAAAAAAAAAAAATCAACAGAACCATTTAATATATTTAATCTTGTTTTTCTTCCTTTCTTATCTACTTTTCCATTTATGTCCAGAAAGTTTATTTTAAATCCTGCCATTTTAAATATTGAAAATGATTTCAAACTACTCCTCTCATTTGAAAAATAAGAAAACTTTTTCAAAACATGTGATTCAATTTAGATCCTCCATCAATTATTTATAACTATTCCATTTAAAGTCAAATCAAAATTACTTAAATAAAATTATTCTTCCCAAAATTCTACCAAAATTGTAAAAAAATGATATGTAATTCTTCCTAAATTAATAGAGAAATATCATAACATAGCAAGAAGATTGAAATTCACTCATATATATTAATGACAAGACATTATTATCCATTTTATTTCAATATTTCTCTCTAATTTTACATTAATATATGCTTTAAAAAAATTATACACGTGTAAAATTATGCATTAACTATTTTAGAACAAAATCTTAATGGAGGGTCGAATTGATTAATTTAGGAAAGTTTAAGGTTTTGAGAGATACCACCTGAAATTTAGGGGTATAAATTTTGTTTTTTTTTTCCACTAAAATTTAACAGTTCCCATTTTAATACATAGAAATAGACCTTTGAAACTTACCTTTCTTAGAGTCCCTTTGGAATACATTTTAATTTAAATGTTTTTGAAGAATGCATTTTTTAAAAAACATTTTGTATAAAAATTGTTTATAATTTAAACACCCATGTGTTTGGTTGCATTTTCTCACAAATGTTTTTAAACACAAGTTACTTGAGAAGTCTTTTTTAAAAGGTTGGTTTCAAGTGTTTCTCTCAAAATGATTTATTTATCAATCTTATTTTCTAATAAGTCACTTTTAGTGATTGCCAAACACTAGATTTTTTTTCAAAATGATTTATTTTCAAAATTAAACACTTGAAAAGTTAAACCAAACACACCCTTATTAAACATTAATTTTTACAAGTTTCAACTCCACACAAGTATTCTTCCATATTGCCAACAAGAGCATAGCTCAACTGACATAAAATTGTACCGATAACCACAAGGTCTGTGGTTCGAATTCCCCACCCCCACATATTGTAAAAAAAAAAAAAAAAAGAAAAGAAAGAGAGTATCCTTCCCTATTATAACATTAATTTTGGTTACAAAGTAGAATTTAAAGTTGGAAGAGGATATATATTTTTAAAAAAATATTTTGTTAATGTTACAATTTAAGCATGGGATTGGAGAGAGATGACCTAAATTTAGAACTTTTAAATATTAATGTGTTAATCGATTGAGCTACGTTTATTATTTTTTTTTTATGAGTATAACAATTATAAGAGTGAGAATCTAATCATCAACCTTTAAGATATGGTAATAGATGTCTTAATCAAGGTTTAAAATGTCGATGTCGATGGAAATGTCGAGGTCCAAATTTTATGGAAATGTCGATGTCGATGGAAATGTCGAGAGACATTCCGGGAAAATTTACGGAAATCGTGGAAATGGATGGAAATTGTTTGAATTAATCAATGAAACTTTAATTGTGGCTTAATTAGACTATAATAGACAATTTTTTATCATCATATCTAAAAAGTACGATAATATTTAGATGAAATTGTCAATTCAAATGTCGAAATGTGCAGGAATTTTGAAAAAAAATACATATGAAAATTGATGAAAATTGTTTGAATTATTAAATGCAAATTTAACTGTGACTTGATTATATTAAATACAATATGAAAAGTTGATGAAAATTACTTATAATATTTAAATATGGTTGTTTTTAATTAAAATTATGTCAATTGATATAAATTATTTGAATTATAAAATGAGTATTTGTTTACAAATGAGAAGTATATAGGAACTATACAATTAACCATTGATAATTGAAAATATATAATTAATAAAACAAAAATTAACTAGTAATGTAAAGAAACATGATAACCTTTAAACATTACTTGACAAGTGAAGATAGATAACTAGAGCTAAAAGCCTAGAGCTCCTAATTTAAAAAAGAAATTGGAGAACATTTTGGAAGAATTTAAGATAATTGAGAATTCGAGAAAGGTGTGAAGAAATTGAAATTGAATGAGAGTATTTATTGATGACAACAATAATAAACTAATAGAAATGTAAAATTAAAATAATTAATTAAAAATTATTTTTTAATAGAAAATGAATTTGGAAATTTGTAGTATTTTATTTTGATGTAAAATTTGATAAATGAAAAGCAAAAGAAGGAAACCAAAAAAAAAAAAAAAATAATAATAATAAGAAGGCAAAAAGGTTAAAAAAACTTGGGTTCAAAAATACAAAAGTATATATATATATAAGTTTTAAAAACTGTATTTAAAAAAAAATAAAACATAAAAACGCATTAAGCAAGAGTCAAACACAAGACCAGTTATCGGCTAACTCAAGTGCACGCAGATAACCACTGGAACAAGCGGAAATTTTTATACCTGAAGCTTAAAATAAAATTATAAACTAAAATTGGATTAAAAAAAAAAAATCGACACAAACCGACATGTCGTCGACATCTTCGAAATTTCGAGATGTCGACGACATTTCGTCGATATTGGGGGAAAAACGATTTTTCCCCCCTCGAAATGTCGACACGATCGACATACCGAAATGTCGACCGAAATTTCGGTATGTCGACCGAAATTTTACACCCTGGTCTTAATTATTATTATTATTTAGAAAATATGTGTCTTATTTATTGAGCTAGGCTCCAATTGACATTGAATGAAGTTTATTAAATAAAAACAATAAATAGTTATTCAATTCAATTAGAGTGATGTGATATGAAAAATATCTAATATCATCGTAGAAGGTACTACTTCTGGATGCGAGTAGATTAACGGTTCTATTCGACTCACTGATTTTAGTTAAATCTATCCATGAGGATATCTAATGTGAATCGTGCATTGCCCCAACTCTCTGGGATATTCGAGAAATTAAAAAATCGTTCAACAAGATGACCTTTAAGTTTGTTGGTCGAAAATTTAATATCTTTGCCCATAAAACGACTCGTGCGGGTCTTAGCTCGTCCCCGTTCTTATGATTAGGAAACTATCCTGAGTGGATGGAAAGGTTATCGCTCCAAGAGCGAAGCATATGTTTGTATCCCCTTGGAGTTTTGTTGTTTCTTAATAAAATTCTCTTTCTCTCTAAAAAAAAAAATGGTTGAACTCATTAAAAAAATGTACCACTCTTATTAATATTTACCAATAAAATATATATTTGTGTGGAATCTATAATTTCATTTATTTTGATTTAAGAGAATACCTACCATATATGAGGACCTATGACTTCATTATAAAATTTTCCATAACTACTCTCGTTTATTGCCTCTCCTAATTATAAAATGAGTTATAATTATAACCAAGAAACATCCGCCACGTGGAAATTCAAAGTTTCCAACTTTATTGGTTCAAATGAGGGTGAAAGTTGGTTGAAATGTCCTCTTTGTTCTTCGACTTTGTGAAAAAAATTTACTTTTTAATTTCAATGAAATCATGCTCTCTCTATAGGTAGGCAAACTTTTTTCAGCCTCTAATACAAATATAAATATTATAAAACTTAAAAAGGAAAGGAAATATAAGTTATAAAATAATTTATTATTAGTTTAGATAATTGATTTATAAAATATTTAATAGGTATCTGAATAAAAAGTCAATAAATATATTAATAGCAATTCAAACTTTTGAGGTCAAAACATACCATATGTTCTCTATTACTAAAACTATCTCAATTTTTTTTAAGTCTAACATTATTTAAGATCAAATTAAATATAGTTTACGTTTAAAATAGAAATGTCGTCAAATATTTGGAACGATGTAGAGTGCAGATGGAGAATGCATCCTCGTCCTCATTCTATTTCAAATTTGGAAAATCAAGATTGTGGTAGGAGTTTCTCACTTAAGGATAAGGTCTCTATGAAGAAATTTCTCATCTCGTATATTATTTTGAACTAAAAATGAGGTTAGGATGGATTGAGGAATTATTCCTTGTCTTGTTCATGGGAATAAAGAGAACTTCTTTCACTATATATCTCTCTATTTTGAAAGTTTGAATTTTTTCTTTTATATATTAACACAGATTTAATAAGTCTCATACCTTGAAACATTCAAATGATCAAAAAGCAATTCATATTAGTATTTGACCTAAAATCCAATATCTAAAAAAGTCAAGATTTTCATGTAATTTTCAGCTCCTAAAAAAGCTTGCATGCTCTCTTAAATAAAATTATTATTATTATTAAAAAAAAAATAAAACAACATGACGAAGGTTAGAGCTAAAAAGTCCATGGATGTGTCTCTTTGACTATGAAATTAAAAGAAATTTGCATTTTGTTTAATAAAAAAAAAAACAAAATTATTATTATATTGTAAATTTGTATAAACAATATCCTTGTTTGGAATTCAAAGTTTTAAAAGACTGTGAAAATTTGCCATGTGTCAATTAGAGAAGGATATGAATGTATATGCACGTGACTCCTTTTCTTTTTCTTAAAATTTAATCTTTATTTTCTTCTGACTTTCAAGCTTTCAACCACAAAGAAAACTTCAAACTTTTTTTTTTCCCCCTTTGGTTATCCTTTCTTCTAGAATATTATTTTCTTTGGAAGTTTCCATTTTTTATTCTTACCTTAAAAGTAAATAAACACACATGTCCTCTCATGATAATTAATGGTGTATTTGGTTTAATTTTGAAAAAAATTCTAGTATTTGACAACCACTAAAAATGACTTATTAGAAAATGAGATTGAAAAATAAACCATTTTGAGAAAAACACTTGAAACCAATCTTTTAAAAAAGAATTCTTAAGTATACGCTAACTTGTGTATAAAAACACTTATAAGAAAATGTAATCAAACATATGAGTGTTTAAATTCTAAACAATTTTTATACAAAATGTTTGTTTAAAAATGTCTTCTTGAAAAACATTTAAATTAAAATGTATTCCGAACGGACCCTAAGTTGTTTCATCAAATATACAAAGTATTCAGACATATCACATATATACCTACTTAGTTGCAAAAAGTATTTAATTTGTATTTTGTAGGGATTGTAGGAATATAGAATCGCTCAAATTAATTTTTATTTACTCCCAAAGAAGTCGAGAAATTGTTATAAGAGATTTAACTTGTCGTGTTTGTGCCAAAGTTCTTCTTTTCTTTAGAATTCTTTGTAGAAAAGTTTGATTCTCCTTGGAATTCTTCATAATTTCACTATCAATTAGTCCGTGTGTTTGTATAATTTTTTAGAAAAATAATAAATAAAACCAATTTTTCCTATAAATTTTCTTTTAAATAATTATTAATAATAAAATATACAATTGGAATTGTTTTTCTTTTTCTTTTTCTTTTTCTTTTTCCATCTAAACAAATATCATGTCCTTTTGATTCTACATTTTCTATCTCGAAGTAATGAATTGAGTTTATATAAGCATTATTTTGGACGCATTTCTTGAAATATCTTGGTTCGTCTATTTTCCTACTACTCCATGCATTAACCAAACCATATCAAAAGATTAAGATTTTCAAATAATAATAATGAAAAACTTGGTTCAATCGGTCCTAGTCAATTTCTTTTATTTAAAACGCCCTAAGAAAATTGGCAGCTGTTAAAGGTAAAGTATTATTAACTTTTATTGGTAATTGGTATAGTGGTTTTGAAGTAAAAAACTAGAGAATTGAAGAGAAGGGTTTGTTTGAAAATTTCAAAGTTAATAAGGAGCCATACGCAAATGTTTGATATTTTTGGTGTGACCCAATCAACTTTGGAAAAAGTACAGTCAGCGTTGACTGCTGTCCATCTTTGGTCAACTTTGGATGGCTGTCTAATATCTTCAGCTTCCACCACTATAAAAAACACAAAAACAAACTAACACATGATCTTATTTGAGTTTCAACAATGTTTCAATTTCAATCTCCATTCTTGTGTTTAAATCGTAATCCTCTTAATACAACAATCTATTTGCTAAATTACCAACTATCAACAATTAAAAAAAAAAAAAAAAAAGTAGGACTATGAACTTTCAGAATTATGTCTAATAGGTTTGTAGGTTTTGTTGATGGTCGATTTTGGCCAGAGGAACTCACCTGACCTTCACGTGCCACCAACGGTAAATTTGTAGTTGAGGGGGAAGACGTGGCCTGCAAGACAGTAAACCTGCACACCGGTGTGGTGCTCGCCACACCGGCTCTGAAGCTTAAGTCAGCAAACAGAACGGTAGGGCGTGGAAAAGTAAGAGCAAGAGGAGAAAGCGGAGAATAGAGAGTAGAGTTTAGGGATAGAATTCGGGATCCCATCTTCAGTGGCGAAGAAGGATATAAATACCTGCTCCTCCTCCTAGGGTTTTTAGGGTTTCGGAGGCGTTTTAGGTCAAACCAGGCGAAACCGGGGCATCCACAGGCGGTGGGGACCAGACGGGACCGAACGAGCTCGGCCCGCGCGAGCGGGCCGAGGCCGAGCAGGGGGTCGGGCCTAAAACCCGACCCCTTCGGTCTTGGCCTGTCTCACTTGCCGGTTTTGCCTCCTCGATCCATCTTTCAGCCCGATTCCTCCCCGGTTGTCCTCGTCAGCTCCTTGTATATCGGGGTGGCCCAAAATTGCCTATAATAGGTTTTTCAACTTTAAAGAGTCTAATATATATATATGAGCTTTTAATATTTTTGTGTCGAATAGATCGTTTTCTGATATATTCAACAATTTATGAACTAAACTTGTAATTTAACTATTGTTTCAAGAAAAAAAAATAGGTTAAAAATCACTTTTAGCTGTCCCCAAACTTTCATGAAAGTAACATTTTAGTCCCAAAACTTTGATTTGTAACGATTTTTAGTCCCTATACTTTCAATTTTGTAATGATTTAGTCCTTGTACTTTCAATTTTGTAACAATTTAGTCCCTGAACTTTAATAAGTAACAACTTAGTCCCTGTACTTTTCAAATTTGTAACATTTGGTCCCTATCGTAAAAAATTAATGTAAAGAATTAATGAAATTTTTTACCAAGATAAATCAATAAACTGATTTGGGACCCAATATGTTAATAAGCTACAAATTTTAATCATTAAATAATAAAACTCGACATTTAATTTTGATGATTTTTTTTTGCAACAAGGATTAAATTGTTACAAATTTGAAAGTATAGGGACTAAATTGTTACAAATTTGAAAGTATGGGGACTAAATTGTTACTTATTAAAGTTTAGGGACTAAATTGTTACAAAATTGAAAGTACAGAGACTAAATCGTAACAAATCGAAGTTTAAAGACCAAATTGTTACTTTCATGAAAGTTTAGGGACCAAAAGTGATTTTTAACCCAAAATTTATTGTTTCATTAAATTATATGTTTCATAATGTAGTTGGTCATTTATGTATGTGCTTTTAAAAGTTTATTTTAATTTTTATATGTTTTGGTTAAATGGTACCAGTCGTCTTTGTTGAGTTGTTGCATTAATTTCTTTTAACTTTGCTGTTTGTAATGATATTAGATTGACAAAGAGTTTCTAATCTCTTATTATGGTTGTTTTTTTTTATAAAAATTAAATCTATTACTATTAAAATCTTGTTTGAATTACAAGTTTGGTTCTTTCCAAAAATAAATAAATAAATGAATTATAGGTTTATGATTCCCTCTCGACCTTTAAAAAGTTCAAATAAAACATAAAATCTTCTTTGATAACTATTTGGCTTTTGAACTAAAAAAACATGGTTTTTGAAAATTGTGATTGTATTTCTTATATTTTCTTTACAATTATTTTCATTTTTTTTTTAAAAAAAAACATTTGCATTCTGAGCCAAATTATAATTAAAATAAAAACAAAAATAAGTTAAAAAAAAAACTAATTTTTTAGGTCTGTTTGATAACCATTTGGTTTTTGGTTTTTAAAAATTAGGCTAGTTTTCTTTAAATTTCCTTACCATGGTTTTCATTTTTGTTGAAGACACACTTAAATTCAATCTAAAAAAAACACACTTAAATTCCTAACCATATTCTAAAAACAAAAACAAGTTTTTGAAAACTATTTTTTTTTTAGTTTTCAAAAATTTGCTTGGTTTTTGAAAACATGAGAAGAAGATGGGTGAAAAAAAAAGAAACTTAGAGTTGAAGGTAGTGTTTATAAGCTTAAAAACAAAAAAACCAAATGGTTATCAAACAAGGCGTTAGTTTTTAAAACTTGGCTTTGTTTTTTTAAGACATTAGGAAAAATTAGATAACGAAGCATAGAAACTCATCATTCGTGTTTATAAGCTTATTTTTTTTATTATAATAATAATAATTTAAAAAAAAAACTAAATGGTTATCAAACAAGATCTAAACTTTGAATTTTGTGTCTAATAGGACTTTATCATTAATTTTGTCCATTAATGCTCTTTCAAGTTACTATAAATATATTATTTAAAGAATTGTGTGGCGCGTAGTTAATGTCAAGCATGTTCAAGATTTTGGCTGTGCAATGGCTAAACCTAATAAAGTTGATAAAAGGACCATTTAGACAAACAAAATTGAAAGTTTAAAGATTCATTATAAATTATTTTAGAATACAAATATAAATACATCCTTTAAAGTTCAACCATCTGTTTGCAAAGTACATGAATCAAATAGACATACACCTTCCAAAATTATAATATAATCCAAAAATTAAAATATTTTTTTTAAAAAAAGATACACGAAATTAAACTAATTAATCCATCACTATAATATTTGTATCCTTATGCCAAAAGTAGACCAAAAGAATAATCAAAAGTGACCAAACACATGCAACCACGACCCATGCAATTGCAACTCCAAATTCCATTAAGACCTAATTTTAGAACACCCACCGGAACGGCGGAACCTACACACAAACCTAAATATCGGGTAACTTTTACATCATTATTTAATTAGTAGTGTTAATAAAATATGTCCAAAAAAAAATATAGTGTTAATAAAATAGATTATACAATAAATTATAATTGGATATTTATGGATATAATTTAATCTTTTAAAGTATAAAGATTAAAAGCTGAGTTTAGAAATGTTTCTAAATTAAGTACTTTCGGCAAAAATAATATTTTAATTATAAGCCCTTTATAGTAAAAAAGTATTGTTTAGAAAAATAATTTAGATTCTAATTGAATAACCATTTAGGTCATAACCATTTCGTTTTTTATTTTTTGTTTTTATAAATTGTGTTTATTTTCTCTCAATCTTCTTACAATAATTTTCATTTTTGTTAAGGTAATATTTGAGTTCCTAGCCAAATTCAAAAAACAAAAACAAGTTTTTGATTTTTTTTTTTTTTTTGTTTTTAAAATTTGGTTTAGTTTTTTAAAACATGGGAAAGGATGTAGATAAAAAGCAAAGAAGCGTGTGAGTAAAAATAGTGTTTATAGGCTTAATTTTCAAAAACCAAAAACCAAAAACGAAATAGTTATCAAATGGGGTCTTAGTTTTTTATTTTAGGTTTTTAAAACATTAAGTAGGATAAAACATTTCTTATACTCTTGAGTTTCTTTCTATTGTCATCTACCTCTACTAAATTTTGAAAACAAGAATATATATATATATATATATATATTATATGTGTGTGTGGAATTTGATTAAAAATTCAAACTTTTTTTTTACAACTATCATTTTCAAAAAAAAAAAAATCTTAATATATGTGTTATTTAGTCAATTTTTTAAAAAGTTTCAATTTAGTTTCATAATTATACTCTAGTCAATAATTGTTAAAATTGACAAATCATACCCTTAAAATGAAACTTAGTCCGTCCTCAAAAGTTGATAAATTTTAGTTTTGGTTTCTTTTTGGTCCACATCATTATACATCCATAAATTAATGGAAAATGTCCTAAAATGTCATTTTGAAACAAAAACTCTTCAAACTTTTCAGAAGTATAATTGAAACTATATACATGTGTATTTTAATAATTTAGCCTAAATGTTATGTATGTGTGTGTATTTTTTTTTGACAACGTTGGGGTGAGGAGATTCGAACCACATATGCCAGTTGAGCTATGCTCATGTTGGCTTATGTATGTGTATATAATGTATGTATGTGTATAATATATATATATATATATATATTTTTTGTGGGTTACTTTTGTTTTTTTTTTAAACTGTTTTTTTTTTTTGGTTTGTGTTATTCTTCTTCACAACCACAAGGAAAATAAAATTGCAGTGTTTTCATCTCTATCACACTGAAACAACTTTCATACAATCTTCCAAACATGGTGGCCAAATCCGCCATAGCCTCCACCCAACAACGACGACCTCCATTATTAAATCAACAAAACACATAATTAAATCTTCCAAACCTCATCATTTTTCCATTCAAACTCAACAAAATTTCATCATTCTAATTAACTTCCATTTGCCATATCTACAATCAACCCAAATTCCCCAGAGATCGGATCGATCCATCGACCTCAGTGTTTTTTTCTAATTTCTTGTCTTAAGCCTTCGAGAGAGTTCCATTTTCTATCTCGAACAGTTCATTCGAAGCTCATCCAACTGTTTCTTCTTGAATACACTCATGTAGAAGTTATTAACATAGCCCGAATGCACAATACACGAAAATTTCAGCAAACTGCGCACTCTAGCGGCGGATCGGATCGAAATCTCCGCCGCCGTCGGAGTAATAACACCGAAAACCACCGCGCCAACTCCGCCAACGTCGAGAACTCGCTCTATTTCACCCACCACCACATCAGGAACAGAGAGCTTAAATGTCCCCCTGAATAAAACGAAATCGAACGAACCCTTTGGGAAATCCAGTTTGTACCCGAACTCCTTCCGTTTCATTGAGATGAACCGACCCTTATCGACGCCGACGGCGCCGGAAAATCCCAAATCCCGGAGCGCCGACGCGGCGGAGAACGAACTCCCTCCGACGAACAGAGCTCTGGCGGTATGGTTGAACAGATGCTTCTCATCGACCAGATTCTTGATTACAGAGATGGTGAGATTCACGTTTTCTCGGCAGTGGACTGAATCTAAAGAGTCCCAGATGGGGTTCAGGAAGTGGCCCTGAAATAGATACGACCCACGGGGGAGTTGATCGGGAAACGCTGCGCCACCGTGGGCGGCGGCGTAGCAGGGTCTGGATTTGGGCAAATGGAAGGATTTGAAATCGTAAGAGGTGAGAATGTGGAGGATGGGAATGATGGAGACGGCGGAGGCGAACAAGAAGATGCGGAAGAACACGCGCCTCGCGAATGCAGGGTCGTGTAGGATCGGCGATTTCACGAGCTTCAAATCCATTCGAAGACGTCAAATTTTCATCGAAATTGAGGAGAGTTTGTGATGCTCTGTTCGAGCTCCCGACAATGGAAATGGAAGCTCTGTTGTTGACATTTATGGAGAGTAGGGTTAGGGTTAGGGTTAGGGTTTGGGATTGGTGAAGGAGATGCTGACGTGGATCCGAGACTGTGGGCGAGTGGTCCCCTAGTCCTACTGCAAATTGGGGGAATAAAAAAAATAGAAGAAAGATGAATGGGAAATACGTGGCAGAATTTGATTGGAAGGGATCTGACATGAGCGTGCCCCAAAGTTCTAAAAGCAAAGGGCGTGATTCTATAGGTGAAGTGTAGCTCACCCTGACAACCTGTTCCTAAGGACACGGGTCAGTTTCTATCCTTTCTTTTTATTTAAAATAAAAATTAAATTTTCCTTAAGTTATGATTTAGATTAATCTTTTTTAGTTAAATTATAAGTTTTATTAATAACTTTTAGAATTCTGTCGGGTTAGTTTAATTTAAAAACCTCTTTATATCTAACTTTTAAACTTGTGTTTATCTCTTTCGTGAAGACGTACCATCTTTTAGTCGAAAATATTTTATCTTAATTAGTTGAATTGTTCTTAAGTTAACAAATTCGTGTTTATCTAGTTTTCTATATTTTTTTCATACACTTACACTGTTGTTCTATTTTTATTCAAATCTTTTACTTCTCGATCAAAGATTACATAATGTATATAGCTGATCTATACTCAATTTGATACCTATACTTTTATCCTTATGCCTAATATATGTTTGTTATTGTTCTAATAGGTTAATACTTATACTATAGAACTTAAAAAAACATTTACATTATAGGTTTTTTTTAATATATATATATATATATATATATACACAATGAACACTAAATATTATACAATTTTGAAATGTTTGATAACATATACCATCTTGAAAGTTCAAAAATCAAACTGTAATTTAATTTATTTTTTAAAATTTTACATTAAAAATAGTCCTTAGTAATCATTTTTATTTCATAAATTTAATAGAAGTTTAGATTAAGTATTGAACTTGGTATGTTCTCTTTCTTTTAGTACGAAAAAAGTAGGGTAGAGATTTGAATCTCTTACTAAAAAAAAAAGAAAAAAAGGAATAGATATCTTAAACTATTGTATGTATCAACAAATATATATGTTCGGTTTTTGCTAAATGATTAGAGAAAATTAGCACGTAGGACAAGATAGGATTTAAAAATTTATCACTAATTAAAATAGGATTTTATTTTTAATATTTAGATTTATGCAAGTTGAGCTATGCTCATGTTGGCTTGCCATATGTAATTTTAATCTATGTACCATAATACATCTTTACATATGTATATAGTGAGCATTTAGTGTACATTTATAAATTACATATCACAGAGAAACTTACATAACACCCAATTGTGTGATCTTTATCCATTTTTTTAAAAAATGAAACTATGTTAGAAATATATCATGAATCGTATTTGAAAATTTAGACCCGTTTGATAACCAGTAAGTTTTTTATTTTTTAAAATTAAGTTTATTAAACACAATTTTCACCTATAGGTTTCTTTGTTATGTTACTCACCCTTCTTCCCATATTTTCAAAAACCAAATCAACTAGTCGTCAAATACGATTTTAATCAATATTATTTGGTAATTCATACCAATCCTTTATTGGAAAACCTTATTCTTCTTAGCACAAACTTTTCAAATTTAAATCACAAACTAAAAATTATAATTAATTCAATATTTTTCTATAAGACATAATCATTCAAGTGTTTAGCATACTTATGACAAATGTTGCAGGCATGATGTGGTCCAAATCATTAAAAATTGTGATTCATTTTTTTTCATATCACAATAAAATAACAAATGAACCCTTGCTTTAATTTACTTCAATATCTTATTCCTTTGGGGTTTTGAAAATATTATATCACAGTACGCAATTATTCAATCAATTTAATATTATCATATGATTGTCAAAGCAAGCATGACTCAGTAATACTTGGCATGTACCTTCAACCAATAAATCAGAGGTTCAAATCCCCCCACCCCCAAATGTAGTTGAACTCAAAAGAAAAAAAGTCATCATGTTGGGAGTGCGTAACACATCATATATAATTGTGAAGAATTAATTACTATTAAACTATAGTTATCACACTACAAGAAATTTTAGATCTGCCAATGCAGTCTCTCTCGACGCAAGAAAAACACGTTGATAGAAGCCATTTCTCCCGATGACATGAAAATGAGGTTGAGAAAAACACAATGGAATTACCCTCTTCACGGCGTCGAGAGAGGTATATATTCTGTCGACGTCATTAGTGATGACGTCGGCAGAATCTGAGCAAAAAAAATCGTGGCCTTGTGTGGTACCATCTCTCTTGACGTGGTTATGACGACGTCAAGAGAGAGTAGGCTCAAATCCCTAAAACAAACTATCTTCCTCATTCGACCGATAGGAGAAAACCAACCCCCCTCTTGCCTCCCTGCGTTGTTGTTGCCCCGCCATTCGCTCCGCCTCCGACCATCGTCCCGCCGTCTCACTCCGCCTTCGACCGTCGCCCCTTTGACTCCAGTCGTCTCCCTCCATCTCCGGCCTTAATTCTATTTCATGGTGGGTTTGTTTCCTCTTTTCCTCGTTTTCCCATTTGTTTTCTCTAGCATCTTCGTTTCGTTTGACTGTTATTTTTCTTTTGTTGTGCTCTCGAAGTCGAGGTTTCTTCAGATATTGTTCTCTACAGGTTCTCTCGACGCCATGTAGACGGCGTTGGCAGTACCTTCTCATCCGACATGGTGTGGTGGCGTCAGCAGAACACTCTTCTCTCAACGAGGTTGATAGTGTGCATTGGGGAAAACAACTTCTGTCGACTGGTTTAGTTCGACTTTCTTCCCAACACATGGAAGTGCTTCGAGAGAACCTCTACCGATGTTTTGGTGCGTCGGAAAATAGTAAATTTCTTGTAGTGTCATGTGATTTGTGGTGTTAAGATATAACAAATTTTATCTAAAAAAAAAGTAGTCCTTAGTAATTTTTTTTAGGAAGTTTGAGTCATTTCAATTTAAAATATTTATAATATTATTTGTTTCATTTCCATGCTCAAATCACTCATTGAATTCAGAATTAATAGTATGGGAACATGTCTTCTCAAAAAAAAAAAAAAAATAGGATGGGAACATGTAAAACAAAAATACATAAATGATAATGATTTAAAAAGTAAAATTTAAAGATTAAAACATAAAATTTAAAATTTAATAACTGAAATAGAATAAACGATGAATTAGGTTTAATGACCTAGATTCTTTTTCGTTGAACTCTTGAACTTTGATTTTTTTTTTTTAATTGTCTAAAGCATTAGATCTCACTTTTTTTTTTAGTACATCAACATTTGGGGTGGAGAGATTTGAACCTCTGATCTCATGGTCAAGAGTAGATGTCAATTACTCTCGCTTTGGCAATATTAGATCTCACTCATGTTAAAGAAAAATGATTATTAATGATTAAATTGTATAGTACTAATTTATGGATAAAATTATATATGGTTATCATTTTTATGAGAAATTAAAGATTCTATATTCATACAATTATTGTCTCCATCATCTTCTAAAAGGTTTTTCTAAACCTTTTAGAAATGGAATAGTTTGATTTGAAGGGTTTTAGATGCATACATAAATGTTAGTTTATCATTCAAACAAATATCCATCTTGATTTTGTCAAACAAAAACATACATATTGATTTGGTTTTGTTGTATTAATACTTATTTGTTTCATAGCACATTGTCTTGCATTGAAATTAGTACTTGTGATGATTACAACTTAGACAAAACCTACACATACTTTTAAATGATCAACACAATTATATGAGTTCCCTTTGCTTCAAAATTCATATCTTCTTTTTCTTTAAGACCCTACTTCTCCAATTTCTCTTTATTTGCTCTTATCTTCATCACCAACCCAAAACCCTAAATAAATTGAAGAATTATTTGATCAACAACATATATAATTGACTAAAAGCAATCATACAATATATGCATTGATCATGCTTATCAATTGTTACAATAATATACATAACCCATTGTTAGAAATTATTGGTTAGCAAGATCCTAGATTCTCTCTTCCTACTAGAATTAGTAAAAGAAAAAAAAGAAAAAAAGTTAAAATACCATTTTGGTCTATTTACTTTGAATTTCATTTTATTTTAGTTATTATACTTTCAAATGTCGAATTTTAGTATCTTTTCAATAATTATTAAAATTAGTCTTCAATTGTTAGTTTATTTAGCCTCTATTAGGTCTTCCCTCCATAAATTTTTAAAACATATCATATTTAGTCTCTATTAGGTCTTCAAAATAATAAGGACTAATTTTTAAATTGTTAAATTACAAGTTTAGTCTCTGAACTTTCAGGATTGTGCCAATTTAGTCCATAAACATTAAAAAGTGTCAAATAGGTCATCGAACTTTCAATTATGTGTTCAATAGGTCCCTGAACTTTAATAATTAACTCGTAGGTCCTTAAACTTTCACCTTTGTATCCAATAGATCCTTCAACTTTCAAATTTTTATCTAATAAGTCATAAACCTATTCAACATTTTTTTAAAATCTACAGGCTTACTAGATATAAAATTTGAAGTTAAGACCTTAGTAGACATAAAATTCAACTTTATATCAAATAGATTGGTTAATTTTTAAAAGTCTCGAATGGGTCAGGGACCTACTAGATACAAAATTTAAAGTTCAGTGACCTATTAGACATTTTTAAAGTGCAGCGATCTATTAGATACAAAATTAAAAGTTCAAGGGTCCATTAGACACTTTTTAAGGTTGAAGGACCCAATTAATACAATCTCGAAAGTTCAGAGACTAAACTTGTAAAACCCTTTTAAAATTTATTAAAAAAAAAAAATACAGAGACTAAAATTAAGGACCAAAAGTGCAGTGAGATCCAAAGTACAAGAAGCAAAATAGTATTCTAAACCCCAAAAGAAAAAAAAAAAATTACCCCATAAATTTATATGGGTAAACATAAACTAACCTTCATTTGCACAATATCCTTCAAAAGAAACCTTCCTAAGAGTCTAAGACATCCAAAAAGCTTTCAAAATCTAACTGTTAACTGTAATAGCAACTCTCAAAAACAAACCCCAAACTATTTAAAGAGATTAAGAGGTCCCATTTCATTCTTATCCCATCCAATTCCAAGTCCTCAAAAACTTCAATCTCAAGCTTCCTAAAAGAAAGTTGTCCCTTTTAAGAAGCAAAACCAAATGTTTTTCAATCCCCACCAAACCAAACCCAAAAAAAAAAAAAAAAAAACCCAATTTCTCATCCTTCACTCTCCACATACTCTGTTTTTCCTGCTTCCTCAAGCAAAACCCCATCTCTTTCCACTCACCAAAAATCCCAATTACTTTACATCCTGAAATCCCCATTTCACCAAACCAATTCCCTTCTTATAAATTAAATCCCTTCTCCAATCAATCCCTCACCTCAAAAACAGAACATTCCCAACAAAATTCCTCTGTTTTTATCCCACATTCTTCATCATGAACACCTTCTCTCCCATCTCCTTCTTCCTTGTCTTCCTGTTCATCTGTAATTCTATTTCAGCTCAGTCCACTCAGCCGCCGGGCCCCGCCGGTCCGACCAACATCACCGCCATCCTCGAAAAGGCCGGCCAGTTCACAACCTTCATTAAGCTCCTCAAAAGCACCCAACAGAGCGACCAAATCAACAATCAGCTCAACAACTCCAACCAAGGCCAAGGCCTCACCGTTTTCGCTCCGCCCGATAACTCCTTCTCCAATCTCAAGGCCGGCACTCTCAATTCCCTTTCCGATCAGCAAAAAGTTCAGTTGGTTCAGTTCCATGTCCTCCCCACTTTCATCTCCATGTCCCAATTTCAGACCGTCAGCAACCCACTTCGAACCCAGGCCGGCAACAGCAACGCCGGCCAGTTCCCCTTGAATGTCACCACTTCTGGCTCTCAGGTCAATCTGACCACCGGCGTCGACGACGCCGTCGTCTCCAACACCATTTACACCGACGGCCAATTGGCTGTTTACCAGGTCGACAAGGTGCTTCTTCCGCTCGATCTTTTTGGGACCGTGTCGGCGCCGGCGCCGGCGCCGACCAAGCCGGTGAAGGCCGTTTCGGGTTCTGATGCTCCTACTGCTGCTTCTAAGGATAGTTCTAGCGATGATTCTGGCGCCGCCGTGGGTTTGAATTACCGTTTTGCGGCGGCTTTTGGAGCGGTGGTCGGAGTTGTGGTGGCGTTTGGTTTGCAGCAATGAGGCTTTGTTTTTTTGGTTTAGGGGATGATTTGATGGATTTGTATTTTTTTGGAGTTGGAAGTGAATTTGAAGAATAATTTTCTGTTCTTTTCAATGTCTTATCTTTCTTCATTGTATTTTTCAGTTTTGTAATGAAACTATGAGGTTTATTTTTGTTTTTACTTTCTCAATTCAAATTTCAAGTGCACGTGTTATGGATAACCCTTTTGTTTATTTTATTGTTTATTATTTAAATATCAACTTCTTCTTATTTAATACTTAATCGGTTAAAACACGTTGAATATCCAAGTAAAATTCCATTCCGTATTATTGCAACAACGCTTCGTGTTAACCATTTAACACGAAGTGGATCAACAACATTGGCATGCACATTGAATTTATTTTCTTTTCCATTTTGATTCATGAACTCAATCTTTCGAACCCCGACATGGTATTTGAGGAGGCGACCATTTGTCTCCTTATTTATTTTTAATATGTGCATAAAATTTATTTACAATCTTTCATTTATTCTTCGTAGATGATAGTCCTATGTTCTTTAAAGCTAAGCAAGAAGAAGCAATAGAGATCCAAAGTATTCTGAAAACTTATGTGCGAGCATCATGTCAAGTTGTCAACCTCAAAAGTCACTGTGGCTTTTGGAGGGAGAGTTCCTATTCGAACATATATTATGAGTTGCTTCAAACAAATTTGAAGAAAAGTGATTAGTCATCTCATTAACAATTAGTGCCTGTGCAATGAAAATTGCCTCATAGACCACTTTACAAAAGAGGATAACTCCACCATCGTGAGCATACCTATTGGAGGAGACTTAGAAGACCAATTTTTTGGGCACTGTGACAAGAGAGTGACCTATTCAATTAAAAATGGATATAAACTTAGCAGGGGAGGTCAATTATTTGTCATCTTCATTACCACAATTAAGTGCTTCCATGTGATGGAAGACATGATAGAATGTCCTCATACCTTCCAAATTCAGTAGTAGAGAATCCGTTATGTACGTCTGTGGAAAAGGTGGAAAATGAAATCCATACTTTTTGGTATTGTAAAAGGATAAAAAAAAAAAAAAAAAAAAGTTTTGTATCGTTGAATCTATGAAAAAAAAAATATTTTGATTTTTTATACTCTAATTATCAAGGGGCATGCACATTCTCGAATACACATCCAGACACAAGTAAGAACATCACCTTTATAAATTGAATGTGGATGCTTCAATCCTCAACCAAATAATGATTATAGGACTAATCCGTTGAAATTGCTGAGGTGAATCAAGAGATGGTATTTAATTAGGAATGGACACAGGTACTGGGTCAATTTGGGCGAAGATCAACCCTAGTTCATTACCTTATTGGAATAAAATTGAATCGATAATTGATGAGATTATATGATGAAAGAGTCGATGATTCATCCAAGGCTTAACACACATTCTCTTTGTTTTTGTTTTCCATTATATCTAAATAAACACGATTAACAAAATTTCATTTCACTTATTTCTTCCTGGTCTAAGGATTTCTTTAATATCCTCATTTGTAAATCATGATATATCCAACTATCAAGGTTAAAGATGGAGGGGAGGGGGGAGGAGGTTGAAATATGATCATGTGGTTGTGGATTGAAATGAAATATAAAATACTCCTGTGATAATACCTCATCGAGTGAATTTTAATTTGAGGTAGGATCAATTTATTAACTAGATAAGGTGATATTTTAGCTCATAATATAATTGACAAAGTTTGGAAACAATATAGTTTCAAAAAGAGAAAAAAGTTTAGAAACAAGATACACAACACCTAAAAATTAGACTTGGGTTGGTACTTAGAAGTGTCACCCCTTCTGAAGCACGTGAGAACTCTAAAAAAACGTGTTTTGAATGTTCACTGCTACTTTTTAAAAGACTTGGGATCCATTTGGAATGACCTTCAAAGTGTTTAAAAAAGTGTTTTCAAGTGGAAAAAAAAAATCCTGTATAATTTTAAAATATCTCATCTCAAGTTCTTTACTTGCAAACTTAATGTAGACCCAAACATAGAGTGCTTTATCAGCAATATACATATCATAAGCAATGTTCTAAGTGTATAGCTCTATGTCCACTCCATGAGGAAGAATAGGGTGGTCTACTCTCAAACTGGATTTGAACCAAAGCTTACAGCTAGGTCAAATGGAGTTTTCTAGGAACCACCATGTTTGCATTAGGCTTTAAACGAAAGAGATCTGACTTGATAAGAAAGGAAAGCAGAGAAAACCTAATTCTGTCAAAGGGAATGAGACAAGGAAACCATTTACTCATCTCTCATTTTCATGCATACAAAGCTTACCAACTCTCTTGAGGTACAAGAAAGAATACAACTCTATTGCTTTTTGTATAGCAAGAGGGAGTTTATTGATATATCTCACCTATTTCACACTTGGGAGATATGATAGCTTTCTATTTTCTAAAGCAAATTCCCAAAAAAGCTACATCAGAAAAGAGATCTTAACAAACTTCTGAAAAGCTTCTAGACACAACATACTTTTTGATAGATTGGCTGTTCCCTTCAGTAATATGCATATCAGAAAAAGCTACAGTACACCAACTTTTGAATCGTCATGAGACATAATTTCAGCTACCAACTTCAGAGAGACACAGAGAGATGATAAAGAAAGAAAAAAGAAGAAGAAGCTACCTTCAATTTAACTTGCTAAGTGGCAAAAGGGAAAATCTAAGCAATGGTAAATGTAAGCTTATCGTAAAAGTATTACAACTCACGACTTTCCTCTGAGATAATCTGAACATTTTCTTGCTTCGTTAATAATGTTCCGCATGGCAAAATCTTGCAAAAAGAACATTTTTCTGAACTAAAAAGCCTCTATTATGTAACTCTAACCTAAGGTATTTCTACTTTTTCAGCAAATAAATATTTCGGTCCCCCCTTATAGCCAATGTTTTCTAATCACCATAAAAATATCAGAGAAAGGAGGAAGAGGAACCAGTGCTTTTGCTGAAATCAGAAATGGAACTCAAACCCACCAGGATGGCCACCTCCACCGAAACCACCCCCACCGAATCCACCGTCGAAAGTAAAGGTAAATGGCTGTCCACCACCAAAAGGATTGAAACCACCTCCACCACCCATGCCCATTTCTTCAATGTCTTCCCCTCTATCATATCTTGTACGTTTTTCTTCATTGCCGAGGACCTGCAAGGCATAACTTGTGCCACTCAGCTACATATTTATCCATACTGCATTGTGACCAAATTTTCACAGTAAAAGAATTCATTATATGCTTGTGTCGTTAGAACCCGAAAGATGTAAAACCAATGCCAGCAAATGGTAAGTAGAAAGTGTTGAAAGTTTGGAACTATGGTATTTTTGCGATGGATGGCAAGAACAAAATTTAGATATTTTGAAGTCAGACCTCATATGCAGCAGCAATATCTCGGAACTTGGCTTCTGCTTCTTCTCTATTTTCTACATTTTTGTCAGGATGCCATTGCAAAGCAAGCTTCTTATAGGCACGTTTAATCTCAGCGACAGAAGCAGTCTTTGAGACCCCCAAAATTTTGTACCAGTCCTTTCGTTTGCTCATCTTTAAAGCCTTTTCAGCCCTCATAAGTGACTCCCTAATGTTCATATCCTGCAAAAATCACTGATCCCATTAATTGATGATAACTGATGACTGTGTAAAACCTGTGATGAATTAAACTTGTCCTAATTTTATTTCATCTTACAATTAAGTTTTTTATAAAAATATGAAATGGTACAAATTAAAGTTGTTCCTACCAAACTTACCACATAACCTTATATAAAATTTTGAACCTTCTTTTTTATATAAATAAATAATTAATTAATTATTTGTACTTATTACATAAACCAAACCTACATCGCAACTAGACTAATCACTAACAACTTTAAGAAATGGTCTTTTAATAATCAGAGAAGCTTCACAATGAGATTAGTTCTAATTTCTAAATCAACATATCACAGCGAAAATGATTTTGAAAATTAGTTTTAACTACAACTTGCATAACTAAAAAGGCAACCTGAATAACCATACTTAGAGGATATAAAACAGGCATAGCCATGCCATTAAAAAAAATCGAGCGCAGGAAAACCAAAGAACAAAAGGAAAGGGCTCCAAGTGTTAAGAAAAAAAAAAAACTGAATGATAACCAACCTGCGGTGAACTTTGAGCTGCTGACTTGAGATCTTCAACAGCCCCCTCCCAGTCCTCTGTTAAAAGCTTTGCTTCACCTCGCTGGAAAAGACAATTCTCATCAATAAAGAACTTGAGATCTTATACACATGAATTAACAAACTTTCGTCACTCTCGTTATGTTAGATAGATTAAGACAACTGCAAAAACATTCATAAGCAAATGAATTGAAATGAAGTTAGGATGAGAAATATATATATATATATTTCAATAGATAGAATGAGAAATGGGTTGGCTACTGTTTGGGTGTCTAACAATGCACAAAAATGAAGATCTTGAATGCAAGGAAGAAGATCATAATCATAGCCCAACATAACATCTCGAGCATGCCAAAGGTGAATCAGAGGCGCTTCCATAAATGCACAAAGGAGATCTAGTGGGTCCAGAATGGAAAAGCAGTGTTAAACAGAAAGGTCCAACACTAATAAAGCAATTTGTAACAAAATACACTTCCAGCTCGAGAATGAGAAATAGGTTGCCTACTGTTTGGGTGTCTAACAATGCACAAAAATGAAGATCTTGAATGCAAGGAAGAAGATCATAATCATAGCCCAACATGACAGCTCGAGCATGCCAAAGGTGAATCAGAGGCGCTTCCATAAATGCACAAAGGAGATCAAGTGGGTCCAGAAATGGAAAAGCAGTGTTAAACAGAAAAGGTCCAACACTAATAAAGCAATTTGTAACAAAATACACTTCCGCAAAACAGAATCCACTGAAGGGGGAAAGCCAAAGAGATGAGGGCCCAAAAAAAAACGAACCTGGACCAAAGCTTCAATAAGGTCTCCATCAATGTTTAGTGCATCACTGCAACTCGTAACAGCATCCTTTCCACGACCAAGCTTCACCAGTACTTTGCATAAACCAAGATGAAGATGTACATTGTGTGCGAGATGATTGGGGTCTAATGCAAGGGCTGCATTATATTCCTCCACTGCTAACCGCAGCTTACCCTTGTTGAAATTATCTTCTGCCTGTCAACAAAGTATAAAAACTAAAATGAAGCACAAGAAGAATAGTATTATCAATTTCATTAACTTATAAACCTTATTAGATAAAAGAAAGGGGTCTAAAGAAATCCCATTGTCTGTGAGCATCCATCTACCAACCAAAAATAGAACATCCAAGAAAATAAGAATCAATAGATTTCTTCATGTTGCTTAGGCTTACACTCTTGGACTTCTTGAGCAGATTCTTCAATCCAAAATACGCTTTCTTCAGTTCACCATGTTCTGGATCTAGGCGAAGACCCTTCTGAAAATGCCTGGAAAAATTGTTCACGTAAAAAAATATGTGCATGTTATAATAAGTAATGTTTTCAACAATATGTAATGTCAAATCAACCTTGAGGCAACATCGTGATCTGCCAAATAGTAGTAGGCACGCCCACGAAGTAATAATGCATCTAGATTGCTTTCATCTTCCCTAAGAATATATCCAGTCTCAGAGATGGCAGCAGAATAGTCCTTAGTTGCCAACAGTAATTTTATCTTCAGGAATTTGGCCTACATCAATAAGTAAAAATTGGATAAAAATTCAAGAGGATAAATAGAAGTACTAAAGAGTCTAATTGGATAAAAGATGGTATCACCTCAGAGCATGCTGGAGAGAAAACCAATACAACTTTATCCAAGAACTCTAATGATTTTGTGTGATCTCCTGTATCAAAAAGCTTAAGAGCCGTTTCTAAAGCACTCTGAGCCTGAACCAATTGAGAGAGCTCCTTTTCACCGGCTGAGTTTCCAGGTTTTAACTCCAGATACTTCTTGTAGTTCTTCTCAGATTCATCATATCTACATCAGCCAAAAAGTTCCTGAATCATATAATTATCCAATCAGAATGGAAGGTAGAGAGTGAGAGCAAGGTTTTCTACATGCCACAATAGTTTAAATTTCCTTTACAATATTCTCCATCTCTAATATGATTTTTATTTGAAGTATGTTAAACCTTCTCTAGGAACTTGTACTCTTTGTTTACTAAGGATATCATGAGCCAAGCTTAACAAAAGAAAAGGATATTATTGAGTTATGAAGGTTCGACTCTATATCTGGATTTTTGTTGGAATTTTGAAAGAGGTTAAGTAATTTTCAGAGCCAAAAGTGAGAATGCTGAAGATACTTTGGGATTGGTTTTTTTTTTCCCCTTTTTCGTGATTGGTCTGAAAAGTAAACTCTTCAAGATTTTGATATTTCCTTTCCTTTGAGTCCGTTGTATTCAAGAAAAACAGATCCTTTGTAATTTATTTTTATTTTCACCCAAGATGACGCCGCCTTATCCTCTTTATATAACACAACCACAAATACGTACACAAACAATATTGACAGAAGATATCTCATTACTTTCACTAATAATCTTTCCAATTCTCTATCACAATATTTTCCATTCTCGTCATATGCTTCTCATAATGAAAAAAAAAAATCAAAGAATATCAGGAATTTTTTACGACAACGGACAACCAAGGCTTATTACCAATAGGGAGAAGAGAAGATAGAAAATAATGGAGACAGTTATATACCTCATCACAAACAGGCAACAACTATATGTCAAATCAAAGCATATTTCCAGTTCAGAGACAATTCAAAATTTCTAATTTCTAATCCTCAAAATTCTGAAAGATAGTATTTTCAATGCCAACATTTTACCGTCTCCCAATTGGATGCAATAGTTTGCAATGAATTTCAATAAATTAGCAAGAGGGAGGAAAAACCTGCATAACTGGCGAAGAATTGAACCTCGATGGAAGTATGCTTCTGAAAGTTTGGGGTCTGCCTCAATAGCAGCATTAAGATCATCAAGTGCCTCACTATAACGCTTCACCTTTACATTTCGTGAAACTTTCTCAAACAACTCAGCAGAGTTACCCAACTTTCCATCTGGAGATATAAACCAATCAATTACAATATGCAGCTGACAATAAAAACCACAAGGCAAATCCACAAGGCAGAAACGAAGAGGGGAGAGGGAAAAAAAGAAAACAAAGAAAAAGACAGGTCCCAATTTCTTAGATAGAACCTTGCATCAGGCAGCTTATGCAGAAACCAAATTCTGCATGCATCCTCTACGAGTACTATTATGTTTTCTTCGAAAATTTTCACATGCAGAAGTTAAAGATGAGTTTTGGAGATCATGCATAATTATCAACAAAGAGAGCAAATCCTAATACTATTACTAAGTATTAAAGAAGAGTTTTCTGATCATGTATAATTATTTCCTCCATTTAATGGAGCTAAAGGCATTTAGATCATTAAATGAGAGAAAAAGTCACATGATCAGTAGAGGTAAAAGGCAGAGATACTAACTTATATGCATCAAACGATCCAACTCAAAACCTCACAGAGACCTATACTAAGTGGACATCATTTGACGCTGCAAGAGGGAGGTTCCAAAGCCACCTCATAGTATATTCTGAAACCAAAAATATGGCTTTTTTCTAAAGCTAGGTGTCCAGGTCGCTTACCATTAGTCCTGGGCGATTTGTGTTCTTCCATTGAAAACTCATCGAACCATTAGAGACAATGACCTCAAGAATTTAAATCGGACAATGTTTAAACCTAGGAACTTAAGACGCGGTACTTCTTCAGATGAATTTAACCAGAGGGGTTCCTCCTTCAGGTTCCAAATCCAAATTTTACACCATGAAGAGATTGAATACAGTTTTTTTTTATTTAATTTCCGAAATTTAAAGCAGCAGCAGAAAAATCAAATAGCAGCGGACGGAGAAAAGCAACGATAATACCGAAACTCAACACTGATCCTGGTCGGACCAAGAAATGTGGGAACATAAATTACGTACGTCAGCGGAACTATAGGCCAAATAACATTTGCAATAAATTAAAATTGCTTCAATTATCGTAAGACATCCAAACTTCGGAATCAGACTCATGAACATCGTAAATTCTCAACGCGCGAACGAATAAAGAACTAAAAGAAACATTGCACATTACAGAACTAGATCTAGGTATCTAATCGAAGGCAACAACCGAACTGCAAAATTAGACACTCCGTCTAGTTTAATCTTTCCCGCAAAGATCAGAAAGATAGATCAAAGAGTAAACTAACGAACCTGAAGCCGAAACCAAAGGTTGAAGGAGAAGAAGCTGACAGACAAGGACGAAGTTGAGAAGGAACGCCGTGAACGCTAATCCTCTCCAAGCCGAAGCGTCCATGGCGGATGGCGGAATCGAAAATCTCAGCATTGTCTCTTTGAAGTTCCAAGCTTCATGAACAGAATCAAAATTGTGTTACAATTTAATTCATCTAAATCGAAATGTGAATTTGTTATTTAAATAAATTATGGTAATAAAACGAGTCATTCCACGTATTTATCTCCAATGGATGGTTTACACGTGGATATAATTTTCCTATGGCTGGAGAAGGAAATTCCTTCGTGGAAGACCTGATGGCAAATCCAGCCTATTGGAATACGCCACGTCACCTAGAGATTTCAGGAGACGTATGGTACGGCCCATGTTTTTTCTATCGGCCCACTAGATGGGCTTCAACTATTCTTGTTGGGCTATCTTAAGCACGGCCCATTACTCGCATTTTATTCAGATTTATCTCTATGAATTTTTTTTTTTTAGTTTTTATTTGTATACCTCTTTTTTTTGCAAAGGCAGTATACCTAAATGACCTCGATATGAAACCAACGAGAACATTATACATTTACAAAAGAAAAAAAAAACAATTTTTAATTCAACCTGATGTTAAAAATGAATAGAATTAAGTTCTCGATGTCTATCACTATGAGCACAACTCAATCAGCACCAAATTTATACTAATGAATAAGAGGTCTGTTGTTCAAATTCTATATCTGATGTATCTTCACAAGAGAACGAGGTGTCCAAGAAAGCAAAGATAATTTTGATTTTCAAAAAAAAAAAAAAGCAAGATAATTTTGATTAGTGTTTGATGAGAATAAATGATGTACTGATTATAAGGGTTAATTTGATATATAAAATTAATTACAAATTATACCTTTTCTTACCATAAGAAATGTTGGTTTGAATTTTGCTCTATTTTAATCTTATATTTTCAAATATCCAGTTTTAGTTACTACACTCCCAATAAAACTTAAAATTGGATCCTACCAAATCTTTTAAATAAATAAATAAATAATTTTTTTTTTTTTTAAGTGTATCCTACCACAAGTTTAGAGTTAACTTTTATATCAAAATTTGTTAAATAATAATACTAATAATTTACACACACAAAAAGATACAATGGAAACTGTTCACACGTGACTTCAAAGATGAGACAAGTGGAATAAACTTGATCTGCATTAATGTTATATGTGTGAGTGTACCATCTCTAATACATAATTCTCTGATTCTCTCTCTTGTGTGTGTGTTTCAGCTGGAATGCTTGTTCTCGAATTTGAAATCGTCTCAAGGACTTTACAACATGTTCTTGAGATTAAAGTTGTCTCAAGGGCTTTACAACTTATTCTTGAGATTGAATTTATCTCAATCTCAAGGGCTTTGCAACTTGTTCTTGAGATTGAAGTTGTATCAAGGGTTTCGTGAGCTTCAAGGAGTCTTTTGTTCTTCAAGAAGCCTTAGTCTTTCAGAATCTTGGAGATTTGTTCTTTAGAATGATTTGAGTTCTTCTGGATGGATTGAGCTAGATTTCAGCCTTCAGGTCTGTAGGAGGACCATGTGCAGGTCTGTAGGAGGACCATGTGCCTCAACAAGTCTTGCAATATGATTTGGAGATGATCTGAGCTTCGATCTTCAGTTTTGTAGCAGGACATGAAGAGGATCTGAGCTTCGATCTTCGGTTTCTACAAAAAGATTTGAAGAGGATCTGAACTTCGATCTTCAGTTCTGCAACTAGATTTGAAGATGATCCAAACTTCGTTCTTCAATTCTACAACAAGATTTGGAGAGGATATGAGTTTCGATATTCGATTTTGCAAAAGGAGCTTCAATCTTTCAGAGTCTTCTGAGAGCTTCTTGATCTTCCTCCCTCTTCCCTTCTTTCTGCCCTCCTCTCAAATGAGCCAAGACCTCCTATTTATAGAGTTTTCAAAAGGTCTTCATGGCATTGGGCTTGATTGCATATGGGCACATCCACGGGTTTGTGCTTGAAATTTTGGGCTTTAGGCCCAATGGGCTTGGGGTTTGCAATTTGGGCTTCATACCCAATTACCTTAATGAACTCGGGTTTAAATTGAACCAAAATTAACCTAATTTCATGAACTTAGCACATTTTAACTTCATGAACTTAAAAAAATACTTGAAAATTTTCAATGGCAACAGAAACATATTTCAAAATTTTATAGAACGAAGGCTAATATAGATTAATTTTTTTTATAGAAAAATTAATTAACAATAGTATATCATTGTAGGTACCCGTTTTAACGTGAACTAAAATTGAACAAAACTCAAAACTACAAGAATTAAAATGATATTTTAACATGGATTAAATGATATCCACCACAAGTAACCATGACTAATACCATCTTTTGTTCAAGCTTTTGTTCTTTAATATCCTATCTAGGTATTATATCTTTTAATTCTAGATAGAGAAAATGTTTACCTATGGCAATGATTTAACTTTACATTACATTCACATGCATCTATTTGCTTAATATGTTTTTTTCTTCTAGATGACAGAATAGTACTCTCTCTCTCTAAATTAGAAATTTTGCAGAAGTTGCAGAGACCAAAGGGTCCAAAGGGGAGCCCAAAAGTAAGGGTTCTGCTTCTTCTACCATATATATCCTTCATTATTTTTTAAGGTATTCTTTTTTTTTAAAACTAAAATAACAAAAATAATATAGATATATGGGCTTTCATCTCAAAACCAATTGGCAATGAGTAGAGTGACCATTGTAGCTTATATATTGTGAAGTCCACCAATCTTTTCAATGTGGGATCCACAACAGTATCCAACCTCTTTCTGTTTTTGTTTTCTTTTGCAAAATACTATCAATAATTTCGAATTTTCATGTCCATGTATCTCTAAAATAGATGTTTCAAGAGATATATCTCTACGTTTTACAAATTTAAAAATAGTGAAGATTTTAACTTTATGTGACGGTCCTTTAATATCATTTTCATTTTCCAACTGAATGTATATTATATTACATGTGATTAACTGTAAAATTTAATGGGGTTATAACTAAATTTTAGAGTTCAAAATTTGTTATGATAGCATAGAGGATACTGTTTAAACTGAATTTTCAGATCTAGTTAGAAAACATATTTGTTTAAGGGGCATTTGCATGGATAGCCAAAAAAAAAAAAAAAAAAAACATTAAACATATTGCAAAAATAGCAAAAACTATATTTACTGATATAAAAGAGAGTCTTTCGACATGACAGTCTATTAGTGTCTATCGGCATGACAGTCTATTAGTGTCTATCACTGATAGTCATTGATAGACTTCGATTAATCGAAGTCTATCAGCATAATAGTATATCAACGTCTGTCACTGAAAGACTTTGATTAATTTGAGTCTATCGGTGATAAACACTAATAGATCACTCTGAGTCTATCAGTGATAAACATTGATAGAAATGATTATACGGAGATTGATAGAATTCGTGTATCTTTCAAAATAAAATAGAGGTAAAACAAAAATTATGAAATTTTATTCTAATAAATTGTCATATTTGCTATTATTTTTTACATTGTGCTATATTTGCAATTAGAAAAATCCTGATTGCCCCCACTGCAATTTTCTTTTGTTTAATGGGACAAAAATGATAGGGTTTCTACACACGTGAGTAATTAGAATTCAAAACAGATAATAAGAAATGTATGGTGTAATTTTATAGTCACACTGCAATTTGAGCATATCTAAACTATTTAAAGCATGTTTATTCGACCAATATGTCATAAGTTTAAATCTCACCTTATCCACCTCATATATTGTTGAATTTAAAATACAAATATGCTAATAAACTTATTAAGAAAAATAAACCTTTTTAAAAAATAATATATATTTTGTTTCTCGATTTTTGACAAAAGTGAAAATTTGAAAACAATATTATCATTAAACATGATCAGAGTTTTTCTTTTTTAAAAAAAAAAAAATGAAATTTTGCATGAATAAGTTTAATTTACCAATTCAAGCGAGGTTGTACTAAAAATTACAAAAATATTTAGAATCCGTGTGGTTATTATATGAGTTCATGCATATTTTTCAAATTCATATCAAGACATATATATGCGGTGACCTCAACCACTAGTTCTCCATGCCAAAAATATCTCAAAATTTCCTCCCAAAACTTTATTATATATCATCATATAAACATTTTCCCCTACATAATAAAATTCCCCTCTTCATGATCTCGACCATATAATATCAAATTCTTCTCATCCTCGAATATTATTATCGCCAATGAATTGGCTCAACCCCATCAATGGAACCAACTCCTCTCCTCTCTCCGCCGTCCCAAGAAAATCCCTCAACCCCTTCCCCTGCTCAGCCTTCCTCCCATTGCCACTCTCAAACATCCGCTGCAACTCCCCTAATTTGCTCCGATCGAACGAACTCGAACACGAACTCATCACTCCCACGCTGTTCCCCGAGCACGACGGGTCGCTCTTCGTTGACCCCAACTGCGCTGCCTTCAGCAGCAGCGCCGTCGCCGACATCGGCACCATCGACGACGAGGACTCATAGGCAGGCTCTTGTGGTTGGGCATTATTGGAGAGAGAGAGGCTGACGGCCGTCTTGGAAGGGTTTCTGCTCAAACCCAGAATTCTGTTTGAGATTTCGTAGAGATTATTGTTGTTGATTATGGGAATGGTCGGTGATTCGGTCGGAATATTGGGATTATTGTAATTGTTATTATTGAAGGGGTCGAAATTACTATGGTCTGATCGGACAAAGATTCGGGGTTGGGAATTGGGAAGATTGAACAAGTGTTGGGAATTGAAGAGAGATTGGTTGTTGTTGATGATGAGTGAATTGGCAATGAAATTTGGCTTTGGATTTGCGGCTGTGACTGATGAGATTAGCCTCGCACTTTCTTCTGCTAGAGCGTCGCAGAATGCTCTGTGAGTTATGAAGCTGTCTTTCCTGTTTTGGAATTCATCAATGAGAGAGAAAGACAATGATTATTGGTCATTTCCTAGTTGTTTGTTTAGTAGGACATCATAAATTTTGAACTCTAGACTCATAAATGCCTTCAAAAACAACATTAACACCACATAAATTTAGGTTGCATGTGTTCAAATATCAAAAGTTAATCTTTGACCCTTTGTAAAATGAAGTAAATTATTGTTAATTTCAAATTTAAACATGAAAAAGTAGGATGAATAAATACAATCTAAAAAACCGTTGTGCACGAATTAAAATTCTCTCATAACTACTCTTAAGCTATATTTTAGATCTAATTTAACTTTGTATTAATACAAATGCTCAGACTTTATGATACTTTGTTCGTGACAAGAGTGGTTGTGGGACTTAGTAGAACTTTGCTTGAAGAGAGTTGTCGAGAGTGTAACACCATAATCTCATATATCGACTAGGGTAAGTAAAAGATCGTGTGTATATAAGTCTCAGCTATCTTTTCAGCACGCAGCCTTTCGAGTGAATCATATATACCACGACAATGTCTTTCTTCCGAGTACTAATTTTCAAACCCGAAAGAGAAGATCGTGTTAAAACAAACTCTAATGAAAAGAAAGAAAGAGAGAGAGATATAAACCTGGAAAAGAGTGTTCCACAGTCACACTTGTACTCTCGAGTTCCACAGGTTTTGGAGTGAGCTTTCCAGTCAGATTGAACAGCATATTTCTTAGAGCACTTCTCACACTTCCATTTCTTCTCCCCGTGCTTTCTACTGAAGTGCTTTTTAATCCCAGTCAGGTCCCCAAGGGCTCTGGCTGGATCATGGTGAACACAAGACTTCTCAGGGCATATATAAACCTTCTTCTTCACCTCTTTGTTGCTTCTCTGCCTCAGCTTCCATGGCAGATTGTGCCCTCTTCTGTGAAGCTGCAAGTTTTGGTCCCTTTGAAACCCTTTGTTGCATATCTCACAGACGAATCTGTTTGTGGCCATGAGAGTGTTGGGAGATAAAGCAATAACCTCAGCATCTGGATCTGTATGATGATCAAACAAATCCATTATTCCAATCTATTTCTACAAATTCTTTGCTAAATTACCATTTGGGTATACTTTTCTTTTTAAGTAATATATTTTGAATTCATATCGAATACGTATATCTAGATTCTCAAAAAACGAACAGATTTTTCAAAACGGGTATTGAAAAATCTTGTGAATTTTTATAGTAAAGTTTCGAACTTTCCTTTCACGTATTCAAACTAGATGTCAGCTGATATCTAGATTCTCTAAAAACAAACGATTTGCTAATGAATTTTTCGAAATGGGTATCGAAAATTTTGATGTAAATGACTTGAAAAGATCGAGAGAGAAGCAAAAACCTGGCTTTCCTGGCAAATTTCTCTTCTTCTTGGGGAGAGGAGGAGGGAGGGAAGAATCAGGCTTTGGGTTAGGGTTAGGGTTAGGGTTATGAGGTGGAAGATGATAAAGCTGAGAGCTTTGTTGAGGAACAAACTCACCAACAGAAGAAGGAACAGAAAAGTCAATACCAGACATCATCAGCAAAGCTTACAAACAAATCAAAACACATAGAAAGAAAGAGAAAAAAAAAAAAAGAAAAAATTAAGGAAGAAATTTATTCAAAAGAAACCAAATTAAAGGGGGTTTGATTTTGTATGCTTTTGATGAAGCTCCAAATTTCAAAAGCATACAAAATCAAGAGAAAAAGATGAAAAAACTTTAGCACTTGTGGCCAAAGACAAGAAGAGAAAGATGTTTGAATTTTCAAACAAACAAAAAACCAGAAAGAAGAAGAAAGAGTATTGTATTGTAGCAAAGGAAGAGATGAATTTGGTTGAGGGTTGTTTGTTTGGCTTAAAAAGAAAGCTCCAAAAACCATGATGACTACTAAAGAGAATATTTTCATGTTTATTATTATTTATTTATTTAGATTTATTTATTTCTGAAAAAGTTGCTTATCAGTCCTCTCTCTGTGTTACTGTTGCAGTCATAGTCTTACGTGTAGTCCCTTTTATCTTACTCAGTACTCCTTCTTCAAGATGCCTCAGCCTTAGCCATAGATTTAGATGGCCCATCTCTGAATTGTTTGTAGAATAATTTTTTTACGCAAAAAAAATGAAGAACACCACTTCAATTTTCATTCAAATTAGTGCACCTTCTCTGATTTCTTCATATATCTCACGTTTTCCATATAAATATAAATATATATATATATATTTTGTTAATTTCCATCTACAAGTTCTAGTTCAAGAAAAAAAAAATATGTATATTTTATATTGAGTTAGGTGCCCCAGAACCATATTGGAAAGTGTGTGTTTATAGGGTTTGGAGCTTAGCTTCACTTGTTAATCAAGTCACAATGGTTGAAAAAATACATACAAGAAAGTTTAAATATAGGTTAAAATATTACTTGGTCTTTGTATTTTGTGTTTTGTTCCATTTTGATCAATATACTTTAAATATAAAACTTAAAATTGGCTTCCACGGTGAGTTTATTGTTAATTTTTTTTTAGAAAAAAAAACTAGTCTATATTAGTATTTTTTTTTTATAAATTTTAGAAATATGTCGCCATTGTGTCTTTTCCTGTACGAAAACTATTTTTATTATTTAACCAATTTTGATTTTAAAAAATTAACGGTAAATTTATAGAAAGTACGTGGACTTAAATTGAACAAAACCCAAAGTACATAGACCAAAATGGTAATTTAACCCTAAAAATATCATAAACAATATTGAATTGAATTCTTTATCAGTCTACTGTCAGTATTAAAATATGAGATTTTGAAACAAATTAATAACATCTTACACGATACTTAACCCAAACATATCTCAATTGATCACTAAGGTATATATCCTAAACCAAAAAGTTACTGATTCAAGTCTTTTCACCCCACAAGTACTTAGGTACTCTTTTCACCCTTGATTTCAAAAGGACAAATTATAGATACTCACCTAGTCTCAAATCTAAAACACAAAAAGCTAATCAACGTTTTTCTCAAATTTGAAATTACACAAAACCAAATATCGTCGAATATCCAATAATTGAAGAACGGGATATCTATCTATCGGGTCAAAGTGTGCTATTGTAAGTTGTACATTGTACCCTAGTAAAGGTGACATGTACAATGGCATATTGAAGCAAATCCAAAAAGAAAGAGTAAAAAGGAAGAGTTGATGGTAAAAAGGGAAAATGGTGATGGGATTGTTGCACCGACGGCTGAAGAGACTGTGTTGACTAATAGAGTGAGAGAGAATCTCTGCAAAGTTTCATGCCTTTATGAAATGATTAACCCATAATTAAACCTATACCAAAAAAAAAAAAAAAGTTATTTTTACAGTGTTATAATCATAATAAAAAAAAGTAGAGTAAAATAAAAAAGATAGAGAGAGGGTTGAGGTTTCCCAATGCGAAAGTGATAGGACAGTCCGTGATACCTCTGTGACTGTGACACTGAGGAAACAACTGTGGATCCTAATTTTTACTGTTCATTTCTCTGCAACTTCCATCATTTCATTTCTTTTTTTTTTTATTTTTTATTTTCTCTCACCTTTGATCAAATATGTATCATCAAGATGTTCATATTTTTGTAAATTGAAAGCTTCAATATTACTAGGATCGCCGTAATAGATATGTATATATGTATGGATACCGTAATTAGACCAATTTGAGAAGTTATATCGTTGGCTAAAAGTTTCGAGACGGTAGGCATGTAAATGTTTGGATGTTGTATTTAAACAAACTTGAATATAGTTTAACTAGCTAAAATGTTATATTGTTGACTAAAACATTAGAGATTTGAAGAATCTCTATTTCTATTTCATGGACTAAAACAAAAAAACATTGTATTTAGTAATATGAGGGTTTTGACAAATTTAAAATTACTTTTTGTTGTTGTCAAAATCATTTATTTTCAAATCGTGGTGCTTCACAATGTTGTGGAAGGTCATTTTGGAAAAATACCGTTAATGAAAACATGAAAAGATAAGTCGTCCTACATTTTTCTTTTATAATATATATCAATTATAGACTATATAAATATGAATATGAATATATATATATATATATATATGTTATAGGCAATTTTGGACCACCCCGATATACAAGGAGCTGACGAGGACAACCGGGGAGGAATCGGGCGGAAAGATGGACCAAGGAGGCAAAACCGGCAAGTGAGACGGGCCAAGACCGAAGGGGTCGGGTTTTAGGCCCGACCTGAGCGGGCCGAACCCGTTCGGTCTCGTCTGGTCCCCACCGCCTCTGGATGCCCCAGTTTCGCCTGGTTTGACCTAAAACGCCTCCGAAACCCTAAAAAGGCGAGGAGGAGGAACAGGTATTTATATCCCTCTTCGCCACTGAAAAGGTGATTCGAATTCTAACCCTAAATACACTCTACTTGTTCTTCGGCCAAGAGCTAACTTAAGCATCGGAGTGCGTGTGGCCTACACCACACCGGTGTGCAGCGTTTGTTTGTCTTGCAGGTCACGCTCTTCCCGCATCCTTACAAATTCACTGTTGATCGTTGCGTGGGGCGAGAGGCAATTCCCTAAGCAAAATTTGACCATCAACAATATATATATATATATGTTGAAACACAAGTCAATAAAATGCTAGAAGTGAAAATTGGTGCTTATGAAAAAGTGTTAAATACTAATTTATCAATTGTTAATCCTTTTAATAACTTTCTTTGGTTTCAATAATTTTTTCAAGAATACTTGTGGATATCAATATTTCATCAATACTTTTATTGAAATTTTCAAAAAAAGAAAAAACGAGACTTGAACCTTGGGATTTAATCCTTCTGTATATAATGCAACTTTGTGCCCATCTCATAATTTAATTTACAACCAAAATATTTCACCTTTCTTCACTAATCATTGGGTAAGACTTGTTTTTCCCAATATGATATTTACTTTTTTTAATTAATCATTACTCATAACTAAAATCAAATTAACTATACCTTGCGATCAAATGTTCAAGGGAACGAACTTTTAATGTTTCAATAATTTAAATTTCCAGATCATTTAATTTTCATAATCCACACATGTTTTACTTCTACACAGTTTAGTAGAATAATAGAACAACAATAACAACCCATCATTTTTCAAATTAGCTTTTTTTAGACAAAGAAGAATACGTGAAACATATAATTAGAAAAATAAAATTAGTTTGTTTGAATTATAAAGAAGATTTGATTACAAACCTATAATTAATTATGCGTTATATCAAATTATTGACATTGGGTTATATATCTTTTTCCATGTGATCAAATCAACAATTTTGGGGCCCCCATTGAAAGATTAAGCTTTAAATGGTTTAGTGGTTAGTCCTCTTAGTCTTGATGCATGCTCTATTAGGGTTTGGTAGAGTTAAATTAATTATTTTATATATTTCATATTTCTCTTTATGTGAACCGCTCAAATTGTAATAGTTCTATCGATGAAGACTGACTCTTACGAATTTCATTAAGAATCCAAATCTTTGACATTTGTAAAGAAAAAAAAAAAAACTTTTTTAAATAGACAGGTCGATATCTAAATGTTGTCATGAATATCAAACATGTCTTTTATCCTACCATTAAATATCAAAAGGACATTTTCAAATTTTAATTGATAATAGAGTTAGGTATAGTATAAAGAATTAACAGTAAAAAAAAAAAAGAACAAAAATATGAGAACTTATAGTATTTTATCCCTTGATCCATAAATTTAATACATACGCCTTCGTATTGTTTCAAATATATATATTAATATATAGTATTATGTATGTGTGGGTTGAGATTCAAACTTTCCATTCTTAGAAATGATTACTGACGTGGATTAATATTAAAGTTTTGCGATATATAATTTGAACACTAATTAATGAAATTGAAAATGAAATCAAAAAAATATTTAGGGAGAATAATATTATTGTTATTATAATTTAAGTGATGGGGTTTCATTTTCAAGGTTGGTAGACTTCCATGGAAAATTTCATGAGCTTTCAATGAGTTGGATGGTGCATCACTTCAATTTGAAACCCAAGGTTGTGCTTACTTTTCTATTATTATGAAATTTGAAATATAATATTTTACATAACCTAATTAACAAACATTAAGCAGCTAATTAAAACGAGATAATTTGCACTACACAGCCAAGGAAAAATAAATATTTCATGTGTGTGTGGTTCAAGAATCATAATTCTAAAGGTTTATTTTAAAAAAAATTGTTTTATAATTAACTTATAAGATTGATTTTAAAAGACTCAAATTACTATTCAATTGAAAACACATTAAAAAAAAAAATTAAGGTCTCGTTTGAAAAATAAGTTTGTTTTTTCTAAATTTCCTTATAATAGTTTTCATCTTTGTCAAAGACACATTTGAATTCCTAGTCAAATTCCAAAAACAAAAACAAGTTTTCGAAAACTATTTTTTCCAGTTTTCAAAACTTGATTTGGTTTTTGAAAACATGTGAAGAAGGTAAATAACAAAATCAGGAAACTTACAAGGAGAAGTAGTATTTTTAATTAAGCTTAGTTTTTAAATAAAAAACCAAATGATTATCAAACTAAACCTAAATAAAAAGTTTTACATTTTACGAAACCCTTCTAACTTTACCTAAAAAATTGTAAACAAATTAAAAAACTTTCAAGAGAAACTTAGCTAGTTTTGATTAAGGTTCAATCCACTAATTTTGAAAGAGAATCATTCACCCTAATTAGCTCACACTAATTATTGTACCAAAATCAAGGGCAATAATTAAGTACACAAGAGTTTTTTTTTTTTTTTTTTTTTTTTAAATAATACATAAAAATAAGCACACAAGAGTGAGAGAGAGAGAGAATTTGATTAGAATGAAATTAGTTAAATAATAATGAAAAGGGAACAACAACTTTTGGCAACATGCAATTGGATTTTGCTTCCATTGGCATCAAATTATCAATCTTCATCAAACACATACACATGCAATTATATATAGAACAAACACAAACACATGCAATTACAAATATATAAAACAACACACCCCCAATTCCATGCATTTGGTTGCATTATATTATAACTTCTTCTTCTTTTTTTTTTTTTTTGAAAACCCTATTTTCTTTTTTATATGGGGAAGAGACTTTTCTTGAATAAAAAAAAAAAACCCTTGTATTTTTTAAATAGGGAATAAATTCGTTTTATTTTATTTTTTTTTTAAAAACCATAATTTATTTATATATGGAGAAGAGAATGTATGTATATATATATATATATATGTCCGACCAGAAAAGGACATGCCATAACACAAATCCATGGCATGTAGATTCCTCACCTGCCTTCCCCAATGCAAGAAGAGGGAACATCCTTTCTTTTTTTCTGCCTTAAAATTACTGTTAAATAATTATCATAAAGTGGACTTTTTTTTTTTTTTTTTTTTTGAAATTTTGATACAATTTTTATAATTAAAAGATGTTTGTAAGCTAATTTTACTATTAAAAAAAAATCATCGTTGACCATATATTCATCTCGTGTTTCCGTTTCAAAATTGTAAGCTTAACAATTAACTAACGATAGGGTAAGAGTGATGAGAGTGCAATTTGTAATTAATTATCACTTTAAACCTACCGTAAAAGAAAAAATGTAAAATTTTATATCACATACATATGTCATATAATCGTTTGGTACCAACTCAAATAATTAAACATGGTTGAATAAATACTCGAGAAGGACACCAAATTGATACTCCTTGTGACAATAATTTTGGTTGATACCTTGGAAATCTCATTCACATTAATTATATCAAAAAGTACTATGGAAAGTCAAAGGAAACCAAACCCCACAAAAAAAAATATATATTTCATGGATTTCGCCAATCCTTGGCTTCATTGGGCTAATCAAAGCATTTCTAGTCTGCCTTTTTCTATTATAGAAGATATTAAAGTGTTCGTCCATATATACACACGTCTATATTTATATAAACTTATTTTTTTACATAGAATTAAAATTTGTATATATGAATTGAATTCATAATCATGTATATAAGTGACTGATTTTTAGAAACAAGATAGTGAAAAAGAAATTCCCATTTGTTCCTAATAAAATTAAAGTTAGTGCTATATGTAATTTTGGACCACCCTGATGTACAAGGAGCTGATGAGTACAATCGGGAAGAAATCGAGCTGAGAGATGGACCCAAGAGGTGAAACCGGCAAGTGGGACGGGCCAAGACCGAAGGGGTCGGGCTTTTGGCCTGACCCCCTGCTCGGGCTCGACCCATGTGTTGGAAAAATTTAAGATTATCTTGTATTAGTTTATTTATTTTATTAAATATTTTTCTTTTTATTAATTTATTAATTATAGTGTTTAAATTAAAAGGGAATGGTCAGATGATGGTTCCTCCTTTTAAGGAGAAAGGTTAGCGTGAAAGTTGGATCTGGCCAACTGTCTTCTCCTTCTTGATAAAGAGCACCTTTTGATCCAGACAAGGAAAGAAGATCTGACATACGCTTTTCTTACAAACACATTACAAAACTTTTATTTTTGTGAGCATACAAGTCAACGGGATTCGTAGGAAGGCTTAGCTGCACACAAGCTTTCTTGAAGGGAGTTGTATCCTGGGAGTGGAGTGCCGAATAACTCAGTGCAAGTGGGGGGCACGTCTTCTCTAAGGACAGCGTTCTGCAACGCGCCTCGACCCAAACAACAGGCTTTCTAAACTCTATCTTCTGATTAATATATTTGGTCTGTTAGCTGTTATAATTTGTTCTGTATTCCTTCCCTGTCTTTTTGGTTAGAATATATTTTTTTTTTCAACAATCTTAGAGAAGACGTGCCCAGGAATTCTGTGTATGCCTTGTTTGTTATGGCTTCTAGTTCTGAGTCCAAATACCATTCTTGCAAGCCTGAAAAATTTACTGGACAAAATTTCAAATGTTGGCAACAACAAATGAAATTTTGGCTCACTACCCTAGGCCTATATTCTGTAATTTCTGTTAACGAGAAAGGAAAAGAAAAGGTCTCTGAAACCTCTAAAACCAGTGATACTGATCAAAGCATAGTCCTTAAGACCACTGTTGATAAAAATATTGAAGAAAAGGATATTTTATGTCATGGAAATATTCTAAGTGCTTTGTGTGATAGTATCTATAAAATCTTCTGTTCAACCAAAAATTCTGCAGAGTTATGGGGAGCTTTAGAAAAGAAATATGGGTCAGAAGAATTAAGTTTTAAGAGGTATACTGTGGAAAAATGGATTGATTTCAAAATGGTTGATGAGAAGTCTGTGTGTGACCAAATTCATGAATTTGAGAATATTATTTTTGATTTGAAAATGAAGGGAATTGTGTTTGATGATGTTGTCTTGGTTGCTTCTATGATTAAAAAATTACCCCCTTCTTGGTTAGATTTTCAAAGGGTTTTAAAACAAAAACCTGAAAATTTCTCTTATGATGAATTGGTAGTTTCTTTGAGAATTGAGGATAGACATCGTGAGAATTTGAAAGAAATTTCCCTTTCTAGTAGTCAAGCAAAAGCTTTAGTGGTTGATAAAGCCTATAAACCCAAGTCTAAAAATTTCAAGAAAAATGGCCCTAACAGAAATCACCAGAATAATAATAAGCCAAAAGATAAATGTATTAGTCAGAAGAATTTGGGTCCTCCCTGTTGGGTTTGTGGCAAGACGAATCATTTGGCAAGAGATTGTTTCCAACGTAAAGGTGGAACTTCCAAGCCACATGCACCGTCAAATACAAAACCACAGGCCAATGTGGTTACTACGGACCAGGCCGGCTCCATTCTCCCATCGAGCGGGTATTATATCAGTAATCCCGAGTTAAATTTAGTAGTTAACTCAAATGATTGGTGGTTTGATTCTGGTGCGAGTGTTCATGTGTGTTCTAATAAAAAATTATTTTCTTCGTACCGGGAATCAAGTACCAGATCTGTAAAGATGGGAAATGGGAATGAGGTCATTGTAAAGGGGGAAGGAGAAGTTTTATTAAAATTATCTTCTGGCAAAGATCTTCTGTTGAGCAATGTTCTGCATGTTCCAGAAATCTTTAAAAATTTAGTTAGTGTTTTCTTATTAGTAGAACAGGGCTTTAAAGTTGTCTTTGAATCTAATAGGGCTGTAATAAGCAGATATGGTATTTTTATTGGTAAATGTTATCTGGTAGATGGTTTATTTAAGTTGAATGTTGCAAATACTGAATTTCCATGTTCTTACTCTGTTGTGGCCAATGTTGAATGTTCTGATATTTGGCATGGACGACTTGGACATGTGAATTTTAGTTCAATAAAAAGAATGATGAATATGGAATTAATTCCTAAATGTGCTTTAGATAGTAAAGAAAAATGTGAAATTTGTGTGCAAGCCAAACAACCCAGAAAACCTTTTAAATCAGTAGAGAGAAATTCATCACTATTGGAATTAATTCATAGCGATGTTTGTGATTGCAATAATACTCTAACTCGTGGAGGAAAAAGGTATTTTGTAACCTTTGTGGATGATTGTTCTAAATACTGTTATGTTTACTTACTCTCTACTAAACATGAAGTGTTTAATACATTTAAAATCTATAAAGCTGAGGTAGAAAACCAATTAGAAAATAAAATTAAAGTTCTAAGATCTGATAGGGGAGGTGAGTTTTGTTCCGATGAAATGAATGGTTTTTGTAGACTGCATGGTTTAATTCATCAAGTTACTCCTCCCTATGCACCCCAATCCAATGGTGTTGCAGAAAGGAAAAACAGAACTTTATTAGATATGGTTAATGTTATGTTGTTAAGTTCTGGCCTTCCTAACAATTTTTGGGGTGAAGCCTTGTATTCTGCTTGTTTAATTTTGAATAGAGTTATGTATAAAAATTCTGATAAAACTCCGTATGAAATATGGAAAAATAAAATTCCTAACCTGAATTTTCTTAAAGTGTGGGGGTGTTTAGCTAAAGTTAATATTTCTTTGAATAAAAAAATGAAACTAGGCCCTAAAACTATTGATTGTGCATTTGTTGGATATTCTTTGAATAACACTACTTATAGGTTCTTGGTTTTGAATTCAGATGTTTTTGGGTATACCAAAAACACCATTATTGAATCTCGTGATGCTAGCTTTTTTGAAAATATTTTTCCCTTGAAAAATAATTTGAATAAACAAATTGGTGAAAATTTAGGTTCTAAGGATGTGTCTCCTAATTTAGAACAATTAGAACCAAGAACTAGTAAAAGAAAGAGAGTCAGTAAAAGTTTTGGGGACGATTTTTACATTTATTTAGTTGAAAATGATCCCAAAACATATTCAGAAGCAATGAAATCCATTGATTCACATTTTTGGAAAGAAGCTATTAATAGTGAAATGGAATCAATCCTGTCTAATAACACTTGGTTTTTAACTAAACTCCCACAAGGTTGTAAAGCAATTGGGTGTAAGTGGATTTTCAGGAAAAAGCTTAGACCTGATGGTTCCATAGATAAATTTAAAGCTAGATTAGTAGCAAAGGGGTTTAGTCAGAAAGAAGGTGTTGACTTTTTTGACACATATTCCCCTGTTGCTAGAATGACTACTATTAGGATTTTAATAGCAATTGCTTCTATTCTTAAGTTAGAAATTCACCAAATGGATGTTAAAACAGCTTTTTTAAATGGTGAATTAGAAGAGGAGATTTATATGGAACAACCTGAAGGTTTTATAAAACCAGGCCAGGAAAATAAAGTCTGTAAATTGGTTAAGTCCCTCTATGGTCTAAAACAAGCCCCTAAACAATGGCATGAAAAATTTGATAGTGTGATTATTTCTTATGGTTTTGTCATTAATGACTCTGATAAATGTTTATACATTAAAATGTTAGATAATGCATGTGTTATCTTATGTTTATATGTTGATGACATTCTTATTTTTGGTACCAATGTGAAAGTCATTAATGAAACCAAAGAATTTTTATCAAATAATTTTGATATGAAAGATTTAGGTTCTGCTAATGTTATTTTGGATATTAAATTGATTAAAAGAGACAATGATTTTATGTTGACCCAATCTCATTATGTAGAACAATTGTTGAGAAAATTTAGTTATTTTGATTTGAGTCCTGTATCTACTCCTTATGATCCAAATTTGAAACTTAGCAAGAATGTAGGAGAACCAATTTCACAGCATAAATATTCTCAAATAATTGGTTCATTAATGTATCTTGCTAATTGCACTAGGCCTGACATTGCATATGCTGTGAATAGATTAAGTAGATATACTTGCAATCCAAATGAATATCACTGGTGTGCAATTGAAAGGTTGTGTAGATACCTTAAAGGTACTTCCAATTTTGGCCTATGTTATACTGGATTTCCTTCCATAATAGAAGGCTTTAGTGATGCAAATTGGATAACTGAGTCAGATGAGACTATAGCAACTAGTGGATATATTTTTTCTTTGGGTGGTGGCGCAATAACATGGAAATCTACTAAACAATCTTTAATCTCTAGATCCACCATGGAAGCTGAATTTATTGCTTTAGATTTAGCTAGTAAGGAGGCAGAATGGTTAAGAAATCTAATTGCTGATATTCCTGTTTTTTCAATTGGCAATCCAGCTATCCCTTTACATTGTGACAGTCAAGCTACTTTAGCTAGTGCTAATAATAAAATATATAATGGGAAAAGCAGACATATCAGAATTAGACATAATTCTATTAGACATTTATTGTCTCATGGTGTGATTTCTCTTGATTTTGTCAGGTCTGAAGAGAACCTAGCGGATCCGTTTACAAAAGGCTTAGCGCGCAAGCGAGTTTCTGAATCATCGAGGGGAATGGGACTAAAGCCTATAAGGTAGTCACCACAATGGACACCCAACCTCAAAGATTGGAGATCCCATGAAAGAGGTTCAATGGGTAATAACGAAATTGGAGTGTGGCTATGGGAGCACTAATTAATTAAAATCTCTCTGTCCCATTCCTAAGGTGGTAGTGCTCTTGATGTGATGGTTAGGAAGAGTTAATCTCTGAATGAAACCAAGGCATGTACTATGCAGGGTGTTAATCACAAACAACCCTTGGAGGTTTCACCTATGTGAGTGTTGTAGTGAGGTCGCTACAATAGGGGTTTAGGCTACTCCCTTAAAACACTCATGAAAACGGGATATGTGTGCATGACCGTCTAAAGCGCAAAACAGACCAGAATCCCTAAATTGGCTTGTATTATGTGTGGGGTAAGTGGAAATTTGAACAAAAGGACCTAGTTCAAGACTATGTTCCCTATGGCTCCTTCAGATGTACACTTATCTTCACTAAGTGGAGGTTCAAACCCGGAAGGTACCTACACCTATTACATAGTAAAAATGCTCATCTTATTGTTTTCTTTAAAAGAGAATTTTACTTCCTTTTTATTAAGAAAATCTTAAATTATGTGGGGGATTGTTGGAAAAATTTAAGATTATCTTGTATTAGTTTATTTATTTTATTAAATATTTTTCTTTTTATTAATTTATTAATTATAGTGTTTAAATTAAAAGGGAATGGTCAGATGATGGTTCCTCCTTTTAAGGAGAAAGGTTAGCGTGAAAGTTGGATCTGGCCAACTGTCTTCTCCTTCTTGATAAAGAGCACCTTTTGATCCAGACAAGGAAAGAAGATCTGACATACGCTTTTCTTACAAACACATTACAAAACTTTTATTTTTGTGAGCATACAAGTCAACGGGATTCGTAGGAAGGCTTAGCTGCACACAAGCTTTCTTGAAGGGAGTTGTATCCTGGGAGTGGAGTGCCGAATAACTCAGTGCAAGTGGGGGGCACGTCTTCTCTAAGGACAGCGTTCTGCAACGCGCCTCGACCCAAACAACAGGCTTTCTAAACTCTATCTTCTGATTAATATATTTGGTCTGTTAGCTGTTATAATTTGTTCTGTATTCCTTCCCTGTCTTTTTGGTTAGAATATATTTTTTTTTTCAACAATGGTTGAGGTCGAGCCCATCCAACTCCGTTTGGTCCCTACCGCCTCTGGCCACCCCGGTTCCGCCTGGTTTGACTCGAAACACCTCCGAACTCCTAAAAATCCTAGGAGGATGAGCAGATATTTATACCTCATCTTCGTCACTGAAGAAGGGGACCCGAACTCTCTACTCTTTTCTCTTACTCTCTAGCCCTCGTACTTCCATTTTCTGACTTAGGCATCGAAGTCGGTGTGGCTAGCACCACACCGGTGTGCAGGTTTTCCATCTTGCAGGCCACGTCTCCCCCCCTCATCTACAAATTTACCGTTGGTGGCACGTGAAGGTCAGGTAAGTTTCCTTTGACCAAAATCGACCATCAACAATTAGTTCAATACATATAGCTAGCTTTTATAGAATAGAACTAATTGTTAGTCAAAGGATTTAAGTTGGGGTTGATTTGATTTTTTCAAATTATCAAAATATTATATAAAGAATAACCCTAAGATGAGATAGTGGACAGAGTAGAAAAAATTGTAGAATAAGAGTAGTATAATGGAAGGATATCTATATATGAATAATAAAAATTAATATAAAGTTTGCTTAACCAATGCTTTGATGCCCTTGGTTTGGAAGTTTGAGTACAAATTGGAATAAAAATTCTCAAAGTTGAAGCCAATCTCGATATGTAACAAAAAACCACGAGCATTAAAGCTGCCAAATTGATATTTTTGTCTCCCACCATTATTTAGGGCTTTTTTAAAAACCATTTATGTGGGATGAAGAAATCTTTTACCAACCATCAAAACAGTAGGTCTTCTCTGACCTATCTCCTCCAGGATACAATAACTCGACTGGAACATTATATACAACTTAAACTACAATGTTGATCTTAAAATTCTACAACAAAAGGACATCTTTTTTTTTTTTTGTGCAAATTACTCTTAATAGCAAATAGAGAGAAAGATAAGATTGAAATGTTGTGTGTTGAGTGTATGTTTCGGAGGAGTATTTATACCGGACAAGAATTTGACTTAAGAATTTAATACACACACAATTTTTAACTTCTATTCAATTAAACTACTTTATTGATCGTATGTGAGAAACATACCACGACTGGGAAGAACATCTTCCAGTTGAGGACGATATCAGAAGCTTTATGACTAGAGAAAACATTTAAAATGAAAGACCAAAATCCAACTAAAGATCATATCTCCAAAGAGAGATAATTTTAAGAATAATGTAATTTACTCACTCATTCAAATTAAAAAGGTTAAACACTATAAACAATAAAATATTAAAATGTTACAAACATGATGCAACAAAGATCAAGATCTTGAGTTAGAACAATATTAATCCTCAATAGAAATAATAAACTCTACCTGAGATTTAAATAGGTAAAGGACAAAAATTCTTAACCCAAATATAACACATTGCATTGTACTTTTTTTTTACCTTTCAAACTTCTGATCTCTATCGTTAAACTATTCTCACTTTGCCTAAAAAAACACATTGTAACCTATTTCACGATATATGATATAATATATGATATGACGAGAGGGTAAAAAAAACTCAAAATTGTTATCGTGTTATCGCGATGTAACGCTAATTAGGTTAAGAACATTAAGGTAACTTCTAATGTGTCCCTAAGACACTTAAAAAAAACAGAGAGAGAGAGAATAAGGCAATGAGAGGAATCTGCAGAAGCTCCAAAAAATTGATGCCATAATGCCACTGTTAGGACAAGCAAAACCAAATTCTACACACACATTTATTTAAATGTAAAGACACAGCACACTCTGAAGCAGCTGGATGTTATGTCATTATTGTTCACTTTTTTTTCCCTCTTTGGATAAAAAATTTCATTGCTGAAAACTCTGCCAATACACAAATATATACACCATATTTTTTCAATATACACAAATTAATATGTAAGGTCAAAACAAATAATGAAGCCAGTAGCCATTTTTTTTCCTTTTTTTAAAAAAAAAAATCTAATTAAGTTTCCCTCCTGTCCATAAGTTTGAAACTGAGACATATTTCCACTTTTATCTTTTATATTTATATTAGGGTAAGATATTTTTCAACTTTTCTCTCTGTAGTTTCTGTTTCAATAATGGGCCTTTAGGTTGTCTATTATATTTGGCCCATTTTACTTAAAAGAAAAAGGGTAAAATACCTTTTTGATCCCTCATGTTTCGGGTCAGTTTCCAATAGGTCCCTAGGTTTCAAAATCGAACAATCAAGTCCCCAACTCTTTCGGAAATAGTTCAATTTAGTCCCTGAACCATTAATTTTTTTAACGGTGCTGACGTGGCACGTTAAAAAATTAAAATATTAATTTTTGAATTAAAATAATAATTAAATTTTATATGATAAAATTAAAAAAAAAAATCTCTCTCTCCCTCGTTCCCCATCGTCGATTCCCCTTCCCCTTCCCCTTCCCCTTCCTTCTCTTTCCCCTTCCCCTTCCCCTCCGTGCCGCTGTCGCCCCTCTCTCCTCTTCTCGCCAGTCATCGCCTCCGCCGCATTCATCGCCGACAGCCACCACAAACAAACCTCCCCACCTCTCAAACCCTCTCCCAACCCTAAATCCTCTCTCACCTCTCAAACCCTCTCCCAACCTCCTCCCCCATCTTCAAATCCAAGCAAAAACCCACAAAAAAAAGAAGCAAAATCTCCCTACCATGTTCAGATCTGAGCAAACAACAACAAAAAAAAGAAAAAGAAAAAGAAGAAGAAGCTGTTTCGGCCAGTTCTGAGCAAACGGAAAAAAAAAAGAAGCCGTTAGCCAGATCTGAGAAAAGAAGAAGAAGAAGATGGCGGCGGGAAGGAAGGGAAAGGAAGGGAGGCGGCGGCGACGGATATGACAACCATCTTCTGATCTGTGCAAACAAAAAAAAAAAAAAAAAAAAGAAGTCGTTGCAGGGAGGAAGGGAAAGAGGAAGAGAAAGGGAAAGAAGGGGTGGAGTCGGCGGCGAAGGGAAAGAAGGCGAGAAGAGAGGTGAGAGAGAGTGAAAACAGAGGGTTTTTTTTCGTGGATTGGGGGAGAGAGAAATGGGAGGGGAGTTTTTTTTTTTTTTTGTTTTTTTTAATTGTTGTTTTTTTATTTTTAATTTATTATTATTTTAATTCTAGATGACCACGTCAGTACCGTTAAAAAAAATAACGGTTCAGGGACTAAATTGAACTATTTCCGAAAGGGTGGGGACTTGATTGTTCGATTTTGAAACCTAAGGACTTACTGGAAACTGACCCGAAACATGAGGGACCAAAAATGTATTTTACCCAAAGAAAAATGTTAAAGAAATTGGAAAATCATAATTTTGGGGCATTCCGAGAATTGAACTCGGGACCTCTCACACCCTAAGCGAGAATCATACCACTAGACCAAATGCCCATTTTTGTTTGATGAGTTTTACTAAATTTTATATAAATAATAATGAAACACATTGCAAAATTCCCTACCATTGTGTATTCGTTTACTTCGAATTTTTATTTATTGTTCAACTTACTTTTTTAAGTGAACTTGTATTTTTCTAAATCATTTATTATTTGATTGGATTGTTTTAGAGAGTAAACAATTAAATAAAAAACAGTTAACTTGTAAGTTTATTCCCTACTTACACTTAGGCGGTTATGACTCATACATTTCTAACTTATAATTTTGTGTTAATAGATTTCGAAACCCTATTTGATAACCATTTGAATTTTTAAAATTAAATTTATGAATACTGTTTTTAATTGTCTATATTTTTAGAAATGTTTTCAAAATTCTAAACAAGTGTTGAAAATTAAAATATATATATATATTTTTTGAATACTTACTCTTGTTTTTGAAGTAAAATTCAAATGTTTCTTAAGAAATATGAAAACTATTATAATGAAATTGAGAAACAAATGGGACAATTTTCAAACTAAATGGTTATCAAATTGAGGTCTAAATTTTTAGAGTTGTGTTGATTATATATTATTTCATGAATTTATTTACACAAAACTAAAAGGTTAAGGTCATATTAAACTTACAATTCAACTTTGACTATAGATTCATAAATTTAAAAAATAAAATGTGGATTGAGTAAAAAATCTATTTGAGATAAAATTGAAAGCTAAGAAATTTAGATACTTTAAAGTTTAGGACTCTTTAGACACAAAATTAAAGAGTTTATAAATCTATCAAACACTTTTTATAATTTAACAAGCACTCGACCAAGTCGTCAAAGTTTCAAAATTTTCATCCCACATATTGTAGAAAAAATATATTATATGATTGAATAAAAAGCTCAAAGACCATTTTTTTTTTTAGTTCACTAACATGTAGATGGTGAGATTCCATCCAGTGACTTCCCCAATTGGCCCAATTGGCTTCAAGAGTTTTGAGAAGTTTGTTTGACATTAAAAAAAAAAAAAGGAAAAATATATTTTTGGTCATTAAGGTTTGGGTTAAGTTACACTTTGGTCCATAAGTTTTCAAACTCAACAATTTTAGTCATCAGATTTGGATTTCGTTACACTTTTGGTCCCTCCGTCAAATTTTCTGTTAAAACCTCTTTCCGATTGGCACTATTCTTTTAATAAAAAAAAATAGTTTTTAATTTTTTAAAATAAAATACTAATAAATTAAACCAAAAATATTTTTTTTAATTATTATTTTTATTTCTTTCTCCCTCTCTCTCCTCTTCCTCTTCTACTCCTTCATCATCTTCTACTTCTTCAACCACATCGGTCGTTGGAGACAACCGGCCGTCGCCAACGACCGGCAATCGATGACGACCTTTTTTTTTTCCTCTTGATCTTTTCTTTCTTTTCTCTTCTTCCTTCCTTCTTCTGTTTTTTTTTTTTAATTAGAATATCACGGAGAGGGAAGGTCCTCCCTCCTGCGACCCCAGAAACGTCGGAGGGAGGTCCCTCATCTCTCCCTCCCTCCCCGTGATATTCTGATTTAAAAAAAAAAAAAAAACAAAAGAAAGAAAAGAAATGAGAAGAAGAGATGAAGAAGAAAAGAAGGGAAAAAAATCTATTTCGACGGTCGTCGTCATCGTTCGCCGGCAGCCTATGGCGACCGACCACCGAAGTTGGAGAAGAAGAAGATGGGGAAGAAGGAAGAAGGAGGAAGGAGAAGGGGAGAAAGAATTAAAAATGATTAAAAATAATATTTTTATTATTTTAATATATTTTTATTTAGAAAAAAAATAATTTTTTTAATTAAAATAATAGTATCACGTCAGCAGTCCGTTAGATTTAACAAAGTGGATGGCAGTGACCAAATTGCTCCTTATCTCAAACCTAGGAACTACATTGTTGAGTTTGAAAACTCAGGAACCAAAGTGTAACTTAACCTAAACCTCAAGGAATGAAAGTGTATTTTTCCAAAATGAAAAACAGTCACTTAACTTATAAGATAAGAAAAATAAAATATATCATACTAGTCAAAAAAGTAATTGAACATTTGACAAAATAGACCTTGTTTGCTTTCTTGACATTTCCAAGAAGAGCTTACTTTTTGAAGAAAATGAAAAAAGTACGGCAAATAATTTATCATAACTTTTTAAATTATAAACTAAAAAAAAAAAAATTAAATTACGTTTTCAAAATTCGATTTTATTCGTAGTTGAAAACAAATCGATTTTTGAAAACAAGATATGCACCAAATTAATAAAATCAACTGCAATCTATAAATCAATTTAAATTCATCATAAGTTTTTCTTTTTTTCTTAAATATATATAGTTAAACCGTGGTAGTAGGACCAAAAAAAAGAGGAAAAAAAAAAGAAAAATAAATAAAAAAGAAAGTAAAATTAAAATCAGAACAAATCAATTTCAACCACAACTTATTCAATAAAATAAAATTGAAAAAAAAAAGATAATAGATAAGAAAATATCCCAACTACTAACTTTGGGAGAAAAAAAAATCATTTGGAGTGATCACTTAATAGCTATGTATGTTTCTTGTTTCTCATTTGTTAGAAACACTCCCAAAATTTGTATAGAATTTTTGTGAACAACTAAAACTAGTTTGTCCTTTTTTGTTCTTGTTTCCAATTTTTTCCAAACATAAATAAAAATATAAGTTTATTATTATTGGATGTATAGGTGTTAGGTCATGAAATTCTATTTTTTTTTATTAAAAATGAAGAAACGGAAACAAGGAACGAGAACGTTACCAAACGTGCCATAAATTGTTGGTTATTTTCCCCTTTATTTAATGGGTTGAAAGCTAAGGGTAATGTCAATGTAAATATAATTACATCCACTATTCATAAGACTTCAATGCCTCCTCAGCCTCCAAATTTTGGAGTGCCACATATAAACTATATAATAATATAATTATAATCATAATCACAAGTGACTTGCCTTCAAATGCTTCTTGCACTAGCGAAATTAAATTGGAAATTTTTGGAATTGCCATTATATATCAGAAGTCAAAGAAATTGGCTCAGTGGAGATTGACTTCAAGCTGACTCAAATTTCTTATTATTATAATGTTTTTCTCTCTAATTCTCACCTACTTCATACATTCTCATTTTGATTTTAAGTTTCTTTTTACGCCTCAAATTAGAGGTGTAACTAGCGAACTTGAACGCTAATTATTGGCCAAAAAGTTAGGCTCCGTTTGATAATCATTTGGTTTTTTATTTTTTTGTTTTTGATTTTTAAGTTTATAAACACCACTTCCAACTATAAATTTCTTTGATTTTTTCACCTACCTTCTTCCCATGTTTTAAAAAATCTAGCCAATTTTTTAAAACAAAAAAAAGTATGTTTTCAAAAACTTTTTTTGTTTTTAGAATTTGGTTAAGAATTCAAGTGTGTCCTTAACAAAAATGAAAAGCATGGTGAGAAAATTTAATGAAAACAAGCCTAATTTTCAAAAACCAAATGGTTATCAAATGGAGCCTTAGAGATTTGATTTTCCAACACTTCTTTCGACGACTATTTGATTTTTGAAAAATTTGCTTGTTTTGTTTTTTAGTTTTTATAATTGTTTTTACCATCTTTTTGAAGAAAAAAAAAACTTTGTATTCCTAACCAGATTTCAAAAACAAAAATAAAAATTCTAAAACTATTGTAGTTTTCAAAACTTGACTTGATTTCTTAAAACATTCAAAAAAAAAAAAAAAATGCTAAAACTAACGTTTATATACATTAAATAGTTATCAAATTTCGCCTTAAAAATCAAATCAAAATAACAAGTTTGACCAAGAATCCGTAAGTATTATACCATAAAGGCATAAACGATTGCTATTTATCAATTTTACATTTTAAATAGCCAACCAAATAATTAAGCATAGTTCAAAGTGACCTAACTTACTTGATTGGGTTGATTTCTTTAGGTTTTCACCCATAATCAAAGGATGGTTTTTAAATAGTTGAAAATTTAGTTACATATACCTTTGAAAACTTTAAGTTCAATTTAGAGGTAATTTTTTTTTTTTAAAAAAAAACTATAATTTGGATTTATAAAAATCATATTTGAGCAAATTTACCCAGTTCAAGTAATAGACGTCAAAGTTCATTTAAACTTTTCATGCAAAATTCAAATCAATTGGATTGTTACTCCATTTCCACTTTGTCAAAGAGAAATTTCTCTCTCTCACTTCTCTATATATAGCAATAGCCTACCATTTGGTTAATGCACCAAACAAAGAGATCACTATTAAAAAAATGTCTCTTATAGCCACAAAATTTGTGTTTCTTCTATTCTCCTTTCTCCTCGTCTTCAATTTTGGTATGTTTCAGTGTCTTTTATAAGTCATTTCAAATCGATGTTATGTCTAATCAATACTCTTTTTTCAATACAGGGAAGAGCCAAGAACAACAACTCATTGTAAATTACTACAACGAAAGTTGCCCGAGAGCGGAAGCCATAGTCAAACAACAAGTTTTGTCCTTATACAAAAAACATGGCAACTCCGCCATTTCATGGATAAGAAATCTCTTCCATGATTGCATGGTCAAGGTAATTAATATCAACATTATGAATAATAATATATTTTGGTTGATATATGATTATGAATTAATTAATGGGATGATTATATGTTTGGTTAAAGAACAGTCATGTGATGCATCTGTTTTGTTGGAGGTGGAAAAAACAGAAGAGGGTGAGATTATTTCAGAGATGAAGTCTCCAAGGAGCTTTGGAATTAGGAATCTGAAATATGTTAACAAAATAAAACAAGTCCTTGAAAATGAATGCCCCAACACTGTTTCTTGTGCTGATATTATGGCTCTGGCTGCAAGAGATGCCATTCTTCTGGTAATTTTTTTTTTTTTTTTTAATTTTAAAAATTTGGGTTTTTGAATATATTATAGTATATTATATTATATTAAATGATGAGGTGGAAATTAAATTAGTTAGGGGGAGTGGAGATGGAAATGAAAACAGGGAGAAGAGATGGTAGAGAAAGCTATGAAGCAGTGGTGGAAGAATTCATTCCAAATCATAATGACTCTCTTTCATTGGTCCTTTCTCGCTTTCAAGACATTGGCATTCATGCTCAAGCTACCGTTGCTCTTTTAGGTTTTATTCCATTTCTTTCTTTTCTTCCACTACTATTTTTTCGACCGATTTTAAATCATAATAGATTTCAAATTCTTTTTTTATTACTTATAAATAATAAAAGAAAGAGAATCATTTAATCATACTAGATTTCATAGGATCTATAACTAAGGGCCTAAGAGTCCATAGACAATCCGGATTTTGTTTTATTTTAAATTTGAAAATTTTAAATGCATAAATAAATTAAAAAAAGATATATGATATAATAAAATGATAATTATACAAAATTTTAATTAATAATAGTTCATATTCAACCTAATATATTTTGTTAACTAGTTTATAAATATATTATCAAAAAACACATTTTGAACGGTTGAAATTGAGACCAATTTTTTTAATGTGTTACTGTTTTCATTAAATCCCTAGTTTTCATTTTAGATCTTTTGGGAGGTACACATGTTGGATTGGGTTGGAAAGATTTTTTTTTTTTTTGACAAGTTGATTGAGTTGGCTACCCAAAAGAATCATACTTATATATATATATATATTAAAATGCATGTTTGGTTCGATTCGGGTTAACTGAACCAAAAAAATTTAAATTTTATAAAAAAACCAACCCAATCCAAATTGAATCCTAACTGATCAACCCCCAACTCTTACGGTAAGTCGATAATTTAAAATCATTTGTTGAACTTTCCTAATTCCAAACGGGTTAAATCATGGATACTAAAAATATGGAAAAATATTTATTTTTTTCCCTTTCTTGTGATCTCAAAATTTTGGGGCATAATTGCATATTTTAAAATTTGAAACTCGACTGAGATTCTCAAAATATTTTAACAAACTTTTTTTTTTTTTTTTAAATAAATATTTTAACAAACTTTAATTCCATATGTTCAGGAGCACATTCAGTGGGTCGGGTCCACTGCGTGAATATAGTGAACCGGCTGTACCCGAGCGTGGACCCGAGTCTGGATCCGGACCATGCAGAGTACTTAAAACACAGGTGCCCGGACCCAAACCCGGACCCGAAGGCCGTGGAATACGCGAGGAACGATTTGGAAACGCCGATGGCGCTGGACAACAACTACTACAAAAACGTATTGGGCCACAAGGCCCTTTTGTTGGTGGACCAGCAATTGGGCTCCAGCCCAATAACTCTTCCTTATGTCCAACACATGGCCTCCAATAACAGCTACTTCCTCGACCAATTTGCTAGGGCTGTGCTCTTGTTGTCTGAAAACAACCCTCTCACCAATGAACAAGGAGAGATTAGAAAGGATTGTCGACATATCAATCATTAATGTGTGACAAAATGTTTAAGAGACTGAAATTTGCTTGAGTGATATACAATATGGTCTCCATATAGATATCTCTATTTATATTATTAGAAACTTTTCTTTTTATGTTGCTAATCTCTTCGTTATGCAATTTTAGCATTATTAGCATTTATACATCTTCTTATGAATTTTTTATTTTAAAATCAAAACCAAAAGAGTCCTCAAACTTCCAACAAGAGCATAACTCAAACTGGTATATTGTCGTACTAATGATCATGAGGTCTGTGGTTTGAATCCCCACCCTACATATTGTAAAAAAAAAAAAAAAATCCTCAAACATTAGTGTCATTAGTGTTTTTATTTTTTTTTCCTTTTTGAAAAAAAATGGACTTTTAGAAGCCATTTTGGGAAAATATGAAATCAACTTTAAATCTCAATAAAATATATATACTTTTTTGTGTTAAAAATCACTTTTGGTCTCTAAACTTTCATGAAAGTAACAATTTGGTCTCTGAAACTTTGATTTGTAACAATTTAATCTATGTACTTTCAATTTTGTAACATTGTAGTCACTGAACTTTAATAAGTAACAATTTGGTCCCTATACTTTAAAATTTGTAACAATTTAACTTTTATATTTTCAAATTTGTAACAATTTTAATCCTTATCGTAAAAAAATTCATCAAAAATTAAATGTTGTTTTTTATTATTTAATGGTTAAAATTTGTAACTTATTAACATATTGGATCCCAAATTAGTTTATTAATCTATCCAAGTAAGAAATTTCATTAAATCTTTGCATTAATTTTTCACAATAGGGACTAAATGGTTACAAATTTGAAAGTATATGGACTAAATTATTAGTTCAGAGACTAAATTTTTACAAAATTGAAAGTATAGGGACTAAATATTTACAAAATTGAAAGTACTAGGACTAAATCGTTACAAATCAAAGTTTAGGGACTAAATTGTTAAAAACTAAGGGACCAAAAGTGTCTTGGCAATCTGAGTTTTCTTTTAAAAATGTTTTTGTCGTGTCAAAAACAATCTGCCGAAAATGCCAAAATCCAAATGAAAATACGGCGTCGTTTCAAACCCCGTGGGCGAAACTGGCTTAAATCCACAATCCGCCATTTTCATATCTCCGTTCCTTTTGTATTTTTCTCGAAGCTTCTGCGGTTCGTCTTTGTAGTACATAACTACAACAGTAGCTCGTTGCGAACGCCATCTCTTATTCTCTCCGCTTCTGAATTTCAGCCATGGAAGACGATTTCGAGTTCGGTGACAGAGTCCCGCCGGCCGTCAATCGCATGGTATACTTTCGCCATGTCATTTCTTTCTTTCTTCTTTGCCGCCTAATCTGAGATCTCTGTTAATGCAGCTGCTCCTTTCTTTTTTTCCCTCGAGGTTTTGATTTGTTCATGCTTCTGTGTGTTTATTTTGACGATTTACCTATGATTATCGAGGTTTTTTGCTAGGATTTGATCTCATTTTTCTAATTTCGTTCTTGAGGTCTGATTGTCCGTGTAATCGACTGTAGCAAATAATGCAGTTGAATTTTCTAGGGATCGTCTCTCTGAGTGCCCTTATAAAACTGCATTTGGTAAATGAATGTTTCGTTTATTCTTATATACACACCTCGTTCGGTAATTCTCTTGTATTCTTAGATTTTAGGTGGAATTTCTTCTCTCTTTGTTCATAATTCGGAATCTAATATCTTTCTTCTGAAGAATGGCGCTGTTTTTGCAACGTTTTAAGGATGATGCGGATGTGCATGTGATCAGTGCGTTCTCTGGAGGGAGGAAAAGATTTCAAAAACTGCACACCTTTTTGTAATTTCATCAAAATTATAGGATGCTACATGAAATTGTTAATTCGATCCTATATGTATGACCGAACTTGAATTGGAGGATGGTTTAATTGTTCCTTTTCAGTTAACAAGAATAATTGTCCTGATCTGTTTGATATTGTTAGAGGATGTTCCATGCATCTTTGATGTGGAAAAATCTTTGAGTATACTGTGGATATTCTTCGTAAAGACCCTCTTATTCTGATACATTCACAAGTCAGAAATGGGACATTATACATCAGATATTAGTTTATTTCTGAAGCATAACTTTGCTTGAAAACGTGTAGTTAAGCTCTCTATGCATGAGATTGCTGAAGAAACAAACAGCTTCCTTTCTAGGGCCCTTACAATGACTCATGAGTTTCTTCTACAATTCATTCCTTCTTGTGTATGTTCTAGTTCATGTGCTCAGCAGTAAAATTGGCCTTGGTGCACAGGGAAACGTGATTAGAGATGCAGATGCAAGAGGATTCAATCCAGGACTGATTGTGCTGCTTGTAGTCGGTGGGCTGCTCTTGGCTTTTCTTGTTGGGAATTACACTCTGTACATGTATGCGCAGAAGACTCTCCCACCAAAAAAGAAGAAACCAGTTTCCAAGAAGAAGATGAAGAGGGAGAGATTGAAGCAAGGTATCTCTGCACCTGGAGAGTAGTAGGTGTAATAGTTGTAGTGGTAGACTCTTTCACTTATGTGTTGTGTTCCTGTTGTTCTTCTCTTGGTTGAACTAACAAGTTCGCCAAACGAATTTCAGTGTTTGAAGAGTTTTATTTATTTTGTTAAGTTGGTTAGAATCTGAACATTATAACTAGAAGTTTTTCGTCCCTTGTATCCTTAAGAGAGATTTGAAATATGAATAAGAGAACGTAGTTTATATAATGATATATTGCTCCAATGCTATCCTATCTTTCTTGTCCTTTCGAAATTTTTCTGATCCACTTTGGCTAACAAGAGATACGCCAGAGTTAGATCAAGTTAAGAGAATAATGGTCGTGCACAATGAAGTTGCAGATGATGATTTAGTATTTTAAACCATTGGGGGAAAACGAACCTAGTGTAGATCTATGATAATTGACATGTACCTACGACTAAGAAGTCAAAGGTTCAAACCTCCCTACCCTAAATAATAATGTAGCAGTAAAGAACATGGAGAACTTGTTTGGATTGTAATTCGCTTAGAACTTGTTTTGTTTACCTCACTAATCATCATATATTCTCAAAATTTTTCTTTTTGATTTAAAATTAGTTCAAGATTTTTAAAATGGTTTTATAGAGTCAAAAAATAAAAAGGGACAATTGTAGAGTCATCAATAAACCAGTTTGGTTCAAGATAAAGAGAAAACAAAAATCATTTTTGGAGACATCATATCTTCTTCATCATCACAGTCTATCCTAGGGGTGTTCATCTTCAAATCGAAAAACCAACATGACCGACCGAAACTGATTGAACCGACGACGGTCGATCGGCGTCGGTTCTTACATTAGGGAGACCGGTCGGTTGGTCAGCCAAACAATTTTACACAAAACCGACTGATATATTTTTATATATAAAAGAAAAACTTAAAAAAAAAAACGCAAAACCGACTGACCGCCCAAAATATATATATAAACTATTTTTTAAAAAAACACATGACCGACCGACCGACCTTCATGACCTTTAAAAAAACCGACTAAACCGACCGACCGAGCCGAAACGGTCAACTGGCAGCACCCATCGAAAGTCGTCGGTTTCCAGAGTTCTAGAAAACCGGCCGACTGGTTGGTCGATTTTTCCCCAAAATCGACACTAACTGACCGATCAACACCCCTAGTCTACCCAAGCAATCTCTCTTCATCTTCACCTCTGACAGAGAATTCACAGCCACCATTACTAAAAAGAATGAAACATTTCAAATTTTTTTGGCCAAAAGTTTGAATCCAAATGATATAATAACATAAAAAGAAATATACAAATCGAAACATTCATCCTTTATCAAAATTCAAACTAAACGAAGCAAAGCTGGTGCTGGTGCTGGTGCCCACGAATCTCCAACACATTCTATACATAAAAGAACGATACATTATCCACAGATATGATGATACGCCAGTCTCATTCATACATACAGAACCTGTCAGAATAATTTTCCTTTTGAAGATTTAACATCTGGGTCCTCAAGCTTCACGCCCCATGGACTGTTCTGCAGGTGGGATCATGACTAGCACAGGACGAGCATTGAACCCAGGGTGAGGCATCCTTCGACGCAGCTCACGACCTTCCTGGCAAAGAGCGCACGTGTGACAGAAGACATGAGTTGCAAAGTCACAGACAGATTCACAGTGCTCGCGCTGAACTTCGTCCTCGACACAGAGTCCACAACAGCCACATGACCTATGAAGTGCCTCGCAGTTACCCTGCTCGTCATGAGAACACACAATGTATAAACTCTTGTATCAATCAAATTGAAAAGGTGAGGAGATCCTTATAAGGAGAGTCTTGCATCGATCAAATAACAAAAAATGATGCTTGATGCCTCCACCGTAGTTATTATGAGGTAAGTCATCCATCTCATCAAATCAAAGTCATTTCAAGTAAAACCAACATTAAGACATGCATTCATTTGCAGATATTGAGGTTTGAGAGTCAAGAATAGATACACATATTAAAGGAGTAGGTTTAACTTGCCTCTAGATTGAACATTCGGCGGATAGCTGTACGGGTAGGATACGTAAACCATGGAGCAAGGCAGTTCCAACCAAAGAAAGAGGTTCCAATCAAGTAGAGACCAGAATATGACATGCAATGGTTTGCAAAAGTCCCAGGAGAAGACCCAAGTCTCTCAGCATTGCTTCCATACAGCAGACAAGGAGCCACACTTCCAAGAAGACCTACACAAACAGTGACTGTTAGTTGCTTTGCCTTATTTTCTCTAATTTCATTTCAATTTCTTCCCATCACGATCACTTTCGATACGAAAAATAAGTTCCTAATTTCATTTCAATGTTCAACCTGGTCCTTTTCTGTCAATTAAACACAATATATTGGAAGCTTGTTTATTCAAACCTATTAAAAAGACTGGTTATGGTCACAGAACTCAGCTAAACTCAATGTTCAACCATATATTAGAGACCAAAAAATTCTGCATAGCTCAGATCTTATCTGAAACTTTATTTGATGAAATAACAATATACTACTGCCTAAACAAGTGCTAGCATATTAAGATGTCGCATGCTTAAATCATGGGTTCAAAAACAAATAAGCTGGGAGCAAACCACTTAATACAAGACTGCAATGTCTAAGTCAACGAAATGCATAGAAGATAAGGATCTAACATAAAAAGAAAAACATTTTGACTGGAATAAGAAACAAATATAGAAACGATTTCTATTATTATTTCTAAAAACACATTAAATCACCCAAGAGTTCGACAAAACATCACAAGAATGAGCTATGCTACATACGATTCCATAATCAGACATCCTAATCATCCGGTAGAGATTAGAGAGAAAAGATTTGAAAAGGCCAAGTTTCATTTCATCATTTCAGATCAATTTCCTCGTTAAGCAATAATTAAAACTTCAAAAGGAAGGGAATCGATTGGAAGTTGCTGGAATTAGTGGCCGATCGGATTGAAATTTATGAGAATAATCAAGAATAAAGAAATCCCCCCTCGGATGGAATCGTCGATCGCTGTAAAATCACCAGTCTCAGACCCCAAAATCAGGGATAAAGAATCACATAACCCCAAAACCTAACCTTACAGTAAAAACTCAATTCCAATCAAGAAAAAAAAAAAAGAATCGACTTACAAACTTCAAGATCGCTACTGCAGAACTCATCGTGGCGACCAAGACAAGCGCAGAGACCAGTTTCCCATTGGGCCCGACCGACCGGCTCCCCCACCACGCTGCCATGAACCGGAAGCCCATCGGCAGTCCAGCCATAATCACAGCCATCGCCGCCATTCTCCTCCGCCGCATCTTTCCGAACAGGAGGCGAGGGAGGCAGTGCATCGGCGGTGGAGAGGCGATGGGCATCCTTCTGATCCGCATTTTCAACGACCTTGCCAAGAAGTGGGCTCGATTCCTCAAGGTTTTCGCCGTTGGCCATGATGAATTTGGAGAGAAACGAAGAAACCCAGATCAAAAAATCGAAAATCGAATGCGAAGAAAGGAGGGAGACGTGGTCAGAAACTTAATGGAAGGGTGATTGTTCCAAAATTTCCTCTGGTACGGGAGGAGGAAGACCAAGTCTACGCGGCTTCACAGCGTTTTATTTTATTTGGGTGCGGAAACTTCCACCACGCCTTTTCATAAGCCTTTGCCTCTAATTACGCATAAACAATATTGGTTATAACTATAAGGTTTTACTATTTTAAGGGAAAAAAAAAAAACTAAAATAATAAAACATGTTATATGATAATATGAAAACCAAGGTAAAATATTAAGATTTGAAAGATTAAAGATTAATTTTTTTAGTACATCAACATTTGGAGTTGGAGGATTCGAACCTCTAACCTCATAGTCGAAAGTAGTCAATTACCGCTGAACTAAGTTGACAGATTAAATATTAAATTGAGATTTACCGTTTGGAAAACAAAATTGAAAATTATCTAATTATAATTGTCAAACGAGCATAAATCTCGACAGATTAGAGGTTTGAATCCTCCATCCAAAAATATTGATGTACTAAAAAAATTATCTAATTATAATGATTAAATAAGAATTTTAAAGTTTGAATCTTCCGTCGTTAATTTCAGAAAACTAAAATAATAAATGAGAAAGAAACATTACAAATGAGTCAAAAACAGAGGGGGATAAAATGGGGAAAGACTTTCTTCCTTGTAGCCAAATTATTATTATTTTTTATTTTATTGAAAGTTAATACAAATTAGAAATGGCTAAAACAAATCCAATATTTCCCCTACCTCATTAAATTTTTTTTTAGTACAATTACACCATTATTATGAAAAATGGCTAATTTTGTTTTTTTTTTTCTTTCAAATATGACCTTATGAAATAAGGGATTTTCATTTACTTATTATTATTATTATTATTATTATTATTATTTTGTTTATCCTTACAAGTAAACTACACACTAGTCGTTCCCAAAAAAAGAAAAAAGAAAAAACTGCAAACTAGTCCCTTGATTTATAGCTAACTAAAGATTTACCAAAAAAAATATTGTCCCTATCAATTTTAAAATTTAAACCTCAAAATTTCAAATCTCCTAAAATCGTACATTTAGAGATTTATATATCTTAATTTCGTTTTATCATTTTTGTTTCTCTTTCTTCATCCATTGTATTTTATGGTTGAACCTTTTCTAATTGCATCCATCAATACACAATGAATTCTCAGCGACAAAAATAGAGATGAAAGTGTAGTATCGTCATACATTTGCGACGGAATAATTTGTAAGTCACAAACCTAACGACAAAATATATGTTCGTCACATTGAGACGAGCACATGTAAAGCACCACATGTCTGTGTCCAAGAATAACAAACATATCAAAAATTCATTCATTTGTCACAAACGCTTCAACAACCATAAGTGTTTATTAAAATAATAATTGTTATGGGTAATTTTGGACCACCTCGATGTACAAAGAACTGACGAGGACAACCGGGCAGAAGTCAGACTCGAGGGTGAACCCCAGGGGCGAAACGGACCAATGGGTCAGGCCAAGACCGAAGGATCGGGTTTTCGGCCGGACCCCATGGTCGGCCCGCTTGCGCGGGTCGAGCCCGTCCGGCTCTGTTTGGCTCCTACTGCCTCTGTCCGCCCCGGTTCTGTCTGGTTCGTCCTGAAACGCCTCCAAATTCCTAAAAACCCTAAGAGCATAAGCAGATATTTATACCCCTCTTCGTCACTGAAGTAAGGGACCCCGAACTCTATTCTCAACTCTTTCTCTCTTGCTCTCTAGCGCCCTCCTACTTCTGTTTTCTGACTTAAGCATTGGAGGCGGTGTGGCTAGCACCACACCGGTGTGCAGGTTTTCCGTTTTGCAGGCCACGTCTTCCCCTTCATCTACCAATTTACCGTTGGTGGCACGTGAAGGTCAGGTGAGTTTCGTCTAACCAAATTTGACCATCAACAATAATAATAATACTTTGTATAAAAATGCACACGTAAGATAAGTATTATGCTTTTAAATTAGTTTTGGTGAGTAAATTGACGTTTTCTTAATCAATTACAACATAGAACCGTTCAAACTCCAAACACACACACAATATTTAATGCAACCACCATAATTTGTACAAAATTATACTTCTAAAAAAAAAAAAAAAAAAAAAAAGAGAAATTTATATTCCTCAAGTTCACTAAATTTGTTTTAATTTTTAAACATTTAAACAATGCTTCCAAAACTTCAATCATGCACCCACCTTGGTTCCCTGCACAAGCAAACAAAACAATTGGGAAACTATACAAAAAAAGGTCATCTTTATTTTATTTTATGATGAAGTGTAAAATAAATATTCATTCATTTAAGCAAATGTTAGAAAAATAATAATAATGACCGATCATTTTTATCTAAACTTACAGCTTAAGAATTATTTTTAAAATTCAATAACTAAGATTCTATTTGATTTTTTTATTGGTTAATTAGGTTTTAAGTCACTTGTCTTCGTGTCTACATATGTTAATAAAATAAATGATAATATCAACTTTTTTCTAACAATCTAATTCAGAATTTTTACTCTTAAAAAAAATAAATAAATAATCCAGAATTTTTAATATTTTAAAGGTATATTTATATTTTATTTTAAACATTAAGGACTATGAAGAATTATTTAAAATATTAGGAATCCTATGTCAAAAATATAACCAGAAAATTGGAAACTATTTTTTCTTTCCAATTTCGTAACTTAATTAAAAATCAAATGTGCATTAATCATTATTAAAAAAAATTTAAAAAAACAAAAAGTTGTCAAGGGTTAAATCACAAAACTAAAAAGTAAAATTTTTAAACAAACATATTAGAAATTTTGACGATTTACTACATCACTGAATCCAATTTATAGTTTTATATACAGTCGTTTGCATTATTTAACAATTACGGGATGTTCAAAAAAATCCCATGGCTCAAATAATCCGATCTATCCAACTGAATACTTTTTTTTATAAAGGATTTCAAATACATTTTAATTTAAATGTTTTTTAAGAATGCATTTTTTTTAAAAAAAAAAAACATTTTGTATAAAAATTGTTTAGAATTTAGACAACTCATAATATTTGGTTACATTTCCTCACAAGTATTTTTATACCCAAGTTATTGTATACTTAGAAACTAAGTCAAGTGTTTTCCTCAAAATGGTTTATTTGACAATCTCATTTTCTAATAAATCCTTTTTAGTGGGTGTGAAACACTAGAAAATTTTTCAAAATGTTTTTTTTTTCAAAATTAAACACTTAAAAAGTTAAACCAAACACACCCCAAATTTATTATGAATTTTAAAAAGTATATATATTTTTTACTTACATTACAATTTATATACGTATATTTATTTTAATTTGATTTAATTTCAATATTATTTTGGTTTAAAAACTATTTTCATACTAGTATACCTACTCCAAACTGTGTCGTTAGTTTGTAAAAAAAAAAAAAAAAATCTCAAAATAGTAATGTTTTGAAAGTTCAAAATTAAAAGAGACAGTTTAAAATTCTAGGGACCAAAAACAGAACAAATCTGAAAGTTCGATGACGAGAATAATCATCTAGAATATTTTTGCGATCAAAATGAAACAAACATCCATGTCTGAAAATAATTTAACACTTTACTTTTCCTTAAACCAAAAATTTGAATAAAATGTTCCGAGCAACTTGAACCAACCTAACCTAGTTGGGTTGGGCTAAGTTCATTATTTAATAGAGTATTCCTTGTAAATGACAAAAAAACAAAGTCAAAGTTGGGTCTAAAAAGTACCTCAACCCGACACAGTCCGACCCAACCCAACTCATGAACACCGCTGCGACGTGACAAAGAAAAAAATCATGGGAGATGAAATTAAAGGTTGATAATTAACCTTGAGTGGCTTTGCAGAAGGCTTGAGAGGAGGTTGTTTGGCTTGAAGTTGATGTTGATGTTGATGATGAATGATCCAAGGGCTTCCATGGGAGTGATCAGGAGGAGAAATATGAGATGAGTGAGTTTCTGGTCCTCTGTAATCTATTTCATAAACCTCTGTTGATGATGATGAAGAAGAAGAAGAATCCATATCACCATTTTCAGATCCACCTACAAATTACAACAAATTACAAATTACAAATTAAATTAATTACCACCCAAACAAAAAAAAAAAAAAAAAAAAAAAAAAAAAAAAAAGAGATCAGTGACCTTTAAATTTGGAAGAAGAAAATGAAGGGGTAGCAAGGAGGAAGAGGAAGAAGATTGTGGTGATAAAGCTGATCTCCATGGGAGAATTTTGAAGAAGCTTTCAAGTTGCAGAAGATTTGCAAAGCAAAAAGAAACCCTAATTTTTGTTTTGTTGGGTCATAAAATGAAGAAAGAAGAAGAAGATGGAGAAGAAAAGATCAAGAAGAAGAATGAGGAAGTTAAAAGAGGGGAAATGGAGAATGAAAAAGGGACACAATATTTGTTGTTGTTATTATTATTTATTATTATTGCATGTATTTTTTTTTTAAAAAAAAGCTTTTGGCAATTGAAACCGTCGCCATCCTTACAGCAATAAGTTGCGAGGTAACTGATGTAGATGTGTTGGGTTGGAACATTTATTTCCCTTATAAATATAAATATACATATATTTCAATTATGAAGCAAAAAAATGAAAATCCATTCTTTCTCCAAAAAAAAAAAAAAAATGAAAATCTATTAAGAGGAAATATTTTTAATCAATTTAGTTGTGGGTTCTATTGCTTTAATCCTATTTCCCCTTGTTATTCTATGTTTCATTTATTCAATATATGTTTCATTCGGTGGGGGCACACCCCATGTTACCTTTGAGTTTATACACAATTGCCTTAGCATAGCTAAACTTCAAATGAAACAATTGCATGGATGACTTGTTTTGAGAGGCCAAAGTGAAAAATGTTTTACCTTTTTAGAATAAGAGTATATGCCAATTTGCTTACGTCATCATCCTAGCAAAATAATCATTTTACTCTCTATATGAAAACGTGCATTAAGGCATTTAAGAGCGAGAGGTCAGAGCGAGAGCGAGATTGGAGAGGGAGAGCGAGAGATTGGAGATAGAAATGAGAGAGAGAGTAAGAGATTGGACAGAAAAATTGGAGAGAGAGAGCGAGAGCAAGAGTACACTAGTGAGAGTGAGAGCAAGAGATTGGAGAGAGAGTGAAAGATCTGAGAGAGAGTAAGAAGCTAGAGCGAGAGTAGCGACAGAGAGAAGGAGGTTAGAGTAGAGAGTAAAATGGTAATTTACTAGGATGCTGATGTAAGGGCATACCTCCTTTGTTTTGAAAAGGTGAGGCATTTATCATTTCCACCTATTTTAGACAGTCATTTTGTACAAAAATCTCCAAAATAATTGACATATACTCTTGATCAAAAGATGAGAGTTTGAATTTTTGACCTCTTGATCGAGGAACTTCTAACCTCTTGATCGATGATATATATATCAATTACTATTGAAATTTGAGTCACCTAAGCCGGTAAAGTAATCACGTTCTTCACTAATAAAGTTTGGCATTATTTTATGGGAAGATAAAAGGTGTTCTTAACCGATCAAAACACTTTTCAAATTATTTTTATTGTTTGATATTCCTAACTATAACTTTGTTTATAACTTTGCTTAATAGATCAATTAGGGTAATTTTATAGTTCACTAATTAGGTTTTGAGTTGAGTGATGATTTAACATTGTATCAAAGCAAAATGTCGTGTGTTCGAACTCCTCTCTATTGTCTTTTCTTCTCCAATTAATACTGGTTTCAATTGTTGGGTATGTTACAAATTTCCAAGTCTACCAATGAGGGAAGAGTTAAATATTGATACGATAAAATAGGAGGTAATGTGTTTGCATGACTCTAGTAAAGTAATGTTTGGTTCACTTTTTTTTTTTATGAAAAAAAGATACTTTATTTAAGTATGTGAGTAACATACATGATAAAGCTTACAAAAAAGCCTTCCAATTTAGAGCTATGGTAGGAGCATCATAATTGGAAAACCATTTCGAAGCAGCGGCCCAGGAGGCCGAAAGTGTGATGACATCCTCCCAAAGTTGATCTAAGCAACGAGACTGGTTTCTGAAAATACAGCTATTACGTTCATTTCATAAAATCCATAGCGTTGCTGCCGAAAAAGCTTGAATCCAGTAGTTTTTTTGCGAGTTGACCTTGATCCCAAAAACAAAGGCGCAAAGACTAATAGCTTGAAGAGGCATGGGCGAGGAGATACCAATATTCTGGAAGAAAGGAGTCCAAATGACTGATGCAATGGGACACTGGACGAAGAGGTGATCCAAACATTCGGAGTTTCGACAACACATTGAGCATCGGCTCGGAAGCAAAGAGGATTGTTTGAAAATTCTTTGAAGGCGGTCATCCGTGTTGAGGCTGCGGTGAAAGATTGTCCATATGAAGAATCTACATTTTTTAGGTAATGTAGCTTTCCATAAGTTGGACATGACTCCTGGCTCCATACGAGACTGTTGAGGAGGAGGAGAGTGAGAGATTTCCCATAGCTTTTGACGAGCAGACGCCACCGTATAAAGCCCGTGAGAGTTAGGATCCCATCGAAGAAGATCCTTGTTGCCTGAAGATGAAGGTCTTGGCAGCGCAGATGAAAAAGATGTCCAAGAGTCTAGCTCCCTGTCTAGCAAAGGTCTGTGCGGGAAAAAGGACCAAGAGGAATTTGCCGGGTCCCAAGCCTCAGAGACCGATAAATTATGCATGGTTGAAAGAGCAAAAAGGCGAGGGAAAGAACTAGATAATTGTCCAAAAGGAGACCACGAATCCTTCCAAAAGCGGATTTTTCTTCCATCCCTAAGCTGCCAAGAAGAGTTCCGCTCAAAAAAGGGAATTTGTTTGGATATAGAGAGCCAAGGGGCTCTCGAACTTGAGAAACGAGAGCTTGAGGGAATAGTGCTTTCTTCCAGGGATCTATATTTTGCATTAATAAAGCATTTCCACAGAGAATTTTCTTCATTGAAGAATCGTCAAATCCACTTGGAGAGAAGCGCGGCATTTGAAACCCTTGTTTTGTAGAAACCCAGGCCACCAGAAGCAATAGGAGTCGTCACTTTATTCCATCCTACCAGAGGGATTTTGTGATCAGTACTATCGGTCCCCTTCCAAAGAAAGTTTCACAAGATTCGGTCAATGCGAGTACAAATAGACTGCGGCGCTTTGAAAACCGACAAGGGGTAGATAAAAGAGCTATTCAGAGTGGATTGCAAGAGGGTTAAGCGGCCTCCTTTTGAAATGTATGAATATTGCCATTTATCAAGATGTCTGTAAATTTTCTCCACAACCGGACTCCAGAACGATTCGTTGGAGGGTTTAGCCCCTAAAGGAGTGCCCAAATAGGAGATTGGAAGAGTTTGAGCAGTACAACCTCATCTAGAGGCAATCATTGAAACTCTATCCTCAGAAACATTAATACCGGAGATGGAAGATTTGGAAAAATTGATGTTTAGACCCGAAGCTTGCTCAAAGGCCTTAATGATCATAATGTAGTTCTCCAAGAAAACATCGTTATCTCTAACAAATAGAAGAATATCGTCTGCAAAAAGAAGATGAGAGACGGATATTTCATTGATCGAACATCCCTCAATGAGACCCTTATGCTCGGCTGCTTGAATGAGTCTACTGAGGTAATCCATGGCAAGGACAAAAAGGAAAGGAGAAATAGGATCTCCCTGACGAATACCTCTGGAAGCCTGAATTTTACCCCTCGGCTTACCATTGAGCAATATGGAATATGAAACTGAAGAGATGCAAGCTTTTATCCAGCCACACCAAGTGTTTGGGAAACCTTTAAAACGAAGCATACTTTCTATGAAATCCCAACTAATCTTGTCAAAAGCCTTCTCAATATCAAGCTTAATGATAAAGCCACTTGTGTGCGAGACTCTCCAAAGATCTACAATCTCGTTGGCTAATAAGATGGCATCAAGAATCTGGCGGCCTTTGACAAAAGCAAATTGACTTTCAGCAATGGTGCAAGGAAGAGTGCATTTTATCCTTTCAGCGAGGGATTTTGCTATCAACCGATAAAGGACCGTTGTTAAGCTAATCGGGCGATAATCAGAAATTCTCAAGGAGCTTGCCTTTTTTGGAATCAAAGCAATGTATGATTCATTTACATTTCGGTTGATCACACCATGCTCCCAAAACTCATGGAATACAGACATGATGGGAGATTTGAGAGTGGTCCATAATTTTTTAAAGAACTCCACCGTAAAGCCATCTGGCCCTGGAGATTTGTTATGACCCATGGACTTCAAGTTTTGCCAAACCTCATCTTCTGTGAAAGGGCGGATAAGAGTGCTTGCCGAATCCGCATCAACAGGAAACCAATTAAGGTTTGAGATAATCCATCTAGGAGGAGGGGCAGATTGGAAGATATTCTTGAAATGTCCAACCACCTCCTGCTCAAGCTGGTAGTCTGTAACTAGACTAACATCATTGGAAGAAATTAATTCTGAAATTGAGTTTTTTCTTCGGCGGGCAGAGCATATTTTATGAAAGAAGGAAGTATTTTCATCCACTTCCTTAAGCCAAGTCTTTTTGCACCTTTGCCAGAGGTATCTCAATTCCTGCATAGCTGTCTCGTGAAGATCCATTTTGAGAGATATCCTCTTCTGGTGGTGAATTCCCTCCATAAGGCCTTGTCTTTCCAGAGAGTCAATAGCTGCAATATCATCCGATAAGGCCTTTTTCCTATTTTTAATAATCTCAATGTTATGCTTCTTCCAATCTTTAACCATAGAAGCAAGTTGTTTAAGTCTTCGGATGAAAGAGTATACAGGGTGACCTTCCTGCTGGGTGAGGGACCACCAAAGGTCAATATTTTGCATGAATCTCTTTTCATTAAGCAAATAATTGTCAAATCGGAAAGGACTCGGACCCCAATTTAGATGAGGGTTTTCCAAAATGATTGGAAAATGGTCAGACGTAACCCTATTTAGCCTTCGAGATTGATGGTCTGAGAACTGCATGGCCCATGCAGGTGAGTAGAGGAATCTGTCCAACCTGGACATAACAGCTCTTTCCCTCATATTAGACCACGTAAAACCTCCATTAATAAGCGGCGGATCGACAAGATCCATGTTATTAATAAAGGCATTAATAAGCGGAGGTTCACTTTTAATAAGCTTGAATTGTTAAGATTGAACCTAAGAAACCTAGATCTGATACAACTCGTGTTTAAATTGTACAAATTAAAAGAATATGTTGTAGAAACTTAGTGTTGTATGATTTGTGTTCCGTTTGTGGGATTATAATTTAGAAAACAAAAAAGATAGAGTTTCATTTTGTGTAACTCGTGTGAGATCGATTAGACAAAACCTATCACTATAAGATGATTGAATTCACATACCAAACATAAGCTCGATATTTTTGCCGCAAAATTTGAAAATTTGAAAATAATTGTGAGAAGTATGGGCAAGTGCATGTGTGCATATAAATTGTAATGTCTTGCAATTAAGGTTCCCTGGCTGGACATCACATTATACTTTCTACCTACTTTCTTTTATTCCATTGCTTTCTCTCATCAAACTCCAAAGAATTCCAAAACCTTATAACTTTCATTTTTCAAAGCCCATCCATTATCACTCTATAAGATAGAATTTTTTTTGTCCCCTTCAACCTATGCCTACCCAAAAAGCCACTCAGATAAGACTTGGAAATTATTTGACTTATCAAAATCACATAGAAAAATGATATTGGAAATTTCCATTCATATTGTTCTCATTTCCATGTTCTTTTGGTAAAAAAAAATTATTAATTGTCAACTAATTAGTAGCGAAAGTTTTTCGTTATGAGAGAAATAATTAATGATATGTGAAATGGGATTTTTTTTTTCTCTTTTTGTTAATTTTTCATTTGTAAAGATAAGAGATCAAATAATCGACTTTTAACTTTTAAGATAGTAATTAGGTGTCTTCTATTGAGTTTCTTTTTTTTTATTCATTTTTTAAATCATTTTTTCATATATATATATATATATATATATATAATTATAGAATAAGAGTAAGAGTGATGTTTCAATGTAATGCAAATTTGTGCAAGTAACAAAATAAACTTAAAACATTCAAATATTTGAGTATCGTTTAAATTTTAGAAAGAAAAGAAGTCATTCCCAAATATTCCTTTTAAAAGAATATGTTGTTGTGTAATAATACTTTCATTAAAAAAAAATATTTTCATGTGCAAAAAAATTGTTATATAAGCAATTTTAGTAGAAAATTAGTCATGTTTTGCCTAAAAATTATAAGTATCTAAAGTATACGTACGTTTGATCTATTTTAAAAAATTTCCAATTTTTTTTATTATTGAAAATCATTTAAAATATTTTAGCTAGTCAAATGCATTTTTTTTAAAAAAAATAATCAAATGCATTTTCTACCTTCTCTAAATTCTAAAAACCAAATCATTCTCTTAAAAAAAAAACCTTTTTTAATAGAAAAAAATAAAATCCTATAAATTTTGTTTTCGAAACATACTTAAACTATTTATAAATGCTTTAAAATACAAGTCATACACAAAGAAATTATTCGATGAAACTGTCACAATGAAGGTGACAGTTTTACACCGTTAGATGTATGAGAAAGAAATTACAAAGTATCTCGATTTTTTATCCAACAATTATTAGAGACGGAAGAATTTTAATAGATCTATATCATTTTAAAGAGGCAGTCACGTTGTGGTGGTCTCATTAAATAATTTGTCGTGACCCACCTACGTTTGAATTCTAATGCCATGCAAGATAAACACGTGGGTGGCTAATATGGACAGCGAATCAAATAGCAATACGTGGTCACCAGCTGGACAATATGCTATTTATTTCATGCATTTAAGCCTGGATCCACCTGCTTCCTCAAGAATATATATATCACACACATACATATTAAGTGTAATTTAGCAAATTTTATTTGGAAGGCTGAAATAATTAAATGAAAGGCGAAATATACAACTTAATTTTTCGAGTAATTCGTTCATAAACTTTTAAAATGTTCAATTAAATCTTTTGTTTATTTATTTTTTTTTAGAAGCTTTTGTTTAAATCTTTGTTTAATTTTTTTTTTTTTTTTGTTAAAGTCGTTAAGTTATGATTTTGATAATATATTTGAATATAAGGACATTCCACTCAAATGTTATTCAATATATGAAATCCAACCTGTTTATCTTCATAATCTGACTCATCCATAAAAAAATAATAAAAAATAATAAAAAACCTATTTTTCCTAGTGGCATCTCCAAATAGCATGTCCACATGCCTAAATATGTTAAAGGTAATTTAAGGAGATGGAAGTTTTTTAAAATTGAAAATTCTTGATATACATTAATGATAAAATCGAGAATTTTAGAAGATTAAAGACCAAATTGAGAAGTGTCTAAAGGATTAGCAATCATTTAATATGTTTAGCCTAAATCAAATTTAGGGGAATTTACACAATATAGACATTAAATTTATTGCTCCAAAGTTAGCATACCTCAATGATAATTAGGATGTACCTTTGGCCAAAGAGTTTCGAATCTCTCCACCATTCAACTAAAAAAAATGATAGTTTATATATTTTAGGAATTGCAGTTTAGGATTAAATCCTATATTAGTTCCTAAACTTTCATGTTTATTCTAGGGAAAAAATCATTTTTAACCCTAAACTTTGGGGGTTGTATCAATTTTAATCCTAAGCTTTCAATTTCATCAAATTGAACCCTAAACTTAACAAGTTTTATCAATTTTAACCATGAACTTTCAATTTCATTAAATTGAACCTCAAACTTATCAGAACGTATCGATTTTAACCCCAAACTTGCATAAGTGTTACAATATATACCTTTGGTTAACTTTCCGTTTGAACCACTGTACGTAATTGATTATTTTTTTTTTCTTAACTGACATTGCACCTGAATTGGTTTCTTATAAATAAAATATTGAAGAAACTTTATTTTAGATGACTTTTTCTTGTTGTTGAGAACTTTGTGAGGACTTTTTTTTGCTGCTATTTAAGATTACGAAAACAAAAAAAAAAAAAAAAAAAAAAAAAATTGGAGGTTTTTTATCTTCAAATTTTCATTGGTTTTTTTCTTGTTGCTAAGAACTTTATGGAATTTTCTTATCTTTCTTTTAATGTTTTTTTTTTCTTGTTAATTAGAAGAATGTACAAATCTAGGAAACGAAAATAAAGAAATTTCGAGTTTTTTATTTCTCTAGATTTTTCTTGTTGCCAATAACTCGATTTTTTTTAAATAATAATGAGAAGAATAATCTGGGATATTTGATTTCTAACGAGTTTTTTCAACAAATTTCTTACAAAGCACTAACTCAGATGCAATGTGAATTAAAAAAAAAAATAAAAGGAAATTGTCAATTACATGTTTTAATATCAATTCAAATGAAAAGTTAACCAAAAGTCTACATTGCAATATTTATGCAAGTTGGAGGTTCAAATTGATACAATTTGTTAAGTTTGGGGTTCAATTTGATAAAATTGAAAGTTTAGGGTTAAAATTGATACAACCTACAAAGTTCATGGGTCAAAATTGATTTTTTCCCTTTATTCTATTTTGGTCTCTTAACTTTTAAAATGTCTATTTTAGTCCTTGAACTTTCAAAAAATAACTATTTTAGTCCTCACTTTTATTTCAATTAATTTTAACAAATTAATGACAAAGTTTTGTCTATGTTTATTTTATTTTATTTTTTGAAAGAAGTTTTGTCTATGTTTATTAGCATGTTAATATGAGCACGATTTCAAGCAAACTAAGTTAGATATAAATATTGCATAAAGTGGATTTAAGGTAGAAAAGTAATCTAGCAAGGACCAAAATAATTAGTTTTAAAAAGTTTAGGAGCTAAAACAAACGTTATGAAAGTTTAGGGACTAAAATAGAACAAACTTCAAAGTTTAGCGACCAAAATGAGCATTTTAAATGTTCAAAGACTAAAATAAAATAAACTTGAAAGTTTTTGGATTAAAATGAGATTTAAACCTTTAATTTGAACATCTAACTTCTTGGTCGAGGACAACAAAACTATGCTATTGGTGGCGTGCTAACACTCGTCTATGTATGAATATAAATTAAAGTAAATATTGCCAAACCTATGAAACTCATGGATTTCATCAAAAGACATAAAGCTGTGGCCTATCTCAGGAATTGTCAATTATTATTCCAATTCAATACCATATTTTTAAAAACGATAATTTTATTTATTTATTATTATTTTTTTTTTATTCATAACCAAAGGAGAAAACGATAATTTTAGAACTCAATAAAAAAAGATAATTTATATATTTTCAAAAAAGAATTCAAAAGGTTGGATTCCCTCCCATTCTTTCAATAATCTCATCTATATCTATCTTTCAAAACCTTTTTTTCTTAAAAAAAAAAATAATAAAAAATACCAGATATAAATATATAATAAAATATAATAAATGGTATAAAATTGGTGGTTCACATAATGCATGACACTTTGATATGTGTCATATGGTTACATTTTTTTTCTTTTTTTGAGAAAATGGTTACATATATTTTGCAATGATTAAAAATAGACTGCAAATCCAACACTACAATCAATGTATACAAGAGTATAATAACTTTTTTTTTCCTAAAAGGGGCAAGAGTATAATAACCTGTAGTACAATTCAACCGTACTTGACATGTATGCTCGTCAAATATTGTTGAATTCAAAAAAAAAATATATATATATATATAAGAAACTCAAATAACTAGGTAATAAAAGTAAGGACAAACTAAAATGAAAAATCTAAATTTCGATCTTGCATGTCAACCGGACTTAATTTTACACTCAAGTTGGGCCAAAGAAATCTTCGATTCTTCTTTAATTTCGTAATTTCCTAATTTTCGAATGCAAACTATGGAGTATATATCAATTACAGATATTTAAACTACATTTTTTTTACAACACTCTAGTAAGCACTCGAGTGAAAATCCTTTAAACCATTTTCCTAATAATTTACAATTACTATAATATAATGCATTAAGCACTTTCTTAGAAAGCTTTATCTTACCACTAAACTGGCTTTCCTTGTTCTTCCATTTATCTACACAGAAATTCTCCATTTCTGCACCCGCCAAAGTCAGAAGAACAGAAACAAAATTCACAGGGAAAACACAAAAATCTTGCATTTTCAGTCATGGAGGAAACAAAAGAAACTGGAAGAAATTTAATCGTCAAAGTTGTTCGATAAGCAAGAATTGTTAGTAGCCATTACCGACCTTTCTTCTTCCCGAAGATTCATCTCTCCGTAAACTTTCTCCGCAATTCTAGCAGGTTCCGATTTACATCTCGTCAGAATCTGGTTACGATTCAACGTCGATTTTTCCTCGATTTTGCTCTCTCTGCTATTTACGGAGTTAGAATCTCCGTCTCCGATTGAATTTTCCAAGTTTTTGAACAGTCGCCCCGAGTTTCGAGACTCAATTTTGTTCGCCGCTCTGTTTCCATTACCGCGCTCTGTTTTCTGTTCTTCTTCTTCTTCTTCTTCATCTCCAGTTCCGTCGCTCCTCATCGGCGGACTCCGGTACCGATTGCCGTAAAACGACGACCGATGCGGCGCAGATCTACATCTCGTCAGAATGAGAGCGTTCTTCGGCGGCGATAGAACCGAGGACGCAAAAACCGCATCTCTGACTCCGTCGTTCACTTCATCTTTCTCCGAATCTTCCGTTCCATTTCCGACGCGAGATTCCGAGATCGATGATTTCCGCCTAATTTCACGCTTTCTTCGGAAGAGCATCGCCGACCTGTTCCAGAAGGTTCGACAATAGCGTCGATTGAAAGACAGAACGCTTCTAATCCACCGGCACCGGGCGGCGCTCGCGGCTGGAGTTTTAGAGGAGCGTTTATTGGCGCGAACTTGTCCCATACAAGTGACCTTGGGAGAGGACGGCTCTTGAGTTTCAATGGCGACGTTCTTCTTCCTGACGAAGATCGGACTGGAGCGAGACCGGCCGCTTTTACTCCGATTTCCGGAATCGGCTCTGATGAAGCTCATCAATGGCGGCGGAAACAGGTCGGTCCGACTGGGACTGGAAATCGGTTTGGTCGATTGCTTCATTGTTACGATGAAAATCAAAGCATGGATTGAGTCGATTCGTCTCGTCTCGTCTCGTCGTCCACTAAGAATCTGTGCTGGTGATTGGTCGCTTCGCTCTGGTTTCATGTCATAGAGCTATCTGTTTATCCCCTTTGAGTTTGTTTTCTTTCTATTTTGGAAATTGGCATTTGGTGCTTTTTGCCTTTCAAATTTTTCTCCTTTTTTTTTTCTCTTTTGGAGATTATTCGTAAATTTTAACCATCACATAATATTTGCTACCATAATATTAAGACCAAATTATATATAAAAAAAAAAATGTCCTTGAACTATGCGATTTGTTTAAAAATGTCCCTCAAATTTAAAAAGTGTAAAAAATACTCTTGAACTTTAAAAAATGTTTCAAAAATACCTTTGTCGTTAACTTTTTGATGAAACCATTAAAAATTTCTTTTTTTTTTTCCTCATTCCACCGTAAATTCTTCTTCCATGAAGATTAATGAGAAATTTTACCTATTTTTCATGTATTCATACACTAAGAGTTTTTCTTCTCTTTCAACACATTATCCCAAGAGTTTGACTAGATTTTCGGCAATGGTAGTTTCGAAAATTTTTTTACGGTTTTAACAGTTCCCATAAAAAAATTAACTACAGGGGTATTTTTGAAACGTTTTGTAAAGTTCAGGGGCATTTTTGAAACAACCTCATAGTTCAAGGGTATTTTTTATAATTTAGCCTAATATTAATAATAATTTTGTAACATTTATTTTTTCCGTGTAATTATGAGATATTTAGAGAGCTGCAATTTCTTTGTTTTTAATTTTTTTTAATTAAATTAATCCGCGTTAATTTAGTCAATTTAAAAATATTCAATCGCTGGACAAAACATTTTATATTTTATAATTATAAAATGCGTTCAAATTTATACTCCACATCTATGAGCTAAAATAAAGAAAAAAAAAATCAATCAAATCCAACGTACTGCTAAAACGGATTAAGATTGTTAATGTTGTTGTATACAAAAAGATGATTTAGAATGATTTAGTGGATCCATTAATTGAACTATTGACTGAAAACATAGACATTATTAATATGAAATTTTAGAATGACCTTGATTGACTTGTGACATAAGAAAGAAAAATTGCCCCCACTGAATATGGATTCTTTTCTTGAGCTCTTTGTATGAAGTGACAATAATGCACACACTTTGACTTTGGCAACCACTACATAATGCCTTGAGCAATAAGCTCTTTTTCTCTCACTATTAAATATTTAGTTTTCTAGTTATGAGTTGGCTACTTTTTTAAAGATTTGACATGGGGATTTGGAGGGCATGTTTGGATTCAAATCAATCCCAACACCTTGCATTTGATACTACTCAATTTTTATTATTAATTTGGATTTGTTATTTTTTTTTTCCATTCTTGGAAGGAAAATTAATGATCATGTTGTTAGGGAGAAGAATGAAAAAATAGTTTTGATGTTAAATTACAGATTTTGCTCCCCATAGTTTGAGCAAAATTCAATCTAGGTTATATGGTTTCAAAGGTTCCAGTTTGTGGTTAGTACTTAGTTTCAATTTAATTTTAACAGTTTGGTCAAATCTCAAAAGTTATCTTCGAAATTATGTTTTAACTACTTGAAAAGCCTACCTATATTCATTCAATTTTTTTACTTAGTCATAAAACCTAATATAATAAACTTAACATACATAGCTCCCGAACTAAGAAGAGACTTAGAAAAATTATCAATACGTTAATAGCATGAATAATTTATGAGGTCTATCTAGGCTATAAATATCAAATTGAAACTTCTGAAACTATATGGATCAAACTGAAACTAAACCCAAACCACATGGACTAATTGAAACTAAGTGAAACTCTCCCTAAACCATATGAAACTTTTGAAAGTGAAACCTAAAAGCTTTCAAAAATTGCATCTAAGGAGTATCAAACATTTGTTTTTTTTTTTTTTATCAAAATAAGATTAACTGATGATTGTTAGAATTATAATTAATCAATATTTAGGTTAATGTTTGGTTTATGTAAATTAATAGCTATGAAATGCAATTCCAGATTTTAGCATGTTGATAAAGGAAGGGATTTCCATTTCAGATGCCTTGGCCGGACATGGGACACTGAATGTTGAATTTTTATGTTTGATGTTATCGTTATTAAAGTGAATAAAGATAATTTGTAAGTTAAAAAAAAAAAAAAAAAAAAAAAAAAAACCATATTTGTATTATCTTTTGCAAATTCTATGTTTTTTTAAAAAATAATTTGCAAATTCTATGTTTGTAACAATTCTTATTAGCCGATTTAGATATAATTTAATTATTTAAGCTATTTACATATCGGTCTAAAAGGACTGATATTTGATCTGCACCCCCACATTTTTTAATAAACAAATAAGAAAAATAAGAAGGGCCAGTTGCAAGGATAGCAATATGGGCCAAAATAATTGCAAATCTAGCAACCCACAAAAAAAATTGCAAAAATGACAAAATCTAATAGTTTGTGTGTTGCATTTACTAAAATACCCCTCCAGATTTTCTTTCACTGATAGAAAGTTTTTCTATCACTGATAGATTCTATGAGTGATAGAAAAATTTTCTATCAGTGATAGAAATTTTCTATCACTGATAGATTCTATCAGTGATAGAAATTTTCTTTCACTGATGGATTCTATCATATGATAGAAAATTTTTCTACTACTGATAGATTCTATCGGCGATAGATATTTTTCTATCACTTGTTCGGTGTTCTATCAGTGTTTGGTTGTTGTTATTTGGTTTTCTATCAGTGTTTGGTTTTTGCTTTTCAGTGTTTGATTTCTATAATCGTTCGTTTTTGCTTTATTTTTCAATGCTCGATTTCACCATGTATCACCATCGCTGATAGAAACAAAAGATCTTCTATCACTGATAGAAAAATATCAGTGATAGAAAGATTTTCTATAACTCATGAAAAGTTTTTCTATCAGTCTCAGTGATAGAGATAGAAAGTTTTTCTATCACTCATAGAAAGATTTTCTATGAATGATAGAAATTTTTTATATCACTCATAGAAATTTTTTTTATAAGTGATAGAAGATTTTCTATGAATGATAGAAATTTTTTATATCACTCATAGAAATTTTTTTTATAAGTGATAGAAGATTTCTATCACTGATAGGTTCTATCAGGGATTGAAAGATTTTCTATCAAGAGTTTTCTATCATTGATAGAATACCTTTCTATCACTGATAGAATAGTAAAAATTTCTATCAGTGATAGAAATCTTTTATCACTGATAGAAAGCTTGGAGATAGAAAGATTTTTATGGGTGATCAGGGATTGAAAGATTTTTTATCAAAAGTTTTTCTATGATTTTCTATAAAAAGTTTTTTTTTATCATTGATAGAACCTATTAGTGATAGAAATCTTTTATCACTAATAGAAAAAGTTTATATTAGTGATAGAAATCTTCTATTCTATCAGTGATAGAAACTTTCTATCACTGATAGAAAATTTTTCTACCACTGATAGAATCTATCAGTCATAGAAATATTAGTGATAGAAACTTTCTATCGCCGTTAGAAAATTTTTCTACCACTGATAGAATCTATCAGTGATAGAAATATCACTGATAGAAACTTTATTCTATTAGTGATAGAAACTTTCTATGATAGAAAATTTTTCTACCACTGATAGAATCTATCAATAATAAAAAGACTTTCTATCAGTAAAAAAAAAAAAAAAAAAAAAAAAAAAAAAACTATTGACGAGAAAGAAGAAGATGGGCACACAGGAGCAATTTAGGAATATAAAAAATTAATTCAAAAATTTTGCCATATTTGCAAATATTTTTAAAAATTGCTATATTTGTAATTATTTACCTTCATGTTGACACCCATTACAATTATCCAAATAAGAAAGTAGATATTCACAAATATTTTAGAGAATTGGAATAATCACGTTGGGCTTGGAATAATCTACGACACTCGGCCCAACCCAATTCAATGCATCATGGTCAAGCCTGGAGGCTTGGCCCAATTTGTTTTATAAGTTTTCAATTTAGAAAGGAAAACTAGCCTGATTTCAAAAATAATAATAATAATAAAACAATTTTGTTTTTCTTTTTTTGAAAAAAAAAAGGAAAATAGCGAGATTTCTTTTTTTTTTTTTTTTTTTTTGGACGAACTGATTAACTTTTTTTTTCTTTCTTTTTTATTGAAATTTGCTAAAACATACATACATCTATTTTGCAGGATTGTTTTAACTCTGTTTTTAATTTCATTAATCAAGTATGCATTTGTCTAAACGAGCTTAGTTCAACGGTAATTGACATATACCCTCAACCATGAGATCAGAGGGAAGATTTTATCTAATTAACTTCTAATTTTTTTATTGCAACGAAAAATTTTAAAAAGAAAAAGTAGAACATATTTTTCCAAGCTTTGTAGATGCTAATGCTAAGAGCTTGTTTGGCAAATTGTTTTTAATACAATATTCTTGTTTTTGAAATTGAATAATTGGTAGAAAATATTGTTATTTTGGCCATTGAACTTGTTTTTCATAAACTTATTTCTAAGAAGTAATATGTCGTGAAACCTTTTTTTTTTTTTTTAATATTTTATAAATTAAAAGAGTCGGAAAACCATGTAAAAGTAAAATATCTTTTCCTCCTAATTTAAACTAGGTTTGAATATCATATTCCATTCTAGGTAAACTACTTTTTCTTGTTTTATAACATGTTTTTTTTAGCCATATTGGACAGATTATGATCTTGTCCTGTGAAGCAAAGTCAGACAAACGAGAAAGACATGAAATTGTTAGAGATCAACTATAGTCAAGCGGCCGTCTCACCAACAAAAAAAAAAAAAAAAAAAGAGTGAAATGTTTTATCTACTTTGCAATATAATAATTCAAATATATTGTGTTGAACTTTTATTATAATCACATGTTTGAGAGTGATTTTGAAATGGTAAATTCACTTTTCTCATGTTCGAAATTAACCCAAAACTTACATTTAATTATTCAAAATAAATTTCATGTTTAATTTTGCACTTTTAAACGTGATTTTCATACATCAAAATTGATTTTGAATTATTTAGGACATGTATTTTTTAGTGATTTTGAATATGACAATCTTTTGTCATTTCAAAATCACACTCAAACATGTACCAACATACACAAATTTAGTTCAAATATAATTTTCAAACCAACCCTTTAAAAAAAAAAAAAAAACAAATATGTCCTAAATCAGCTAAAAGAATTATGAATGATAATTCATTTTTTAGTTTCACTATTAGTTTTAAATCATTAATTATAAATGATGTATAAACCATTATTAGATTTCTATAATCTCAACTCTAAATGGACCCATTTTAATAAATGAAAAGACAAAAATTTCTCCAACTTATCTTCAATAATAACACTCTTTTTATAGATATATAAATTATTGCAATGCAAATGAGATACATTCAATTGCAAAAATATATGAAACTACAAATTAAATTATAGACCAATTGATATGGTTTTTTTTTTCTTTTCTGAAAAACCAATTGATATGGTTTTATTTCCTATAATAATTGTTAGTTAATTATTGTCACATATGACACAACAACAACTCTTCAATTATTGTGGCTAGATCATTGGTAGTTATGAATCAATAAAAGCATTACACATATACTAATATATACTATGATGTTACATAGCAATTATCCAAATTATATATGTATGCATCAAATCAACCTTCCTCCACCTACCAACCATGTACTATTGATGATGAGATTTTGTTGTATTGAGAAGAATGAATTTGGATTTGGTAGGAGTATAAACAGATCGCTTAAATCGACCTACTAATTTGTTTAAAATATTTGATTTTTTAAAAATGATATCAATTAAATTCATCATTCAAAAAACTTAATTGGAATAAAACTAATTACAATTTTGATTAAACTGATTTTTCACAATGAAATTTAGCTCCATAACCCGTATTCAAACACCTTATTTTGAGAATATATATAATACCATAACCAAATTGATATATGTTTAAGTTCGCAAACTAAATTAATTCAAAAATAGAATCAATGGATATACTAATTGGTCAAATAAACTAAACCAACCATTTGGATTGGTTAGTTTTTTTTTTTTTTTTTTAAGACTTATATCACTATAATTAAGAGTATGTTTGGTTTAACTTGAAAAAATTTCTAGTGTTTGACAACCACTAAAAATGACTTATTGAAAAATGAGATTGAGAAATAAACCATTTTGAAAGGAATATTTGAAAGCAAATTTTTTAAAAAGAATTTTTAAACATATAATGACTTGTGTATAAAAACACTTAAAAAATGTAACCAAACATACGAGTTTTTAAATTTTAAACAATTTTTATACAAAATATTAAATAAAAAATGCATTCTTGAAAAATGTTTAAACTAAAATGTGTTTCAAACTAACTCTAAAATTCTTTTTTAAAAGAAAATGTATGCTTAGGTGACTTGATTAGTCCTTTTTTTCTGACAATCCTCCTTTTAATTTTTTATATTCATAATGATTAATCTTTTAAAATATATATACTTTTTTGGTTTAGTGTGATAAAAAGATTTGGCTAAAGAAAGAACAGAAGGAAAAAAAAAATAAATAAATAAAAATACGTTTTCAGTTTTCTTTAGTTCAACGTCAAACATAACAACAAAAAGATAGTTTAATTGACATTAAACACGAACCTTAAACTAAGATGTCAAAACATTTGAGTTTTCTACCGTGTTGTAAAAAAAACATGTATGTACTTCTGATCCCTAATCTTTTGATCAAAAGTATATATCTTTAGAATCACTTTTGACTCTTTGTTGATTTGGTTTATAAATGTAATAACTACATTTAAATTAATTCTATTAGTTTGAACTTGGAACAAAAATATAACATTATTATTTTTAAGACGTAGAAATTTAATTTTGATATAATTTTTCAAGCCGACTCTCAAATTTTAGATTTTCCAACGTTCTACAATTTTGTAAAAATACTATTTGGCAAAGTTAAGACTCATAAATCACATATGCATAATATGGACAATAGATTGCATCTAAAGGAATCCCATATGGCCATTGAGTTGAAAACATTGAAATTGAAAGCAATGGATTAATGGGGACATGTTTGGTGGCTGACAAATTAATGTCAATGTTATAGGGCCAAGGCATCCAATTCCTAAGTCTTAATACCCAATATTTCCTTAAATTATGGGACTATAAGGTTTTGAATTATTCAACCCATCATACAATCTTATTGTTAAATTATTTAAATAAGTTCATTACGAGCAAAGCTTATTCCATTAACCTACTAATGATGGTTCAACCGTCGCTGGAAAACTTCATGTTGACTAATTAAAGTTGTATTTGAGGTTGATTTTGAAAGCTTAAAAGTGATTAGGAAATAATATTAAATGGTTTTTGTGTTTGGTAAAACTGAGTATGCATGAATCTCTATTTAAAATCACTTTTTAAAACATGTTCATTTATAAATTTTTTGTCTTCTAGCTTCTAAAAATAGATTATCATAAAATCATTAGTCTCTTCCATAGTTAAATCATAACAATTCAGGACCCGTTTGGTAATTATTTGATTTTTTCTTTTTGATTTTTGAAAATTAAGTTTATAAACACTACTTCTACCTAAGTTTTTTGTTATCTACATTCTTCCCTAGTTTGTCAAGTTTTGAAAAAAAAAATAGTTTTAAAAAACCTTATTCTTTTTTTTTTTTTAATTTGACTAAGAATTCAAATGTGTTCTTAACTGGAATGAAAACCATAGTAAAAAAATTGAGAGAAAACAAACATAATTTTCAAAAACAAAAAACTAAAGCCCCGTTTGACAACCATTTCGTTTTTTGTTTTTGGTTTTTTAAAATTAAGTCTATAAACACTATTTTTACTCATAAGCTTCTTTGTTTTTTTATCTACATCATTTCCTATGTTTTCAAAAACCAAGCCAAATTTTGAAAAAAAAAAAAAAAAAAAAAGTAGTTTTCAAAAACTTGTTTTTTTTTTTTTTGATTTTGACTAGGAACTCAAATGTCTTCTTAACAAAAATGAAAACCATCGTAGGAAGATTGAGAGAAAACAAACACAATTTTCAAAAACAAAAAACAAAAAATGAAATAGTTATCAAACGGAGTCTAAATAATTGTCAAACGAGACCTAAATGATCATCAAGAAACCTAATCTACTTCATATTTTAGGATTTTTCTACGAGAACAGTGTCCAACAATTATTTAAAAACTAAAACAATTTCAAATTAACCATAAAATCTAGTTTATGTTACATTTTTTTTGTTTTTAATTTTGAATCTCTCCTCCTCTCCCACTTATATTCATTAGAATTTTGAAGCTATCATTATTGGTGGACCATCACTAGTACTAGGTCACATTTAGGATTATGGTAGTTTGTACACGAAATTGTTTTAATTTGTACTTTCGCAATTGCTCTCCTTAATTCTTTATGTCTTTATTTTTACGTTATTTCCAATATGAAGTAGGCATCTAATTACTTAGGGCCCATTTGATAACCATTCCGTTTTCTGTTTTTGTTTTTCATTTTTTAAAAACAGGGGTGTTTGATAACCATTTCTGTTTTCTGTTTTCTGTTTTTTAAAAACGTTTTTGAAATTATAAGTAACTTTCAAAAACCAAAAAAAGTAGTTTTTAAAAACAGATTTCTGTTTTTCAAAAACTCATTTTTCTTCTAATGCTTACTTTTCTCCTCTTTTACCTCTCTCTCCAACAAATTTCTTTCTCTATTTTTTTTCTCTCTCTCAAATTTATTTTTCTCTCTCTAAAATTCTCTCTCAAAACTTTTTTTTTCTCTATACCTTGTCTATTTCTAAAAATATGTCATACCTTTTATCTTCTCAATAAACATGTTCTAATTTTTCTTTTGAAAAAAAAAAGTCACCAAAATTTTCTATCGCTACAACTTTTCTTTATTTTTCTAATTTATCGTTAGTTTTTTAGCATATCTTTTGCTCTTAACTTTACTATCTCTCTAAATTTTCTTTTTTTATTTAATTTTTTTAATCTAAAATTTATCACTTTTACTCTAACTTGTTTTCTGTTTTTTCTCTAACTAATATCTTTTCTCGAGTCTAACTAATATTCTTTCTCTAAACATTTTCTTTCATTTCTCTAAGTTTTACATGTTTAACTTTTCTCTCATCTTTTCAGAAAAAAAAAAAAATCTCTTGAAAACATTTATATTTGTGTCTCTAAATTTTTGTTTCAACGTCTTTACACATTTTTCTCTCTCTAAAATATATTTTCATCTTTCTAATTTTTAAAAAATTGAAAACCAAAAACAGTTATCAAACAATGTTGGTTTTCTGTTTTTTAAAAACAGAAAACAAAAAACAGTTATCAAACATATGTGGTTTTTGTTTTTTAAAAACAGGAAACCAAAAACCAAAAACCAAAAACAGAAAAACCAAAAACAAAAAACTGAAATGGTTATCAAACGGGCCTTTATCTATAATGATTTTTTTTAGTTCAATATCATTTAAGAGTAGAGGATTTGAACATTTAATCTCTTGGTCAATGATACACACCAAGCTATGCTCACTTTGACAACTTATTTATAATGATATAATATTGTATCGTGGAAAATAAATTCATTTACAAAAATTAGTTTTAACTTTTAAACAAATACCATTGTTTACCAACTTCCGTTTCTCTCATTATATAAAATTTCAGTTCATTTCCATTTCGGTAGTCTTTTTATAAGTTTCTTGTTTGTTTTTCCAATTGGAGAGTTATAAAACTTTTTTTTTAAAAAAAAATGAAAATAATAATGCTTCTACTGTCTACATAATACAAATAAAATTGATAAAATATTTAAATACAAATCAAATAACAACCAAATAGATAATATTTTTAAGGAGTTTTTTAACTTGTTTTTAAAAATATAAATGAAAATTAATTAAATTTTGGAATTTTTGTTTAAATATTTTGTTGAAATTCCTTTGATATGAACATTTTTTCGATATTCTAATCGACATCAACTTCTTTTTTTTCTTTTTTTTTTTCGAATCACTAATCGACATCAACTTTGATATATATATTTGGGAAAGAGAAATAAATTAAAAAAATAAAAATAAAAATAGGGAAGTAATAAGTTGTGGGCATGTTGGGAAAGCGCGTGGAACGGTGGCGCAATAATTAACGGTCACGAGGCAGCCAGTTTGCCTTTGTCAAATGCCAATTGCCAGCTCTTTATTCTTTATCCGCTCCCCACTTTCAAATTAATCCTAATTAACCCATCTTTTAACTTAATTACATCTCTTCTTTTTCATCTTTTTTTTTTTCTTTTTTCTTTTTCTCTTTTCTCATACCCTTCTTTGTCTTTTCACTTTCCCTTTCTCTTTTTTCCACCTGTTTAACTTCCAACATCTTTTTATTTTTCATATTTATGTATTTAAACTTCATTGGTTCCAGGGATGTCTTTGACATTTTCAAAATTCAATTATCTGTTAGACATTTTTTAATGTTCAGGATTAAATTTATACATGTAATTTAACTAATCTTATTTTAGTTTGTATAGTTTTTTTTTTTTTTACAATATGTGAGGAGGGAGATTCGAATTATCGACCTTGTGGTTATCCGTACAACTTTATGCCAACGACTAATTTGTATAGTTTGAAAACATCAATATTGTTTCATGTACTGTTATTTTTTTATTTTTTATTTTAATATATACTTTTAAAATATCTTCGTTCTTCTTTATATTTGTTGAAAGTACCATTTTGCTTCTTATTTACAATATTTTAATTCTAAATTTATATAATACAAAAATCTTTTATTATAAAAGCTGTGAGAACATTTCAAGAAATTTATGAGAGTATTTGGGTTTGAAATTGTAATCGAAAAACAAAAGAGATGAAAAAGAAAACAAAGAGACCAAAATGATATGTTTTTAAAAATATAGGACCAAAATTGACGTTTCAAAAGTAAAATTAAAGGACTAAAATATACAAAAGTCGAAGTTTTCAAAAAAAAAAAAAAATATACAAAAGTCGAAAGTATAATAATACGACCAAATTAGGTGTTTTTGGCATGCTTGTGAACTCTCGAACTTGTATTTAATTAGTCATTATTGTTCGTTTTGTTTATTTGCAATCTTTTATTACAATTTTTTTTTTTAGAAAAAGGAAACTTCATTAACTAAACAGGACAAGAACATCCTAACTCATCTCCCAATAGAGAGGCAATAAATGGAGGGATTCTTCCCTCCCTCCAAAAGAATTCACCTTCCAGCATGAAAGGGTTACAAAAAAACTCAAAACCATCATCTATATCGTCGTCGGCCAAACCCAGAGACACAGGAACCGACTCCGGCAACAAACCGGTCGCTGCTCGCGCCAAGGAGTGGGCGATCTTGTTGACGCCCCTAGGGCATTTAGAGAATTTGATCACTCTAGCAGCCAACACAAAGGATTCTACCTCGGTCAATTTTGAGTGTGAAGACCTCTCGGAATCCAACACAATCTTTTATCACAGTTTATGTGTGTATTAAAATTTGTTTAATACAAATAGATAGACATAACTATGAAAGTTCAATAACCTATTAAAATTGCAAACATGAGCTTAATTCAATTGGTTAGACATTATAATATTATGTTTGATTATTTATTAAGAAATATACTAATTGGGTATTTTATGTCAAAAATTCCGCATTCAAATTTACCAAAAGAGACACTTACAAAAAGTGAATGAAACAAGCAAATCTACTATCTAAACACATCAAAGTGGTTGATTTTTTTTTTCTTTTTTTTTTCTTTTTTTTCTTTTTTTTTTTAAAAAAATCATATCTCGTGGAGGTCAAAATTAAAGTTGAATCTCTAGTTTTCACTCCATATTATTCTAAACACACCCAAAAAAAAAAAAACCCTTAAAAATAGTCAAAATTATATATTATTTATAAGACATGATTACAATATAATCTTTATACCAAAAACTTATATTATTACGTGTAGACTAAATCATTAAAGAAATGAATATCAAAATATTACAATAGTCAAAGTACACTCATTAGAAAGAAAAAAAAAATTATTTTAATTTTACCCAATTTCTTTTTTCTATAAAGAACATTAAAGTTTTCAAAATGTAAAAAGAAAGGTACTAAACCAACTTAATTTATAAAAATAAATTGTAAAACAATATAATCGCCAAATGGGTCTACCTTAATACTTTAAAAAGAATTATTATTGTCAATGATTATGAAACGGAAAATATCTTAAGTTGATAAGCTCTAATTAAATGCTTGGTATATGAATGGACGATAGTGTCAAATGACATGAATGGCCTTCCTTCATGAAATCAGATTGCTCAAAATTTCCATAATTTTCTTCTTTCAAACCGTTCTTCAATGTCATAAAAGTGCCTTTTGACTAATTGACAATATTTTTTAAAGATTCTCATAATATTTAGTAACATATTAGAATGTTGTTATAATTAAAAAAAAAAAAAATAAACATATTAGAAGCCATATTTAAACTAAAAAAACGTGTTTAAGATATTTTTAATGAATATTTAATCCATATTTATATTAAAATACAACATTTTCAATTAGACCGACTTGATTATGAACTTTGAATTCCTATTTCCTACCATGTGTAATGTAACATTTTATTTTATTTTAACTCATTCTCAAATTTCAGTATTATTATAAATTTGTTGATGCAAGATTTCAGACGAGGTGTGCAACAAAGTGATGTTCGAGGTGAGTCTCGTCAGTCCAAGTTTAAACTTGCAAAAGATTTTAGTACCGATACAGTGCTTGCCCCCATACACTTTGTGTTAAGTCAATTTGTTCGGACTTTTGTAGGCGTGAACTGGATTGGATTGCATATTTTGTGATTTTTTTTCTTATTAATGTCTCATTCGTAGGATATGTCTCTGCCTTTTATAGGAGATTACCCATCGTGAGGCTTGTATCATGCCTATTGTATCTTAAGTTTGATGGATTTTTCGCTGACATTATCTTGGTATAGGCGGCAGGTTAGCTTGGCAGAAGTCCCCGTTAGGTCGAGAGTTGCCTCTAGTATTGTCTGCCTCCACTTCGGCGTGGTTAAGACTAGGGCCCAAACACACGTCGTTTGGATATTGGTCCACATGGCAAGCCACATTTCGACTCATAACAAAAATAAAACAATACGTTGGTTAGATAATGAAATATTTAATATTTTTATTCAAATAGAATAACTTACATCTAGCACATCACTCAATTTTGATCCACACAACTTTTAAAAATATATATTTTAATTACTAAACATAAAAAAAAATTACAAATTTGGACCATAAACTCTCAAACACATTTATTTTAATTCCTAAATTAAAAAAGCTAACAATTTTACTCATCACCCTTGTTTTATTCACGACTAAAAGTATCACAAGTCCAAAAACTTCATAACTAAAATAGAATTTATCTTCAAAAAGAAAAAAGAGAAAAAAAAAAAAAATCAGAGTTGATTGGAGGGAGCTGTGAAGAAGAAGAGCAACAAGAGATTCTTTTCAGTAAGACAGGTTGGTAGTTGTTAAACTAAGTGGGACCTTTTTGATGGGTTTATTACCCAAACCAAAGCCAGGAAGTGGGGTCGTCTCATTAGCACAGCCCAGCTAATTTTCCTCCCTATTCTCTCATATCATTGAAGCCCCCATTGGCAAGATCTGATTTTCCTTTTCCCCTTTCTTTCCCTTTACAAAAGCCAGACGGAGAGAGACAAACTCACAAGCGCACTCGAAATCACAGGCCTCCCTCAATTTGTCCAAATCCCTCTCTGCAATTCTTCTGCAACTCCCCAATCCATTCATCCCCAGCCCCTTTCAATGGGGCCACTGATTTGAACTCAACACTGAAGAAACCAAGCTCCCTTCAGATCTGGGACTTCTCTTTTCAGGTTCTTTTCTTTTCCTCTTCCACTTTTCCATTCAGTTCTGCTTGCAGTTTCGTCTAGGTCTCGTCTCTCCTGGTTTGTTCGTTTCTGTTTTCTAATGGGGTTGGGTATTCTTCTGTTTTCTTTTTTCCTTCGTGTTTTGAGCTTTTTGGTGGGGTAATCGTCTCTTTGTTTAATGTTTTGTAATGGGGTTGTGATTTTTCCTCAGAACTAGCAATTTCTCCACCTGGGATTTTGTAATGTTTTGGTTGGGACTTGATTGTTTGCTGATTCAATTTGATAAGTTATGTGTTTCTTCTGTGTTGTGGAGTTTTCTGCTAAAAGAGGGAAGAGAAGGAGAGATCTGAAGACTTGAGTTGTCTTGTTTCTAACTTAACAGTTGACAGGAATCATGTATTGTATGCCAAATAACTTTAACCATTAAATACTTGCATATTGTGTTTGATCTTTTTCCCCCCTCAACTGCATTGTTCACAGGATACTTGTATTGTGCTGTATGCGAAATAACTTTATTCATTTGATAATTGCATATTGTGGAAATTTCATCATTAGTATTGTAGATAAGTGAGTGCGATGTCGTTTTCTTTATTTTGTTTTGAGACTGATAGATTTTACTTATGCCCTTAAGGGGTCTAGGCAGAGGAATGATAAAGAGATGGGAAAGAAAGAAACTTGGTTTTCTTCTGTAAAGAAAGCTCTCAGTCCAGATCCCAAAGAGAAGAAAGATCAGGTATGGGAATTTTTCTTATCTCGAGGTTACTTCATCCAAATTGAGATTTTTTTTCAACTTTTTTGGGGTTTTTAGTGTATTTATGAGTTAATTATAAGAAACAAAGTTTGTTCTTGAGTTTCTGATATTATCGCAACCGCCTTTGCAGAACTCTAAGAAGTCGAAGAAGAAATGGTTTGGAAAGCAAAAGCATCCCAATCCAGATTCCACAGAGGCTGTGACAGTGCCATCAGCACCTCAGCCAGAAGAGGCGAATATAATCCATTCGGAGAGTGAAGAAAACAATGAGCCTTGCTCTGTTGAAGTTGCTACTACAACAGAAGCGACTTCTGCAGTTTCTCAGGCTAATGAGGCAAGTGTTTCTACTATTGAGCCAAATGTTGCCACTCCTTTTGCTGCAGTCGAAGTTGTGCAAGTCACTACAGAAACTCGATTTTTCGGCCCACCCAAGGAGGAAGTTGCAGCAATCAAGATCCAAACTGTGTTCCGTGGATACATGGTAAGGTTTCCGTAATCAGGTGTGAGAAGTGGCTGTGAAAATCAATTCTTGACCAACAAATGTCTGATAGTTTTGTTGTTTTACTTCAGGCAAGAAGGGCATTACGGGCTTTACGAGGATTAGTGAGGCTGAAATCACTGATGGAGAGTTCTACCGTGAAACGACAAGCCACAAATACCCTCCGTTGCATGCAGACTCTGGCTCGTGTTCAATCTCAGATCCATTTTAGGAGGGTTAGGATGTTGGAGGAGAATCAGGCTCTCCAGAAACAACTCCTTCAAAAGCATGCGAAAGAGCTTGAGAGCTTGCGGGTCTCTTTCATTACCATTCTTTTATTTGTGTTTATTTTCACAACAATTAATCCTAAAATGAGAGTTTGTTTATCATCTCTCTGAGGATAAGACATCTAAATTCAATATATGAAAGTAGCTTCTTTTTTTCACTCACCTCTGACTTGCACTTTGGTTTTTGTTGTGTTGCTTAACTTAAGCCATTGTCAATTCTTCTATTGCAGATTGGAGAGGAATGGGATGACAGTTTACAATCAAAGGAGCAGATTGAAGCTAGCCTGCTGAGCAAATATGAGGCTGCAATGAGAAGGGAGAGAGCCCTGGCATATGCCTTCACTCATCAGGTGACATATCCTATAATCCTTATCCATAGAAAAGAGGACTAAAACAAAAATATTTAATTTAGACGAGAAGTTAATGGCGACGCTTCTCTGATTTGTTCTTCGTCCTTCTCGCTAGTATCTGGTTTATGATTTGAATTGTTCTACTTAATTGCTGAACTGTTCTGTTCTTTTCTTTTTCCAACTTAAAAAGTTCCGAAGAGTTGCACATTCTCCAACTGTCTGAGATCTGATACTTCCTATTTTCACTTTTTTCCTAAACCATTTTGCATTTAAGAGTTTTATTCTCCCTCCTTTACATTCTTCTTCTCTGGTTTTATTTATTTGATAGAGTATCGAGTTTTCGATGAATGAAATCCTGAGTTTGATTTGAGTATTGTTATCTGTCTACAGCAAACCTGGAAGAATTCTGCAAGATCTGTGAACCCAGCATTCATGGATCCAAGTAATCCCACCTGGGGTTGGAGCTGGTCAGAGCGATGGAGCGGGGCTCGGGTGCATGATGCTCCTGACCTGACAGGAAAAGAGTCGATCTACAGTCATTCTGGTAAGAAGATGCCAAGTCGTGGCATTGTTGGCGGAGAAATCAGCAAATCATTTGCTCGCTTTCAGTTGAACGCGGAGATAGATTCCCCAACAGGCAGCCAGAAGACAACTCACTCTGCTTTCCAGCCCTCCTCAACTCCTTCCAAGCCATCTCCTGCAATCAAAAAAATGAAGCCCCCAAGCCCAAGAATCCTCTCACTGCACGACGATGACTCGAAAAGTATCGTCAGCGTGCAGTCTGAAAGATTACGAAGGCATAGCACAGGAGGACCATTGGCGAGGGACGACGATAATATGTCTACCACTAGTGCTGTTCGGAGTTACATGACACCTACTGAATCCGCAAGAGCAAAATCCAGATTGCAGAGTCCAATGGCAGCAGAGAAGAACGGAACTCCAGAGAAAGGATCTTCAGCAACAGCAAAGAAACGGCTTTCTTACCCTCCTTCACCGGCCCGACCAAGACGACATTCAGGTCCGCCCAAGATCGAAGGCGACCTCGATGCAGGAAAGAGCGTCAGCAATGGAGTTGGTGGCTAAATTATGCTCAACATGATTGGATTTTGCAGTCACATGAATGAACTGCAGGAAGGAAAAGAGTGAAGAAGATTTGTTAACCTTACAATTTCATTTTTTATTTTTCCACACACACCACCTATCATTTGAAGTGATCCATGAAAATGGTATTTATTCATTTTAAATGTGTTTAAATATGTTCTGGGAATCTGTTAAATTCTTGAGTTTGGTACTTGGGAAAACCACAGGACAAAGGCAGAAAATGGTTGTGGGTCACTGCTATTTACATCTTCCATTGTGATTATTTCTCCACAAACTACTGTATTATTTTTATTTATCCACTTAATTTCTTGATTATTGAAGTCAATCTGTGATGGCACTTCTTTTTTTCCCATTTCCTCTTTGGATAAGCAACAGATTTGCATACTGAATTTACTTTGATTAGTCATTAATTTGCTGAGAAAAACAAGGTTATTTTTCTCTTGAAACATGTTGGAATTTACCCCCTCTTCTTTTGTCTTAAGATTGTATTTGAGCCTAAATTGTTTTAGTTAACTTAAGCACAATTCAATTGTTTGAAGTTCTATAACTCCATAAAAAAGTTAAGGTTTAAATCTCCACCTCTACATATTGTTTAACTCAAAAAAAAAGAAAAAATAGAGTGTTTTGTTTTGTTAAAATAAGTGATTATATTATGATTATTTTTATTTATTAAAAAAAAATCATTCTAGCCACAAAATTAAATAATTCAAAAGACAATCTAATTAAAAAACATTACTTTTTCGTTTTAAAAATATAGAAAATATTTATCTCAACCACAAATAAAAAAGTTTCAACCTTTTATTCAATTCAACTTATCCTAGGGTTCTCTTTCAAAAAAAAAAAAAAAAAACTTATTGGAACACTTAATTAGCATGTACCGTTGACCAAAGAGGTTAGAGGTTCGAATCTCCCACTCCAAATATTGTTGAACTAAACAAAAATTAACCTGGTGTGCGGTTGATTGGTGATAAAAAAAATGAAAATACTAAAAAAAGAGTGTTGCATTTCATGCCTGTAATATTTTTATATTTTTTATAATAAATTCAAAATGTGTTTGGTAATATATTTACAAATAATAAAAATAGGTGTAATAATCATTACCAACTAGGTAATTGCTTTAATCTAACTTTTACTAATTTAATTTATAAACATGTTTTAATTTATAAACATGTTTTATGTAGTATTTTATAAAATTAACAAAAGGAGATGAGTTTATAGCCTGAAATATTATACATTTATCAAAGTTTTTATTTTTTAGATAAAATTTTGTTTTTTAAAAATTTAAACTCATAATTTGGATACACAGAAAACATACCAATGTTATTTTTAGAGTTTTCAAAATTTAAATCTCGAATTCAAAAATAATTAAAAAAAGTTTGTCAAACATATAATTAGAGAATCCAATTGATTTAGTAAATCCGAAAACAAAATATAGAATCTGAATGGTAGAGGAAATAAATCCTATTTTTTATTTTGAAAAGGAAAAAGAAAACCAGCCGTCATTTAGGCCCGTTTGATAACTTGGTTTTTAGTTTTTGAAATATTTTTCAACTTAACAAATTAAATAAATACTCTCCTCAAAAAAAAAAAAAAAAATAAATAAATAAATAAAGAAATACAACCATTTAAATTTTAAGGTTGAAGTTTCCATTTAACTAAAATATTGAGATTAGCTTAATTGGAACTTGTCGGCCAAGAAATTGAATTAATTGTTTTCTGAAAAGAAAAATTTCCGAATATATATAAAGGTGCTTGTCTATATAATTTTGTATATATTTTTTTGATTGGTCAGACAAAACAATAACGTATTACATATAGCATTTCGGATCTCTTCTCGGTTCGGATCAAATTCGTTTTCCAGAAAACCCTAGAATCCAATTGCGGAAAACCCTTCGGAGAAAAGGAAAACTCCATAGCCATTGAATGATAGTTGTCCTTCCGTCGACCTCAAGCGTGCTTCATTGATGGTCAGTCTTCGCTCATTCTTCGTTTCTAGTATGTCGTGTCCATGCGGCGGGTGGAATTTTCTCATCATTTCTTTGTTTGATTTTGTGTTGGTTGCTGTTATATTTTCGTTCGGGAACTTGAAATTGTTGATTCTTTTTTGGGTTTTGATTATTTTGGAATTTTAAAGACTGCGGTATTGCATTTTGTATCTGTGGTTGTCGGGGTTTGTTTATTTCGTGAGAAAATTGGAAGTATTTTGGATCATAAACAAATCTTAGCTCGTCAAGAAAATTTGTGAACTTTCGCTGTACTCTGCTTGATAGACAATCGATCCGAGTTCCCTAGCTAGCAAATTTTGAGTTCAGTTGTTTTCATTTTGATTTTATGGGATTTTCTCCCTTACTAGCGCCTCTGCTGCTTTAATCTTGTGGAGTGGTTTGCAGCATTCCTATTCCTTCTTTTATCATTAGGATGAATTTTTAACTTCCCATATTACAGAACTAGTTTTTTCAGCTGCTGCTCTGTTGGCAATCAGCTCCAACCTTTTTGTTTCTGTAAATTCTTTGTAGGCTACACCATTGATTACAGGACTTGCTGTTGCTGCAGCAGCTTGTGCTGGCAGATATGGGATTCAGGCTTGGCAGGCATTCAAGGCAAGGCCACCAACGGCTCGACTGCGCAAGTTCTATGAAGGTGGCTTTCAGCCTACAATGACAAGGAGGGAAGCAGCTTTAATTCTAGGAATTAGGTATTTACTGAGTCTACAATGCGAGATGATCAAGCCCCTCATAACTCCATTAGTTTTCCTCCTATTTTTGTTGACAATTGACATTGGCTGTGTTGGAAATGTTTAAAAGCCCTTTTAAGATAGAAGATCATGCTTGCAATTTTTTCATATACATATGTGTGTGTGTTCGAGCTATTCATCCATCATGCTAATCTATAGTCTCTCTCTAATATGTCTCTGCTGTGCATGCCTGTGGCTAAGATTTTATCTTCATTATATTGTCAGGGAGAGCACTCCAATGGAAAAGGTGAAAGAGGCGCACAGGAAGGTGATGGTTGCAAATCATCCAGATGCTGGTGGCAGCCATTATCTTGCTTCCAAGATCAACGAGGCGAAAGACGTCCTACTTGGGAAAACCAGGGGAAGCAATTCTGCATTCTGATTGTCTCATGGCTGCTGTCAGTTATTTGCTCACTTAGCATAGCATTTCTGAACAAAACACCGAGCATTGCCATTTTTCTAGCTCACCTGGTGTGCCAAAATTTTGATATCATCATAAATTTACTTGTATCTGATCAATTCATGGGGATCTTATTTGTATACTTCATACTGTGGATTTATTGACAACAATGAGAAATCCTGCAAGTTTGCTTGTGATTGCTTGCTACTTACCCATAATGAATTATTGATACTTTTCTTCCAAGAAATTCTTGGAACTTTCTGTGTTCTTACTTAGATTAGCAACCTATTGCCGAACCCTCAGCAGAACAAGTTAGGATTCTCAGGTCTCGTTTGATAACCATTTGATTTTTGAATTTTGAAAATTAAGCTTATGAGTAATATTTGATATGGCTTTATTAGTTTAAAAGATTTGTTAAGTTTGTTGGTCTGTTATTCTCTTTGTAAGCTTTCTGTTATTTCGTGGGTTATTATAAATACTCTCTATTTATCATTTTAATTATGAGATGAGAGACTACTTTCATACTTTGTATGTGAAAGATTTCATGGTATCGTAGTTGTTTTGTTATCTCCGTTTCACTGAATCAAATGTTTATCAAACGAGCATTAGTAACTTAGATCTCATTTCTTGCTGCATATTAGGTTCCGCCTTGGAGATGAGATATTTGAACCCATTTGTTTAATATCTTTTCATCTTTTTAACTAGATCTAAATTGGGAACAATCAATAAAAGCAAAGGTTTGCATATAAGATTTGAAGTATGTCCACGTAAAGATGAGTGATTAAAGTCCAATTGCTTTAATTAAGGTTTTTTTTTTTTTTTTTTTTTTTTTTTTAGACAACATGTGGAGTGAGAGATTTGGACATCAAACCTTTTAGTTGAAGGTACAATGCTCAACTGGTGTTATTGTTGACAGGAAAACATTGTTATTGTTGATTTAAATTTAGAAGTTGGTGAGACATATATGACATTTGAAGGAAAAGGGACATATAATTTTAAATCAATTGGATGTCATCTACAAGTACATACAAATTATGCACCTTCTAGACATCATCTTGACACCTATTCAAATACTTACAAAACATACACCTAGATGGAAGAAGAGACAAAACATTTTAATCTTGACATCTATTAGATAGATTACAAAAGGTTTAATTTAACTTATCCTACAAAATCTCAATATTAGCCAAGTAGATTAAGGCCACACTTCTTTTTCATAGAGTTCCAACTCCTCTCATAAAACTAAACAAACCCTACCTAACTTTGAAGAAAGATTGACTATTTGTGTCAAAATCTTGACTAGTTTAGTGAAAATAATTGATCAATCTTTCCTAAAATTGCTGTGTAGTTGCCAGAAGGTCCTTAAATTTATTGAGTAGATAGCCAAGTGGATAAGCATTGCCCACAAATGAATTTGATATAGAAATTCAATCTGATTTTGTGTTCCAAATGAGTTACCTTTTCAGTTTTCTCACTTTATATTGTGTTTGTTTTAAAAGCCAACCCCATCTCATTCATTACAATGAAATAAGTCTTCTTTTTCTTCTTAGTTTTTTCATAGGTTCTATTTTAGAGTTGGGAGAAGTTGGGAGGGGTTTGAAAAATAATTTTTAACTATGTAGATCATTTTGACTATTTTTTTTTCACACATGGGTTATTAAATTTCATTCAAGATAAGGTAATACTATTTGTTTGGGTCTCTACTCGAAGATCTTTCATAAACTTTAGGAGTGTTCATATATTTGAATGGTTTTGAGATTTTGTTTTATGATTAAACAAGTTCTTGTAATTTAGAAAGATCTAGTTTGAGTGGTTTGTAAAGATCATATAAACATAGAACTCAGTTTCAATATATATATACAAATATACATACATGCATACATACATAGAAGAATCCTAATAAATTTATTGAGTAATTGTCACTATGAATATTGTAATTGTGTATCTAGTGATATTGGTAGGGACGAACCTACTTATTGAATGATCACAATTTCTTTGCTGCTGTCTGTCAATCTAAGCACTTACTTTTTTTCTTAAATCTAACTTTTAACAATTCTACATTTACTATCATGTCATTCGTGGTTGGTTTTATAAACGAGAATTCCATTTATTTTTATTTAGAAATTCAATATACAAGTGACAGATGATCCTATGAGGAATGTTCCATTGTAATGATATTCATTTAAAGTTTTTTCTTTTAATTAAAAAGTATTTCCTACTTTTTGAATCAAATTCACAATAAATTGGAATGAATGGTATGTCAAGTCCTTGGTTTAATTGCAAAGTGACTTGTCCCCAACTGATTGTCAAGTTGCTTTGTTTTAGTTTTGCTTTGATGTTCAAAGATAGAGCCATCAATGCAAGCTTACCCTTTTTTAAGTCTACTCTCTCATTATTACTTTGTTGCCTTCCTTGCAAGTAAAGCTACATGTGAGAGAGAGAGAGAGAGAAAAAAAAAAAAAGTGGCTGTGGCTATTTTTGGATTATTAGTTTCACATGACAATTTTGGGGTGATAGTATTTATAATTATCTACTAAAACCCATTAATAAACTATCCATCCATTGCTTTTCAAAAAAAAAAAAAAAAAAAATTAAAAAAAAAACCTATCCATTCATTGAATTCATCCAAGATTATAAGTTTGTACCCTACAAATTTACATTCTTTAATGGAACTTTATATTTGATTGTGCTAAAGAGATAATTTATTTTACCTGGTGGATGTAAAAGACTTACCTATCAATTTAATTATTGGACTAAAAACGATTTTAAGATCAAAGTATTGTTTATATTATTTTTTTCTCAATCGATTTGACTTTAATTGCTAGTTCACGGATAAGATTCTTAAAATTGTGCAAATCAAAACAAATGGATAAGGTCTCATCTCTAAAGTTCAATTGACTTTTGATCTCTCTAGTTAAATGGATTTTACATAATTTTTTAATGCCATTAAAGCTAGTATTCATTAGGTTTGTTGGTGCTGAAATTTGATCAAAAGAAAGGTCCATTTGAATCGATCTTTGAGTGTTTCATTGATTAAGTACGAGTTTAAGGGTTTGTCGAGTTTTCCCGCACAGAAGAAGTCAGATACTGAACACGAAGTAGTGTAAAGATGAGCACATATAAGATTGCTTTCCTTTGAATAGAGATCGAGCTCCTGTATTTATAATGTTTTTCCTCATAACACTTGTGTCGAGATTGCACATGGAGATGGAGTCTCCCCCTATTGCTAGTCAAATACACTCTTCGACTTGGTCTTCGAGCTCTCGAGTTACCTAAGGTGGCCCATAGCAAAGTTAATATACCATTTTGGTTTTGACTCTAGTTACTAGTTCACAAGTAAGATTCTTAAAATTGTGCAAATCAAAGCAAATGCACAATTTTCTGTTTCTTTTTAAGAAAAAAGTTCTAAACTCAAAGTTCAATCGGCTTTTGATCTCCCTAGTGAAACGAGTTTATTTTAAATAAATTGTAAAATTAGTCTCTACCTTTAATTTATGGCTAATTTTCTATAAAATAATAGCTCTTTCAACTTTCCTTCTTAAAATTTTGAAAGCATATTCATATCGTAATTTCTCTTAAATGGATTTTTTTGTCAAATTAGAAAAAAAAAATAACTTCAAACTGTGAGAACTAATTTTAAGATTATTGGAAGTAGATTAGAATATTTAAAATTACATAAACTAAAACGACTTAATTCTTGAAAAAAAAAAGACTTAATTTTAATTTCCAAAAAAAAAAAAAGAAAAAGACTTAATTCTCAAAAGCTAAAATGGTATTTTAATTCTTTTTTTGGGAAAAAATCAATTTTGACTCCAGAACTTTGCAGGTTGTAGCAATTTTAACCCTAAACTTCCAATTTTAGCAAATTGAACCCCAAACTCAACAAAGTGTATCAATTTGAACATCCAACTTGCATAAATGTTGCAATGTAGACATTTTGTCAACTTTTCATTTAAATTGCCATTAAAATGTGTAATTGACAATTTCCTTTTATTTTTTTTTTAATTCACATTGCACTTGAGTTAGTGTTTTGGAAGAAATTTGTTGGAAAAATTCTTTAAGAAATAAAATATCTCAGACAATTCTTCTCATTATTATATAAAAAAAAGTCACAGAGTTATTGGCAACAAGAAAAATCTAGCAAATATGAGAAATAAAAAACTTCGAAATTTCTTTATTTCTGTTTCCTAGATTTGTACATTCTTCTAATTAGCAAGAAAAAAAAAACATTAAAAGAAGGAAAAAAAATTCCACAAAATTCTTAGCAACAAGAAAAGACTCGTGAATATTTGAAGATAAAAAACCTCCAAAATTTCTTTGCTTTCGTAATCTTAAATAAGAGCAAAAAAAACTTCATAAAATCCTCAACAACGAGAAAAAGTCATCTAAAATAAAGTTTCTTCAATATTTTATTTATAAGAAACCAATTCGGATGCAATGTGAATTAAGAAAAAAAAAAGAAATAATCAAAGGTATACATTGTAACACTTATGGAAGTTTAGGGTTAAAATCGATACGATTTGATAAGTTTGAGGTTCAATTTGATGAAATTGAAAGTTCAGGGTTAAAATTGATACAACTTGTTAAGTTTAAGGTTGAATTTGATAAAATTGAAAGTTCAGGATTAAAATTGATACAACCTTAAAATTTAGGGTTAAAAATGATATTTTCCTTTCTTTTTTTCACTCTTACCCTACACTGGCTATCACAATTGCCTATGACCCAAGAAACGGGCCGAGCAAAATCATCAAAGCTGTTAACCCAACTGGTTCAATGATGATGAACAAGCTCAGATTTCAGAGAGTTGCTGTTTTCACATGGCATGAAGTGTTTGATAAGAATCGTGAAACAAAATTTATCTCCTTGTGTTCATATGGGCAGCATAAAGGAAAATTAGGCATTTCCATGCATAGAACAACTCTGCTCTGTAGTGGTCCTCCTCTTCTGTTCATGGAGAAGCCCATCTGTGAGATGAGACCCCAACAATCACGGGTCTTTTTCATCACATGGATGCCCACATGTTAGTCAAGGCGACGACGCAATTGCTTAGAGAGAAAAAAAAAAAAAAATTGAGCGGTGACCCATATTCAAACCTCTCACACTGTTTCCAAATTTCAATCGCTAAAGTAAAATCCAAACCCCAAAGTTGTTGAAATCTGATGGCTGAGTTCTACCTTCCGAGTCAAAAACAGAGGTGGGGGAAGAGGAAAAACGAGTTCAGAGTAAGTGATCCTGCCGAATCACGTTACTTTTTAAGCTTCGTCTGTGACTTCTTGTCTTGCGGCACATAAAAACAAAACTTTTCTCTGAGCACAAAGCTCGAACACCTGGTGGGCGTAGCTCATTTCGGCGAAATTTTCTTCCCCCATTGGCCGTTTTGGCAGTAGTTGAAAACCCAATGAGGAAATTTGGAGCTGACGTTTCTGCTTTGTGGGTAAGCAGTAAGATTTGACAGTGGCAGTGAGATCCCTTTGTGATTCCTCTCACAAGCTTTAACGCAGTAGGAACGAAGGAAAGTCCTTGGCCACCGCCAAGACTGTAGCCTTATATACTACTGGCTACAATGAGCTAGAGAGAGAGAGAATTTGTTTGTTTTTCGGAGCAGTTTGCTGTGAAGCTAGTACCAGCTTTTTGGTAAGATCAAAGAACCTGCAAGGAAATTGTTAAGAATGCTTGGTTTTTGTGCTAGTTTTCCTATCTTGAAAGTTCCTAGTTTGTTTGAGTTGAAAGTTATGGTTCCTTGATTTGTTTGATTGAGGCAAATTTTGCTTGTGATTCCTTATTCTGGGCTGAATTTTAATTTAGGAGATCATCTGGGGTTTTTTGGTTTTCTTTTTGTTTCCTGTTCTTCATATGATTGTTAGCCGCAGTTCCACGACAACAATATCTGATCTACTGGGTTTCAGTACAAATGCTTCATGATATTCTTTACTGTTTCTCAAATAAACAAACAAACAGGTTGGCCCAGGGAGAGGGAGAGAGAGTTGAAGATTATGCAACTTTACATATCGCCATGATTTGTTGGGGCCAACAGAGCACTGTGAAAGTAATGAAGTGAAGAAAGTTGAGAAAAGAGATTCGAGAGAAAGCATTTCCATATACCTTTTCTTTTGGTTTACGTATTTTTTTCTATAAATCTTACCAAAGTGGCTTTGGTTGGTAGAAGTGGGGGTGGTTTCTCTGGAGTTTCTTTGAAGGGAGTGCTTGTTATTTTGGTTGTTACATTTTTCTGTTGATTCTGATTAAGGCTACCATCTGAATTTTTGTAAAGTATTTTACTTGTTATTGCATTCAGCTTTTCATGTTATGTTTGATTTTTAATGAAATAATTCTCTGAACTGAAGCAGCTCTTGTGGGTCAGAGAGTTTTGGAGGAGAATACCAACTATTCATTTATCCTGCTTTTATTCTTCAGCTGGAGCTGCAAAATATGCAGACTTCAAAGCCTAAGTAAGATTGCCATTCTTCCTTGTTCTTTTTCTTTCTTTAACTAAATTGATATTGGCATCATTTTCATTTTCCTTCTTGATTCTAGAAATCCCCCCCCCCCTCCCACTTTTTGGGTCATCCATGGCTGGGGTGCTGATTGTCTTTCTGCTGTGATTGCAGAAGTTTGGAAGCACCACTGAGAAAACCTCGACCCGTTCGACAACTTAAAGCTCCGGGTTCAGATTCTGTTTCGGCTTCCTCTGCTCCACTTCCTCCAAGTAAAATGACAAAGGAAAGGAATCCTAAGACTGTTGTTACAAAATCAGTTCAAAGTTCAGTACTTGAGGTATTTCTCCTCAACAATAGTCCTGTTTGTTTAGGAAGCTGTTCTGAATTCAGTTGTATATACTTTTAGAATAACATTTCAGTGAAAACGTGTTCCAATTTCTATTCTTTGGAAGTTGTTTTATCTCATTTTCTATTAGTTTGATTTCTAGCCAATTAAAGTTTGTAATCCCTATAATTCCAACTCGAACTCCCAATTTTTCTTGGAAAAACTGTCTATAAACTTGTTTGCATAGGGTATGTATCTTCAAGTCCTTCGCAGATGAGAATTGCTCACTTGCATCATGTTCTCTGTCTGCAGCTTTGTGAACAATTTCCTTTTACATGATTTACATTGTTGGTATATCTTTGAACTCCAGAAAAAACGCCCAAATCGAGTTTCTACAGTGGAATCACAGATTGTTCAACTTCAAGATGAACTTAAAAAGGCAAAGGATCAACTGAACTCCTCTGAATCAGGGAAGAAGAGAGCAAAAGAGGAAGCTGAAGAGGTTAAGCAGCAGCTTGAAGCCATGTCCTTGGAGCTTGAGGAGTCCAGACAGCAGTTGCTAGAGCTTTCTGCTTCGGAAGACGAACGGATTCAAGAGCTACGTAAAATTTCACTGGATCGAGATAGAGCATGGCAATCTGAACTAGAAGCCCTTCAAAAACAGCATTTAATGGATTCTGCTGCTTTGGCTGCTGCCATGAATGAAAATCAGAAGCTCAAGCTTCAGCTGGAAAGGATAGCTAGTTCGGAGGCGAACCATAGTCGACATGCCGAGTCTGCACATGCTGAGATTCAGGGCCTCAGAATAGAACTCAAAGAAACACTTTCACTGGTGGAGGAACTTAAATCCAAGCTTTCTGATTATGAAGATTCTGAAGCTCAGGCTCTTGAAGATATGAAGAAAACACAAATGGAACTGGAAACCGCAAATGCAACCATTGAAATGCTTCGATTAGAGGGATCCAAAGCCATGAAAGCATTCAACTCCATATCCTTGGAGTTGGAGCAATACAAAGAAAAAGTTATATCATTGGAGGCTCTTGTTAGCAAATACCAGGATGATTTGGCTGAAATTGACAAGAAAAATTTGGAAGATCACTCTGAAAGTAAGAACAATGACAAGGATAATGAAGAAAATGAACATATTAATCAGCTTAAAGCTGAGCTTAATTGTGTTAGATCTGAAATGGGTCAATTGAGACTGGCATTAGACGCTGCTGATAGAAGGTACCAGGATGAATATCTTCGAAGCACCTTACAGATCAGAAGTTCTTACGAAGAAGTGGAATCTGTAAAATCAGAGTCGCGTCGAAAAGAGGCTGCATTTGAAGCTGAACTCACTCAAGCCAAGGCACAAATCGAGCAACTGAGGACGCATCTCGTGGATAAGGAAACTCAACTTCTGAGCATTGCCAAGGACAACGAAACCTCAAACTTGAATCAGAAAAGCAAAGAAAGTGAAACCGAATCTGATCTTGCAGAACAGCTGAAGAAGTTTGAGGCTGATATTGAGGAGTTGAAAGCAAGCCTGCTGGATAAAGAGACAGAGTTGCAAGGAATCATTGAAGAAAACGACATGCTCCGGGTCGACATTCAGAAAATGGAAACAGAAAGGAAGATAGCGAACGGAGAAACAACTGATCTGGAAGAACCAGCAAAATCTGCAAATGAAGAGGCTTTGGACAAGCTTGGGAGTGTAAACGTAAACGAAAACTCGGAAATGGAGGCCGAATTGAGGAGGTTAAGGGTGCAGTTAGACCAATGGAGGAAAGCAGCTGAGGCAGCTGCAGCAATGCTCTCACCAGGGAAAGATGGAAAACTTGTAGAGATTTCAGGTCCCATTGACAGCAACTATCCTCTGGGCTCGTTCTACTCCGAAGACCTCGACGATGACTCGCCGAAGAAGAAGAATATCAACATGCTGAAAAAGATTGGTGTTTTGTGGAAAAAGAGTCAAAAGTAGATAGAATTGCAGCAGCATTTTCCCTGAAGTTTAAGCAAATTGGGTTTGATTCTTCTCTTTTATAATTTTGGCTTGAAATCATAGGCAAACAAATATTTTATTTGGAACTGTATAGTATAGTTGCTCAAACTGGTAAGTTTCAATTTGTTACAAATGAATTCATGATGCGCACTTGCTGCAAAGCACAATAAGTTTGTCTTTTTTTCATTTGCAGGTGAAAGATATGGAAAAATAATGTATGAATTTCAAGGATTTTTTTAGTCATTTCAAAGGGCTATTGTTCATATACATCACAATTCTTTCTTCTTTTGAGCATTCAATTTGAGTTGTGACATACAATATTTCTTTCTCTGTTTGTTTGTTTTTCATATTTCAAAAATATTCAATTTTTGTTCATACATTTGAATCTACATCGCGTTTGACATTATTCTCAATAAGACATCGAATGTGTTACAAACAGTTGGTAGAAGAAATGGTTGAGTTTTGTAGAGCTCAAATCATCTCAATGAAAATAGTGAGAATCATTTCGAATAATTTGTGAGAATTTGTTTGTAATCTTTACAATATTTTAGTAGTTCTACAATTTCCAACAGAAATTACAAGAATCAAAACCAATTACTCTAATGTTGAACTCAGAAATTAATGTATGGCCTATGGGGCCTGTAGCCCAATTGTTGATACAATATACAACAAATAAGTTCCTTTTTTCTTTTTTTGTTTTAAAAGAATAATGTAATTTTCCTTAAATATCAAATAATGTGATTTATTTTATTTAAAATTCAAGTAATATGATAAAAGCTTATGCTTTGCTTCACATCTAGAATTGGAACAAGATGATTTTAAGTTTTTTAATTCTAGTCTTTCAACTTTTTAAAAGATAATCACTTTAGTCCTTACCTATATTTTGTTTTTTCACAAACCAATGATGAAGCATTGAGTATATGTACAACTATGTTAATACGAGCAATTGAGCATGATTGCGAGCAACATACTTTGAAAACAAACATTGAAAAAGTAGATATTAGATTGAAAAATAATATACCAAGAAAACATATTATCATTATTTTATCAAGTTCGATAACAATTAACTTCAATCTAACCATGGTAATCTTAATATTTGTAGATAGTACAGAGACTAAATTCGTCGAATATTCCAAAGTACACAGACTAAAACAAAACAACTCCCCCAAAGTATAGGACCAAAATAATATTTTAACCTTAATTTGATCCAAAATTTATAATCTCTCTGTTTGAACTGACAAGTGACAACATACAGTACTGGAAGATGGAGATAGATGCATTCAGATTCACTGAAAATCTCCAACTTTTTGTTTGCATGAAATGGGCAAATGAATCCAAAATTTGAAGGACAAAGTGAAGTTGGCTTCTGTTGGATGTCCCACAGGGACTCATAAAAGGGCAAAACAGCTACTTTGTAGCATTTATTTGTTTGTTTATTTGTTTTCTTTTTTTCTTTTTTTTTTTTTTTATTTTTAAAAACACACAAGTGCAAGTGAAGAAGAATTAAGGCCTTGTTTGTCTTGTCTTTAAAGTGAGAGTGTGTAAATTAAAGGACTTCCAGTTATGAACATGAAAGAGAAATGCAGGTTTTCTCTGCAAACAACTTCACCTGATAATGACCCATCATTCTCATGAGTCATGACATAATGCAATGCATTAACCAAACACAACCTTGGAACCATTTGGTAATTTTTGGCACTTTTTGTTTCTGCCTTTTAGGGTTAATTTTGGAGATTCAAGAATCAAACAAAGGACTTAAATGCAAAGCTTCTCAAATAGGTATTGGGTTTCTACCAAAAATGATACCCAATTTAGTTATCTAGTTAGTTTGATTCTAACTACATGGTTTCTATGATTCCCTCCCTCTTTCTCTTCGATCCACTTTGACCTAGCTCGACCGGTCTAGGAGGACAACTATATAATCTACAACATTTGACTGTCGGTCGTCTGATTTGAATATCTTAAAAGCTAAAAATATTTAGTTCCCAATATATATTTAGAATTTTTTTTTAGTTTGATTCTTATTGTTTAAAAGATTTTAATTTATGCTCTAACATTTTTAAATTGAGTCTTTCATTGTTGGTAAATAATAAACTTACGTAACATAGTACTTAATATTTAATAAATAAGTAGAAATAAAGCATAAAAAATTTCATCTAAGAGAAGAAAACTGAGAATTTTTTCTAATTTCTTAGAATTTTACAAAATGACTTTCGATTTTTTTTTTCTAGATGATATTTTTCCTTCTAATATAACGTCATGAAAATTTATTTTGAATCAATTTTAATATTTATCAACGACGAGATACTAAATTGAAAAATGTCAAAGCATAAAAGATCTAAATTGAAAATTTTTTAAACCACTGCAAATGGAAACAACATCCAAATATTATGGATTAAAGTATGTATTTAGCCTACATTAGCCACAAAAAAAATTTCAACTCATTCTTCCAAAATGATTGTACTTCTCCAAAAAGTAACTGAAGATAACTTTGAAAGAGTGAATTATTTTTCCTAGAACAAACAATTTATGAGCGAATCAGAAGTGACATTAATTTCAAAGAACTATAAATTAATATGTTTCAAAAACAAAAAAGAACTATAAATTAATATTGAGATAATATTATTAATAATGTGATATGTATGACGTGATTTGAAAACTCCAAAAGACAGTGATTGGTTATGTGTTAAAGGGGCAGAGTCAAAGGCCAAATATGAAGTCGACACTGTCACTTCACAGCTTCAACTTAATTGCAGAGTGGACAATCAGAGGAAACGAGATACGAGATTATTGATAATTAAGGATATTAAAGCATTACAATGGATTTAATTGTGATTAAGATTTTCTAAACTCGAAGGATATAGATCGAATAGTAAATTTCAACTCAACTAATTAAGACATTTGTTGATGCAAGAATTTGACGGAATAAACTCATGTTGGCTTTGTGTATTTTGGTCGGATTTGAAAGATGAATTAGGTAAGATCTAAGAGTGTGGTTGCTAAATCTTGTGTACAATACACCCAGATGCTTAAGTTAGTAATTAGTATAAAATGGTATCGAGCTTAGAGTAGTTTTGTCTTACCTCATAAAATTAGTGGGATGAATTCCTCTATTATACACTTCCACTCTGGCATGCCTATCGGAAATGACAATAAATTGATCGAAATTGAGTACAGGAGGGACATTGGCACCAACTTGGTAAGCTACATTCCTCTTTGGGTATTCGATGCTCCACCTCTACTCGTCATCCTATTCCTAGGGTAGGAGATTTTTCCTCCTCTAAGGTCTGTGGGGCTTCACCCAAGGGCCTTGGTGATTTTCACTCTATAATAGCATACATCGTCACTTAAAAGTTCAAAGCTTTGAATCTTCATCCTGATGCAGACCCATAGATCTCGACGATTTTCATCTATAACAGCATGTACATTGTCACTTAAAAAGTTCAAATTTTTTAATCTTCATCGGCACATATTGTTGAATTAAAATAATAATAATAAACAATTTCAAACTTATATATAAATAAATATTCAGTCCTGCAAATTGTAAAGAAAGACACATGATGATAACTGTTAAAGGTGGAAGTTAACAGAGCAATTGGAGATATAAAGGGCACTTTTTTACTTCGAAGAATGGGAAATCACTGTCAAATCAACACAAAATTAGGGTTTTTTTTTTTTTTTTTTTTTTTTTTTGAGGCAACACAAAATTAGGGTTGGACTTGTTTACTTCATGCACAGTGATCTTCATTCATCTTTCACACACTCCTAAAATTTCTTTGCTTTTTGCTGTCCCTCTCTAAAGATAAATACATGACTTTTTTTTTCTAAAAAAAAAAAAAAACCATCCTCAAATAGAAATTTCATTCAACCTCTCCTTATTCTACAAATTAGAGATGGGACAATGTCTTATACCATTAATCTTCATGAATGTTCATCTCCCATTATGATGTCATTCCTAAATCGAAGACGTTGACTAATATAATTTTGGTTTATATACTATTTTGGTCCTAAACTTTGAAATTTCAAAATGTTCATTTTAGTCCTTGAACATTGAAAAAATGTTCATTTTGGTTTTTGCCGTTAATTCTCGACTTAACATATTAGTGAGTTGACCTCTATTTAGGATGAATATGCATCCTCATGAAACTACTTTGAGTTATTCTCCAAAAAAAAAAGAAACTATACCGTCTCCACAAATCTTCTAATACGCTAACCATATTCTAACTTTAGATCATACATTTCTTGTTCATATAGTCATGTGATTCACCATGACTATGTCAATGAATCTTATTTTTGTGGTAACTTGAATTGTGAGGTGGCCTACATCTACTTACACAATTTACAACGACACATCAACTATGTGATGCTTATTCATTCTAAATTTAATGTCTCCTCACTAATATATTAAGTGATTAACAGATGATTAACAGTAGAGACTAAAGTGAATACTTTTTCAAAGTTCAGGGACTAAAAGAAATATTTTGAAAGTTAGGAGACCAAAACAAAACAAAATCTCCAAAGTTTAATTAGGACTAAACTAGTATTTAAATTAAATCTACAAATTTCTTTAATTCAAATTGAATATTTCCAGCCAGATAAACCTACCAAACAACAGTATCTATGAAGGTAAAAGAGTTGAATGAAAAGTTGAAAACAAAATCTTAAAAAAGGGAAGAGGCCAATCCATGGCAGAAACTTCAGGTACAAAGATGGAGAAATTCCCATTATTCAGGAGATTTTTCAGACTGCAAAGAGAAAGAGTAAAGTAAAGTGCCCAATGGAGGAAGCCATGGCATGAAAAATAATGAAAGCTTTTCTTTTCCCCATAAAAGTTAGTTGAAATTAGAAACACTCCAAATGATCACAAGGACAAACAGTAATCTCAATATTCAAGATCAACTTTTTTTTTTTTTTTTTTTTTTTTTTTTTTTTTTGAAAAAAAGATGAACTTGGATTAATTGTTCTATATTTTAGCGTTCTAATTACTTAAACAGAAAAAAGGTTATATAACATGTCAATTTGAAAACAAAAATGTTTTTACTTTTATTTTTATTTTTTTGAAATAAATGTTTTTACTTTTATATATATATATATCCAAAAGGTTAAATTACACATTTGATTTAGTCAACTTTTAAGTTTTTCTCTATATCTAATGAATTTCTAACTTTAAAAATATCTAATATCTCAATGATTTTAAATTTTTGTGCTTAATAGCTTTTTAACCTATTTGACCTTCATTCTAAAATTTAGAAACCTATAAGATACAAGATTCAATTTTATATTTAATAGTTTTTTTAATTTTAGAAATATCAAATATATGGCAAAGACTTATTAGATGTAAAATTGAAAGTCCAGAGATTTATTAGGTATTTTTAAAATATCAAGATTTTATTAGACATAAAATTGAAAGTTTATAGACATAATATTAGATACTTTTTAAAGTTTAGTGATTTATCAAATACAAATTTGAAATTTCAAAAATGAAAGGTTAAATCACGGAAGAACTCCAAGAGCTTAAGCTCTTGTCTAATAATTAGACACAATATTTTCATTTCTAATAGAAACAAAATAAGATTGATACTTTTATAGGCAATATTGGATCATCCCAACTATCAAGGAACAAAGTGAGCTAGCAAAGGATAAATCAAGAAAAGCACCAAGGATCAATCTCGAGAACGAGAAAAAGAGCCATGGGATGGCCCAAAGTCTATTCCTTGGCCTCGACCTCTACCCAACAGGTGCCTGATTGCCCTGCACACTCCTGGCTTGATGAGATCCCTTGGCGATCCGGTTCAAAGTCCTAACTTTTGAACTCTCTTTCTTCCATCTTTTGCTCTCTACTTGTGCTATCTCATCTATCTCCTTGTTGACTTAAGCATCGGAATCGGTGTGACAAATTGACAAACATCACGCCAATATGCAAGTTTTTCTTATTTTGCAAGCCTTGTTATTAGTGAAGGTTAGATAACTTTTTCTGCCATCTGAATTTTGGCATCACCAGGTACTTAATGCAAAATTGAAGAAATTAAATTGAGAAATAATTTGAGGAGGGTAGGCTAGTAGGGTGCAGCCAACTTGATAAATAAATTATAAATAAAAAAAAAAAAAAATGCAGAAGAGAAGACAGAGAAAATGCTTATAAAAAAAGTGTCCAGTAAGAAGTGAAAGCTTTCATCAGTGTGTCTGATAAACAAAACAAACATACACAGTTTGTTTTTTCTTTTTACTTTTTTCTTTTTTCTTTTTTTATTTAATGTTTTTTGTCGCTTTTGGTGCATCTGTACCATAATACTAAGATTAAAGCAAAGCCAAACCATTCCCCAATTTTCTACTTTTTACTACACGACAAATAATTCTTGTCTTATCACTCCCCTCTATTTCATCCCCTTTTTTCCCCCACAAACCATATTATATATATTCTAGTAATAAAGTGAATTTCACTAATTAATTATATGCAAGTGATGTTTGGGATTTGATTATTATAGAAATGTTAAATTATAGGTAAAATTAGAATTTCATCTTTATGGTTTAATAAAACCTCATTAATAGTCCATATTGCGTATTCAATTTATTAAAATTTCCTCTCTATTCTCAATCCGAAAATTCTAAAAGTAGAAACTATTTAATGAAGTTTTATCAAACAAGAGAGATAATATTCTAATTTTAAAACTTTAAAGACTAAATTCTAATTTCTCCAAATCCCATTTCAAAAAAAAAAAATCTCCAAATCACAAGGACCAAATTTATAATTTAACATTATAGGAATCAATTTCCTATGACTTTTTATTTGTATAGAAGACTTTATATTCTATAACAATATTATAAATTTTCTAAATAGGATTCAATTTTTTAGGTTTGAATGATATACTAAAAAACATATGTCCTCGACCAAAAGCTTATAAGTTCAAATCATCGTTGAACTTGAAAAAAAAAAGGAATAAAATGCTATTTTAATCTCATCATACATCATTAGTTTCTAAACTTGATAGTAAATTTTGGATTGATACATACTCAAAATGTATTGTTTATCATAATAGACAACATTTTTAAAAAAAACTATTGTACTTGTTAAAGTTGATTAAAATGAACTACAAAATTCGATCGATCCACTCGACTACTTCAAAATTTAAATTGTATAAAATCAAAACAACAAATACTAAACGAGCGAACCGATCGATACAAGTCGATCGGGTTGCTTTCGTCTCTCAATATACAAAGAAAAAAGCAGCAGTAAACATGAACTGTTGTAAACTTGGTGTTGAGTTCTCAAGTCCTGCAGTAAAAATGAGGTAGGCTGTTACTGGCGGGAATATCGGGCGGGATGCGGTAGCGGAGGAACGGCAGCGGCGCTGGAAGAAGATGGCGGGGCGAGGGCGGAGGAACGGCAGGAGAAGAAGGGAATCCTGATGATGCTGCAGTGGAGAAGAAAGGGGCTGAAGTTGCTCCGCCGTAGGGGGTTGGGATATGCCAACCCCAGTTCGGTAAGGATTCAACTTCTATTCTCTTCTCCATTGCTCTTTCCTGATATAGATCAGCAACCTTTTTAGAGAAACACTCACTATCTTTTTGCAAGAATTGTTCTCATTTTTGTGAAGAATAAATTCTTTTTTTTTTGATAAGTCAAGGATTGAAATATTACACACAAGAAAAGGAAAAAGAAAAGAGTGAAGGAAAATTTTTATTTTTTTTAGTACAATCATGTATGAAGGGCGGTATTCGAACATTAGATATATAATATCTCGATCAGTTGAATTATATTCGTAACTAGTAGTACGATTGTAAAAAAATAATTATCTAAACTTGTTTTTGTTGTAAGAAATTGTTTTTCTAAACACACAGGACAAGTCTTAATTTAAAATTTTAGGACTCAAGTTTTATAAAACTTTGTTTTTAAAAAATAAACACATTATTATTATTTTACTTTTGTATAATCTACTTTTTGGAGGATTCTTGAGATACACTAGCCATGTTTTGAAACTAAAATAGATTTTAAAAAAATTGTAAATTATCTTTTTTTAAAATAATATGTACAAAATAGAAACAAAATCATTATTTTTGACATTAGAAAGAGAGTTAGAGTGAATTACATGGGATAAAAGTGGCTTCTAAATTTTCTTAAAATGATTTTAATTACAAATTTATTTGGTTGCGCTATATCTGAAAAAACAAAATTTGGCTGCATTCCGATATGTAGGGATCTCCCTACATACCCATTAAAATCTTGACAACTAAAAAAGAGGAAGGGAGAAAATGAGAAATTTTTTTTACATCTCCTAGTTGTCAACATTTTAATGGTGGTAGTATGCAACCAAATTTTTTCCATCTGAAAATGATTCTACATACTTAAGTAATTCAAAGTCAAACATTTTATGGTAAATCGACATCATATTTCCAAAAAAAAAAAAAAGATAATGTTTTAAAATCAATTTGAATTTTCGTAAAGTAATTTTTATTGTTTATTAGACGTTGGAAATTTTAGGAGAAAAAGCACTTTTAATGATGTTATGTTAAAAAGACAGAGCCTAATTACCTGGTAGGTAGGAAAGAAATTGGCAGTTCTGATAAAAGAAGGGTGTGCTCTCACAGCCACAGAAGCATGGTTTTGAAGCTGCATTAATTAATATGAAGAACAGCTTCAAATCAAACCAGCCATGGATCAAAAAACTCAAAATAAACATTACAAAATTAATCTTAATCAATCAGAAAAAAACAATAAACAATGTTAGAAAATGGCCTCACCATCACCCCAGATCTCTCAGAATAATCTGATTTTTTTAAGCCACAGAAATTTGGAGCACAGCCATTAAGGTTGTCCCTTTGCTCTTCAGATGGACAAGCTGGAGGGGCAATGCCCAAGTTCAAGTCAATATCACCCATACCTTTTTTATCACAAAAAAAAAAGAGATTAGTTTTTAGAGAATGAGAGAAGAAAGCTAGAGAAGCATATTTACTTTTAGGTTTTTATCTTATGAGTTTGTATATTTTTTGTCCCAAATTTTAAAAAGTATCTAATAGGTTATCCAAGTTTCAATTTTGTGTTTGGTAAGTCTTTGACTTTAAAATTTAAGGACCTACTGGACATGGAAATTGAAAATTTAAGACTCTATTAGACATAAAATTCAATTTATATCTAATAAATCAATTAATTCTTTAAAAATTTTACATACGTCAAGAATCTATTAGCAAGACACTAAATTGAAAATGCATATTCCACTGGATATTTTTAAAATTCAGGGATCTATTAGACATTTTTTAAAGTTAGATATTTTAGACTCAAATTAGAAAATTCTAAGACTAAACTTGTAATATAACTTGTTTTATTATTATTGATTATAAATGAACAGTAAATTTAGAATCCATCAAATAAAACATATGAAGGTGTACAGCAAAAGTACTGTTTGTATTTTTGTTTGTCTTTCAAGCTTTTTATAAGATTTTTTTTTTAAATGATAATAAAAAAATTGGTATGGAAAAATAATGAGCTAGTTGAGAGAGGAACCAGGGTTTTCAGATTCAAAAGCAATCTCCATCTCATATGAACTCTGATCAAAATTGGTAACAGCTTCCCTTCCATTGTATTTTATGGCAGCCTTATCATATGCTCTGAAATTACATCAAAAAGCAATGTCAAAAAAACACACAAACACATGTTATCTCATGACAAAAATATTTCATGGGAAATGAGAGACATTTATTGAGCTTAAATATAAATTGTCTTTTCTGACCTTGCAGCCTCTATCTCACTATCAAACAGCCCAAGATACACATACCTGCAAAAAACCCCCAAAAATCAACATTACATACAGCAATATTTACCCAATGTTATTGCACATAGTTATACTTTTTTAAAAATAATCATAGTTTCCCTAATGAATTCTTATTCTAAAAATAGAGTATTTATTAAAACTAGGTGTTTCTCGACAATACTTAACTGAATATGGTCGTTAATACAAGCTTAGCTATGCTTATGTTGGCACCTAGCTGCATACTATACACTTTCTACCTCTCTCTGAACTTATCAACATTTTAACGGTAGTATGCACGAAGATAACTATACACCAATTTGTAATCAAATATTGTTCTGTTTTTTCAGATTCAAATATCTGAACTCTTCCTTAGGATGTCTTGAGATTTATCAAAATTATTCTAATGAGTTAGTAAACATTAATGCCATTATATACTTAAAAGATGGCTTTTAAGCCACAGCTTTAAAAGAACATTTCCAAGACTTGTTTGTATTGAACTTTGTTTTTTTAAAAAAAGCATAAAGTTATCTTTCAAAAGAGCAACCAAACAAGCATTTCCCAAACTTTATCTTTTTCTTTTTCACAATGAAAAGTAACTCAGTGGTTCATCAAACACCAAACAAGAATTAAATTGCAGCAATGGCTGTAAAAACACACAGAAAATTGTGCTTACTTCTTCCCCAAAAACTGCCCCATTCGAGCCTCCCATCGCCCACACTTGTGCAGAGTAACTCCTCTGTATTTGGAGCTCCCTCTTGAAAACCCAGTGCTCTGCCTTCGAAGAATATGCACAAATTCCTCTTTACTAAAGTTACTCATCTGCAAATCCGCCATTGAAGCACCAAAACAGAGCTTCACAATCAAACTTCACAGCACACACAAACACAGAAACAAAGGCAGCACAAAATAATCTCAACCATCTTCTCACCTGTTTAATCTCTTTACTGTAGTCGCTGATGTTGAAATTTATATCAGCATGAACCCCTCGAAACTTAATTGCAGCTCGATCATAAGCCCTAAGATCAAAACCAGAAATATTTAGAGAGAGGAGTGGGGGTGTTTTTGAATGAATTTTGTTTGTTCTACCTGGCTGCAGAAAGAGCTGTGTCAAAACCTCCTACAAGAATCAGAAACCGAAGATTATGATCAAAATTTCAACACAAAAGGGGGTTTCTAATCGAAATTTGAAAGAAATTCAAGTTTTCTATTGTACCCAAATAGACTTGTTTCCCACTATCCCTGTTCACAGAAACAACCGATCGATCATAAGCCACAAACCCAGAAACGAGAAATTGAAAATCGATTTAAGAAACAGAGCGATTATCGATTGATTTTTTTACTGAATACAAACCAGATATGCGATTCCCATCTCCCTGTTCTTCGGTAATACGTAACCCCACGATACTGCGAGCTTCTCGATTTGGGACCTCGCCGGCCCTTCTTCACCAGATGAACGGACTGTTGAGCCACGATTCTGTTATTGGCTCTAACAAAATCAGAATCCAGCCATTTCCTCTGCGAACAGACGCCGGCGACGGGGGGAAACCGGGCCGCCCGGTCGCGTTGATCGTCGTTGTTGTTGAGAATGCTGAAAGAGAAAGTGAAACCGCAATCGGCGTTGGAAGAGGAGTCCTCGTCGCCGGTGGTGTTGGAATGATCGGCGTTGACGACGGAGGAAGAAATGGGACTCTCAACTCCGGCGCCGGAAAGCTTCAAGGGACTTAAATCGGCGGACCCGGAAGCGGAATCTCCGGAGAGAATACAGAGATTGAGGTCCAACATTGAATTCCAGTGAAACAAAGAAGAATCGAAGTGAATCGCCGGAGAAAAGAGAAAGGGAAGCGAAAACCCGAACGGTTTGTCACCGGAGAAAGCTTGTTTTATAAAAATGGAGAAGCATTATGAGTTTTGTGGGTCTCTGAATGGAAGAATTTGTTACCAATTTCCATGGAGAAGTTAGAGAGAGAGAGAGAGGGAGAGAGAGAGGAAGAAGAAGGAGAGGATATTGAGGTCAGTCCTTCGAATTGTCAGTGGTCATCTTGCTCGCCTTTCATGTCTGTTCTGCTCTGCTCTGCAAATCATTTTAATTCCTCACGTTTATTTAAATAACCAAAAAAAAAAAAATATATATATATATACATTTATTTATTTATTTATTTAGTTGCTCTTACTTCTATTTGGCCTCAAACTATTTTTTATTGATCGAGATTACATGTTAATAGTTTAATTACGAACCTATACAATTGAGTTATGTTCAACTCGACGGGTGAATTTAATTAGAAGAAAAATAATGGATAAGACTAGATATATCAGTGCTTCTTTCGGATTAATCTCTAATTTTTTAGAAATTTTAGTTTAATCTTTTTTCTTTCGATTTTTTTTTTTATTAATTTCTTATAATATATTTTTTTTTAAAAAAAAAGAATTTCTAAGAATTTTTTAATTATAGTGTACTAATATTTTTGTATGTTAATTTTTATAACAACTATTTTGTTAAGTCACTAAATACTAAGTCATATGCAATGTGTTAAAGTAAGTATGGTTTAATGGTAATAGACATGTAGCCTTAACCAACAAGTCAGATGTTTGAATCTCTCACTCCAAATGTTGTTAAACTTAACAATAATAATAAGTTATATGAAATGAGTAAATTGTAACTTTTAACTTGTATGGGTGAATATTTTATCTATTTTACCCCATTAAAATATAAAGTACATTTAAGTTATAATCCTATTAATAAAGTGTATCATGAGGTTGCATCATTATTTTTGTTAATTAATTTTAATCAAACACAAAAGGATGAAATTGAAACTTTTAAAATATCAAAAACTAAATTGAAAAAACATTTAAATATTATGTTCCAACAGAACCAACACATATATTTAGCCTAATTATAGATTCATAGTAGCTAAATATACAAAATGGCCCCAAATGTTTTCGATAATTCCCGATTCGGCCTTTTATCTATTAAAAATTTCAATTTTATCTTTAATGTATTAAGAATTCTAAATTTTGTGAAGAATTTGTTAAAATTTGTTAACAAAAAGTTGAAGTTGATGTGTGTAGACACTTACATCTAATTGAATCATATGCCATTTGTCTAAATATACAAACAATAATTTAATAGCATGTCGTTGTTTTGTGAAAAAAATTATTAGATTTTTACTAGAGTAATTAATTGGAAATTTTTAATACATTAATGATAAATTTGAATTTTAAAAAATTAAAGATCAAATTGAGTGTATTAAAAAAAAAAGTGAGAGTTCCCAAAAAAAATATAGAACATTTGATATATTAGTTAATGATAAAACTTTTATATATATTGGACTAAGGCAAAAGATAAAAAGTAAAATATATTCTAAAGTTGAATTCGAGCATAGTTCTATAAATGGGAAATAAATAACTAGTGGTCAAAGCAAGCATAATTCAACTTCAATTGACATATATCCTCGAGCAACAAGTCAGAGGTTTAAATCTCTCATTCTCAAATGTTGTTAAACCCGATAATAAAAATAATAAATAAATGTTAAATTATAAGTTTTAGCTCATGAACTTTCATATATGTGTCTATTTAACACAAAAAGTGAAAATTTAAAGACCTAACATATGTGTGCATGTATATATTTTGAAATGCCTGACGTATATTTTTTAAAAAGTTTAGAGATCTATGACACATAATTGAAAATTTGAAGACCTATTTAGATACCACTTACTTTTAGGCATAGTAATTTAACTATAAATAAATAAGTAATGACTATAGTAAAATTACTTTAAAAGTGACAATATACCTAAAATAATTTATTCTTTCAACTTGTGAGGAAATGACATGTGACAAATTTCTTCCCACACTATGTGCTTGCTTTTCATTTTTACTATAGACGTTGTCAAGTTATTTTTGGTTGTTATAGTTTTTTATTCGAAGTTTTGTAAAGTTTTATTCCTTTATTATATTTATTACTTTTTAAAATATTAGCCCTATGTCATTATTTGGTAAAGTCGACCGATTAGCTCAATAAATTGAAAATTTGACATCAAAATTGACTTTTTCTATCGATAAAACAAATTGATTACCCATAAATGAAACTAATTGAATCATCAAAATTGACTATAAAAACCCCAAAAACAAAACAGTACTGCTTGTTTTTAAATTGTCGAATAAAATTGAATTTCATTAATTTGAACGAACTTACTTCATTTTGTCCTAGGTTGAATTTTTTAGTTTTGACTTTAGCACAACATTTATGGCTCAATTTATATTTGGTATACGAATTTGTTCATCTTAGACAAGTAAGTTGTTAATGGATGGTTTATGATTTTTCGTTTTTGAAAATTAAGGTCATAAACATTACTTCTACCAATGAGTTCTTTTGTTTTGTCAAAAAAAAGTGACAAAACAAGCCTAGTTTTCAAGTTGAAAAAAATAATCTTATAAAAAAAAAAGTAGTTTAAAAAGAATGGAAACTTGACAAAGAATTCAAATATTTCCTTGAGAAAAATGAAAACTATTGTAAAGAAATTATGAAAAAATAGATATAATTAAAAAAAAACAAAAAACCAAATGATTATTCAACGATGTCTAAATTTATAGCAACTTTTGAAATTTATCTCTTATAGTACTCGCTAATTTTGAATTATAGGATAAGATGCCCTTTTGGTTGATAAATTTTGAACTTCATTTCTATTTAGCCTCGAGTTTTCAAAACTAAGGTTTTTGGTCTTTAATACTTTAATTTAGCTTTATTTGATCGTTGAAATTTCAAAGTGATATGTTTGGCCTCTATGTTTGAATTTGATTTTTAATTTGTCCCTGAAGTTTGAAATTAAATTATAAACTGTCTAAGTTGATTACCGGTTGATATAACATAATGATGATGTGATAGTTAAACTATTATAATTAGATTTTGGTGATATGATTTTTTTTATATACCTAGGGATCCATTGAAGCCAATTTCAAATTTTATAGAGCAATTAAAAACCAATTTCAAATCTCAAGAAAGGAATGTATTGATTTTGAAAATTCAAAAACCAAATAAAAGTAAATTCATATTTTCAAGGACTAAAAGTATATTTTATCCTAAAAAGTTAAGTGCTAAAAAAAAAAAAAAAAAAAGGGACAAAATTTCAAGCCAAACAAATTCTAACTTTTGGTTAAGTTCTAACTTTTCAATCTCAAACAAAACATCCAAATTTCTCAATGAACTAAACTAAATGTCCTAAATTGTTCCAAATCTTCAAATTGAAGTCATCAAATTGAATTGAAGCCAAAGCGAGCATAGCTCAGCAATAATTTACATTACCCTCAACCAAGAGATCAATCTTCGAATCCCTTCACCCTAGATGTTGTTGTACTAAAAAAAATCAGATTTCTCCAATTTTGAATCAATCTGATGTCAATTATAGCTCAGCAATAATTGACATTACCCTCAACCAAGAGATTAATCTTCGAATCCCTTCACCCTAGATGTTGTTGTACTAAAAAAAAATCAGATTTCTCCAATTTTGAATCAACCTCATGTCAATTAAAGAAAAAAAATTAATACACATTGCTCTTATTTTTATATAGTTTTTTTTTTTTTTTTTTTTTGAGGAATTATTTTTATATAGTTAATGCATAGAATTAGTCAAATGTCATATAGCATTTTAAAAAAGGTTAAAAAAAAAAGTCATTACTAAATGGCTGTGAAAGAATGATTTGACACTTGAATCATGGCCAAAACGTAAAATTACTTTACGAGAAATTATTGAAAAAGAAAAAAGAAATAAAAGATTTGCATTGATAACTTGAAATGGAATCATGTTTTAAAATATAATGTTTAAGGACAAAACAAAAAGAGGACAAAAATGATCCTTTGAAAACCACGAAAGAACATCGCAAGTTTAATGATTAGATTATTTTAACATGTCCCATTTCAAATATGTCCCTTTAAAAATATGTATTTCAGACTAAACTATGTATTTATTTATTCAATTTTTTGTTAAAAAAAAAAAAAAATCAATCCTTGAAAACATCTCAAAAAGACAACTACAGATGAAATCTTTCACTATACCCAATAAAATAATTGTTTAATTCTATTTTAGGTTAAGATTTTATTTTAGTTCCTAAACTTTTAAATATTTTGTGTCATTACATTTCCTAGTTATTACATTAAAAACTATTCTAGTTATTAATGTTAATCACGTAACAAAAGATCTTAGACCAATCTGAGATTCAATGTCCAATAATATACTGCATAAACTTTAAAACACTTGTCCATGTAGACATCTACTAATCAAATAAGTCAACATGAACATTACTCAACTGATATAAAGTTCGTACTAATCATCAAAAAGTCTGTGATTCGAAACCTCATCCCACATGTTGTAAAATATATATATATATATATATATACTTAAATCTAAAATTCTAAGAAGCAAATTTAAACCTAAAAAATCCCTTTATTTAGCCTTTTGTTTTGAACCTCCAAGTTGCAAACAATTATATTAATGGGTGAAGAGAACAATATGGTTGTGTCCCACTATACTTTTCCAATTTTCTCCATCATATACAACAAAATTATTAATTGTTGGTTCTAGGTTGATTTCTCATGCATTTAATTAAGAATTGTAAATAGTTGGATCCCATATTCTTTATGAGTGCATTATGATTCAATTAACCTTAGGACATAGATTTCATTGGTTTTTGTTGCTTTGTGGCTTTCTCTCTTTTATAAAATAATTTTCCATGTCATTGATTATAGCAAGAGATACATTGTATGTCCCTCTTTGTTTTGAAAGGATCTTTTTTCCATGAAAAATATTGCTTTAAGCAACTTTATTATAATTGATGAGTTTCTTGTTTTTAGTGTAACTTGTTGCAAAGTATTAGTTTGAGGTTGTACATTTTTATTCCTTTTTTGTGTTTTTTTTTTCATGTCCAATACTATTAAGTTAATGTGCAATGAAAAAGATTTTTGTTTACTCCTAATAATTATATCTATAATGGGAATAAAGTAGTTTAAAACGTTTGTAACTCTGACAATGGAGTAGTTTTCACGAAACTACAAATGATTATTATTGAACTTTGCTAGGTCTTATAATTAACTTAATCTAGACATATTATGTCGTTATCTAATAAATGTCTTTTGAATTATTGGAATATGTTCGAACTTGTTTCTATTTTCTACCCATACAAGAAGAAAAATGAAAAACAATAATACATCCTTTTACATACAATAACACAAACTAAGTAACAAAGCCACACTCAAACCTTGGATTTTCAATTTGGGATTTTCCAATTTGAAGAACAAAACAAAAACAAATTGGAAGCACAAGCCAAATGAATTTTAAACAAAAAAAATAAAAATAATAACCAAAAAAAATAAAAATCCAATTCTTGATTTGATTATAAAATATGACCCTTTTCACTCATGAATCTATTAGTGGACCATATATATTTGGAATTTAGCACTAATTTGTCCACACCCCACAAGCAATATAGGATTTCCATTTGAACTTTGATGATCATGCTTGACAAATTTAACCCAAATTTAAAGTTTTTTTTTTTTTTAGCTCAAACTTTTTATAAACAACAATTTGCATAGAATTGGGAGCACATTTTCAATGATAGATATATGATTATTGCCCCTAATAAGTCATACCTCCATTGGCAAGTTGCATTTGTCTCATTTGAAAGAGAGTAAATAAATGGCAATGGCAAGTTGAATAATCATCCCACTTGCTAGCTTAAAATAAAGCTCAATTTGATCCATTTTGTGTAAAGATTTTGCTTAGAGAAGGTTGAGAATAATTCCAAGCAATTTGAGAAATGTGACTTCCATTTGGTAACATTGGACACAAGGATACACATTTTCTTTTTCTTAATCTTATAACCTAAGATTCTACCTTTTAATATCATTTATCATTTATATGTTACTTGGTCTTTCATATTTATTGAAGGATTTAAATTTTGTATTAGTGTTTTCGACTTTCAAAATGTTGTGTTTTGATCTTTCAATTCTACATTAAATATCATTTTAGTTTTTGTGTCAAGGTGTTATATTTTTATAAGGATAAAAATTTTCAACCTGAGCATAGTTCAATGGAGGGAAGTTAAAATCTCCACTCCACGTATTGTATAAAAAAAATGGATTTGAAATTTTATTAAAATTATTTAATGAGAAAAAGTTAATAGTAAGGAAAAAAAAACATAACATTAGAATGATACTATGATTAGAGACTAAATTTTGAGACCAAAATAGTATTGAAATCTTATTTTAGGTACAAATTTACCTATGTGAGTGTGGATAATTTAATCCCAATAAAAATCATTTTATTGAAAAGATCCTAAATCTGAGGGTAAAAGGAAAAAAGTTAAAAGTAATTATAAACGTATACAATATATGTTTGTTTAGACTAAAAATCATAAACAGTTAAAAAGCTCTTTACAAATTGTTTCAAAAAAAAAAAAAAAAAAAAAAAAAAAAAGCTCTTTACAAATCTCCGAGAGATAAATGGTAGGTTTTTTTTTTTTTTTTTTTTTTTTGAAAAAGGTTATAAAATGGTTTTAGAATAAAAGTCATAAACATTTCCTTCTCTTAAAAGATAACAATTTAAATATATTGGTTAAATTATGAGTTTAGTCACTAATTTTTTTGGGTTGTGTCAATTTGTTTCCTAAAGTATTAAATAGATCATGGAACTTTCACTTTTGTATTCAATAGGTTCTAATTCAAACTTAAAAAATTATTGAATAAGTCCTTAAACTTTTACTTTTGTGCCTAATACATTCTTCAATTTTTTATTTTGTAACTAATAAGTCATTGACTTATTCAATGTTTTTTTTTTTTAATTTACAGGCTTACCATACACAAAATTGGAAGTTGAGAGTTCCAATAGGCAAAAAATTCAATTTTATACCTAATAGATTGGTTTTAGAATTCAAGGACCAAATTGTCTCAACCCTCCAAAAGTTCATGGAATAAACGTGTAATTTAATCAAATATATCTGAACAATAGTATTATCCGACGATATATCATTGTAGATTTGGAAAATGAAGCTAGATGTTTACTAGATCCTAAAAATTATAATCAAATAAGAAAATACCTATTTTTCAATTAGATTTCATTAAAACTTGGTAGAATAATAGAACCAATTGTTCATTAAATAATTATAAAAACTCTAACTTAGATTATTTGATGTAACTTTAATAGTTCATGGCTAACTATCTCAATATATTGATAATATTTACTTGTTTGAACATTATAATTACCTCTCTTTCATGAGTTGTGAGTTCAAATTTTCTCTCTATTTTTGTCATAATATTGTAAAATTATTATTTATTTGATTAAAAAAATATTAGCAAAAAAAGAATACAAACTTGTCCTAAGGAATATTTATTTAACCACTGTAGTTTGTAAAAAAGAATACAAACTTGTCCAATGGAGTATTTATTTAACCATTGTAGTTTTAGAAATTTTCTTGAGCTCCTACTCATTGGTATAGTTGTAATATAATTAAGTTATATGATTCCATTTTTCGAAACTCTTTATAACATTCCAGAAAGAACCTACATTACTACACCATAGTGATAGATTCATAGTCTCACAACAGAATTTCTAAAAGACAATAAAGTTTCTTTTAATTAAATATTTCAAACAAAAAGTCGGAAAAAAAAATCTAAATAATAAACTTTCTCAAAGCTTCTGATCTTATATGACTATGACGAGTCATCTCTTGAAGACATTATTGTCCCTTCCTTAACTTTAAAAGTTCTTGATTCAAAAGAGTGACTCCCAACCTTACTCTAAAAATAAGTTCTCTCTCTCAAAAAGACATGAAGATAGATGATTTGAAATTAATGATAGGTTTGGCTGAACATGACTTGATAAAGTTTAACCAATAGCCCTTTATTTCTTCAATAGAAGGTACCATGAACAATAATAATAATAAATAATTATTTTGAAAAAAAAACAGCCACAGGCTAGTAAGAGTGAATCAATTGGTTGTCAATTATACCCCATAGGGATATCCTAAGAAATGACCAAAAATTACAGGGTATTTCTGAAAAATGGTCAAACTGTATTTTTTAATGAAAAATTGCCAAACCGATTTTCTAACCTATTTTTGTGGGATTGGAACTTCCATTTTTACCCTTGAGTCATTCTCCACGTTTCTCCCCTATATTTGTGCAGCCTTATCTGATGATATTTAAAAAAAAAAAAAATGAAAATCTGTAACCTCCAATTCCATGAATCAAGGAATGATAGTTACAGAATCAATCCTTTTGTCTTCCCAAAATATACATTTTTTGGCTTTGGTTTTTCAGAATTTACAACACCAATTCTCTCTCTTCATTTTCTTATTAAAATGGTGGGTACTAGCTTCGGTCAAATTGTCCTATTTGTGAAAAAATGGTTTATATCTATATAAACCAAAAAGTTAGAAGAGAATCGAAGCATGCATACCCTTGAATGTCGACACAACCTCTTCAAACTCCTGAATGTTCTCTCGAATGTCTGCGTAAATACAGTGTAAATCTGTCGAGTGTCTGTGTAAATACAGTGTAAATCTGTCAAGGGGTTTGAGAATCGGGTTGAGGGTTTTGGTTTCGTCCGGGGTTTGCTAGAAGGAACGAGGAATGTTGGAGAAGAATCAGTTTTGGTCTTTCCTGAAGGAACGAAGAATCGAGAAGCTGAAAGGGTTTCCTTCGAAGGGTTTCCTTCGAAGAACGCAGTACGGGTTTTTTTTTTTTTTTTTTTTTTTTGAAATGGGGGGTTTCAAAGAGAGAATATGAAGAGTTTTTGGTCAATTGATTTTATTTTCTCATTTACAGATATTAATGGGATTGGTGAGCCTTTTTATTTTCTCTTTTTGAAATTGGATCCTTTTGAAATTGTATGTTTTAGGTGCAACACTTAATGATGTCTACCAAATGTTATCACTGGCATTTTATTCTTGAGCTGATGTTTTAGATGCATGAAGTTGTTCTTCATTTTTTATTTAATCCTAGTTGCAACAGGTAAGTTATTAGTTGTTCTTGATTTTTGATTGAATCCAATATATTGTGGTTAAATTTTGAGTTCTCCTGTTTTTTCTCTCTTATTTGAACTTAGATTTCTTGTTTTAAATTTAAGTTACCAGATTTATTTGTTTAATTTGAAATTATGTTATTGATTTGGTTGTTGAATCGTAAGAATCCTAGATTTTCTCCCTGATTTACAGTGTATTTTTGGTTTAATTTGAAATTCTGTTATTGATTTGGTTGTTGAATTAATCCGTAAAAATCCTAGATTTTCTCTCTAGTTTACAATTTAAATTTCTTTGTTTTAAATTTAAGTTCTCAGATTTATTTGTTTAATTTGAAATTATTTGGTTGTTAAGTTAATCCCTAAAAATTCTAGATTTTCTCCCTGGTTTTATACTGTATTTTCGGTTTAATTTATTTATGAATGTTGGGTATTTTCGTCCACTTTGTTGCCAAAAGAATTTACTAAAATTAGCTTTTGGTCATTTCTCAGAATGAAAACACGAATGGCCATTTTTCAAAACAGCTATTTTAAAATGGCCATTTGTCTTGTTACCCCATTATAATATCAAAAGAGAATTGGGCCCAAAATACAATATCCCCAATATTACCAAAAGCTTTCCCTCCAAATTTTCCTGCCCACTACTCTCTATCTACTTTTCTTTCTATCTTCAAAAAGCCAAAAAAAAAAAAAAAAAAAAAAAAAAATTGTTAGGCCAACCCCTTAAAAAAGAGGGGAAATATTTGCTCCCTAGAATGGCTACCATCCATCATAAAAAATTTAATTTTGTTTCAATCAACTTGACTCTTCCTACCACACAACTTGCTTATTTAGTAAATGGTAAAAGAGCAACTTGCTTATTTAGTAAATGGTAAAGTTGTAAGAGAATAAAAGCAACTAAAAGGGTGTTCAAGAAATGAGCTAAGATAAGGGGCTACTTCCTTTATGGATTGAAGTGTAATAGTTGTCCGATTCATCATTAGGTTATGGTCATTCTAAATATACTCGACCCATTAGTTCATCTAACTCCAAGATGAGAGAGATATTCAATTCAAAATAAACATAGGTTACTAAATTTTTCCATCTTGGGATATTGAAAACCTTCAATTAAACACATCACCAATAGTCAACATGAGCATAGCTAACTGGTACGATTTGATTATTTCAAAAAAGAATTATTTCCTTGGGTTAGTTTTATAATGAATCGAGATTTTCGATCCAGTTTGCGATTTGACTTAAAAGATACATATAGGGAAATCCTTGTAAATAAGTATAACTTTTTGGAACAACCAGATAAATGACCAAAAAAAATAGTTGATTTGAAAAATGGTCAATCGTATTTCCAATTTGATAAATAGCCAAATCCTATTTTTAATAAACTATTTTGGCATGAAATTGGACGAAAATACCCTTTAACAAATCTTAAATCTGAAAATAAAATAAAACAAATACACTATAAATAAGGGAGAAAATCTAGCTTTCTTACCTATTGATTCATCTAGCAAATCAAAACTAACAGAAATTCAAATGAAACCTAAATTTAAAACAAGAGATTTGAATTAAAAAAAGAGAAAAAAAAATAGGTGGACTTAAATTTAAACCGTGTATATCAAAAGAAAAAATGAAAGAGCTTACCAAATAAAAAAAAAATTCCAGATTCAAATAAGAATTAAAGTATAATCAGAATTAAAGTATAATCAGAAAAAAATCTAGAATGAAAAAATTGATACACAATTTCAAACAATCAAATCTAGCTTCCTTACCCATTGATTCACCTAGCAAATCAAAACTAACCGAAATTCAAAAAGGAATATAAATTTGACAACCTAAATTTAAAACAAGAGATTTGAATTAAAAAAAGAGAGAAAAAATAGGATGACTTAAATTTAAACGGTGTATATCAAAAGAAAAAATGAAAGAGTTTACCAAATTAAAGTATAATCAGGAAAAAAAAAAATCTAGATTCACCTAAAATATGGGATGAACACCTAAAATATCAGAATTAAAGTATAATCAGAAAAAAAAATGAAAAAATTGATACACAATTTCAAACAAACCTCTGGATTGATAGCTTCTTGGAAAAAACCATAATTACTCTTTTGGGAACACACTCACGTTCCAAAAAAAAACTCTTTCCCCTTCCTCATTTCAAACCCTTCCAACTTACCGTTCGCGTGAGAACCTCTTCCCCTTCCTCCATCATTCGAACTCTGAGACAAACCCTTCCATCGTTCTACCATCAGTCTCTTCTACATTCATCAATTCTTCCATACTTCTTCACAGACGCCTTCAAGCTTCGTCTCATAACCAAGATTCTCGACAAGATTACACTGTATCTACATGGACAGTCGAAGAACATTCAGAGAAGCTCGAGTGAGTTTTGTCGACATCCAAGATGCTTCAATTTCTGCTAATTTTTTCTGTTTATATAGATATGGAACATTTTTTACTTACCACTAGAACCCACCCTTGAATAATAAAATGAAGATGGAGAGAGAGATGATCGTGTAACTAAAAATTCATGGAATGAGATGTTATAGATTATTTAAAAAAAAAATAAATATAAAAGATACGGCTGCACAAATATAGGATAGAGTTGAAGGACAAAAAAGTAAGTTTATATAGCACGAAAATAGGCTAAGAAAACTGGTTTTGCCATTTTTCGAAATTGCGTTGTAATTTCTGGTCATTTCGGAGGATTTCATCGCAGAAAAGAGCGCAATTACTTACCCTATTATCCAAAATCTAAGGGCCGAAAAAAAAACTCACGTTTATCTTCCATCTTGTCACCACTACTTGCCTGTTGTTCTTTTGCTGCCAGTTGTCCCTTGTTCTTTCATCGCTGCTTCATTCATCCTTCCTCTTTTCGCCTCTGCATTCCCTCGTATCTTCCTCTTTTCGCCTCTGCATTCCCTCGTATCCTTGGTTTTAATTTCACATTTCAATTTATTTCACATTTCAATTTCAACACCAACGTGAGTATAGATCAACTAACATCAACCTTGTACTAATGACTAAGAGGTTTGTCTCCCACCTTCTAGTCATTGATTTCTGCCAAACCCGAACTCAACAAATTGTGCCACACTCCTAATGAGTATAGTTTTGCAATGAAGGCATTTACTCTAAATAAGATGCGCCAGAAATAGCTAGTGATTTCTTAATCTTGATTGAGTATATTCTTAATTTACCTCTGTTATATTTATACTAGTTACAAGTTTACAACAAATCATTGACCATTATTTTCATTAGTTAATATATTTATTATCTTAACCTTAAATTAGTAATTAAAAGAGATATATCCATCATTCTTTAAAAACACTTTAATCGATCACTTGCCATAAATCTTTCTACATAGACGATTACTTTTTTCCATCTACCAAGAGATGGAAGCTATCATTTCAACCCCAAAATTAAGTCCCAATTTAATGGATGACTAGACAGGGTGCTATCAGCTATGTACCTTGTGATTATATTTCATCAAATATACAATAGTTGTATAATATTCATATGATCTAATTATGACGTTTCTACATTTCTACAAATTCATAGAATAAATCATTAAAATAAGAATCACAATATGACGAACTAACGAAATTAACTTGGAAGTCAAACAATTAAAACATTATAAGAATTGTAAAATTAGTTAATGACCTGTTAAAAGCAAATTATAACAAAATTAGAAGAAATAAAATATTTAATAGGGATCATAATCACTCAAATTAGAAGATTATTTACCCCACAAGCTTGAAATCAAGGGTGGAGAATATATTCCCAACTTCTTCTATTTACAAAATTGCAGAAAACTTGAATCCCAACTAGATTCAATCAATTCCATCATCATTTCTATTTCCGATATAAACTACTGGTTTCCATACGGCTAAAAATGTCCCTCCCAAAAAAATATAGCAAGCACAAATCAAGGCTATTCGGATAAACGATATGGCATTGAATAACAGGGCATCAAGGAAAATGACCGGAAAAAAAAACAGAGGAATTGCAAATCACAGTGAATATAACACCACCATGAAGAAAAGATGAACAGCTACACTCCTGAGTAAATTCAGTTTTGATATTAAGTACTAAACAAAGAGAAGGAAACTAGATAAAAACGGGAGAGCAAAAGGCAAAAGTAAATTATCTATGTTATTTCACTCATTGTTCTCCCAAATTACTTCCCTTCATAAAGGCAAAAACAATCAAAGCAAGAAAAAGAACTCCTTAACAAAGTAATGAGGTCTATGAGATTTTGAATAAAGAAAAACGAAATTACTGAGAGACACCGAGCCATTTCGAGAAGTTCTCGAACTCGGTGTAATCACTGTCTGAGATCATTGTCTGATACCAGGCCTTGCCTGCAGCTCTGATTGCAGTAGCTTCCTCCTGTGAAGTTCATGTACAAGAGGAGAAAAGAAGGTTAACACCAAGCTTAGGATCAGTACTGAGGTTACTTTGATTCCACAAAATGAAGATCATATGAACATATGGTTGTGCCACCAAATCAAACAAAAGAATTCTACTAACAAAAGGAGCATTACAGAGAAGTATAGAAAAAAAATAGTAGGATAGAATGGACTTCCTTCAAGAAGATAAAACAAAGAAGCCTCAAATAACCTAGTCGTCAACCAGAACCACGATAGATTACTGGAACTAACAAAGATGGAAATGGAAAGCACACAGAACAAAGAGTACTTAAGAATTCAACCAATCTAACCAATTATGAAGTATAAATTTACTGTATGTCACAACTGCAGCTTTAATCAACATTTTCATTACTTGCACTGATGAATAGCCAGATTGAAAATTTTGTAACCGCAAGTAATATGAACGTATCAAGAATTTGATGTTGTTAAATCCATTACAATTTTTAAAAATTGAAAATAGTGAGAGTCAATATTAAACCTGAACATGGATGCATATGGAAGTTAAACGATATCAGGACATGATTAAACATATAGCAAACACTTTCCTAGAAGCATATCATCAGCAGACCCCATGACTGAGCAACATATAAACATTCAACAAGAATGTAAGTGAGTACCCAATCAAAATAAACCATCAACTTAAATTAATCATGCCATAAATCAAAGAATGAAACCAACCCCAGAGCAACAAATAATTATAAGTATTTGAAGGCAGACAATATCTCCAGTCCAGTATGATACGAACATATGCACAACTTGATTTCCAGAAGAATGTAAAGAACAATCGATGACCAACAGGCTAAAGGTCTCACTAAGAATGAGAAGAAAGATGTACCTTTGTGGTCAAATTCCTCTTCTTGTCGAGTTTCTCCTTCTTAGCCTTGACACGTTGCTCCTCCGCCAACAGAGCCATTCTTCTAGCAGTCTTGGCATACGGGTTAAGCTTGAGCATGGCGTTCAAGTTCTTCAATGGGTTCTTCTTCAATGGAGCTCTCTTGACATCCTTCTTAATCGGCTTCACAACAGATTGGACTTCATCAGAGTTAATGATCCTTGACAAATCTGCATTCACCATCTTAGACCTTGGCAGGACATAACCCTTTTTCTTCTCTGAAGACTTCTCAAAAGATCCATAGATAGAATCGAGCTTCTCAAAAGCAGACTTGGTCCAGATCACAAACCTTCCAAGGTGACCACCGGGAGCGAGCTTCAACAAATTAAGCCTCTCAACGTTCGCAATCTCAACTCCCGGAATGTTACGGAAGGCCTTAACAAGCTTAGCACCCTCAGTTCCATAAACAATCAACGGACCCTTGCGAGAAATATAACGGCGATTCCTCATCTTACCCTTACCAGGACGGATCGAATGGCTATCCTTGGCCTTCTCAGCATCGGGGAATGCACCAACCTGTTTGAGAACCTTGATTGCAGCAGAGGTCTTCTCAACGCCTTCGGCCGAGTCGCTCACAACAAGAGGCAATTCAGGGACAGACTCGATTCGATGGCCGCGAGCAAGAACCAACGATGGAACAGCCGAGGCTGCAATAGCCGAAACAACAGCATGCCTCTTCTGATTCACATTGATCTTGCGGTGCCAACGGCGCCAGATCTTAGTCGGAGCGAACATTCGACCTCCACGACACATGTTCCCGAAAGCACCCTGACCAGCACGGTGAGTACCGCCGCCGGGCACACGGGGAATACGGGACACAGCACGTCCGGTACCCCAGGACTCGGCGGAGGTTTGGTGACCGGCGCGCTTGCTGACGGCGTAAGGCTGGCGGCTGTTCTTCGAGATGTTGGAATGAACAAAGCTGACAATGTCCGGTCGAATTGAAGCCTTCATCACGTCCGGCAGCGGGACGGTGGGCGCCGCATCGGTGGCCATGTCCCCTTCAAGGGACTGAACGGAAACAAGGGGGCGGGCGGCGGCGGCGGCCATTGGAGAGTGATCGTGTGTGAAGTGAAGAAGAGAAGAGGGAAACGAAGAGAAGAATTAGGGTTTTGAGGATGTGTGTTATATATATATATGTATGTAGAAGGGTTTGCTGTTTCTTTTTTTTTTTTTTTTTTTTTTTTGAAATAAGGGTTTGCTGTTTGATGTCGGAAAAATGGATCATTATTAATTTTCTTTTTTAATTACAGAAAATGGTTCATTATTCGAAATAAATAATCCTTCCTTTGAAGAAGAAAAGAAAAATAGTCGAAATACCCTATAAAAATACATTATTGACCCCAACTTTTTTTTTTTTTGAAAAGTATTGACCCCAACTTTTTTAATTATCATCTTTTTCTGAGAAATTGAAATAACAATTCTTATTATGATCTTGATTCTGGTTGTTTCGATATTTTTTCTTTAATATTTGGTATTTTCAAATAGAAATAAATAATTTTGTCTATGATTTATTGGAACAAAAACTAAAAGACTCTTGGAATGAAATAAAATACAAGAGATACTTTATTTTTTTTTTTTTATAAATCTATATTTTTAACGATCTTTAATATATTGGTTTTTTTTAGGAGTTAATATATTGGTATTATATATTAGGATGGGAGACATTTTTTTTTTTTTTTTGAGCCTTTACTTTAACTAATTTATCTAAATGGACCTTTTTTTCAAGCCTTTATTTTCTTTTTTATTTTAAATCCAATGTGTCAGCAACTATTCTTTTTCAATTTGAAGATTAAGTGGACTAAAGCATCGCTGATGGTTCGAGTTTTATTTGTACCGAAGGTTCTAATCCCTCTCTTTCAATTTATGTCAATTACTTGATTTTTTTTACATAATTGAGGAAAGATGTGTAATAGATAAAAATTTTAAAGACTATTTCAAGATCAAGCAAGGAAAATAATCCGAAAATTAACCCTCGTGTTGGAATCAACAAAGTATAAGAAATGGTTTTCAAATCAGTTGATTTGATATATTTCAAACAATTTAAAATTTTAACCCTTATTTCTGTAATGGCCTTTTTTTATTATTTGTATATTTGCTAGAAAGAAAATGGAAAAAAAAAATAGAGTTCAACATTTGATCTCTTGATGTAGAGTATATATCAATTACTATTGAGCTATGATAGTAATGTAATCTTAGAAAAAAAAAATGCCAACATGAACATAACTCAATTGACATAAAACTTATATTAACTTCCAAGAGATTTGTGGTTCAGACCTACCACCCAATATGTTGTCAAAAAAAATAATTGTAGGAAAAAACTTTTTTTTTTTTTTTGAGAGGAGGAAAAACCATTATTGTCATCAAATGTCAATAATTTTCGTATTTAACCTATCTTCTAAAGATAAACAAATTGATTACAAAACAAAACCACGGATAAGAAAAAACAATGAAATAGAATTCAAATAACATAACTCAACTAGTCAAGAAGTACTTTCCATCGAAAAAGGATTACAAAAATTTATAAATTTGGCAACAGTCAAATTCAAGTATGACCATCATTTTATTTTCTTTTTAAATCTGCCATTGTCCGAATCAGCTTACCCACGCCTCAACTAATCTCGAAACAACCGTCTTACCCTACTACATCTGGTTGCCAAGAAAAATCCGCTGGCCATCATGGATTGTCAAATATGACCCTAATTAATAACTTTCACAACAAATATTGTACTCACAGCATCTTAACTTTTGATCAAAGTGTGATTCTCAACATATATATATATATATATATATATATATATATATATATATATATATATATATATATTATAAAAAAAATGTGATTATCAAATTTTTCATATGGACAGAAGGAATTGTGCTCTAAAACTTGTAGCTTAATTTGCATATGAACCGAAGGAAAAAATAACATTTGTAATTAGACTGTAATAATACATGGGATTAAATTCAAAGTAATTAGAACATGATAAAAAGTTTCAAACACTTGCAACACAAATCTAAACTTTTCACAAACATCAACATAACTCAACTAGTATAAAGCTTGTATTAATGACCCCAAGCAGTCGATAGTTCAAATCTTCCAAAAAAAAAAAAACATTTCAACCTTACAAGTTACAAAACAAAAACCAAAGAAAATTGTATACCAAAAGAATTGCAGGCTGCAATAGCGGAAGGTTAGAAATAATGTTCATGCCTCCACAAGTCCACATACATGTACTTTATAGTTTATATGAGTCTAAGACCATAACATGTTCTTCAACCATCTTGAAACCAATAAACTCTTACGTTTATTTCATGGACCGCATAAAAGATTAAAATCCATACCTTCCAGCTGCTTCAAAACTTTTCGAATTTGAAGACTCTTCTAAAACAGCCAAGGATGTCATAGAAAATACTACGCACTATAGCTTTTTCAGAAATTCCTAAATCTTCATCTTCTACACCACTGTTCTTCATCATAGGAGAAAAAGCTTCGACAACAGCAATCTTCATTTCAGAGCATTTTCTTTCAAAGTACAAAGTCATATTAAACAGAATCTCATAAAAACTTGTACTACACAGATTTTACTAGGAATGCCACCAACATAAAATAATCTAATCAATTTCCTTCAAATCATAATCCTCAGTCAATAATTGATTCAACGGCGACATGGTATTACAGTTAGGACACTCTTTACTCAGGTTTAAAATATCCTAAGAAAGTTTGAGTAAGCTCACATTCAAAACAAGGTAAACGTGTGTAAAAGAACTCAAGTCAGGAAAGTTATAGCTTTTCAATTAAAAAGTTGAAAAGGTTTGTGTGTTTCAAGTTGACCCTGTGAATGCAAAACAAATCATCAGTATCATGTAAGCTTGAAAGTACGAAATTTAACCTTTCCTCAGGCAGATCGCATAGCCTCATTCATATTAGTGATCAGTGAACTATTACACACTCTTTAAGGGTTGCTGCTATTAGTAAAATCTTTTGATTGTCTCTACACCCATGCATCTTTTGTCACCAGGCAGTCATTTAGGTGCCATAGTTGGCGATCCAGGCTGTTTCCCTCAATCATCATCATCAGAGCTTCCTTCTTCACTAGTGTAATCACTGCTATCATCATCTTGATCAAGAATATCCAACTGAACATGCCTAACTTGAATTGGCTCAGGAGGTTTGTGTAATCCTGGAAGAGCATTAGGCCTCAATTGTGGCTCATCAACTCTAGCAACAGGAAGAGAGTCCAATGGGGGTAATGGCACAGGGTCCCCAGGCTTCCATCCAGGAGGGGGCATTGGTAAATCTCTAGGTAATTCCACAGGCATTCCAGGCTTCCAACCAGATGGGACAGTAATATTTGGAGGAAGCAGGCCCTGAATAGCAGCCAGATTAGCAAGAGGATTAGCATCTGTTGGCACTGGAGCTGGAGGCTCAATCATTGGCTCAATAGTTTTCTCAGTGGTTTCAACTGCTTTAGGCAAGCCAACATCAAGATCTGCAAAATTATACAACTGGGATGCACGCAATTGCTCTTCTTGTGGGGCAGGGGGAAGTGCCCCGCGTAACGGAGCTTGTCCAGCCCCAAATTCAGGCGGTGCGAAAGTAGTATAGCTTATTCTATGAGCATACGACAATATATCAGATAATTTCAACTGGGATGCAACAGTAGTAGAACACAAAGACTCATTTTCAACATCATCCTTCGTTTTAACACGTCGAGGACGCTGATAATCCGCATAATCATCAAACAAAACATCAAGAACCTGCTCAGCATCCTTGAGCTTATTAGCAAAAGCACGAAGAGCAGCATCTTTAGCCCGTATTTCAAAAGCAATCTTCTGCTTAGAGTCTTGAAGATCGAGAATCTCCTGAAGCTCAGCAACAGCTTCAAACAACTGGGTCTGCAGAACATTAAACAGGGACAGAATTTCTTTCGAAGTAGACGGAGTAGAATCAAGAGGCGTAGAGGGAGACGACTGAGATTGAGAAGTAAGAAAAGTGGGAAGAGAACCCCGAAATGCAGTGAGCCAAAGGGATCGATTTGGGGAAACTTCAAAGAGCTTAGAGGATAAAGAAGCCATTTGAAGGAGAAGAGCTTGAGCTCTAGGAAGAGGAGGAAGGAGAGGGAGAAGGGTGGAAGAGGGAGTTGGAGAAGAGAGATTGGATTGATTTTGGTGATGGGATTGTTGAGAAGGGGGCAATTTTGGAGGGGTAGGGTTTTGAATAGAGGGAGAATTCGGATTCGTCAAGCCCAATCGAGCTGGGGACTGAACAATTTGATGCTGAATCATATTGTTGTGTGCTTCAATGGATCATATTAGGGTTTAATTCATGCAGAAAAACACAGAAGAAGAACAATCTGAAACTTGAAAGAAAAGTATAGGAATTGAGAGAACCTGAAATCGAGAGAAGGAGAAGATCGGCGATTCGGCGCCACTGAGCCGGCGGTTCGATTCGATTTTGCGAACTGATAATCTCTCTTTTTTTAATAATCTTTTTTTTTTTAATAAAGTAGGCTGGGCTGGGCTGGGCTGAACAGTAATGGGATTAGATTGGGCTGGGATACTAGGAACTGGGCCTGGGGTATATGAGAAATTTTCCCTGGAGGTCCTTTTTGCCCTTTCATTATCAAAATTACCCATTGCATATAAAGGATTTCCATATTAACCCTTTCTTTTAACAAATATTAAATCAAACAAATTGTTATTTCATGTCTTTCATATTATTAACCAAGTCTATTAACATTTTAAAATTCAAAATTTTCATACATTATTGAAATATTAAAATAAAACATGAAAATAATCAGTTTTCAAATAAATAAATATCATTGGGTAGTATTGAAAATCACATTAAATAAATGGGTATATGGAAAAATTTATGGATTTGTTTTTTTTTTTTTTTTTGTTCCTTTTAGAATGTGTACACGTAGTTTTGTAACACACTGGTCCCTTTTTTATTTATTATTATTATTATTTCTCTTTGAAAGATATTATTATTATTATTATTATTATTATTATTATTATATTTGGAGCGGGTGGACATTCGATTTTTTCATTTTTCAAACTAAGGAGCTTGTTTACCAAACATAGTTTGACATTGACTTAACTTATTTAAAAAAAAAAAAAAAAAAAAATTGACTTAACTTATCTTTATTTTCTATCTCTTTTGTTACTAACATGACTTTTGTCACCAAAGTGATTAGCTTAGTGGTAATTGACATATACCCTCGACCAAAAGGTTAAAGGTTCGAATCTCTAAAAAAAATGTTGTAAAACTCAAAAAAAAAAAAAAAAAAAAAAACCCTAAACTTGACAAGATGTACCATGATTTTCTTGGTAGGTTTTTTAGAGAAAATATCAAAATTAATCCTTAAACTTGACAAGATGTACCATTTGTTACCCTAAAATTTCAATTTCATTAAATTGCACCTTAAACATTGATAAACCTCAAACTTGAATAAGTGTGGTAACTTGTACCTCTAATAGACTTTCATTTGAAACATGATTAATTAGAATATCATCACATAAAACTTACACCAATTGAAAATTAGATGAAGATTAAGAGAAGATTGAAATTTTATTGAAACTTCAAAATTTGGAAGATTTATTCCAGGGTCAATTGTATACATTAATCAGGCTCAACATTATTCAAAGCTTGATTCTGGTTGAAATTAGTAAGTTTAGTGACATTTTTACCTGACTCTATTAAGATTGGGGAAAGTTTAGCAAAAGTTAAAACATAAGATAAAAATTAGGGGAATTGCAATGGGTAGCAAAAAATATTAGGATATTTGCAAATTTAACTATGATTTATTAGGTTTGCAAATATAGCAAAATTTTAAAAATCTGATTTCCGTTTTTTTTATTATTCCAATTTTACCCTTGTTGGTATATCAATAGGTATATTAGTAGTATATCTGATATATATTTTATATTTACTGATATACGAAATATAAAGTATATCAAATTTGATATACTCGAATGAATACAATGATATACCTAATATACTAATGATATATCTAATATATACTTGATTTGATAAACATAATATTTGATATACCAATGATATACTTGATATGTTACTTTCTTTACTTATATTTGTTATATTTTCTTTTCTCTTTATTGAATTATGTTGTATTATTTACATATTTTAAATGAAATGTTTGTCTTTTATAAAATAAATGTTTGTCTTCTATACCTGTTATGAAGATTGATACACCGTTGATATACCTCATTTTTTTTACTAGTCAAATCATTAATAAATATACATGATTATGAGTAGCTAAATACATCAATGATAGACTTGTTATTAAAAAAAAATCATTGATATATACACATTCAACCGAGAGGTTAGATGTTTAAATCCTCTACCACACATATTGTCCCAAAATAAAGCTAATATATCTAATTCTTTATTGATGAAGTATATCAAAGATATCTAAACTAATGAAAGCTCATGTGTAAAGTATATTATATTTACGAAATATACATATGATATACTATATATTTAGTATAACAATTGATTGATATACCAAATATCTAATACATTATATTCACGAAATATATATCTGATATACTATATATTTAGTATATCAGTTGATTGATATACCAAATATCTAGTATATTTTTAGAGTATATCAGTTGATTGATATACCAAATAGCTAGTATATTTTTAGGGTTTAATATACTAGATATTTGGTATATCAGTGGACGACAAGCTGAGGTTATTTTAGTCTTTTTGCGTTATTGTTTGGGTCGGGCCAAACGTTTTTTGCCATATCTGTAAACCCAATAAATCAAAGGCACGCCTGCAATTATTGATTTTTTTTTTTTTTGCTATTGATGCAAATGCCCCTAAAAATTACAAGCCGATAAGAGCATAGCTAACTGGCACAAAGTTGAATTGATTCACAGAGTTAGGTGGCATTTCTTTTTTCAATAATCTCTTTATCTATTCACTCTCTTCCCTCTTCCCTTTTGGGAAATTGTCAAATTTACCCCAAATGAGTTTTGGGTTTTCAAAATTGACCCACCCCCTAAAAATTTGTTTTTTTTAACCTGCTGATGTCACTTCACTATGTACAATTACAAACACACCCTTGAAGCTAAAAGGTAAAAAAAAAAAAAAAAAAAAAAAAAAAAAAAAAAAAAACGTCGCCTTTTACTCTCTGTTTCGTTTCTTCTCTCTTGTAATCTCCAACTATGCGTGGATTGGGTAGCATTTTTCGGTTGGTAAATTTTGTTCCAACTGTTTATGTGTTGTTTTCGAAGACGAGATGGGGTTTTGGAGTTTAAGTTTAAGGGAGGGGAAGGAGTTTTGAGGAAGGGAGGTATTTTTGGGTGAAGAGTGGTTTCCTATGGCGTTTGATTGAAAAAAATAGGAAAAAAACTCTCTAGTTGTCGGCGTCGGAGAAGAAAATTATTCTTAACTCTCTAGTTGCCGGCGTCGGAGAAGACAATTATTCTTGGTTGATTTTCGGATCGTGACCGGGAAATTTGTGGTTTTCTCGTAAAAGAAGAAGGAAAAAAGGATGGAAAATTTCTTGGTCAGGATCACAGTCGGGATTCATAATTTCCCGGCCGGGATTCATATATTTTCCAGATTTTAAAAAAAAATATATTGTTTAGTTGAGATTTTTGTGGGTCAAATTGAGTGGTTACTGGTTATGTTAGGTCTACTTTGCACTTTGTTTCCTTCAATTTCTTATTTAAATCATTATATTCATTTTTTTCCCTGGTTGGATAATAGTACGACTAAGATTTTTGTGGGTTTGTTTTGATGTTTGAAATTAGATAGTTGAGTTAGTTTGTTGATATATATATTTTTTTTAATATGGTTGGTTGAGAAATTTAAAATTAAAGAAGGGTAATGATGGCTTTTCACCTTGTGGGTCCCATAAAAAAATAGCAACTCTATATAAAATAGGTTAAAAAAACAAATTTTCATAGAATAGGTCAATTTTGAAAACCCAAAACTCATTTGGGTTAAATTTTACCATTTCCCTTCCCTCTTCCCTCTCATCCATGGAAATACTAGAGAATAGGAGCAAAGGAGCTTCGAGTTTCGGCTTAGTTTTAGGCTTATTCATAAAACAACTAACAGTAGAGAGAGCTTTAAAGAAAAGCAAAGGCCCAAATTTTAGGCTGAATTCTTGACCAATATGGCTTGATTCCCTGCAAGAAGTCATTGAGCAAGGGCAAGAAATCCCTATTCGCCATGAGTTAGCTGAAGCTCGAATTAACCTGACTTACTTGTAAATTTTGTCAATTCTGTGTTCAAAGGCTAAATTCACTGCACTTAGCAGATTATTCCAGACAAGTTACCGAGAGTATGAGTCATTGAGTTGGAATTCAATGGTCAAGCCGTCCAAGTAGACGATGCAACATAAAAAAAGATTGCCTTTTTTTACTTTTGTTTAGTTTCAACAGACATCTCCATGTTCATCACAGTGCCATTGTTGAAAACTGAGTCCCATCTGGTGATCATGTTCATTGCAAACAGCAGCAGTGTCTTCTTCAACCTTGTTCTGCTGTTCTTTTTCCACGTTTTCTGTTGCCCAATTGGAGATGATAAAGAAAAACATTAGGCTGTTCAACAAGAACAAATGATGTTGCTGACAATTTGTGTGCATCATTAGCTGAAGATCTTAAATAAAATAGTCATGTGTTCTTGAGGTTAACTAGAAGGCTGTTGGTTCTTGCAGGCCTGTAGGAAAGAGCTCATAAAATGCACCCATAGGACATTAAATCATGAAGGTCAGTCGAAATGCAGTGCAAGTGCTCGATGAAATGCCAAAGAGAGAAAGATGTATGAAAATTCTTGGGATATTGGCCTAAGTTTCAAGGAAATCCATGGCATGGCAGCATAAAATGGTTGGCACAGGCATTTGGATGGGATAATTATGCTCAGCTTCTCAGTGTTCAGTTAAAAGACGATGGCAGAACGGGTTTGGGTACTCAGACAGCAGAAGGTCTGGTTTGATGTTTCTTTCATCTATGCAAAGCTAGAATTATCTGCGCTCCTTCATGTCTAAAAACATCCTAGTCTGCTTTCATAACTTTTATATTTCTCACCACCTGAGAAAGACACCGATTAGGCCTGTCTGCTCTGCTGCTTGCAGAAGCTTTTCAAGTCATTTTCAAGGGGAACAACATAAAATGCTGTTTCTTCATGACCAAGAAGATTGAATCAGCCCGACCCATTTTCCATTTATTTTAACAAGTTTATGTCTCTACACAAAGAATTTACATTGACTTATGAGTCCACTAGCCAACTGGTAGATAAGTCTTTTCTTATCAGATTATATACTTTTCCATTCATTTAATTGGACTCTGAAAGAACAAAAAGACAAAAGTAAATTAAATTGATAATATTAATAATTTTTTACACAAATAGAAGACATTGCTGATATTCACTACTATATATATACATACTTATTTCACCAGTTTCTTCTCTAACTCTAGTCTAAATTACCCTACACATATATAAAAGCTCTAATTATCTTATCTTTTCTCTGTTTGTTTGAGGTAAAAAATCTTCTTCATTCTTTAGCTGTGTGATTGCATAGCAATGGAGGAGCCTACTGGACCAACCAGGTCTAAACCAAAGAAGTGCAGGCTGCCTCCTAAAAGAGGAAGTATCAAACTAAAAATAATATCCAAGTTCGTTGAGACGGTGGTCAGATTTGCATCAAAATTAGCGGGACAACAGAACAAAGAGAGTGTGGATCAAGCAGCAACAGAAGAACCATAGCCTAGACCATGCGGCCGAGTTCAATGTAGCCGATGAGATCATTATGATGTGTGTATGCTACTAGATTTAATCTACTATGTATAAATGTGTGTGGTGTATTTTGCAACCAAAAAAAAGGTGTTGAGAACAATTCAATGTATGAGTCATTTCCTCTTTCTATCTCTATGTCCATCGGGACACCTAGAAAAGTTGAAGACAGTTCTTAAGAAAAGAAATGCAGTAGATTTCTACATTGTTTACAGGCCATGGTTAAACCTACATTTTTTCCCTATGCTTGATTTCTACTACATAGCAATTCTTCTGCTCTGAAGAAATAATTGAGAACTGCTATTCTTTCTGCATGATTACAGCAAAGATGGCTTGTTTTCCTGATAATCTAGTTAACTATCGAAGAACTGACATTAATAATTTATAGCTGATTTCATATATTAAAAGAAAAGGAGAAAAAATGAAGAAGACAATCTGTGATTGATTCACAGTCAAGCTACCATTCTATTCCAAATGAAGATCTTCATGTTACCTACGATATACCCCGTCCATATATAAGTAGTCCGAGTTAGGGATATCTATTACACAATAATTGATAAGAACGTCCACAAATTTTGTTGATACCACAATGTCCATGAAAATTAGTCACCACATCACTGATTTTCATGGGTAAAAGCAATTTGACATTTCACTATTTATAAATATCTATTAATATTGGTTGATATCCATGCTTAAAAAAAATTAATATCTTTATTTTATGATCTACCTTCAAAGTTAAGTTGTTTCATACAATTTTTTTTTTTTTTAACCCAATCTAATTATTTAAGATTCTGTTTGATAACCATTTGGTTTTTGAAATTTAAGTTTATAAACACTACTTCAAGTCTTCAACCTAGAATTTTTTTTTTTTTTTTTTTTTTTTTTTTTGTTATCTATACCTTCTTCCCATGTTTTCAAAAACCAAGTCAAGTTTTGTAAACTAAAAAAAAAAATTAGTTTTCAAAAACTTGTTTTTGTTTTTGGTATTTGTCTAAGAATTCAAATGTTTCCTAACTAAAGATGAAAACCATTGTAAGGTAATGGGAAGAAAACAAGCATAATTTTCAAAAGCCAAAAATCAAATAGTTATCAGATGCGGTCTAAATTATCTGTCTTTCTAGTCCTTTTGTGTTATTGGTTCATATTTGATATGATCGTGCATCCTGAGTGACAACTAGTATTTATCAAAGTGACACATTTTTAACCTAGCATTGAGGGAAAGTCTAGGTAAGTAAACAAACACTAAAAATTTTCTATCATTCCTGTCAAGGACAACGAACCCCCCACATAGATAATGGTACGATATTATCTACTTTGAACACAAGTCATCGTAGCTTTACTTTTGGTTACACCCAAAAAAGGTTCATAAAATAGAGATATTTGTCCTCACATATACGCCATGGATCTTCTCCCCCAACCGATATGGAACTGTTTACACTCCTAACAATTCCAAGAGAGAGTAATGGAGCACCACACAATCTCATTATTTCATGCAAGGGAAATGGAACGTTGAATTACTAGGCAGAAGAATATTCTCCAAGCTAGAAAGAAGTGTCCAAAAGGATTGAATGCTATATATTCATTTATTCTACAATAGTTTTATTTTAGCTTTAATCGTCATTTTCTTTGAAAGAAAATAGTACGATTCACCTGATCTCAAGATATCTATCTAGATTTAAATCTCTCTTTTTAACTTCTATCTACGTATTAAAAGAATAGATTTAAAGGATTGTCCTTTACACGTGTATGTGACAAGGACGATATTGAGAAGTTCATTGAATAAAATGATTCTATCATACAAGATTTAAGGCACAGTTCAAGACAAATTTTCCTCCATAATGATAGTCACTCAAGAGCATAGGAATATAAGGGGATGGTTTAAAATGTTGGTAATTTCCATGTAAAGTCTTGAAAGAAATATTACTTCCATTATTACTTGGACTTTTGGCACGATAATTGGACATCAAACTCCAATCCTCCTTGGCGGCTGATTTTCCCAGACTCTTCGGATTTGGTTCCTCAAACAATTCCCAGTGAGATCACTCTTAGACATTATGCACAAGATCAGCTCCTTTACAGCAAAATTTGGAGGGATAAATACTATAAGACGATCAAGTTTTTCATATGGGAGCTACGCTACAAACTTTCTAAACTCTAATGACACTATCCAAAAAAGGGTCTCTAATTATACCATTTCACCTGATTGGTGAATTATCATTATGTACACGAAATATTGTGAAACACAGTGAGTATTTGTTCATATCTAGTGAGTTTGCTGATAAATTTTGGAATATGCTTTTAACTACTTTCGGTTGGCAAACCCCAATGCATAACAAAGTCAGCTCCATTCTACATGCTTTCTTGGCCCCCCCTCAATAAGGAAAAGGAAATCCTTTGGATACAAATTATGAGAGCCTTCCTCTGGTGCCTCTCGAGGGTTTTTTTTTCCTCTCTCTCTCTCTCTCTCTCTTTTTTTTTTTTTTTTTTGGGGGGGGGGGTATGATCATGAAGGAAATATTTGTTTCTTATAAAAATATATATTATTACTTGGACTTTTTAACTCCCGCAAAATAAAAAATAAAGAGAAAAAAGAAAAAAGAAAAAAGAAGAAGAAAAAGTGAGAAAAATAAAATGTAAAACAAAAACTTTAATTTCATTATTGGACAACCAAATCGTTCATTGAGTTGTTTTCCAAGATATTACCGAAAAGAATCTTCAAAATAACCAAATTGCAAGCACGCTTGTGTGAACCCATCTAAAGTGGGAAAAATCAAACAATGCCTTAATGATTGAAGTATATATATTTTTGGCCTTGTCTCCATGTCTTATCTTTGTCTGGCACTCAACTTTAGTTGTTAAATCCAACAAAAGTTAAAATGCACATTGCCCGACGATTTTAAATCTAAGATTTTACAATCATTAATTATTGAATCAACGAATTGATAATTGTAATTACTAATTAGTAAATCTATGATTTTTTATGGCCATAATTCATCTATATAATTGGAAATTGACTTAAATGTTCACCTACACAATTATAATAAACTAAAGTGCATTTTTCTAAAACATTGAATTTGTCCTTCTATATTAGTATGGTTTACAATCAACTCATACTTTTAATGATCGGAGTTTACACAATTACATTTGACCGGGTCAAATGTTAGAACACTCACCATCTCATTGAAAATCTTAAAAAAGATTTTATTCGTTAATTTTAAAATTTTCAAGAGAAAGTTCTCTAATTTTAATAAATAATGATGTAAGATTTATGTTCAGACACTTGATAATGATATTTTTTCTTGAAAAATAAGCTTAGTTACTCAGAATTTCTTTGTTTTGTAATTTACTTTTTAAAAATAAAATTTAAATTTTAGTCAATTTTTTAAATATTCAAAAAGCTATTTCTTTTTTTTTTTTTTTTTTTTTGATAAGAGACATCAATGGAATATATTAATCACAAAAGAAGGAGACAACCTATGGGCCAAGGGTGGAGATCGCCCTTGCCCAAGAGCTAATACAAAAATGCTTGCCAATCTTTAATAATAGTCAGCAAGCTGTAATTACAAAAAGAATGTTTATGCAAAGAAATCCACCACGAAGCAGTATTCTGAACATTCTCACAAAAGAACTCAAGGTTAGTTGATTTGTCTTCAAAAGTTCTAGAGTTTCTCTCCTTCCATAAGAGCCAAACAGCAGCCCTGAACACGCACCCAGCCATAATCTTGGCTTTTTTCTTTAGGTTCCAAGCTGCCAACCCTTCAAAAAGCTATTTCTATTTCCAAAATTTGATTAAGAGTTCAACAACATTCTTAAAAATATAAAAAATAAGGTCCGGTTCGATAACCATTTGGTTTTTGGTTTTTGAAAATTAAGTTTATAAACACTACTACCATTTATAAGTTGCTTTGATATGTTATCTACCTTCTTCCCATGTTTTTGAAAACTAAGTCAAGTTTTGAAACTATAAAAAAGGTAATTTTCAAAAACTTGTTTTTGGATTTTAGAATTTGGTTAAGAACTCAAATGTGTCCCCAACAAAGGTGAAAACCATTGTAAGAAAATTGGGAGAAAACAAACATAATTTTCAAAAACCAAATGGCTATTTAATGGAGACTAAAATAAAGAAATTTGGAACAAACAAACCAAATCCTTGAATACAAAAAACAAATGGTTTATTTGATAACAATTTTATTTTAATTTTTCCTAGGAATATCGTACTTTGTTTTTGTTTAGTTAAACAACATTTGGGGGCCAACAAGAGCATAGCTCAACTGGCATAAAGTTGTACTGATAACCACGAGGTTTGTGGTTCAAATCCTCCCACCCCCATATTGTCAAAAAAAAAAAAAAAAAAAACAACAACAACAACATTTGGGGTGAGGAAATTCGAACCCTAGACTTGGTGGTCAAGAATACATGTCAATCACCACTGAGTTATGCTCGTGCTTTGGCTATCTTACTCATTTATGAACTTCTTTTTTAGTTTTTACTTTTAAATCAAAATTTCAAGAATTAAAGTTAGATTTTTGAAAAATATTATTTAACTTTTATATTTTGTTAGAATTTTAAAGATATTTTAAAACGTTATAAACACAGCAGAGAAAATTGTTTATAAACAATTGTAATTTCTTTAAAAACAACCACCAAATTATTATCAAACAGGCTTTATAAGCAGCGAAACTACTATTGAACAAGGCCCTTAAATACATTTGTTATGCAGGTTTCAGCCATAAAGATGGTACAAAGTGTATACAATACATTACAGAGTCTCAATTTCATGGCTTTATAGACCTTTTATCATATCAATTAAATGGTTTATGTTTCCTAAAAATAAAATAAATAAATAATCACAGTTTTCTACCTAGCAAATTCCCAGTGCATGAGGAAGGAAAATCTATAACGCATAGTTTTCTATAATAAATTCAGAGTGCATAAGGAAATATCTATATCACATAGCTTTGTATAATATCTCAATCATCCAAAAGAAAACACATTCTCGTGCATATCGAACACAGAGATCTCAATATTCATGAACTTTTCAATTCCAAACATTTCAAACCAGCAAATAATAACACCACCTAAGATAATCCTGAAAAGCACTATTCCGAATTTGCTTGACTCAATAGTTTTTAATAAGTTTTAGTTTATGAAGCCTAAGGTTAGGGAAGTCTAGACTTGCACAATTCATGTTTTGATTCACTTAATGGGTTTAGTGCAAAATATGGATTTCATGAGCTTGAGTTTTCCTTTTTCATATCTATAAGTGTCAGGGCTAGTTTGTGCACCTCGACTGTTCTCGAAGGACAACCATTTGACCGTATTACACTTAGTTGCCAAAGAAACTCATAGGATATTAAATTCTAAGTAGGTGGCCGTCATGACTAAAAAACTCAGTCCTTCTAAGCTCTTTATTATTTACATCAACCCTTGTTTATTTACATCAACCCTTGTTGACCACTACGTCAACCCATAACCCAGAGTGGTTATAAGCTTGGAATTTTGGTAACCTAAGTTTATATAAATCTATATAAAAGGAAAATGCACCGTACTATTTGTAGACTGATGTGGACATGTCCTTATGCACTCAATAGTAAGCATTTTAGTGCGAGACAGTGCAATGCCAAAGCCAGCGGCCGCCCCCTCTATTATATTACAATTAGAACTTTGTAGGGCTGAGGACAGACAACAGATCAGTTCAATACCCTCTCTTGGTTTTCTTGGTCTCCTCAGGTCATGTTTTTTCTACATGTTTGTGTTCTCGGACTATTCAAAGATTTTATTTCTTTTTTGTTCTTTTGTTCTCTTGTTTTTCTGTATTATTTATCCAACTTGAGAGTTAAAATGACATGGATAGTCAACTTTCTATTAAAATAAAAGTCGGATGGCCCATACGATTAAAAAAGAGTAATTATCCTTTTTTTTTTTTTGACAATATAGGGGATGGAGATTCGAACCACAGATCTCGTGGTTAACAATATATCTTTATGCCAGTTGAGCTATGCTCTTGTTGGCGAGTAATTATCCATCTTGACATTCAAGCAATCGGGCTGTTGTTAGCCGAAATTAGTCACATCAAGTTAGTAAATTGATAGCAAAAGGAGATAGATTTTTGGAAAAGAGAGACGAAAAGAAATGTTTAAGACATGAAGAACTCGTTCATGTGAAGGAATTCAAATTTTCTTAAAGGTTTGTTGAGTCAAGAGACTAAAACATATGCTAGGACATATGTATGACATTGTAATTGTTATTAATTTACCATGAGTCTCATCTGCACCTATGATAAGTTCAATTGGGACCTGTCCTATTCTAGGTCTTCCACTCATTCCACCTCACTCCTAAATTCCATACAATACTTTAATGAGAATTTGTGGTGGGTGGCAAATAAGAATTATATAATTGCAAATATAGCACAATGTAAAATAAATTGTAAATACAACAAAATCTATCAGAGTATATTACTGATTAATTAGAATCTATCTGATAGACTTCGATTATCATAGTTTATCAGCGATAGACTCTGATTAATCAGAATCTATCAATCTACTGATAGACTTTGAATAGTGTCTATCGCTGATAGACTCCAGTTATCAAAGTCTATCAATGATAGTTACTTATAGATTTCGATTAACCGGAGTCTATCAGTGATACACACTGATAGACTTTGAATAATCAGAGTCTATTAGTGATAGACATGGATAGAATCTGATGGCAGCTTTTTGGTCTTGTACAATTAATTTTGTTATATATGCAATTAGTTTGCAACTCTGCTATATTTGCTATTAATTTGGTCCAATTTGTCATCTATGCAACTGTCCCTATTTTAATTGCATTGGTAGAACTTAATACCCAAAATTTTGATAATGATTTTATCTTAGATTTCTATTTGAAAAAAATCTTATTTATATATTAATAGTTTTTTTTATCTCGTAACCAGCTTTCAACCTAACTCAACTTGTTAAGACTAAGAATTGGTAACCCCTTTTGTATGTAAGCTAAAGTATCAAGTCTTCACATCTACATTTGTAATATTGTATTATTATTAAAAAAAAATAAAAAATAAAAAATAAAAAATAAAAATAAAAAAAACTACTTTTATGAGCTTCTTTAAATTTTTAGGGATATATATATAGAAATCAACTTTTCTTTTCTTTTTTGAAATTTAGCCTGGAATTCAAAAGTAATTTCAGAAATTGGAAACTAAACAAAGATATAATTAATAAATAAATTAACTTTTTAAAAATTAAAAAAGTTAAAACAAAACTTGTCATTAAACACAGTCTTAATCATGCTATAATTATGGCAAAGTTCTTTACTAACTAGAACATTACATAAATAATTGGTGAACCAAGAAAAAAGTAGGGAAAAAATTTTAATCATGATATAAAGATATGAATACTAAAGTCTAACATAACCCGACCACTTTTCTCCAAAAAAAAAACCGTAATCCGACCACTTATTTCAACGCACACACACCCCTGACCACTGAGAAGATATTGTATGAATTAGAATGAGCCTTTAGAATAATGCCACAACCATTTTTTACTTTCACTTGCAGAAATCTAGAGTGAGAGGACAAGGGTAATTTGGTAATTTACACAACAAGAAAAACCATTAACCATGTGAAACCATAATTATAAATAGTACCGATTCATTTTTTGTCAATGAGGAAGACTAAGCTAAAGAATAAAGATAGGATTGAATAACTCAGATTCCTACCCACCATTATGAATCTTTGTCCGAAATAATTACAGGGCATGAAGAGAAATGTGAATGCAACATAAAACCGTTGGAAGCTTTTGTTGAAGAAATTAACACAAAAGGGGAGAGACAGACACTTGGAAGAAAGAAACTTTTATTAAGAAAGTGTAAAGATGGACACTTTTAGGAAAAGACTCTCTCACTTGCTCACCACTCTTGTTGCTCTCTCCAACTTGTTGATACTTTCTCCAAGTTGTGTTTATTCCTCCAAGTTGTGTTTCTTATGGGGAACACACTTCTATTTATAGGCCTAAGATCCTTGGAGTCTAGGCAACAAGAGTTTTTCTTGGCTCTTCTTGGATCTAAAAATATCCTAGATATTTCTATCCTTATCCTTATCTAAAGGAATTCTAGAATTCCTTGGAGCCTAAAGGTAAGATAATTCTAGACTTTCTTTAGATATCTCTTTACAATATTCAAGATAAATCTAGAGAGGACTAATTATTTATACACACACATATAGATACTTCAAGAAGCTTTTAGATATAGTTAGTGTTGCCTATTACTTTAACAGCTTTAGCCCATTAATGAAAATGAGAATGAGGGAAAGTCGTAATAAAAATCGATCAAAATCAAATATTAGTAATTGTATTATTATTGCTGCTGTTTTTTCTTTACGTTTTTAGAATGAGAATTAATTTAATTTGGGTGTAAAACTTATAAAGATATATAGATAAAAGAAAATTACAAACAAAAGAAAAGAATTAGGAAAAATAATATTACAAAAGGAAAGTGGAGGACACAAATTTGCCAATAAGAAAGACATTTCTTACTCTTTTAGAAGAACAAAATTAGGAATCATTCTACATTTGGAACCACAAATCAAGAATAATTTCCGACTTCTATTAAACATCAACAATGAAAATGAGAGTCAACATGAGCATAGCTCAAATGGTTAAGGTATTATATTCTAGACCAAAAGGGTCAAAGCTTCGAACCTCAACCCCCACATGTTGATTTCAAAAAGAAAAATAAAAATGAGAGATTGAGTTGACCACATTGGTTTAAACCCCCACGTGTTGATTTCATCCTCTCATTCTTGTTAATCTTAAATAAACAAAGTCTCATAAACTAAACCAGTAATTCAACAACATATTTTTCATTCAGAATTATAGTTTGTAAATTATCCTAGTTACACTGTAGAGTAGGGATTGATTGAGATATTGAGTTGACCACATTGGTTTAAACGTTAATGGACTTCAAAGAGTTTACTCCCTTCATCATTGGGCCAATCCAGAATTACACATATAAATTTCTTCCACAATAGCTAAAGTTTCGTTTGTTTTGAAGTAATTAGAGTGTTACAGAATTAATCATACTTCTTGATGTTTAGATGTCTAAGAAAAATGATAGCTGTATATATCTTGCTAGATTTATTCACGTGAATCCAACAAAGATGCCTGAGAATATGTTTATTTCGTATGAATTGTCCATAAAAAATGTAATGAAATCGGTTATCAAACACTCTACTAACCTCACTTGGTTAAATTATTGTTGTTGGGAATTTTAATTTGGCTATGCAAGTTGGAGAGATTAATTTTCACAAATTGTTCAATTGCGGATGTTGTTGTAAGAATTGTTACAGTTTAGGGGTGGAGGTTTGTGCACTTTACCCCCTCCTAAAAACAACTGAGAATCGTGGAGATCCATCATTTTTCATAGGTATCCAAAAGCCCATTATTTTGTATTTCTTTTTAAGATGTTGATGCTTAGACCGTTGGAAAGAAACTTTTGGAGATTGGAGGGTAAACTTGAAAGATGGATTTTTTAAAAAGAGGCTACTTGTGTTATTACTCAATTCTAGTTTTTTGGCTTGATACAAAAACTTTAAACACCACTCCTATTCATACTAGTTTCCACCTCCTCAATTTATGGTTAGGATTTTGCCAACACACATCTATAATCTTGTGGCTACAAATGATTCTCTAGAATACACAATTTTCTCTAATATTCTAGAGAATTCTATATCACACTCTAAAAATCTTCCGGGATTCATCTAGATTTTTCTTCTACTCAAGACATTTCTAGAATTTGGACTTTTATTTGGGCTAGGCCCAAATACTAATTATCCAAAATCAAGTTTATTTTTCAACATAGACGGACAGGATTTAATCACATATGCCCAAGGTCGGCTCCTAAGTTTCTACAATATCAAACATGAAGCAGAAGAACATACAAGGCATGATCAGAAGACTCAAATTGAAGGAGCATGTGAATAATAGAAAGCCAAAAAAGAGGGAGGAAAGCAAGATAACTGAATGAAACTCGAGGATTTAGGAGACTTACTTTTATGTCTCTATCACTTGTACGTGTCAAAAGCACATAGCAGCCTTCAAATGTATTGGCCTTCCATTATTGTCAGTGGCAGGGCCTGCATCAAAGACAATCTTAGGACAAGAGCAAGATTATCGCATAAGTTCTCACAAATTAAAAAAACACTGACATCAGAAGTTAACGTCCAAGACTTTCTCTAGTAAAAGTTCGTCCGTATGGTGCCAACAAATGGAGGGCCATTGCCTAAAGCAAAAGTTTCCAATTGGAGGCTTTGAATTTGCAAGGATGTGTAAGCTATCCATTGAGCATCAGACGCCTAACTCTTGTATTTGCATTTCTGTCTTTGACAAGCTTGCTTTCAGCTCAATTAGATCATCCAATTCCAGGTCATCATCATCGCCATCTTCATGAGAAATAGTTTGATCACCATTGACGGTCACTGAGGTAGTTGGTCTGTCTTCAAAATTGTCACTTACCTGCATTAGGAACACCGGGAAGAAAAAAAATTAAAGATTGTTAATGCCAATCACACGACTTACTTGGAGAACAATAAGTGATGAAGTCAGCCAAATTTTCTCTTTTAACAGCAAAAACATCTCCATATAGGCTAACTTCCACTCTCAGTTGTGATTATTTAAAATATATATATAGCCTTATTGTAATGAGAATGGAAATGAGAGAGATGAAATAAAAATCAATCCGAAAAGAAAAGTCGTGAAACAAACATAAAATTTCTAAAATTATGTAAGTTAAAATTATTTTGAAACTGGAATTGAAATGAAGAAAGTTCTGATTCATATTGTTGCTTATAAATTAAATTTAAGTTAGTGTGAGACTAGAAAAGGGAAAGGAAAAAAGAAAGAAAGAAACAAAAGAAAAATAGATATTGAAGAATGGTGGGAGTCGTGGGACTCATTAAAATGATGGAATGAGAATCTGTTCTTCTGAAAGTAATCACTGATTAACCTATGGGGGTGATTAACATGGAACCTACAAATTGAACATCATTCCCTATTCTTGAACCAAATCAATAGACGATGAGAATAGAAATGAAGAAAAACATTTGTCACTTTTCGTTCTCGCTCCCTCCCATGAAACACGACCCAAAGTTATTAGATCATACAATGCACATATTGTTGATATGGAAAATTTAGTCCGATGCCAAAAAGGAAATAATATTAAACACCAATACAATGTGATTCAGATACAACAGTATACCATTTTGAAAAAAAAATTAAGACAGCATGAGCATGATAGAAGCATGTTTACAAAATATATTTAAATGTTATAATGATTTAAACACTAGAAACATTATATTATAGATATTTAAATAATGATATTCACATTTAACATACAAAATAAAAGAAAAAGAAACTATATAGAACACGTTTTCAACAATTTTAATCAGAAATTCAAGAATTTAATTAGATATTTCAAATGATGCAGTATCATACAAGAAACATTTACAAAAAAAAATCCCAAAGCAAATAAATGATTTAAGGTATTATAGAAAAAAATATCAAATCAAATATATGTACGTTTGATGATATGGTTAAAGAAACAAATATGATATTTTAAGTTCGGATTCATTACTCTTCACTAAAATTGTCCAAACTATCGTTCATGTTTCATAGCTTTAGGCTAAAGAATTGAAATTAGCGTGCGAATGCCAAGCATTACGACTGTTATCATCAGAGTCTTGCTCTCTTGAGTCAGATAGGAAAAGTTCACGGCCATTGCAGTTGCAGCAGGGAAAGAAGTTACTAAACGACATCATGCAGCAAGTTTTAGTCTTGGCTTTAAAGAAAAAGTGGCATTTTGTCTTGAGGAAACAATTGAAAAGAAGAAAGTGCTCATCCATTCTGTTCATTGAATATCAAAATGAACATAATTGTAGATCAAGTATCCACTATCCAGAGTGGGTATTAACTCAAAAGGGAGAGACGGGGGTAAGAGGGAATGATACCTCAGACGATCATTTCAGGCTCTTTCTGCCATTTGTGGTAGCAAAACCAGCTTCTCTTTCTGCGAACTTTTTCTTCTTCCATTACATGAATAACTCAGGAGTCATAAGGGTTGATGTTGTCTTTGTTATCTTTGATGCTAAAGCCCAAGAAAAAATTTAATCAAAACCGTATTTCTTACTGGAGATGTGGTATTAGTGATATAGAACGTAGAACTGAGGCAGCCAGAAATAGTCTATTATGAACTATTAATATAGAAAACGGTAATTCTAATAAGACCAGATCATGAAATTGCACCTGATTTTCCATCCCCTCCTCAATAGATATCTTTTCAGTCCCCTTTTTTAAAAGAGCTTTCAGTTTTAAAACGTATCCAGCAAATAGAACATGCCTATAATGACAGACGTTGCCACCATTTGATTTTGGGCGTTCCCAAAACCAACCATGTCGTTTCTTCTCCTCAGCATCCAAGAAGTAGTTGCAAACCTGCAAATGAAGAAGTTCAGCCTCTTGTGTGAAGATGAATAGTGGAAAAATAAACGATTTGAAAGAAAACCCAAGTTGGATGATCAATACAGAGATCAAAATGCAGTGTAGCATCTTCATTTAATTTTCTTAATGGAGGGCTTTTGAGGCCCAACCCAGGGGGACATTTATATAATCTTTGTTACAAATTATTTACCCATTACTCCAGTTGGAGATCTTCACCATCATTATCTGCAAGTTGATAGTTGGTTTATTAAGGGTTTAGAGTGTACTACTGTATTCTCGAGAGGCTTAAATGAACTTACTAAGAAATAAAAGGTAGAAACCAAACTTTCTTTCAACACTCGCACGCCAGATTAAATTCTATGACATTTCGAGCAACAGATATAAGGATGGCAAAATTATCACTGAGAAACACGGAAGAAAATAACGCACAATCTCGGTTGGTTTTTTCAGCTATATTCAGTTTACTTTGACTCAACTACCTTCTCCAAACTCTATTGGTCCCAATCTTACATTGCTTTTTCGAGTACAAAAGAAAAATGACAAGATCATCAAAATAGAAAGTACATGATACTCATCAATATGCAAATAAAATGGAGATGTTATGAAGTAAAATTAAATGCAACTAAATGAAGATGTTGACTGAATATTAAAATGCAGCCGATCTAATCTATAGTTCAGATAATCGGACACAATAAAATGGATCCAGGAGCATCTAAGAGATGGTTTATTGAAACCTTCGCGGGCTTGAGTTGACCCGATTGCATCTCTGGACATACTTCGGCACATTTTTGCTCTTGTTCTTGTTTTTTGAGCCGGAAGTTCTTGTCCTCTACGATCTTCTGCAACTTTGCCTAATCGCCTCTCGATTGTTGCTTCAGCGGGATCTCTTATCGGCGTAAAAACCAAATTGAAAATCTATATCATCTGCTTCTAATTTCGATCGGCTAATTTGTGTTCGATCGGAAACCTGATATCTGGACAGTTCTATCGCATCGGTTTCCAGTCGGTACAATGAGCAAGAATCGGTCGTTCACTAATGGAGTAAGACGTGTGCGAGAAGGCACACTTCGCGCGGAAATTCCAGACTTGAACTTGTCCTGACTCCTGCTCTTAAATATTATAAAATTATAAATGTACCCCTTAACTTTCTATTATTTCAAAATAACCCTTCATGTTTTTTTTTCTCTAAACAGAAAGACGTTTGAACGAATCACACGAAGGATCCTTGTTCGATTTAGGTGTTGTTTGATAATTTTTTGTTTTTCGTTTTTTAAAATTAAGTTTAAAAATACTACTTCTACCAATGAATTTATGGGTTTTGCTATCTACATTCATTTCATGTTTTCAAAAATTTGTTTTTGTTTTTTGAATTTTTCTAAAAATTCAAATGTATCGTGACAAAGATGAAAACCATGATATGGAAATTGAGAGAAAACAAGCTTAATTTTCAAAAATCAGATGGTTATCAAACGGGACCTTAGTGAATAAAAAATCGTCTTCAATTAACATGTCTCCTAATACGAGTGGTAGCTTTGCACCTCTACGAGAAAACGAAAGAGTTTGAAGAAATTTAGTTGATAATCAAGACCCATGTGGATTATGATCCATCTAACTCTAAATATAGTGTAGTAATGGTTAACCCTTTTTTTAGTGATAGCTCTCAAATTGACTATTGGAAAGGAGGCAGAACCTTTTCTAAGTGTAACTACACTATTGAGACAACGTACATTGTCCATAGCTCTCAAATTGACTATTGGAAATGAGACAAAGGTGACGATTCTCTTTTCTAAGTATAACTACGCTATTGAGACAACATACATTGTCCATAACTCTCAAATTGACTATTGGAAAGGAGGCAGAGGTGATGGTTCTATTTTCTAAGTGTAACTACACTATTGGGACAACATACATTGTCTTAAATGTCATATGTTTGAATCTTCACTTTCATACCATTAAACTTAAAAATATGCAAACTCATATGTAACTTGATATAAAGGGGGAAAACTACACTTGTTGGATAATTAACTGAAAATGAATCGGAATAAATCAACTAGGTAGAAAATTAGTTTGATTGTAAGTTTGAGAAGATAAGTGTTGCTCACATTTAAGAAGAACGCCTCCATATAATATAAACAAATACACATGAATATGAAGTGTGCCAATGTGGGACTTTTTATAACCATTATATCTTTTTTATATATATACAACTTTAATATTAGATGTTAGAGGATCTCTTGCATGTCAACTAGAAGATGTAGTATTTGATAACATGGGCTTCCATCTCAAAACCAATTGGCAATGAGTTGAGTAACCCATCTATCTTATAACTTGTGAGGTCTCCACTAATTTTTTCAATGTGAGATCCTCAACATACCCCTTTCAAGATGGTGTCTCTTTGGATTCACAAATCTTTTTGGAACGAATATTTTTTTTCATATTCACCAAAGAATGAGGAGAGATACATTTATACACGATAAATGCTCAATTAATAAAGAATAACAAATTAAATAATACAAAGGAAATGACAGATGGTTACTCATCATTGAGTAAAATGAATAACAAACATATTCTTCTTTATTTCCAATTCGTTATTCATACCTTCTAGAAATTGGATGGTTTGTCCTTTGTTGTATGGGTTGGCCCATACCTTTTTGTTCCTCCTCATCGTCCTTCATTGGGCCTTCATCATTGTGGCCCGATGGATCTTTATCCTTAACATGTAGTCACTACATTGACAAAGTCATTTACTCTTTAGGGGCCGTTTGTTTTGTGGTAATGTTGGATACCTAGGAAATTTGGGATGTTCGGGCATCCTAGGATGCCCATACGAGAGGCATCCGAGGAGCTTTTGATGCTCTCGTGAGAGATGGGTTTCCCATACGAGAGGCATCCGATGAGCTTTTGATGCCATCGTGAGAGATGGGTTTCAAAGATTCCCATGTTGAGGGCATCTTCGGATGACACTTTTACCCCTCCATTTTACAATTTGTATTTTTATTTAAAAATAAATTAATTTATTCATACACTAAGAAATAACCATTTATTTTTTAAATTTTACATTAAGACGTAAAATAAATGATAGTTATATTGAATAATATTTTAATTTTGTTTTATTTATTCTCTTAATAATAATACTAAACTATATTAAACTAATAGCTAAATTAGCTAAAAATTGGTAAGGACATTATTGGTATTATACATAATCTAAGAACTTCCCCATACAAAAATCTTGCAAAACAAACAGAATATTCTCATATATTCTTATAAATTATTCCTTCAAACCAAACACGGTTATCTAATATGTCGGGCATCTATATTTACAGGTATCTATAATTCCAGACATCTGAATATTCCGATTATCTAGATTCCCAAAAAAACAAACGGCCCCTTAATGGACTCAAGTCGTCTCTCCTAGAGATAATCTCATTTCGTATAACAAAATCTACGTTAAATTTTTTATTTATTTTTAATATTTTGTTATAATTAAAAAAAAAAAAAAAATCCCAACAACAGAGGGAAAACCCTTGACGTAGCAAAAAGAAGATAGTTTTACCTTACATAATGGAACTTGAGTTTTTATACCTTGTTGAAAAAAAAAATACTATGAGTTGAAATTGATTTCAAATAAGATTTTAAAGTTCTCTTACCATTTCAAAATTTTTCATTTGTTGTGTTAGACAAAATAACTACCCAATTAATTCAATTGTCAGGACGAATGTAGATAAAAATATTAGGGACGCATGAACATGAGCATAGCTCAACACCTGGTTTCTCGATTAAGGGGTAAAATGTTCAAATCCCTCACTCTATATTACTGTACTAGAAAACGTATCAGGAACATAAATATAATTGAAACCAATCCATTGTTCATGGTCGTTTTGAAGCAAACTTAAAATTTCAAGGGATAATTTGAAACTAACTCCATAGTCTAAGATATAATTGAAACTACTAACCCGTTTAGGAGTATTTTTAACCCTTTAACCTAATTTTATGTTAAGAATTAAGATAGAATATTATTTACGTTTAAAAAATTGAAGGAATTAAAAAAAAAAAAGAAATAGAAAGATATATAGTTGGAAAAAACTTGAAAGGTACAAATCTTAATTCAGAAAAATGATATTTATGTTATCAGTCCAAAATATCTGAAGAAGAAAAAGGAACAAAACGGCAGCGTTTGCTCTCGGTACCGTACCACCAAACAAGCAAACAAGCCACTGCCTTTCATATCCAATCCATTCACCATAATAATAATAATTAATTCCAAAAAAAAAAAAAAAAAAAAAAGAAAGAAAGAAAAATCCCGATGGAAGAAATATAAATCCAACTGAAAAGGTTCAGAGCTCCTCTCGTTAACCGTTGGCCAAGAATGCGAGTCTTCCTCATCCTCGGCTCCTCCTCCTCCGCCTCCATCGCCGGACATCGCTGCCACCGCCATAGCCATTCCAAGGCCCCAAAATCCTCGCTCTCCAACCTATCTCCCACCGGTACGCATTCGCCGCTTTCTTCTCGTCCTTCCACTCTCCATTCCCGTCCACCTCTTCTCTCCTCCGTCCAATGGGACTTTGCCGGCGCCTCATCCGGCGGAAGAACTCCGCTCCGTCACTACGCCGACGTCGCATCGAAGCTCGCCGAACGCGGGAAGCTTGAGGATTTTGCAATGGTGGTGGAGAGTGTGGTCGTCGCTGGTGTTGAGCCCTCGCAGTTCGCTGCGGTGTTGGCCGTTGAACTTGTGGCCAAGGGGATTTCGCGTTGTCTTAGGGAGGGAAAGCTTTGGAATGTCGTGCAGGTCTTGAGGAAGGTCGAGGAGCTTGGGATTTCAGCCGTGGGGCTTTGTGATGATTTTGCTGTAGAGTCGCTGAGGAGAGATTGCCGCCGTATTGCCAAGTCTGGAGAATTGGAGGAGCTTGTTGAGTTCATGGAGGTTATTGCCGGTAACTATGGAAATTTGGTTTGTGCTTATTGTTCTTTTTAAGTTTCCGGGAGGGAACCTATTGAAACGTTGCAGAGTAGACATTGTCACATCGATGGTAAAGACTTAAAGCATTCGTATGACTGGAGCTAATAATTATAAGAGGATGCTTTTTTAAGGAACTTTTCATGCTTGTTCCTTGTGGAATGTAATGTTCAATGAGTTGAAGGATTTAAATTTCAGTGTTAAAGCTTAGCAAACTTATGAATCTGAACTCATTTACTTGAAAATATGGAAATTGATTATTACTAAACAACCTGCTTCTATTGATGTTCATGATTGGACTTTCAAATTTCAATACGTATTTCTTCGCCTTGTTTGACAAATAGCTACCTTTTTTCAGGTTTTGGTTTCTCAATCAAAGAAATGATGAAGCCATCCGAAGTAATAAAACTGTGTGTTGATTGCCGTAATCCAAAAATGGCAATTAGGTAAACTCTCATTTTTGTTATCGAATGCGTTTTCAAGAGCATGGTGGTGGATGTTTGGGGCTGTTTTAAGTGAAAGAACTTTAAGTACATTGGAGCATGGAGGGTGAGGAACACTAGAGGATATCATGTATTTAGTCATTTGGTTTTAGTTGCTTGATAGTTTACTTAACTGTATCTATAATCCTCAACAGTAATCGATGTTTATACTTTATTTATGAGCCACTAATTTATTGTTGATGAATCTATACAGGTATGCTAGCATTTTACCACACGCAGATATATTGTTCTGTACCACTATAAATGAATTTGGAAAGAAAAGGGACTTGAAATCTGCTTTCATGGCATATACAGAATCCAAAGCTAATATGAATGGTCCTAATATGTATATCTATCGCACAATAATTGATGTCTGTGGTCTCTGTGGTGACTACAAGAAATCGAGGAACATCTATCAGGTACTGTGTCTCCTCTCAAAAAAAAAAAAAAAAAAAAATCTATCAGGTACTGTGCCAACTGCAATGTTTATTATCTAGGTTTCCTTTTTCCTTTTTCATTATTTGGAATCATCCCCCCATCATTTGGTTCCTTAGAATCGTATGCGAAGGTAATTCTTGCTCAAATATCTATCTAGAAATGGCAGCTGTAGAATATAAGCATTTGGGCCGTTGGTTTAGAAAATAAAGCAGTGTTGTTCATAATCAGTTTCAATATCCTTAGTGTGCAATAAAGACTGTAATGAATTGCAGACTTCAACAAATTGTGGTATTGATTGTATTTATTAGATGTGTAGCAGCTTTAGGTTTAGCAGGTTAACAAGTATTACTTTCTTTGTAATTTTGACAGTGCTGATATTCATTAGGTCTCTACAAGAGTTATATATTCACAGAGACTAAGGCTTTCTATTTATCAATTTTCTGCAGGATTTGCTCAATCAGAATGTCACCCCAAATATATACGTTTTCAACAGTCTCATGAATGTAAATGCCCATGATTTGAACTACACATTTCAACTATATAAAAGTATGCAGGTAATCCCTCCCTCCGACACACACCAACATTAGAACAAAATAAAGGATTGAAGACACGTTGTTCCTTCATTGTTACTCAACATGTTCAATGCATATCTCCTGTGTTTAACAATGCTTTTAGAAGATTGAAGATACAGAGTTCATCAACAATGTGACATATCTAATATGAGTATTCATAAATTCAGAATCTTGGTGTACCAGCTGATATGGCCTCATATAATATCCTTCTCAAGGCCTGTTGTCTAGCAGGAAGAGTTGATTTGGCCCAGGACATTTACAGGGAAGTAAAGAATTTGGAAACAACAGGTGTGTTGAAGTTGGATGTCTTCACCTACAGCACAATCGTAAAGGTGCAAGATATACTCAGCACATAAAATTCATGGCTAAAGAATCTCAGTGAGATACTATGGTACAGTATCCTCATATTGGAGGATTTATTATTATTTTTCAGGTTTTCGCAGATGCGAAATTGTGGAAAATGGCACTTAGAGTCAAAGAAGACATGCAATCAGCAGGAGTATCCCCAAATATGGTGACCTGGTCTTCATTGATCAGTTCATGTGCTAATTCGGGCCTTGTTGAGCTGGCAATCCAATTGTTTGAAGAGATGGTTTCAGCAGGATGTGAACCTAATACACAGTGTTGTAATATTCTTTTACATGCTTGTGTCGAAGCTCGCCAGTTTGATAGAGCTTTTCGCCTATTTCGATCCTGGAGGGAAAAGGAACTCTGGGATGATAAAGACAGAAAAAACAGCACCAATGATAATCTGAATGCAGATCCAACATCTCAGCTTTGTACTACTAATATGCCTAATGCTCCATCTCATGTACATCAAATCCACTTTGTTGGGAACTTTTCTTTTAAACCTACAATAACGACGTATAATATTTTAATGAAAGCTTGTGGTACTGATTACTACCATGCTAAAGCTTTGATGGAGGAGATGAAGAGTGTTGGCCTTACGCCCAATCACATTAGCTGGTCAATTTTGATTGACATATGTGGGGGATCTCACGACGTGGAAAATGCTGTACAGGTGAAAAATGTCGTTCTTTTCTTGAATAAGTTGTTTTCCTTTTAGCATTACCATTGTTGTTCGTTCAGTATACTTTGCATTGTCGTCAGAATTTCATTGCCCACTGCACATCTCTATCCATTACCTGTTCTCCCAGTGGCTACAAATTTTCTTTCCTAAGACGACTGGGAGAAAAGAAAAGTGGGATAGGGAGAGCCTTAGCCCTGAGAATCTAATTCTAGACTGCTTCTATGTTTCTTCCTTCATTCTTAGACCAATGGCTTTGTATTTGATAATTTAGCTTCTTTTCAACGCACATTTTGCTTATGAACTTAGTGCCAAACGTATGTATAAGCTTACCTTCCTTTTGTAGTTCGGTGAAGAGGTGGTCTGCTTCTACTTTTTACTTCCATAGTAATCATTCTCCAAGTTCGACAATAGTATAAATTCACTTGCAATCTTTATTTTCAGTGCAGATCTTGACAACCATGCGTATAGCTGGAGTCGATCCTGATGTTGTTGCATACACAACGGCTATCAAGGTCTCAATCTCTCTTGCCATACTCGTTTAAGTCTCTAACTATTGTCGTTAGGCATTTAGTGCTCAATTTAGTAATGTTTACATGTCGGCATATATCAGTTGGCTATTTTCTTAAAACATCCTTGTCATTGGCAATGATATAGGTTTGCGTTGAAGGTAAAAACTGGAAGCTGGCATTTTCATTATTTGAAGAAATGAAAAGATTTGAGATACAGCCAAATTTAGTAAGTTCTGATTCATGCTTCTTTTGGTGTTATGTTCTATGTTATACAGTATACACCAAATAATATGAAAGCATGTTTTATTTTGGAACTTAATGTGGGGAAGACTCTTGATGAGCCAGAACTTAAATTTGTCTATCAAAGAGATAACAAGGGGGAAGTAGTTTGCGAGCGATCCCAAAAGGGAAACGTGGCTAAGAGGTTGGGGAGACGGAGTAATTGAACACATTAAAGTAGAAGAGTGAGAGATAGGATCCTGGCGTTAGAGAGAGTGAGGGGGAGAGCTAGTCAAATATCTCCCTAAGATTCTATGTACTTTTTTCCTTTTTTTGCGTAAATTTGGAGCAATTCAGCTTTATCATAGTCCGACTCAAATAACCTGTCATATGGATTTGATTGTGTAACATAAACTGGCAAAATAATTTCTTATCTTTTTGCCACTTCTTATGTAAGGGCTACAAATCGTCTGTTTGCTTGACTTTCGTTCACTAGCCGCTTAAAAATTAACTATTATGGACCAACCACTCAAAGTAGAGGAAAAGGAAACGAGAGGCATCCATAATCATGGTAGCTTTCTTTTTGCAGGTGACCTATAGTACACTTCTGAGAGCTCGCAGTACTTATGGTTCATTACACGAAGTACAGCAATGCCTTGCTATATATCAGGACATGAGGAAATCAGGGTAACTTGTACAAAACTTATGGATTCTATTGTCCTCCATTTCTGCAATGGAATCGTATTGAGATCCAGTTACCCAAACTGACTTCTAGTTTCTTATCCGTGTTGATAGGCACAGTATTTACTATTTACCCACAATAAAGTAAAATAAAGCAATCTTTCACAATTTTCTTTTTCATGCCCTTAGAATGCTGAATGATAAATTCCAAGCGTAGAATTTCTTTTTGCTCCTTTGTTAAGGATCCCGTCAACTCTTTCTCGACTGCATACAATGTTGGTGTTGTTTGCCGGATTGGGAGTGTAGAGTTTTACTTGACGGAGGCCTAAACCAATTTTTGTTTCCTTTCAAAATAGAAGGTTTTTTGCACCATTCTTCTAGCTTGGCGTGCCTTTTTGCAATGCTCAGATCCCCTTCATTTCTTAAATATGGAAATTTATTTTCTGACCGAAATATTTCAGGTTCAAATCCAATGATCATTATCTCAAGGAGTTGATTGCAGAGTGGTGTGAAGGCGTTATACAGAATAACAATCAGCAGCAAGTTGAAATAACTCCCTGCAACAGAATTAACATGGGGAAGCCACGATGTTTAATTCTTGAAAAAGTTGCTGAGCATTTGCAGAAAAGCTTTACCGAAAGCCTCGCGATTGACCTTCAGGAGCTCACAAAGGTTAGCATAGTAGCATCAATAACTGATTCTTCCCACTATTCTCGGCAAAAACAACTGATATTTGCAATTTTGAGAACCAGCACCAGTTTGATCATGTACAAATTATCTCAAATTTCAGAAGTATGCCTGCATGAGACTAAGCATCTACTGCATGTGATCAGGTTGAAGCCCGGATCGTTGTTCTTGCGGTTTTGCGAATGATCAAGGAGAACTATGCATTAGGTATAGACTTATTTCTGAGGAAAATATATCCACTACCATACTTGGATAGTATCATTCATCTAATTCTCCCCCACTCCAGGCTTTGTTATTATAAATTCAAGGGAATAGTACTGAGCTACTATATGTTAATTCACAAAAGGAAGTTCATAAAATTAGAGAACTTGAGGAACTCTAGCTGCGTCTATTAATTACCTACTCAAGATACTTACATTTTTTATCTTGGCTGCAGGAGAATCAGTAAAAGATGATATATTCATCATCTTAGAAGTGAGTAAAGTTGAAACAGATTTAGTTCAACAGAACTTTGAGGTGAGAGATGCAATAACCAAACTCTTGCAAGAAGAATTAGGGCTTCAGGTTCTTCCTGCAGGACCTACAGTTGCTCTTGATAAAGTTCCAGATTCAGAAAGCTCTAACATGTCACATACAAAACTGAAAGGAATCATGGGAAGGAATAAGTACTCCACTAGGAGACCAGCAGATGTACAGAGACTAAAAGTCACAAAGAAATCACTGCAAGACTGGCTGCAAAGAAATAGGTGATAGTAGAATATTGGTTCTCAATAACCTCAGAATGATTTTTTGTTAAAAGATATAATAATAATGTGCTACATCTATGTCTTGTAATTATCTTTTTTTGTTTGTAAAGCAGTATAAGTTATATTACTGTATGATCTGATGTAAACTCAAAATGAAAATCTTTATCATCATTCATTAATGAAAGTATACATCTTTTTGTTCAGTTAGTACTCTTGTTTTTTTAGTCAACCTGAGCAGTAGTTAAGGCTCTAAAGGTTTGCGGTTCAAATCTCCAACCCCACATTTTAAACTAAAGAGAGATAGATAGAAAAAGACAGATTTCATTGATAAATTAAATGGTCAAGAGGAAGAAAAACCCTCAAACCACCCTTGGTGGATTACAAAAAGGATCTGCAATAATAAGTTAGGGAAGAAAGACTATAATCTTCAACAAGATGTGAAGATTTGCAATAATAAGTTAGGGAAGAAAGACTATAATCTTCAACAAGATGTGAAGATTTACACCAATAAAAAGCATTGAATAAAACTAAATCTCCACCTCACAGGCTAAACTAAAAAAAAAATCCAACTCTTCTTTCAATTAATAGTTTTTCATTTAAAAAAAAAAAAAAAAATTCAATCACGAAAACATTGGTTTATTGATTCAAGAGTTGAAGAGAAACCACTCTTTCTACATGCAGAATGAAACAACTTAACAGAAAAACTCACGAACAGAAGGGTCGAGTAATAAAATAAAACCAAAACCAAAAACTTTCAAGAGCCCCAACTGATAGTGATGACTGATGAGAAATATGGTTGCCTAGAAAAACAGTTGTAGTCAAGCTTAAGCACCAAGATAAGGTATTAAAGTGGGCATACTCCTAACTTCCTCCAACTGCATATCCTGATATCCCTACTTAGGATAAAGTCCTTACAGTCCGATTAAACAGAAGACCAATACCAAGAGTTTGCAGGTATAATCAGTTTAAAGAACTGCATTTTTCTAACCTCAAAGATAATCATACCTCACTGATATCAGGATCTATGATTTCAATACTTATTGAAAATTATGTCGCTGCTCTCAAATAACTAAATAAATGACAGTAAACATGAAATTGGAAGCATAAGTATGTATTGTAATCCCTCCTGAAAGCAAATATTTGGTTACCTCTGAAAGTTGAATATGGTTCGGTCAGAAATAACATTATCTGATCATTGCTCAACTTTCAATATGTTGCAACAGAAATTCAACAATTGATTACAATACACACTAACAAGCTCTTAGGTCACAGCCAATCTTTCTGCTGCAGCTTCAATGGCAAATAAACCTCTGACAGATACTGAAACCCGAACGAGCTCAATGCCTGAATTTCAGCCTTCTGCTTTGTCTTCACCATTAAAGTGAGCTCTTCAACCCAACCTGGATTCTTTTTCACAAAATCTTCCTCTAACAGATCTTTCCCAGTCTTAATATCCTGCTCTGTCATAGGCAACCTGCACTGCTCCGGTATCTTATATTTGTCCAAATCACTCGGCCTTATTCCCAGCCACTTGATATCAGGAGTAGTCAAATTAGCACTATCATAAGACATGTTCTTTGATCCACATCCATAGACAGATAGAATCTTCAACCCATATGGATCACTGTCCACAAGAGCAAGCACTGGAAGCTTCAGCTCCATCTTCATCTTCCTCAAGAACAACCTCGTGGCCACATCTGGCTGCCCCTTAGCCGTCACAATTATACATGGAAAGCGATTGTAAAACCTATCCTCAGCTAACCTAATATACGCAGCATCTTTCTCAACTAAGAGTATAAACAATGCATCACTCTGCATATCTCCAACTCTATCAATATTTGGTGGAATGGCTTTTCCGCCCATGCCCATTTTAGTGCAATCAATCATATCCCCATTGTCACTGAAAATTAGCCTTCCCACGACCACACCTTTTTCAGCAGCAATCACATTAAGACTCGATCGAGTGCAGCCGAGAATGCAAGAAACATCATCAAGCACAGAATCCGACTGAGTCTGATCCTGGAAGAGCTTCACATCCGTGTAGAACAGATCTCGCTTGGTTACATGGATGTTTTTTATGCAAAGTTGGTGGACAAGCTGAATAATGCGAGTAGTAATGGTGGTTTTCCGGACAGTGGAAATATTGGCGTAGGGGCGGAGGGCAGTCTTATCCTTCAAGACGATGCGATCGAGCTCCGGAACGTATAACTGGTTGGCCGCCGATCGAGAAGGAACATCAAAGGCAAAACCATTGCCGGAAAGAATGGAACGAGCAATTTTGAGGATCAGAGATTCAATTGTGGACTGAACGGACGAAAGCGAAAGATCGGTGACCTCGCGGCAGGTGGAGGAGAGGCCGAGGTCGTCGAGGGTTTTAGATGAAGAGGAAGATGGGGCGGAGGAGCAGTCACCGAACTCTTTGAGAATCTGAAGAATGATGGAGTCGGGTTTGAGGCGATTCTTGAAGGGAAGTTGAGCTTCATCGTCGGAATTTTGTTCAGATCGCCGGCGTTTTCTCTTGTCGGCCATGGAAATGGAGGGAGAGATAAGAGCGACTGAGATTGGGAGAAGCGGGAAAAGACTACATCTGGACTTTATTTAGGGCTTGAATTGAAATGTTGACAAAAATGAAAAAAGAAAATTAGAGATTTTTTTTTTGGTAAATTACAAATTTAGTCACTAAGCGTTGGTTCCACACTTCCACTATCCTTAAATTTTAAAAATAAATAATGGATAAATAATATGTATCTGAAGTTATTTTAAAAAAAAAATAAAATAATATGTATCTGAAGTTCCAATTTTATGAAGTTCATCGATTATAAAATTTTAAAATAAGTCTTATGACACGTTACACATTCAACATTTTTTTTTAGCTTAAAAAAATATTCAACATTTTTAAAGTTAAATTTTGTACCTAATAAGACATTAAAATTTCAATTATATTTTCAATTGATTCATCAATTTTAAAAAAGGTTGATTAAGTCAAACATACACACAAAATTGAAAAGTAAAAGTCTTATTGGACACTTTATTTATTTATTTATATATATATATATATATATATATATATATATATATATATATAGTTGTCCTACTATACAACATTGAAAATCCTAAGCTTATGAGACTTTTTTTTTTAAATTCAAAGACCTATTTAATACAAATTCAGACAAAACTAGTAATTTAAACTATGCTCAAATTATCAATAACAAGTAAGAATGTACGATTGATATCGTAGAATTAATTATAAGTATAAAAAATTTGTCATTGATGTGATTTAGATTAAGTAAATAACAAATTTGGTTTGATAGTATAAAAGTTCATTTCTTTTTAAGCAGTTTAGATGGCATGTGTCCTCGACTATGAGATCAGAAGTTCGAATCCCCCCATCCCCAAATGTTGATGTACTCAAAAAAAAAAAAATCCTTATATTCGAACCTTTGATCTATTTTTCGAGGTTACAATGCCTTAACTTTTTTTAGTGCTAGTTGAGCTCTACTCAATTTAACTAAAAATTTCAATCTAGTTCATCTCGGTTTAGCTTAGTTTCAATTCCATCCTCATGATTTTTAGTCCCTATAATTGTGTCAAACTTCACAAATCATCCATACTATTACCAATATTGGCACGTTTTTTTTTACACATTGGTATTTTTAATTTGACTAACTATATATTTCCGGTACTACTATTGTGTATGATTCAATAATTAATCAAACATATTCTGGGCCAGATTGAAATTATATGAAATGAATTTCATTCACCTGATTCTGTACTTTTATCATCCAATTCTACAAGGGGAGGTATTGATACTGTCCCAATTGTTCAGAGTATAAAACTAACTGTTCCCTTAACATAAAATTTACTCTTTACTTTCCTTCATATCACAGTGTTGATTTTCAAGTGGGCTATATAATTTCAAGGTGTTTTTGTTCCATATTCACTACCTTATTGCAAGCCAGTCTTGGCTGAACTGGATCAGTGCAGTGTGAGAATCCCCCTCAACTTCATGAGCAACAAGCTTTGAGAATTTCTTGTATATCTGGATCATCTCCAGCTTCTTTATCCTAAAGTTCAAAAAATTATAATTAAAAAAAGTTGAAAATTGCAGCTTCAGAGATACAAATTTTACAACCACCAAGAAAAAAAAAAGGTTTCAGAAAGTTTATCTTAGATTCAATCCTGAAGACATGGGTCAGAAATCATTTAACTTCACTAAGCATGAAAATCTTGTCATTTGTTTTACAAGAAACAAAATCAAGAAGATTATTCGTCAGGATTCTCCAATCATAGCATAAGAGATAATAGATAAGTTCGTGTATGGACAAGTGACATACCTTGTGAATGTAAGAGATGTTATTTTTACCGGGACCTGCAACTATAATGCCACCTTGCTGCCTGAAAAATTGCACGAGTATACTTTTCTTGTTAAGCATATGTGAGAGAGATTGGAAAAGAAATAAAAGAGGAATGAATCTAAAATTGATGTTTAACCAATAAGCAAGAAATAAGAAATACGTTAATGGGTTAATACATACTCTCGACCAAGAGGTCAGAGGTTCGAATCTTCCAAAAAAAAAAATAATAACTAGTTATTTAGACATGTCCTTATGAGTGTAAAGTGAACCATCGATATATTCGACCTGAGTCCTCCATCTTACCAAATGAATCAGGGAGGAACTAAGATATGAGTTTGCTACGTGATAACTCATGACTGATATTGCGTTGTATCTCAAGATCAGTGGATCTTGCTGCCTATTCATGTCTACTAAGGAAATTTAATCAAAATTCACGTCTGTGCCCTAAAATCTGAATTGTCATTTTTATTCTCTAAATAATGCAACATTGATCTTGTAACAGAGAAAGAAAAGAGTTCCATATTTGCCTGTTCGCTTATCAGTGGGAGGTGACTTCGTTGAATCATTATCCTTCTTCTTCCCTTCTTCTTTTCTTTTTCTCATCTTTATGCGACACATTTCATAACTTTCAAAAAGTTAGAGAGAGAGAGAATAGTTAGAGTTTTCCATTACCAGCCCCCTCTAGTCACAGTGTCCTTTTGAAAGGAAAGATTCCAATCTTGCCGATAGCCTTCCATATATAGCTCAATAATCTTGAGACCCGCCTATGAAGACATACAAGCAACCAAAGTAAGTACCTACAAGCTGATATTGCTGGTTAACATTGCTATGAAACTGAACAACCAGCATACTTTAGGAGTAAATGTGGTTGTAAACCCAGAGACAAAATTTAGAGCCTCATATGATGAATGAGCAGGATCAGCATAAACTTCTGAAACAGATAGTACAATTCCATCAGTTAGTCACGATGCCTTACAATTAAATGAACAGGGGAAGGGGACCAATTGACATTATAACTCAGAGAAAATCGGTTTTTTTTCTGATGCTAGATCCCAATTTTAAATACATATATAACTGGCTAACATTGATTCAGGAGAAAGTCGACAATCCATTCTTACTGCCACAACCTCTCCAGATCAATCTTCATTCTTAAATATTACTCTTTTTGTCAATTTGCTGGGCATCAACAGAAATACTAAAAGATCATAAAGGAACAACCATTGAACTTTTCTCTTCTTGTTCAAAGGAATATTTACTGCATGAAAAATATTTAACTAGAAGTAGCCAAACTAGATAACTTCTACACATCCTACAAATTTCTTCATCAACATCTGATCGATCCCTATTATATATTGTACACATGAAGAAGCCACAAAAAGATTCAGTTCCAAAATTCTTCCACATTGGCAGAAACATACCTCCCTGAAATTTTGTTTGCTCACTGAATGCTTTTGCCTGCATCAAATTGCTAGCAGTAAATAAGGATTAATGAAGTGAAAGACAGATGTTGATGTGAACAATCCTTGAGATTAAACTGATTAATGATGCAGTGATAATCTATTCATAATCCATAACCAACCATACAGTCCAACTCAGAGGCAAGAATGAAAATAATGGGGCTTAACAAATAAAGTGTGTCATGATCCAGAACCGCAATTTTAAAAAACCCCTTTTAGCATTCTGCAAAAATTCCATTGAGGGTTAATTTAATGCCTGATCAATGCTACCAGGTCCAATCAGCACAAGAGCCACACCGGATGCATCCAATATATCCTGTCACCATATCAAGAAAGTTGTGACTACATTCTCAAAGAATTCTCACTTTGCAATAGAAAAGCCATTGATGGACGGGAAAGAGCAGTAAACATGTCTCTAATGCAGACAAAGTCCAAACAACAACAGTAAAGCCAATGGAACCGGTGCTAATACATTGGAAACTAACCGGTTGCACCGTATACAGAACATGAAGCTTGGGAGAACATATATATATAAATATATATATTCAAATTAATGGTGAGATACTAGTTGTAATATAAATTAACAGTAGAAATAGACCAAGCTAAAATTATATTAATTTGATCGGAGATTGAGAAGGAAAAGGTCTTAAAATGTACAATATCTACGAGCAAATATATTCAATTTAGGTAATCGTAATCCTTTTGTTGATTACGCATGTTCTGTACTATAAATCCGACATTGAACCCAATATATCAGTACCTTCTTAGATGCAAGATAATCAGCGCGTTTTCGGCAAAAGACACACCTGTAGCATCGCATATCTACTTACAAAGCGACAAATAGAAAATGGAAAAATGTTTTCAATTAGATAGAATGTTCAAACAAGTACCCAAAATGACGCGCAAATGCAACAACAGCTTTCCTGTCTTTCCAGAGATCGGAAATCGGAATCCCGTTGCCGTTCAAGTCAAACACCTTCACCGAATCCAGTAAATCCGCAGCGTTCCCGCTCTCCACATACGATTCAATTCCTGCAAATCACATTTGATCAACCACAGCTCGCAATAACAAGGGACAAACCAAAACGCACAGAGAAATTTAATTTACCGGGAGAACCAGATACTGCCGAAACGACGACGCCTGTTCGCTGAGGTGAGAACCTAACAGTATTGCTGCAGTGCGAAAAACTGGCGTGAAAGTGAAGGTTGTTATGAGAAGGATTGTAGAAAACACGCTGCGAACTTTGGATGGATTTCCGTCGTGTTAGCGCAGAATTGGAAATTAGTGAAGCCGTTAGAGTCGCCGCCATGATTATCGCCGGGATAAGCGACCGGCGGCAGCCGTCGATGAGTGGCTGTTGGAAATTTGGAACTGAGGCTAAACGTGGCGGGTAGATGAACAACAGAGTTTTTTTGTCTGTGGCGACCATTTAAACCCAAATATTGGTGGACCAACCATATAGCGCCACGTGTCACTCTTGGCAATCGGAAGAAAAATTAGCGATTTAAAAAATTATATTAGCAATTTGGTTTTTTTAAAAAAAAAAATAATAATAATAAGAAATTAGCAATTTAGCCTACTTGCCAAAGATGGTCTATTTTATTATAAGGAAAAATACATATTGGTCCCTGAGGTTTGGGTTAAGTTGGGTTTTAAAACTGAACAAAAAATACGTTTGAGGTTTTAGATACTTGAAACAAATGGCACCAGCAATAAGTAGCATTTTGGTCCCTATTGTTCAATTTGCCATTTCTTTAATTTTTAAAATAAAAATAAATAAAATAATAAAATATTATTATTTTAATTATTTTTTAATCTCTTTCTTCTTCCCCTCTCCTTCATCCCTTCCCTCAACTATTTCTTCATCTTCTTCAAATCTCCTGTTGCACGCGATCGGCGGCTGGCCATCGCTCGTCGCCGGCCACTGTATTTTTTTTCTCTATTTTCTTCTCATTTCTTCTTCTCTTTTACCCCATTTTTCTTCCTTTAATATATATATATATATAAAAGAGGGATGAGGGACGGTCCCTCCTCGTTCAGATCTGAGTTACTTTTATTTATTTTTATTTGGTTAATTTGAGTTACTTTTAATAAGTTAGGGTGGTGTTGCTGTCAACATGGGGAAAATTTCTACGGTTTTTTCATACTACCTCCATTGATTGTTGGACATAAAAGAAGTATTTAAGAACGATTGTTTCTACTTACTCTTGTAAGGCGGCCATAAATATATACTTTTCAAATTGTATTTGCCTTTTGACATTATCATGAAATATATAATATCCACTTTAAAAAATGTTTTCACCTTTATAGCCAACATGAACATAACTCAACTAGCATAAAACTTATACTAATGACTAAGATGTATGTGGTTAAATTTAGTTTTTATTGTTTTTTTCCACGTATGTTCACATAAACGACAATACACATGCAAACACATCATTTTTCATCTATAAATTTTATGAAAAAATGCTTTCAAGGGTCATATTGAAACGAAATCTAAACTTCAAGGCTAAAATGAAAACTTTGAAATTTTATGAGTATAATTGAAACTAATCTCATAATTTATAGTATTTTTGATAATTTAACCTACAGGGTTGGAATAGAAGTTAATATATTTATGGAGCCGAGTATTGTAACTAGTTAATTATTCGTGGGTCCTATATTAAGTGTTGTATGACATTTGACCAAACAAATAGTTGAGTGGAGATATTAATTCCATAAAACTCATACTCCAAAACTCCATGGATGAAAACATAGTTTCGTGGTAATTGATATGTATTTTCGACCAAAATATCACATATTCGAATCCTTCTATCTCATATGTTAACGTAGTTTAAAAAAATAATTAAAAAAAGGTTAAAAATCACTTTTAGTCCCCAAACTTTAATGAAAGTGACATTTTAGTCCATGAACTTTGATTTGTAACGATTTAGTCCTTGTACTTTCAATTTTGTAACAATTTAATCACTGAACTTTAATAAGTAACAATTTAGTCCCTGTACTTTTCAAATTTGTAACGATTTGGTCCATATCGTGAAAAATTAATATAAAGATCTAATGAAATTTTTACCAAGATAGATCAATAAAATGATTTGGGACCCAATATGTTAATAAGCTACAAAGTTTAATAATTAAATAATAAAAATCGACATTTAATTTTGATGATTTTTTTTTGCAACAAGGATTAAGTTGTTACAAATTTGAAAGTATAGGGACTAAATTGTTACAAATTTGAAAGTATGGAGACTAAATTGTTACTTATTAAAGTTTATGGACTAAATTGTTACAAAATTGAAAGTACATCGACTAAATCTTAACAAATCAAAGTTGAATGACCAAATTGTTACTTTCATGAAAGTTTAGGGACAAAAGTGATTTTTAACCTTAAAAAAATAAATAATCCATGGACCAAACCGCCCATGTCCATGTCTTAGTTATAATTGCATCATCTGTCTTCGTACACGCGCGCGTGGAAAGCCCACGGGAAAGTCGTCATCGTAACTAACGAAACCCTAGTTAAAAAGCACACCATTACAGCGTCTGCAACTCTCTTGGACGATCGGCGACTTCCAGTAGAACAGTCCCATGGCGGCCATGATCCGCTATTCGAAATCCTCTGCGGTTTCGTCTCTTTCATCCATCTCTCTCATCAGGAGATGCTTCTCTTCAGCTGTTGCATCTGAACTCAGCTCTCCTTCAACTACGCCTTTGCCTTTCGCTCTTAGCCACAATGTTCCCCGCAAAGATCCCAAGGATCGGAACGTTCAATGGGTGTTTCTTGGATGTCCTGGCGTTGGCAAGGGGACCTATGCTAGTCGTCTTTGTAATCTTCTCGGTATCCCTCACATCGCCACCGGCGATCTCGTCCGTGAAGAGCTCGCCTCCTCCAGTCCACTTTCTCGCCAGGTATTTCCCCATTCCATCCAGTTCTCTCGCTTCAAATGTAATGTTTATAGATCGTTTTTTAGCTACCAATTTGAATTGGATCTGATAGTGAGATTTGGTATCTTGAAGGATTGTTAATAGATGGGATTTGGCGATCAAGTCTATCATTGTGTTCATTTTGTCAAAATTATAGACTGTTTTGGAATGATAATGTGGAACAATTGCACGAAGAAGCTTTTGAGCTCTTTTTGGTTTCCTGTTTTTGTTCATGTCTCATTTTGATCTCGCTCGATGCAGCTATCAGAGATTGTAAACCAGGGTAAATTGGTATCGGATGAGATAATAATCAACTTGTTGTCCAAGAGGCTCGAAGCTGGCGAGGCGAAAGGTGAATCAGGATTTATCCTTGATGGTTTCCCTCGGACAATTAGACAAGCAGTGAGTATTCTGTGGTAAAGATGAAGTGTGTCATTAAGGCCGGTTTGATAACCATTTGGTTTTTGGTTTTTTAAAATCAAGCTTATAAATCCTACTTCCACCTACAAATTTCTTTGTTTTGCTAATACCTTTCTTTCCTTGTTTTTAAAAACCAAGCAAATTTTGAAAACTAAAAAAAATAGTTTTAAAAAACTTTTTTTATTTTTAGAATTTGGCTACGAATTTCAATGTGTCATTGGCAAATATGAAAACCATGGTAGGGAAATTGGTAGAAAACAAGCCTAATTTTCACAAACAAAAATAAAAAATCAAATGGTTATCAAATCGGCCTAAGTTTTCACTTTTTCCTTTTTTTTCTTTCATCATTTTGGATCATATAATATTAGCTTATTTAGCTAGAGTTTTATTCAGAAGTTTTCTATGGTGATTCAGTTAAAGACTATAAGGTTTAATGCATCTCCGGCTAATACTAAACAACAATCCCGACGGGTCCATCTTTTGAAACAATTATCAGAAAGCCATTTCCTTGTCACCTCCACTATTCAGGAGCTCTGTAATAATTACCCATTTTCAGCTTTATTTATTTATTTTTATTTTAATGGTAATAACTCTGGGATTCGAACTCCTTAGATTAGTTATAGTTTAATACTCTTGAACCCCTTTCTGAAACGATTAAGAAATCATTTAACTACTGTAAAAGGCTCATTTCCTTCTACTGCTGATTTATAAATAATTGTGAGATGGGAATCTGTTTTCCCCTACCTTTTCTTTCACATTCTACAGCATCTTTCAGTTTTCTTATTGCATATATCCTTTTACTGATTGATGTGTGCAAGCCCCATCTTAGATTCTGGTTTCTTTGCTTGCATTTTAGGAAATTTTGGAAGAGGTGATTGATATAGACTTGGTGGTTAACCTAAAGCTCCGAGAGGATGTGTTACTTGAGAAATGCCTTGGGAGAAGAATCTGTGGTCAGTGTGGAAAAAACTTCAATCTTGCCTCCATTAGTGTAAAGGGCGAAAATGGCAATCCTGGAATGAGCATGGCTCCACTGCTTCCCCCTACACATTGCATGTCTAAACTAATTACTCGGGCAGATGATACAGAAACAGTTGTAAAGGAACGTCTTCGAGTGTATAACGAAAAGGTATCTTGCAATTCTCTTGCATTCTGAATAATAGATGTCAATAAAGGAAAAGGAAAACATCTTTAGAAGGCTGCCAGTGCCAGTTATACTTAAAACTTTACTTTCCACTTGCCATGATGTTCCTCTTTTGATGTTATTGAAAGAAATGGATGGTTTCTTGTTTCCTTTCAGAGTCAACCTGTTGAGGAGTTCTACCGCAGTAGAGGGAAATTGTTGGAATTCGACTTACCAGGTGGTATTCCAGAGTCTTGGCCCAAGCTACTGCAAGTTCTTAATCTTGATGATTTTGAAGAGAAACTATCTGCAGCAGCCTAAATTACAGTGCTGCAAATGATTGGTTAGTTAATTATTCTCAGCATATACAACAGGCATAAACAATTTTGCAGGGCAATAAAAAAAAAAAACTAAAATTAAACAAACTTGAGGTTTATTTATTTATTTTTCTAAATTGTTATGTTGATCTCTCTTTTCCCCGATTGGGAAAGAGAGAGGGGAAATACTTCACATGTTCTTGTTTGGTCGAGTAGATTCGCTGCAAACAGGGATTTGTAACAGCGTTGAGTATCTATCTCTACAAGAGGAATAATGATATTGAATTATTGTAACATACTATTCATTACTAAAAAAATGTTCCATTTGATGGTTTTATGATGTTCCAGCCCTTGATTGAAAAGAAACCACCGGACTTTCAATAACAAATTTCTCTCTTTTGACACATTTTTAGAATATATTTTTGTAAATAATTATTCCCGTTTACAGCTTACAGTTTAAATTTTCTTTCGATCTATTGGCTGTAAACCCTAGTTCCCCAGGGCCTTTCCCCTTTTTGTATATTTCCATACCACCAATGAATTATTTGTTTGTTTCTCATTAAATAAAGAAAAAGAAAAGAAAAGAAAATGATGTTCTAGCCCTTCTGGGTTTTCTCTGCGGAGTTATATCTTTATGTTGGAGATTCAGGTCTAAAATCTTCGTGGGGACATAACTTTCTTGTATGTTTCTGTACGGGACAGGCTGGAGGAACTATTTACAACTTAATTCACCCATGTTTAATATCTGTTTTACCTTCCTTTCTCTATCTCAAAAGGGGTTGGTTTTTAGTAATACAGTGATAGGGGAGTAGATAGATCTCTTTCCCTTCCGTAGCATACCGTGGTCTGCAAGGTTGTTCTAGATGCAGGGTGGGGGATATTGTTTTCCTCATATCGGGTCGGATAGCCCGGACAGGGATGGGGTGTGGGATAGCTTTTTTTGGATGTCCTTGATGATATCGGGTCGGATAGAGTTAATATCCTATTGCAGCTGGCCGAGCTGGTTGGCTCTAGTATTTGCCAGGCAGTAAGTTCACACAGCTGCAGACATTGAATCCGGGGCACAATACCAGCTCTTGACTACAATAGTTTGGTGGTACAAGATAGTCTGTGCCCCACACTTTTCCTCATTTAGTCCTCGTTATATGCTCACAATGCACATCAAACACAACAATGGAGATTATGAAATGTAATGTAATTGTGCTATAAATATTAGCTGTGTTGTAGAATTATTGCTGGTGCCATTTGTTTCAAGTACTTTTGAATGCTCATGCATAAAGGATTTGATGATATGGAAATAAATGTAAAATTAGGTCTCTAGTTTTTTTTTTGGTCTGTGTGTGTGTTAAGAGATTTCTAATACTTGTTGCAGAAAATGGATTGAAGATACATGACTATCACCCTTTTGATTATTGGATGTATGATTAAATCACGAATTTTAATTTCTCTCATGTATCCAACGGTGTTAAAACATTAATCACATTGTTTCAATCTTTGAATATTTCTCCATTATTGGATGTAAATGTTTGTAGATGTTGATTTATAGTTCTATGAAATTAATCATTATGGTTTTATTATATTCTAGTATCTTTGAAAATAAATGAGGGAAAAAAATATTTGTTATTCCTAATCTTAGCAAGGTGTATCAGTTATTATCCAACTTTCAAATTCATCCGATTGGACTTCAAATTTTGTTACATGCTACAATTTTTATCTGAAGTTCAAGAAGTGTTGTAATTGTACCAAGTATTGGAGAATAGTTCCCATGTTTGTTAAATGAATTATTGAACATATATTTGCTATGAAATTAATGGGATTTTAAAGGAAATGACATTAGGGAGAGATTTTAGGTGATATGTTCAATGATCAATCATGTACATCGTTGAATTTTAGTTTTGTTTCATTTCATGCTTGGTTTTTTGTATTAGTGAAATTGAGATTGTAACATAAATCAATAGGTGAATATAGTACCGATTAAATAAATAGAAGGTAAAACTACAATATTTCTTTTTAAGGATAAAAACGAAAACTTGAAAATGGGAAGTTTATTGTGAACCATCGGTAAAAACTTAAGCTATGTTTGATAACAATTTGTTTTTTGAAAATTATATTTGTTTTCTCCAACTTTGTTTACCATGGTTTTCATTTTGTTTAAAAAGAAACAAGTTTTTGAATACTTTTTTTTTTTTAGTTTTAAAAAAAATGACTTGGTTTTTGAAAACATAAGAGGAATGTATTAAAAAAACAAAGAAACATGTATTTTCATTTTTTTTTTTTAATGGTTATCTAACCAAACCTTAATCTAGAAAAAAACCCACAAAAAAATACCATTACACTTGAATGGAAGGGCAATCATTTTTTTCCTCCTTTCTTCAAAAAAAAAAAAAAAAAAAAAAAAAAAAAAAAAAAAAAAAAAACATTTTTTCCTCCTCTTCCTTTAGAGGCATTTGTCCTATATGTGCAAATCCAAATCGGGCAGATCTTTACTCGGAGTAGAGCATAAACCTAAAAGAATTGAAGAAGACCATTCGGGAACAAGAAAATGACATCGTAATTTTAATTTGATCTCGATGAAACAATACATCAATGAAAAGTTAGTTCGATAAATTAAAATTTTAATGAATTGGTTTTTTATTTATTGAAATTTATAGTATAGATAAACGACCGCGGGCCAAAGGACAAAACTCATCTTTCTTGAAAAATGGAAGGAAAGAAATTTGGCTTGAAAAATGTTGAGGATCCTACATCGGAAAGATTGGTGGAGACCTCATAATATATAAGCTTCAAGGGTCACTTTACTCATTCCCAATTGATTTTGAGATGGAAGCCCATATAATATAATATGGTAATGGTATTAGAGTCCATTAAACCCAAACGGGTATTCGGTTCAATAAAAATAAATTGAGATGCGATCCAAGAATGACACCATCTTGAGGGAGCATGTTATGGTGAACTCAAGAGTCACTCCACTCATTGCCGGGCTGTGGAAAATAAAAATATATCTTTTGTCAAGTGAAGGAAACATGTTGGATGTCCCACCCTTTTAAGCCAAATTTAATTTCAATATATACAAATTTCTATGACTCAAAACAACACAACAAAAGGGATCACGTCTCTCTTTTTCTGGCCTAATGTTCTGTTTTTCTTCGATTAATTTTTTTATTGTTTAAAATATTTTAATTTAGTAACTTATGTTTTAATATTTTACCATTATACTTTTTTTAGTCGATGAAAATGTTAAAATTGACATAATACTCAGTGAATCAATAAAAATCGAACAGATGAATTAACCATTTAAAAGATGAAAAAAAAAAATCAAAAGTTCAGCCAGCTTCTTAACCTCAGCGGCGGAGCTACAGTAGGTCTAGGGGGGCCGAGCCCCCTGAACTTTACTGTATATTATACTTATATTAAAAAGTTCACTTATTTTTCTAAAATTTCTGCATGCTTCATTGGTTATAACGCTTGAAGCCCCTCTTGCCGCGCGCCCTTTTTTTTTTTTTTTTTTTCCGCTTTATAGGTCCGTCTTTTTCAATTACCACCTAGTGCCTGAGTTTGAACCTAATGAAACATATGGTTTTTTTTTGTTTTTCTCGCTTTAAGTCCATTTTTTTCATTAATAACTTGTTTTCTTCTTTCTTTTTTTTTTTGTTTTGTTAAAATTAAATCTATAATATTTTAAAATGCTAGTAGATTTTTTTTTAATAATTAGTTATATTTGAAAAACTATCATTCTTATGATTTTCATTTTTATATATTTTTTAAAAAAATAAGTAAAAGATATCATTTTTGTCTTTTATTTTGAGATTTGTTTCATTTTAGTCGTTGCATTTACAAATGTCTAAATTTAGTTCTTGTTAACTTTTTTTTTTTTTTTTTTTTGTCTATATCCCCCTATAAATTTTGGAAACAAATTCACATCTTGTCTTTTCTTAAATGGAAATTATTATAATTATTTTTACCAAATTTAATACAAATTTGGTTCAAATTTCCAAAATAAAGTCCTAATTTTAAGGTTTATTGAAAGTACACGAACTAAATTTTGACATTTAAAAGTGTACAGAATAAAATGAAATGACTAAAGTATATTGACCAAAATAGTATTTTAACCTAAAAAATGTCGATAATTTTTTCTATTGAACAAGCCCCCCTAACATAAAGTTCTGGATCCGCCACTGCTTAACCTTAAGGAATAATTAAAAACGTTCCTCTATTGCGCATTTTAATTTATTTTCTAAATTTGTAATTTAAAACTATCAATAGTCATTTTTTGACAAATTATTAGGTGCTCCGTGCAATAAGATTCTCTCTTTAAAACGGTCATATGTGCATCTTTAAATTTGTTTATCTCTAGTAACTGTTAAATGCAAAATTGAGGTACTTTTATAATTTCTCTCTCTTACATCAAATGGTGCAAGACTTCTATCTCATTATAGTGGGAGCACCTAATAATTTCTCCCAATTTTGACATTCGTCAACAAAAAAAAGAAATGGTGTAATTGAAAGTTGTTAAAACACGAATAATTATATTCAAACTTTCTTAAGAATCAGGACTAAATTTAAAACATTTATGAACGGGAATATAGCATAATTAGTTAATTATTTATTTTTAAATGTTATTTGAGGATTCAAATTTACCAACTTGTTAAAATAAATAATTAATGGTGCCTTTAACCATAAAGTTATATATTTGACTACATTCACATTCATAAAGGTAAACAATCAAGGTCTATGATTCGAATCTCCCTCTCTACATATTATTAAAAAAAAAAAAAAAAATCAACTAGCAAATTCTCAAACCTATACCATGATAATTTAAAGACATTTCTGGTTACATTCAACATCATATTATGGACCATGAAATTTTTATTATTATTTTGATAAATGTGTCATATAATTGTAAGGCCACAAACAGAATATTTTATTCATTCATTTATATATTTATTTGAAAAGACATTCATTCATTCACTGTTTTTTACCAGACAAGTTGAAAAATGAGATCGAATGATGATTTATTGACACGTGTAATTCTATCAACGTCAAAGAGGAATATCGAGGGCTTGATTGACGGTGATGATGCAACGTGGCATGTTAATTTTGTGATGATTATTATTATTTTAAACAAACTAATTTTTAAAACCATGGCAGATGGAATATCGTGTCCAAACTTTGAATTACTCTCTGTCTGAAAAAAAATAATATAAAAATAAATTGTATTTTAAAAAGAAAAACTACATGAGAAAACGACGTCGCACTTTCCGTCATGATTATGGATATCCTACTACCGGCCGCACTGTATTGGAACCCTTCATTCGTTTTCTGATATTTTTACCTGATCACGTGCGACTCCAAATTACGGACCAATCAAGCGAGACTTTTTTTGATTGCTCTGTACCTGACAGTCTGGAGCCAGCAAAACTTAACGCCGTCAGCCTTTTCAAATAACTAGTCAAAAGACCCGTGCAATGCACGTGGTTAAAAATAGTTAAAACACAAATTTTCATAGAAAAATTTAAATGTTGAATTAATATATTTTTCATTCAGTTTAAATAGTAAATATTTTATTTATAATATTTTCAGTCAAAAAAGGAAAATATTGAACTTTTTTTTCCTCCACAGACTATAAAATTCTAATTTTAACATTTATGTATTTTTTTAATAAAAATTAATATTATTTTTTTAATCAAATTTCTTCTTATTTTTTTGTTAAAATGAGTTTGTAGTATACTTACAACTTAAAAAAAAAATCCATCAAAACGTTTTTTTTAATGTTCATTTAATTTTCTTTTTAAAAAAACTTCGTTTATGAAATATTATTAGAAGTATAGAAATTTGAAAATGTAATTTGTTTTTTCAAAGATTTTGTAGAATTTCTATTCTGAATAATTATTTAAAATATTTTGTTATATTTTAGAAACATGTTTTATTCTTTATCTGTATTTTTTATACTTCCATCTATTTTTTCATTTCTTTCTATATTCTCTACTAATTCACAAATGTAAAACAAATATCGTGTTCATGATCCACCTCCATGAACACTCATAGAGGCTTCAAAGATACTGTCTTAAATTGTTAAATTTTCATTCTGTTTTCAAAGCCATACATATCTATTTTTATTAACTATGACAGCCCATCACTCCCGTTATAAATTAACCACGTTTGAACTAAGGCTATAAGTCCTACATGAGTGGGAGGTAAAAAACATATATGAGAGATAATCAAGCAATTAATATATATATATATATAAAAGAAAGTTGAATTAATAAAATCTAAGAAAATTGTGACATATACTAATTTTAATATTTCATAATTGTGAACAATAGATTTTGGTTAAATTGATGACAATCCGAACAGTCCTCATTTTTTTATCATTTTAAAAGTTGATTTAAAAGGTCAAGAATAATTATTCAATATCAGTACTAAATCCCAACTAACAAGTGAAGAAATTTATTAAGGTTATTCTACTTTTTTGTATAATTATTTACGTTAATAATAATTAATCATATAAATATATCATACCACAATACGAAATAATATAAAATTCATCCAACCACAATCACACCCAGTAAAATCAATAATAAAAAATAAAATTTGAATATGAAATTTCATGTCATTGAAGAAAGATTTTTTTTTTCTTTGACAACATAAAGAAAGAATATTTCGTCAAAATTCCAGGGAAGTAAATTTTATACAAAGATAAAGTGTAATGTGATTTGGGTAACAAACACAATAGTAAAAGACAAAAAATAATTCAAATCTACAATTTTATGGTAAAGTACTTACAATTTTTACTCATTAAAAGAAGTATAATTCTATTGCAGACGAATGATGAAAAGTGTAGTGCAATTTATAAACATTTTAACTTTCACTTTAAAACCACAATTTTTTAGAGAGAAATTTACTAAAATTTCATACACAATCTTTAAATAAAACCAAATAACCAACCACATGAAAATAAAGAGACAATGAATACGATAATTGACTAACATTTCTCATTCATTTTGAAACAGGTGATTGAAGCCCGTCGGTGGAACCGATTGTCTGAGTGAAAAAAAAAAACAGAAATAAAGGATACTATAACTACAAAATAAAAGAAATTTATGAAATAACAACTTTGGAATCTATAGATACAAATAATATGACTACGAAATTCATGAATCTCAACAACATGTTTTTCACAAAATCAATTATCTACGAACAACACATGTAAAACAATAAAAGAAGAATTAATTGTGAAAGAAGTATACTTAAATGTCTTTTATAGATGATCGTATCCATACGCGAATGGATGCATATATTTGATGTATAACTACCTTTACCAACAGTCGTGTCTCGTGAATATTAATTGCACCAATTGGAATAATGAACAGACATACACCCGAAGAGTCACATCGCATCAAGAAAGGTCGAAATAGGAATTTACTAAAAAAGTAGGGGCAAAAGAGGAAACAAAAGATTCTCCATTCAACATTTGACACATCATTTAATGAGCATTTAATGATATAATATTTTATTGTATGGACCCACACCATCCTTAAATACTTCCTACCTGACAAACAATGAATTGAGGTAGTATGGAAAATTTTTCATACTACCGTAGTACTAGAAATTTCCTCGTGTTTGGGGGAAAGATTTTGGAAATAGGGGTTTTGGAAATCTGGAGGTTTTGGAAGTCTGTGTTTAGAAATCTGAGTTCGAAAATCTGTGTTTGGGGTGTTGATTTCTAAAGTATGAGTTTCTGAATTATTTAATTTTTTTTATATTTTTTTCAATGTTATATAATTATTCTAAAATTACTAGATCAAAATATTAGTTTCATTAATTGTAAAATTGAGATTTTACAATTTTGATTAAAAATCTAAAATTAAAAAAAAAAAAATCATTTTCCATTCTTCAGTTTTTACATTTCAATAATTACCATTTTTTATTTTATTTTTCTCAAAAAAGTTAAAATACCGTTTTTCAAAAAAAAAAAAAAAAATCAAAATGATTTAAAAATATTAATTCTCTTCCAAATTTAATTTTTAATTAAAATAATAAATTAATTAAAATATATATATATCTTTCTCCCTCCTTTCCCCATCCCCATGCGTGCCCCCTCTCCTTCCCCTTCCTCTACATGCGTGTCCCTTCTCCCCTTTCCCATTCTTCTTCAGTTATGCCCCTCCCCTTCCTCTCCATGCATGCCCCTTCTCTCCTTTCCCATCATTCTTCATTTTCACTCTTTTTCTTTTTTGGCACCGCCAACTCTTCATCTTCCCGTCGTTTCCCCAAGTTCTTCCTCTCCCTCCAGCTCCGACGTCGTCGATGGAGGTTTCTCGTTTTTTTTCTTCAGATCTACCGTCCCTTTCTTCTTCAAAGCGAAATCTAAAAAAAAAAAACATGTGAAACCAGACGACTTCAACTGTGTTTACTGTTGAAGTCGCCCGATTTCAAAACACGGAAGGCCCGACATCCAACGAAGGCGGTCCAAACGGCGTTTTCCAAAAATGGGGCGTTTTCCTAAATATGGGTCTTAAAGATCGTAGTCCCAAACACGCCCTTAAATCTATTTTCATATTTAACTTTGTTATTATAATTTATATAATTTATTTCAGCTAACATTTGAAATTTTATATATAAAAAAATAGTTTTTCACAATTTTTCTAAATATATGAATTCTTCTAATTTTCTTCATGTATCTATGACTTGTTTAAAGAAAAACAAGTTCATTTGTTTGTATAATACTAAAGATTATTCAAATTTATCTTTTAGAGTAGTTGAGTAAGTATAATTAGCTCAAATCTTATAAAATTATCCCTCTCAAACACTGTATTTCGTTTGTTTATTAATTTAATACGATTTTTTTACCCATATATTACCTACTATATACAAGAAAACATGTTCTTAGTATTTGTTATGATTAAAATTGTATTTATTTCTTGATGCTTTGAACTTTTCTTTACACTATTACACTATTACCATTTAAAAAGGTAAGAAGTCGAACATATAACATGCATAAAAGATTTTTTTTTTTTTTTTTGACAATATGTGGGGAGGAGGATTCAAACCACAGACCTCGTGGTAATCAATACAAAGTTATGTCAATTGAGCAAAGCTCTTGTTGATTACTATTATATTAACATTAAAAAGTAGGTTTTGAACAAATTTAGCCCCACAAAAAAAAATAATAATAATAATAAATGAGATGGCAATAAGCAAATGAATAGATTGCAAATAAATACATGTCTAAGCCTAGGGATAGTTCAAACAGCAAATAGTAATGAATTTAAACTCTAGTTTTTTTTAGGATAAATTAGGTTGAAAATATACATTTCGTCATTATGCTTTCATCATAGGACTTTCATTATATAAACTAGTATATAACAACTTAATCCCTCATATTTAAAATTTGTAACAATCTAGTCACTGGACATTTGATATGTAACAATTTAGTCTTATAGTTTAAAAATTATAATGAGGTTTCTTACACACATAGATCAATAAAACTATTTAGAGACCAAGTGTGTTAATTTAGCTACAATAACTAAGTTGTTACACAGTAAAAATCGATACCTCGCTTTTACAATAATTTTCACAATAGGAATTAAATTATTAGAGAAGGGATCATCTCCGATCTAATTGGTTAATCGTGCCCTCTTATTAGTAGCTGAAGTGTAAGTTGGGTAATCGTAGATTAAACTTTAACCACATGTATTAGAATACTCGAACATGTTTAAACAACCATTGGTTGATTGCTTATTATTTTTACTAATTTATTTTTTATAATCCTCTCATGTCCCTCTTTATTTAAAAATAAAAAATAAAAATAATAAATTTCATTAATCTAGGAGAAACAGTTACCACTAGAGAACAGGCAAGGGGAAAGCTTTTCCACCAAAAAATCGATTCATCTTCCATCGACATCAAGGTGTTTTGCTCGCTACTGAAGCTAAAAAAACATTGATCTGATCAACTACTTCACATTTTCTAATTTAATTGGATGCAGTAAAAGAAAATATTCGTCTATGATAGAACACAAAACATTTATCATCTTGTTAAGTAGTAATCTATTATTAAATACGATGGAATATTTGTTTGGGTAGTAGAATCTAGTAAGATATTTAAAATATCAGGTCAATAGAGATTTTCTTCTATTCAAACTATTGATTGTGAAAGCTAAAATGAAAAATGTTAATGGAAAAAATAAATTAATTAAATGGGATTCAACATTGGTGACTGCAGTCTTACAAATCTCTTTAAAAAAATCATTGTTAGTGACCTTCTAGCCACACATTTATAACAGAAAAGAAACAAAAATACTTTCTTTCCCCGATGAACCAGCAAACTAAAGTGGGTTTGGTTTAGCTGTTTAATTTTAAAAATAAATCATTTTGAAAAAATTTCTAATGTTTGACAACCAACTTATTAGAAAAGGAGATTAAGAAATAAATCATTTTGTGAGAAACACTTGAAACCAACTTTTCTAAAAAGAGTTTTTTAAGTATACAAGAACTTGACATAAAAACATTTATGAGAAAGTGTAACCAAACATATAAGTGTTTAACTTATAAACAATTTTTATACAAAACGTTTTTTAAAAAAATGCATTATTGAAAAACATTTTAATTAAAATGTATTCTAAGGGTTCGTTTGGAATACATTTTAATTTAAATGTTTTTCAATAATGCATTTTTAAAAAACATTTTGTATAAAAATTATTTAGAATTAAACACTCATATGTTTAGTTGCATTTCCTCACAAATGTTTTTATACACAAGTTATTGTTTACTTAAGAAGTCTTTGTTAAAAAGTTGGTTTCAAGTGTCAAAATGGTTTATTTATCGATCTCATTTTCTAATAAGTCATTTTTAGTGGTGGCCAAACACTAAAATTTTTTTCAAAATGATTTATTTTCAAAATTAAACACTTGAAAAGTTAAACCAAACACACACTAAATTCGGTAATGGTCTGTTTTGGCTAAATATATTGTTTAGGGAAAAATACACTTTTGGTCCCTGAGGTTTGGGTTAAGTGACAATTAGGTCCCTGAGTTTTCAAACTCAACAAAAATACCCGTGAGGTTTGAGATAAGGAGCATTTTAGTCCCTGCCGTTAATTTTTCTGTTAAATCTTAACAGTTGCTGACGTGGCACTATTATTTTAATAAAAAAAATTATTTTTTTTTTAATTTTTTAAAATAAAAATAATAAAATAATAAAATAATAATTATTTTTTATTTTTTTATTCTTTTTTCTCCCTTTCTCTTTCTTCTTCTTCTCTTTCTCCATATCCTTCATCTTCCTTCTTCTTCTTCATAACTCCGACGACCGGCCGCCGCCGTCCGACAACCGGCCGCCGCCGCCCGAATTTTTTTTTCTTTCTTTCTTTCTCTCCTTTTCTTCTCTCCTTTCTTTCTCTCTTTCCTTCAATTTTTTTTTTAATAAAAAGAAGGGAGAGGGAGCCCTCCTCCCTCTCCGGCGCCGGCGACGGGAGGAGGGAGGGCCCCTCCTCCCGTTTCGCGCCGGCGACGGGAGGAGGGAGGACCCCTCCTCCCTCTCCCTTCTTTTTATTAAAAAAAAAAATTGAAGGAAAGAGAGAAAGAAAGGAGAGAAGAAAAGGGGAGAAAGAAAGAAAGAAAGAAAAAAAATTTCGGGCGGCGGGCGGCGGACGGCGGCGACCGGTTGTCGGACGGCGGCGGACGGTCGTCGGAGTTAGGAAAGGAAGATGAAGGATATGGAGAAAGAGAAGAAGAAGAAAGAGAAAGGGAGAAAAAATAATAAAAAAATAAAAAATAATTAACATTTTATTATTTTATTATTTTTATTTTAAAAAATTAAAAAAACAATTTTTTTTTTATTAAAATAATAGTGCCAGGTCAGCAACTGTTAAGATTTAACAGAAAAATTAACGGCAGGGACTAAAATGCTCCTTATCTCAAACCTCAGGGGTATTTTTGTTGAGTTTGAAAACTCAGGGACCTAAGTGTCACTTAACCCAAACCTCATGGACCAAAAGTGTATTTTTTCCTATTGTTTATTACTCCGAAAAGACATATAAAAAAACAGGTTGCTATAAAAAACTATAATATATACATATTTAAAAAGATTATGTTTTATGCTAAACTTAATGATTCATAATTTATTTTTTTAAAAAAAGAAAATATTCATAATTTGTTTTTTTTTTTTTTTTCCTTTCGAAACCAGCGATTTAAAGCAATTGAAAATTCTGTAAATTTCTTAATTTCATTTTTTTTCTAATAAGTTATTAATTTCATGTATTAAAAATTCTCAATTAAATTATTCTATTGTTTTTTTTTTTATTGAGAATATTGAAAAATGATTGTAGCTCAATATTATGTATTTTAAAATTCGTCTTTGAATACTACTTCACACGTCAAATCCCATTCATCCATTAAAAAAAAAAAATCTATCGAATTTAACAATTTATTTTGAGTGACATGTCGAAATGGCATATCACTTGTTCAAATAGATTAATAAAACAATAATTCAACAACCAACATTCTAAAATTTAGTAAATGTCACCAATTGACATAAAGTTGTACTGATGACCACGAGATGTGTGATTTGAAACCGTCATCTCACATATTGTTAAACAAAAAAAAATAAAATTTAGTAAGTTTTTTTTTTAATAAAAATCATAATCAATAACTTTTAATACAGTAAACAAATTAAAAATCAAATTAAGAGTAATTTAAAAGATCAATTACCGTTCCTATAGATCTCCAAAAAAAAAAAAAAAAAAAAAAAAAAAAAAAAAACTATAACGTGTGCTCGTTCGTATTTTTTTTAAAGTCATTGACCAACGGGAATTGACGGAAATTTAACGAAATACCTTGACGTCCGTGAAAACGACGTTATCTCATCGTAAAACGGCACTGAAATGACGCCACGTGTCTCGACTAAATCTCCCGGATCCATACAATCTCTTCAGCTCGCGGCTTTAGATTTCGTTCCGCTTCTAAAACCCGTGGCCCCAAGTTTTCGGCCACGTTGGAAATATCTTCGTCCTACGTGGCACACTTGGACCATCCCACAGCTCCAATTTGTCCACGTCATTCTCCGTGTACTCTCTGCAATATCTTCTTCCATTTTTTATTTTTCTCTTCCAATTAGTTCTGAAGAAAAAAAAAAAAAACTGAAAATTCGGCCATTACCCCCTTTCTTCAACCTTCGGCCTCCTTGTTTCCGAGGCTGGTCAAGCAACTTCGTCACTGCAACTGTACTCGCAAATTACAGAGGAGGCGAAATTCACCAATTTCTGGATTGAACACAAAGTTAAGCTCTGAGATTTTCCATTTCTTCAGACCCTTTTTTTTCCTCCTCCAGCCTCCAGATCGATCTATATCACGAGATTGGTGAAGTTCTGAGGGTGACGTTCTTCTTGCATGTTTCCGTTTCCATCACTACTGTTGTTTTAATTCGTTGCTAGTCGTCTTTTGGCGATTCATGCTTTTTTTATTTGCCTTTTCTTTCCTTTTTTTTTTCAGTAATAATCAATAAAGAATCTACATCAAATTTGAATATGAGAAATCTCTGTTTCGTAGATTAGTTCGTTGATCTTCTAGGTAATTTGTAGATCGGTCTTTGTGGAACATCGGTTTCTTTCTGTTAATGTCAGGAGATTCTCGGTTTGTTTCACTTAGGGTTTGATGATTTTTTATCTGCCGGGTTCAGTTACGTTGTTTCTTTACTTTCTTGCTGCTGCTGGGAATCGGATTAATTGCTTAACGTCTGCAAACATTTGTTTTTGCAGTGTGTGTTGTTCTTGTTTTTTCACATGTAATGGTTAGGCTTTTAAGGTGCGGTGGTTTTTCCAGGGAGCAAGCAACCATTGGATTTTGAAACTCCTTGTTGGATTTAGAATATGCACTGAATCTGTCTCCAATCCTCCACCATAGTCTGTGTGGTCGTTTCCATTTGTATAAGTTGAAGGGTCTTCTTCCTGCCATTGGGTTCCTTGAACACCGCATAGAGCTATGTGCTATCGTTCCGCTGATTGGAGAGGGATTTTAGATACTTGGAATCTAAACTTTCACGTACTCAATCTTTCTGTATCTGATTGACGACAAGTGTCAACCCTGATGAGTGCTCATGCCGACCGGCACAATGAGTTAAGAGAACCAAGTCACCACGCTCAGGATGGGAATGGAAGCGTGAACGATGGTTTACCTGGCAGGGAACAGAGCCCGGTCGAGGGAAATGAGTTGAAGGTCAATGGATTAAGTAGAAGTTCAGAAGATGGACGAAAACCTAGTGTTCAAGCCCAGGACATTCTGCAAATACAACAGCAGCAGCAGCCTCAAGGATCCATGGTCTGCTGGGAGAGATTTCTACATCTTAGGTCCCTCAAGGTTTTGCTTGTAGAAAATGATGACTCCACTCGGCATCTAGTCACTGCACTGCTTCGTAATTGCAGTTATGAAGGTCAGTAAATTGGTCTTTCTGGTACCATATTCTCCATGCATATGACTAGGTTATTGATGCATGATGCATCTACATTTCAGATATTAATTTCTCTTTTTTTTTTTAATTTTTTTTTTTCAACAGTTTAGGGTCTGAAGTTTCCGTTAACATCTGAACTTTACTGATGATGTATAATTTTCCTAGTTGGGAAGTGCTAATTTCGTTACATGAACAAATGTTGTTGAATTCGCTGTACAGACTTTAGTCAGCAGTATAAACATAAAGGGAGGGGATAAAACTTGGAAGGTAAAACCTAAAATAACTACAATGATAGACTGAAAATATATAAGCCTACGAACTTTAAGTACTTCCAACTATGGAGAACAGAAGAAGATACATTGCTGAAAGAATCTGACTGGATACTACTCAGAAGAAGATACACTGCTAGGTTCCATTTTGTAGGTTCCATTTTCAAAAGAAGATCTTCAATATCTGCTTCCATCCCTACCTTCAAGCTAGAGTATTCTTGATGAGCTCTTTCTAGGACCTAGAGTTCTTCTATTAGCTCTCCCTAATTCATCAATAAGAGGTTCCCTATGAGTCACTATCTGCAATTCTGGATCCATCACACGTTCAGATCAGGAAGAGCACTAGCGTTTATGAGTCACATACCTGTATGTCATTGGATAGAGATCCATTTAGGGAGTACTAATTTCATTAGCTTACTACTGATGATTAGAAAATACTAGTTGTCATTGTCACTGGAAGTAATTCCTTTCCCTGATGAATCTGCTCTTGGCTTTTTATATAACACTATGTTTAATAGCGCACAATTTTGGATATTGTTATTGATTCGTTAGGTTGCCTTTATTTTCAATGTCTTACATCCTCATCTGGCAATAGGAGGAAATGTTTATACGACAGTTTTTTTTTTTTTTTTTTTTTTTTTGGGGGGGGGGGGGGGTAATATGTTGGCTTATGTTCTTACATATATACGTGTGTGTATTGTTGCATTTTTTGATTCACCACATTTCAGAGTTATATTTCTTCTAGATGAGGAAAAGTATAACTTTCTATTGTTCATTTTTCTGGTTATCAAATATGGAAAACATACAGGAACGAATTTAAGGTATCCTTCACTTCACTAATGAGCTATTCTGTTCCTCTAATGTATCTTGTGAGTAGTCTAGTTATCTGGCAAACTTAGCAGTTCCCCGTTGGTCAGGATCTTTTCATCTTGTATATCTTTATTTACAAACGGTTGAGCTTTTAATATCCTTTCATCAACAAGTGCATAATTGAAAACAACTTTTCTTCCTATGATCTGACTTTCAATTGGGTTTTATGTTTTCTTTTGTCCTCTTCTGGTTTACCACCCTTTCTTGTATGTCGGCATTATTAGTTATTGCGGCTGCAAATGGACTACACGCATGGAAGATGCTAGAAGATCTGACAAATCACATAGATATTGTCTTAACAGAGGTGGTTATGCCTTGCTTATCTGGCGTTGGTCTTTTATGCAAGATTATGAGCCATAAAACAAGGAAGAATATACCTGTAATCAGTAAGTTTCTTGAAGTGTCTAGTTTATCAAGATTATAGCTTTTAAGTAGGCTTATCTTTTAATGCAAGCTAATCAATTGAATACTTGATTCTGATGCGATATGTATGCAGTGATGTCTTCTCATGACTCAATGGGTTTAGTCTTTAAATGTTTGTCAAAGGGTGCTGTCGATTTTTTAGTGAAGCCCATTCGGAAGAATGAGCTTAAAAACCTTTGGCAACATGTTTGGAGAAGATGCCATAGTGTGAGTACTTTCACTTTCATGTGTCCCTTCTTGATTGCATTATATTGATAAGCTGACTTTATGGCTTATTATAGATGGATAAATATAAAGAGTGAAATATTTTTTATCGTCCTCTTATGACTAATTATTATAATGAATGTCGCTTTCCTTTTTGAGATCTGCCTGAATTTATGCTGGGTGCAATCTAATTGACTTTTGGTTCACATTTATTTTCTATGTGATAGGAGTATCTTTATTGGACTCTTGAGATTTTCCTTTTAATTATGTCATACTGATATCTAGTTTTTCTCTTAGTCTAGCGGTAGTGGAAGTGAGAGTGGCACACAGACCCAAATATCTGTGAAGTCAAAAAGTGTTGAAAAATCAGACAACAACACCGGGAGCAATGATGAAGAAGAAGACAATGAGAGCATTGGTTTCAATATTGGAGATGGAAGTGATGACGGTAGTGGCACACAGGTATTATCAGTTCTTGTTAAGAGATTAACAAGATTTAGGATTGTTTTATATGCATATCAAAGAGTGTCAAACATATCTGGTCAAGGATAGTAGATTGTCTTGTCTTGTTTCCCTTGGGTTACTTCTTGGTTACAATGCTAGCTACTTATTTGATTGTAGTTTATCCAAGAAGTGGTGACATATCTGGTAACTTGCATTGCCATGCAATTGTGGATAACTTGCATTATCCCATGCTTGTTTCTTCTACTTTACTCTTTATTGCCACTCAATTCTCTTTCCTGTGCATTCAGTGAATTGATCGACACCTTGGTCTAGTTAACACTAAAGGTCTTTCCAAATCATGTTTACCCCTGGTGGGGAAACACTGAGGATAGGAGGCTCTCTTTTCTTTTTCCCCCCCAAATTCTTTGGATAAGCATTATTATGAGAGACATCTCCTTTTTTTTTTCTTTTCTCATTTGTCAATTGGCTCTGTGTTGCTGACTTGACATGTTGTCAATTTATCTTCATATTATCTTGGTTTAAGCATGCTGAATTGATCGATAATCAACCTTACGCAAGGATATATAGTTTTTTAATAGACTAGAAGAACGTATATTAAACGAGTATTTAGAGTGAACGAAATCACTATACGATAAGACATATTTAGTTCAACCCTTGTACAAATATCATGTGTTCTGATAAATCAAAGTAGTTACAGGAATCTTTTACTAGCTAAAGCAACCTGGTGATTGAACCAGGAACCTTTGCCTTACCACGGGGTAAGAAATACTTCCTTTTTTCTTGTCTATCATCTGTATTGTGATCAATATCCATCAGGAAAAAAAAAAAATCCTCCCAGTATGTACTTTAAATCCATAAGATTGTCATTTATTTCAACATTATAAGATTGGTTTTTTTTTTTTGAAAGTCAAACATGGCTAAGTTTCAATCTTGGAATTGTTGGGACTGTATATTGTTTCTTATCATTGATGGTTGCTGACCTAAATTCTGATGGCTTTCCAAATCATCAGCAACTTTTTTTTTTTTTAATGGGAGGTCGAGTTTTCATTAAGAAAAAAATAATGATAAATAGAAGAACACAAAAGGAAAAGGAAAGCTTAAGGCCTAAGGGCATACAAAATATTGTCCAAACTAAAGGAGCCAAACAACTAGCTACACAAAAACAAGCTCCAATCCACGATAATAAGACCTAATGAGTAATTACAAAAGTCCTTGTAGACTAGTGCTCAAACAGAAGCATTAGACCTAGCCAGCGATCAAATCCTCTCCCTAGATCTCTTCAAATCCCTAAAATTTCTAGTGTCACCTAGCCAACGGTAACTAGTGTCACTTTCTCTTTCTAGTAAGTTGAAGTATCACCTTCACAAAGAAAATTGCATACTGTGTTATAAGCTTACCCAATGACTCTCAACTTTAGTGCACTTTGATTAGATCAAATACATTTTTATCCTTTTGTCAGTGATCTTATGATTAGCGTTTTCTGTTGCCATATCAAAGGGCAGATAAGTGGGTAACATTTTTTTCCAATGACAAGAGCTACAAGTCCAAAGGGGGGAGGGTTGCTAAAATTTTCTTACATGTGAATTAAATAGGTAATTTCCGGTTCTCTTTCTGCAGAGTTCTTGGACCAAGCAAGCTATAGAAGTTGAAAGCCCTCGACCAGTATCTGCATCAGGATGGGATCAAAAACCGGAACGTCCTGATAGTACATGTGCTCAAGTCGTCCACTCAAATGCAGATGCATTTGCTAATTATGTGCCACCTGTTTTGATGGCAGAGTGTCAGGTGCAGAATAAGCAACTTGGTATGCCTTCTAATATCTGACTGTGTACCTTTTAGTGTCTGAGAACTATATGAACTGTTAACCATACATCTGATATTTTGTATTTCATTTTTCTTCAGAAACCGTTCCCATGGGTAAAGTTGAATTAGGCGTGCACAGAAATCTAGATTTACATCTTGAACTATCCACGGAACATCCAACCAAGCTCGTCAACAGGAAACAGAATATTATGCTTGAGATAGGATCCAGTGGATTTAATGAGCAGTTTAACAAAGGACATCTTGACCTCAACTCTGAGAGCCCATCCAGCAAACTGAAGTACGAACAAACAACTGTTACTGGGCTTGCTACCAATCTTACTGATTCTAAGATGGACGACACTGTGTTTGAGGCACCAAGCAACCATCCCAAGATCACAGACATTAAGAACAAAGATGTTACGGATTTAGAAGAATTTCCATCCCTTGAGCTTGGATTAAAAAGGCTTAGAGGAGTTCAAACGACAGGGAAAGCGGTCCAAGATGAGCGAAATGTATTGAGACGCTCAGATTCTTCAGCTTTTTCTAGGTATGCGAGAAAATGGTTCATCCTTCTAAATATCGTTTCAAAATATTGAGGCAATTGCCTATTTTACCAATGAAATTTCACTGTCCGTACACTCACAGGTATAACGCTGGCTCAAATTCTAACAAGAGTCCAACTGGGAATGCTGGAAGTAACTCTCCGCCTGTTAATGGCTTAGAAGTTACGAACCAAGAAAACATGCAAGATATTCGATCTCATTCAAGTAGTAATCCTCCCAATCAATGCTCAAATGGAGATAGCAATAATATTGACATGGGGTCCACTACCAATAATGCATTTTCGAAATCCATAGTTACTAATAACAAGTCAGCAATGGCATCAACAGTCAACTGTTTGCACCCGTCGGCAGCTTTCCAACCTGTTAAGAACGACAGTCTATCTGTTCCTCAGCAAGCTGATAATGTCAATAATGTCACAACTACAACAATGCAAGCTCAGTCTAATTGTGTGCACATGGAATCTCAAATACAGCAACTTTGTCACCCGTATGATCACACCCATCAGCTTGCCCACAATATTCAACGAGTGTCATCTGAGCATAATGATTTTTCATTAAAGAAAATATCTGCAGCTGCCACGCATTGTGGGTCAACCAATGTGTTAAATGGCCATGTAGAAGGTAATGCAGCAAATTATAGTGTGAATGGTAGTGCCTCGGGCAGTAACCATGGAAGCAATGGCCAAAATGGGAGCAGCACTGCAGTAAATGCTGGAGGGCTGAATATGGAAAGTGATAACGGAATAGGTCGGAAAAGCCGAAGTGGGGATGCCAGTGGAAGTGGTAGTGGAAGTGGAAACAAAGTGGACCAAAACAAAGTTTCACAAAGGGAAGCTGCCTTGACAAAGTTTCGCCAGAAAAGGAAGGAAAGATGCTTCCGTAAAAAGGTAATGCTACTTAGTCTCTCTTTTAGTCCAATGCCTGTTATGTCTATTATGTGATCCCTCTTGTCTTGTACTTTTGGTATGCTGGACTTGTTCACGGAAAGCTTCGTTATTCATATATGTAGGGGCATTTTCTGTGTCCATTATGAGCTGTCCACTTGCATCATCCTCAACCCCCCCCCCCCCCTCCCCCTCCCCTTGGGGGTGTTACATTTTAGTTAGTATCATATTTCACCGAGGGGACAGCTATCAGCATAGCAACAGTTACTTTGAGGAGAGTAATTCTCTCTAAATGTCTTTATCTCAACTTGTTGTGTCTTTACCTAGAGTCTGAGTCGTTGAGAAGCACATATATAGAAATGGACCCATGAACGAACACTGCACAGATACAAACATGGCTATATATAGGCACTTGCATTTCTGGACATTTCAACAATTTGACATTAGAGGTCTATTTCGGTTGGTCATATTCACGTGCGATTGGAGTGATGAAATATGCAACACTTAAAAAGAAGTCAAAGAAACTAATTACATATTTTCTAATAATATAATCCTTCACAGTAAAAGGTTTGAAGAAAAGTTTAAGGTTAAAAATCACTTTTGGTTCCTGAACTTTGATTTGTAACAATTTAGTCCTGAACTTTGATTTGTAACGATTTAGTCTCTATACTTTCAATTTTGTAACAATTTAGTCCATGTACTTTTAACTTTGTTACAATTTAGTCCCTGAACTTTAATTTTGTAACAATTTAGTCCAAATTAGTTTATTAATCTATCTAGATAAGAAATTTCATCAAATCTTTACATTAATTTTTCACGATAAGGATTAAATCGTTACAAATTTGAAAGTACAAGGACTAAATTGTTACTTATTAAAGTTTAGGGACTAAATCGTTACAAATCAAAGTTCAGGGACTAAATTGTTACTTTCATGAAAGTTCAGGACCAAAAGTGATTTTTAACCAAATTTTAAACATATCATATGAATAGTTAAAATCAATCATCTCAAAAAACCTTAAGTTGATATCTTTTACCTTCATAATCTGTCATTTTTCTCTAATATTTCTTTTTAGCCCATCAATTGTTCTAACAAAAAAAAAAAAAACGATTTAACACTCTAGCTCAGGTGTCCGGCAAATTTTCAATAAATGTCATTGTGTTAGAGTTGACATGTATTCAACAAGCTTCCAATGTTCCAAGTGCCAGTGTATATAATGCATGTTGGACATTGACATGTTAAAATTGAGTCTATGCTTCACTAATGTACTCTGGAGATGATTTGATTACTGCTATTTATTATTTTGTGACTTGATTGGTCTTTTGCAACTAGGGGACTTTCTTTCATTGGTACAAAAGTTATGATGTTTCTCGCTCACCGTGTCCTACATGTTAGTTTATTTGTATTGAAAATATCAAGCCTTTTTATTTTTGTCAGATGAAATATAGGAACTATACTTGATATTATGACATGGTAGTCTGAGATTAAACGTTCTCCTCAAGAGGTTTCCAAACCTCAACCCCTTCCTTAAAGCACCATGCATGAGCTGTGCCCTCCTGGGGGCTGCAATATATTGCACATTTACTACATAGCAAAAAAGGGATTTCACTTCCATATTAATGGATTTCCTCAAGTTTCCATTGTAGAGCCATGTGAGAATTACAAATGAGACTTTATCGATTATATTATGCAGCAGAAGGAGTTTGCATTAGAACCTCGAAATGGTCCCTCGTTGCATTGTGCCAATCCGAATAGTTGCATCTATTATTGCTGTTGAGATTCTGACTCATTCTTTAGGAAAAATGAGAAGCTTATTTACTAGAGTTCTCATGTCTTTCTGTTGAGATGCTTATTTTCTGTGAAACTTATGTCTAAATACCATATTCTTTCGCAGGTCCGATACCAAAGCAGAAAGAGATTAGCAGAACAGAGACCCCGCGTCAGGGGACAGTTTGTGAGACAAAACACAAGTGAAAACACAAGCAATGTGGGAGATGGCTAAAGCCATTGCATTGTTTTGGTAAAAAAAAAAATGATTTGGTTTTCCCTTTAACAAGAATTGTCCATGTGCATTTTGGGAAAAGAGATAAATTAGAGTGTACCATTTTAGACAGTAAAATGATGTTTTTACTTAACAATTCTAAATTAGACAGACAAAAGCTGAACTGGACTCTGTTGCCAGTGGCTACTGGACTTCTAATTCAAGAAGGCCTTCTGCCTTTCTGCATCAGAAAACTCTATTTTAGTTTGTGTTTGGACACAATGTGAGTGTATTATTCATTGTTACACGTCCTCTCCTCTTTCTCTCTCTTTTGTACAAGCAGGAACTCTCACAGTACTACTATTTGATAGATATCTAATTTGTAGTGGTTTGATTTTTAAACATAGAAAGACTTTCTTCTGGCACAAGGGGTGCAAATGTCGAGCGAGACGAGTTTCTCTGTACAGGCAACTCGTGCAAGCATGCAATCGACGAACATTGACTGAATATTGTCTCTGGCTGCTAATGCTTTGTATGTGTTTCATTTCCTTTCTTTGTTCTTTTAGTGTGTTTCTAATTTGTTAACATAATAGCCGTACATTGTATAATTTTTCTTTGTTTCCAATTTGTTATAACTTGAGCTCTTATCTACTTAACTTAAAATGGATTTGGTATTAGTTGGAGATCAGATTTTATACATGGATTGGTTTGGTCTAGTTTGGATAAGAAAATTTGATAAGCCAACCAAACTTTTGATCAATGGTTGGGTCCCATTTAGATATGAAGAAGAAAAACTCAAATCAAAATCAACTTTATTTGATTCGATTTAATCAAGTTTGGTTTAGCTTTCCACATCCCAAACTCTACGGCGCATGCGCATCTCTCGTTTTGCTTAATTTCTTATATATTTTGTACTTTTCTCGCCAAGCCCCCACCGACTTTTTCTCCTCTTATTCTTGTCAGCCGCCGTAGCATTGTGAGCTTGAGGGTTTCATTATATCTTCGAACTTTACGTAATCAATGATCTTCTCTAGAAGTATCTGCTACTAAACCGATATCAATTTGCTATCTCAGTTTAAAGAATTTTTTTTTAAAAAATGGTGTCTAAATTTAGATTAAAAATAACATTTAGTACTGATTTGTGCATTTTTTAATTTTCAATATTTAAACACTTAATTACAACAATTTCACTACGGAATAATTAATCAAATTACATGTTTGAGGATGTGATTCAACTCATATGAACTCCAACAATTTTCCTCGCACAGCAGAAATAGTGGGTGGGTTGGTTTTTTCTTTCCCATTCTTAAACGCAAATCAAGGAATAAGAGCTATTTTTCCAACTCATCATATTCATTATGTTTATTGGGAATCATTTCAATGATTAGAAATAACTTCAGTTCTGTGATAGAAATTCTACCACCTTGAGAGTACAAACTACAAATTCCTCTAATTTTGAACCAGAATATGGATAAAAAATTTCCATTCGAACCCTTTCTTATTCTCAAATCAAGAAAGAAAAATGTTTTTTTTTTCTTTTTTTGATATTCTTGAGTGTCCGAGCCAGCTTACGAGCACCTCAACTAATCTCATGGGACAACCGCTTGACCCTACTACATTTGGTTGCAACAAGAAAGAAAAATGTTCTTTTACAAGAAATTATAATTCAGATCTCGTTTCATGAAAATTTCCCAACTTACAATGAATCGAGTTTTTCCTGGGTAGAAAACTAGGATAACAAAAAAAAGATTATGACAACATATCTAATATCAAATTCTCTTCTCACTATTTAAAAAGTGCTCTCCAAATTCTATTTTCGATAGTATATTTCATCACAAAATGGTTTAAAGCATATGATCTTCTAAAATTAACAAAAGTTCCAGTTGAATAAAATTACAAGAAAATCAATTTTTACAAATAATAACATACTAAAATAATTAAGGATTTAAGGATCAGTAACATGATTAAACTTATTCTTAAAATCAGTGAACAATATACAATAATAACACCCATCAGTATGCAAATGTTACCAACCTGTATTTGGGCTGCTGTTTCTAGCAGAAAAGTGGTCTTTCTGCACAGCTTTCAGATTTAAGTGGGGGTAGGGGGTCCAATTTGGTACCAGAAAGATTTTGACAATAACTCATTTTTGGAGTAAAAATTTATACTTATGTTCAAAGGCTGAGATCTGAGCTACTAATCATCTATCTACAACAGAAAGGTTCTGAAATGTTTGAGAGAGGGATTTGGAATTATTTGCAAATAAGAGAACAAATTCATCATCTCAGCACAACAATCAAAGACTGGTAAAAAATGGCTCTTCTAACCTCCAGGGTTTGCAGACAGCGGAATGCGCATCTTCTTTTCTTTTACCACGTATATCCAAGGTTCCAGTCACATTCTTACGTGACAATTTTAACACAAAATTCTAGCAATCATGGAAATAACAATTAGAAACTAGGAAAATTCCAACGCTATACTATAAAATAGTTATCAGAATATTCTAGTATTCGGAAGAATATTAATTCTAGTCTATCTAAATTATAACCACCTTTCGATAATAGGAATATCTAGAGGTTTCACCCTCTTTCCTCTTTGTATTATGCTTATGGCTACTCCACTAATTCTCATGGAGGGCTTCACTCACTCCATGAACGGCTATAGAGAATAAGAGTTTTAAGTTATCAAGTTTCCAAATTAGAAGCGTCAAACTAGGGTTTTTTAAAGAGAAAAATGGATAAACAATAACTTGCTTCAATTAAAGTCAAATACCTGTATTTCTGTTCTAACGATCAATCGGATTTCTTCAGTACACTCAACAGGACCCCAGTGCCCAGACTTGTTGCAACAAAACCAAGAGATGCCTCAGTTGGGACATGGAATCCTGCAGGAAGAGAGAGATCAATGTGTCTTCTAAATGCATATACAAGTCATAACAGATTTAAAATTTCGAATTGATGGAAGTGCTCACCAAAGAAATCCAGGATCATCTTACTCCCAACAAATGCTAAAACAACGCCAATAGACGGCTGGAAGGAGATTGAAAATGGACGTTCATAATAGTGAGAACCAGGTGATTAATAAGACATCATTTACATGGAAACACCAAAACAGCTTTCACAATCACACGACGAACACCAAAACGGCTTTCACAATCACACGAAGGGCGCCATAGTATTTGTCCACAAATATTTTGACCAAATATCTTTTCAAACACATTTTTCAATTTTAGCATTTTATTTAAATCACCTGAAATCCTACTTCACACCCACGTACACTCTTTAAGAATTTCACAAAGGACATTTTAGACTTGGGGTGTACCAACTCCACCAGGGAAAAAAGAAAGAAGCAAGGAACAACAGTGATAACAAGTAACAACTTCACTCGCTCTCAATTTGTACAAGACTATAATTTTACCTGTAAGTACTCCAATTCTGACATACCATCAGCTATAAGAATGAATAGGGATCTCAAACCTACAATACACCAAAATGGCGATCATTATGCATCTTAAGAAACTTAAATCCAATAAGGCATACAAACCAAAGTTACTTTAAACTTGATAAAGGAAACAAATGAACAAAAAAATTGTAGATCTTGTATTAAACAACAGCAATTGAAACTTTTTATCCCATTTTTCAACTTCAGAGTTGTAAGGATCCAATTACCCCGGCACCAAAAAAAAACCAACAACAACGCATACACACCACAGATACCAAGAGGTTAGTTTACAGGAAGGGCAACAGAATTACCTAGAATGGCAAAAAAATTAGACGTAAACACTATGAAAGGGTCCCTTGTAACACCAAAAACTGCAGGTATTGAGTCAACCTAGCACACCAAGTCCAAGAAAAGGAACGTTGAATGAGCATTTCCATAAACTAGAAGAGTGAAGTCAAAAGGCATCCTAATACATATATAACATGAGTGAGGCATGAATAACGTACTGCAAATGCTATATCACTGAGCTCAATAACTGCTACGGTAAGAAGTAAAGGTGTTGCCTGTCCAAAATGTTCGAGACCTGTTAGAAATCATGCAAAAATTAAGTTCACACAATAGATTTATAAGCTTCCAATAGAATAATGTGACATGCTTCTTTTTTTTAGAGAAGATAATGTGGCATGCTTCTCAATAAGAGAAAGTTTAAGCACTCTTATTTTATGCTCAACATGAGAAATCATGACCAGTAATACTCCCAAAAGCTATAGTAGAATTTCATTCGGTTGACCTAGCCCATCGTGACTTACTTTCTTCACACCCTCCTGAAGGGTAAAAAAGCGATTCCCATCATAGTTAGCTGCAAACAAATAAACAAAGGGAGTAAGATCTAACCATGAGCATAAAAAGAGGCAAATCCCATTTGAGACTGAGCCAACCAAACAGACATGAAAAAGTAACACTTCCATACATTGTTCTCCTTGTATAATTAACAATAAGTGAAAAACAGCTTCCTCAGCAAAATTTCTATTCTACTACATGAAAATTTATTTTCCCCTCTCCATTTCTAGATAAATCCTCTCAATAGCTTCTTCATGTGTCGCCTAGCCAATGGACAGTATTTTAAGGAAAAACAATTACCATATTGATGAGGTTCACAATTTTTCTTGCACCATGCATATAAAAGGGGCAAAGGAGTCTAGTCTCTACTCCTCTCAACAAATAAGTGTGTTTTCCTCAACAAACAAGTGTGTTAAGAAAATAATACAAATGACCAAGCACTACGCAAGTCACATACTCCAGCAGAAGGAAACAGAAACAGAAGAAAGAAATATGAATATAATTGCACCATACCTGTCACAGGGATTAATTTTTGACACGTCTTTACTACAAAGTTGTCAGATAGGTCAGTGTCATCCTCTTCTTCATTAGCAAATAGCTGCAGAAGTCATGATACATTTAAGCTAAAAGGTCCTAATAATTGATCCCGAGGAGAAAAGATGAAAAACTGTAAAATAAAAAACCTAGAAAAACCAACCTGAAATGATGAGAATAGAAGTATAGCAGCCAGAAGTAGGTTTACTGCCTCAAATCTCTGAAACAGTAGATACAATTCTCAGATAGACCATATGAGCAAAGTGGAATATTGCAGGAAGACAAAGTTACCTGCAGGGTGGCTGTTCCCAGAAGTATGATTGCTAGACGAAAGACAATCGCACCAGAAATACCATAAGTAAGCACCCGATTCTATATTTCCAAACCAACATAAATCATCAACATGCACAGACATTAGATTATTCTGTAAAGCAAAATAATATTAATAGTTTGCATGTTAATATCTTGGTTATAGGCAGCTTCGCACAAAGTGAGCACCTGATACTCGATTGGAACTTTGAAGTACTTGAAAATCAAAACGAAGACAAAAAGATTGTCAACGGACAAACTTTGCTCCAGGAGATACCTGAAAATTGTCATAAAATCAGACATTAATAAAGCATAGGGAAGGATAAAAAGTGAAGTGTTCTAGTTAAAGCATCTTCCAAGCACATCGAGAATAAATGTTAAAACTAAAAAAAGGTTGCTAAGATATCTCGTTCTATAGAAACGAGGATCATTTTATATAGTCTCCAATTTCTCCCTGCATTTTTTCAATTGGCACACTAGATTCTTTATCTTCAAAAGAGTGGAGTTAATTCTTCAAAGTCCATAAAAGTAAATTCTTCTAACGAGGCAAGCCAAGGTCACATTAATGATCTGACTATAAAACAAAGTTAAGATCAAAGCTCTTATCATTGTACAAAATGTGTATATAGATACGTGCCCTCTTGTCCTGATTAAGCTGCATAGTTCTCCTTCAACATTTTCACGTAAGGAATAGTTCAAACTTTTTATCTTTTAAGAGTTAAGACATGAATCCAAGTACCAACGTAACCAAAACACTACGGGACCTGGTAGTGCATTCGCTAGGTCCATTTTTTAATTTCCCAATTACCAATGAAGTTATAATTAGCATTTGACTAGGTTCAATTCTATTTGTCGTCGTATCAACAATTCGCTGAAAGAAAGGGACAGACAACTGAAGAAATTGTATCTTCAGTGGAGAGACAACTGTAAAATGAAGTACGGCGACATACCCAGCAAAAAATTCAGATGCCTTGCCAGCTCCATCTTTCAAACCCACTCCAATGCCAAATGCCACTGCACTAGCAACCTGTAACAGAAAACGAGCAATAGCAAATAAATTAACTAACAGTCAAACTATTCGATCACATTTACAAATTAAAGATCGGCAAGTGCTTACACATAAAGCAACATTTCTAACGGAAGAAACTTTACTTTCGAGCCCCTCAGTCGTTCCTGGGACGGAAGAGGTCCTACTGGCTTCTGCAAATTCGTCTCACTGTTACCATATGATGAACAAGTAACCACAAATGGAAAATGACTCGCTATTATCAATGTCTAATTATGACAAGAACGTACGAATATATCCATTAATCTTCAAAAAAAAAAAAAAAGATGAAACTCTCACTGACCTGCGGTAGATGGATCACCTTCCCTCTCGATTCGACTGCCGCATCGAATCAGAGAGCGCGGAGCACGATGGCAATTGAGGATAACTACGAATACGAAATCATACATACTCAATGATATTAACGCCGATCTTCACAGTAGAGAGAGAAGGGGAGAGTTCAACCTGGTGAAAATTGAGGAACGTGATTGTGGACAATCTCAATCGATGTTCGTGGATGAAAATGAAGCTGTGATGAAACCTTGGGCCATGGAGAATCGAGCTTCGAAGAAATTTGAACGCCGTTGTGGATGATTGAAGCCATTTCCACCTCTTCGAGCACCAGAGACTGATGCCTGCCTATATCTTATCCATTGTATTTTGGAGTTCGACAGTCGTTTCCACATATTGCTGAGTTATAGAAACATGTCAACTGAACCGACATGTCGAATGACATCGGTTTCGTCTTTTGCGTGATGTAGGCTTCTTGCTGATTTTTTTTTTTTTTTTTTTTTTTTTGAGAAGCTTTCTGATTTTATTTTATCTTTAGTAGTTGGAAGTAAATTTGAATATCTAATCTTTTATATGAAAAATACAATGTCTTAACTATTTGTACATGTTCGGTATATGGTGAGAATTTATGCCCAATATAAGTATAAATAATGTATTTCTTCACACAAAAAAAAAGTATAAATAATGTAACATTGTAGTTTTTTTTTTTACCAATATGTGAGAGTGGAAAATTCGAACTACGTACCTCTTAGTCATTAATATGTGTTTTATGCTAGTTGAGTTATGCTCATATTGACAATGTAACGTTGTAATTGTGAGGTGGAAATCTCAACTCGAGTCATCTTATAAATAAAATAGGTAAACTTGAGTATTTGGTCCCAGTATAACCATTTAGTATTTTCATTGTTGATTTAAGGGGGAAAAACCAATAAATGAACATAAATATTAATATTAATACTAATAAGTTTTTTTTTTTGAAAGAAAGGAATTCCATTAACTAGAAACCGAACCCCGAGGAGATACAAACATGCGTTGTTCCTTAAGCGATAAACTAACCATCCATTGAGGATAGTTTCCTAGCCATAAAAATGGCGTCGAAGAGAATCCCAATTTGGACAATTTATGGGAAAATACATTGTACCTACGACCAACAAAACTAAAAACCACCTTTTTAAAGGAAGCTGTAATCTCATTGATATCCCATAGCGTCGCAGCAATGCTAGAATCTCTAACTCTTTGTTTAAAATCTTGATTACTGTCAATGAGTCTGATAGGACCGATATTTTACTAATCCCCATAAATTTGGCCAAACGGAGACCCTCAAGAACTGCCACTGCTTCCGCCCCTAACGACGATGTACAAACCTCAGACACTGCCGTTTGTGCCGCCTGTAATTGACCCAATTTATCCCGTAGAACAATACTGATACCGCTCTTGTCAGAGCTACTCATAAATGTTACATCTGTATGTAAAATTAAATCTTCCCCATTGGAAATAATATTAGCAATATCATCCAAAGACTGCACATATTGACCACCCTTCGGGTTAGCCTTCCAAAATTCCTCCATATATGAATGTATCCATTCACATCGTAATGATGCTGGAGGGACTGGTTGATCATGAACGAGGCTATTCCTATCATTCCAGATTGCCCAGGCGCCCACACAAATACGTTCCAAATCTGGACCCTTAAACATACTCATACTCAACCATCTATCTTTAATCTCCATAGAAACCATCTCATGCCCATACACCCCAGGAAAAAGGATATCCCAGACCTCCCGAGCTCTCCCACAACAGAATAATGCATGATCAGTAGTCTCATTATCCTCTTTACACACAGGACACATTCCATTGGTCGGGATATGATGGTTCCATAAGTTGACCATAGTTGGAATCGAATTATGGAATGATCGCCAAACAAACAGTTTTACCTTATTAGGAACCCTCATCTTCTAAAGCATGTTCCACCAACGGGCTCCAACCCCAACTCCCGATGGTGAATCCTCTTGGCGACTCCTGATACTAACCCTGTAACCGCTTTTCACCGAATATTCTCCTCTTCTATCATAATGCCAGATCCACTTATCAGGGGCAACACCACTTATTGGAAGACCTTTTATCACTTGCACATCCTTCGGACCAAGATGTTGATACAGTTTCCCCAAATCCCATTGCAAAGACGGTGTGATGAACTTCGCCACCACGACATCTTCCATCGAAGGCGAATGAGGGGATATCACCATGAAAGTGTGGGGTCTTGGAATCCATGGATCCTTGAACAGTAATATTGAATGACCATTTCCCAAATTTTTCCTTAGACCTTTTTTCAAAAGGTCCAAGCTCCATACAAAACCCTTCCAAAAGAAAGACGAGGAAGACCGGGCAGACGAATGTAAAACCGTAGAATTTGGGAAATATCTCCCGCAAAGAATTCTTAAGATCTTAAGTTGAGGATTGCACAAAATCCTCCAAGCGTGCTTAGCAATCATTGCTTGGTTAAAAAAAAACCAAGTCACGAAAATTTAACCCTCCATCTTCCTTTGGTTTGCACAACTCTTCCCATTTTCGTCAATGCATCTTACGCCTGTCACCCTGAGATCCCCACCAAAATCTAGCACAAAGGCTAGAAATTTTCGATAGAATTCCTTTTGGAATCCTGAAGCACCCCATTGCATAAGTTGGAATCGCCTGTATGATACTATTAATCAACACCTCTTTTCCTCCTGAGAGAAACAATGATTCTTTCATCCCTGTAGAGCAGACCACACTTTATCCACAAGGAATTGGAAATCCTTTGATCTCCCACGCTGAAAAGAGGACGGAAGACCAAGATATGTCCCCAACGAATCAGACACCTTCATACCAAGAATATCGCATAAGAACACCTTAGTATCTGGAGGAACATTCTTAGAAAACAACACTGTTGATTTGTTAACATTAACACACTGGCCCGAAGCCTTCTCATAATCATACAATATGGATTTAAAGAACCCAAAATCACTTGCCGCAGCTTTGAGAAACACCAGACTATCATCTGCAAAGAATAAATGAGAAACTTTTGGACAAGATTTTGCAATTGAAATACCTGCCAAGTTCCTGTGTCTGGCCGAATTCAACATAGCAGAAAAACCCTCCGTACAGATAAGAAATAAATAAGGGGATAAAGGGTCTCATTGTCTAATAGCTCGCGATGGCTTAATAAACCCAAAAGCTTCACCATTCATTAGAATAGAAAACGTCAGCGTCGTAATACACTTCATCACAAGCTTAATCCAACTCTCATGAAAACCGAGCTTGTACATAATTTGGCTCAGATACGACCATTCCACCCTATCATACGCTTTACTCATATCGAGTTTTAAATCTGCAAAGCCCGCTTTGCCTTTTCTCTTATGACTTAAAAAGTGAAGCATTTCATGACCCATAATCATATTATCAGAAATTGAACGCCCCGGGATAAAAGCTTACTGGCACTCATCTATGACATCACTTAGCACTAACTTAAGCCTATTTGCAATCACCTTAGTAATAATTTTATACGATACATTGCACAAACTAATGGGTCGATAGTCAGATACTAACCTTGCCTGGCGAGACTTTGGAATCAACACCAAGTTTGTATGATTCCATGCTTGAACCGACTCGTCAGAATTCAAAATAGCCAAGCAATTCGAGATTGTTTTAGGACCCACAATCTTCCAATACTTCTGGTAAAAGAGTGCAGGAAAGTCGTCCGGACCTGAAGCCTTGGTTGGATAAAACCCTCTAACTGCCGTCAGCACTTCCTCCTCCGTGAATGGGGCTGTAAGCATTTGATTCATCTCCTCGGAAACTCTCGTCGGAACATGGTCTAAAACCTTAACAACATCTCCCTGATTCAGATGGTTTGACGAAAATATTTCTGTGAAATAAGTCACAAAAGTTTCTCGAATTTCAGTCTTCTCTGATCGCCAAATACCGTCGTCATCCTCAATTCCTCGAATCCAATTCTTTTGTCGCCGGAGTGACGCTTTCTGATGAAACCATTTTGTATTACGATCTCCCCATTTAAGCCAATCCTCCTTAGACCGTTGCTTCCAGTATATCTCTTCTTCCATAAGCAATGAGTTCAGTTGACCCTCCAGATGATGAATAACATCAAAATCAATATGTGAAGATCCCTCATAAGGCTGCTTAATTTTGACTCTCACCACATTAATCTCCCCTTTAATCTCCTATTTTGACTAGCACCCCAACCACCCAGACCCACTGCACAGTTCTTCAGAGCAATGTGAAGAGATTCATCCATATCACCAACTCCCTCCCAACTGCCAGTCCGACGAATAATATTACCACATTCATCATATCGAGTCTACCATTCCTCAAATTTAAAGGATTTATGACAGCGTGATCGTTGCTCCCACAACCTTCTCCCCTCAAAGCAGAGCTCAACTCGATGATGGTCAGACTTCGCCCAATCAAAATTAGTCACAAGGAGATCCTCAAAAAGAGAACAAAAGTTAGCATTAACTAAAAATCGATCCAGTCGCAAGCGAACCTAAGCCCCCATATTCCTTCTATTACACCAAGTAATCATATCCTCAGAGAAACCAAGGTCCCTAGATTGCAATTATCCAATACTTCTTGAAATGCTGAAATTTGTCGAAAGTCTCTATCTGGACCCCCCACCTTTTCATGATGCCACAAAATTTCATTTAAATCTTCACCAATCACCCAAGCATCATCATTGTAATCATGTAATCTACAAAGTAGATTCCACGATTGGGCCCTTAAATTTGGGTCTAGATTTCCATAAAAACCAGTAAAGCGCCACTTTTTATTATCCCACCATACATCTGCATCAATATGGTGAATTGAAAAATTACGTATAGACACATCAACATCATTTTTCCACAGTAAACACAGCCCACCACTGAGGCCAACATGATGAACTACGAAGCAACCCGAATAATTCAAACGTACTTTTAATTTATTCAAAACAGAAGATGAGCATTTCGTCTCTGACAGAAAGCATAAATGGGGAGTTAAGCGAAGTAACTCATTGCTTACGTTTCGGAATGTCCATGGGCTCCCCAACCCACGAACATTCCAGAATAAAATTTTCATGGCTTCGGGCGGGGCTGCTCAGCAGGCCTCACCTTGTTACAATTAAACTCATGAATTTTAGGACGCTTTTTGTTAAGTGGAGAGAACAAAATAGGTCCATCCTTCCGGTTCTGGAACTCCTCCAACTCTTCAACAGTCATACCAGATGGTACATATCCTACACGAGCACGCTTCTTCCACGATACCCCACGACCGAGAACAATCTTTACCTACTTAGTGCGCCTCAATCCAGAAAAATCACGTCTGATACTGCCTTCGGAACCAAGCCTTTCAGAGTCATTCAAAGCTGGGCTTTGATCCAGCCGCCCACACTCAATATTGATATGTTTTTCGGGCTTCCAAAAAATGGGCTGCTCTTGCTGTGTCAGATCATCATTGAGGATAACCGTCTCATTACAGCCCATATGGGTTGAAACGTTATCGTCTACAACGATATCATCAGGGCCCACAACCTCTTCATTCTCCTCTTCTTCAAGCATCTCCGGATCGTTCTCCAGTCTCGCTTCATCCTCCTTTTCCAGCTTAGAATCATTAAAAAAAGGGAATTGTGTTAAATGGCTACAAAAAAAGCGGTCTTGATTTTTGGCTACGGAAGTTTGGTCTTTGTAGGCGTGGCTACCAGAATAATAGGAACCGTTTTCCTGAATGTTTTTGGACGTTTTTACCCCTGGTATATACGGCTATATACAGACGGCCCTAACGTCTATTTTTGTTACACGCACGTTGCTCGGCTTTTTCTTGCGCGCTGGGTGTATCCCGGTTTACACGGGATTTGGTCCCTTTATTGCGCTCTGGATGTATCTCTATTTACACGAGATTTTGGGGGCGGTCTGTTGTGATCTGTTAAGGACTACCTACTGTTCAGGCGTAGGTAGTTTCCAACGATTATTTATTTATTCATTCACATTGTTGCCCCTCATATAAATGTCATATTGTATTATCTTTTTGTTTTATATCACGATCACATTGCGACAGTAATTTTCCGTCCTAATCTAACATGGCAACAGTTCAACAGGTCACGATTTTGTTTGGTGGTGTCTAGAGTGCTGGGGGTATTTACAGTGATTTCAAGTCCGGAAGTGTGGATGTTAGAATTGATTCGAGTCTCCAAGAGTTTAAAGTATGTCTGACGAAATACCTTCAGCTCCAGGACGGTAATATGATTACTCGGCTAACACTCTTCAGGAGCTGGTCGAATAACCCAATTAACATAATCATTTCTGAGGACAGAGATGTTTTTTGGATGGTCAACAGATTTCAAAACGGTACATACAGGGGGTGCTGTATAGTCGTTGACACCCCGGGGGTCAATACTAGTATACACCCTATGGGGACAGACGCGGGGACATCCCGTGGGGTCAGGAATTTTGACTTCATCACTGCGGATGGTATTGAAGCTGCTCTAGACAATTCTACTGTGTCGGAGGGGTGCACATTTTCCTGCAAAGATCATCTGAAGAAGGTTGTGTATAACATAGCCCTGAAAGAAAGTTTCCAGTTGAAGACGGTTAAATCTAACAACATGCAGTTTAAGGCATCATGCGTGGACGATTCATGACCGTGGTATATACGCGCATCTACATACCACGGGAGTCAAATTTGGATTGTCCGGAAGTTCAACAATGAGCACACGTGTTCTTTTGATGCAGTCCATAATGACCACAGGCAGGCTACTGCGGCTGTTGCTTGCGATTATGCAAAAGTTATAATGAGAATTACTAACAAGATGCACTGCACACCGCGGGATATAATTGAATATGCTAAGAAAACCCACAGTGTCATTCTCAGTTACGACAAAGCTTGGAGGGGGAGGGAGAAGGCACTAACTGAGTTAAGAGGTTCCCCCGAAGAATCGTATGCGCGTATTCCAGCGTTTGCAGCTAAACTGATCGAAAAAAACCCAGGTATTTCTCGTTCTAGATTGGATGGTAATACCAGTAATTACCGGTATTACCAGTTATATGGTTTCCAACATGTTGTTTCCCGAAGAGTACCAATAGCAGTAATTACTTGTATTTACCAACTTTTTTTTCAGGGATGTATACTGCTCAGGAGGTTGATTCAGACGACAGGTTCAAGTTCTTTTTTATGAGTATTGCAGCGTCCATTAAGGGTTGGAAATATTTCCTGCCCGTCATTTCTGTGGATGGCACATCACTCAAAAATAGATTCAGTGGTACGCTCCTAACAGCCTGCACATTCGATGGCAACTTACACATATTCCCACTGGCGTTTGCTATTGTTGACTCCGAGAACGACGCGTCGTGGGAGTGGTTTTTTCAGAATTTGAAAGCAGCATTTGGGGAACCGAAAGATCTGGTTATAGTGTCTGACAGGCACAAGAGCATTGGTAATGGGGTGGGGAAGGTATATACGGCAACGCACCATGGTGTGTGCATCTATCATTTGCTAAGGAACATTAAGTCAGACCATAAGTCAAAGGGGATTGACGAACTGTTCTACAAGTGTGCTAAATCGTACACCATTGGTGAGTTTGAATACTATATGAGGCAGATGGAGCAAATTATCCCATCGATTAGGATTGAGTTGGAGGAGGTAGGATATGCGCGTTGGTCTCGTGCATTCTCCACGAGCAAACGGTATGTATTAATGACCACTAATGTCTCTGAGAGCCTAAACGCTTTTTTGGTTGAGGCTCGTGAACTACCCGTAATTCCAATGTTGGAGTTTATAAGGGATTTTTTACAACGGTGGTTTTACGAGAGGAGGAACCATGCAACCTTCCAAATTACTACCATTACGGACTATGCAGCTGGAGAAATACGAGAGGCATTGAAAGCAAGTCGCACTATGGATGTATGCACTTTACAATGTTTTTTGGTAAACTAATTTTATATTTACGCATACACACATATAGTAATGCCTGGTATTTTGGCGTAAATACGCAGATATACCCCGTCGACCGTTTGCATTCCCAAGTTCATGACCAAAACAAGCAATTCGAGGTAAACATCACCAACCAGAGTTGTACGTGCAAAAGGTGGGAGGCCGATCTTATCCCGTGCACTCATGCTTGCATAGCTATTGGTCGCAAAGGTTTGAATATTGATACATTTGTTCACGAGTTTTATCGGAACTCAAACCTGCAGAAGATGTATAGTGCGAACGTGCACCCCATCGGCTCCATGAGGCAAGACATGCCCACATTGGCGGTTGAAGCGAACATAGTCCACCCGCCCGTTTCGAAGCGTGGTGCTGGGAGGCCAAAAAAGAAGAGGATTAGGGCCCGGAGCGAGAGGGTTCATACTCAAAGGTGTGGGCGGTGTGGGCAGCTAGGTCACAACAAGAGAAGTTGCAACACCCCCATTGCTCGATGAATTTAGTCATTGGTTTTATAAGTTTAATTTTTTGTATATACAAAGAACAAGTTCCAAGAGAATTACTTTTGGAGGTGTTAATAAAGTATATCGTTATATATACCAAGGATGACAATAATACCACGCCCATGGTTGGGGTTATATCATTTGGTGGTCGTAGTTAGTTAGCACGATCAAACAAACGTATCAAAGCAAGAACAAGTTAAGCTTCCATAGAACGACAATCAATGGGAAACTGAATACCAACAGGCATGGTATATAATAAAAATGACAGCAATAAGACATCCATGGGAAACTGAATACCAACAACATATCAAATCCAAACAAGTTAAGTTTCCATAGAACGACAATCAAAAAAGGTCAAAGATAATCAAAACAATTCAGATGTTGAGTAGCTATAATCAGAGATATAAAGTCGAGTAGCTATAATCAGAACAATTCAGATGTAGAGGTATATAATAGGAATGATAACAAATTCAGGTTCAGATAGTTGAAGGGGGGTCTAATCTCGTGGTTGGCTAAGCTGCAGGTCGAATGATGGCGCATAAAATTGGGGGCAGTTCCTCATGTGCATCTTTCCTCCAAGTTCCCCTCAGCGCGTCTATATGAATTTGGCCAGTAGGCTGCATTGAGCTCCCATCATTCCCACTCGTCACACGGGTGACGCTCCCTCGCTGTACATTTGGGTTGACCTGTGCACATTTACAGTATATAAACAAATACAGAGTGCTACAGGGGGGTAATCTGTTTATATGTACTGTTATATACACACCTCACGCAGCGGGGTCCTATGGTGTATGTTGGGAGTGACCGACTCGACGATCCTTATCCCTTTTTTCTACAAACTGTAGATGTTAGAGTACATAAACAGGTGAACCGGGATTTACATAATAGGACATAGTGCTTTGTATGTATGTTTACCTTCGTTGACCATTTTTGTCCAGTGTGGGGGGATGGGGTTTTCAGCACTGTAGTAGGGTGACCCTGGGGTGGGAGGCAAGGAGTTAGAGTGTATATTGAATGGGTCATTTGAAGATTATATTAGTACTTACCACCATAATAGACTTTCATTTTCTGTCCCTATTCAACTTTTCAATAACTTTGGCTTCATCAATTGATAGGATTGCCTGGTTATCTGGGTCATTATCTTCACCACAGCCCTGCAAGAAGCATATGTGAGCAACTAAAGCACAGTAATGGGCCATGTACTTATCACAGGGATCGTACCTTGTTTCCTTCGCCAGCGCCCGTTTTCTCTGTTTTTTCTTTTTCAGTAGTGACAGTTCCTGATGATGGATTTGTTGTTACAATAACGGGGACACCGCCTCCCGGTTGTTGGGGGTGGCCCCCAGTGGGGCCGTCGTCATCATCCTCATTACGGGGGTGGGAGTTTTTTTCAGAAGGATGGTCGTCTTCCTTATTGTCCCTGTCATTCTTCTTTTCCCCTTCTTCTGTTTCCTCCTGCTGCAGTGGGGGATCAAGAGTTAAAATCAGCAATGATTATGGTAAAACACACTGTAATTACATATACATACCTCCCTATCATCTTTGGTTTTCGAAGTCCCTGCACTTGGGTCTTCATCTCCAACGACTTTCCTCAATATGTCAACCAATGCCCCCAATACAGAATAAACCTTATCAAGTTTTCCTACGATTTCTTTGTGACGTTGTTCACTTACATCCGGCTCTGCAGCGACCGCGCCAATATGGAAGTTAGGGGGGATTGTATCATCTCCTTTAGCCTCCACCCCGCTGCCGCCTAATCTTCGGGTTGCCATCTCATCATGTAGGAATGGTTGGAAGTACGGCATGCGCATTTCAACTTCTGTTGGCTCCAATGGCACGACTTCCAGCTGCATAAGACGTTGTCAATAAGGGTATATACTGTTATTGACATATATTACAACACAAATTTGAAGTTACTTACCGATGGTGATTGGAAGATTTTCGCATGCAACTCCCTCCATTCTGGCTGCGTGTCAGACTCCCAGTTAATGATTCGCGACACTGTGTTCCTTATCTTGCGGGCATAATTTCCTGGCGGGGCGCTAAGGGAAGGGATTACCTCGTATGCCCATGCAAGGATGGCATATACAAACCCACCCACTCCTATTCCAGAACTGTCGCGGCTCAGCCACGCCTTCTGCATGTAGCTTGCTAACAGCGTGAAGGCGACGCGCCCCCATGGGTATGCATTGAACAACTCTTCGTTGTCGGCCATTAGCAGGTGATCTTCTTCTATGTGGACCTTCTCTTGACGGGGGAGTAGGAAACTTTCCAGGCAATATAGTTGGGCCATTTTTACCAGGTCTAACTCATCACCTCGTTTCATTGCTTTGAAGACGATGTTGAGTGTTTTCCTTTTTACGGCCTCGTTATCATCGAAGTATTCGTTCTTGAGCCTGGAAGACTCTTGTAGTCTATCCTTGTCGATCTGGGGCAACAGACCACAATTCAGTCCGGTGATCAATGCAAACTCGCGGAGTCCGAATTTTAGTATTTTCCCTCCGATCTTGAAATAGAGTTCTGTTGCGCGCTTCGGCTTGCATAGATGTTGGATCAGGTGCAGGAGTAATTGTGACGACGTCTTTTTGAAAGAGAAGTCCAGGAGGTGCCCAAAGCAGTTTTTCCGAAATGTTTCCTCACATTTATCCTTCAGTACTTTGCGGATGTTTTCTATAATTTCTGCTTTGGTGCAGAGATTAATTTTCAGGGCCTTGCTGCGCTTTGAAAGCGGCATGAAGTAGTCATCGTCCTGTATCATCATCAATGGTAAAAAGGGTAAGAATAATGTACCATTAAAGGGGTATGTAATAATATAGACAAATATTGTTCATGGCAGGCATTAGGCATTGTATCCAAGTGAGCAGACAAATATGGTTGCACACACACGTACAAGCACAGTAGAACAGACGAGATTGAGGGGTATGTATAAACAATAGATGTATATATTGATGCATACAGTTGCACACACACGTACAAGCACAGTAGCATAGGTCAATCCGCACAGACGAGATTGAGGGGTATGTAAAAACAATAGATGTATATATTGATGCATACAGATGTACAAAATGACATCAGTTCACTTATGCAGTGGTGATAATGTATACAACGCAAGGTGTGGGGGGTATTATGGGTTCAGACAGCAGCACAAAGAAAGTCGCTTGGAGCAGAGAACTGATCTATCGCCCCCTAAAAACTACATCAAACAATTCCATAGGTGTATATATCAGTACATACCACTTTGGTTGGTTCAATCTCCTCACTTTCATCCTGTTTGGGTTTTTTGTCCTTCCTCCTGGGTTTCTTCGCATCCTTTTTTTCCCCCTTCTTCTTTTTCTTGCTGTCTCTTTTGTCTCCGCTATCTGTTGAGGAGTAATCGTCTTCAATAGATTGGTCCTCCACCGTATCCGCGCTTGTGTCAGTATCGTCCTGTTTGGGGACGCAATCACATGATTAAACAAACATATTTGCATAACACAGGGGGGAAATACATAGTCATACCTCCACCGGTTGAGTCTTTTTTGGCACCTCCTTTGTCTTTTTTTGGGGACTATTCTTCTTTTCTCTAGGTAAGGGAGCTTTTTCCTTTGTTTTTGCCAGTGACTAAATAACGTAAACAAGACAGTACATTAAAAGTGATGGGGGTGGCGGGGGGGGAATGGGTGTATCGAACTTCACATACCTCACTCTTTTCAGGCTTGTCTCCATCGTTTTTGGGGGGTCTCTCCTTGGTCTTCTGCTTCTTGGGTGTGCTTTTCTTTTTCCCAGATCCTCCATCGTCTCGTTCTCTTTTCACTCCCTTCAGATGAACGACCTTTGGTACTGAATCGGCTGTACTCATATCGGGTTCTTCACTCCTGGACTCGCGGTCGCTGCCTAACGTGATTGGCGATGACTGGGGTGGTTGTTTTTTCCCGGAAGTTACCCCAGCCGCCTTTAACCTCTGGCTCGATCGTTTTGACGCCGGTTTATCGGATGTCATTTCTTGCGGGTCTGTGTGTAAATATACAGTTACAATCGAAGCGGGACATTATCGGATTGCAAGGAAGAAACGAATCTTTCTGTTGCAAATATAATGGAGGGGGAAGGAATCTATTACCTTATTTCAAATTTTTTGGTACAGGCCTCGCGTAGAAGAAGAAAGGGTTGAGCATGCAATACGTGTTCGTCGGCGTACCGGATGAAGGTCGCGGGGACGGCAGGGGGGGCGTCGACGTGATGCGAGAGGTAGGTAGCGATATCCACTATGGTTGGCGGTGGGAATGCAAGTTTTTTTTGGCTCTCAAGGGGTTTGTCAAGGTGGAAGATGGAGGATGTTTTGGCGGTGGTAATGGAGGTTTTTTGGGTCTCGAGGTTTGTGGGGGATGGAGACGAGCAGACGAGGCTGGTGCATGAGGGGGGTTTGGTGGGTGCTCATAATTGCAGCAGGTGTGTCATAATTACGTTTCTTTTTTGTTTCTCAAATTTTCGGAGGTTTTAGGTGCAGGTAGTAAATATGCAGATGGACAGGAATGTTGTTCCCGATCAATATTGCAGCAGATGTGTCATAATTCCGGTTTCTTAATTTTTCAGAGGTTCTTGGGTGCAGGTAGTAAATATGCAGATGGACAGGAATGTTGTTCCTGATCAATGGAGTTCAGAGGTGTTTCTCTCTACTGACGGGGTGGTTGAACTTTGTACTCATTGCCCGACAAGGTATTTACTCCTATTCCCGTGGAACAACTAGGGTCTGGTACATTTGGGTTTCAAAATAGTTGTGTGTCTTTTTTATTTTCGGATTTTCAAACCTCCTAAAATGTCTCCAACTATTTTTAGGGGTGTTTTTTTTATCTCTTTTAAACTCTGAGTTTGGTTTTAAACGTTAACAACACGTTAGGAAGTTTGTTGAGGGGCATTTTTGTCTCGTATAATTAGGGAATTATTAATTAGGGAAAAATACACTTTTGGTCCCTGAGGTTTGGGTTAAGTGACACTTAGGTCCCTGAGTTTTCAAACTCAACAAAAATACCCCTGAGGTTTGAGATAAGGAGCATTTTAGTCCCTGCCGTTAATTTTTCTGTTAAATCTTAACAGTTGCTGACATGACACTATTATTTTAATAAAAAAAATTATTTTTTTTTTAATTTTTTAAAATAAAAATAATAAATAATAAAATATTAATATTTTTTTTATTTTTTTATTATTTTTCTCCCTTCCTCTTTCTTCTTCTTCTCTTTCTCCATATCCTTCATCTTCCTTCTTCTTCTTCCTAACTCCGACGACCGGCCGCCACCGCCCGCCGCCGCCCGCTGCCGCCCGTCGCCGGCGACTGTTTTTTTTTTTTTTTTTCCTTCTTCTTCTTCTTCTCTTCTTCTCTTTTCTTCCCCATTTTTCTTCTTTTCTTTAAAACAAAAAAAAAATAAAAATTAGGGAGGAGGGACCTCCCTCCTCGATCTGGACGGGGCCGGAAATGGAGGAGGAGGGAGGTCCCTCCTCCCTCCCTTTTCTATTTTTTTTTTTAAATATTGAAGAAAAAGAAGAGAAGAAGAAGAAGAAAGAAGAAAAAAAAAAAATCAATCGCCGGCGGCGGCGGCGTGTGGTGGCCGCCGGTCGCCGGACTTAGGAAGAAGAAGAAGGAGGAGGGAGAAGATGGAGAAGAAGGAAGATGGAGAAGAAGAAGATGAGAGAGAAAGAGAGAAAGAATAAAAAAAAAGTAATTAAATATTAATATTTTAATTTTTTAATATTTTTTATTTAAAAAATAAAACAAAATTAATTTTTTATATTAAAATAATAGTGTCATGTCAGCAACCGTTAAAAGTTAACAGAAAATTTGACGGCAGGGACCAAAGTGCTCCTTATCTCAAACCTCAGGGTATTTTTGTTGAGTTTGAAAACTCAGGGACCCAAGTGTCACTTAACCCAAACCTCAGGGACCAAAAATGTATTTTTCCCTATTAATTAATAAATGGTTTAGCCATCTATTTAATTTACAAATGTTTGTAACCATTTTTCAAGCCACCTTTTTATTTGTAGCCATTTTTCTTGTTGCCCCTAAAAAAACCCACAGACGGAGATGCAGATTTGAAAATCGAAGCCAAGGACTCCGATAACCATTGATTACAGGCCTTCATGGACACCTCATAGTTATTATTTGCAAAGCCCAATTCGGGTAATTAAATGGGCCTCATTACAACCATTTGACCCCAACGGTTGAGAATAATTAGGACCATTATTACCCATAAATTCCAAAGGCTCCGACGGTTTCAGTTCTGCATCGATGGTAACGGTCTTGGAACTTGCCGATCAATCCTTCACGTTACCGTAATCCATCACCGGAAGACCACTCCGGCGAGAGCATTCCAGCCGCCACTGGGAGTCAACCGAATGAAAAATACCTATGTATTTCGCTACGATTTCAGAGATTTCCGCCTTCCCTTTGCCTTTAGCATCCAGCGCGCATACCACCAGCCAGTGTATAGAGAGCTGGCATTAACGTTGCAGGAGAAGCTCTCAGATTCGTCTCAGAAGGCTCCACGATTCGAATACCACGGTTGGTCGGGCGAGGAATTTCCTTCACCGAGGCGACAGGATACGAAACGGGAGACACCTCGATCGCTAATCTCTGACTTCGAGGACCATCCCGGCGGGCTCCACGGCCCAACTCACGATCCACACCATCGCACACGAACATACCCTTTCCAACAAACTTCAACCAATCACCATATTGAGATGAGCCACCATTAATTTATCTCAAATAATTCTTCGTACACACAATGTACCATTTTTGTTCACTCCTTGATCGGGTCTCATACTGATACTAACAAGTCACAACTTGTTGGTATATTGCAAATGACTGGACACGTACAAGGTACAAGTAGGATTCTATTACGATTAAATGGACAATTTGGTCTGATAAAAGTTAAACTTAAAATATAACCGTGTATTCACTTGTTATACCACATTAATGTCACATCAACATTGACCATGACATTTGAAATAATAATTGACATGCTTACCTATATTTGAATTCACAGACCTAATCTATGTTGGGTTTTTTAGGTAGAGGTTGGTAAAATTTTAAAACGAAATACACCATCATTCAATTTCGGAACCAATTAAAAATTAAATTGGTTAGAAATCACATTTGGTCCCTAAGCTTTCATGAAAATAACAATTTGGTCCATCAACTTTGAAATCAAATGTGACATTCTATTCTTAGAACAAAGTTCCAAATTATGATTTTGAATGGCAAAAACTCCATTATGGAAAAATACATGAATCTAAGACTGTCATCTAAAAGAGCAGAAATTCGGAGTGTTCCCAATCTGTACAAACAGAAACAATTAAATTTCCTCACACTCAGATCCCAACAAGCAATTCCACCATCGTCTTCTTTTTTTTCTCTTTGGTGTTTTGTTTGTTCACCTTTCTTTCAAAGTTACGAAGGCCCAGTAAATCATCACAAACAAATAATAATGTAAGAAAAATATACAGGTAAAAAGGATTTCAGGAATAAAATGCCTATTGTTATAGGCAATTTTGGACCACCCCGATACACAAGGAGCTGACGAGGACAACCGGGGAGAAATCGGGCTGAAAGATGGACCAAGGAGGCAAAACCGGCAAATGAGACGGGCCAAGACCGAAGGGGTCGGGTTTTCGGCCCGCTCGTGCGGGCCGAGCCCGTTTGGTCCCGTCTGGTCCCCACCGCCTCTGGATGCCCCGGTTTCGCCTGGTTTGACCTAAAACGCCTCCGAAACCCTAAAAAGGCTAGGAGGATGAACAGGTATTTATATTCCTCTTCGCCACTGAAGAGGGGATCCCGAATTCCATCCCTAAACTTTACTCTCTATTCTCTGTTTTCTCCTCTTGCTCTTACTTTTCCACGCCCTACCGTTCTGCTTGCTGACTTAAGCATCGGAGCCGGTGTGGCGAGCACCACACCGGTGTGCAGGTTTACTGTCTTGCAGGCCACGTCTTTCCCCCTCAACTACAAATTTACCGTTGGTGGCACGTGAAGGTCAGGTGAGATCCTCTGGCCAAAATCGACCATCAACACCTATTTACTCTACCTCCATGACAGCATTGCATCCCATGTTATGCAGTAGTTTAATGGAGTCATGGATAATAACTTTAATTTTTGTTTGTATACCCATGTTTGGGCCAGCTTGCTCACATCTCCATTATTTTCATAGGACAACTGTCTGATCCTACTAAGTCCTGTATTAAAACTTAGATAGGCGGTAAATGACCACCAATGACTTGAATCCATCCCCTCTAAATCCTTTATTATTTACATAATCCTTATTGATCACTGGGCTAATCATGGTAGTTTAATATTTGTCTCTAAATTGATATAGCGAAATTTTAGCAAATACTGTTTTTCTTTCGGTTCATGAGAGAACCAAGTCGAGGATAGAAAATGAGTGGACTATAAAGTCTCACCTTGTCTGTGTCAACCTCGCGCATGATCTCATTCAACACATCACTGTCTGTTTCACTTGCCTTATCCGCTAAGGCTTCCATGAGCATTTTCATCTCGGGCTCAGGCAATTGTGAGCCGACCTTTTTTAGCCCCGCCTTCAGTTCCTCAAAAGATACTTTCTCATCATTGTCGGTGTCCATCAAAGAAAACATATCTCTGATCACTTCAACTTCTTCGACAGATAAGTGCTCTGCTATCACCTACACAGTTTAGACGTATAGTTATCTCCCAGTTAACAAGAATTCCATCACTGTAATACCATTTTTTTTTTCTTGAGTTCACAAATGTGGAGTGAGAATTTGAACATTTGACTTTTAAAATAAATGTATAATGTATTGACCAGTTGATATTCAAGTTGACAATACCATTTAGTAAATTTTAGAGGACAATAATAGATCACTTTAAGGCTTACCCTTAGGGCTTTCTTTTTGAACATATTCATAACAGAGAACTGCTTGAGTCTCATCAAAGGAAGCCAAATGTATCATGTTGAAAGAAAATACGAACTAGACAGGTGCCAGAATGATTCAAAGCTCCACCACTGAATCTATATTGCTTTCTAGTTTCTACTCGTAAATTTCATTGGCCACACAGACATTAAACCAACTTTATCTGTCTGCTCAATAAATCAAACACTATTCAGACCCTAGTTGACCAAGTCAGTCCTTAACAGCACCCACCAACAACTAATTGAAACAAGAAGCATTTCAGAAATCAGAACTTATCATTAAAAAGAAAAGTAGTAGTAAACTTCTGCTTTGGTCACTAAACCACCTAACAATTTATACTTGGTAAAATTGAAAAACTTGGTTACTTCTAGCACTAAATTGAACGGATCAATATCTCAATAATGATACTGAAATTAAAGTTCAAAATGCCACTTTAGAAGTGGGATTAAACCCGTAATTTAGGTTCCTTTGATAACCATTTTGTTTTTGGTTTTTGAAAATTATGCTTGTTTTCTCATAAATTTCCTACCATTGACTCTCATCTTTGTTAAGGATCCATTTTAATTCCTAGCCAATTTCTAAAAACAAAAAACAAGTTTTTGAAAACTATATTTAAAAAAAAAAAAACTGGACTTAGTTTTTGAAAACAAGAAAGAAAGTTGATACTAAAACAAATGAACATTTTAAAAAACTAAAAACAAAATGGTTATCAAACAGGCCTTAACAATTAAAATATAATAGGAAGATGAAAATATCAAAACAAATTAAATTAAAAAAAAAAAAATCTATACGTTAAAATATGACCTAACATTAATTAACAATATATATATATATATATATATATATATTTTTTGAAATAACATTAATTAACAATATTGAACTTAAAAAAAAAACACATTAATTAACAATAAAAAGTAACAGAAAGTTGGTTATGGTGCAGCGAGGCTGATGCAGCGTTGTGAGGGCAAGTGTAGAATTAAATGCGGTCCAGGTATTATTGGAATTAACTTTTACAATTAATTCTATTTCAAACGAAAAAAAAAAAAACTTTACAATTTAATTATAAATTTAGTCATTTCTTTAAATATCTCTTTTTTCTTTTTTCCTCTTCATTTTTCCTTATCTTACTTTAATTATTGATGTGATATGGATGCCAGATCTCAGTTGAAAACCATGACGATGATATAATTTTTTATGAAGTCTTTGATTGAAATCAAAGATTCTATGTTTTATTTCATTGTTCATTTTTAATTTAGAAAAAAAAAGAGAGAGAGATTTCATCTACTCGTATGGAATAAAAGTCATCAACGATGACATCTTAATATAGATTCAGTCACAAGTAGGTTATACTAAAATAGTTTCCACAATAATTTTAAAAAATGAAAGCAATTTATTTTTTAGTAGCATCTAACATGTGGTTGATTTATAGTGAAGCTTTTTTTTTCGTGGTGAGTGAACAATTTTTATAGAAATAAAATCAATTAAATTATATATTTAACGATGATTTATATTCGTAAACTATCATTATTTATAACGACATAACTTTGATTGATTATAGGAATGAAATGAATGAGGTAATAATGTGACTACAAATAGCGAAGTTAAAGATATTACTCATTGAGAATGAATTGGTAAGCAAAACAACAGAGGGCATCAATACGGTGGAAAATCAAATCATATGATACGTTATGAAGAATATTTCAGGTCTAAATTAAATCAATGTTTTTCTTCTCTTAATAGTCATTTTCATGTATGTGAATGCTATTTGTGTGGGATATGTGTTAGTTGAGTTTCTTTACCTTTGAATTGGAGATACCTATTATCATAACAAAATTTTTGTTATGTCGTTCAAATATCAAATTTAGATTTGATAGATATATTCAAACCAACCACTATGCAACTTCTAGTCATTGTTGATTTCTTTTTTTGAATCAAAGTAGATGTTAGAAATTTTAAAAGAGACCGATAGACTAAATATGGTGGAATTTTGAAAAAACATTATACTTTTTATTTCTAGAAGGGAAACAAGTTAATACTTGTAAATAGAAACCATCTATTTGACCTTTTAAATTACATGTACAAATAGAAGTCGACATTGACAAATCATTCTTAACGATTTTAATATTTTATTTTTTAAGATTTATATGGAAGTTTAAAATCAAATGTGATTTAAACTATTTTTTTATGTGTTTATCTCATACTATGGACTTATGTATTCTAAAGTTCATAAGTTGAGTCTGTATATTTAGTATATGAATTTGCTTGTTCATAGGCTACATGTTTGTCATTTTCATTGATTATATAAATCTATTATATAATTTCAAGTTTTTGAAAGCTATATTTCATATCACATACGAACATTACAAATTATAAATTCGTAAGGTTTCGTTTTGATAACTATTTAGTTTTTTTTTTTTTTTTTTTTTTAAATTATATTTGTTTTCACCAAATCTCCTTACTATGGTTTTCACCTTTGATAATGACATCATTTGCCAAATTCAAAAAACAAAAACATTTTTTTGAAAATTATTATTATTATTTTTTAGTTTTAAAAAAAAAAACTAGCTTGGTTTTTTGTAACATGAGAAGAAGGTAGATAAAAAACAAAAAAAACTTATAAGTGCACGTAGTATTTATAAGCTTAATTTTAAATAATAAAAAACAAAAAATCGAATGGTTATAAAATTGGGCCTAATGAAACATATGTAACATAAAAACTTGTTTTAATAATATATTCTTAACTACAATCTAAACACATGCATTCTTATATAAATCTAGATTTTTCTCTTCCAAATATTATTAACTTAATTTATTAAGATTGTGACCCTTGAACTTTGAAATTGTTTAAATAAATATTCTTTGAGTTTTTATTTTTATTTATTGGGTAAATTGAAATTTAATTTAACGCATGTTGTGTAAAAATTAAATTCCATATATGTCAAAATTTACAATTTGATTTTTACTATATAAAAGATTTATCATTGTTACCACTGATTTCTACTCACAAGATAGTGTGGCGTGATTTACAACATCATCTGTGAATAATAGTTTAAATGTTATCATATATATCTTTCTATATTTTTCCAGACCAGTGTTTATTTCCATCGTCATTTTAATGAAAAAACTACCTGGAGCAATTTCAAAATTTAAGGGTTAAAATGAAACTTAAAAAAAAAAAAAAAAGTTGAAATGGAAAATGAAACTTTGTTAAATATAAGGGCATAACTGAAATCTACTCCAAAGTTAAATGGTATTTTATATAATTTAACAATTTTTAGATTATGCCTAACCCATTATTTTATTATTATTTTTTAGATTATTTTTTATTCTAGCTATTAGGAGAAAATATATTTTTCATACTCAATGTTTATTCGCTACATTATGGCACGACTTAACCAAAATTAACCTAACAAGTATGTCACATAAGAGTTATGATAATAAACAAATCCGTAATTCAAAGTTAAAAAATGTTGTTGAAAATTTTTAACATTTAAAACTGAGTTCTTCGAGGTTATAAGTTATACGACTTCTTTTTATGTTTTCAAAAATCAAGTCAAATGTTGAAATTAAAAAAAAAAAAGTTTTCAAAACTTGTTTATAAAATTTGACTAAGAATTCGTTCTCCACATAAATAGATCATTATAAGGAAATTGAAAAAACAAACAAACAAACACAATTTTAAAAAATAAAAAATGATCATGGGCCTAAAAAAACAAACAAACATAAATTTCAAAGATTTGTCTTACTGTCTCCAGCAAATATTTGACCGAGTCAAAGATTTGTTTACAGCATATATTCGACTCCTCAGTCCTCACTCCTCACACATCTGTAACGGTATTTATTTTAAGCTCTCTTCCAGAAAAGAGAACAATTCCGGAACGAAGGAAGACGAAGCAGAAGCCACGAAAATTTCCTCTAATTTCATCGGATCTGTGGATAAATTTAGGGTTTTTGGATTGACGGATGGAGAGGGAGAGGACTAGGGTTTCATCTTCAAGATGTTGATCTCTCGGGGTTTGTTTTGTTGGTCTCCACCTATACAACCCTTGACTCCCGTCTCCGAGGTATCGCATTATCCTTCCACCGCCATTGTTGCAGTGAGTACCATTTATCTTCTGAATTTTCTCATGGTCCGATCCTCTTCTTGTGATTAGGGTTAGGGTTTATCAACCCAGTCACACGTGGTCTTCAAACTCCAGCGGATTACAAGTTCGTCTCCCTCGCTTGCAACCAAGTATTATGCTCTGGTATTTTTTGATGGCCTTCCCATTTTTTGAAAATCACCCCGATCTTTTGAAATAAATTTGGTTTTGCCTTTTCTATCATCTCCTGTCGAAATCGAACCAATTCTCTTAAAATCAATTAGGTTTTGGTTGTTCCATTCTCTTTTTGCAAAATCATCCTGATTCTTCTAAAATCAATTAGGTTTTGGTATTTCCCTCTTCTCTTTGTGAAATCATCCCGATTTTCTTAAAATCGGTCAGGTTTCCCTTCCCCATTATCTCTCTGCAAATCAGGAATCCGTCAATGTCAAACAATGGAGTCTAGACTGAGAAATCACTTTTAGAAAGAGTTATGTCATCCTAACCTAGTCTTTTCTAGAAATCCTCTATTGTTCCTTCCTATTCTATTCATAGTTTTCACAACAACATCTCAACTCATTTGACCACAACACTTTAGAAATCCTCTATTGTTCCTTCCTATGCTGTCATTATTTCTTAATATACCCTCCAGATAGACTAAATATATGTAAGCTAGTAAGGTGGTAAACATTATAAAACTGGGTAACTTAATTAGTCTAGTTTGTGCATATTCTTAGCTTAAAAAGTCTAATTTGATACAGATGATTTAGAAGTTAGCCCTGACACGAGTACTCGAGGAGCCGAAGAGACAGAAGTAGAAGATCATGGTAAGGACAACTTTGTGTAAGTCACATATGGTTGATGAAATTGGCTCACTTAGTTTTGCCGGTCAACTTTGTGTAAGTTGTATGTGTATCTGGTTTCTGTTCAAAGCTCAGAACAATTGAAATCCTTCACGCTAATATACTATTATTTCAGAATCAAAGCAATGGGGAATCATCTAGTGTAGAAAATCATACTAAAAGAGAGACTTGTGAAACAAAAAATCTGTCCATGCTACCTATGGAGTTTCCCAAGGACGATCCATTTTATGATTTCAGTGAAGAACATGTAAGGCAATTGTTTTTCTTTCTTTACTTTTTTTTTTATTTTTTATTTTTAAGAAAATAAAAGTAGAATTTTTTCTTTTCATGCATGATGCATATAATGCATTAATTATTTAAATGATAGGCTCCTGATCTGATTCCTTTTCAGAGCCCATTTCGTATAGTTAGTTTTGGCTCCTTGGTTGGATTGTCTCTTTATATGCCCTTTTATATTCTTTCACATTTCTCAATTAAAGCTCCATTTCTAAGAGAAAAAAAAGGGTCAAATGCTCATTTGTTTGTCATGATATGGTTGCAACTTGCAACAAATATGGGAGCTTGCAAACTTCAGTGTGCAGCTATTGTAGGTCAAATACGTGTGAATTCCAGGCTTCAATTATAGCATGTCTTAGTTTGGTCCAATTTAGGTTCTCTTTTAATATAATTAATCTACTAACTTTATATGCAAAGTCTGAGTAGTTTTAGCAACTGTAAGCTTGTATTCGTTCTACAATTAAAGAAGCAAATGAGAAAACGCCCCAGCTATCTCCTGAAGAGTGAGTTCAAAGTGAAGAAACTTTGGATAATTATGTTATGTACATTGTCATTTTTCTTTTTCCACTTCTCCATGTCTATTATAAAGACTCAACTTCCCAATGGTTGCATTAGTTATTAGAAGCTCTTGAACAGTGAACAGCCAAGAGTTCGAGTTTCAAATTTCATAGCGACTGTTTGAGATCAAATTTGATTGTTCCTTGATGCTTTAGATTGTGGATGGGCAGAAGGTTTAGTTTTAAACTTGATAGAACATCTACTTCTGAGAAGGGAGATGTTTTGCATAGGGGGAAAATAATTATTGCAACTTTGGTTGCTTACTATGCCTTTTTAGAAGGGGGATAGTCTAACGTGGTTTTCAAAAAATTAATGAAGAAAGGAGGGTGTAGAGAGCTGAGAGACTCAGACTCTTTTACCGTTTTTTTTTAATAAAGCTTGAGGTGCACTAAAGCCCGATAGTAGTCCTATGGGCTTCGGTGCGAGGTGCAAAAAAAGAACAGATTTTTTATGAGCTGCACAATAGAAAAATATACATATATATTTTTTATATATGAAGAAAAATAATAATACAATATATGAAGAAATATATATATATATATATATATATATATATATATATATATATATATATATATATATATATGAAGAAAAATAATACAAAGAATAACAAAGTTCAAGAAAATACAGTCATTATTCGAGATTGTAGGGAAAAAATAAAATATCTTTTAAAAATATTTCTGAGTTTTTTCCTCAAAAGTTTGAATCTCTTTTTACGCCTCAAGCGCGCTCCATTAATGAAGCGAGGTGCAAAGGCCACACCTTGGGCCTAGGTGCACGTCTTAGTGAATTTTTTAAAACACTGCTCTCTTTTCATAAGGCAATGTGTTCTAAGATCTACCATCCCTATCCCTACCCAAAGGTCACGTGTTTGAACCTTGAGGTGCGTTTTATAAGGAAAACCCTTGATGACTTCTCAAGTCCTTAGGTGCGGGCCTCGATACCGGTTATAAAAAAGAAGGAAATAAAAGATCTGCCATCTTCCTTTGTTCTCATATTGCATATATAAGGAACATCTCAATTGTATTTTAAGAGCATCTCAACCATTGAGATATGTTCTTGCTACTTGTTTGAGTTCTGATTTCAAAAAGAATTAGGAACATTATAGACATATTATGTGGCTGTCATTATGCAATGAAGCGTGGAGTTTTGAATATCATGGTTCTTGGAATAAACAAGATGCGACAAATATAGATGCAATTTCCCTTGTGCCTTTGTTTTATATTTTTTGCATCGCTGGTTGTAATTTTCTATCAAATTTATATCAAAGTGAAACTTGAGTAGAAAAGAATGACTGCTTTAACTATTAATTTTATGTGAATATGTTCTCTTTCCATGTGTGTATTGTTTCCTGAATGGGTTAGTGTTGGTTTTGATGGGCTCATGGAAACTTTGTTTTGTGTACTTATTTTTGCTTTGTTGTCTCTATGTAGGAAGATGATGACTATGATTTTGCTGGTGGAGAAGAAAAGGTATGCTATATGGATTCAAACTACTTGATATAACTGCGTTAAAATTTACCTTTTACCATGCTATCGTAGTCGCATTTCTTCGTTTAAGAAAGATACCTCTCTTGTATGGCTATTTACTTCTTTGGGGCTGGAGAAGTTTATTCTAAGAAGCTAATTAACTTTGTTGAAAAGGAATGAAGTGCAAATGGGCTGCCTAAGCTTCTAATTTCAATTGTAGTGAATTTGCATTTGGTTATTTAAAATAAAATGCTAATTGATATCCTTTATAAATTTGTTACGGTCTAGATTTGTAATGGCGCCAATGTTATTTGATTATTTCCCTCTATTGATTCAATAACGGTGCTCCCCCTTCTCGATCTTCATCTTTTTGCCTTCTGCAAGAGACCCTTTGATTTTCTAATATTGTGCATCTCTTTAGGGTTTTCCGGTTTGGACCCACTGGAACATTGATCGGTTTATGGTCTTTTTCAGGAGTTCGTCTAGGGAGCCTAGTCTTATGATTTTAATGGGTTGTTGGGGCTTTATTTTTTAGATTGTCCATGTGCTGAGGATTCTCATCTCATGGTGAGCAGTATCAGAGATTTAGAGAGGTCAGTAACTGATTCTCAAAAACCCTCCTTCTGTGAACTTGTGTGCTTTTGGTGATTGTTGTGTGTGTGTGTTTTACTGAGGGACTTGTTAAAATTAACGTTTGAAGTGCCGGAACTGGACTAATTGGCCAAGGTGGCTGGGCTAAGTGATTCTCTTTTTTTCTTGATCGGTTTTCTTTGGTAGTTGGACCGAGAGAAGCCTTCATTATTTGGTAGTTTTATTCTTTTAATAAAAACAATAGTTTCCTTTTTCCAGATATGCCATTTCCTTTTCAAGGCATTCATGTAACTAGTTTGGTCTTCTCAAAAAAATGTAACTAGTTTGGTGGTCTGAATACTCACGAGTAAATAAATATTACCAGGAAGTTTAAATCTTGATGTAGCTGTAAGTTAATGACTAATGACTGAAGTTTTCTTCATTATCATTTTCAGTGGCATGAAAATTCTTGTACATTTGCTCACTTCCTAACTCAATAATTACACCATTTATAGGCCTCTTGATAATTCAAGCCATGTTAGATGTATAATGTGTATTGGTAATCTTCAAGTTCTGTTCCCTGTGTACTCTCACTACCATCAGGGAAGTGAGATGTGGGAAAGGGAGAGGTCTTCTTCCCCAATCATTTCGTGTATTTGCTCGTATTTTATCTTGCACTAGTCCTCAGTTTGTATCTCATTCTTTCTCAGTTTTCATTTCTGCATTGGCATGGCTCGAGTTTGATCTTTTTTTGGTCCTCTTTGAATATGTTGAGTTAAATGACTTGTTGAACTTGTACTTAAAACTGTTTTTTGAAACTTAGGCTTTCTAAACCTCCAAACTTAGTAAACCAAAACTTAAGATGTCAAACTTGTGTCTCAAACAACTTATGAGCTAAATATATCTTTGAACGTATATATTCATTACTTTCAAAATCTGACACTTTCTTTTTGTTAATTACAAAATCTTATTACATTAATGGATGCATGTAATGTCACACATTTCTTCCTTTCTCAAATGTTACTCTTATTCTTGCATTGCTTTGTGGTGGAGATTGAGATACTAATTCAAATGATTGGTTTGTATATTTTTGTGTACTACTCGGACAATCTAATTCTTCTTGTATTGTTGGCCAGGCATGGTGGACTGTTGATTCTCCATGTTTGTGCAAAAAAGATGGCACTGCGAAGGCTAATGGTCCAACATCTCCTCTCTGGTGAGCTTCTCATCTTCATGTCTGCTATTGCTTAGCTTGGCTGAAGAATTATTGTGACACCATTTAGATTCACCACTTAAAGTATTATAAATTATAGTTTGGATCAAGATTTTTTATTATGATATTGCTCATTTTATCATACTATACCTATTCGTACTCAATTATTTATTATTGTTTCTATATGCTTTCAATTGTAGTGAATTTGCTTCTGGTAATTTTAAAATGCTATGATATCTTTAATTAATTTGCAATTCTATCATACTATATCTATTTAGACACCATTAACTATTATTGTTTTAAAGTGCTCTAATTGCTTAAAGATAAGTCATCTAGAAGACTGGAACACATTAAATTAATTTTAGTCTTAATAAAACTTATTCTAAATTTTAGTGTTGAATCATTTTGGTAAAACTAATTATTCATTAGTTTATCTAAAATCTTAAAAGTTCTAACTAATTTTCATCCTATATCAATAAAGTTTTGATTGATTTATTTTTTTTATAATCTCGAACTTTTATTAAATAATTTAGATTAAACAAAATAACTTGTAGTTTAAATCATATAGATTTTTAAACAATTAATTTATCATAAGTAGATGTTCAGTATCAATATAAATATAGTTAAAATAATGTCTTAGTTTAAAAAAAAAAATGTCTGTTTTGGTCATTATAGTTAAATGACATGTTTTTATTATTTTAATTCAATATTATAATTTGAATTTCTAAGTTAAAATTAAAAGTGACCAAACACTAATTTTCTTCAGGTTAGAAGTTGATTTTTTTTTGAAACCTTATAGTCCCATTTATTTAACAATTAACTATAGTTTAATGGTAAAAATTTAAATGGTTATTTTAGAAATTAAAACATTTTTTTTAAAGAATTGAAGAGACCAACTATTTTATTTAGTTTTATTTTGTTAATAATTAATAATCACCTGGAAAGTTATTAATTAAAATGAAAAAAACAAAATGGAGATGGGTCAAAAAGTCTTTGACCGGATTATGGGAGTTTTATTGGTTTAGTTTTATTTACACGTCTTTACTTTTTAACATGGTAATTTTGTTTCTATAAATGGATGGTTTGAATTGCACCCATCCCAATGGATAGTTCTTCTGCTGACTAATTCTTCTGCTTTTGGAACAAGTTCCATCTTCAGATGCTAAGATGTTTGATCACACTTGACCTTCTAGATCCTTGAGATTGAGTTCATTGGAACTGGCCGATTGCACCATTATCCTTCCTCCGCCATTGTTGCAGTGAGTATCATACTTTTTTTTCTTAATTTTCTCATGTTTTGCCATCTATTTCCACCTGAGTGTAGTGTGTCCAGCTTACCCCTATAGATATTGGGCAGTCTTTTGCTGTTCTGCGAATACTATAAAGCTTTTGTCCCTAAATTTCTCCTGTTTTTGCGCAGACTAATTTGCTAATTCATAGTTTGTCCTTTTGAACTATTATTATTAAAACATTCTCAGTACGTTGGATTGTCTATTATTAAATCAGCTTTTTGTATGTTTTTGGATCATTAATAGGGAAATATTGAGAATACTATATGGAGAATATTAGCAGTGACATATGTCAGGGGTGGATGCTAAGAAACACGAACACTTTAGTTTGGCTAGCGAGTTGTCCGACACGTGTCGGACACTTGGACACTCCGACACTTGTTGGACACGTATCGGACACTTGTTAACACAATTGTCATGTGGCAAACACTAGTTTTAGGTTCATTTCGAACCCTTGTTAAGTATACTAAATAGACACAATGCTTAAATGACAAAAATAATAAATTTTAAGAGTGAAATACATTAAATTCATTTTTCCAAGCATACAAATGCATAAACTTATTGATTTTGAATTTCCTTCTTGTATAAAAACAATATATATTTTAAAAAATGTATATTTTTCTAAATCTGTCTGTGTCCTAGATTTTTAAAAAATGTCGTGTCACCGTGTCTGGGTCGTGTTGTATCCGTGTCTCGTGTCCGTATCCGTGCTTCTTAGGGTGGATGGGTTATAAAAGTAAGGGGGGATCGTTATTTACTTCTTTTGGGGCTGGAGAAGTTTATTCTAAGAAGCTAATTAACTTTGTTGAAAAAGGACTGAAGTGCAAATGGGCTGCCTCTTAAGCTCCTAATTTCAGTTGTACTGAATTTGCATCTGGTTATTTAAAATGCTAATTGATGTTCTTTATTGATGGAGCCGAAGAAGTGAATAACCTCAAAATATATTCAATGATCCAAACTAAAGGCTTATGAGCCTTTAAATAGGCCATACAAGATGCGGTTAGCCTAACAAACTAACTAACCAAGAAGCACATGGCAAGCACATGGCTAAAAAGAATAAGACTAACAAATAAAACACTAAGCCAATAATCGGCTACATCAACTTTCCCCTCCCTAAAAAAGAACTCGACCACGAGTTATGTAGCTAAAAGAAACTCATCCGGAGGATTGTATGGAAATATATCAGCTATGTTGAAAGTAGGACTGATGTTATAAGTTTCTGGGAGTTGCACGCGGTAGGCATTATCTCCGTATTTTTCCAGAATAGGAATTGGTCCAATCTTCTTTTCCTTAAGCTTGCTGTAAGTTCCAGATGGAAATCTGTTTTTTCGTAAATGGACCATCACTAAGTCTCCAACAGCAAATTCCTTGTATCTCCGTTTTTTGTCCGCGGCAGCCTTGTACTTGGTTGTTTGTTCTTCTATGTGTTTGTGCACTTGTTGATGTAGATCTCGAATCCTAGTTGCCATTTCTTCTGCTTCAAGGCTAAGATCAACAGAGGAAGGAATTAGTGTTAGATCAAGAGTTAGGCGTGGGAGTTTAGTGTAAACAAGCTCAAATGGTGACTTCCCTGTTGTCCGGTTCTTCATATGATTGTAGGCAAATTCAGCTTGTGCGAGAGTCATATCCCATTGTCGCGGTTTGTTGCTACTTAGACATCTGATAAGGTTTCCAAGAGTTCTATTTGTTACCTCCGTTTGGCCGTCTGTTTGTGGATGGCTAGTAGTACTATATTTGAGAGTAGTATCAAATTTTTTCCACAAGGTTTTCCAAAAATGGCTAAAAAATTTGACATCCCTGTCCGAGACTATGGATTTTGGGATTCCATGCAGACGGACAACCTCTCTAAAAAATAGGTTTGCAATGTAAATTGCATCAGAAGTTTTTTTACAAGCAAGAAAATGTGCCATCTTGCTATAACGATCTACTACCACCAAGACCGAATCAAAACCTCGTTGTGTTCGAGGGAGGCCGAGTATAAAATCCATGGATAAGTCTTCCCAAATGTTGTCTGGGATAGGTAAAGGTAAATATAATCCTGTGTTTTGGCTTGTTCCTTTACAAGTTTGGCATGTAAAACATCGTGAGACATAGTTTTGAACATCTTTTTTAAGTTGTGGCCAGTAATATCTTTCTTCTAGCGTGTGTAGAGTTTTATCTCTGCCTAAATGTCCAGCCAATCCTCCCGCGTGTGCTTCTCGGATTAAGGCTTCCCTCAAGGATGAGAAAGGTATACATAGTAGGTTCCCTTTAAAAAGGAATCCGTCGACCAAGTGGAAATCTCCAGCTGGTTTATGTTCAGTGCAATTTTTCCAGATTGAGCCAAAATCTTTGTCATTGTGGTATTCTTCCGGTAGGCTATTGAATGCTATAATTTCTCCCGTGAGGACTGTCAATAGTTGTGCCTTTCGACTTAGGGCATCTGCCACTTTGTTAGTAGAACCCGAGGTATGCTTAATAACAAAATCAAAGCGTTGTAAAAAGGATAACCATCTAGCATGCATTCTACTAATAGACTTTTGAGTTTGTAAGAATTTAAGGGAGAAGTGGTCAGTGAACAAAATAAATTCTTTGCTTAATAGATAATGCTCCCATTGTTTAAGTGCCCTAATCAAAGCATATAATTCTTGCTCATATGTGGACCACCTTTGTCTTGAGGGGCTTAATTTTTCACTAAAGAACTCAATAGGGTGGTTATTTTGGGATAGGACTGCACCAACCCCAATGCCGGAGGCATCCACTGCTACTTCAAAGGGTAAATCAAAGTTTGGGAGTGCGAGCACCGGGCTATTGGTAATTTTTTCCTTTATGGTTTGGAAGCTCTCAGTTTGTGATTGTTCCCAAAAAAATTGTCCTTTCTTTAGGCAGTTTGTTAAAGGGGCGACTATAGTGCTAAAATTTTTGATGAATTTCCTATAGAATGAAGCTAAACCAAGGAAGCTTTGGATCTCTTTAATTGTTTTAGGTTCGTTCCATTCATGGATAGCTTTAATCTTAATAGGGTCCATCTTTATCCTATTGTGTCCAATAATGTATCCTAAAAAGGAAATTTGTTCTGTGGCAAATAAACATTTCTTCAAATTAATGACTAAGGCATTCTGTTTTAGGGCAGAAAAAATTGTTTGAATATGTGTAATATGATCTTGAATCCCTTGGCTATAGATAAGAATGTCATCAAAATAAACTACTGCAAATTTATTAATGAAAGGGTGAAGTACCTGGTTCATGAGCCTCATAAATGTGCTTGGAGCATTTGAGAGGCCGAATGGCATGACCAACCATTCAAACAATCCTTCATTTGTCTTAAATGCAGTCTTCCATTCATCCCCTGGCCGAATCCGTATTTGGTGATATCCACTCTTGAGATCTATCTTTGAAAATATGGTTGCCCCGCTTAATTGGTCAAGGAGATCATTGATTCTGGGGATTGGAAATCTGTACTTCACTGTGATTTTGTTTATTGCTCGACTGTCAACACACATGCGCCAAGATCCGTCTTTTTTTGGTGTTAGGAGAGCGGGTACTGCACAGGGACTGAGGCTTGGTTGTATGTGGCCTTTTTCCAGCAATTCTTGCACTTGTTCATGCAATATTTTGTATTCGTTAGGACTCATTCTGTAGTGTGGTAAGTTGGGCAGGGTTGCGCCTGGGAGGAAATCTATGGTGTGCTGGATGTCACGCAATGGAGGTAGCTCGGTTGGAGTGTCTATGATTTCCTTAAAATCTTGTAAAAGATTTTGAACTTCACTTGGAATAGCAATGTTAGGATCAATATTATCAAAATGTTTAATTACTAAACCTATGATAGGAAATTGTTTTTCTTGGAGAAATTTTTTTCCAGAAGATATAGAGAAGAGTTGACCTTTTTTATTGGTGGTTGTACCTACTTGTTTGGAAGGATTGATAGGTAGAAGCACAATTTTCTTCCCCATCCATGTGAATTCGTAGGTGTTGTCTCTTCCTTTGTGGATTGCCTGCATATCATACTGCCATGGTCGACCCAATAAAATGTGACATGCGTCCATATCAAGAACATCACAAACTATTTGATCCTTATAGCTTGCTCCGATCGATAATGGGATTGTACATGTATGTGTAACTGGAGCCTCCCCTCCTTTCTTTATCCAAGTGACCTTATATGGGGTTGGATGTGGAGTCAAAGGTAAGTTTAGAGTAGAAACTAACTTACTTGCAACCACATTCTCGGAACTGCCACTGTCGATGATAACATTGCAGATTTTCCCATTTATAGTGCATCGGGTCTTGAATAAAGCATGTCTTTGATAACTTTGGTCGATCTTTGGGGCCAAGAGTAGTCGTTGAATGACCAAAGATAAGGCATCCCCTTCATCTGGCTCAAGATAATCTATGTCTTCATCACGATCTGTTTCGTCACTTTCCTTTTGATAATCAACATTGTCCGCAATCGCTAAGGTCTTTCTTTGTGGGCATTCATTCGACAAATGCCCAGTTTGATTACAGCGGAAGCATTTTCCCAAAGTAGGTCTTGAGTAAGTGTTGGTGTTCCTCTTTGGAACCGAATCCTTACTTGTTCCAGCGTCTATTTGTTTGCCTTTTGCCCCACCCGATGAGGTTGGAGATGAGTTCTTGTCAATTGTTGTGTTTCTTGAATTGAAAGTTGATGTTTCTACGGCATTCCTTCGTGTGTATTGTCTTTTAAACCTGTTGGTAATTTGCTCTTCAGCCGTAGCAGCAGCAGTAATAGCTTCATTCAAGAAAGCTATAGGTTGGAAAGAAATTCTTTCTTGGATATCTAAGCGCAGACCACCTTTGAATCTTGCAACCAAACATTGCTGATTTTCTCCAAGATTCGTACGAGCCCCCAATCTATGGAACTCTTCGGTATACTCCATTACCGTGCGTGTCCCTTGGCGGCAATTTTGGTATTGAGTGTATAATATTTGTTCAAAGTTGGCGGGAAGAAATCGATCCTTCATCAACCGCTTCATTCTTTCCCATTTTCGAATTGGTCTTTTCCCAAATCTTTGGCGGTTAATCTCTAGTTGATCCCACCATGCTTGTGCTCCACCTTTCAACTTGAGGGCTACCAATTTCACTTTCTTGGTTTCCGGTGTATTCATGCAATCAAAAAAATTCTCTACATGTCGTATCCATTCCAAGAAAGACTCAATTTCCATTTTACCGTTATAGGTTGGGATGTCTACCTTCATTTTGAAATCGTTTTCTTGCTTAGGATAAAACATTCTTGCATCATCTCTTCCTTCCGGTAGGCCATACATTGGAAACTCCGGATGACCATATGGATGGTAAGAAATTCCTGCATCTTCTTTTCTTTCCAAAAGACCATACCTTGGATGTTGTTGATAAGGAATTCTTGGTTCTTTATCATCCTCACTTGAAGATTCTGACCATTCTTGATACCTTCGGAATAATGGATTTTCCTTAAGTTCTTGGTATCTTTTATGTGCCATTTCCCATTCTTGGTATTTTGTTGGAGCTGCCACCCAATCTTGGGCTGTCTTTTGTTCATTAAAACACCTTTCTTGCTGGAATTTGGTTCTGTCTTCATGCTGGTTCGTCAATTTGCTGCTTCCCCTTGCCGAATCTGTGTTTCTTTTCCTCTAGTTGCTTGTGCATCCGGATTTATCGTTAGTTGCTCGGTTTGGACGCCTATCTTTTCCCATATTAGCTTTAGAATTTTCTTGATCTCACGCACGTCGTCTTCAACTGACAGCAAGCGTACAGTTGTCTCTTGTGGTGAGAGGACGGGGATAGATTCCGCCTCTTTATCAACCAACGAAGGATCTCCACTCACATTAGTCGAGACTTTCTTGGTTGTCATGGTAAAAGGTGTCCCGAGAATCGAGCGCTCTGATACCAATTTGATGGAGCCGAAGAAGTGAATAACCTCAAAATATATTCAATGATCCAAACTAAAGGCTTATGAGCCTTTAAATAGGCCATACAAGATGCGGTTAGCCTAACAAACTAACTAACCAAGAAGCACATGGCAAGCACATGGCTAAAAAGAATAAGACTAACAAATAAAACACTAAGCCAATAATCGGCTACATCATTTATAAATTTGCTGCGGTCCAGATTTGGACCAGCGCCAATGTTATTTGATTATTTCCCTCTATAGATTCGATAATAGTGCTCCCCCTTCTTGATCTTCTTTTTTCCTTCTGCAAGAGACCCTATGATTCTCAAATATTATGCATCTCTTTAGGGTTTGGACCCACTGGAACATTGATCGGTTTATGGTCTTTTTCAGGAGTTCGTCTAGGGAGCCCAGTCTCTTATGATTTAGATGGGTTGTTGGGGCTTTGTTTTTAAGACTGTCCATGTGCTGAGGATTCTCACGTTGAGCAGTATCAGTGATTTATAGAGAGGTTAGTAACTGATTCTCGAAAACCCTCCTGGGAACTTGTTGTGTGCTTTTGGTGATCGTTGTGTGTGTGTGTGTGTGTTTTTCTGAGGGACTTGTGAAAATTACAAATTGATGTGCCGGAACTGGACTAATTTTCTTGGTCAAGGTGGCTTGGCTAAGTGATTCTCTTTTTTTCTTGATTGGTTTTCTTTTGTAGTCGGACTGAGAGAAGCCTTCATTATTTGGAAGTTTTATTCTTTTAATAGAAACAATAGTTTCCTTTTTCTAGATATGTCATTTCCTTTTCTAGGCATTCATGTAACTAGTTTGGTGGTCAATTCACGAGTAAATAAATATTACCAGGAAGTTTAAATCTTGATGCTGTAAGTTAAGACTGAAGTTTTCTTCATTATCATATTCAGTGGCATGAAAATTCTCGTACATTTGCTCACTTTACTCAACAATTACACAATTTATAGGACTCTTGATAATTCAAGCCATGTTAGATGTCTAATGTGTATTCGTAATCTTCATTTTCTGTTCCATGTGTATTCTCACTACTATATAACTTATGTAACTTTTATATACCATCAGGGAAGTGAGATCTGGGAAAGGGAGAGGTCTTCTTCTCCAGTCACTTCATGTATTTGCTCGTATTTTATCTTGCACTAGTTCTCAATTTGTATCTCATTCTTTCTCAGTTGTAATTTCTGCATTGTCATGGCTCGATTTTGATCTTGTTTTTTGGTCATTGTTGAATATGAAGAGTTAAATGACTTGTTGAACTTGTACTTAAAAACTGTTTTTTGAAACTCAGGCTTTCTAAACCTCCAAACTTAGTAAACCACAACTTAAGATGTCAAACTTGTGTCTCAAACAACTCTATGAGCTAAATATATCTTTGAACATATATATTCATTACTTTCATAATCTTTCACTTCTTTTTTTTTTTTTGTTAATTACAAAATCTTATGACATTAATGGATGTAGGTAATGTCAGATTAAATAGGGGTGTGAAATTAACTTTCTTTTTTTTCTTTTCTCAAATGTTACTCATATTCTTGCATTGCTTGTGGTGGAGATTGAGATACTAATGCAAATGATTGGTTTGTATATTTTTGTGTACTACTCGGACAATCTAAATCTTCTTGTATTGTTGGCCATGTAGGCATGGGGGACTGCTGATTCTCCATGTTTGTGCAAAAAGATGGCACTGCAAAGGCTAATGGCCCAACATCTCCTCTCTGGTGAGCTTCGCATCTTCATGTCTGCTAATGCTTGGTTGAAAAATTATTGTGACACTGTTTAGATTCACCACTAAAAGTATTATAAATTATAATCGGGGTTTTGGATCGAGATTTTTTTATTATGATAATGCTCATTTTATCATACTATACCTATTCATACTCAATTATTTATTATTGTTTCTATATGCTTTCAATTGTAGTGAATTTGCATCGGGTTAAAATGCTATGATATCTTTAATGAATTTGCAATTCTATCAAACTATGATTATTTAGACACTATTAACTATTACTGTCTTTAAGTGATATAATTGCTTAAAGATAAGTCATCTAGAAGACTGGAACACGTTAAATTAATTTTAGTCTTCCTAAAACTTATTTTAAATTTTAGGGTTGAATCGGTTTAGTTTATCTGAAATCTTAAAACTTCTAACTAAATTTCATCCTATATCAATAAAGTTTTGATTGATTTATTTTTTTATAATCTCGAACTTTTATCATGGGAGTTTTATTGGTTTAGTTTTATTTACACGTCTTTACTTTTTAACACGGTAATTTTGTTTCTATAAATGGATGGTTTGAATTGCACCCATCCCAATGGATAGTTCTTCTGCTGACTAATTCTTCTGCTTTTGGAACAAGTTCCGTCTTTAGATGCTAAGATGTTTGATCACACTTGTCCTTCCAGATCCTTGAGATGGAGTTCATTGGAACTGGCCGATTGCACCATTATCCTTCCTACGCCATTGTTGCAGTGAGTATCTTACTGATTTTCTGAATTTTCTCATGGTCTGATCCTCTCTCATTATTAGGGTTAGGGTTTATCAACCCAGTTACACGCGGTCTTCAAACTTCAGCAGATTATTAGTTCGTCCCCCTCGCTTACAACCAAGTATTCTGCAATGGTATTTTCTGATGGCCTTCCTATTATTGGAAAATCAATTAGGTTTTGGTTGTTCCATTCTCTTTTTGCAAAATGGTCATGATTCTTCCAAAGTTTAGGTTTTGGTATTTCCCTTTCTCTTTGTTAATTCATCCTGATTTTCTTAAAATCGGTTAGGTTTTCCCCTTATCTCTCTGCAAATCAGCTTGATCTTTTTGGTACGAGTTTTCTAGAATCCGTCAATGTCAAACAATGGACTCTAGGTTGAGAGATCACTTTTAGAAAGAGTCAAGTCATCCTAACCTAGTTTTTTCACAAAAACTCTATTGTTCCTTCCTATTCTATTCATAGTTATCACAACATCTCAACTCATTTGACCACAACACTTTAGTTTCTTCTTGAACCAAGTTTAGATGAATTATCTTTGGCTGCATCATGAAAAGATCAGGACAAGGGTGAGCTTAATTTGGAATTGAGCAAACTCGCACTTTTAACTAACTGGATGCATAAAAAGCAAATGATTTAGGCACTTCCTGGATTTAACATGTTTTGCCATCTATTTCCACCTTAGTGTGTAGTGTGTCCAGCTTACCCCTATAGATAGTGAGCAGTCTTTTGCTATTCTGCGAATGCTAAAAAGCTTTTGCCCTTAAATTTCTTCAGTTTTCGTAGAGAATAATTTTGCTAATTCACAGTTTGTCCTTTTGAACTATTATAATTATAAAAAAATTAGTACGTTCAAGGTTGGATTGTCTATTACATCGGCTTTTTGTATATGTTTGGAGCATTAATAGGGAAATATTGAGAATACTATTTGGATAATATTAGCAGTGACATATGTTAGGGATGGATGGGTTATAAAAGTAAAGGGGATTGTGATTTACTTCTTTTGGGGCTGGAGAAGTTTATTCTAAGAAGCTAATTCACTTTGTTGAAAAAGGACTGAAGTGCAAATGGGCTGCCTAAGCTCCTAATTTCAGTTACAGTGATGCATCTGGTTATTCAAAATGCTAATTGATATTCTTTATACATTTGCTGTGGTCTAGATTTGGACATGCACCAATGTTATTTGATTATTTCCCTCTATAGATTCAAAAAATGTGCTTCCCCTTCTTGATCTTCATCTTTTTGCCTTCTGCAAGAGACCCTATGATTCTCTAATATTGTGCATCTCTTTAGGGTTTGGACCCACTGGAACATTGATCGCTTTATGGTCTTTTTTCAGGACTTGGTCTAGGGAGCCCAGTCTTATGATTTAGATGGGTTGTTGGAGCTTTGTTTTTAAGAGAGGGATATGCTGTCCCAGTATGGTATGTTCTTCTTCTGTTTGATGATTGTCTTACGAAGGAAAATATAGTATTTAAATCTTTTCATTTTTATGCGTATGCCCATGCTGATGTTGCCTTCCCACCCCTTTGATTACCAGAGCATTCCTGGCAGCAGAGGGAAAAAGGGAAGAAGAAAAAGTTATGGAAGAGGCATCCCTACCTGAAACTGAAGCAGACAGTCAAGAGAAAGATGTGGAACAAGTTTCGGACATAAAAAATTGAACTTAATTTGATTTATTTGTGTTGTATAAATAATATACACAGGTGAACTTAATTATTGATATGTAATTAACTATGACATTGTTGTCAATTTTTATGTCAGAGAGTTGTTTTGATGTATGATTTTTTAATTTGTAGCTATTCTTTTGATGTAGACTTTCTGGTCAGATTATACGAGAGTCTGGGTTGCAGCATTCATTTCAGTGCTGGATTTGGGAACACAAAGTAATCCATGCATATTCATAGATTCTGGTAGTGTCGTCTGCTTTGACATCTATTTAGCTTTTCCATTTGCAGTATTGGGTTGCTTGAAAAAGTTTGAGTATAGATGCATATCAGGACTAAAATAGAGACATTTTCTAAATGTTAGTTTTTCTATTTATGAATTATTATTATAAATATGAAAATACTATTTTTTCATTAAATTACTACTAATAATTCCGAAAATTTATCTGAAAAAATATTAAAAAAAATAAAATAACAAGCTGTAAATTAATTTTGCAATGTGGGCACTGTGATATATGAGATTTTCACTCGGGAGTAAATTAACATGGGCCATTGCTAATAGGCCCATTGCAGATCGTAAGCTTGTTTCTCACGCTCCCAACAACTTTCATTGAAGCTACGGCGATTAGAAAGAATTGAAATTAGATGGTATTGTGTTTTTGTAGCTCTTTCAATATGTTTCTGTAGTGATGGTTTCCTTTCTTTTAAATCAACAAATTTAAACTTTAAAGTATATTTTGTCTTTCACTTTAATTTTTAATTTTATCTCGGAATTTTACTGTAGATCTTGATCTTTGAATTGAAGTTTTTCCCAACACAAATCGACCCTTTGTGTTATTTACCAATAATGGTTGGTCAACTGCTACAACGGTTGATGTTAAATGTTTTGGTCAGATATCTGGAGTGGTATATACTTTTATCTTTTGAGTGTGTCTATATATATATTGCATAAATCTCATTGTGGAAGTTTTGGGTTGACATTTTGTATTCAACTTGTTAAGGTTTTGTGGGTTATTTTAAAGCAACAATACATCGAATCATGGATCACATCAAACACCAAATATGTTGAGTAGGTATAGTTACTTATTTTATTTTCTCTTATCTATTAATTTTGAGTATATATCAAGATAATTTACTATGGAAAATTTTGGATTTTGAAGGGTTGAAAGTTTTTAATTATTTTATTTAGGATTGCTATGTTTTCTACACGTGGGACTCTGGCATGTGTGACGCCTCATTCTCACTTAAATTACATTTTTGGCATTGTTGTAGCACAAGGTGAGTTTCTCCATACCATAATCTTTATAAACATTTCAATATTTTGTTTAATTTTTCTGGTCTTTGTTTTTATACTTTGTAAATGTTCAATTTTTATTTTATCTTTGTTTTTATTTCTGGATATTTTTTATATTCTTTGTGCTATTGTTGTTATTATTATTATTATTATTATTTAACAAACAAAGCTTTTCATTGATACAATGAAAAGAGCCTAATGCTCAAAGTTACAAACTCCATATGAGGGAGGAGAAAATAAAAATAACATAAAGAAACCAAATTAAGAGGAAACTATAAGGAAAAAATTAAAAATTCAAGTTCAAACAAAGATCTTGAATAGAATAGTCAACATAAACAGAAAACCATAATGAAGCGTTAAGACGAGCTAATTCAAGACGATCAAAAGAGAAGCAATGCTTGTCTTTTGAAAGATTCTTTGATTTCTTTCAAATCAAAGCTCAGAAAATATGACTTTCATTGCACTACACCATACAATTTTGTATTTGGCCAGCAACAGAGGCCCAATTAGCAATTGCAACACATTCTCCTTAAATGAACTGAAAAACACCCAAGAAAGGTTGAAAATTGAAAACAAACTTTCCCAAGCCAACCGAGAACAATAAAAAAAAATGTGTCACTGTCACCCAACAAAACGAACAAGCTAATGGAGAAATGCAATACGAAGAAAGTTAATGTTGGAGTACCTCTGAACAATTTAAGGAACCATTAAACATAGTCCAAATTAAAACATCAACTCTCTTGAGACATTTGGACATTTGTTATCATATTTTTTTCAAGGTTAAAAGAACCAACGAACAATTAAATAACATTTAGGAGAATTGTAAAAAAAAAAAGAACATTCAAAGCTTATAGCACTTCTCTTTTCGACCTTCCAGCACCGAGCAAGAATCCGAAATGACGACACAACACAAGCTACCATACCCCCGAAGGCTCCGTTTTCCGTAGATCCACTCTGGTTTCGTTTAAGAGAGGTTCATGAGTGGAAAAAATGAAAAAGTAATGAAGTAAGATACTAGGACAATTTGTGCTAGAAAGAAGTTGGATTGTATTAGCCAACAAGATGGATAAGGGACAATATTTTGGATTTGTTGAGTTTTATTGTTCCTTTATTTAAGATGAATACAAATAGGGCAATTTGTGTTAGAAAGAAGGTGGATTATATTGGTCAAACTAGATGGATAAGGGACCATTTTAGATTTGTTAAGTTTTATGTTTCCTTTAAGATGAGGATAATACAAATTTGGATTGATGGAAGAAATCGAGTTTTATAGTGGAGAACAATAATATGTTATGATAATAGAATTTTTAGATCAAAGAAAAGAGAGAGACAAGACTTGAGTTTCATGAGTATGTATTTAAAGAGAGATTATTTGTCGAAATAAGGAAATTATGGATTAAAGAATAAGACTTGGTGGAGCCGTAGACTTGTTTTTAGAATAATAACAAATGATACCCCTTTATTGATAATCACTTGCCCTTAAATAGGCAAGGATCCTAACTAAAGTAGTTACAAGGCATGTGGTTGGCACATGACTTAGTAAAATAAAAGACTAAGGGTTATTACAAGTATACGGCTACATCAAACATCCCCTTCCCAAAAAGAACTCGACCTCGAGTTAAGTAATAAACGGCCAAAAATTCCATTTTTGGACTGTATCCCATTCTTGGACTGTTCGTTGAACAAAAATCTGCCTTTCTTGCCTTTCTTGCTGATATTTTACCTTGTGTTCTTGCGTTTCTAAAGGCTCCCTCTTGAAGAATTCTTGCTGCCAATTATGTAATGGATTGATGTGGAAGTCTTGATGCATTTTTTGATACTTTCTTGGAGCTAAATGTGTTTCATGAACTATTCTTTGCTCCATTGTTTGTCTTTCTTGCTGCTGTCCCATCCTTTCTTCCAATTCCCGAGATGCTTTATCTTGTTCTTGATAAGTTCTCTCCATGGTAGATTGTCCCATTAGGGTTACAGCTTGGTTCCCCCTTGAATTCTTGGAGCATTGGTCGGCGTTCTTGATGGATTCTTGGAGGAAAATCTGCTTCTTGGACCATTCTTTGTTCCATTCCTAGCTTTTCTTGCATCATCGGGTTTGTTGATTGTTGATCCGGTTTAATTCCCAACTTCTCGCAGATTATTTCTAAGGTTTTCTTGATCTCACCCACATCATTCTTCAAGATTTTCACATCTTGTTCAACCGACAACAAGCGTACGGTTGTTGCTCGTGGTGAGAGGACGGTGGTTGACTCCGCCTCTTTTCCAACCGAAGATGAATCTCCTCCCACGTTGGTCGAGACTCTCTTGGTCGTCATAGTGGAAGCGTCCAAAAATCGTGCGCTCTGATACCAAATATGGTGGAGCCGTAGACTTGTTTTTAGAATAATAACAAATGATACCCCTTTATTGATAATCACTTGCCCTTAAATAGGCAAGGATCCTAACTAAAGTAGTTACAAGGCAAGTGGTTGGCACATGACTTAGTATAATAAAAGACTAAGGGTTATTACAAGTATACGGCTACATCAAGACTAGACTTAGATCTTTTGTCGAAGGAGTTCTTCTTTAGAGGAGTGGATAAGAATTATACATTTAATAGGTTGAAAAAAATGATTGGCAATTGGTACTAGAAAGTGGTTGGATTGTATTGGTCAAGAAGATGGATAAAGGACCATATTTCAGATGTGTAATGTTTTAAGGTTTATGTATTTAAATCGAGGACAATAAAACTTTGGATTAAGTGAACAAGAATTATTAGTTCTATAGATAGATTGGAAAACTAAATGGCATTATTTGCAAGAAAGAAGTGTGTTGGTTTAATGGATATAGGCAATATTTTGGATTTGTTGAGTTTTATGGTTTATGTTTTTTAGATGTGTACATTACAACTTTTGTTGAAGGAAAGAACTTGAGTTTGGATCTAGAAAAGAACGCATATTGGAGAAACAAAGCATGTTGGGGTAATGAAATTTTGGATGAAAGCAAAACGATTGGACTTGAGTTTCATGGATGTGTAATTAGAGAGAGATAACTTTGTTGAGATGAGGGGAGTTTTTATTAAAGAATGAGACTAAATTTGGATCTTTGGTTCAAAGAGATAATTTATAGGGAACTTTGTATTTAGGAGTTGTTGGATTTGTTGAGTTTCATGGTTTATGGTTTTAAGTTGTGTACATTACAACTTTGGATCAAGGAAATAACTCATACTGGTGAAACGATGCATGTTAGGGTAATGATATTTTGGATGAAAGGAAAGTGATTGGACTTAAGTTTCATGGGTATGTAATTTTAGGGAGATAACTTGTCGAGGCGAAGGAATTTTGGATTAAATATTGAGACTAAACTTGGATCTTTGGTACAAAGCAATATTTTATAGGGAAGTGGATCAGAATTATTCATTCTATAGATTGGAGAAAGTGATTGGCAATTTGGATTAGAAAGCAGTTCGTTTGTATTATTCAACAAGATGATGGACATGAGTCAATAATATTGATTTACTTAGTCTTGTGGTTTATGATTTTAATATGAGGACAATAAAGTTTGGACCGAGGGAAGAACTTGAGTTTTTATGGTGGAGAAGAAAAGTTTGTTAGGGTAGTGGAGTTTAGTACAAACGCAAAGCGAATGGACCTTAGTTTCATTGGTATGTACTTAAATTTAGATTACTTTATCCAAATTGAGGAATTTTGGATTAAAGAATGAGACTAAACTTGGATCTTTTGTACAAAGCAATAAGTTTTAGGGAAGTGGATAATAATTATTCGTTATATAGATTGGAGAAAGTGATTGGTAATTTGGTTTAGAAAGAAGTTGGTTGGTAATATTCAACAAGATATGGGTCCGTATTGTTGATTTACTGAGTTTTGTGGTTATTCTTTTAAGATGAGGACAATAAAGTTTGGACCGAGGGAACAATTTTAGTTTTCATGGTGGAGAAGAAAAGTTTGTTAGGGTAGTGGAGTTTTGGATCAATGCAATGCGATTGGACATTAGTTTCATTTGTATGTAACAATTAAAGAAAGATTGCTTTATCGAGATTGACGAATTTTGGATTAAAGAATGAGACCAAACTTGGATCTTTGCTACACAGAGTAAAAGTTTAGGGAAGTGGATGAGAATTATTCGTTGTATAAATTGAAGAAAATTATTGGCAATTTGGTCTAGCAAGAAGATTGATATGGGTCCATATTATTAATTTTTTGAGTTTTTTGCTTTATGGATTTCAGATGAGGAAAATGAAAGTTTGGATTGGGGGAAGAACTCGGGTTTTCATGGTGGAGAAGAAACGTTTTTTAGGGTTGTGGAATTTTAGATCAAAGCAAAGCAACTAGACTTGAGTTACATGGGTATGTAATCAAAGATTGATTAGTTTGTTGAGATGATGGAATTTTGGATTAAAGATTGAAATTAAACTTGGACGTTTTGTAGGAAGAGTTTCTATAGATAGATTGGAGAACTAAATGGCATTATTTGCAAGAAAGAAGTGTGTTGGTGTACTGTTCAACAAGATGGATATAGGCAATATTTTGGATTTGTTGAGTTTTATGGTTTATGTTTTTAAGATGTGTACATTACAGCTCTTGATGAAGGAAAGAACTTGAGTTTGGATCAAGAAAAGAACGCATATTCGAGAAACAAAGCGTGTTGGGGTAATGAAATTTTGGATGAAAGCAAAACGACTGGACTTAAGTTTCATGGATATATAATTAGAGAGAGATAACTTTGTCGAGATGAAGGGAGTTTTTATTAAAGAATGAGACTAAATTTGGATCTTTGGTACAAAGAGATAATTTATAGGGAACTTTGAATTAAAGAGTTGTTGGATTTGTTGAGTTTCATGGTTTATGGTTTTAAGATGTGTACATTACAACTTTGGATCAAGGAAAGCACTCGTACTGGTGAAACGAAGCATGTTAGGGTAATGATATTTTGGATGAAAGGAAAGTGACTGGACTTGAGTTTCATGGGTATGTAATTAGAGAGAGATAACTTGTCGAGATGAAGGAATTTTGGATTAAAGATTGAGAATAAACTTGGATCTTTGGTACAAAGCTATAATTTATAGGGAAGTGGATCAAAATTATTCATACTATAGATTGGAGAAAGTGATTGACAATTTGGTTTTGAAAGCAGTTCGTTTGTATTATTCAACTAGATGATGGATATGATTCAATATTATTGATTTACTGAGTCTTGTGGTTTATGATTTTAAGATGAGGACAATAAAGTTTGGACTAAGGGAAGAACTTGAGTTTTCATGGTGGAGAAGAAAAGTTTGTTAGGGTAGTGGAGTTTAGTATCAATGCAAAGCGAATGGACCTTAGTTTCATTGGTATGTACTTAAAGTTAGATTACCTTATCCAGATTGAGGAATTTTGGATTAAAGAATGAGACTAAACTTGGATCTTTTGTACAAAGCAATAAGTTTTAGGGAAGTGGATAAGAATTATTCGTTATATAGATTGGAGAAAGTGATTGGTAATTTGGTTTAGAAAGAAGTTGGTTGGTAATATTCAACAAGATATGGGTCTGTATTGTTGATTTACTGAGTTTTGTGGTTATTCTTTTAAGATGAGGACAATAAAGTTTGGACCGAGGGAACAATTTTAGTTTTCATGGTGGAGAAGAAAAGTTTGTTAGGGTAGTGGAGTTTTGGATCAATGCAATGCGATTGGACATTAGTTTCATTTGTATGTAACAATTAAAGAAAGATTGCTTTATCGAGATTGACGAATTTTGGATTAAAGAATGAGACCAAACTTGGATCTTTGCTACACAGAGTAAAAGTTTAGGGAAGTGGATGAGAATTATTCGTTGTATAAATTGAAGAAAATTATTGGCAATTTGGTCTAGAAAGAAGTTGGTTTGTGTTTTTTAGCAAGAAGATGGATATGGGTCAATATTATTAATTTCTTGAGTTTTTTGGTTTATGGTTTTAAGATGGGGACAATGAAAGTTTGGTTTAAGGGAAGAACGGGGGTTTTCATGGTGGAGAAGAAATGTTTGTTAGGGTTGTGGAATTTTGGATCAAAGCAAGACAACTAGACTTGAGTTTCATTGGTATGTAATCAAAGATTGATTAGTTTGTTGAGACGATGGAATTTTGGATTAAAGATTGAGATTAAACTTGGACGTTTTGTAGGAAGAGTTTTTATTTTGGGAAGTGAACAAGAATTATTAGTTCTATAGATAGATTGGAGAACTAAATGGCATTATTTGCAAGAAAGAAGTGTGTTGGTTTACTGTTCAACAAGATGGATATAGGCAATATTTTGGATTTGTTGAGGCTTATGTTTATGTTTTTAAGATGTGTACATTACAACTTTTGATGAAGGAAATAACTTGAGTTTGGATCAAGAAAAGAACGCATATTGGAGAAACAAAGCGTGTTGGCGTAATGAAATTTTTAATGAAAGCAAAACAACTGGACTTAAGTTTCATGGATATGTAATTAGAGAGAGATAACTTTGTCGAGATGAAGGGAGTTTTTATTAAAGAATGAGACTAAATTTGGATCTTTGGTACAAAGAGATAATTTATAGGGAACTTTATATTGAGTAGTTGTTGGATTTGTTGAGTTTCATGGTTTATGGTTTTAAGATGTGTACATTACAACTTTGGATCAAGGAAAGAACTCATACTAGTGAAACGAAGCATGTTGGGGTAATGATATTTTGGATGAAAGGAAAGTTACTGGAGTTTCATGGGTATGTAATTAGAGAGAGATAACTTGTCGAGATGAAGGAATTTTGGATTAAAGAATAAGACTAAACTTGGATCTTTGGTACAGAGCTATAATTTATAGGGAAGATGATGAGATTTTTTCGTGGTGAATGGCAATTTGGATTAGAAAGCAGTTCGTTTGTATTATTCAACAAGATGATGGTTATGAGTCAATATTATTGATTTACTGAGCCTTGTGGTTTATGATTTTAAGATGAGGACAATAAAGTTTGGACCGAGGGAAGAACTTGAGTTTTTATGGTGGAGAAGAAAAGTTTGTTAGGGTAGTGGAGTTTAGTACAAACGCAAAGCGAATGGACCTTAGTTTCATTGGTATGTACTTAAAGTTAGATTACCTTATCCAAATTGAGGAATTTTGGATTAAAGAATGAGACTAAACTTGGATCTTTTGTACAAAGCGATAAGTTTTAGGGAAGTGGATAAGAATTATTCGTTATATAGATTGGAGAAAGTGTTTGGTAATTTGGTTTAGAAAGAAGTTGGTTGGTAATATTCAACAAGATATGGGTCCGTATTGTTGATTTACTGAGTTTTGTGGTTATTCTTTTAAGATGTGGACAATAAAGTTTGGACCGAGGGAACAATTTTAGTTTTCATGGTGGAGAAGAAAAGTTCGTTAGGGTAGTGGAGTTTTTGATCAATGCAATGCGATTGGACATTAGTTTCATTTGTATGTAACAATTAAAGAAAGATTGCTTTATCGAGATTGACGAATTTTGGATTAAAGTATGAGACCAAACTTGGATCTTTGTTACATAGAGTAAAAGTTTAGGGAAGTGGATGAGAACTATTCGTTGTATAAATTGAAGAAAATTATTGGCAATTTGGTCTAGAAAGAAGTTGGTTTGTGTTTTTTAGCAAGAAGATGGATATGGGTCGATATTATTAATTTCTTGAGTTTTTTGGTTTATGGTTTTAGGATGAGGACAATGAAAGTTTGGATCAAGGAAGAACCGAGGTTTTCATGGTGGAGAAGAAACGTTTGTTAGGGTTGTGGAATTTTGGATCAAAGCAAGACAACTAGACTTGAGTTTCATGGGTATGTAATCAAAGATTGATTAGTTTGTTGAGACGATGGAATTTTGGATTAAAGATTGAGATTAAACTTGGACGTTTTGTAGGAAGAGTTTTTATTTTGGGAAGTGAACAAGAATTATTAGTTCTATAGATAGATTGGAGAACTAAATGGCATTATTTGCAAGAAAGAAGTGTGTTGGTTTACTGTTCAACAAGATGGATATAGGCAATATTTTGGATTTGTTGAGGCTTATGGTTTATGTTTTTAAGATGTGTACATTACAACTTTTGATGAAGGAAATAACTTGAGTTTGGATCAAGAAAAGAACGCATATTGGAGAAACAAAGCGTGTTGGCGTAATGAAATTTTTAATGAAAGCAAAACAACTGGACTTAAGTTTCATGGATATGTAATTAGAGAGAGATAACTTTGTCGAGATGAAGGGAGTTTTTATTAAAGAATGAGACTAAATTTGGATCTTTGGTACAAAGAGATAATTTATAGGGAACTTTATATTGAGTAGTTGTTGGATTTGTTGAGTTTCATGGTTTATGGTTTTAAGATGTGTACATTACAACTTTGGATCAAGGAAAGAACTCATACTAGTGAAACGAAGCATGTTGGGGTAATGATATTTTGGATGAAAGGAAAGTTACTGGAGTTTCATGGGTATGTAATTAGAGAGAGATAACTTGTCGAGATGAAGGAATTTTGGATTAAAGAATAAGACTAAACTTGGATCTTTGGTACAGAGCTATAATTTATAGGGAAAAGGATGAGATTTTTTCGTGGTGAATGGCAATTTGGATTAGAAAGCAGTTCGTTTGTATTATTCAACAAGATGATGGTTATGAGTCAATATTATTGATTTACTGAGCCTTGTGGTTTATGATTTTAAGATGAGGACAATAAAGTTTGGACCGAGGGAAGAACTTGAGTTTTTATGGTGGAGAAGAAAAGTTTGTTAGGGTAGTGGAGTTTAGTACAAACGCAAAGCGAATGGACCTTAGTTTCATTGGTATGTACTTAAAGTTAGATTACCTTATCCAAATTGAGGAATTTTGGATTAAAGAATGAGACTAAACTTGGATATTTTGTACATAGCGATAATTTTTCTGGAAGTGGATAAGAGTTATTCATTCTTTAAATTGGAGAAAGTGGTTGGTAATTTGGTTTAGAAAGAAGTTTGTTTGTAATGTTCAACACGATGGATATGGGTCCATATTATTGATTTAGTGAGTTTTGTGGTCATTCTTTTAAGATGAGGACAATAAAGTTTGGACCGGGGGAAGAACTTGAGTCCCATTGGTGAGAAGAAAAGTATTTTAGGGTAGTGGATTGTACTGACCTGACTGGATGGGAGCTAAAAACATGCTGAAGGTCGCTACTAAATCATAGAACATAGGGTTTTTTTTTTCCTTTTGTAAAACGGTAGAAGAATAACTTTCATTTACCAATAGGGCCCAAAACATAAGTAATATTCATAAGTTGTAAAAATAGAATATCAGAAACATAACTTCAGCAAACTCAGGTTTAGAACATCGCATCTAAAACAAGAATCCGATCCTAAGACAAACGAGATTGAAATCCTAAAAGAAAGAGACAAAATCCGCAGCTTCAATCCCATAGCCAACCAAGTCACAACCCTCGTCCAACGCCAGACGTCATCAATCACCACCTGAAAAGGAAAGTCATGTAGCATGGGTGAGTATATAAGAATATGCTCAGTAAGTAGCCAACTTAAGGACTGAAACTGATAGCATGAGATTTAATATCATGAAACTTAACTTCTGGGTCATAACATCATAGGGCTATAACTGGGTTCATAAAACGTTTTGTCTAGGATGATTATCTGTCCCGAACCTGTGCCAACTAGAGTGTTGTGTGGGTCAGTCAAGTAAGATGAGTAAACTAGGGACTAGCTGGCAACCCTCTAGTAGAGCTACACTTATCCCAACACAACACTCCTAAATCATGATCATAAAATAGGATGGGCTGGTGCATGCAAACATTCCTGAGTGCCATTCGACGCATGATCTCGTGCCTGAGCTCAACACCGTTCTGAGACTGATGGAATGCACAATCCTGTGTTCGAAAACTAGAATCTACCAGTCAATGATAGAATGCACGATCTCGTGCCTTAAACTGGGTTCCATCAGTCCCGAGATGGGAAAAGAAATAATCCTAACTAACATCAGACTTAAGGATCCTTTAAGTCTACCTGATGCCCTAAAACATGGCTAAGGTCCCTAAAGTAGAGGAAAAACCTTTAAGCCCTATCATAGTTACTCCTAAGGCCTTCCAACCTAGAGTAATATAAATCATTGAGATTCTGGTCATGAGATTTATGTTTGGAAGCTCAACATAACCACAATCACTTAAAAAAATCAGAGCACAAAATAAATACATTCAAAGTCATACCCACAATACACATCATGCATTCTATATCATTCATCACAATTACACAGTATCGAAGACCAACTCCAGCAACCCACAAAGCAAGGCAAACGCCTCATGCTACAATTAACCAAAGCCATCTCATACAATTCCCATGCTTCAAGATAAACCAATCATGCTTATTTAAAACCCAAGCAAAACTTAGAGCTCTAATCCAAATTCATGATAACACATTTAATCTTTCATTCAAATGGGTCAAAGCGTTGAATTAAATCCAATGGCTACTTACCTTAGCTAAATAATTTGCTTGATAGAATCCAACTAATACTCTATCTCCAAGGTCCTTAAGCAAGCTACAAAAAGGAATGAAACTCTCAAATAAATAGGGAGTTTAATCCAAGCATTCCTCTAGGAACCCATTAAATTTGGGGGTGATTTAACACCAAAAACTCACCCAAAACAGAAACACAACTTGCTGTCCAGGTTCCAAATTGGCTCCAAAACAACAATTAAACCTCCAAATATTATGGGTACCTTGAAATTGAGAGCTAATATCAATGGGTATCCTTGATCAAACAAAAAATTGACCAAAAAAACCTTAAATCTCACTTACCCACGCTGAACACTCGTCGAAAACGCTGAAAAAAGCCCCAAACAGCTGCTGCTCGTGTGTCTACACCGAATTAGCCAGAAAACGCTGCTGTCCGACCAAGAAAATTCTGGAAACTGAAAGAGAGAGGCCGAGAGTGAGGGAGAGAACTAAAGAGAGAGAGGAATCGGCCTAAAAGGTGAAAAACCCGTGAGAAACTTACCCAAATCCGTGCAGAAATTGCGACTTACCTCAACTTTTTTAGGGTAGTGGAGTTTTGGATCAATGCAAAGCGATTGGACTTTAGTTTCATTGGTATGTAATGTAATTAAAGAGAGATTGCTTTATCGAGATTGAGGAATTTCGGATTAAAGAATGAGACCAAACTTGGATCTTTTGTACACAAAGTTAATGTTTATGGGGGTGGATGAGAAATATTCATTCTATAAATTGAAGAAAATAATTGGCAATTTGGTTTAGAAAGAAGTTGGTTTGTGTTTTTCAACAAGAAGATTGAGATTAAACTTGGATCTTTTGTATGAAGAGTTTTTATTTTTCGGAAGTGAATAAGAATTATTAGTTCTATAGATAGATTGGAGGAATGGATGGGAATATTTGCAAGAAAGAAGTGTGTTGGTGTACTGTCCAACAAGATGGATATCGACAATATTTTGGATTTGCTAAGTTTTATGGTTTATGTTTTTAAGATGTGTACATTACAACTTTTGATGAAGGAAAGAACTTGAGTTTGGATCAAGAAAAGAACTCATATTGGAGAAACGAAGCGCGTTGGGAGAATGAAATTTTGGATGAAAGCAAAGCGACTGGACTTAAGTTTCATGGGTATGTAATTAGAGAGAGATAACTTTGTGGAGATGAAGGAAGTTTTTATTAAAGAATGAGACTAAGCTTGGATCTTTGGTATAAAGAGATAATTTATAGGAAACTTTGTATTATGGAGTTGTTGGATTTGTTGAGTTTTATGGTTTATGGTTTCAAAATGTTTACCTTACAACTTTGGATCAAGGAAAGAAATCCTATTGGAGAAACGAAGCATGTTAGGGTAATGATATTTTGGATGAAAGCAAAGTGACTGGACTTGAGTTTCATGGGTATGTAATTGGAGAGAGATAACTTGTCGAGATGAAGGGATTTTGGATTAAAGATTGAGACTAAACTTGGATCTTCGGTACAAAGCGATAATTTATGGCGAAGCGAATGAGAATTATTCGTTCTATAGATTGGGGAAAGTGATTGGCAATTTGGTTTAGAAAGCGGTTTGTTTGTACTATTGAACAAGATGACGGATATGAGTCAATATTATTGATTTACTGAGTCTTGTGGTTTATGATTTTAAGATAAGGACAATAATGTTTGGACCGAGGGAGAAACTTGAGTTTTCATGGTAAAGATGAAAAGTTTGTTAGGGTAGTGGAGTTTAGTATCAACGCAAAATGAATGGACCTTAGTGTCATTGGTATGTACTTAAAGTTAGATTACCTTATCCAGATTAAGGAATTTTGGATTAAAGAATGAGACTAAACTTGGATCTTTTGTACAAAGCGATAAGTTTTAGGGAAGTGGATAAAAATTATTCGTTTTATAGATTGGAGAAAGTGGTTGGTAATCTGGTTTAGAAAGAAGTTGGTTGGTAATATTCAACAAGATGGATATGGGTTCGTATTGTTGATTTACTGAGTTTTGTGGTTATTTTTTTAAGATGAGGACAATAAAGTTTGGACTGGGGGAACAACTTGAGTTTTCATGGCAGAGAAGAAAAGTTCGTTAGGGTAGTGGAGTTTTGGATCATGGCAAAGCGATTGGACTTTAGTTTCATTGGTATGTAGTGTAATTAAAGATAGATTGCTTTATCGAGATTGATGAATTTTGGATTAAAGGATGAGACCAAACTTGGACCTTTGCTACACATAGTAAAAGTTTAGGGAAGTGGATGAGAACTATTCGTTGTATAAATTGAAGAAAATTATTGGCAATTTGGTCTAGAAAGAAGTTGGTTTGTGTGTTTTTAGCAGGAAGAAGGTTATGGGTGAATATTATTAATTTCTTGAGTTTTATGGTTTATGGTTTGAAGATGAGGACAATAAAAGTTCGGATCAAGGGAAGAACTCGGGTTTTCATGGTGGAGAAGAAACGTTTGTTAGGGTAGTGGAATTTTGGATCAAAGCAAGGCAGCTAGACTTGAGTTTCATGGGTATGCAATCAAAGATTGATTAGTTTGTTGAGACGATGGAATTTTGGATTAAAGATTGAGATTAAACTTGGACATTTTGTAGGAAAAGTTTTTATGTTGGGAAGTGAAAAAGATTTATTAGTTCCATAGATAGATTGGAGAACTGAATGGCAATATTTGCAAGAAAGAAGTGTGTTAGTGTACTGTCCAACAAGATGGATATAGGCAATATTTTGGATTTGCTGAGTTTTATGGTTTATGTTTTTAAGATGTGTACATTACAACTTTTGATGAAGGAAAGAACTTGAGTTTGGATCAAGAAAAGAACTCATATTGGAGAAACGAAGCGTGCTGGGATAATGGAATTTTGGATGAAAGCAAAGCGACTGGACTTAAGTTTCATGGGTATGTAATTAGAGAGAGATAACTTTGTGGAGATGAAGGAAGTTTTTATTAAAGAATGAGACTAAACTTGGATCTTTGGTATAAAGAGATAATTTATAGGAAACTTTTTGTTGAGTTTTTATGGTTTATGGTTTCAAAATGTTTACATTACAACTTTGGATCAAGGAAAGAACTCGTATTGGAGAAATGAAGCATGTTAGGGTAATGATATTTTGGATGAAAGCAAAGTGACTGGACTTGAGTTTCATGGGTATGTAATTAGAGAGAGATAACTTGTCGAGATGAAGGAATTTTGGATTAAAGATTGAGACTAAACTTGGATCTTTGGTACAAAGCGATAATTTATGGGGAAGCGAATGAGAATTATTCGTTCTATAGATTGGGGAAAGTGATTGGCAATTTGGTTTAGAAAACGGTTCTTTTGTATTATTGAACAAGATGACGGATATGAGTTAATATTATTGATTTACTGAGTCTTGTGGTTTATGATTTTAAGATGAGGACAATAAAGTTTGGACCGAGGGAAAAACTTGAGTTTTCTTGGTGGAGAAGAAAAGTTTGTTAGGGTATTGGAGTTTAGTATCAACGCAAAACGAATGGACCTTAGTTTCATTGGTATGTACTTAAAGTTAGATTACCTTATCCAGATTGAGGAATTTTGGATTAAAGAATGAGACTAAACTTGTATCTTTTGTACAAAGCGATAAGTTTTAGGGAAGTGAATCAGAATTATTCGTTTTATAGATTGTAGAAAGTGGTTTGTAATCTGGTTTAGAAAGAAGTTGGTTGGTAATATTCAACAAGATGGATATGGGTTCGTATTGTTGATTTACTGAGTTTTGTGGTTATTTTTTTAAGATGAGGACAATAAAGTTTGGACCGGGGGAGCAACTTGAGTTTTCATGGCAGAGAAGAAAAGTTCGTTAGGGTAGTGGAGTTTTGGTTCATGGCAAAGCGATTGGACTTTAGTTTCATTGGTATGTAGTGTAATTAAACATAGATTGCTTTATCGAGATTGACGAATTTTTGATTAAAGGATGAGACCAAACTTGGATCTTTGCTACACATAGTAAAAGTTTATGGAAGTGGATGAGAACTATTCGTTGTATAAATTGAAGAAAATGATTGGCAATTTGGTCTAGATAGAAGTTGGTTTGTGTTTTTTTAGCAAGAAGATTGTTATGGTCAATATTATTAATTTCTTGAGTTTTTTGGTTTATGGTTTGAAGATGAGGATAATAAAAGTTTGGATCAAGGGAAGAACTCGGGTTTTCATGGTGGAGAAGAAACGTTTGTTAGGGTAGTGGAATTTTGGATCAAAGCAAGGCAACTAGACTTGAGTTTCATGGGTATGTAATCAAAGATTGATTAGTTTGTTGAGACGATGGAATTTTGGATTAAAGATTGAGATTAAACTTGGACGTTTTGTAGGAAGAGTTTTTTTTTTTTGGTAGTGAACAAGAATTATTAGTTCTATAGATAGATTGGAGAACTAAATGGCATTATTTGCAAGAAAGAAGCGTGTTGGTGTACTGTTCAACAAGATGGGATATAGGCAATATTTTGGATTTGTTGATTTTTATGGTTTAAGGTTTTAAGATGTGTACATTACAACTTTTGATGAAGGAAAGAACTTGAGTTTGGATCAAGAAAAGAACTCATATTGGAGAAACGAAGCGTGTTGGGGTAATGAAATTTTGGTTGAAAGCAAAGCGACTGGACTTAAGTTTCATGGGCATGGGTGAGTATATAAGAATATCATGAAACTTAACTTCTGGGTCATAACATCATTAGGCCATAACTGGGTTCATAAAACGTTTTGTCTAGGATGATTATCTTTTCCGAACCCTCTAGTGGGTCAGTCGAGTAAGGTGAGTAAACTAGGGACTAGCTGGCAACCCTCTAGTAGAACTACACTTATCCCAACACAACACTCCTAAATCATGATCATAAAATAGGATGGGCTGGTGCATGCAAATATGCCTGAGTGCCATTCGACGCATGATCTCATGCCTGAGCTCAACACCATTCTGAGACTCATGGAATTGACAATCGTGTGTCTGAAAACTGGAATCTACCGGTCAATGATAGAATGTACGATCTCATGGCTGAAACTGGGTTCCATCAGTCCCGAGATGGGAAAAGAAATAATCCTAACTAGCATAAGACTTAAGGATCCTTTAAGTACCTGATGCCGTAAAACATGGCTAAGGTCCCTAAAGTAGAGGAAAAACCTTTAAGCCCTATCATAGTTACTCCTAAAGCCTTCCAACCTAGAGTAACATAAATCATTGACATTCTGGTCATGGGATTCATGTTTGCAAGCTCAACATAACCACAATCACTTTAGAAAATCAGAGCCCAACATAAAATACATTCAAAGTCATACCAACAATACACATCATGCATTTTATATCATTCATCACAATTACACAGTATCGAAGACCAACTCCAGCAACCCACATATCAAGGCAAACGCCACATGCCTCAATTAACCAAAGCCATCTCATACAATTTCCATGCTTCAAGATAAACCAATCATGCTTATTTAAAACCCAAGCAAAACTTAGAGCTCTAATCCAAATTCATGACAGTACATTTAATCTTTCATTCAAATGGGTAAAAGCGTTGAATCAAATCCAATGGCTACTTACCTTAGCTAAATAATTTGCTTGATAGAATCCAACTAATACTCTAGCTCCAGGGCCCTTAAGCAAGCTACAAAAAGGAATGAAACTCTCAAATAAATAGGGAGTTTAATCCAAGCATTCAACTAGGAACCCATTAAATTTGGGGGTGATTTAACACCAAAAACTCACCCAAAACAGAAACACAGCTTGCTGTCCGGGTTCCAAATCAGCTCCAAAACAACAATTATACCTCCAAATATTATGGGTAGCTTTAAATTGAGAGCTAACATCAATAAGTATCCTTGATCAAACACTTTAAATCTCACCTACACACGTTGAAAACTCGTCGAAGACGCTGAAAAAAGCCCCAAACAGCTGCTGCTCGCGCGTCTACACCGAACCAGCCGGAAAACGCTGCTGTCCGACCAAGAAAATTCTGGAAACCGAAAGAGAGATGCCGAGAGTGTGGGAGAGAACTAAAGAGAGAGAGGAATCGGCCTAAAAGGTGAACCGTATGAAGGGGAGCCATTAGGGGATTAGTAAAAGAGATTTGAGGGTATTTTGAACCGTATGAAGCTCTAGAATAAAATATATTAGAGCAATTGGTGCTAGAAAGAACTTGGATTGTATTGGTAAACAAGATGGATAAAGGGAAATATTTTGGATTTGTTGAGTTTTATGGATTTTTTGTTTGAGATAAGGACAATAACCTTGGATCAAAGAAAAAACTCGAGTTTCATGAGGAGAAAAATACTTTGTCACGATAATGGAATATTGGGTCAAAAAAAAAAAAAAATTGAACTTGAGTGGTCATGTATTTAAGGAGAGATTACATTATTGAGATAAGAGAATTTTGGATGAAAGAATGAGGCTTGACTTTGACCTTTCTTTCAAAGAGTTCTTTAGAGAATTGGATAAGAATTTTTGTTCTTTAGATTAGAGATAATGATTGAGCTATCTAGTAAATGAGTTTGTTTTGAGTAGTGAGGAAAATATGTTGTAAAGTTTAGCAAAGTCAATGAAGTATTAAGATGATTTTACAAAGATACTTTCAATAATTGTGACCGATGGTGTTTGCACTGAAGAATGAGGTAACTATAGAGATTATTTACTGAATAAGGAAAAAGTACAAGTAGTGTGGTGGGTGGGTGACTATGTACTATTCCATAATGTTGTGGAAAGCTAAGACAATGGGAATCACTTTCTTGTGGTAGTTGTAGTAGATTTTCTTGGAAACAAAATTTGCTGATATTCCATCCAACTGTTATACAATTTTGAGCTTTACAAGTTTTTGAACAAGTGAAGAAAAGCTTCATAACACTAGAAGGTAAATTATAATAATAGTGGTTTGGAGGTATTTGAAATAACATTGGAGTATTAGAATGAAAGATATTCAACAATGGGTTGAACAACAAAATTTGATTATGTTGGTCATCAAGAATGGGATAAAGGGTAATGTTTTGGATTGGTTGAGTTTTATGGTTTATGTGGTTAAGAAGAGGACAATGAAATTTTGGGTCAAGTTAAGAAGGATAAGAGCTCCTACCTTCTGTTCATATATGCTTCTCACTTCTACTTAGATCTTGATTAAAGAAGCTTGTTAGGGTAATGAAATTTTGGATGAGAGCAAAGTGACTGGACTTGAGATTCATGGGTCTGTAATTCGAGAGAGAGAACTTTATCGAGATGGGGGAATTTTGGATTAAAAATGAGACTAAACTTGGATCTTTGGTACAAAGAGATATTGTTTAGGGGGGGTGGATAAGAACTATTCGTTCTATAGATTGGAGAAGGTGATTGACAATTTGGTTAAGAAAGAAGTTGGTTTGTATTGTTCAACAAGAAGATAGATATGGATCAATATTATTGATTTATTGAGTTTAGTGGTTTATGCATTTAAGATGAGGACAATAAAGTTTGGACCGAAGGAAGAACTTGAGATTTCATGGTGCAGAAGAAAGGTTTCTTAGGGTAGTGAAATTTTGGATCAAAGCAAAGCGACTAGACTTGAGTTTCATCGGTATGTAATTAAAGAGAGATTACTTTATCGAGATGGAGGAATTTTGGATTAAAGAATGAGGCTAACTTTGGATAAAGGGAAGAACTCGAGTTTTCATAGTGGAGAAAATAAGTTTGTTATGGTAATGAAATTTTGGATCAAACCAAAGGGACTGACTTGAGTTTCATTGGTATGTAATTAAAAAGAGAGAATACTTTATCGAGATGAAGGAATTATGGATTAAAGAATGAGACTAAACTTGGATCTTTTGTACATGAAGATATTGTTTTGGGGAGTGGATAATAACTATTTGTTCTAAAATTTGAAGAAAATGATTGGCAATTTGGTCTAGAAAGCAGTTGGTTTGTGTTGTTCAACAACAAGATGGATATGGGTCAACATTATTGATTTCTTAAGTGTTTTGGTTTATGGTTTAAAATGAGGACAATAAATGTTTGGACTAATGGAAGAACTCGAGTTTTCATTGTGAAGAAGAAATGTTTGTTAGGGTAGTGGAATTTTGGATCAAAGCAAGGCAAACTAGACTTGAGTTTCATTTGTATGTAATTAAAGAGAGATTAGTTTGTCGAGATGAGAGAATTCTGGATTAAAGATTGTTATTAAACATGGATCTTTTGTATGAAGGGTTTTTTTTTTTTGGGAAGTGAATACAAATTATTCTTTCTATAGATAGATTAGGGAAATGAATGGCAATATATGCTAGAAAGAAGTTTGTTGGTATTGTTCAACAAGATGGATAGAGGCCAATATTTTTTATTTGTTGAGTTTTATGGTTTATATTTTTAAGATGTGAAGGATAAAACTTTGGATCAAGGAAAAAACTCGAGTTTGGGTCAAGTAAAGAACTCATGGTGGAGAAAACAAGCTTGTTAGGGTAATGAAATTTTGGATGAAAGCTAAGCGACTGAACTTGAGTTTCATGGTAATGTAATTAGAGAGAGATAACTTTACCAAGGTGGAAGAATTTTGGATTAAAGAATGAGACTAGACTTGGATCTTTGGTACAAAGTGATAATTTTAGGGAAGTGGACAAAAATGATTTGTTCTATAGAATGGAGAAAGTGATTGACAATTTTGTTATGAAAGAAGTTGGTTTGTGTTGTTCAACAAGAAGATGGATTGGTCAATATTATTGATTTATCGAGTTTTGTGGTTTATACTTTTAAAATGAGGACGATCAAGTTGGACCGAAGGAAGAACTCGAGATTTCATCGTGGAGAAGAAAAGTTCATTAGGGCAGTGGAGTTTTAGATCAACGCAAAGTGATTGAACTTGAGTTTCATTGGTATGTAACTAAAGAGAGATTACTTTATCGAGATGGAGAAATTATGGATTAAAGGATGAGACTAAACTAGGATCTTTTGTACAAGGAGATATTGTTTATGGGAGGGGATAAGAACTATTCATTCTATAAATTGAAGAAAATGATTGGCAATTTGGTCTAGAGAGAAGTTGGTTTGTGTTGTTTAACAAGAAGATGGATATGGGTCAGTGTTATTGATTTCTTGAGTTTTTGGTTTATGGTCTTAAGATGTGGACAATAAAAGTTTGGATCAAGGGAAGAATTCGAGTTTTCATGGTGGGGAAGAAACGTTTGTTAGGGTAGTTGAATTTTGGATCAAAGTAAGACAACTAGACTTGACTTTCATGGGTATGGAATCAAGGAGAGATTATTTGGTCGAGACAAGGGAATTTCAGATTAAAGATTGAGATTAAACTTGGACCTTTTGTACGAAAAGTTTTTGTTTGGCAAAGTGAATAAGAATTATTCATTCTATAGATAGATTGGAAAAATGAATGACAATATGAACTAGAAAGAAGTGTGTTGGTATTGTTCAACAAGATGGATATTGATAAAAACCGGAGCATGAATGACCAAATTGTCCTTGGAGCCAAAGCCCAGCGTCGAGACCCTCCAAAACAACGTCTCAATGCCATGTCTGCAGCAAGTTCAAACCAAAAACCTGAGAGGATAGCGTCTCAACGCTGGGGGAAAAATCAGAGTAGTGTCTCGATGCTACTTTATAGCGTCTCGACGCTAGACACTTTCCAAAAATGAAATTTCCTTTTTTGCTCACGATTCTTTCCTTGCTTGAGGTCTTGTTTCAACGCCAAATTCAAACGTTTTGAAGGCCAAAGATTCCTATAAATATGTAGTTTTGGTTTAGGGTTGTATCATCCCTCATTCTAGCAATTGTAGCCACTTTTCCTCTTTAGTTTTCAAGCTTTCTTTCAAGTTTTCTTAGTCTAAGGGTCGGTTGATCAAACCTCGAGCTTGGAGTGTGCTTGTCTATGGCCAACTAAGCTCGGATTGTTGTAATCGGGATCTCGATGTGTAAGTTTGGTTTAATTTTATAAGATTTCTATTCTTTAATGTTTAGTTAATTATCTTTGTGATTCTAGCTCTATACATATAAACTTAGTAAATGCTAGGAGAGATTGACAACCTCGACCGCGATTTTACTAAATTTAGTTGCTAATTAAGGTAGTAAATTAAGATTGCATGTAACTATGTTTAGGAGTAACTTCTTAAATCTAGTACTTGGCATGTGTCTTATGGGCTAGGAGATTTATTTATTGTAATAAAGGCGTTAATTCCCCCTGATTGCATGCATGGCTAATCTAGCTAGTTCTCATTGCGGTTTAAATTTAATTAATTGCGCAGTTAATTAAATTTAAATTGCATTGAGAACTAGCTAGATTAGTCATGCATACAATCGGGGAGAATTAACGCTTTTATTACAGTAACTAAATCTCGTAGCCCATAAGACACATGCCCAGTACTAGATTTAAGAAGTTACTCCTAAACATAGTTACATGCAATTTTAGAACTAGCTAGATTAGCCATGCATGCAATCAGGGGAATTAACACCTTTATTACAATAACTAAATCTCCTGGCCCATAAGACAAATGCCAAGTACTAGATTTAAGAAGTTACTCCTAAACATAGTTACATGCAATTTTAATTTACTACCTTAATTAACGAGTGAATTTAGTAAAACCGTGGTCGGGTTGTCAATTTCTCCTATCATTTACTAAGTTTGTATGTATAACGCTAGAATCACAAAGATAATTAACTAAACATTAAAGAATAGAAATCTCATAAAATTAAATCAAACTTACACACCGAGGTCCCGATTACCGCAATCCGACCTTTGTTGGCCATGGACAAGCACACTCCAAGCTCGAGGTTTGATCAACCGACCCTTAGACTAAGAAAACTTGGAAGAAAGCTAAAAAACGGAAGAGAAAAAGAGGCTACAATTGACAGAATGCGGGATGATACAACCCTAAACCAAAGCTACATATTTATAGTAGTCTTTGGCCTTCAAAATGTCTGGATTTGGCGCTGAAACGAGGCCTCAAACATGGAATGAATCGGGTGCAAAAAAGGAAATTTCATTTTTGGAAAGTGTCTAGCGTCGAGACGCAACTATGAGTTTTTTGGCCTAGAAAGAAATTGGTTTGTGTTTGGACCAAGGGAACAATTTTAGTTTTCATGGTGAAGAAGAAAAGTTTGTTAGGGTAGTGGAGTTTAGTATCAATGCAAAGTGAAGACCTTAGTTTCATTGGTATGTACTTAAAGATTGATTACCTTATCAAGATTGAGGAATTTTGGATTAAAGAATGAGACCAAACTTGGATCTTTGTTACACAGAGTAAAAGTTTAGGGAAGTGGATGAGAACTATTCGTTGTATAAATTGAAGAAAATTATTGGCAATTTGGTCTAGAAAGAAGTTGGTTTGTGTTTTTTAGCAAGAAGATGGATATGGGTCAATATTATTAATTTCTTGAGTTTTTTGGTTTATGGTTTTAGGATGAGGACAATGAAAGTTTGGTTCAAGGGAAGAACTGGGGTTTTCATGGTGGAGAAGAAATGTTTGTTAGGGTTGTGGAATTTTGGGTCAAAGCAAGGCAACTAGACTTGAGTTTCATGGGTATGTAATCAAAGATTGATTAGTTTGTTGAGATGATGGAATTTTGGATTAAAGATTGAAATTAAACTTGGACGTTTTGTAGGAAGAGTTTCTATAGATAGATTGGAGAACTAAATGGAATTATTTGCAAGAAAGAAGTGTGTTGGTGTACTGTTCAACAAGATGGATATAGGCAATATTTTGGATTTGTTGAGTTTTATGGTTTATGTTTTTAAGATGTGTACATTACAGCTCTTGATGAAGGAAAGAACTTGAGTTTGGATCAAGAAAAGAACGCATATTCGAGAAACAAAGCGTGTTGGGGTAATGAAATTTTGGATGAAAGCAAAACGACTGGACTTAAGTTTCATGGATATATAATTAGAGAGAGATAACTTTGTCGAGATGAAGGGAGTTTTTATTAAAGAATGAGACTAAATTTGTATCTTTGGTACAAAGAGATAATTTATAGGGAACTTTGAATTAAAGAGTTGTTGGATTTGTTGAGTTTCATGGTTTATGGTTTTAAGATGTGTACATTACAACTTTGGATCAAGGAAAGCACTCGTACTGGTGAAACGAAGCATGTTAGGGTAATGATATTTTGGATGTAAGGAAAGTGACTGGACTAGAGAGATAACTTGTCGAGATGAAGGAATTTTGGATTAAAGATTGAGACTAAACTTGGATCTTTGGTACAAAGCTATAATTTGTAGGAAAGTGGATCAGAATTATTCATACTATAGATTGGAGAAAGTGATTGACAATTTGGTTTTGAAAGCAGTTCGTTTGTATTATTCAACTAGATGATGGATATGAGTCAATATTATTGATTTACTGAGTCTTGTGGTTTATGATTTTAAGATGAGGACAATAAAGTTTGGACTAAGGGAAGAACTTGAGTTTTCACGGTGGAGAAGAAAAGTTTGTTAGGGTAGTGGAGTTTAGTATCAACGCAAAGCGAATGGACCTTAGTTTCATTGGTATGTACTTAAAGTTAGATTACCTTATCCAGATTGAGGAATTTTGGATTAAAGAATGAGACTAAACTTGGATCTTTTGTACAAAGCAATAAGTTTGAGGGAAGTGGATAAGAATTATTCGTTATATAGATTGGAGAAAGTTGTTGGTAATTTGGTTTAGAAAGAAGTTGGTTGGTAATATTCAACAAGATATGGGTCCGTATTGTTGATTTACTGAGTTTTGTGGTTATTCTTTTAAGATGAGGACAATAAAGTTTGGACCGAGGGAACAATTTTAGTTTTCATGGTGGAGAAGAAAAGTTCGTTAGGGTAGTGGAGTTTTGGATCAATGCAATCCGATTGGACATTAGTTTTATTTGTATGTCACAATTAAAGAAAGATTGCTTTATCGAGATTGAGGAATTTTGGATTAAAGAATGAGACCAAACTTGAATCTTTGCAACACAGAGTAAAAGTTTAGGGAAGTGGATGAAAACTATTCGTTGTATAAATTGAAGAAAATTATTGGCAATTTGGTCTAGAAAGAAGTTGGTTTGTGTTTTTTAGCAAGAAGATGGATATGGGTCAATATTATTAATTTCTTGAGTTTTTTGGTTTATGGTTTTAAGATGGGGACAATGAAAGTTTGGTTCAAGGGAAGAACTGGGGTTTTCACGGTGGAGAAGAAATGTTTGTTAGGGTTGTGGAATTTTGGATCAAAGCAAGACAACTAGACTTGAGTTTCATTGGTATGTAATCAAAGATTGATTAGTTTGTTGAGACGATTGAATTTTGGATTAAAGATTGAGATTAAACTTGGACGTTTTGTAGGAAGAGTTTTTATTTTGGGAAGTGAACAAGAATTATTAGTTCTATAGATAGATTGGAGAACTAAATGGCATTATTTGCAAGAAAGAAGTGTGTTGGTTTACTGTTCAACAAGATGGATATAGGCAATATTTTGGATTTGTTGAGTCTTATGGTTTATGTTTTTAAGATGTGTACATTACAACTTTTGATGAAGGAAATAACTTGAATTTGGATCAAGAAAAGAACGCATATTGGAGAAACAAAGCGTGTTGGCGTAATGAAATTTTTAATGAAAGCAAAACAACTGGACTTAAGTTTCATGGATATGTAATTAGAGAGAGATAACTTTGTCGAGATGAAGGGAGTTTTTATTAAAGAATGACACTAAATTTGGATCTTTGGTACAAAGAGATAATTTATAGGGAACTTTATATTGAGTAGTTGTTGGATTTGTTGAGTTTCATGGTTTATGGTTTTAAGATGTGTACATTACAACTTTGGATCAAGGAAAGAACTCATACTAGTGAAACGAAGCATGTTGTGGGGTAATGATATTTTGGATGAAAGGAAAGTTACTGGAGTTTCATGGGTATGTAATTAGAGAGAGATAACTTGTCGAGATGAAGGAATTTTGGATTAAAGAATAAGACTAAACTTGGATCTTTAGTACAGAGCTATAATTTATAGGGAAGAGGATGAGATTTTTTCGTGGTGAATGGCAATTTGGATTAGAAAGCAGTTCGTTTGTATTATTCAACAATATGATGGACATGAGTCAATAATATTGATTTACTGAGTCTTGTGGTTTATGATTTTAAGATGAGGACAATAAAGTTTGGACCGAGGGAAGAACTTGAGTTTTTATGGTGGAGAAGAAAAGTTTGTTAGGGTAGTGGAGTTTAGTACAAACGCAAAGCGAATGGACCTTAGTTTCATTGGTATGTACTTAAATTTAGATTACTTTATCCAAATTGAGGAATTTTGGATTAAAGAATGAGACTAAACTTGGATCTTTTGTACAAAGCAATAAGTTTTAGGGAAGTGGATTAGAATTATTCGTTATATAGATTGGAGAAAGTGATTGGTAATTTGGTTTAGAAAGAAGTTGGTTGGTAATATTCAACAAGATATGGGCCCGTATTGTTGATTTACTGAGTTTTGTGGTTATTCTTTTAAGATGAGGACAATAAAGTTTGGACCGAGGGAACAATTTTAGTTTTCATGGTGGAGAAGAAAAGTTCGTTAGGGTAGTGGAGTTTTGGATCAATGCAATGCGATTGGACATTAGTTTCATTTGTATGTAACAATTAAAGAAAGATTGCTTTATCGAGATTGACGAATTTTGGATTAAAGAATGAGACCAAACTTGGATCTTTGCTACATAGAGTAAAAGTTTAGTCGTTGTATAAATTGAAGAAAATTATTGGCAATTTGGTCTAGCAAGAAGATTGATATGGGTCCATATTATTAATTTTTTGAGTTTTTAGCTTTATGGATTTAAGATGAGGAAAATGAAAGTTTGGATTGAGGGAAGAACTCGGGTTTTCATGGTGGAGAAGAAACGTTTTTTAGGGTTGTGGAATTTTAGATCAAAGCAAGGCAACTAGACTTGAGTTACATGGGTATGTAATCAAAGATTGATTAGTTTGTTGAGATGATGGAATTTTTGATTAAAGATTGAAATTAAACTTGGACGTTTTGTAGGAAGAGTTTCTATAGATAGATTGGAGAACTAAATGGCATTATTTGCAAGAAAGAAGTGTGTTGGTGTACTGTTCAACAAGATGGATATAGGCAATATTTTTGATTTGTTGAGTTTTATGGTTTATGTTTTTAAGATGTGTACATTACAACTCTTGATGAAGGAAAGAACTTGAGTTTGGATCAAGAAAAGAACGCATATTCGAGAAACAAAGCGTGTTGGGGTAATGAAATTTTGGATGAAAGCAAAACGACTGGACTTAAGTTTCATGGATATATAATTCGAGAGAGATAACTTTGTCGAGATGAAGGGGGTTTTTATTAAAGAATGAGACTAAATTTGGATCTTTGGTACAAAGAGATAATTTATAGGGAACTTTGAATTAAAGAGTTGTTGGATTTGTTGAGTTTCATGGTTTATGGTTTTAAGATGTGTACATTACAACTTTGGATCAAGGAAAGCACTCGTACTGGTGAAACGAAGCATGTTAGGGTAATGATATTTTGGATGAAAGGAAAGTGACTTGGATCTTTGGTACAAAGCTATAATTTATAGGGAAGTAGATCAGAATTATTCATACTATAGATTGGAGAAAGTGATTGACAATTTGGTTTTGAAAGCAGTTCGTTGGTATTATTCAACTAGATGATGGATATGAGTCAATATTATTGATTTACTGAGCCTTGTGGTTTATGATTTTAAGATGAGGACAATAAAGTTTGGACCGAGGGAAGAACTTGAGTTTTCATGGTGGAGAAGAAAAGTTTGTTAGGGTAGTGGAGTTTAGTACAAACGCAAAGCGAATGGACCTTAGTTTCATTGGTATGTACTTAAAGTTAGATTACCTTATCCAAATTGAGGAATTTTGGATTAAAGAATGAGACTAAACTTGGATCTTTTGTACAAAGCGATAAGTTTTAGGGAAGTGGATAAGAATTATTCGTTATATAGATTGGAGAAAGTGGTTGGTAATTTGGTTTAGAAAGAAGTTGGTTGGTAATATTCAACAAGATATGGGTCCGTATTGTTGATTTACTGAGTTTTGTGGTTATTCTTTTAAGATGTGGACAATAAAGTTTGGACTGAGGGAACAATTTTAGTTTTCATGGTGGAGAAGAAAAGTTCGTTAGGGTAGTGGAGTTTTGGATCAATGCAATGCGATTGGACATTAGTTTCATTTGTATGTAACAATTAAAGAAAGATTGCTTTATCGAGATTGACGAATTTTGGATTAAAGTATGAGACCAAACTTGGATCTTTGTTACATAGAGTAAAAGTTTAGGGAAGTGGATGAGAACTATTCGTTGTATAAATTGAAGAAAATTATTGGCAATTTGGTCTAGAATGAAGTTGGTTTGTGTTTTTTAGCAAGAAGATGGATATGGGTCGATATTATTAATTTCTTGAGTTTTTTGGATTATGGTTTTAGGATGAGGACAATGAAAGTTTGGATCAAGGAAGAACTGAGGTTTTCATGGTGGAGAAGAAACGTTTGTTAGGGTTGTGGAATTTTGGATCAAAGCAAGACAACTAGACTTGAGTTTCATGGGTATGTAATCAAAGATTGATTAGTTTGTTGAGACGATGGAATTTTGGATTAAAGATTGAGATTAAACTTGGACGTTTTGTAGGAAGAGTTTTTATTTTGGGAAGTGAACAAGAATTATTAGTTCTATAGATAGATTGGAGAACTAAATGGCATTATTTGCAAGAAAGAAGTGTGTTGGTTTACTGTTCAACAAGATGGATATAGGCAATATTTTGGATTTGTTGAGGCTTATGGTTTATGTTTTTAAGATGTGTACATTACAACTTTTGATGAAGGAAATAACTTGAGTTTGGATCAAGAAAAGAACGCATATTGGAGAAACAAAGCGTGTTGGCGTAATGAAATTTTTAATGAAAGCAAAACAACTGGACTTAAGTTTCATGGATATGTAATTAGAGAGAGATAACTTTGTCGAGATGAAGGGAGTTTTTATTAAAGAATGAGACTAAATTTGGATCTTTGGTACAAAGAGATAATTTATAGGGAACTTTATATTGAGTAGTTGTTGGATTTGTTGAGTTTCATGGTTTATGGTTTTAAGATGTGTACATTACAACTTTGGATCAAGGAAAGAACTCATACTAGTGAAACGAAGCATGTTGGGGTAATGATATTTTGGATGAAAGGAAAGTTACTGGAGTTTCATGGGTATGTAATTAGAGAGAGATAACTTGTCGAGATGAAGGAATTTTGGATTAAAGAATAAGACTAAACTTGGATCTTTGGTACAGAGCTATAATTTATAGGGAAGAGGATGAGATTTTTTCGTGGTGAATGGCAATTTGGATTAGAAAGCAGTTCGTTTGTATTATTCAACAAGATGATGGTTATGAGTCAATATTATTGATTTACTGAGCCTTGTGGTTTATGATTTTAAGATGAGGACAATAAAGTTTGGACCGAGGGAAGAACTTGAGTTTTTATGGTGGAGAAGAAAAGTTTGTTAGGGTAGTGGAGTTTAGTACAAACGCAAAGCGAATGGACCTTAGTTTCATTGGTATGTACTTAAAGTTAGATTACCTTATCCAAATTGAGGAATTTTGGATTAAAGAATGAGACTAAACTTGGATATTTTGTACATAGCGATAATTTTTCTGGAAGTGGATAAGAGTTATTCATTCTTTAAATTGGAGAAAGTGGTTGGTAATTTTGTTTAGAAAGAAGTTTGTTTGTAATGTTCAACACGATGGATATGGGTCCATATTATTGATTTAGTGAGTTTTGTGGTCATTCTTTTAAGATGAGGACAATAAAGTTTGGACCGGGGGAAGAACTTGAGTCCCATTGGTGAGAAGAAAAGTATTTTAGGGTAGTGGATTGTACTGACCTGACTGGATGGGAGCTAAAAACATGCTGAAGGTCGCTACTAAATCATAGAACATAGGGTTTTTTTTTTCCTTTTGTAAAACGGTAGAAGAATAACTTTCATTTACCAATAGGGCCCAAAACATAAGTAATATTCATAAGTTGTAAAAATAGAATATCAGAAACATAACTTCAGCAAACTCAGGTTTAGAACATCGCATCTAAAACAAGAATCCGATCCTAAGACAAACGAGATTGAAATCCTAAAAGAAAGAGACAAAATCCGCAACTTCAATCCCATAGCCAACCAAGTCACAACCCTCGTCCAACGCCAGACGTCATCAATCACCACCTGAAAAGGAAAGTCATGTAGCATGGGTGAGTATATAAGAATATGCTCAGTAAGTAGCCCACTTAAGGACTGAAACTGATAGCATGAGATTTAATATCATGAAACTTAACTTCTGGGTCATAACATCATAGGGCTATAACTGGGTTCATAAAACGTTTTGTCTAGGATGATTATCTGTCCCGAACCTGTGCCAACTAGAGTGTTGTGTGGGTCAGTCAAGTAAGGTGAGTAAACTAGGGACTAGCTGACAACCCTCTAGTAGAACTACACTTATCCCAACACAACACTCCTAAATCATGATCATAAAATAGGATGGGCTGGTGCATGCAAACATTCCTGAGTGCCATTCGACGCATGATCTCGTGCCTGAGCTCAACACCGTTTTGAGACTGATGGAATGCACAATCCTGTGTTCGAAAACTAGAATCTACCAGTCAATGATAGAATGCACGATCTCGTGCCTTAAACTGGGTTCCATCAGTCCCGAGATGGGAAAAGAAATAATCCTAACTAACATCAGACTTAAGGATCCTTTAAGTCTACCTGATGCCCTAAAACATGGCTAAGGTCCCTAAAGTAGAGGAAAAACCTTTAAGCCCTATCATAGTTACTCCTAAGGCCTTCCAACCTAGAGTAATATAAATCATTGAGATTCTGGTCATGAGATTTATGTTTGGAAGCTCAACATAACCACAATCACTTAAAAAAAATCAGAGCACAAAATAAATACATTCAAAGTCATACCCACAATACACATCATGGATTCTATATCATTCATCACAATTACACAGTATCGAAGACCAACTCCAGCAACCCACAAAGCAAGGCAAACGCCTCATGCTACAATTAACCAAAGCCATCTCATACAATTCCCATGCTTCAAGATAAACCAATCATGCTTATTTAAAACCCAAGCAAAACTTAGAGCTCTAATCCAAATTCATGATAACACATTTAATCTTTCATTCAAATGGGTCAAAGCGTTGAATTAAATCCAATGGCTACTTACCTTAGCTAAATAATTTGCTTGATAGAATCCAACTAATACTCTATCTCCAAGGTCCTTAAGGAAGCTACAAAAAGGAATGAAACTCTCAAATAAATAGGGAGTTTAATCCAAGCATTCCTCTAGGAACCCATTAAATTTGGGGGTGATTTAACACCAAAAACTCACCCAAAACAGAAACACAACTTGCTGTCCAGGTTCCAAATTGGCTCCAAAACAACAATTAAACCTCCAAATATTATGGGTACCTTGAAATTGAGAGCTAATATCAATGGGTATCCTTGATCAAACAAAAAATTGACCAAAAAAACCTTAAATCTCACTTACCCACGCTGAACACTCGTCGAAAACGCTGAAAAAAGCCCCAAACAGCTGCTGCTCGTGTGTCTACACCAAATTAGCCAGAAAACGCTGCTGTCCGACCAAGAAAATTCTGGAAACTGAAAGAGAGAGGCCGAGAGTGAGGGAGAGAACTAAAGAGAGAGAGGAATCGGCCTAAAAGGTGAAAAACCCGTGAGAAACTTACCCAAATCCGTGCAGAAATTGCGACTTACCTCAACTTTTTTAGGGTAGTGGAGTTTTGGATCAATGCAAAGCGATTGGACTTTAGTTTCATTGGTATGTAATGTAATTAAAGAGAGATTGCTTTATCGAGATTGAGGAATTTCGGATTAAAGAATGAGACCAAACTTGGATCTTTTGTACACAAAGTTAATGTTTATGGGGGTGGATGAGAAATATTCATTCTATAAATTGAAGAAAATAATTGGCAATTTGGTTTAGAAAGAAGTTGGTTTGTGTTTTTCAACAAGAAGATTGAGATTAAACTTGGATCTTTTGTATGAAGAGTTTTTATTTTTCGGAAGTGAATAAGAATTATTAGTTCTATAGATAGATTGGAGGAATGGATGGGAATATTTGCAAGAAAGAAGTGTGTTGGTGTACTGTCCAACAAGATGGATATCGACAATATTTTGGATTTGCTAAGTTTTATGATTTATGTTTTTAAGATGTGTACATTACAACTTTTGATGAAGGAAAGAACTTGAGTTTGGATCAAGAAAAGAACTCATATTGGAGAAACGAAGCGCGTTGGGAGAATGAAATTTTGGATGAAAGCAAAGCGACTGGACTTAAGTTTCATGGGTATGTAATTAGAGAGAGATAACTTTGTGGAGATGAAGGAAGTTTTTATTAAAGAATGAGACTAAGCTTGGATCTTTGGTATAAAGAGATAATTTATAGGAAACTTTGTATTATGGAGTTGTTGGATTTGTTGAGTTTTATGGTTTATGGTTTCAAAATGTTTACCTTACAACTTTGGATCAAGGAAAGAACTCCTATTGGAGAAACGAAGCATGTTAGGGTAATGATATTTTGGATGAAAGCAAAGTGACTGGACTTGAGTTTCATGGGTATGTAATTGGAGAGAGATAACTTGTCGAGATGAAGGGATTTTGGATTAAAGATTGAGACTAAACTTGGATCTTCGGTACAAAGCGATAATTTATGGCGAAGCGAATGAGAATTATTCGTTCTATAGATTGGGGAAAGTGATTGGCAATTTGGTTTAGAAAGCGGTTTGTTTGTACTATTGAACAAGATGACGGATATGAGTCAATATTATTGATTTACTGAGTCTTGTGGTTTATGATTTTAAGATAAGGACAATAATGTTTGGACCGAGGGAGAAACTTGAGTTTTCATGGTAAAGAAGAAAAGTTTGTTAGGGTAGTGGAGTTTAGTATCAACGCAAAATGAATGGACCTTAGTGTCATTGGTATGTACTTAAAGTTAGATTACCTTATCCAGATTAAGGAATTTTGGATTAAAGAATGAGACTAAACTTGGATCTTTTGTACAAAGCGATAAGTTTTAGGGAAGTGGATAAAAATTATTCGTTTTATAGATTGGAGAAAGTGGTTGGTAATCTGGTTTAGAAAGAAGTTGGTTGGTAATATTCAACAAGATGGATATGGGTTCGTATTGTTGACTTACTGAGTTTTGTGGTTATTTTTTTAAGATGAGGACAATAAAGTTTGGACTGGGGGAACAACTTGAGTTTTCATGGCAGAGAAGAAAAGTTCGTTAGGGTAGTGGAGTTTTGGATCATGGCAAAGCGATTGGACTTTAGTTTCATTGGTATGTAGTGTAATTAAAGATAGATTGCTTTATCGAGATTGATGAATTTTTGATTAAAGGATGAGACCAAACTTGGACCTTTTCTACACATAGTAAAAGTTTAGGGAAGTGGATGAGAACTATTCGTTGTATAAATTGAAGAAAATTATTGGCAATTTGGTCTAGAAAGAAGTTGGTTTGTGTGTTTTTAGCAGGAAGAAGGTTATGGGTCAATATTATTAATTTCTTGAGTTTTATGGTTTATGGTTTGAAGATAAGGACAATAAAAGTTCGGATCAAGGTGAAGAACTCGGGTTTTCATGGTGGAGAAGAAACGTTTGTTAGGGTAGTGGAATTTTGGATCAAAGCAAGGCAGCTAGACTTGAGTTTCATGGGTATGCAATCAAAGATTGATTAGTTTGTTGAGACGATGGAATTTTGGATTAAAGATTGAGATTAAACTTGGACATTTTGTAGGAAAAGTTTTTATGTTGGGAAGTGAAAAAGATTTATTAGTTCCATAGATAGATTGGAGAACTGAATGGCAATATTTGCAAGAAAGAAGTGTGTTAGTGTACTGTCCAACAAGATGGATATAGGCAATATTTTGGATTTGCTGAGTTTTATGGTTTATGTTTTTAAGATGTGTACATTACAACTTTTGATGAAGGAAAGAACTTGAGTTTGGATCAAGAAAAGAACTCATATTGGAGAAACGAAGCGTGCTGGGATAATGAAATTTTGGATGAAAGCAAAGCGACTGGACTTAAGTTTCATGGGTATGTAATTAGAGAGAGATAACTTTGTGGAGATGAAGGAAGTTTTTATTAAAGAATGAGACTAAGCTTGGATCTTTGGTATAAAGAGATAATTTATAGGAAACTTTGTATTATGGAGTTGTTGGATTTGTTGAGTTTTATGGTTTATGGTTTCAAAATGTTTACCTTACAACTTTGGATCAAGGAAAGAACTCCTATTGGAGAAACGAAGCATGTTAGGGTAATGATATTTTGGATGAAAGCAAAGTGACTGGACTTGAGTTTCATGGGTATGTAATTGGAGAGAGATAACTTGTCGAGATGAAGGGATTTTGGATTAAAGATTGAGACTAAACTTGGATCTTCGGTACAAAGCGATAATTTATGGCGAAGCGAATGAGAATTATTCGTTCTATAGATTGGGGAAAGTGATTGGCAATTTGGTTTAGAAAGCGGTTTGTTTGTACTATTGAACAAGATGACGGATATGAGTCAATATTATTGATTTACTGAGTCTTGTGGTTTATGATTTTAAGATAAGGACAATAATGTTTGGACCGAGGGAGAAACTTGAGTTTTCATGGTAAAGAAGAAAAGTTTGTTAGGGTAGTGGAGTTTAGTATCAACGCAAAATGAATGGACCTTAGTGTCATTGGTATGTACTTAAAGTTAGATTACCTTATCCAGATTAAGGAATTTTGGATTAAAGAATGAGACTAAACTTGGATCTTTTGTACAAAGCGATAAGTTTTAGGGAAGTGGATAAAAATTATTCGTTTTATAGATTGGAGAAAGTGGTTGGTAATCTGGTTTAGAAAGAAGTTGGTTGGTAATATTCAACAAGATGGATATGGGTTCGTATTGTTGACTTACTGAGTTTTGTGGTTATTTTTTTAAGATGAGGACAATAAAGTTTGGACTGGGGGAACAACTTGAGTTTTCATGGCAGAGAAGAAAAGTTCGTTAGGGTAGTGGAGTTTTGGATCATGGCAAAGCGATTGGACTTTAGTTTCATTGGTATGTAGTGTAATTAAAGATAGATTGCTTTATCGAGATTGATGAATTTTTGATTAAAGGATGAGACCAAACTTGGACCTTTTCTACACATAGTAAAAGTTTAGGGAAGTGGATGAGAACTATTCGTTGTATAAATTGAAGAAAATTATTGGCAATTTGGTCTAGAAAGAAGTTGGTTTGTGTGTTTTTAGCAGGAAGAAGGTTATGGGTCAATATTATTAATTTCTTGAGTTTTATGGTTTATGGTTTGAAGATAAGGACAATAAAAGTTCGGATCAAGGTGAAGAACTCGGGTTTTCATGGTGGAGAAGAAACGTTTGTTAGGGTAGTGGAATTTTGGATCAAAGCAAGGCAGCTAGACTTGAGTTTCATGGGTATGCAATCAAAGATTGATTAGTTTGTTGAGACGATGGAATTTTGGATTAAAGATTGAGATTAAACTTGGACATTTTGTAGGAAAAGTTTTTATGTTGGGAAGTGAAAAAGATTTATTAGTTCCATAGATAGATTGGAGAACTGAATGGCAATATTTGCAAGAAAGAAGTGTGTTAGTGTACTGTCCAACAAGATGGATATAGGCAATATTTTGGATTTGCTGAGTTTTATGGTTTATGTTTTTAAGATGTGTACATTACAACTTTTGATGAAGGAAAGAACTTGAGTTTGGATCAAGAAAAGAACTCATATTGGAGAAACGAAGCGTGCTGGGATAATGAAATTTTGGATGAAAGCAAAGCGACTGGACTTAAGTTTCATGGGTATGTAATTAGAGAGAGATAACTTTGTGGAGATGAAGGAAGTTTTTATTAAAGAATGAGACTAAACTTGGATCTTTGGTATAAAGAGATAATTTATAGGAAACTTTTTGTTGAGTTTTTATGGTTTATGGTTTCAAAATGTTTACATTACAACTTTGGATCAAGGAAAGAACTCGTATTGGAGAAATGAAGCATGTTAGGGTAATGATATTTTGGATGAAAGCAAAGTGACTGGACTTGAGTTTCATGGGTATGTAATTAGAGAGAGATAACTTGTCGAGATGAAGGAATTTTGGATTAAAGATTGAGACTAAACTTGGATCTTTGGTACAAAGCGATAATTTATGGGGAAGCGAATGAGAATTATTCGTTCTATAGATTGGGGAAAGTGATTGGCAATTTGGTTTAGAAAACGGTTCTTTTGTATTATTGAACAAGATGACGGATATGAGTTAATATTATTGATTTACTGAGTCTTGTGGTTTATGATTTTAAGATGAGGACAATAAAGTTTGGACCGAGGGAAAAACTTGAGTTTTCTTGGTGGAGAAGAAAAGTTTGTTAGGGTATTGGAGTTTAGTATCAACGCAAAACGAATGGACCTTAGTTTCATTGGTATGTACTTAAAGTTAGATTACCTTATCCAGATTGAGGAATTTTGGATTAAAGAATGAGACTAAACTTGTATCTTTTGTACAAAGCGATAAGTTTTAGGGAAGTGAATCAGAATTATTCGTTTTATAGATTGTAGAAAGTGGTTTGTAATCTGGTTTAGAAAGAAGTTGGTTGGTAATATTCAACAAGATGGATATGGGTTCGTATTGTTGATTTACTGAGTTTTGTGGTTATTTTTTTAAGATGAGGACAATAAAGTTTGGACCGGGGGAGCAACTTGAGTTTTCATGGCAGAGAAGAAAAGTTCGTTAGGGTAGTGGAGTTTTGGTTCATGGCAAAGCGATTGGACTTTAGTTTCATTGGTATGTAGTGTAATTAAACATAGATTGCTTTATCGAGATTGACGAATTTTTGATTAAAGGATGAGACCAAACTTGGATCTTTGCTACACATAGTAAAAGTTTATGGAAGTGGATGAGAACTATTCGTTGTATAAATTGAAGAAAATGATTGGCAATTTGGTCTAGATAGAAGTTGGTTTGTGTTTTTTTTAGCAAGAAGATTGTTATGGTCAATATTATTAATTTCTTGAGTTTTTTGGTTTATGGTTTGAAGATGAGGATAATAAAAGTTTGGATCAAGGGAAGAACTCGGGTTTTCATGGTGGAGAAGAAACGTTTGTTAGGGTAGTGGAATTTTGGATCAAAGCAAGGCAACTAGACTTGAGTTTCATGGGTATGTAATCAAAGATTGATTAGTTTGTTGAGACGATGGAATTTTGGATTAAAGATTGAGATTAAACTTGGACGTTTTGTAGGAAGAGTTTTTTTTTTTTTGGTAGTGAACAAGAATTATTAGTTCTATAGATAGATTGGAGAACTAAATGGCATTATTTGCAAGAAAGAAGCGTGTTGGTGTACTGTTCAACAAGATGGGATATAGGCAATATTTTGGATTTGTTGATTTTTATGGTTTAAGGTTTTAAGATGTGTACATTACAACTTTTGATGAAGGAAAGAACTTGAGTTTGGATCAAGAAAAGAACTCATATTGGAGAAACGAAGCGTGTTGGGGTAATGAAATTTTGGTTGAAAGCAAAGCGACTGGACTTAAGTTTCATGGGCATGGGTGAGTATATAAGAATATCATGAAACTTAACTTCTGGGTCATAACATCATTAGGCCATAACTGGGTTCATAAAACGTTTTGTCTAGGATGATTATCTTTTCCGAACCCTCTAGTGGGTCAGTCGAGTAAGGTGAGTAAACTAGGGACTAGCTGGCAACCCTCTAGTAGAACTACACTTATCCCAACACAACACTCCTAAATCATGATCATAAAATAGGATGGGCTGGTGCATGCAAATATGCCTGAGTGCCATTCGACGCATGATCTCATGCCTGAGCTCAACACCATTCTGAGACTCATGGAATTGACAATCGTGTGTCTGAAAACTGGAATCTACCGGTCAATGATAGAATGTACGATCTCATGGCTGAAACTGGGTTCCATCAGTCCCGAGATGGGAAAAGAAATAATCCTAACTAGCATAAGACTTAAGGATCCTTTAAGTACCTGATGCCGTAAAACATGGCTAAGGTCCCTAAAGTAGAGGAAAAACCTTTAAGCCCTATCATAGTTACTCCTAAAGCCTTCCAACCTAGAGTAACATAAATCATTGACATTCTGGTCATGGGATTCATGTTTGCAAGCTCAACATAACCACAATCACTTTAGAAAATCAGAGCCCAACATAAAATACATTCAAAGTCATACCAACAATACACATCATGCATTTTATATCATTCATCACAATTACACAGTATCGAAGACCAACTCCAGCAACCCACATATCAAGGCAAACGCCACATGCCTCAATTAACCAAAGCCATCTCATACAATTTCCATGCTTCAAGATAAACCAATCATGCTTATTTAAAACCCAAGCAAAACTTAGAGCTCTAATCCAAATTCATGACAGTACATTTAATCTTTCATTCAAATGGGTAAAAGCGTTGAATCAAATCCAATGGCTACTTACCTTAGCTAAATAATTTGCTTGATAGAATCCAACTAATACTCTAGCTCCAGGGCCATTAAGCAAGCTACAAAAAGGAATGAAACTCTCAAATAAATAGGGAGTTTAATCCAAGCATTCAACTAGGAACCCATTAAATTTGGGGGTGATTTAACACCAAAAACTCACCCAAAACAGAAACACAGCTTGCTGTCCGGGTTCCAAATCAGCTCCAAAACAACAATTATACCTCCAAATATTATGGGTAGCTTTAAATTGAGAGCTAACATCAATAAGTATCCTTGATCAAACACTTTAAATCTCACCTACACACGTTGAAAACTCGTCGAAGACGCTGAAAAAAGCCCCAAACAGCTGCTGCTCGCGCGTCTACACCGAACCAGCCGGAAAACGCTGCTGTCCGACCAAGAAAATTCTGGAAACCGAAAGAGAGATGCCGAGAGTGTGGGAGAGAACTAAAGAGAGAGAGGAATCGGCCTAAAAGGTGAACCGTATGAAGGGGAGCCATTAGGGGATTAGTAAAAGAGATTTGAGGGTATTTTGAACCGTATGAAGCTCTAGAATAAAATATATTAGAGCAATTGGTGCTAGAAAGAACTTGGATTGTATTGGTAAACAAGATGGATAAAGGGAAATATTTTGGATTTGTTGAGTTTTATGGATTTTTTGTTTGAGATAAGGACAATAACCTTGGATCAAAGAAAAAACTCGAGTTTCATGAGGAGAAAAATACTTTGTCACGATAATGGAATATTGGGTCAAAAAAAAAAAAAATTGAACTTGAGTGGTCATGTATTTAAGGAGAGATTACATTATTGAGATAAGAGAATTTTGGATGAAAGAATGAGGCTTGACTTTGACCTTTCTTTCAAAGAGTTCTTTAGAGAATTGGATAAGAATTTTTGTTCTTTAGATTAGAGATAATGATTGAGCTATCTAGTAAATGAGTTTGTTTTGAGTAGTGAGGAAAATATGTTGTAAAGTTTAGCAAAGTCAATGAAGTATTAAGATGATTTTACAAAGATACTTTCAATAATTGTGACCGATGGTGTTTGCACTGAAGAATGAGGTAACTATAGAGATTATTTACTGAATAAGGAAAAAGTACAAGTAGTGTGGTGGGTGGGTGACTATGTACTATTCCATAATGTTGTGGAAAGCTAAGACAATGGGAATCACTTTCTTGTGGTAGTTGTAGTAGATTTTCTTGGAAACAAAATTTGCTGATATTCCATCCAACTGTTATACAATTTTGAGCTTTACAAGTTTTTGAACAAGTGAAGAAAAGCTTCATAACACTAGAAGGTAAATTATAATAATAGTGGTTTGGAGGTATTTGAAATAACATTGGAGTATTAGAATGAAAGATATTCAACAATGGGTTGAACAACAAAATTTGATTATGTTGGTCATCAAGAATGGGATAAAGGGTAATGTTTTGGATTGGTTGAGTTTTATGGTTTATGTGGTTAAGAAGAGGACAATGAAATTTTGGGTCAAGTTAAGAAGGATAAGAGCTCCTACCTTCTGTTCATATATGCTTCTCACTTCTACTTAGATCTTGATTAAAGAAGCTTGTTAGGGTAATGAAATTTTGGATGAGAGCAAAGTGACTGGACTTGAGATTCATGGGTCTGTAATTCGAGAGAGAGAACTTTATCGAGATGGGGGAATTTTGGATTAAAAATGAGACTAAACTTGGATCTTTGGTACAAAGAGATATTGTTTAGGGGGGGTGGATAAGAACTATTCGTTCTATAGATTGGAGAAGGTGATTGACAATTTGGTTAAGAAAGAAGTTGGTTTGTATTGTTCAACAAGAAGATAGATATGGATCAATATTATTGATTTATTGAGTTTAGTGGTTTATGCATTTAAGATGAGGACAATAAAGTTTGGACCGAAGGAAGAACTTGAGATTTCATGGTGCAGAAGAAAGGTTTCTTAGGGTAGTGAAATTTTGGATCAAAGCAAAGCGACTAGACTTGAGTTTCATCGGTATGTAATTAAAGAGAGATTACTTTATCGAGATGGAGGAATTTTGGATTAAAGAATGAGGCTAACTTTGGATAAAGGGAAGAACTCGAGTTTTCATAGTGGAGAAAATAAGTTTGTTATGGTAATGAAATTTTGGATCAAACCAAAGGGACTGACTTGAGTTTCATTGGTATGTAATTAAAAAGAGAGAATACTTTATCGAGATGAAGGAATTATGGATTAAAGAATGAGACTAAACTTGGATCTTTTGTACATGAAGATATTGTTTTGGGGAGTGGATAATAACTATTCGTTCTAAAATTTGAAGAAAATGATTGGCAATTTGGTCTAGAAAGCAGTTGGTTTGTGTTGTTCAACAACAAGATGGATATGGGTCAACATTATTGATTTCTTAAGTGTTTTGGTTTATGGTTTAAAATGAGGACAATAAATGTTTGGACTAATGGAAGAACTCGAGTTTTCATTGTGAAGAAGAAATGTTTGTTAGGGTAGTGGAATTTTGGATCAAAGCAAGGCAAACTAGACTTGAGTTTCATTTGTATGTAATTAAAGAGAGATTAGTTTGTCGAGATGAGAGAATTCTGGATTAAAGATTGTTATTAAACATGGATCTTTTGTATGAAGGGTTTTTTTTTGGGAAGTGAATACAAATTATTCTTTCTATAGATAGATTAGGGAAATGAATGGCAATATATGCTAGAAAGAAGTTTGTTGGTATTGTTCAACAAGATGGATAGAGGCCAATATTTTTTATTTGTTGAGTTTTATGGTTTATATTTTTAAGATGTGAAGGATAAAACTTTGGATCAAGGAAAAAACTCGAGTTTGGGTCAAGTAAAGAACTCATGGTGGAGAAAACAAGCTTGTTAGGGTAATGAAATTTTGGATGAAAGCTAAGCGACTGAACTTGAGTTTCATGGTAATGTAATTAGAGAGAGATAACTTTACCAAGGTGGAAGAATTTTGGATTAAAGAATGAGACTAGACTTGGATCTTTGGTACAAAGTGATAATTTTAGGGAAGTGGACAAAAATGATTTGTTCTATAGAATGGAGAAAGTGATTGACAATTTTGTTATGAAAGAAGTTGGTTTGTGTTGTTCAACAAGAAGATGGATTGGTCAATATTATTGATTTATCGAGTTTTGTGGTTTATACTTTTAAAATGAGGACGATCAAGTTGGACCGAAGGAAGAACTCGAGATTTCATCGTGGAGAAGAAAAGTTCATTAGGGCAGTGGAGTTTTAGATCAACGCAAAGTGATTGAACTTGAGTTTCATTGGTATGTAACTAAAGAGAGATTACTTTATCGAGATGGAGAAATTATGGATTAAAGGATGAGACTAAACTAGGATCTTTTGTACAAGGAGATATTGTTTATGGGAGGGGATAAGAACTATTCATTCTATAAATTGAAGAAAATGATTGGCAATTTGGTCTAGAGAGAAGTTGGTTTGTGTTGTTTAACAAGAAGATGGATATGGGTCAGTGTTATTGATTTCTTGAGTTTTTGGTTTATGGTCTTAAGATGTGGACAATAAAAGTTTGGATCAAGGGAAGAATTCGAGTTTTCATGGTGGGGAAGAAACGTTTGTTAGGGTAGTTGAATTTTGGATCAAAGTAAGACAACTAGACTTGACTTTCATGGGTATGGAATCAAGGAGAGATTATTTGGTCGAGACAAGGGAATTTCAGATTAAAGATTGAGATTAAACTTGGACCTTTTGTACGAAAAGTTTTTGTTTGGCAAAGTGAATAAGAATTATTCATTCTATAGATAGATTGGAAAAATGAATGACAATATGAACTAGAAAGAAGTGTGTTGGTATTGTTCAACAAGATGGATATTGATAAAAACCGGAGCATGAATGACCAAATTGTCCTTGGAGCCAAAGCCCAGCGTCGAGACCCTCCAAAACAACGTCTCAATGCCATGTCTGCAGCAAGTTCAAACCAAAAACCTGAGAGGATAGCGTCTCAACGCTGGGGAAAAATCAGAGTAGTGTCTCGATGCTACTTTATAGCGTCTCGACGCTAGACACTTTCCAAAAATGAAATTTCCTTTTTTGCTCACGATTCTTTCCTTGCTTGAGGTCTTGTTTCAACGCCAATTTCAAACGTTTTGAAGGCCAAAGATTCCTATAAATATGTAGTTTTGGTTTAGGGTTGTATCATCCCTCATTCTAGCAATTGTAGCCACTTTTCCTCTTTAGTTTTCAAGCTTTCTTTCAAGTTTTCTTAGTCTAAGGGTCGGTTGATCAAACCTCGAGCTTGGAGTGTGCTTGTCTATGGCCAACTAAGCTCGGATTGTTGTAATCGGGATCTCGATGTGTAAGTTTGGTTTAATTTTATAAGATTTCTATTCTTTAATGTTTAGTTAATTATCTTTGTGATTCTAGCTCTATACATATAAACTTAGTAAATGCTAGGAGAGATTGACAACCTCGACCGCGATTTTACTAAATTTAGTTGCTAATTAAGGTAGTAAATTAAGATTGCATGTAACTATGTTTAGGAGTAACTTCTTAAATCTAGTACTTGGCATGTGTCTTATGGGCTAGGAGATTTATTTATTGTAATAAAGGCGTTAATTCCCCCTGATTGCATGCATGGCTAATCTAGCTAGTTCTCATTGCGGTTTAAATTTAATTAATTGCGCAGTTAATTAAATTTAAATTGCATTGAGAACTAGCTAGATTAGTCATGCATACAATCGGGGAGAATTAACGCTTTTATTACAGTAACTAAATCTCGTAGCCCATAAGACACATGCCCAGTACTAGATTTAAGAAGTTACTCCTAAACATAGTTACATGCAATTTTAGAACTAGCTAGATTAGCCATGCATGCAATCAGGGGAATTAACACCTTTATTACAATAACTAAATCTCCTGGCCCATAAGACAAATGCCAAGTACTAGATTTAAGAAGTTACTCCTAAACATAGTTACATGCAATTTTAATTTACTACCTTAATTAACGAGTGAATTTAGTAAAACCGTGGTCGGGTTGTCAATTTCTCCTATCATTTACTAAGTTTGTATGTATAACGCTAGAATCACAAAGATAATTAACTAAACATTAAAGAATAGAAATCTCATAAAATTAAATCAAACTTACACACCGAGGTCCCGATTACCGCAATCCGACCTTTGTTGGCCATGGACAAGCACACTCCAAGCTCGAGGTTTGATCAACCGACCCTTAGACTAAGAAAACTTGGAAGAAAGCTAAAAAACGGAAGAGAAAAAGAGGCTACAATTGACAGAATGCGGGATGATACAACCCTAAACCAAAGCTACATATTTATAGTAGTCTTTGGCCTTCAAAATGTCTGGATTTGGCGCTGAAACGAGGCCTCAAACATGGAATGAATCGGGTGCAAAAAAGGAAATTTCATTTTTGGAAAGTGTCTAGCGTCGAGACGCAACTATGAGTTTTTTGGCCTAGAAAGAAATTGGTTTGTGTTTGGACCAAGGGAACAATTTTAGTTTTCATGGTGAAGAAGAAAAGTTTGTTAGGGTAGTGGAGTTTAGTATCAATGCAAAGTGAAGACCTTAGTTTCATTGGTATGTACTTAAAGATTGATTACCTTATCAAGATTGAGGAATTTTGGATTAAAGAATGAGACCAAACTTGGATCTTTGTTACACAGAGTAAAAGTTTAGGGAAGTGGATGAGAACTATTCGTTGTATAAATTGAAGAAAATTATTGGCAATTTGGTCTAGAAAGAAGTTGGTTTGTGTTTTTTAGCAAGAAGATGGATATGGGTCAATATTATTAATTTCTTGAGTTTTTTGGTTTATGGTTTTAGGATGAGGACAATGAAAGTTTGGTTCAAGGGAAGAACTGGGGTTTTCATGGTGGAGAAGAAATGTTTGTTAGGGTTGTGGAATTTTGGGTCAAAGCAAGGCAACTAGACTTGAGTTTCATGGGTATGTAATCAAAGATTGATTAGTTTGTTGAGATGATGGAATTTTGGATTAAAGATTGAAATTAAACTTGGACGTTTTGTAGGAAGAGTTTCTATAGATAGATTGGAGAACTAAATGGAATTATTTGCAAGAAAGAAGTGTGTTGGTGTACTGTTCAACAAGATGGATATAGGCAATATTTTGGATTTGTTGAGTTTTATGGTTTATGTTTTTAAGATGTGTACATTACAGCTCTTGATGAAGGAAAGAACTTGAGTTTGGATCAAGAAAAGAACGCATATTCGAGAAACAAAGCGTGTTGGGGTAATGAAATTTTGGATGAAAGCAAAACGACTGGACTTAAGTTTCATGGATATATAATTAGAGAGAGATAACTTTGTCGAGATGAAGGGAGTTTTTATTAAAGAATGAGACTAAATTTGTATCTTTGGTACAAAGAGATAATTTATAGGGAACTTTGAATTAAAGAGTTGTTGGATTTGTTGAGTTTCATGGTTTATGGTTTTAAGATGTGTACATTACAACTTTGGATCAAGGAAAGCACTCGTACTGGTGAAACGAAGCATGTTAGGGTAATGATATTTTGGATGTAAGGAAAGTGACTGGACTAGAGAGATAACTTGTCGAGATGAAGGAATTTTGGATTAAAGATTGAGACTAAACTTGGATCTTTGGTACAAAGCTATAATTTGTAGGAAAGTGGATCAGAATTATTCATACTATAGATTGGAGAAAGTGATTGACAATTTGGTTTTGAAAGCAGTTCGTTTGTATTATTCAACTAGATGATGGATATGAGTCAATATTATTGATTTACTGAGTCTTGTGGTTTATGATTTTAAGATGAGGACAATAAAGTTTGGACTAAGGGAAGAACTTGAGTTTTCACGGTGGAGAAGAAAAGTTTGTTAGGGTAGTGGAGTTTAGTATCAACGCAAAGCGAATGGACCTTAGTTTCATTGGTATGTACTTAAAGTTAGATTACCTTATCCAGATTGAGGAATTTTGGATTAAAGAATGAGACTAAACTTGGATCTTTTGTACAAAGCAATAAGTTTGAGGGAAGTGGATAAGAATTATTCGTTATATAGATTGGAGAAAGTTGTTGGTAATTTGGTTTAGAAAGAAGTTGGTTGGTAATATTCAACAAGATATGGGTCCGTATTGTTGATTTACTGAGTTTTGTGGTTATTCTTTTAAGATGAGGACAATAAAGTTTGGACCGAGGGAACAATTTTAGTTTTCATGGTGGAGAAGAAAAGTTCGTTAGGGTAGTGGAGTTTTGGATCAATGCAATCCGATTGGACATTAGTTTTATTTGTATGTCACAATTAAAGAAAGATTGTGTTAGGCCCCCTATTGTAAATACGTATGTAAGAAGGGGTAGAAGGGGGAATTCACTTTCTCCTTAGGCGGTGGGCAATCATCTTCTCCGTAGGCGGTGGGTAGGCAACCGATGTAAGGCGGTTAAGGGATGTTATATATATGTATTTTGGGCTGGTAATTAGGGTAGGCAATCTTTGAAGTCTTTTGGCTGGACAATCTTCTTGTGTAGGGAGATTGGGGAGAGTTCACCTTCTCTAAACAGGTGTTTTGTACTATTTGCTACCCAGAAATATATAATCGTTGGAGTATTGTTGTTAGAATTCCCTTTTGTTGTTAGAATTTCCTTTGGTACCCTATCAATTTGGTATCAGAGCAGGCATCCTGGGGAGAACGAGAAATATGGCGCAAAGACAACTTGAAGAACGGATGAGCGAATCTGAACGAAGTATGGAGAATCTGAGAGACAAGATCCCGGAATTGGAAAAAACTATAGCAGAATTAAACAAAAGTATGGAAAGGTTATTCAACAGTCTGGAAGAACAACGACTGGTAACAGTAGAAAATCAAAAGGCGCTGGCCAATTTGGCCTCTGGAGTCTCACGTAGCGGAGCAGCTGGGGAAAAGGAGGTCGGACAAAAGAGGAAGGCCCCGGAAAATGAAAGTGCAACCTCGAGTAGAAAAGAACCACGAGGAGAAGAGGGTTCGTATGATCGACAAAAATTCAAAAAGGTTGAAATGCCGACCTTTGAAGGAGATAACCCTGATGACTGGCTTTTTCGAGCAGAGAGGTATTTTGACATCCACCAACTCACCGACTTGGAGAAGATTACGGTGACGGCGGTTAGCTTTTCTGGCGCAGCTCTCCACTGGTATCGGTGGTCCGAAGGGAGGGAACCATTCATCAATTGGCAGAATTTGAAGTATCGAATGCTGGAGAGATTTCGTCCGTCCCAGGAAGGCTCCTTATGCGCTCGATTCTTAGCCGTGAAGCAAGAAAGTACGGTAGCGGAGTTTCGCAAACAATTCGAGACTTTAGCCGCACCATTACCGCACTTAGCTGAGGAGGTGTTGGAGAACACTTTCCTGAATGGGCTCTCACCTGAAGTCCGTTCGGAGTTAAGATGCTTTGAGCCCACTGGGCTGGAGGCTATCATGAAGACGGCCCAAAGGATTGAAGATAAGATGCATGCACTGTCGCAGCCAGTAGGCCCAAGCCTACTTCGGGGTAGTAAACCCATGATGATCCCGCCTCTCAAGGCACTACCACCGCCCAAACCATCAGACACTCAGAATCCGATTAAGACAATTACACTCCCCAGTGCAACGTCTTCTCAACGGAGGGAATTTCCTTACAGGCGGTTAACAGATACAGAATTGCAAAACAAAAAAGAGAAGGGCTTGTGCTTTAGATGCGACGAGAAGTTCTTCGTTGGGCACAAGTGTAAGGGGAAGGAACTAAGAGTACTGCTGGTAGACGACGAAATAGCCTCTCGGGAGACCATGCAAGTAGACGATTGCGAGAAAGAGTGCAAGGTGGAAGAAATCGACGACTCTTCTACTGAAATGAATACGGCAGAATTATCCTTGAATACGGTGGTAGGATTTTCGTCACCTGGAACCCTCAAGGTTAAGGGGATGATAGAAGGAGTCGAGGTGGTGGTGCTTGTGGATTGTGGGGCTACTCACAATTTCATCTCTCAACGTTTGGTCGACAAAATGAAGGTACCGGTTTCGGAAACTCTAAATTATGGGATTATTATGGGAACCGGAACGGCGGTAAAAGGGAAGGGGGTATGTAAACGAGTTGCAGTGGTTCTTGACGGCTTGACGGTGATTGAGGACTTCTTGCCCCTGGAACTCGGAAGTATTGATCTAATCTTAGGCATGCAATGGCTTAAGACACTGGGAGTAACGACGGTTGACTGGAAAGCTTTGACCCTAACTATCGGGCAAGGTGACTCCCAGGTTGTGATAAAAGGAGACCCATCTTTGACCAAAACAGAGGTCTCCTTGAAGCAGATGCAACGGACATGGGAAAAAAATGACCAGGGATTTTTAGTTGAACTCAGAGCCATCACGGCAGTGATTGGAGAGCCGGCGATTGCGGAAGCCACTCCCCCTCCGGTTATCCCCAGGGCAATCGACAGGATGTTGCACGAGTATCCGGATGTGTTCAACATTCCAACTCAATTGCCCCCTCATCGTGAGATAGATCATCGAATTCGGTTGAGGGACGAGTCACAACCAGTGAACGTCAGACCGTATCGGTACCCTTACGCACAAAAGGCCGAAATTGAACAAATGATTCAGGAAATGTTAGCAGCAGGGATCATTCGTCCAAGTACAAGTCCTTTCTCTAGCCCGGTATTACTTGTCAAGAAGAAGGATGGGAGCTGGCGTTTTTGCGTAGACTATCGAGCATTGAATGATAATACGATCCCGGATAAATTTCCGATACCGGTAATTGAAGAACTGTTAGATGAACTCCATGGAGCATCGGTGTTTTCGAAACTGGATCTCCGATCGGGGTATCACCAGATCCGGGTGCACCCAGAGGACGTTCCAAAAACGGCTTTCCGAACTCACGAAGGACACTACGAATTCTTAGTAATGCCGTTCGGACTGACCAACGCCCCGGCCACGTTCCAAGCACTAATGAACCGGGTATTTCGTCCCTTTCTTAGACAATGTGTTTTGGTATTTTTTGACGATATATTAGTCTATAGCCCTGACATGACTACACATCTCACTCACTTGGGGGCTGTTCTGAATGTTATGAGAGATAATTCATTGATAGCCAATATGAAAAAGTGCCATTTTGGGAGATCTCGAATTGAATATTTGGGCCACTGGGTCTCGGCGGCAGGAGTGGAGGCAGACCCGGAAAAAGTACGGGCCATGATTGAGTGGCCACGACCCAGCAACGTGAGGGAACTGAGGGGTTTCTTGGGCCTGACTGGTTACTACCGAAGGTTCGTTGAAAACTACGGGGCCAAGGCTTTCCCACTGACACAATTGACAAGGAAGGATGCCTTTGAATGGACACCTGAGGCTCAAGAGGCGTTCGAAATTCTCAAGCGTGCAATGATTACGATCCCAGTTCTGGCGTTACCTGACTTTGATCAACCGTTCGTTGTAGAAACGGACGCTTCCGGATTTGGGCTTGGGGCCGTGCTTAGCCAAAATCAACGCCCTATTGCCTACTTCAGTCAAGCGTTGTCATCAAGAGCACAATTAAAATCCGTATATGAGCGGGAACTTATGGCGATCGTAAAAGCAATCCAAAAATGGAGGCCCTACTTATTAGGTCAGAGGTTTATAATACGTACCGATCAGCAAGCTTTAAGATTTTTGGTAGATCAAACTGTCATACAACCGGAATATCAAAAGTGGGTGTCGAAGTTGTTGGGGTATAATTTTGAAATTCAGTTTAGACCGGGAATGGAAAATAAGGCAGCTGATGCCTTATCAAGGATGCCTCCGGTAGTCCATTTGGCGGCGTTGACGGCCCCAGCAATCTTGGATATGGCAGTAGTAGCACAGGAGGTATCTCAGGACCCTCGTTTGCAAGACATCGTGAGACAACTGATGGAAGATCCTTCTCTGCAACCAAAATTCTCCATCCTCCAAGGGAGGTTATTATATAAAGGAAGGTTAGTACTGTCAGCAGATTCCAAGTTGGTCCCAGCGCTGCTCCAAGCCTATCATGATTCTGTCCTTGGGGGCCATTCAGGTTTCCTTCGTACTTACAAGCGATTGACGGCTGAATTTTATTGGCAAGGAATGAAGGGGGCGGTTAAGAGATATGTAGAAGAATGCTCGACCTGTCAACGAAATAAGGCGATGACCCTGTCTCCGGCCGGTCTTCTCCAACCACTTCCAGTCCCGGAGCTAATATGGCAGGACATCTCAATGGACTTCATTGAAGGTCTACCCCGTTCAAGAGGCTTTGATGCGATATTCGTTGTGGTAGATCGACTTAGCAAGTACGCTCACTTCATCCCTTTAAGTCATCCATATAACGCCAAAAGTGTGGCGGCAGCATTTGTAAAAGAAATAGTTCGCCTGCACGGTTTTCCTCGGTCGATAGTATCGGATCGCGACAAAATTTTTATCAGTCATTTTTGGGCCGAGATGTTCAGACTTCAGGGGACCCAGTTGCGCAGGAGCACGGCCTATCATCCGCAGACGGATGGGCAGACGGAGGTCGTTAATCGTTGCTTGGAGACGTATCTCCGGTGTTTCTGTGGCGAGAAACCGAAGCAATGGGAACGGTGGCTGTCGTGGGCAGAATACTGGTATAACACTACTTACCATTCTTCTCTCAACACCACCCCATTCCGAGTGGTTTATGGGCGGAATCCGCCGCAATTGTTGTTCTATGGATCCCAGAAGACTACAAATGCGACGCTGGACGAACAACTTGCAGAGAGAGACGCTGCTCTGGACAGGCTTCGGGCCCAATTGCTGTTAGCCCAGGAAAGGATGAAGAAATATGCAGATCGACGGCGACGAGAGATGGAATTTCAAGATGGCGATTGGGTATTCCTAAAGTTGCGACCATATCGCCAGATTACTATGGGTCAACGAAGAAACGAGAAGCTATCCCCGAAGTATTATGGACCCTATCAGATTGTTGAGCGAGTGGGGCCCGTAGCATATCGCTTGGATTTACCCGATTCTGCCACGGTTCACCCTGTTTTTCACGTCTCACAATTGAAGCAAGCCATGGGGAGTAATGCAACCATTCAGGTTGGACCACCTATATTCAGTGAAGATTATGAATGGCGAGCAGAACCTGAAGACATTATGGCTTATCGCAAACAGGAAAACACCGGGGAATGGGAGTTGTTGGTGCAGTGGAAAGGCCTTCCGGAGCATGAGGGTACATGGGAGCTTTTGGACTACTTTCGGCAGCAGTTTCCGGAATTTCACCTTGAGGACAAGGTGGATTTCACGCCAGCGGGTATTGTTAGGCCCCCTATTGTAAATACGTATGTAAGAAGGGGTAGAAGGGGGAATTCACTTTCTCCTTAGGCGGTGGGCAATCATCTTCTCCGTAGGCGGTGGGTAGGCAACCGATGTAAGGCGGTTAAGGGATGTTATATATATGTATTTTGGGCTGGTAATTAGGGTAGGCAATCTTTGAAGTCTTTTGGCTGGACAATCTTCTTGTGTAGGGAGATTGGGGAGAGTTCACCTTCTCTAAACAGGTGTTTTGTACTATTTGCTACCCAGAAATATATAATCGTTGGAGTATTGTTGTTAGAATTCCCTTTTGTTGTTAGAATTTCCTTTGGTACCCTATCAGATTGCTTTATCGAGATTGAGGAATTTTGGATTAAAGAATGAGACCAAACTTGAATCTTTGCAACACAGAGTAAAAGTTTAGGGAAGTGGATGAAAACTATTCGTTGTATAAATTGAAGAAAATTATTGGCAATTTGGTCTAGAAAGAAGTTGGTTTGTGTTTTTTAGCAAGAAGATGGATATGGGTCAATATTATTAATTTCTTGAGTTTTTTGGTTTATGGTTTTAAGATGGGGACAATGAAAGTTTGGTTCAAGGGAAGAACTGGGGTTTTCACGGTGGAGAAGAAATGTTTGTTAGGGTTGTGGAATTTTGGATCAAAGCAAGACAACTAGACTTGAGTTTCATTGGTATGTAATCAAAGATTGATTAGTTTGTTGAGACGATTGAATTTTGGATTAAAGATTGAGATTAAACTTGGACGTTTTGTAGGAAGAGTTTTTATTTTGGGAAGTGAACAAGAATTATTAGTTCTATAGATAGATTGGAGAACTAAATGGCATTATTTGCAAGAAAGAAGTGTGTTGGTTTACTGTTCAACAAGATGGATATAGGCAATATTTTGGATTTGTTGAGTCTTATGGTTTATGTTTTAAAGATGTGTACATTACAACTTTTGATGAAGGAAATAACTTGAATTTGGATCAAGAAAAGAACGCATATTGGAGAAACAAAGCGTGTTGGCGTAATGAAATTTTTAATGAAAGCAAAACAACTGGACTTAAGTTTCATGGATATGTAATTAGAGAGAGATAACTTTGTCGAGATGAAGGGAGTTTTTATTAAAGAATGACACTAAATTTGGATCTTTGGTACAAAGAGATAATTTATAGGGAACTTTATATTGAGTAGTTGTTGGATTTGTTGAGTTTCATGGTTTATGGTTTTAAGATGTGTACATTACAACTTTGGATCAAGGAAAGAACTCATACTAGTGAAACGAAGCATGTTGTGGGGTAATGATATTTTGGATGAAAGGAAAGTTACTGGAGTTTCATGGGTATGTAATTAGAGAGAGATAACTTGTCGAGATGAAGGAATTTTGGATTAAAGAATAAGACTAAACTTGGATCTTTAGTACAGAGCTATAATTTATAGGGAAGAGGATGAGATTTTTTCGTGGTGAATGGCAATTTGGATTAGAAAGCAGTTCGTTTGTATTATTCAACAAGATGATGGACATGAGTCAATAATATTGATTTACTGAGTCTTGTGGTTTATGATTTTAAGATGAGGACAATAAAGTTTGGACCGAGGGAAGAACTTGAGTTTTTATGGTGGAGAAGAAAAGTTTGTTAGGGTAGTGGAGTTTAGTACAAACGCAAAGCGAATGGACCTTAGTTTCATTGGTATGTACTTAAATTTAGATTACTTTATCCAAATTGAGGAATTTTGGATTAAAGAATGAGACTAAACTTGGATCTTTTGTACAAAGCAATAAGTTTTAGGGAAGTGGATTAGAATTATTCGTTATATAGATTGGAGAAAGTGATTGGTAATTTGGTTTAGAAAGAAGTTGGTTGGTAATATTCAACAAGATATGGGTCCGTATTGTTGATTTACTGAGTTTTGTGGTTATTCTTTTAAGATGAGGACAATAAAGTTTGGACCGAGGGAACAATTTTAGTTTTCATGGTGGAGAAGAAAAGTTCGTTAGGGTAGTGGAGTTTTGGATCAATGCAATGCGATTGGACATTAGTTTCATTTGTATGTAACAATTAAAGAAAGATTGCTTTATCGAGATTGACGAATTTTGGATTAAAGAATGAGACCAAACTTGGATCTTTGCTACATAGAGTAAAAGTTTAGTCGTTGTATAAATTGAAGAAAATTATTGGCAATTTGGTCTAGCAAGAAGATTGATATGGGTCCATATTATTAATTTTTTGAGTTTTTAGCTTTATGGATTTAAGATGAGGAAAATGAAAGTTTGGATTGAGGGAAGAACTCGGGTTTTCATGGTGGAGAAGAAACGTTTTTTAGGGTTGTGGAATTTTAGATCAAAGCAAGGCAACTAGACTTGAGTTACATGGGTATGTAATCAAAGATTGATTAGTTTGTTGAGATGATGGAATTTTGGATTAAAGATTGAAATTAAACTTGGACGTTTTGTAGGAAGAGTTTCTATAGATAGATTGGAGAACTAAATGGCATTATTTGCAAGAAAGAAGTGTGTTGGTGTACTGTTCAACAAGATGGATATAGGCAATATTTTGGATTTGTTGAGTTTTATGGTTTATGTTTTTAAGATGTGTACATTACAACTCTTGATGAAGGAAAGAACTTGAGTTTGGATCAAGAAAAGAACGCATATTCGAGAAACAAAGCGTGTTGGGGTAATGAAATTTTGGATGAAAGCAAAACGACTGGACTTAAGTTTCATTGATATATAATTAGAGAGAGATAACTTTGTCGAGATGAAGGGGGTTTTTATTAAAGAATGAGACTAAATTTGGATCTTTGGTACAAAGAGATAATTTATAGGGAACTTTGAATTAAAGAGTTGTTGGATTTGTTGAGTTTCATGGTTTATGGTTTTAAGATGTGTACATTACAACTTTGGATCAAGGAAAGCACTCGTACTGGTGAAACGAAGCATGTTAGGGTAATGATATTTTGGATGAAAGGAAAGTGACTTGGATCTTTGGTACAAAGCTATAATTTATAGGGAAGTAGATCAGAATTATTCATACTATAGATTGGAGAAAGTGATTGACAATTTGGTTTTGAAAGCAGTTCGTTGGTATTATTCAACTAGATGATGGATATGAGTCAATATTATTGATTTACTGAGCCTTGTGGTTTATGATTTTAAGATGAGGACAATAAAGTTTGGACCGAGGGAAGAACTTGAGTTTTCATGGTGGAGAAGAAAAGTTTGTTAGGGTAGTGGAGTTTAGTACAAACGCAAAGCGAATGGACCTTAGTTTCATTGGTATGTACTTAAAGTTAGATTACCTTATCCAAATTGAGGAATTTTGGATTAAAGAATGAGACTAAACTTGGATCTTTTGTACAAAGCGATAAGTTTTAGGGAAGTGGATAAGAATTATTCGTTATATAGATTGGAGAAAGTGGTTGGTAATTTGGTTTAGAAAGAAGTTGGTTGGTAATATTCAACAAGATATGGGTCCGTATTGTTGATTTACTGAGTTTTGTGGTTATTCTTTTAAGATGTGGACAATAAAGTTTGGACCGAGGGAACAATTTTAGTTTTCATGGTGGAGAAGAAAAGTTCGTTAGGGTAGTGGAGTTTTGGATCAATGCAATGCGATTGGACATTAGTTTCATTTGTATGTAACAATTAAAGAAAGATTGCTTTATCGAGATTGACGAATTTTGGATTAAAGTATGAGACCAAACTTGGATCTTTGTTACATAGAGTAAAAGTTTAGGGAAGTGGATGAGAACTATTCGTTGTATAAATTGAAGAAAATTATTGGCAATTTGGTCTAGAATGAAGTTGGTTTGTGTTTTTTAGCAAGAAGATGGATATGGGTCGATATTATTAATTTCTTGAGTTTTTTGGATTATGGTTTTAGGATGAGGACAATGAAAGTTTGGATCAAGGAAGAACTGAGGTTTTCATGGTGGAGAAGAAACGTTTGTTAGGGTTGTGGAATTTTGGATCAAAGCAAGACAACTAGACTTGAGTTTCATGGGTATGTAATCAAAGATTGATTAGTTTGTTGAGACGATGGAATTTTGGATTAAAGATTGAGATTAAACTTGGACGTTTTGTAGGAAGAGTTTTTATTTTGGGAAGTGAACAAGAATTATTAGTTCTATAGATAGATTGGAGAACTAAATGGCATTATTTGCAAGAAAGAAGTGTGTTGGTTTACTGTTCAACAAGATGGATATAGGCAATATTTTGGATTTGTTGAGGCTTATGGTTTATGTTTTTAAGATGTGTACATTACAACTTTTGATGAAGGAAATAACTTGAGTTTGGATCAAGAAAAGAACGCATATTGGAGAAACAAAGCGTGTTGGCGTAATGAAATTTTTAATGAAAGCAAAACAACTGGACTTAAGTTTCATGGATATGTAATTAGAGAGAGATAACTTTGTCGAGATGAAGGGAGTTTTTATTAAAGAATGAGACTAAATTTGGATCTTTGGTACAAAGAGATAATTTATAGGGAACTTTATATTGAGTAGTTGTTGGATTTGTTGAGTTTCATGGTTTATGGTTTTAAGATGTGTACATTACAACTTTGGATCAAGGAAAGAACTCATACTAGTGAAACGAAGCATGTTGGGGTAATGATATTTTGGATGAAAGGAAAGTTACTGGAGTTTCATGGGTATGTAATTAGAGAGAGATAACTTGTCGAGATGAAGGAATTTCGGATTAAAGAATGAGACCAAACTTGGATCTTTTGTACACAAAGTTAATGTTTATGGGGGTGGATGAGAAATATTCATTCTATAAATTGAAGAAAATAATTGGCAATTTGGTTTAGAAAGAAGTTGGTTTGTGTTTTTCAACAAGAAGATTGAGATTAAACTTGGATCTTTTGTATGAAGAGTTTTTATTTTTCGAAAGTGAATAAGAATTATTAGTTCTATAGATAGATTGGTGGAATGAATGGGAATATTTGCAAGAAAGAAGTGTGTTGGTGTACTGTCCAACAAGATGGATATCGACAATATTTTGGATTTGCTAAGTTTTATGGTTTATGTTTTTAAGATGTGTACATTACAACTTTTGATGAAGGAAAGAACTTGAGTTTGGATCAAGAAAAGAACTCATATTGGAGAAACGAAGCGCGTTGGGATAATGAAATTTTGGATGAAAGCAAAGCGACTGGACTTAAGTTTCATGGGTATGTAATTAGAGAGAGATAACTTTGTGGAGATGAAGGAAGTTTTTATTAAAGAATGAGACTAAGCTTGGATCTTTGGTATAAAGAGATAATTTATAGGAAACTTTGTATTATGGAGTTGTTGGATTTGTTGAGTTTTATGGTTTATGGTTTCAAAATGTTTACCTTACAACTTTGGATCAAGGAAAGAACTCCTATTGGAGAAACGAAGCATGTTAGGGTAATGATATTTTGGATGAAAGCAAAGTGACTGGACTTGAGTTTCATGGGTATGTAATTGGAGAGAGATAACTTGTCGAGATGAAGGGATTTTGGATTAAAGATTGAGACTAAACTTGGATCTTCGATACAAAGCGATAATTTATGGCGAAGCGAATGAGAATTATTCGTTCTATAGATTGGGGAAAGTGATTGGCAATTTGGTTTAGAAAGCGGTTTGTTTGTACTATTGAACAAGATGACGGATATGAGTCAATATTATTGATTTACTGAGTCTTGTGGTTTATGATTTTAAGATAAGGACAATAATGTTTGGACCGAGGGAGAAACTTGAGTTTTCATGGTAAAGAAGAAAAGTTTGTTAGGGTAGTGGAGTTTAGTATCAACGCAAAATGAATGGACCTTAGTTTCATTGCTATGTACTTAAAGTTAGATTACCTTATCCAGATTAAGGAATTTTGGATTAAAGAATGAGACTAAACTTGGATCTTTTGTACAAAGCGATAAGTTTTAGGGAAGTGGATAAAAATTATTCGTTTTATAGATTGGAGAAAGTGGTTGGTAATCTGGTTTAGAAAGAAGTTGGTTGGTAATATTCAACAAGATGGATATGGGTTCGTATTGTTGATTTACTGAGTTTTGTGGTTATTTTTTTAAGATGAGGACAATAAAGTTTGGACTGGGGGAACAACTTGAGTTTTCATGGCAGAGAAGAAAAGTTCGTTAGGGTAGTGGAGTTTTGGATCATGGCAAAGCGATTGGACTTTAGTTTCATTGGTTTGTAGTGTAATTAAAGATAGATTGCTTTATTGAGATTGATGAATTTTGGATTAAAGGATGAGACCAAACTTGGACCTTTGCTACACATAGTAAAAGTTTAGGGAAGTGGATGAGAACTATTCGTTGTATAAATTGAAGAAAATTATTGGCAATTTGGTCTAGAAAGAAGTTGGTTTGTGTGTTTTTAGCAGGAAGAAGGTTATGGGTCAATATTATTAATTTCTTGAGTTTTATGGTTTATGGTTTGAAGATGAGGACAATAAAAGTTCGGATCAAGGGAAGAACTCGGGTTTTCATGGTGGAGAAGAAACGTTTGTTAGGGTAGTGGAATTTTGGATCAAAGAAAGCCAGCGAGCATGCATTCGACTTATAGATTTTTGGGTGTGTAAAAACTTAAGAGAAAAATGATCAGTAAAGAGTATAAATTCCTTTCCTAGAAGGTAGTGTTCCCATTGTTTGAGTGCCCTAACAAGAGAATAGAGTTCTTGCTCATAGGTTGACCACTTTTGTCGTGGAGGACTAAGTTTTTCACTAAAGAATTCTATGGGGTGCTGGTTTTGGGAAAGGACAGCTCCAATTCCTACCCCTGAAGCATCCACTGCAACTTCAAAGGGACAAGACAGGACTGTTAGTTAGTTTCTTTTTAATATCCTCAAAGCTATTGACTTGGCTTGCACCCCAAATAAACTCCCCCTTTTTCAAACAGTTGGTTAATGGAGCAACAATGGTGCTAAAATTTTTTATGAATTTTCTGTAAAAAGAAGCTAATTCTAAAAAGCTTTGTAGATCTTTTATGGTTTTAGGTTCCCTCCATTCGCTAATAGCCTTGGTTTTCGAAAGGTCCATTTTGACTTGGTTATACCCAATAATATACCCAAGAAAAGAAAGTTTATGAGATGCAAATAAACATTTTTTAATGTTAATAAATAAGGTATTAGTTTGAAGTGTAGTGAATAGGATTCAGATGTGTCCTAAATGTTCCTCCATACTTCGGCTATATACCAAAATATCATCAAAGTAAACCACAATGAATTTATTGATGAATGGGAGTAATACCTGGTGCATAAGCCGCATGAAAGTGCTTGGAGCATTAGGTAACCCGAAAGGCATTACAAGCTATTCAAAAAGTCCTTCGTTTGTCTTAAATGTTGTCTTCCATTCATCTACCGGTTGAATACGGATTTGGTGGTAACCGCTTTTTAAATCTATCATTGAAAAGATCGTTGCTCCTCCAAGTTGGTCCAAAAGATCATTGATTCAAGGGATTGGGAATCGATACTTCACTGTTATCTTGTTGATCGCCCTACTATCAACACAAATTCGCCAACTTCCATCTTTCTTTGGAGTTAAAAGGGCAGGCACCGCACACGGACTTAAACTTGGTTGAATATGTCCTTTATCGAGCAATTCTTGGACTTGTTCATGAAGGATATTGTATTCAACTGGACTCATTTTGTAGTGAGGTAAATTTTGGAGTGTAGCTCCAGGGAAAAATTCAATTGAGTGCTGGATGTCCCGCAAAGGTGGGAGACTGCTCGGGTTTTCCATGATTCCTTTGAACTCTTCAAGTAAGGGTTGAACCTCCAAAGGTATATCAACAGTAGAAACATGATTAGGAAAGTTCTTTACAACTAATCCAAGAATATGAGGATGTTTATCAGAAAGTAATTCTTTTCTTGAAGAAAGAGTAAAAAGCTGACCTTTCTTGGATGAGGTATTTGTTGGAGAAGCTTGTTTTGCTGGATTCAAGGGTAGAAGGACGATTTTCTTTCCCATCCACAGAAATTCATATGTATTATCATGTCCTTTATGTAGTGCTTGAACATCGTATTGCCAGGGTCTTCCTAATAATATATGGCAAGCGTCCATGTCCAAAACATCACAAATGATTTGATCCTTGTAGCTTGCTCCTATGGACAATGGAATAGTGCTTGTATGGGTGACTTGGGCTTCTCCTCCTTTCTTGATCCAACTAACCTTGTACGGTGCTGGATGTGGATGTAAAGGGAGGTTTAAAGTGGAAACAAGTTTACTAGCAACTACATTTTCTGTGCTACCGCTGTCTATAATGACATTGCAAATCTTTCCTTTTATTGTGCATCGAGTCTTGAATAAGGCGTGGCGTTGATAGCTTGGGTCTGATTTTGGAGCAAGAAGAAGTCGTTGTATCACTAAGGAAACTGGTTTTCCTTCGTCGGGTTCAAGAAAATCAGTATTGTCGTCTATCTCTTGCTCCTCCTCCTCATCTTGATAATCCACATTGTCAGCAATTGCCAAGGTCCGCCGTTGAGGGCATTCATTTGACAAATGACCTGTCTGATTGCACCTGAAGCATTTACCTAAGGTTGGCCTGGCATAGGTGCTGGAAACTCGTTTGTTATTCATTTCATCCGAGTTCTTGGTCTCTCGGGAAGCGTTGGTTTCCACATGTTTACCTTTGAGGGCTGCATTTTGTTGAGCTGTTTTATCTCCGGCCAAAGTTCTGTTGAATGCATTCCCTTGATCACCCACTGTTCTTCTTGAATATGTACGTTTGAACCGATTTGAAATTTGTTCTTCAATTGTTGCCGCAGCTGAGATGGCCTCGTTTAGATGTCCTATAGGTTGCAATGCCAATTGCTCTTTAATGTCATAGCGTAGCCCGCTTTTGAATCTTGTGATGAGGTGTTGCTGATTTTCTACAAGGTTTGTTCTTGCCCCCAGCCTGTGAAATTCCTCTACATATTCAAGAACTGGTCTTGTCCCTTGCTTGCAATTTCTGATCGTAAAGGATTTGTTCAAAATTGATGGGCAAAAATCTTTCTTTCATAAGCCTCTTCATCCTCTCCCAACTTTGGATCGGCCTCTTACCATATCTTTGACGATTCACCTCCAATTGGTCCCACCACGCTTGAGCTCCACCTTTTAGTTTTAAAGCTACCAACCTTACCTTTTTGGTCTTGGGTGTGCCCATATAGCTAAAGAAATGTTCCACGTGTTTTATCCATTCGAGGAAGGTCTCAATGTCCATCTTTCCCCCATAGGTTGGGATATCTATCTTCATCTTGAAGTCACTTTCTTGATATTGATGGTGTCTGAAATTTCTTCTTTCCTCCCTTTGAATCTCTTCATATTCTTCCTCACTTGAAATATCTCCACCCCATTCTGCTTGTCTTCGGAATAGAGGGTTGTGGTTGAGTTCTTGGAATCCCCGTATGTTGTTCTTGAAGAATTCTTGGGGTTGTTATCACTTCTTGGAATGGTTTGCCCTCAAAATTTTGCTTATCTTGCCAATTTCTTGTTCTGCCATCTTCCTTCAGGAGTTCTTGCGGCTTCTTTCCCACATTCTCGTGTTCTTGAAGTTTCGAGACTTGATGTCCACTTTTGCAGCCCATCTTTATGCAAATCATCTCTAAGATTTTTCTAATCTTACGCACGTCATCTTCGACTGACAGCAAGCGTGCAGTCGTTTCTTGTGGTGAGAGGACGGTGATAGTCTCCGCCTCTTTCTCCGTCGATGTTGAGTCTCCGCCCATACTAGTCGAGACCTTCTTGGATGCCATCGAGGAAGCGCCCAAAACAAAAAAGCTCTGATACCAAATCATGGTGGAGTCGAGAACCAATTGAATAAACAATCAATGAATGCCTTTTTATTAAGGATCTCTTGCCTTTAAAAAGGCAAGGAGAATAACTAAAAGTAGTTACAACATGTGTCATGCACATGACTACTTAAAAATAAAAGAATTTACAAACTAACTCATAATCGGCTACACCAGAAACTCAGTTGCAAGGTTTTTCTTGAGATCCGTTAGACCTACTTCATCGTCACCTGTGAGAATAATATCATCAACATAGACAATCAAGATAGAGATTTTATCATTCTCAAAGTGTTTATAAAATATAGTATGGTCAGCTTGACTTTGAAGAAACCCATAACCTCTGATGCCATCTTAATTTTAGGAGAATAATAGTCTCTTATTCAAATATGAACATCCTAGGTCTTCTTATATAGGAGAAAGACTCATTACAATAAAAGGAAAGAATAAAGGCAATAATGACTAAATATTAACAAATAATATTTACACAATTATAGAAACTAGAAATTCCAACAGGGACACAATATTTGCTACTTCGTTTTCAGGTCCCAGTCAGTATTGCGCCTCAAAGTCTATCCCAATAATTTCGAAATCCATTTTTGATACTGAGGTAGTAGCACTCTCTGGTCGCAGAGGTGTTTGAGGGCTCGCTAGTCTGTATTGACAATGAATGCCAACGCTGGATGGCAAGAACAGTAGCCATAAGCTCATTTTCATAGATAGACTTCAGTTGAGCCCAGGCGGATAAGGTGTGGTTATAGTATGCAATCGATCTCTTGCCTTGAGATAAGATCGCTCCTAAACTCGTGCCTGAAGCATCAGTCTCGACAATAAACGATTTGTTAAAATCTTGTAGCACCAACATCGATAGAGTGATCATGGTCTTGTTTAGTTCCTCAAACGCCTCAATGGCCTATTTTGTCCAAATAAATGCCCCCGTTTTCAGGAATTGAGTCAGAGGAGTTGCAATGTTGCCATAATATGCCATAAACTAGCAGTAATACCCCGTTAAGCAGCGGAATCCTCGTAGTTCTCTAATATTCTAAGGGATTGACCATTTTACCATTGCTATCACCTTTTTCGGATCTGCTTTGACCCCTTGTGTCGAAATTCAGTGGTCAAGATATTCAATACGCTCCTTCATGAAATGATATTTGTCCATGTTCACATATAGATAGTTGTCCCTCCAAATATTAAACACAACATTTAGATGGTTCAGATGTTCATCATAGTCAGTACCATAAATCAGTATATCATCGAAAAAGACTAATATGAACTTACGCAAATATTGCCAAAAGGTCTTCTTCATAATGCCTGAAATGTTGAAGGAGCATTCATAAATTTGAACAACCTAACAAGGAATTCATAATGCCCTTCATGTACATGGGAGCCATTCAGTTCATTTTCCTTTACCACTTGAATTGGAGATTTATCAGGAATCATGATTTTGTCAAATGCTCTGTTGTCAATACAAAATTGCCACCCTCCATCCTTCTTTTTAACCAATAGTACAGGGCTAGAGTATGGACTTACCCTAGGGCAAATTACACTGGCGGTTAGAATTTCATGTACTGATCTTTCTATTTCCCTTTTTTGCACCTGTGAATATTGATATGGTCGTACATTAATTGGTTGGGTTGTACATTAATAGATTTTGATGTAAACAAGCTGGTGAGTTCTTATTAATGATGAAAAAGATGATGAATGAATACAAAACCAACCCCTTTATATAGGTCTGAAAAACTAACCAAGGGTGAAAACTTTAAAGAGTTAAACTAACTACCAGCTTTAATAAGCTATAAAAAATAAAAGGGGCTGCCCTTTGCCCAAAATAAAAGATAAAACTGACCAAGAAAGGTAAAATAAAGACCTCTTAGATTTACACAAGAAAGGGCAAGAACTTTCAAGAAAGGACGAGATGTCCTACATCAAACCCTTCCCTCTTAGAAAAGAACTCGTCCTTGAGTTATGTTTGGAGAGTTAAGTCATCTGGAGCAAAGTAAGAGTATAAATCAGCCACATTAAAGGTGTTGCTGATGTGAAGGTTTGTAGGAAGATCAATGCATAAGCATTGCCTCCAATGCACTCCAAAACAGAAAATGGACCAAGCTTTTTGTTTGTTAATTTGTTGTGATGACCAGCTGGTAGTCGTGACTTGCGAAGGTGAACCATCACTAAATCACCCACTTGAAACTCCTTAAACCGTCGGTGAGAATGTCGGTGAGAATCAGTTGATTGTTTGTATGAAGCATTAGCCCGCTCCAGGTGTTCTTTAACTTCAGAATATATATCAGCAATCCTTTTTTCCATGTGTTCAGCCTTAGAACTAACATCAACAACAGTAGGTAGGTTAACTAAGTCAAAAGTAACACGAGGTAGATGAGTGTAAACAATTTCAAAGGGGGACTTCCTTGTGGACCTATTTTTCATGTGGTTGAAGGCAAATTCGGCTTGAGCGAATTGAAGACCCCGTTGTTTTGGTTTATCACCACTAAGGCAGTGCACAAGATTGCCAAGAGTACGGTTGGTTACTTCGGTTTGACCATCTGTTTGAGGGTGACTTGTAGTGCTGAAAAGTAGGTTAGTGCCAAACCTTTTCCACAAAGAGCGCCAAAAATAACTCATAAATTTGACATCTCTTTCTGAAACAATTGACTTGGGTATACCATGGAGCCTAAAAATCTCACGTAAAAAGAGATAAGCAACATTAAGGGCATCATTAGTCTTTTTACAAGGCAAGAAATGCGCCATTTTACTAAAATGGTCTACAACAACTAAAACCGAATCAAAACCACGTTGGGTGCGAGGCAAGCCAAGCACAAAATCCATTGATAAATCTTCCCATATTGAATTAGGAATAGCGACAGGTGTGTAAAGACCTACATTTTGAGTTCCTCCTTTTGAAGTTTGACAAATAAAACATCGACGAGCAAAATTGGTAATATCTTTTTGAAGTTGTGGCCAAAAAAATTTGGAAGATACTACTGTAATTGTTTTATCTCGACCAAAGTGGCCAGCTAACCCCCCCGAATGACATTCCTTGATGATGGATTCTCTAAGGGACGTGTGGGGAATACAAATGGAATCACCCTTAAACAAAAAAACCATCTAAAATATGAAAGTCTGAGCAAGGTTTATGGTTTGTACATTTTTCCCAAATGTCTTTAAAATCTACATCAATGGCATACATTTGAGGGAGGGTATCTGTTAGGATACTAACTAATCCTAACGACAATAACTTCAGATATCCAATGACTAACGAACATACAAGACCACAATCAGAAGAATTCCTACCTTGTCCAATGGGAGTTCTCCAAGGAACAAGGGGGAAGTTATATATTCAATATCGGAATAAGAGTTCCTTCCAAAATACCAACAGCAAGATAAACCAACAACAGTCCCACCAGCTTTGGAGAGGTCGGCACTCTCCAACCAAAAGGTCCTTGTACAACAAAACACAAGACAAGACTTCCCCAATCTCATAACTGACCTCACGACGCTTTTTATCCGCATAGAGCTTCATTCGTTTTTGTGCCTTATTCAACTGCTCTTTCAAGGCAATAATAATGCGATCACGGTCCAATAATTGTTGATCCACAGTATTGTTCGAGGTCTTGCGGTCTCTATATGACAGCATAGGAGGTGGTTGACGACCGTATACCACGTTGAAGGGGTGGTATTGATGGACACATGAAACGTGGTGTTGTACCAATACTCAGCCCCCGACAACCACTGTTTCCACTGCTTCGGATGTTCACAACAGAAACACCTCAGATAATTTTCTACACATTTGTTAACAATTTCCGTTTGGCCGTCCGTTTGCGGATGAAAGGACGTGCTATGTTTCAATTGGGTGCCCTGTAACTTGAATAACTCACTCCAAAAGTTACTAACAAATATTTTTTCCCAGTCAGAAACGATGGATTGAGGAAACCCATGGAGGCGAACCACTTCTTTGATAAACAGAGCAGCCACATCCTTGGCATTGAACGGGTACTTTAGGGGAAGAAAATGGCCATATTTGCTAAGGCGGTCTACCACCACTAGAATGGAATTGAACCCCTTGGACTTAGGTAGACCTTCCACGAAATCCATAGATATGTCTTCCCAAACACGATTTGGTATTGTAAGTGGCTGTAACAGGCCTGCCGGGGATAAAGAGCTCGTCTTGTTACGCTGGCAAACTACACACTGTTCCACGTACTGCTTAATATCAGATTTCATGCTTTTCCAGTACAGTTCCCCTGTTAATCTTTTGTATGTCCTCAAAAAACTTGAGTGACCCCTCATGACCGAATCGTGGTAAGTATGTAAAATAGTAGGGATCAATGAGGACTTACTTGAGATCACCATTTGATCTTTATACAACAATCAGCCTTGGACTAGCTGGAACTTGTCAAGAGCTTGTGGATCCTTTTCCAATTCTGTCTTGATCTGAACCAACTCGGGATCTTGGTCCACTTCTTCCTGAATCACATTAATATCAATGATAGATGGTACAAAGATGACAGATAGTTCAGCTTCAGGTGGGATTCGAGAAAGCGCATCAGCTGCCTTATTCAGAAGGCCTGGATTGTTCCTAATCTCAAAATCATATCCCAGCAATTTGGTCAACCATTTTTGGTACTCGGGCTGAACTTCCTGCTGTTCCAACAGATGTTTCAATGCACGTTGATCTGTGAGTACCACAAATATTTGTCCGAGGAGATAATGCCTCCATTTTTGCACAAATAGAACAATAGCCATCAATTCTCTTTCATACACGGACTTCTCCCTTGCTCGGTGCGATAATGTTTGGCTGAAAAAGGCCACTGGCCTCTGTTTCTGAGTAAGCACCGCTCCTAGCCTCGTGCCCGATACGTCAGTTTCTATGGTAAAAGGTTTATCAAAGCCAGGGAGAGCCAAGACCGACAAGGTAACCATTGCCGTCTTCAACTGATCGAAAGCCTCAGTGGCTGCATCATTCCACAAGAAGGCGTCCTTCTTTAAGATTTGTGTCAAAGGTGTTGCAATCTTCCCATAATTTCTCACAAAACGTCTGTAGTACCTCGTGAGTCCCAGAAAGCCCCTCAATTCTTTGATGTTCTTTGGTTGCGGCCAAGTAACCATAGCCGGGATCTTTTCTCCGTCTGCCTCCACCCCCTCAGCTGATATCCAATGGCCGAGGTATGCTATCCTTTCCTGAGCAAAGACACTTTTTATGATTGGCAAACAAGGCCCCTTAGGACATTGAATACCATTCCTAGGTGGGTTAGGTGTGTCTGCATATCTGGGTTGTATATCAGGATATCATCGAAGAATACCAGCAGGCATCTACGAAGGAAGGGGCGAAAAACGCGATTCATGAGTGATTGGAAGGTGGCTGGACCGTTGGTGAGGCCGAAGGGCATCACTAGGAATTCGTAGTGCCTTTCGTGTGTTCTAAACGCGGTCTTAGCCACATCATCCTCCTTCATTCTGATCTGGTGGTAACCGGATTTCAGGTCAAGTTTTGAATACACTCTAGATCCGTGTAATTCATCGAGTAATTCCTCAATCACGGGAATTGGAAACTTGTCAGGAACTGTTACTTGATTGAGGGCCCTATAATCAACACAAAACCTCCATCCTCCGTCCTTTTTACTAGCAGCACTGGACTGGAGAAAGGGCTCGTGCTGGGACGAATAATGTCTGACAACAACATTTCCTTGATCAACTTCTCAATCTCGGTTTTCTGCACGTGAGCATATTTGTAGGGCCTCACATTCACGGGTCCCTGATCTGAATCTTGCCAAGTCTTTGCCAGCATTTTCAAAGAGACTTCAGCCCGCGTCAGGGATGAATCCCCCCTGATAGCCACCTTCCTTTCCCCTGCTTCAAATGTCATGGTAAGCGCTGCCCAGTCCACCTTCATGGTCCCCATAGTTCTTAACCATTGCATCCCCAGGATAACATTGACAGCCCCAAGCTCTAACGGTAAGAAATCTTCGGCTATGGATATTTCTGGAAATGTAATGGTAATAGATCTGCAAACTCCCCTTCCTTTCATGGCTACTCCGTTTCCCATCACTATGCCGTAGTTAGTGGTCTCAACCACGGGTAACTTGAAATCGTCGACCAATTTTTGAGAGATGAAGTTGTGGGTGGCTCCACAATCCACCAAAACCACCACTGCCTTTCCTAGAATAAAGCCTTTTACCTTCATTGTACCCAGGGTAGAGAAACCGATGACTGACTTCAAATCGAGCTCAACCAATTCGCCGATCTCTGTGGGCGGGTTTTCTTCTTCTTCCTCGAATGGGGAGGCTTGTAACAGTTATATTTCTTCGGCTCCATTGACCAATAACACTCTGAGCTCTCTGATTTTTCCTTCTTTTTGCAACGATGGGTAGGACTGTACTTTTCATCACAGCGAACTGGTTGTCGTCACATCCTTCCTGACGAAACCCCCTTTATCTGGTAGAGTTACGGCGCGTAGGGGAACGGCGTCTGGCGTCTTATTAATGGGTTGTGTACTTGCCTTGCCAGTTTTTCAAATACTGACGAAACCCCCTTTTTTCAAATACTCACTGTTAGAGCCTGAGCCCATTCCTTCGATAGCTAACTGAATAGCCAAATCTCGATCTTCAATGAGCTGGGCCTCGGTCATCATTTCCTCGAGCCCAATAGGACTCCGACTCAGAACGGCAGCCTTCACGGTGGGTTTCAACCTGTTGAGGAAGGTGTTTTCTAACACTATTTTCGGCAACTCCGACATCGGGGCGGCATAAATTTTGAACTTCTTGATGTAATCGGCCCCGGAATCTTCTTGTTTGATGGCCAGGAATCGTGCGCACAAACTCCCTTCTTGGGATAGTCGGAAGCGTTTGAACAGCCTCACTTTCAAATCTTCCCAGGTCCTTATCCGTTTTCTGTTGTGAGACCACCTATACCATTCAACAACGTATTCATCAAAACTTACTATGGCTGCCGTAATCTTTTCCCATTCGGTGAGTTGATGGATCTCAAAGTATCTCTCAACTCTAAACAACCACGCGTCTGGGTTCACTCCAGAGAAAACCGGCATCTCTAACCGTTTGAACTTGCTATGGTCTCCTCCTACCTTGGGAGGCTCAATTTCTCCTTCTTTCTCTGTGGTTTCATTCAGATTTTCCGTTAGCTGCTCTAGGTGGCGGGTGTCCTCAGTGTCGACACTTACTCGTTTCCCTTTTCCCACCATCATCTCGGCCATCATCATGGTCATACGTTCCATACTTTTCTCGAGTCGTTGCTCTGACTCTTTCAACTGACTAATCTCCTTCTCTATCACTTCCACATGTTCTTCCACTTGTTGTTGCGCCATTCGCCGTGTTCTCCCCAGGTTGACGTGCTCTGATACCACTTGTTAGGATACTAACTAATCCTAACGACAATAACATCAGATATCCAATGACTAACGAACATACAAGACCACAATCAGAATAATTCCTACCTTGTCCAATGGGAGATCTCCAAGGAACAAGGGGGAAGTTATATATTCAATATCGGAATAAGAGTTCCTTACAAAATACTAACAGCAAGATAAACCAACAGTCCCACCAGCTTTCGAGAGGTCGGCACTCTCAAACCAAAAGGTCCTTGTACAACAAAACTGGTGTAGCCAAGTATGAGTTAGATTGTAAATTCTTTATTTTTAAGTAGTCATGTGCCATAAGTAGTCATGTGCATGGCACATGTTGTAACTACTTCTTGTTATTCTCTTTGCCTATTTAAAGGCAAGAGATCTTCAATAATAACTCATTCATTGATTGTTTATTCAAGTGGTTCTCGGCTCCACCATAATTTGGTATCAGAGCTTTTTTGTTTTGGGGCGCTTCCTCGATGGCATCCAAGAAGGTCTCGACTAGTATGGGTGGAGACTCAACATCGACAGGCAAAGAGGCGGAGGCTATCACCGTCCTCTCACCACAAGAAACGAATGCACGGTTGCTGTCAGTCGAAGAAGACGTGCGTGAGATTAGGAACATTTTAGAGATGATCTGCATCAAAATGGGCTGCAAAAGTGGACATCAAGTCACGGAACTTCAAGAACACGAGAATGTAGGAAAGAAGCCGCAAGAATTCATGAGGGAAGATGGCAGAACAAGGAATTGGCAAGGTAAGCAAAATGTTGAGGCGAAACCATTTCAAGAAGTAATAACAGCCCCAAGAACTTTTCAAGAACAACACACGGGATTCCAAGAACTCAACCATAACCCTCTATTCCGAAGACAAGCAGAATGGGGTGGAGATATTTCAAGCGAGGAAGAATATGAAGAGATTCAAAGGGAGGAAAGAAGAAATTTCAGACACCATCAACATCAAGAAAGTGATTTCAAGATGAAGATCGACATCCCAACCTATGGGGGAAAGATGGATATTGAGACCTTCCTTGAATGGATAAAACATGTGGAAAACTTCTTTAGCTACATGGGCACACCCGAGACCAAAAAGGTAAGGTTGGTAGCTTTAAAACTAAAAGGTGGAGCTCAAGCGTGGTGAGACCAATTAGAAGTGAATCGTCAAAGATATGGTAAGCGGCCGATACAAACTTGGGAAAGAATGAAAAGGCTTATGAAAGAAAGATTTTTGCCCATTAATTTTGAGCAAATCCTTTACGATCAGTACCAAAATTGCAAGCAAGGGACAAGACCGGTTCTTGAATATGCAGAGGATTTTCACAGACTGGGAGCAAGAACAAATCTTGTGGAAAATCAGCAACACCTAATCGCAAGGTTCAAAAGCGGGCTGCGATATGACATTAAAGAACAATTGGCATTGCAACCTATTGGACATCTAAATGAAGCCATTTCAGCTGCGGCAACAATTGAAGAACAAATTGCAAATCGGTTCAAACGCACATATTCAAGAAGAACAGTAACCGGAGATAAAACAATTCAACAAAATTCAGCCCTCAAAGGTAAACAGGTGGAAACCTCCCGAGAGACCAAGAACGCAGATGACATGATTAACAAACGAGTCTCCAACACCTATGCCAGACCAACCTTAGGTAAATGTTTCAGGTGTAATCAGACAGGCCATTTATCAAATGAATGTCCTCAACGGCGGACTTTGGCAATTGCTGACAACGTGGATTATCAAGATGAGGAAGAGGAGCACGAGTTAGACGACAATACTGATTTTCTTGAACCCGACGAAGGATAACCAGTTTCCTTAGTAATACAACGACTTCTTCTTGCTCCTAAATCAGACCCAAGTTACCAACGCCACGCCTTATTCAAGACTCGATGCACAATAAATGGAAAGATTTGCAATGTCATTATCGACAGCGGTAGCTCAAAAAATGTCGTTGCTAGTAAACTTGTTTCCACTTTAAACCTCCCCTTACACCCACATCCAGCACCATACAAGGTTAGTTGGATCAAGAAAGGAGGAGAAGCCCAAGTCACCCATACAAGCACTATTCCGTTGTCTATAGGAGCAAGCTACAAAGATCAGATCATCTGTGACGTGTTGGACATGGACGCTTGTCATATATTATTAGGATGACCTTGGCAATACGATGTTCAGGCACTACGTAAAGGACGTGATAATACATATGAATTCATGTGGATGGGAAAGAAAATCGTCCTTCTACCCTTGAATCCAGCAAAACAAGCTTCTCCAACAAATACCTCATCCAAGAAAGGTCAGCTTTTTACTCTTTCTTCCCGCAAAGAATTACTTACTGATAAACACCCTCATATTCTTGGATTAGTTGTTAAAAACTTTCCTAATCATGCTTCTATTGTGGACATACCTTTGGAGGTGCAACCTTTACTTGAAGAGTTCAATGGAATCATGGAAAACCCGAGCAGCCTCCCACCTTTGCGGGACATTCAGCACTCAATAGAATTTTTTCCGGGAGCAACACTCCCAAATTTACCTCACTACAAAATGAGTCCGGCTGAAAACAATATCCTTCATGAACAAGTCCAAGAATTGCTCGATAAAGGACATATTCAACCCAGTTTGAGCCCATGTGCAGTGCCTGCCCTTTTAACTCCAAAGAAAGATGGAAGTTGGAGAATGTGTGTTGATAGTAGGGCGATCAACAAAATAACAGTGAAGTATCGGTTCCCAATCCCTCGAATCAATGACTTGTTGGACCAACTTGGAGGAGCAACGATCTTTTCAAAGATAGACCTAAAAAGCGGTTACCACCAAATCCGTATTCGACCAGGAGATGAATGGAAGACAGCCTTTAAGACAAACGAAGGACTTTTTGAATGGCTTGTAATGCCCTTCGGGTTATCCAATGCTCCAAGCACGTTCATGTGACTTATGCACCAGGTATTACTCCCATTCATCAATAAATTCATTGTGGTTTACTTTGATGATATTTTGGTATATAGTCGAAGTATGGAGGAACATTTAGAACACATCCGAATCCTATTTACCACACTTCAAACAAATACCCTGTTTATAAACATTAAAAAATGCCTATTTGCATCTCATGAACTTTCTTTTCTCGGATATATTATTGGGTATAACAAAGTCAAAATGGACCCTTCGAAAACCAAAGCTATTAGCGAATGGAGGGAACCTAAAACCATAAAAGATCTACAAAGCTTTTTAGGATTAGCTTCTTTTTATAGAAAATTCATTAAAAATTTTAGCACCATTGTTGCTCCATTAACCAACTGTCTTAAAAAGGGTCAGTTTATTTGGGGAGCAAGCCAAGATAATAGTTTTGAGGATATCAAAAAGAAACTAACCAACAGTCCTGTCTTATCCTTACCAAACTTTGATAATCCTTTTGAAGTTGCAGTGGATGCTTCAGGGATAGGAATTGGAGCTGTCCTTTCCCAAAACCAGCACCCCATAGAATTCTTTAGTGAGAAACTTAGTCCTCCACGACAAAAGTGGTCAACCTATGAGCAAGAACTCTATTCTCTTGTTAGGGCACTCAAATAATGGGAACACTACCTTCTAGGAAAGGAATTTATACTCTTCACTGATCATTTTTCTCTTAAGTTTTTACACACCCAAAAATCTATAATTCGAATGCATGCTCGCTGGCTTTCTTTTCTTCAACGTTTTGATTTTGTAATCAAGCACACTACGGGCACAATTAACAAAGTTGCAGATGCCTTGAGTCGAAAAAGCAGCCTTCTGACTATGCTTAAAGGAGAGATTATTGCACTTGATCACCTTCCAGACTCATACACAACTGACCGGGACTTCGCAAACATTTGGAAAAAATGTGAGGAACATCAACCGGCAGGCGATTTTCACATTATTGATGGATTTTTGTTTAAAGATACAGTCCTCTGTATACCATATTCATCCCTTCGCCAGACCTTGATACATGATGCTCACGCGGGAGGTTTAGCTGGCCACTTGGGTCGAGATAAAACGTTGTATATCCTTCAGCAAAGATACTACTGGCCCAAACTCCGAAAAGACGTAGCTAATTACATTTCACATTGTTTCATCTGCCAATCCTTCAAAGGCCAGTCTCAGAACACAGGTCTATATAATCCGTTGCCTATTCCCGAAAGTATATGGGAAGATTTATCCATGGACTTTATTCTCGGTCTTCCAAAGACACATCGGGGTTTTGACTCAGTATTTGTGGTAGTCGACCGATTCAGCAAAATGGCTCACTTCCTACCTTGTCGAAAGACCTCAGACGCTGTGTATATTGCCAACCTTTTCTTCAAAGAAATTGTGCGCTTACATGGCATCCCAAAAACTATTGTTTCTGATAGGGATGTCAAGTTCCTTAGCCACTTTTGGAAGACTTTATGGAAAAAATTTGATACCACCTTAAAATATAGCTCCACAAGCCATCCCAAACAGATGGCCAAACCGAAGTCACTAACCGCACCCTTGGGAACCTGATACGTTGTCTAAGTGGAGACAAACCCAAACAATGGGACCTATCTTTGGCCCAAGCTGAATTTGCTTATAATCACATGCGGAACCGAACCACAGGGAAGTCCCCCTTTGAAATTGTTTATACTAAAATCCCTAAACTAACTATGGACCTCACTAATGTGCCTTCTTCTATTGATCTTAGTATGGAAGCCGAGGAGATGGCCGAACGAATAGCAGCTCTCCACAACCAAGTGCGGGAACACATTGAAGCTCAGACGGCAACTTACAAATCGGCGGCTGATAGGAAAAGGCACTTCAAGGAATTTCAAATAGGCGACCTTGTCATGATTCACCTTCGCAAAAGTCGGTTCCCTGTAGGCACCTATAACAAGCTCAAACACCGAAAGCTGGGCCCCTTCGCAATCCTCGATAAATATGGGGACAATGCCTATCGAATAGATCTCCCATCAGATTATTCTATCAATCCTACATTTAATGTAGCTGATTTGTATACTTACCAACCACCAGACAATTTTACTTTAGCTACCTAACTCGAGGACAAGTTTTTTTTTAGGAGGGGATGTTTGGTGTAGCCAAGTATGAGTTAGATTGTAAATTCTTTATTTTTAAGTAGTCATGTGCATGGCACATGTTGTAACTACTTCTTGTTATTCTCTTTGCCTATTTAAAGGCAAGAGATCTTCAATAATAACTCATTCATTGATTGTTTATTCAAGTGGTTCTCGGCTCCACCAAAAACACAAGACAAGACTCTCCCTCCCAAAACAGCTTAATATAAATGACCCTAGCACACTAACGACTATAACTAACTGGGCCCTTACTGGATCTCACTTGGGCCCGCTTCACCCTTCTTTCCTTTCCTTTTGTACATGTGCAATATAGGAGGTTTAACAGTATCAAAAGCAATAATTTTGCCTTTACGTAATGTTAAAAGAGTACCTTTTCGGCTCATCGCATCATCCACCTTATTGGACTTACCCGTGGTGTGTTTGATGGTAAAATCAAAGCATTGTAAAAATTGAAGCCATCTAGCATGCATACGACTAATATTTTTTTGTGACAAAGAATTTAATTTCTGCTCATAAGTGCTCCACTTTTGGTGAGCAGGGCTTAATTTCTCACTAAAAAACTCAATAGGATGGCCTTCTTGACTAAGGACAGCTTCAATGCCAACTCTCGAAGCATCCACCGAGACCTCAAAGGGTTTTTGAAAGTTGGGAAGGGTTAGAACCAGAGTGGAGGCTAAAAGGGTTTTAAGTTTAGTGAAGCTATTGGCTTGCTCCTTTCTCCAAGCAAAGTTTCCATTGACCATTCATCTTGTGTGAAACAGCCTGTTTCTTTGAGGATTCATCCTGATCTTGGGTGTAAGGAGGATCTTTTGAATGATGCATGATAATTGATCTCCTTCCAAATCAGGATCGGCATATTCAGTCATTCCCACCTTCAGAATCATTAGAGTCTTCCTCATTGTCCTCCTCGCGAATGGTTAGGTTTCGACGTTGTGGACACTCATTTGAGAGGTGTCCTTGCTGTCCACACATAAAACATTTTTCAAGAGTAGGGCGAGTATATGGATTAGTAGTCTTTTTAGTAGAATTACCTTCCAAACCTTTGCCTGAATGGTTCTTGGACAGAATTTCATCCTTTTTGCCTTGTGCTGAAGAATTTGATGAAGATCCTTGTTGAAAGTTTTTTGTAGTGTCCAACATGTTTATTTTTTAAGGTGGTTGTTCTTGTTTAGCCCAATTGTTTCTCCTTTGGTATGTCTTGATCTGTTCCCCTCTTCATTTTCCTCAATCTTTGTTGCAAGAGAGATAGCATCAGCAAGATAAGCTAGCGGATGTAGGTTGACTACCTCTTTGATGTCATCACGTAGGCCATTCACAAATATTGAAATTTGTTGTTGTTCGGTCTTAGGTAGGTTGTTTCTAGCCCCCAATTGGTGAAAATCTTCAGTGTAATCAAAAACCGATTGACCACCTTGTTTACATAGTTGACATTGATTGTACAAGATTTGTTGGTAGTTCATTGGGAGAAAACGTTTCTTCATGAGGCGAAGCATCTTAGGCCATTTTTTAATGGGTTGCTTTCCATAGTACCGTCGGTTATTTTGAAGTTGATCCCACCATGTCGATGCACCACTTTGCAACTTGAATGCAACCAATTTGACTTTTTTGTCTTCAGTTGTATTGCCATACCCAATCGGTGAAAATCTTCAGTGTAATCAAAAACCGATTGACCACCTTGTTTACATAGTTGACATTGATTGTACAAGATTTGTTGGTAGTTCATTGAGAGAAAATGTTTCTTCATGAGGCGAAGCATCTTAGGCCATTTTTTAATGGGTTGCTTTCCATAGTACCGTCGGTTATTTTGGAGTTGATCCCACCATGTCGATGTACCACTTTGCAACTTGAATGCAACCAATTTGACTTTTTTGTCTTCAGGTGTATTGCCATACTCAAAAAAACTCTCAACTTTCTTGATCCAATCCAAGAATTTTTCGACATCCATCCTCCCACTATAGCTAGGAAGATCCACTTTCATCTTAATTTCATGATTTTCTTGACCATAGTGAACATAATGATGGTTTCTTGGAATTCTTGCACCTTGTATCTGCTGCCTTATGTTCTAAAATTCACCATCATCCGAAGATTCGGAATCATACATCATAAATCCAGGCATTTGATTTCCAGGGAGTCTACCAGCTTGATGATTTCCAAGTTGTAACATAGGATTGTCTTGCTGTAAAAGTCCTTCTTGGATTTCTTGGATAGGAGCTTGAACATTTTGATTTGCAGCAACTTCTCTAGGGTTTTTTTGTTTATGGTTAACCTCTAAATGAGCTACTTGTTGAGTGAGATTCGCAATTGATCGTTGGATGTCTTCAAATCCTTTTTTCAGCACCTCAATCGATGCTTCAACCGACTACAAGCGTCGATCGTTGGAGGAAGCTGCTGCGTCCATTGGTGTTTGAATCAAAAGATCCACTTGTGAACTAAGTTCAAGCTAGGATTGGAGCTTTGATACCACTTGATGTAAACAAGTTGGTGAGTTCATATTAATGATGAAAAAGATGATGAATGAATACAAAACCAGCCCCTTATATAGGCTGAAAAACTAACCAAGGATGAAAACTTTAAAGAGTTAAACTAACTAAAGCCGTAAAAAGATAAAACTAACCAAGAAAGGTAAAATAAAGACCTCTTGGATTTACACAAGAATTACACAAGAAAAGGCAAGAACTTTCAAGAAAGGACAAGATGTCCTACATCAGATTTGCTCCCTTATTTCAGATGAATTTCAAGATCGATCTCTCTTCAAGGTGGTAATGTCTCGAGCATCCTTAATATATCCTCGTAATTTTTTATCAATTGCACTATTAGTGTTGGTAGGTCTTTTGCAGGCAATTTAAATTCAAAATCGATGTCGTCATGAACTACTTCTAGAGGTTTAGGTAAGTATCCGTAATCACTGTTAGTCCAAGATTTCATCATTTTCTTCAGCAAGACCTTTGTTTTTGTTAAACTCGGATCACCTTTCAGAGTGATTGTCTACTCCTTGCTCTCAATTTTAATGGTTGAGTTGTCCAATCCACCATTGTCTCCCCCAATGTGTGTAACCACTAAATTCCCAACACATCATCAATGGGTAATTCTAGGGGTAGGAAGCTTTCGACTACCATTAGCTCTTCCAGATTGACCACCACGTTTTTGCATACTCCCTTCCCATTTATGGTCTCGATCCCACGATAATTCCATAATTGGCTGTCTAAGTGAGACGAAGTTCCAAATTGTCGACTGCTCTCTGTGATATGAAATTATGGATGGTGTCGCTGTTTATCAACACCACTACTTCCAATAGGTCTATCGTTCCCTTCACCTTCATCGTTCCTGTTTCAGTGAATCCCACCACTAAATTTAGAGATAGCTTGGCTGCATCGTCGATTTCCTTGATGGTTTTTGGCTTCATGTTTCACTTCGTCTAAAGATTTCAAATTCTTCTCCATTCGCGTGTACCACCATAGCTCTTAACTCTTTAGCTTTGCATCTATGTCCAAAAGTAAATTTCTCTTCACATTTGAAATAGGAACTTTTTTCCTTTCATGCTTGAAACTTGGCATTAGAGAGCCGTTTCATAAGACCTTTCTTCTTCAACGTGGGTGTTGAGTTACTCGAGAGAGTACTCCTTCTTTGGAGCTGGCCCGATAATATGTGTTTTCCCATTCCCTAGTTTGGGTTTGTCACCCTCCAAATGGGTTGTTTCACAATCCTCTACGAGTTGGACTTTTTCCATCATATGTTGTAGCCCAATGGGCTTCCAGCACATCACCACCTCTGCCTTGATGACTGGGTCAAGCCCATTCATGAAGGTATTTTCCAATACCTCATTGGTCAAGTGTGACAGTGGCACCAACTCTTCAAAATGCTCACAGTACTTTGTCATCGTCGTTTCCTGCTTTACCACTAGGAATCGCCCACACAATGTTCCTTTCGTCTTCCTTCTTAATCGTTGTAACAACGGAAGTTTCAGATCCTTTTGATCCTTGAAAGGCTCTCTTTCGTCTTTCCCATGATACCAATTAAGTGCCACTCCTTCAAAGCTAACTACAACAACAATAAGTTTCTCGATATCCGATAGTTTATGGATTTGGAAATACCTATCGGCTCGGAACAACAATGAATCAGGGTCATCTCATCCCAAAACGGGCATCTCAACTTTCTTAAACTTGCTTTAGTCTTTGGATATTTCTTGGTTCCTGATTTTCACACTTTTCCTTCAATGAGATCAGTGGTTTCATAAGTTTATGTCCATTCTTTCAACTTTCAGCCTGAACCCTCTATCATCGTGGATGATGAAGATCGCAAACGCAATAGGGCTAACTTTGACGCAATCATAGACAAGGGCTTGTGAGTATTCGCAGTCTGCTCCTCAATATTTGTCATGGACTTCTTTATTGCACTCATTTTTTCTCCAATCGCTGGTATCCTCCGAACTTTCTCCTTTACACTTCCCAGTTCCTAGTCTGTGACGTCTCGCTTTCTTCGATCTTCCATTGTGCCATTTTCCCAAGTCTCCCCAAGTTGGTGTTCCTCTAGTACCAATTTGTAAGGAAACCTCTTACAATATATTGATATTTCTATCAGAAAACTTGCCTTAGACTTACAAACTCCCGTAATTGATTTGAGAGGGTTGGAAACTCTCCTTTTCCTCACACAATACTCAGACTAAAAGCATAAAAGAAACATAAAGACAATAGCCTAGTATATTCAGCAAAAAGCAATAAGCAAACCTCCCTTCTGTACTTTGTCCTCCAATTCCACATTTAGCCCGGGTCCCTCCTTCGAGTGTGTGCATTTTCTAACTAACCTGGAGATGAAACTCCCTTCTTACCCCTCGTCTCATAGTATTTAGAAATCGGGGGTCAAACAAAATATTGGTTGTCTTGATACGATGGTTGTCTCGAAATAACGGTTATCTCAAAATATTGGTTTCCTTGGTAAAACAGTTTTCCCAAAATTTTGGTTACCTTGAAATGATCAAAATATCGGTTGTCATGGTACAATGGTTGTCCCAAAATATTAGTTGCCTTAAAATGGTTGTTTCCAATTATTGGTTGCCTTTTTATGATAACGAGGGAGTGCTCAAGCTAGCCTTGTCTTGGTAAAGTGGTTTTCTCAAAACATTAGTTGATGAAGGTTGTCACAAAAGATTATGATAGTTGTTTGGAACCAAGTTGCTTCAATACAATAATTATTCAAACATAATGGTTGCCTTACGTCAATTATCTTTGATTGATTTGATTCTATATTTTTAATCTTTTGGCATTGGCTATATAAGACCAGAGAAAAGAGATTTGAGAATGGAGTTTGATGTTTTGCAGGGGAGGACATGTTAACTTGGTTTTTTCAGGTTCCTCTCTCTTTCTCTTTCTCTCTCTTTTGATTCAGATTCTTATTTGAATTTTTTTCTTTTGAAGTTCAACAAGGTATGATGGAGAGGATGCACAAATGGGTGCATGTGAAACATCTACATGTTTTTGTAGGCATGAGGTTTGTCAATAACTTGTGCTAAGGATTTTTCATTGCATTATTCTTAGAATTTTTATCATCAGGATGTTTTTGAAATTTTTTTATTGACACAAAAGTATGTTCATCCAACAAAGAGAGAAGCTTTTTCCAATCTTTCGCAAGTCAAAATGCTTCTTAACATTTGGTTATGAGCCAATATTTAAACAAACCGTTCACATGCATATAGAAGAATATGCAAATGCAAGTTTTGTGAGGTTGGGTTCACGGATCAAATGGTTCTAAACATTGAAATTGAAAACAAAGTTAAATGCAGAGAGCTTCCACAACAATTAGCCAAAATTGTTCAAATAATAGGTTTGGAATTTAACTCTATCTTTGTTTGTCTCTCTCTAGATTTCATCTATATAGCTATGTGCTGAAAATTTGGCTTTGTTTTGCTTCTTGTGGGTTTTACGATCTAATAGGCCTTAGCCACCCATTTATTAACAAAGTATAAACTAAGGGGAGATTAGAAATCTCCCCACCTAACACTTCTCAATAAAGAAAGCCTAAAAAAATACTAAGCAAATAGATACCCCTTACGACCGACTTTCCTATATATTTTCTTCATCATCATGGCCTTCATGTAACTAACCAAAATACTATAGGCTCCACTCAATATTACATAAACTCTCCTCACATAAACTTTTTATTCCTCACATGTTTATGCTCATACACTTCAGTAATTTGGGGTCTGTCATGATCTCCAATATAGACTTAGACAGAGATGAGGCACTAAGGGATTGGGCTATCCACTTGCTTGCTCTATGTGGCAGAGAGCCCAAAGCTCTAGCCTCAAAACAATAAGAAATGTCTATTCCTCTTTGGTTATAGATTGTGATAACGCAAACCTTAGCCTCAAAGTCAATCTCACTCTTGGTCTTGGACTTTCTCTTCTCATCGTACTAGAATGCATTGATAATAGTCTTACAACAGAAAACCACTTTTAAGAATTTCATGGGTGCATTCTTTAAATTTATGATCCTTTTTTTCCTTTTATATCTCTAAATTGTCCTGTTTTTTTAAGTAACATGTATTAAGCCTTGCATCTGCTGTCAGAAACTAAGGATTTTGAGGGACTGGAAAACATGATACTTTATAGTTTCTGGAGTTGAAGATTTCTCCCTTTTGAACACTTCTTTTACCTCCAATAATATTTTCTGAGTTGTTAACATTTTTAATAGCCCTAATGTTGGGAATTCAGTTTGTTTGTATAATTCGCAGCTTTTGAAGACATTGTGATAGTCACATATTTCTTTGTAATCCAACTCTCAAGGTATGTTATATATTTTGTACATAATGTTATTTCCTCCTTGTAAGTTATATGATTTGTTATATATTTTGTACATAATGTTATTTCCTCCTTGTAAGTTATATGATTTGTTTTATTGATTCAACTACTAGTTCAACTACGCAAATATTTGGATTCTCCCTTTTGAACACTTCTTTTACCTCCAATAATATGTTCTGAGTTGTTAACATTTTTAATAGCCCTAATGTTGGGAATTCAGTTTGTTTGTATAATTCGCAGCTTTTGAAGACATTGTGATAGTCACATATTTCTTTGTAATCCAACTCTCAAGGTATGTTATATATTTTGTACATAATGTTATTTCCTCCTTGTAAGTTATATGATTTGTTTTATTGATTCAACTACTAGTTCAACTACGCAAATATTTGGAGGACACACACTCCGATTAGCCCCAAATTGGAGTACTCACAAGCTGTAATGGTCTTACTAGCAACATCAAACTCTTTTGAACCCCGACCAGCAAGCAAGTAGTAGCTGGCTTTGAACTATTTCGAACTCAGTTAAAGTATTTTAGTTTGGATTCTAAGCATTGGGTCATTTTTTATTTTGGGTAAGAAAGTCCTCTTTGAACACTCTTTTGGTTTTGAATAAGATTTTGAGCTAGGTCATTCTAACCTCTTTGTTGGTTAGGAGCCTTTTTGGATGGTTTAGTAGCACTTTAGAGCGATAGTAAGTAGTTTCTACTTGTTGAGTCTGTTTGATTGTGTGAAGCATGTTGCATGTTTTCTCGTTCGTGTTATATTAGGACTTTTATGAATCGATAAATGTTTTGTACTAGGTGAACATGTTTAAATGCTCGTTGTGGTTTTGTATTGTGATATGCATATTGATTTGGTATAAATGGTCAAGGGCCAACGTCGAGCTCCATAGAGAAGTGTCGAGGCTTGGGGTCAATGGTCAATGTGACTAGAAGTGTCAATCTTGAAGAACTTTGTGAGGACTAAACATGGGTTTTGAGTGAGCTCGTGGAGCTTGAAATGAAACTGAGTGTGCACAGCATGGTGTAGAATTCATGTGTTGGGCAAGTCTTTTATTTGTTTACATATGTTAAGCGTGATGTTTGTGTTTCTAGCTTTGAAAAACATGTTGGTTGCATGTGAGAAGGATGTTGCTTGCTTTGTTTGTTGTTTGATGGCTCCTTAGGTAGGGTCTACTTACCAATACGTTTTTATTGACCCCTTTCCCTCAAACAATAGTTTTGTATGTGATTTATGAGCTTGTTGATGCGGTGGAGGAGACATTGGGAGAGATCATTGGCTAGTTGTTGTGTTCCTTTAGTGTGTTGTTACATCAAGCTTAGTTTAGTTGATTTACTTTAGTTAATTGTTTATGTTTTAGCAGTTGAATTTAGGTTGTGACCTAAGTGTTGTTACGTTATTATGTTAGTTCTTATTTATTGTTTGAGCTAGTTATCACTAGAGTTCTATTATGTTAGAGTTTAGCATGTGTCATTCGATTTAAATTAGAAGTTTAAGTTCCTAAAAGTTAATCTATGATGATTGTCCTTTTTTTATAAGAGTTGTGATTCTTTGACATTATTAGTAGTTTTGATACGAGGTTTGGCTCGTTCTTTTAGGTTGTGTTATGGTTATAAAATTGCATATTCTTAATTTTTAGGTGTATAGAATATTTGGGTAGTTGTAGTTGTGTCGTTATGCTGTCGATTTTTCGGTAGCGTTAAACATGGTTTAGGGTGAAGTCTAGTAATATTCCCTAGATTAGGTTGAATGTTTTTAAATTTGTTGAGTATTATGGTTTATGTATTGAAGATGAGATACAAATACTAGTAATGTTTGTGTATCAACGAGATGGAAAGGGACACTATTTTGGATTTGTTGAGTTTTATTGTCTATGTATTTAAGATGAGGACAATAAAACCTTTGGATCAAGGAGAGAACTCAAGTTTTCGTGGTGAAGAAGAAAATTTGTTAGGTTAATGGATTTTTTTTTTTTTATCAAAAGTAAAGAAACTAGGCTTGAGTTTTATTGAGATGAGGAAATTTTGGATTAAATAATGAGACAAAACTGATCTTTTGTACAAAGAGTTTTTTTTTTTTTTTTAAATTAGAGAAAGAGAATACAGATTATTCGTTTTAGAAAGTGGAGAAAATTATTAGCAATTTGTGCTAGAAAGGAGTTGGTTTGTATTTTTCAATAAAATGGAAATAAGACAATAGCAACTAGACATGAGTTTCATGAGTATGTAATTAAAGATATTACTTTGTCGAGATGAGAGGATTTTAGATTAAAGACTTGGCTTATTTCTAAATGTGTCCCTATAATGATATAAGTTATCGCAATTCCCAGATCCGGTTCCGGTTTCAAATATATTGTGAAATAAATAAAATAAATAATTTGAAACCGAGAGCTTGGAAAAATAGATAAACCAATCTAAAATTCTAAGCAACAAGAACAATAATAAATAAAAGAAAATGGAGGAGAAATTGACACCGAGTTTTATACTGGTTCACCAAATGTGGGTTACGTCCAGTTTTCTGCTACCGATGCAGGTTCCACTAAAACTCCAGGAAAAAAGTTATAAGAGTTTACAACGCTCAAGAATGATTTCTCTCACTTTTCTCTCAAGAAAAAGGCTCTCGAATCACTCCAGAACAAGCTCTCAAACTCTTAACGAAAGAAAAAGGCTCACGGCAAATAACTCACAAAAGGAAATAAAAAATCTTGAAGCTCTCTTGGACTCACGGCCTTCCCTCAAATTTTCTTCTCTGGATTGTATAAATGAAGCAAGCAAAATTTCCTTTTATAAGTAAAGTAGCCGCCTCAATCTTCATTCCCAACCAATCAATTTTACTGTCATAATTTCCTTCTTCATTAAGCACTTCCGCCTACAATTTCTTTCTCATTTTCACACACAATTTGATGCCATACTTGTCAGATAGTTGAATTTAAAAACAGGTGTAATTTGGGCCTTTGTTTTTGGGCTCCATTTTCTTAACATATAAGACATTACGCATACAACCGTTATGCATTATTATGTCTTTTAAGTTCAGACAAAACACCATTTCCTATTTATTATTTCATCTTTTAGCAATTAAAGATTCAGCCTATGAATTAAACAAAGATTTACTTTTTTGAAAGCTACTTTTAAGTTAATTTTTTTTTTTTTTTTTAACGGTGGACTAATTTCAATTTGGTTTAATTTAAGTTCTGCTTGGAATGACGTTCTCAAGACTTAAAAATGGGTTTTAAAAAAGTATTTTTAAGCATTTAAATAATCATTCCAAAGAGGCCCTTTAGTTAAGTTTATAGATAATCTCATGATTTGTCAAATTTCACAAATTGTCACTAAACTGTCATGATGTAGTCAACTCAAACAAATTGTCACTAAACTTACTTGAAGAACTCATGTATCTTCTTTATATTTTCCACTTAGCCCTAACCCTAAGTCATGATGTAGACTAAAAATTTTAGATCGTCAAATTGAAAATCATCCATGCATTTGAAATAAAAGGTAAAATTAGTTCACTTATAAAAATTCAAGAGTTTAATTAATGTAATTATTAGTCTTAATTGATAAAGCCTCTAAAATTTACGGGTATAAATTGATTTTTGTCCAATATATTTGTTTGGACTCATCCTTCAAACTAATATGCATCCACAATTTTTTGAAAGGAAATCCAACACATAATTTGAAATGAGTGAGAATTTTACTTTAATTTCTTCATAAAATTCAAATTGCATCGATAGGTGGTCGCCAACGACAGTGGAGATGGTTGGCCATTAGCGTTAGAGGAGGAAGATGATGGAGAAGAAGAAGAAGAAAGAAGGGAAAAAAACAATATTTTTATTAATTTAATATTATTTTATCTTTAAAAATTAAAAACAAATTTTTAATTAAAAAATAGTGACACATCAACCATTATCGAAAATTGGACGGAGAGATTAAAATGAAACGAAATTCAAATCTCAAGGACCAAAATGTCGAGTTTTCAAATTTAGAGATCAAAATGAAATCTAACCCAAACTTCAAAACTGTATTTTTTTTTCTATTTTTTTCATCTATATTTGGCACCCACTACAAAATGGAAAGTTTTGTATGATGATGAAAATAATAATAATAATGGAAAGTGGTTTAAAATAATTTAAAAGTTTCTTATTTTGTATTTCGGTGCAAATCTTTTAAAAGACAACTAAAAGCTTTTTTTTTTTTTTTTTTTTGGAAAAGGAGAAACTTCATAAAAGAGAGAAAAAAAACAGTTACACTAACCTCTTTTAAGAGGTTTTGAAAGCATCTAATGATTTGTATTTTATTTTTATGTTCTTTTAATCGAACAAAATCTTTTATGATCTAATCATTAATAAAATGATAGTTTTCCATTATAAAATTGTAAAAACAGAAATATTAAAGAAAAAGAAATTTGTATTTTCTATTGTGTTAAGTTACGTCAATGTTCTTCGAAAAAATACATATGATTTGTAGTTACTATTGTTTGAAAAAATACGTTTCACCTATAATTATCACCTTTTCAGCAACTTTATGTAAAGAAAATACATGAAAATAAAAGAATGAAAATTTTAAAATAATATGGTTGCAATTTGATTGAGTGAGTTTAGGTTGATATAAAATAAATATCTAATTTTAACTTTATATACTTTTAGTTTGGAAAAATAACAGGAAAAGTTGTTCCAAATTTTCATCATGATTTGAAATGTAGTGAAATTGAACAAGCGTTCTAGTTCTGATACAAATTTACATTTTTGCCCCTGCCCTTCACATCCACGATGTGAAATATCTGACCAGACTGAAAAACGAATAGAAACCCGTGCCCAAATCCTTTCACGCTGCAATTCTCCTCTCCTCTGTAGCGTTCGTGGTTCGCAAGCACTCTTCGATTAGGTTTCGGGTCTCAAATCTCAAATCTGTTCCTCCAATGGCGACGGTAGCATCTGCAGGACTCAATGACATCAGCAATAGCAAGAATCCGCTTGGAGAAAACCCTAGTCAAACCCTAGACCCGACGATTTCTTCGTCCGCTCAGCCTCCTGCCACCGTTCCGCCGTCGTCAACTGATGGTGGGGCTTCCAAGGAAAGGGATGAATCAAAGGGCTCCGCTAAGGCGTCGGTTGAAGGGGACGGTGCACCGGTTTCTGATATCCAGAGGAAAATGCGCCGTGCCGAGCGTTTTGGCATTTCAGTGCAATTGTCTGAAGAAGAAAAGCGCAATTCTCGAGCGGAACGGTAACTCTATTTTTTGGTTATTGCTCTTCGCTGCATGTCTGTGTTTGCTTCCTCGTGTCTTTACGTTTCTTAATCCGTTTTTTCTTGGGAGATCATGTCATAATTTAGAGTTATTTTTTTATGATTGTTTTGAATCTGTCTAGTTCATATGTAGTGATAAGTTACTGGTATAGATATTACGTTAGTGTGCACAAGGACGAAAAGATTCTTTATGTCGACCCAGTACTTATGAAGCTGACAAAGTGCCTGAGTAGCGATCTTAACAAACTTAAAAATTCATATATGCCCCATCATAGGTTAGAGTGATGGTTTGCTTATGTAGTTACGAGATCATTGGGAACTTGTAGATTATAATTTTCTGGAGCATATCAACCCTGTATCATTATTCAGTCCGATGTATCGATTTTAATGCCCAATCTAATTGTTCATATTCGGGTAGTGGCTCGAAATTCTACTCGGAATGGTGTAATTTGAAATCCGAAATAATTGCAGAGGCTTATTGTCATATGTCTAATATCAAAATTCAATTTTATATCTTTGTAAAAAGGAGGAAAGTTGCAGTCCTCTCTCTATCTCTCTCTTATCTCTTCTCAAGTGAAATTTGAGACCATTTGTTATTCTCTTTACAACTGTCTCGGTGCTTCCCTAATTGTGCCTCTCACTGCACAAAGCAGCTATTCTGTGGTGATCCTTTAGTTATGTGAGCTTCGTGGTCTTGTATTGTCTATGGTGTTCTGTGGGAAGTTTGGTTTGAAGGAACTGCTAAAATCTTCGAAGATAAGTTGATAAATTGGGACCTGGTGTGGGAATTAATTCATTTTTTGGGCTTATATTGGTGTTCTCTTTCTTCTCGTTTCTATAATTTAAATATTCACCTTTTTCTTTATTCTTCCTAGTTCTGTTAAGAGTCACGTTTCTCTTTTATTTTTCTGTTAAATATCTTTAATGTTGATTGTTGGGGACGATTGCAGGTTTGGTATGGGTACCACAACAAATGGATTGGGAGCATCAAATAAGTCAGAGGAGGTGAAGAGAAAGGCTAGAGCTGAGAGGTATATGTCTTTATGGATCAATAGCTCACCCTGTCAAAAAAATCGTATTTATTGACTTCTACTCTGTCATCTCTTCTTTCAAGCTTTTGCTAATCTTCTTGGTTATTTAGATTTGGGCTTTCTGCATCTGTGACTACTGATGATGAGGCAAAGAAGAAAGCTCGTCTTGCTAGGTTTTCATCAACATCAAAGCCAGATCCCCAGGAGGAAGAAAAGAGGAAAGCAAGGGCAATCAGGTACTTGGCTTGGACTTTTGTTTCCCTGATTGCTCATTGCTTCCAGTTCTATCATCTATGGCTCATGGAGATTGTGTATGGAGTGTATAAACAATTGAATGCATCTTAACTTACTGTTTGTTTTTCCCTTTACTTTCTGGGTGAAGGTTTTCTAATCCAACTTCGAACTCTCTCACACAAGTGGATGGGAAAGGAAATGTTGAGACGGTAATTTATCCTTTTAATGTTTCTTTTACTATCTAGTAGGACTTAGGAAACGTTAGTGTACTTGTCTCCAATGCTCTTGCTCCTATTGACGAATCCCATTGTTTGTATTCAGATTGCAGATATTGCTGGCAAGGCTGGAGGTGGCGCCTGAAAAGATCATTCCCTTCTGATGGCAAGATAGCTTTTGCTTGTAAATTTTTTTGTGGTTCGTGTTTCCTTTTTTATTTTAAAAATCTGATTGGCATTAAGCCTGCAGAAGTTACATCTTATCCAAATCTATAATGTGTTGTTTAATCTAACGATTGATTTCTTTCTATGGCAGGTCTAGTATCCTGGTTAGGATTCCCCGTAATGGCTTCCATACCCATGTGCATTCCTTTATAAGATTATGTAGTGCAAAAGTCTTCCATTCTAAGGGCAGATTCAATACTGCAAGTTGCTGTAATAGGTGTTGGCGTGTTGCTGTGAGTTGGGATTCCCTAGATTCAGTTGTGTCAGGATATTATTTCTCTGGTTAGGTGTTATAGTAATAGAAAATACCTCCATAGGTCAGCCTACCTTACAGTTTATTAAGAATATCAGAAATTTCTGAAGTTTTTTTTACCCCTCCAATGTTTTGGTTATCATCTTCAGTTTATATCTCCCTTGTGATGACAAGTTGGACGTTCATGATATCATTTGAACGGCAGTGCTAAGTTTCCATGTGAATTGGTACCAGCTGACACTGACTGGTTGAAATTTACGAATTTTGTCAAATTGGCCTTTAAGATTAGAGAAGTTAACGCATCTTGCTTTTCTTTCGAGTTAATATCATTAGGTTTTGAGTTTTCTAACTATAAACTAGTTTGGATTTTTAGGTTCTTGTTCCTTTTTAACGTTAGGTTCTTCTTTTTGCTGACTGTAATAATGTAGGATTAATGGCCAACTCTCAATCTATGGAAAATTTGCATGTATATCTCTTGCCTTTTCTTTTTCAGAGACAGATCAAGAGTCTGAGCACAGCTAGCTATTATACGATCATTTACAATTGAGGTTTGATCTCCTTGTATGATGGCAGCACATCTCATCTCATGACATCACTTATAATTACTCATAATGGAAATGACTACTACAATTTTTAGACGCCTAGTTTTTCTATAACCTGCCAGAATACTTTGATTACAGTGGTCATGTGTTGAATGTTATTTAGAACTACCGTTCAAAATGTCATCATGAGATAATAGATCCAACTTGTGTCAGAATAAATTGAAGAGATAAATCTTGGAGGGGGAATAAATTTTCATATCCCGTTGGTAAGTGGTCGTGTGAGAGAAGCTGAATTCTCTCTCCTACGTAGGAGTTTCTGATATTCTTGTTTGGTAATATAGGATAGGCTGTCTTCGGAGGTATTTGTTGGCTCTCTTAGAGGTCTCTCTGCATGTATTGAGGTCTGTAGCTGAGAATGGATTGTACTCCACAAATAGGTTTCCCTTTAAGTTTTTTGTTGTTTCTTTCTTCCTTTCCTTTATCTTTCTTTTCATAGTTAGTTAGCAGCTACATGTATTTAGTTTCTTTTGGATTTTGGGTTGGATGTAATGGTATGGAAGGACCGCAACATTTATAATGAGGGAATCAATATTTTGAAATTTCTCGTGATATGCCATTTTTTTCTCATTGCTTGTTGTACCAGTGTATTATTGAATATCCTATATGATTTTGTGACTAGAACAAAGCAACAATTGCAAGAACCTTAAAGATAATTAAGTTGTAGGAAGATGCGTTCTTCTTGTCATTGTATAATCCTATTACTGCATGTTTAGGAATCTTATCTTGTGGTTGGTTGTGTTCTTGGGCATGCTGTTCAAGCTTTTGCTGAAGAGAAAATCAATCTGGTATGTTTGTGTTTCTTCGCCCTTTTACATTTCATATTCTTCTCATTTAAATTTTATTATCCTTTTTTACAGTGAAGTATCATATCTTTCTGCCTCTGGTTGTTGTTGGAAGTTATAGTTTTTAGATAGGTTAAAAAATATGGTTTTTGCCATTGTACTTCTTACTATGATCCTGTTTTTTAGGAATTTATAATTTATAATTTTGATTTTAGTCATCCTATTGTGGGCCTTTCAACTTTGAAAATATCAATTTTAGTCCCCAATTTTTTAAAATTATTTATTATTATTATTGTTTTTAAAATCGTCATTCTAAGTTTAGTAGCTATCTGTGCTATCATAGCAGAAATATGGTTATCTTGGTAAGCTTGTATGGGTAATAAACTTTAATATGTTGATTTGTTGAACATTTTTCAGTATTATAGAAATAAATCTTTTATGGGTAGTTAAAAGTGTAAATGTGAAGTTTAATCAAAGTTGAAGAATGAGAAGTGGGATTCTCAAGTTCGAGGATCAAAAGAAAAAGCACCTAAATGTGTAGGGACTAATACCAAAAGTTTTTTGTTTTTTGTTTTGTTTTTTTTTTTTTTTTTGATAACAATACCAAAAGTTTTATAGCTTGAGCATCGATAATTACATATATACATATTTTTTTTAGAGAATATAATATTTTAATTTTGACCTACTAGAAAATAGAAATGATAAAAGTAAATGAAATAGAAGGAAGAGATGGAATGGTTTTCCAAGAAGTTAATTTTTTTTAGATGTTTCCTAGAAGTTAATTGATCTTTGTATTAAAAAGGATAAAATGATCTATTCAATCATTCATTGCTCAAAATTGTTTCGAAATTCCAACTATAATTTTAAATAAATAGAAGATGATTTTTAAAATATATATTTGTTCAGTTTTTGGAGATTAACAAGTATTTTTAAAAGTTAGGAACGAAAACAAAGAAATTTATTATTGAAATAAGTAATTTATTTAGAATTAGTGTACGACTTTATTTGTTAGAGAACATATGTTTGTCACTTGGGGAACTTAAATTATAAGATTGCCTTAATTTCAATCTCCTCTTTTGTGTAGGTTAAATTATCAAAAATTGGTTTCAATTATACCCTTAAACGTTTAAAAATTTCATTTTAGTTTTTGAAGCTTATTTCAAAACAACATTTGAAGACTTTTTTTCGTTAAATTATGAGTGAAAGCTAATGTGTTTGTATCGCTTATGTGAACGTATTTGAATATATACGTGGAGAAAACAATTAAAAAACATAGGTAAACATATCATTTTTTGTCTATAAATTTAACGAAAAATGTCTCCCATAATCAATAAAATAGAGTATTTATGATAATTTAATCTTTGTTTTATTCTCTTGTCTTAAACTCTCCTAGTTGCCTTTCCCCGTAAGAAAGGGAAAAAATTATCCTGTGGTTGTCACGGATTTACATGACGTCGAAACATGGCACATTGGGTTAATAAATTCACGTACCGCTCATGAGAAGATTTTTATTTGTCATGTGACATGTCCATGTCATTCCACTTTCAGTCTTTCTTAAAAGAAAGAAAAGAAAAAACGAAAAAGAAGAAAATTACAAAAGCTAGTTTGAGCCTCTCTCTCCCTCGAGTCCTCGACTCTCCAACTTTTAGGAAAAAAAAAGAAAAGTTCAATTTTATCTATTTTTAATTTCATCTCATTGAACTTTAACCTTTTTATTTTTTAAGTTCAACCATGCAGGATCAGGATGGATGTATGATTGTTGTAATTTTAATTTTATGTTTCACTCATCTTCTAATTGAAAAAAGCAATATCATTTTTTATTGAAATTAAAAAAAACAACAAAAATCAAAGCACAAAATTAATCTCGAGTTTATCAATACACGAGATGGACCATTGATGATGGAATAACTTCATCAAATTCTACTAAATTGCAATTTTTTAAAAAAATTAGTCTTTTTTTCAAACAAAACTCTTGCTTTTATCATATATTGAAAGCATGTGATTATTTTTTTTCCCTTTACAATTCTTCCATTAAAACACTAATTCTAATGTTCATTTTGATTTTAGGGAATAACTTTATACTAGTTGAGCTATGTTTTTTTTACTCTAATGTTCATTTTGATGAAATTTAAATTTTACGATAAAAATTGATATCATCAAGCTTAGTTTATATATATATATATATATATATAACTACAAAAGCCATTTGAATCTTTAACCATACCTCAAGACATTTTGTCCCAATCTTTGAGGCTTCCTTTTATTAAAAGAAGAAAACAAAAAGAATTACAAAAACCAGGTTGAGTCTCTCTCTCTCTCTCTCTCTCTTGCAAATATTAAAATTATTTTTTATATAAAAGAGACTGCTTACAAAAATATTAATTTCTTTAGTATTTCTTTATGAACTAAAATGGAATAATTTACATACTCATTATGGCTTTCATGTGATTTCTTCTCTCAAATGAGCTCTGGACATTTCCTCTGATGTGCTTCAGAGCATCATGAACATCCGTTGCCCTCTCATGGATTCCCTTCATCTTCATCGCTCCGGTCTCTGATTTCGCCGGCGCCGGCGCCTCTCCGGGGACCGATGCTGCCAAATTATCCGTGTAATGCTCGCTCTCTCTCTCCTTTACTTCTACTGAAAAACTTGAAACAATTACGAAACAATATTAATCTCAATTAGGCCCGAGCTTAGGTTAATTCGTGTGTGAATGGTGAAGTTTTGCGAGTTTGAGAGAGAGTTTTAGTACCTTTGATCTTTGCTTTTGGGGATTTGAGAGGATCGATGGGGATCGGTGCATGAATTGTTGGGAGATTTGGAGTTAGGGCTTGAATTGGCTCGATCTGGATCATTCTGATTAGGTTTTTTCTCATCGCGCTGTTTGGATGTGGTGATTTCTGGAACTTTCTCGCCTTGATTTTCCGGGATTGTTGGAACGAGATTCTCTGATCTTGAATCTTTGTCTTCTGTTTCCTTTGTGGCTGAGGAATTTGTGGAAATTTCTGATAAAGTTGAAATTTCTGAGGTCACTGATGTTGAGGCAATGTTGAGGGATTCGAGCTTCTTTATCAAGAGTTTAAGCCTCTTCTCAGCTTTGTTCCTTAATTCTGTCTCCTTTCTAATCTGATTCTCCAACTTTATCAGCTTCACGAAAACATAAAAACTTTGTGAAAATTAGAGAATGAAAAAAGGTAGAAGCAAAGAAAAACACAGAATGTGTGAACTGTGATGAAGAGAATGCCCATATCCATTAGAAATTACCTTTTCCCCCATAAGCTCTGCTTCTTCTTTGGCTGATCTTGAAGCTTGTCTCTCTGCAAGCAATCTTCCCCTTAAGCACTCTAAAGTTTTCAAACCCTCCCCAACTTCCATTTTCTTTCCACTACAAGCAAATCCATTTCACTGTCAATACTTACATCCATCTGAAGATTCTGAACCACAAAGAGAAAAAAAAAAGAGGAGGAAGTGAGAAGAGAAAGAACCCACCTCCATTGTCTGTCTCCTTTGCAAGTAGCCATCATTTTCTTTGCTTCTCAGTGCAGAAACCTTCAGCAATCTGCTACATTCACCATCAAAGCAGTCTGTGAGCTTAAAATGAGTGAAATTGCAGTAAGAAAATGAAATAGAAATCTGGGGAGAGAAGGGATTTAGGAAATTTGAATTACTTGTCCCGTTCTTAGAGTGTGGAGATTCGGTGTTGGTTCAGAAACAAAGATGTTGTAATCAGTGTCAGAAAACCCAGAGCCTTTGGCCTCTTTCTTATAATAAACCCAACCCACTGCCTTTGTGACAGTTGTTCATCCTTTCTAATTCCTAGAATTTAACCCTTTTATTTATTTATTTAACTATTGTGCTCTGCTCTTTAAAGCCCATGCAATTCCTGTCCTGACCCATAAATTTTGTTTAAACATGATAGTGGAATTTGTTTGCTTTTTAAAAGCCAAGCTTTGGTGGTTGAAGTAAAACATAATTTCTTAAATAATTAAAACTTTACTGTTTGCACAAACTTTTTGGATTTCTTGTGAAGCAAAAACTTGACATAAGCTATGATTATTTAATCAAAACCCATATTATGAAGTTTGTTAGATTGAAAGTGGGTTTCTTTTTTTTCCTTCCCTTTTCATAATCAGTCATATTTTCATCTGATTTTAAAATAACCCAAAAAAAATATAAGAATTTTCAACTATTTAGATCACATCATCTGATTTTAAAATAACCCAAAAAAAATATAAGAATTTCTAACTATTTAGATCACAAGATAAGTTCATTTTTAGCTTTATGTAATTTTAATTTACCCACAATTTTTTTGTTCTCTCTTTCCTTTTCTTTACGGTATTATATTTTCCTTATTTCTAAAAGCATTTTAAATTTTGGTCCATTTTTAACGAGAATATCATTATGTAGACTTTTTTTTTTTTTGATAACTTATTTAGAATATTTTATATTTTATGTTAGTTATTCATTTAATTGGAACTCTTAGAATGTTTTTGAATGAGATTTGTTACCATTTTTAAAATGTGAGTATAAATTTTTCAAAAATAAAGTGAGTATAAATATTAAATGATTATCAAACACAACATTTAAAATTGATCTATTAATATACATTTCAAAAAAAGATTAAAATATATTTTTTAAAAATTCAAATAAAATAAAACCTTTAAATTATTTATGGCCATCTTTATTAAAATAATAGATCACAACAACGTGAAATATTGCATAAACTATTTGAACTTGTGGTTTGAAATTTGTAAACAAATTTAAAAATACTTTTCCATCTGTCAATGCATGACAACAGGGTAGAATATCTAATACCCATTGGGACCATTTTCAAATTATATTTAGACCAAAAAGTAAATAAATAAATAAATAAATAAATAAAATAAAAAATAAAAAATAAAAATAAATTTAAATTTAAAATAAATCACGGAGGTGAATAGTGTTAAAATTAAGCCCTGCCTGGCGGTTTATTGTCACGTGAGGTCCTTGAATTTGTCCTTCCCTCACCTCACATTTATTCCTGTCTATGAAATGTCTTACAAATTCAAATTTCAAATTTAGAGACGTTGCTTTTAGAAATTTTCTTTTTCTTTTTCTTTTATTTTATCTTTCTAGAAAAAGTGTTCAGTTGAATATCTTTCAAAACTTGTTTCCTCTTATTCTTTCTTTGCTATCACCTTTTTTTTTTAATGAAAAAAATACATTTTTTTTCCTTCTTTAAAAAATTATGAATTTTCAAAAACCTAGGTGTAACTTTTTTTTTTCTTTTTTGACAACATGTAGAGGTGAGAGATTGAATCTTTGACATCTTGACCAGAGCAAAAACTTTATATCAGTTGAGTCATGTTTTTATTGGCACCTACATGGTAACATTACCATTTACAACTCATTCATCATAATTCTTTTTAAAAAATAAAAACTAATAAGCTTTTGAATAGCTTATTTATTTGTGGAAAGAAAAAGGAACCTTGTGGATGAAGGGGCTTAGAATATACTATGCCCTTAAATTTAAGGATTATGACTATATCTTATAAAAAAATTGGGGTTCATACTTATTCTAATAGATTATTTTTGTTTGTAATGAATAAAAGAGTTATATTTTTGTTGATACTTTTTTTTTAAAAGATTTTTTTTTTTTTTATTTTTGTTGATACTTTAAACTATATTATTATAAAAGAAAATGTATACTGAAAATAACAAAAGAAAAAAACAAAGTGGGAGTGGCATGCTTTGAACTTTGAAGGCATGCCTGTGGTAGGGCATATGTAGCAATTATCATCCTCAATTATGTGAACTTTTTTAAAATTGCAACAATCGAACATTATTGTCATTATATTTTTTACTTTCCCAAAATGCTTGCATTGCACTCGACGACTCCACTAAGCTCTTTCTTTAAGAAATGGATTCATACACATGATTCTATTAATACAAAATTTCAATTAGTGTTAAATTCTATTTTAGCTTTTGATTTTGTGTCAGGTATTTTATTTTGATATTTGTATTGATTTTTTTTTTTTTTTTTTTTTTGGTCTCTTGAATTTTTATAAATCCAGTTGGATTTTTATTGTTAGCAATTTATATTGCATTTAATAGAAATCTCAAATTCATTTTGTTCTAAGTTGTGATATGAGACTCAATCAAGACAATGGGAGATCTCTAAAGAAAAAAAAAAAGGACGACAATTGAAGATCTAAGTTCACATGGTCTCATGTAAATATCTTATCAATTGCACTCCACAAATTAAATGATGACAACTTAAATACCAGTTTAGGTAAGGGTCAAAAACTAAAATAGAAAGATGAAATATGTTTTGTAGTATTAATGCGAGATTCACTCTTGGATGTAGACATGGAGACGTAGAATCGACCAATTAAGTTCAAGAAACTTTGCTTATCTTAGAGGCAATTTAGTGTAGGTTGAGGGATTTTACACCAGAAAAATTCTATGCAAGTTGAGGAACAAATAATAATCTATCTTTTTAAACAATCGAGGAACCAAGTTGTCATAATAGTAAGTTGAGAAGCGCACCGAAGCGCACCAGTCTTTTGTAGTCAAGTTGTTCGAATTGCTAACATGAACATGACTAAATTGGCATAACTAATGATCAAGAGCTCTATGATTCAAATCTCTCTACCTCCACATGTTGTAAAAAAAAGTTGTTCGAGCTATACATGGTGTTTTATAAGTTTTCAAATTCAAGTTTGAACCATGAGATGTTACATACTACATTTAGAAATAAAATATATTGTATGATTTTTAAAATGTGTTTGGATTTTGAATTTTGTGGATTTTATAAATTAAAAATTAAGCCGCTATGAATATAAAAAGTTATTTTCGTAATGCCCTCTTTATAAAATACAAAAAAAAAAAAAAAAAAAAAAATCCGCGTGAAAAAATTCGGAAATTTATGTAAAATCATTGGCTAAATTATAAAAAATGTTTATGAACTATGGAATTTGTTTAAAAAATGCCTGAACTTTTAAAAAATTTAAAAAATATTCCTGAACTTCATAAAATATTTAAAAAATATTCTTGTCATTAATTTTTGGAGGGAAACCATTAACAATTTTAGTTTCATGGATAAACTTTAACTTTCAAAAGATTTTAAGAAATAACCTTATTAGAAAATGTTTTTTTTTTCTTATCCCGTAAATTCTTCTTCCATGAAAATTAATGAGAAGTTTTACCATATATTCATACACTAGGAGTTTTTCTTCTCTTTCAATACATCATCCCAAGAGCTTGACTAGATTTTCGACAATGATATTTTTGACGGTTTTAACATTTCCCATCCAAAAATTAACTGCAAGGTATTTTTGAAATATTTTTGTAAAGTTCAGGGATATTTTTGAAATTTTTAAAGTCTAGGGACATTTTTTAAACTTGGGATATTTTTTATAATTTAGCCAAAATCATTCTTCTTTGCAGAAGACGATGGCGAGGAGAAGAGTTCGAGCAACTGATGATCGTCAATGAACCAAAAGTTTTCACAGGTGTGTTTTAGCGAATTCATATTTAAATTTATACTCCATGTTGTCTGAATTTTGACAGAGGAGTAATAATTTCAACTGGGAATCGAAATGATGGGTTTTTGTATCATTAATCGAGGGTTTTGACCTAGCAAAATACAGATTTCGAATAAAAGAAATCTCTGGTTCAATCAGCGATGAAAATCGGGCTAGTTTCCTTTGTTAGAAAGGGTTTTCTCTGCTCCGTATTGCTTGCGAAAGGTACTTTAGAGGCATTTAATACTGGTTTGGGTCTATGATTGTTTCATTGGAGTTGAAATGTATTGAAGGTGGAATTAAATAGGAAATTTGAGGCTCAGGTATCTATTTGAAAGCATCTTCTTCTTGGTTTCTCAATTATTGGTGAGAGAGTAGCCAGATTATTCTTTGTTTGTTTCGTGTTTCAAATGTCAGAAGCTTTTGAAAATTTGAAATCTGATTCTGCCTTTGAAACTTAATGAAAGGCACACGGCATACTTTTTGGGCAGAGGAAGCCATTTGGTCAAGTTTAAACCAAATAGATAGATTGCAGGACTATGTACCTTTCTTGATTGAATTTAGTTTGGATGTAGAGAAAACATGAGCACAATTCTTCACCCACCTTATTTGATGGACGAAATATGTTAGCCTTGTTTTGCTTTTGGGCAGAGAATCTAATTTGTTAAGTTCAGTGATATTGCCATATTTGAGCCATTTATAAAGTATTGTATATAATAAAGAAGCAGAAATTTCTTATGTATCCCTGACATGTGTGTGTGTAGTATGTATAACTCAGAAGTTGAAAATGAAGGGTTGGTTTTGAAGGTGATAAAACTCCAAGTGAATTTTGATTTTCTGATGTTTTATTTTGCTTGTGAAATCTGGTTTTTGTTTATTATTTCTTGTATAGAATATAATTTCTTGTACTTCTCTTACAAAAAACATGGGTAGCTGCTCAGACTGATCTCGATGTGTAATGTTATCATTGGATTGGAAGTACTAATCAATGATAAAACTAAAGTGAGATTCACATATTTATTGAATATAGTATAATTAACAGATGCTCTTAAATCAACAAACTAAAACATTTCTCAGGAGTTATGATTTTCCATTACCTGCTTTTTTTTGTCTGCCCCATGTACGTTGCTTAATTTACTTTCACTTTTAACCTGAGTTCTGACATTCTGATCCAATCAACAGAATTCCAATTTTGGTTATATACCTTTTTTAGTAACCTGAAACTATTTTGTTTTTTGCATAGGACAGTCTGTTTGCTGCAAGCTCAAAATAAAGGTTGTTTAAATGGAGATCCCCAAAAAAGAACAGGATTCTGAACCTTCATTTTCCAATGTTTATGCACTACCAGGAGAGCCTGCTATTGTAATTAATGGGGTGCCTGATATACCTGCTTGTGACACTGCCCTTGCTCTTTGTAATTCTCTGAATGATGAAAAATTACTTGCAAGTACAGGCTTTGGTGAGTGGTTAGTAGGGAGGGTTGTAAACAAGATGTTTGGTGATCGGTATTACTACGGCGTCATAATTGAGTTCGACAAAAATACAGGATGGTACAGAGTAGAGTACGAAGATGGGGATTTCGAAGATCTCGATTGGCATGGACTGGAACAGGTGCTTTTGCCCATGGACATTACAATTCCATTGAAAGCATTAGCACTGAAGACTTTGAAGAGAAGCAGGAAGGCTGAGAAGAACAGGAAAAACAAGACTGGAAACAGACGGGGCGATCCCAAAGAAATGGAAGGCAGGAGGAAGAAGAGTGTAGAAAGTAAAGTGATCTTACCAACAGAACCTGCAGCCTGAGGAAATGTGGGATCAAGGAAATCCTATGTTCTTTTGTTTCTTCTTTTCTTTTTTGGCACAAATGCGAATGGCTAAGCAAAATTAGTTGCTACAATTGATTGGGACTATGAAGAAATTGTCCTATATTGCTTAGTAAAGGAGTGGAACCGAGTGTTTTGGCACTTTTTTTGTTCTTGTTTTGCTTTATGCACGTCCAAGCATATAGTTATAGTGGGTAATCTTTGTTGATATTTTAGTTGGGTACTTTTCTTAAGATTTTAAATCAAATCTAATTTGCTAATCCAAACATAGATATCAATTACCATTTTTGATAGGTCGATGGTTGATCCACGTTCCACAATTGTTGAATTCAAAAAACAAAATATCAAATCTAATTTTGTTTAGTATATTATCTCTCAACACCAGATCTAACTCAATTTTATTTAATGAATAAAAGATGATGGGTTGGCAGACGGATGGAAAAATAAAACAATTACCTGAATTAACAATCTTGTAAATTCATTCAATTTATATCAAATCATACCAATTTGAGTATAGTTCAACCAGTTAAGGCATTATAATCTTATTGTTAATTCATTCGATTTATATCAAATCATACCAATTTGAGTATAGTTCAACCAGTTAAAGCATTATAATCTTGACTCAAATGTCAGTTAAGGATTTGAATTCCCATTCCACAGTCAACATGAACTCAAAAAAGTAGACTTCACCAATTTTCCTCTCGTTCTTGTATCTATTTGTCATTAGGATGGTCTTTTTTTAAATATATATATATATATGGAGAGATTATGTCACAATTTGCAGATGCTCTCTCCCATCCAAGGGTGCAAAATTATTGGCCACAATGCAACAACCTTCTTGAACCAGAAAAATTCTAATGCTACTGTAGTATGGAAAAACCTATATACTACCGCCATTCATTAGTTATCATAATAACAACATTTAAGAATAGTATGAAATTTATGAAATAAATTAATATATAATTTAATAACATGACATATAATAAATGGAAAAGAGTAGGTAGCACTGTAGTGACATAAATTTGGAAGATTTTGAACATTTATCCATCTGTTGTAGAATTGGTTTACCTTGAGCTACAAGCTTTCCCTCCCCTCTTTCATCTGTGACATTCTTGACGCGCGATTCGACCTACGGCCATAAGCCTTATGGGCTGTTACTTGTAATGACAGTTCGTCTTCTTCATATGCTCTTCGCGAAATCTCAATCTTCTGCACTTCTTTATTGGCATGGCTTTCACATTGTAGCCTCCATTCGGCTCCTTTCTTACTACAAACCCAAGATCCATCCATCCAAGAACTTACCTAAACCTCCGAGACTGTTGGAGCTCATTTCTCCAAAGGGAAATGTCGCCTCTAAAAGTCGCCAGACCCATCTTCGGCTCATTCAGGACTTTTTACAAACAGATTCGAATCAATGTCGATCTCGAACCCTTTCCGACGGCTTCCCTTCTCCTTCATTTGATTTATCGAGGGATCCCTCCACCGTTCTTGATAAAGAACTTGAATCGAGTCATTGGGATCTTCAGTTGCGCGCTGGAAGATTCAAATTCGATGCGAATGATATATCCAGTGTTGTGAGTTCGTGCTGTTCTCAGCGCAATCTTCGTGGTGGAATTCAGTATCATTCTGTGGCAATACGAACTGGGTTTATTGCCAATGTGTATGTAGGAAGCTCACTGATAAGTTTCTATGGGAAGTGTGGGGAGTTGGATAACGCACATCAGCTGTTTGAAGAAATGCCTGTGAGAAATGTTGTGTCATGGACAGCCATTATTGCTGGGTTTGCTCGAGAATGGCAAGTTGATATGTGCTTGGAGCTTTTTCAACAGATGAGAAGAATGGCATTGCAACCCAATGAGTTTACTTTTGCCACCATATTGAGCGCTTGCACTGGCAGTGGAGCCCTTGGACTAGGAAGAAGCCTCCACTGTCAAACTATCAAAATGGGCTTTGATTCTCATGTCCATATTGCAAATGCTCTGATCTCAATGTACTGTAAATGTGGAGCTCTTAACTTTGCATTATACATATTTGAAGCCATGGAAGTCAAAGACACTGTTTCCTGGAACTCCATGATTGCAGGTTATGCACAACATGGACTTTCTATGCAAGCCATTGATCTTTTCAAAGCAATGAGGAAGCAGAAGCAAATTGGAGCCGACGCCATCACCTTCCTTGGTGTCCTGTCCTCATGTAGACATGCAGGGCTTGTGGAAGAGGGCAGATATTACTTCAATCTAATGGTCGAGCTTGGTTTGGAACCGGAGTTGGATCATTATTCATGTGTTATCGATCTTCTTGGTCGAGCCGGGCTACTGAAAGAGGCTCAAAACTTCATTGAGAAGATGCCTATATCTCCCAATTCAATTGTTTGGGGATCGCTTCTCTCTGCTTGCAGGCTTCATGGGAATGTCTGGATAGGACTCCAGGCTGCAGAGAGTAGATTGTCACTGCAACCCGACTGCGCTTCGACACACTTGCAGTTGGCTAATCTGTATGCAAGAGCAGGGTACTTGGATGATGCTGCGAGATTGAGGAAGATGATGAAAGAGAAAGGGCTGAAGACTGCTCCTGGATATAGTTGGATTGAGATTCAGAATAAGATTTACAGATTTAAAGCAGAAGATAAGTCAAACCCTGTAATGGTTGAGATTTTTGGTCTTATGGATGGCATAGTGAAACACATGAGATGTATTGGCTATGCTCCCGAAGTGGAGGACGCAGTTGAGGATGTTTTACTAGCAACATCTTGATTTTTTTTTTTGGCGGGTGCATATTTATGGTGGTTTTAGGGAAAAAAAATTCTGAAGATGACTTTAAATGGGGTTGATCATTCCTTAGAGGTTATTTATAGACCACTTATACAAAATTTGTATATCATTTTTTAAGAATCTTGGAAAGTTTTGGCCAATCATGTTTGATACAGTCAAGGCCTTTTGAGCTTAATTGTTGATACTATGATCAGCCTAGTAAAACATAGTACTACTTCAACAGCCTTATTTTCATAAAAATTCAAAATCAAAATATCCTTCCTCACAGATACGGTTCTTTAGCCCAAACAAACTGCTAACTTTGTGAAAAAAGAAAGTTTTCAGGTCACTTTAAACGAATGTGATTGGTACCTGGAGGCTTGAGATAATGAAGATTCAAGTCATAACTCATAACACTACTACAAAACGCCCAGCCATTAAGCCAATATAAAATATGTGTCGAATACAGATGATAACAGTTGCTAATTATTGGAGAACCCGCATCAAAATTTGGTTGTTCAGACAAAATCCTCTGTTCTTTGTAAGAAACGCATGCATTGCTTGTGTTGGGGATGGGAACAGCACGGTTGCCATTCTGATCGGATCTGGAAACGATGCCCTGCAATGATGTATAAATGATGCATCACACGAAATTCCTACAAGTAATACATATTAATTCTGAACTTGGTCACAAATAATTTATCTTTACCTGACAAACATATTGATTGAGGTTGCATCATAGTCACAGCCAGATAAGAAGCGTTCCACGTCTTCTGCCAATGCATTTCGAGGTATTCCTTGCAGAAGAACCTATAAATGCGCAAGTCCTCAATATTATCAGTTTTCTCTCCATCCAGAGCACGATATATTACAAATAAAATTGAATCACAAACAAGTTCAGAACCAATCCAGTGTTGAGAGGCTTATATTTAACTTCAGACACTGGGCTTATATTTAATATGAGACACACGTTAATTGCACAATAAGTTGCAATTGAATTCACGAATAACAAACCTAAGGCCAGGAATGTAGCCAATCTTCAGTCTTGAAGTATCAAGTTTCAATTGAAAATTTAATCACATCAATACATGTTTTATGTTATTGTTGTTGGTAAGAACTATGGATTCTTTACAAATGATCTGAAGATAAAGACCCTTAATCTCCTTAGTTGAAATAGTTATAACAATTCCATAATCTCGAGAAACTACTAAAACAAGATCCCTACTGCAAGGACCTTAGCCAACATTCTTTACTCCCTTCTAAATAACTTAACATGAAAAGGTAGTTCTCTATAAACAGTTTTAAATTTGAAGAACGTAAGGAACAATACATAGAAATTAATCATTATGCAATAGTAGAACAGAGAACATATTGATATGTATGCTTGATCCTTGAAATCATGTTATTCAATCACATGACATTAGATAAACAACAAAGATTCCAAGGGCAAAAACAAGAATAAGGTTGAAAAAAGAGATTTCTCAATTGATAATAAGTTCATAATTAACTTAAAAAAAATTGGCATTACAGTTTTTCCATTGTAAGGTGAAAGAAGGTCCCACTGCGAACGATCAGCCTGAAATTCAGAATAAGAGTTAGAGGTTTCTAAAATTTTACAAGCAAAACAAAAAAATAAATCCATTATTAGATAGGTATCCATCAAAACATCACCCGCTCCATTCTGTACAAGCGACCTTTTCTTCCAATCACTGGAAAAGCATTATCATAAGCCTGTCTGGAGGGGAACTGCACCATCCTGATTACAACATCCATAAATATTTAATGAAAACCAACCTCAAAAATCGGTGTTACTCAAATACATATTCGTGACTTTTTAATAATAAATAAAATGAATCAATTGAGTTGCTCCTTAGAAATACAACCCTTTCACAGATTACAAAGTACAACACACTTAACTGAACACATATTCAATAGATTAACATGTAAACTAATTAACCCAGGTTTAAGGACTGCATTTGTATTCAAATTATCAAAGGTTCAAAAGGGCAATTAGACAATCTTCATCATTTTAGTTTCCCCGACACAGTAAGGATAGAATCATAATTAGAATAGTAGAACAGAATACCGAACTCAAATACATCCAAAATATGCCAAAAGGGAGAATATTACATAGAAGTTGGTGTGTAACTCCGATTGTATTCAACTTTGACATCATCCAAACTCAGATTGCATCCTTCAAGCAAATTGACAATGTCCGTCTTTAGTGTATTCCTTGTGATACCGTACAATTTTCCATATACCAAACCTGAGAAATAGTACAACATAAAAGCACTCATTATGCAATGCACCACGGAAATTCAGACGATAAATCAATTACCTAAATGATACCAGAATAGCAGTAAGTACTCCAAAAGGATTTGTAGCGACTAATGCATTCCAAAATTTCCAAATTATTCAAACAAAGATACATAAAACTAACTCGTTTAGTACTTATTACCAGAAACTCAGTTAGACGAGAAAGAAAATGGTTCCCAAAATTCTAACCCGCCACCATCCATAAACCCTAAACCTCTCCCAACATCTCACTCGAGGACATCGCCCAGACTCAGCTAAGACGTAAGAAAACAAGATTCGTACCTGTTGTTTTTGATGTATCAAGAAAAGGATCGGCGGGCGGTTCAGAAGGTGGTTGTTCCGCTTCCGTCGAGAAGAATCTCGGAGATTGGCGGAAAAACACAGGGAGGTCATGATTTGCCCTTGCCGAACGAGAAATGAAGTGCGATCCAAGTGCCTTACGAAGCAGACTGAGGCTCGACATTTTTGCGAAAGAAGGCGATGTCTGTCTGTCAAAGATTGAAGAAGAGGAGAGGTAGTGCTGAGTTTATGGCTCGATCACTGAGCTGCGGGGCAGTGGCTGAGTTCAGCGTGCCAAGTTCGAACAGAAGTTTTGAGGATCTTGATTTTTTTTTTTTTTTTTTTTTTTTTTTTTTGTTAATTTACAAGTTGACTCTCTAAACTTGGTTGTGTTGAGTTGATTTCGGACAAAAAAGTGTGAAATAGTTACTTGAACTTTCGATTTTGTATCTAATAAATCTCTGGACTTTAAAACGTATCCAACAAATCCTTCAACTTTTAATTTCGTGTCTAATAAGTCTTTGACTTATTCGACATTTTTTAAAAAAATTCACAAGCCTACTAGATACAAAATTGAAAGTTTAGGATCCAATAGACATGAAAATCAATTTAAGGGCTTATTAGACATTTCTAGAGTTCAAGAACCTATTAGACAAAAAATTGAAAATTCGTAAATCTATCCAACACTTTTTAAAGCTCAGGAACCTAATTAATATAATCCTAAAAGTTTAGGGATTAACTATAATAAAGCCCTTGTTTAAGTTAAATAAGAAATGGTTTTTTTTTTCTCCCTTTTGAGTTAAATTAGAAAATTTTAATTAATTTGATCGTAATTCATATGTTTCAAACAATTGGATGTTACAAAGATGAGAGAGATTTGATTTATTTTTCTTTTTTAACTTCCGATGGATTGTGCCCCCGAGTATGTCATCGAGGACGATGACAGTTTAAGTGGGGGAGAATATCACAACCATACTAGTAGAGAGTAGGTTGTGACCCTCACTGAGCAGTCAGTGCAAAGGTGGCACAACGAGTGTCACCCATCGGGCCATGTCAGAGGGCCGAGAGAGAAGTGCCATGATGCGATCGAGGAGGACGATGCATCATCCAACACACCAAGATGAGTGGGCATTGATCTCACAAGAAGGCATGAGCATGTTGAGAAGCAACAGTGTCGTCAGAAGCGTCAGTGGTATGCTTGATGGGGGTCAGATGGGGCCCCGGGCCATGACCTCGGAAGTCGGGGTTCCGTCATGAGTTTTGACGAGCGACTTTGGAGTTAAGTGCATATGAGTGAAGTATGCAAGCCCGCAAAGTTTCGTGTCAATCGGACACCAGACGGGCGCTCCACGTTGGTGTATGACCCCTCGTGAAATTGACGTGCAAGGGTGTCAGACCAAATACGCTTCAGAATGCACTATAGGGGGAGGCATGGTGTCAGCTCTCCACCACCCCTGGGCCCTATGGCCTAAGTGAGCTACCTCATGGCACATGCGTGTGTCATGGCGTGGGCGAGCGTTGCAAGACGAGTGTCTTGGGCGTCTTCCTTTGGGAATGAGTTTTCAAGGACAGTGTCGGGCGGCACGGGTGTGCCGACATTGCGCCCTCGCCCATGGGCTAAAGGTTGCATCATATGGCCGGGTTGCGGCACGCTATACGAAAATGACTCGACATGACTCGGAAGGGTTCATGCCTCGATATGCTCGGATGGATGGATGTCCGGGAAGTCCCGATTATAAGTAAAGCCCATGGGTCGGTTCTCGAGAAGCAGATCCAAGCATGCGGTTAAATCAGATGAAATCCCGAGGCTCGGGGTGGCATCGTGAAGCAAAACACAACCTTCTATCAAGATGTAAGAAGTTTAAATCTCAACCCCACATTTATTGTTCAACTCAAGAATTTTTTTTTAAAAAAAAAAAAAAAAAAAAAATCAACATGTGGAAGTGGAAATTTGAAGGTCTAAGCATTATTTATATAGGGGGAGATTCTAGATTCTAGATTGCAAAAATGAGTTTTGACCTCTAAACTTGGTAGATTCTAGATTGTATTAATTTTAACCTTGAACTTTTAATTTCATTAAATTAGACTCTAAATTTGAATAAAGTAGCAATGCACATCTTTTGTTATCCTCCCTTTGCACCACCATTGAAATCACGTGATTGACCCATTTTCTTTTTTCTTTTTTTCTTTATTTTGCATTTATACTTGTGAAGAAGCTTGTTGGAGTGTGCATAAAAGAAATTCGTTGGAGAAAGCTTATTCTTTGAAGAGAGTTCAAAGAGAAACCCAATTGATATAATCTAGAATTCACTCTCCGCCTTTATTTAACTTAGTAGTAGGCGAATAGTGATGCTATTTGAATGCGCATTCACACGATGGACACGTTCCAATCAAGATCTCCCACAACGAGAACCTAAGACATGGTTCGAATTTAACCATCTTTTTTCCATATAACTTTCAGCTCAATATATACGAGTGTTATTCCATGAAATAACTCGAATTTCAAATCATTCACTTGCTTTAACTACTCATGCTATGGATGTGGGAGCATCAACTCCGTTCCCGTGGGCTTTTGAGGAGCGGGGAAATTATTGGAATTTTATGAAAGAGTCTCAGGAGCCAGGATACATGCCAAGTTTCATACGACCAGGTGGAGTGGCACAATATCTGCCTATTGGCTTATGTCGAGATATTGATTCCTTACAGCAGAGAGCTCGATCAATTATCGGATATCACTTGAAAATATGGTTGGAAAGAAGAACGAGAAAAAAATAAACAGATTCGTCTTACCAAACTACAAGGCAAGAGCCTTAAGGAGGAGAAACGATGTTCAATTAGTTTGGGAGAAGAATCTTGTTTGTGCAAAAGATTAGAACAAGTTTTTCTCTTGTTGCATGCTAAGATGAAGAAACAAAGAAAACACAAATTTGGGGCTTCTCTCCTCTCATTTCGGGGTTTCTTCTAATGTTTTATTTATTTTAGTATTTTGTTGTTACTAACAAGTTGTATATGAATTTTCTCTCATTTTCTTCTCGTCGTAGATTTCTTTTAACTACTTAGAAGAACATGCAACTATGTGATTATAGAAAAGCAAATTTGTGAAAGCAACACATTTTGGAAGTTTTTTTTTCCTTAATTCTAATGTATCAGGACACTATTTCCACTTCTATGGTTGAACGTGGAGTGTTTGATTTCTTCAAATAAAAAGTCTCCTCTTCAAATTTCTTACAAAAAAACCAACTCAAGTGCAATGTTAATTAAAAGAAGAGGAGAAAATAGTCAATTTTATACTTTAAGGTGATTCAAGTGAAAAGTTAACTGAAAGTCTACAATACAATACTAATGTAAGTTTGGGGTTCAATTGGATGAAATTGAAAGTTTAAGATTAAATTTGACATCATGTACTAAGTTTGGAGTCAATTTTGTTTTTTCTCAAAATTATTTAAGTCGAAAACCTGTCATGTTCTATCAATTTTCACCTTTAAACTTTCAATTTCATCAAATTAAACTCTAAACTTAAACGGGTGTTGCAATCTTTACCCTCTATTCAATTCTAGTTAATTCACCCACTAATTTTATAAATCTTCATAAACTTACTAATTTCAATAAAATAAACTATTACATTTTTCAAACAAAAAATAAAATAAACTATTACACAAAATTAAGTTGATAGATGCACAAAATAACTATTGAATAATTTTTCTAAAACTCATAAATTTTAACAAAAGTTTAACTTTTGTCTTTCTTTTTATAAATCTTATCAATTTATACCATACAAATATTTTATAATTCATTGGACATGTGAGCTCAATAAATAAATAAATAAATATATATATATATATTATCTCTGATCTCTTAATCAAAAACACACGTCAATTAAAATAAAAATAAAAATAAAATGTAACAAAAAAAAAAAGGATTATAATGAAAACCTAAGAACCAATCTGAAATAAAGGTTAAAGTACGTTCAATAACTAAGATGAAATATAAATATCGAATAATTATCCATTGAGAATACATTAATTAAATTCTATGTTGGATAGGTACTTTTTTTTTCTTCATTTTAGCCTTCATACTTTCAAATCTTTTTTCATTTTAGTCCTTTTTACTTTCAAAATATTCATTTTAGTCCTTGTACTTCCTATATTTTTTAAAAGTGATTGGTTTTATCCTTTATTTTGTTTTTATCTCATTTTTTCTATCGTACTTTCATTATAACATTACATTTCATTTAAAAAAAATGTAACATTGTCATACATTGACATTAAAGGATTTTTTTTTAAATAAAATATTGTTGAAATTTTGCCAACAATGACCAAAATAGTCATTTTGTAAGAGTAGATGTACCAAAACATAAACATTTCAAAAGTACTGAGAAAAAAACAAAAATCATACCCAAAAAATGGAACTAAACAAAAGTTAAAAGTAAAATGACCAAAAATGAACCATTAAAAAATACAGTAATCAAAATAAGCAAAAGTTAAAAGTCTTGAATCAAAGTATGAATTTTTTTTTTTTTTTTTTTTTTGAAACAAAAGTATGAAAGATATTGGCATGTATCCACGATTGACCGATGTTTGAATCCTCTATCTAAATATTGTTGAACTCAAAAATAAATAAATAAATAAATTTATCGAGAGAGCATTTTCATTTACTTGTTTCAACCAACGAAATTCCACCCTAAATGTTAGAAAAAAAAAATTAAAGTCATAGTTAAAAATTCAACCACAAAGAAAAAGGTAAAGGTATTTAGTTTCCAGAAGAACAAAAGAGAAATAAACAAATAAAATCTTTTCAAAAAAATAAAATAAAATAATAATGTTTAAGTAAAGAATAATTTTAGTTACATAATTATCCTTTTCAGGTGTTGAATGAATATAATGTTACAATTCAAAAAAAAATTATTAGACCTCACAGGGAAAGAAAAGAAAGAAAAAGCAAAATCGATGGAGTCCGCCCTTACTGCAACAATCTCTAATCATTTCGGCGGTACATTTCCGGTCGATTTGGGATTAGCTGCGGCGGTTCCGCCTCCGGTCTTGGCGGTGGTTCCGTTTCCGGCTCCGGCGTTGAAGGTGTCGAACGGGCTTTCATTGACATAATTTCCAGGCGGATCGTACTCACAAATGATCATCACGCCTCCGTTTTGGCATTTAGCGCGAGTGCAGCCAACTTTGAGGGAATCTCTCCAAATGACCTGCGTGTAATGGCCACACACTTGGCCGGGGGTGCAGCTGTTATTACGAGCGTCGTAAAATTCCCTTTCACTCACCCACGAATCCACCGCTTGCGTCGGCGTCCAGTTGTCGTAGTACTTTCCCCAAAACAGATTCTCACCGTAAGGACCGAACGAGTGGACCATTTTGCAATCGCCGATGAGCTTCATTCCCCATCGGCGAGCGTATCGAACCAATGCTTTGTCCCAGACGAGGGGTGGATGCGTCAGGTTCGTCCTCACCTTGTTGTGCGCATCGAGAAATTCGCGGGCAGGCGAGCGATTCGCCGTCGCGGTTGATTGATTTCCGCCATTGGGAGGGGATTGCTGGTAGGCGATCGGGAGGAGGAGAGCGATGCAGAGAAGGAGAGGAGGAAGAATTGAAGGCGGTGACATTGGGAGGAGGAGACGGCAGCGGCGGCGACGAGAGAATGATTTTAGGGATTTTTTATTGGTGAAGCGAAGCTGCTGCCCTCGTGTTAGAGCAGCGGAATGAGAGGGAAGGAGAGGAGAGGCCCCTTTTATATCTGATTTTTGTCCATAAATTTCCACTTTCTTTGGTTATTAGTTTTTTCGTCGTTACAAATTTAGTAAATTTCTTTCTTTTTCCTATTAATGTCTTAATTCTTTTTTCCTTTTTTTTTTCGTTATTATTATTGTTAATTGATCTAATTCCTTTTAGGTTAATCGTAATTTTCGTTTTAGGAAAAAATACACTTTTGGTCCCTGAGTTTTCAAACTCAACAAAAATATCCAAGTTTGAGATAAGTAGCATTTTGGTCAATGCCGTCAATTTTTCTGTTAAATCTTAACGACTGCTGACGTGACACTATTATTTTAATTAAAAAATATTTTTTTAGTTTTTTAAATAATAAAATATTATTATTTTATCTTTAATACTTTATCCCTCTTTCTCTTTCTTTTTCTTCCCCAACTTTTTCTTCCCAACTTCATTTTCTTCAACTCCGGCGACTGACAGCGAATTTTTTTTTTATTTTTAATTTCTTTCTTTCTCTCTCTTTTCTTCTCTCTTCTCTTCCCTTTCTTCACATTTTCTTTTCTTTTTCGTTTTTTTTTTAAATAAAGAAGAGGGAGGAGAAGAGAGAAGAAAAAAAAAACAAAAAAGGAGTTGGGGAAGAGGAAGAAAGAGAGGGAGGGATCAAGTATTAGAAAAAAGAAAAAATAATAATATTTTATTATTTTAATACTTATGTATTTAAAAAAATTTAAAATAATTTTTTTATTAAAATAATAGTGTCACGTCAGCAACCGTTAGGATTTAACAGACGGCATGGACCAAAATGCTCATTATCTCAAACCTCAGGGTATTTTTGTTGAGTTTGAAAACTCATGGACCATAGTGTAACTTAACCCAAACATCATGAACCAAGAGTGCATTTTTTCCTATTTTTTATTATCAAATTTAAAATCAATAAAAAAATGATATATGAAATGACATATAATTTTATGATAAAGTTAGTAATTCCATTATTTTATTTATCTAAATAATTAATTTTCCAAAAATATCTATATTTTTGCTACTGATCTAATATAAAAAGTAAATAAAATTAATTAATGTAATTCAATTTGGGTTGGAACAACCAATTTATTTCTTATCCTCGTCCTAAAATAGATTAAAGGACCATTTTACATAATTCAACATAATTTAGACTTTTCTCATCTTTTTAATAGATTACATGAGGTTTCTCATCTAAAAAATAATTGAGAGTTATCCACTCATCTTTTCAATATTATATATTGAAACAATTTTCTTTGAAGTTTCACCCTAAGAAAATCTATATTTATTATTATAAAAATGTCAACCTAGATGTTATCAAAAGCGAAAATAAAAAAGAAGTCAAACTTACATCATTCCAACAGGCAAATAATCTCATGACGGCAGATCGCATTCCATCGCGGCTCCAAAACCCAGCCTTCCAGATTAAGCCACGCAACTACCATCAACTGACGACGTGGCATCACAACACGTGGCACAAATCTAGCACAGTAACAGTTTTGCGTTGGTGTAAGCGTATCACAGACGCAAATTCCCCAATCCCTCCATTTACCCCCTCAGGTTTGTTCGCACGCAAAGGAGCCAAATCGCCATAACCTCGAAGCTTCCGTTCAATAGAATCGGAGTTAAACTCCACCGTCGGCCACCGTCCTCTCTCTTCGACTCCGATACTTGTTTTTCAGGCTCTTCAGGATTTGATTCAGGCGAGTTGAGTGCAGGGTTTTAATTAATTCGCGATATGCCGATTCGGTGTACTCTGAATTTCAGAGTTTCGACGGTTTTTCTTCTTGTTTCGGCGTTCCTCAGCTGCTGTTCAGGTAAGATTTGGCCGAATAGATTGAAAATGGAAATTATGGTTTATGTATTGCTGTTCTTGCTTCGATTTGGTTTCTGTGTTTATTGTTATTTCAATTTTATGAAGTCGGGGATTGAATATTGGAAATGTTTTCAGGGGGCACAGAATCGGCGGTTGTTACGCTTGATTCCATCGTAATATACAAGACGCACGAGTGGTTAGCAGCCATACCGACTGTTTATTTTCAATGTCAAGGGGGAAATAAGACGAAATTGCCTGATGTACAGAAAGAGCATGTTTTATACAGCTTCAATGGTGAAGAATCTTGGCAGGTTTCTGGTTTTTCGTTAAGCTGTTTTGAACGGTGTTGAAGCTTTTCCAACTTTCCTTTTCCTTCTTTTCACGTTGACTTACCCTATAAGTTTACTTGTTTTCGTTTCTACATGTTTTCAAAAACCACTTATTGTTTTTGTTTTTGGAATTTGGCTAAGGATTCAAATTGTGTCCTTATGAAAACTATGGGTGAGGAAATTGGGAGAAAACATAGTTTACAAAAACGAAAAACCAAATGGTTATCTAACAGGCTTAGAAATCAAATTTTATGGCCAACAAGTCACTTGGTGGAGCCTAAGTATCCTGTTTGCTTCTAGATTATGTGTAATGATTGAAGTTCTTTATGAGATTCGTATATGATAACTTTTGTCTCACTCAAGACAAAAACCTTTTGAACTCTGTTGCGAAAGTAATGAGTGTGGGTATGAGTATAGGTTTTGTTTGAGTGTATATGAATATGAATAGATAAAAGGCACATATCCTCTTCTCATTGATTCCTACTGAGGAAAGGAGATTGCATACACAGTAACAATGGCACTGTTTACTATTGTTGATTTGGTTCCTTCCAATGTTGAGATACTATCTTTGTGCTTTCAGCCTATGACTGAATTTGATAGCAAAAAGTGTAAGCGATGTGGGTTCTATGAGGAGGACAGCATTAAATCTGATGACATATTTGAAGAGTGGGAGTTTTGTCCATCTGATTTTTCTGCCCCTGCTGGACAATATGTGCGATTCAATGAGAAGGAGTTCAATGCCACTTTTTTGTGCTTGCAGTGCACAGCTTATTCCAATGGTGAGTAGTAATATGCTATAGTTTGGACTCTGCATTTAGTTGGATTAGTATAGCCCTCATACAGCCAATTAAGTAGGAGGTTTCACTGAAAAAAAGTAGGAGGTTTCAATTGTTTATGGTTTGAGTTATATGGTGAGTTTTAGATTACTGAAGAAATTAGTTCCCTTCTAAATGTGAATGATCATATTGATTTCATCTACTAATTGTGTTTCCTCTGGCATTCACATACTCTCGAGTTTCAATATTTAAACAGCATGTGAAGAAAAATGAAATTATCTTGCTCATTCACTCTCTTGTATATTTTAGTTGTTTGTCATGGAAACATCTGAGTTTGAAGATGAACAGGATTTGTGAACATGAGTAGAAGCGTTGTTCTTAGAAATGTTAAATTACTGAAAAAGTTAGTAGTTCCCTTCTAAATGTGAATGATTATATTGCTTTTATCTACTAATGGTGTTTCCTCTGGCATTCACACACTTTCGAGTTTCAATATTTAAACAGCATGTGAAGAAAAATGAAACCATCTTGCTCATTCACTCTCCTGGATATTTTAGTTGTTTGTCATGGAAACATTCGAGTTTGAAGATAAACAGGTTTTGTGAACATGAATAGAATCTTTGTTCTTAGAAACCTTGAAGTTCTGTATCACTTTTTCTTTCCTTCAACTCTGCCTCTTTTAGTTAGATGAATGCAACTACATAAACCTTAATCCACACCTTCTGAGGGAATACCTAGTGGCATTCTTTTTTGGGAAATTTTAAATTCTTGAATGAGGATCCTGAATGAGGTACTAGCACGCAGTAGATAATTTATGCAAGAAACTCACCCTCCCAAGAACATTGAGAATTATAAGAACATAAGCATAGCCTAATCTATGAACTTGCACTCATGCCTCCAGCTTTTTAATTATTTCAAATAAATCTGTGACCGTGACTCTGTTGACTTGTCCATGTGTTCTTGAAATGTTACAATCTGCACTTAAGAGTTTGTCAAATTGATCTTGCAGTTACCAGTTCAAGTTCACCTTTGCACGTTGGAGGAAAGGGAATGCATGCTGCTGTAGTTATAGTTATCAGTGTTGTGGCTTCAACTGTGTTAATTATTGGTATGGTGGTTGGTTACAAATATTGGCAAAAAAAGAGAAGGGCGCAAGATCAGGCTAGATTTCTGAAGCTGTTTGAAGATGGGGATGACATTGAGGATGAATTGGGCCTTAGCGATGTAATTTGAGAGTCGGTATACTTCAAGAAAGAGATATATAAATGTACAGAGACTCATTTTACATAATCTTTTTATTACCTTTGAGATAGAATAGAAATAGCATAAATTTCTGCTTTATTCAATTATCACAGGAAGAACGAACGTACTCTAAAATACTAAGAGATGATGGAGAGGTGTCAGAGTTTTGTTTACTTTGGTGTAATAAACTAGGGAAATTTTATTATTACTTCTGGTAAAAAAGAACATTTGAAAAGAAATAAAGGATTCTGATTACATTGCATTCTTATGGAAAGTAAATAGTGATTGGTCTAATTCACTAATGCCAAGGTTAGTATCCCAGGATGGCTTCTAGGAGGGCCAAGGCATCAGAACTGCAGTCATGTTCAGGTTTCAAGTCTTGCCCATTGCAGTCATTACCATGCTCATCTTCTCCAAATCCTAACCAAGATTGAAAGTAATCCCAAGCAAATTCATGGCACAAGTTTCTAGAATCACCATTGTAATCTTCAAGTTGATCCTCATTGTGGAAGAGAATGAGTTCTGTATTCTCTATTCCGCAGCCATTTTGATTGCCATAAGGGTCTTGGCAATTGAAGAAGAGATTGGAGGAGTCGAGCTCATTCGGAAAATACCCGAAACGACTGTGGTAAGTCTGCTCACCCTCAAGATTTTCTTCAATTGGGTCTCCATCAGACTGGTCTTGGCTTGTGAAACCGAACTCCATGATAAAAAATGGAGAGGGGTTCATACCAGTGTAGTCGTAGCTGTTTGCATTTGGCATGAGCAGGCCAATGGAGTTAGAGCCACTATAACTCATGGCGGATATTCAAAACTCTAACAAGGCACAGTACTTTGGGTGTCCTGGATTTCGAAATTGAGGCTTGGAGGATCAAAGTGTTGATATGAACCTGTTATATAAACTTGGAAAGGAGAAAACACCATATTTGTAGTGGATTCCATTCTAATCTAAAAACATATTCTCTTAAAAGTAACTGCATGAGCTTATCTATATTCTAAACTAATTTCTCAAGATGATTTTGATATCTACAAACCTGCAAGATATTTAATATGTTAAATAGGTAGTTAACGTGTTGACTCATGACAACGCCCTCACTTCATCAAACCAAACCAAACCAAACCAACGTATAATGATATTTCATTTAAACGTGGAAATATTGTGCATTTCCACCCAAGAGAATGAAAACTCTTCCCAAAGGATGAATTATTACTCCTGCATTGTAAGCTTTGTCAAGTTCTAAGATCTTTTTAAAGCAAGAAATGATTTAGATATCTCAGATCTTAAGCTTGCACAACAGAATATTCTTAACAGCTTTCTATGGGAGATGAAAAGCAGCAAAAATAGAAAGGTATCACCAGGTTAGTTGCCAAAGCATCTTTATCAAATTTCTTTCACCGAGAGTGAAAAAGAAGCAAGGATTGCCTCCAACTGCCAGATAAGAATTCCTTTTCCTCTTTGCTTTCTGGCAGACCGTCTCCATGGTGGATAACATGTGCTACACACCATTTCTCATCTTCTGAAGTACATGTTAATGAAAGCACTCTCTGAGACCCTAAACATGATAATGCATGAATTGTGTTAGTACACCATTTTGTGACTACAATCTCAACAATATTTGAATCTTTTTTTTTCTTTTTATAAAGACTTTTGGTCCTTGAAGTTCATAAAAGGAACAATTTAGTTCCTATAACTTGAGTTTGTAACAATTTAGTCTCCGTACTTTGAATTTTGCAACAATTTTGTCCTTACACTTTAGTATAAATAACAATTTGGTCGTTGTACCTTAAAATTTGCAATGATTTGGTTTTTAATATGAAAGATATTGTTAAGATTTAATGAAATTTCTTACCTACGTTGACTCAAAAACAATTAGGGGCAAAATGTATTTATAACTACAAAGACCTTTTGTAACTATTCGATGGGTATCATCAATCTTGATTGGAACCCCTTTCTTTAATGGGGTTTCCTTTTGGGGGTTCGGTTTTTTTTGGATGCCTTTGGGTTCTTTCATTTTTTCTCAATGAAAGCTAGTTTTTCTAAAAAAAAAAAAAAAAAAAAAAAAAAAAAAAAAAAAAAAAAAAAAAAAACTACAAAGGCTGAGTCATTACGTAAAAAAAAAATTGACACTTAATCAACGTAGGATCAAACTGTTACAGATTTTAAAAGAGGGGGACTAAAGTTTTACGTACCAAAGTTCAAAGATAAATTGTACATTGTACCAACTAAAGTGCAAGGAATAAATTATTACTTTTATGGGAGATCAGTAATCAAAAGTGTTTCTTAACTTTTATTCATGGAGAATCAGAAATTGAATGGTATAGTTGGCACCAAAATTTGAAATTTTATAGAAAAGGCTAACCAAGAGAAGAATCCTCTCTCTGTGTCTATAATTCTTCATCCGATGTTTGTAGAAATGAACAGTCTGTTAACAAATTGTAACTGAATGATTTGTGATGTTATTGTTATTGTGTTATTCACAAATATGTGATTTTAGAAGGAACAACAACTTTATTCTTTTTAAAAAAAAAACATATAAAGAAACAAGAAAAACAACCTTTTAAAAAGCTATACCTGCCTTTACATATTTTTTATCCTAAAAAACAAAAGATTGTCTAGAAAATAGTTTCTAATCAACCAATGCATGACTAGAAGGAAGGTTTTGATCAGTAGGAGACTGCAGAGAATGACTATATATGTTTTTTTTGGACGGAATAACATGTGAGGATAAAGATTTGAACTTTTGACCTCTTGGTCGAGTTGAACTATGCTCAGGTTAGTATGAAGATATATGTTTTTATCTACATATCAGCATGTTACAATAGTATCCAAATATCCATAGGAAAGATATATAACCTTTGAGCATTCTATACAGATTCAGAGCTCTGAACTGCCTTGTTGAAGTTTTCCAATTCCTTGGACTGGAAACCATAGATTGCTTTTATAGTATCCCTGCAGCTACTGCAGAAAAGATGAACAATCAGCCAAACAACAGCATTTACAAAAATTTGGTATCCTAAAAACTAAAAAGCATTGAGGTGGATGTGCTAATGAAATTCCTCCCACCCTCTCCATCTGTCAAGCTTTCTTTAGGTTTTCTAACGTTCACAAGCTTTAACTTGTTGGTTCATTTCTCTTAGTTCTCTATGTTTGTTCTCACTTTGCAGTTTTTCTGTTTATTTCAATGTTTATTCTCATCTAAGTTCTCCTTTGGTAATATATTTGTTTTCGGTTAGTTGTTTTTTCTGTCCATTGTCAATTGTCATTTATTTTCGTGGCAATCAACCCATTGTAACCATGTTTTTTTTTTTTTTGAAAAGAGTCTAGTAACCATGTTACAACTTAATTACAACATTATTTAATTGATCATATCAACGACATGGATGGTATAAAAACACGGTTCACAATTCAAGAATATAATGAACCTATTAAAAGTTTAGTTACCAAATAAGTACAAACGTGTAAACGATCGTAGACTCAATTTGAAATTTAACTTTTGGCTAAATTAGAAGTTTAGTCCATAACTTTTCATGGTAAGTATCATAAGCTCCTAGAATTCTAATAAGTGTCTAATAAATCTTTAAACATTTAATTTTGTGTCTAATAGGTCCTTAACTTTAAAAGTGTTAAATGGATCTTGAATTTTGAATTAGTGTCTAATAAGTCTTTGACATATTTGATTAATGGATCTATTAGACATTTCTTTTAAATAGGATCTATTAGACACTTTAAGGTCAATCAGACACAAAGTTGAATTGCAGAAACTTATTAGAAACTCGTTTAAGTTCAGATGAACCAAACCTGTAATTTAACCTCAACTTTTCATAAAACTAATAGGTATAAAACCAAAGCATGTCCACCCTTGAACCAACAAAACACAGAATAAAAGATTCTGAGGTTTATGAGAATACCTGCAAGCAGCCTTGTTGAATTTGTTTTCTTTGATTCCATACAATTTTTCAAAAATAGGAGACTCTACGCGGCAAAAATATGGGCGATCTGTGAAAGTTAATGGAGAATAAGCCTCATGTTTCAAACACACAGCGTTAGAATTCAAAATTGGAAGCTACGGCCTTAGGGCTCAGTCTTACCGGCGTAAATGGAGCATTTACGTGTGCTCTTCTCGTAGTGAATGCACCATCCATCGGCGCCAATCAGGCTTTTATAGAGCTGAAATTCATAAAATATAACCGTATCGAATTGGTACTGAACATCACAGTGCTGAAGAACAAACAAATGCTTGAGGAATTCCAGCGAAAACCTAATTTCGACCATGAATTGAAATGACGAACCTCGATGTCGGAAGGATTCTGGAAGATTTCTTCCGGCGAGGCGAAGGAGGGCCCCTTGGCGAGCTTGCAGCAGGCGCCGCATCCCTCGACGCACTGCCATAATTGCTCCTTTCTTTTGCCCCCAAACCCTACATTGATGCTCCGGCCTTGTCTAGTCTCATTATCCTTCGTCGTAATCTGCTTCGGCCGACGAGCGGCGGTTACGGTGACTTGCGGCGGAGCCAACACCTGGAGTATTGGCATTCTTTGGAGTTCGGATAAGCATAAAGATAAGACTGCGATTTTTTTATTATTACCATTATTTTTTCTTGTTTTTTTTTTTTCCTCTAGAATTCGTTAAGCTTCATTATCTTATCTATATTTTCCGCTCATACTTAAACGGTGCCTTTGGAATACCTTGGTTTTCAATAATGCATTTAGTTTGAAACATTTCCTATAAAAATGGTTTAGAATTTAAAAATTCATATGTTTGGTTGCATTTTCTCGGTGTTTATTAACACGAGTTATTATATACTTAAAAACTCGTTTTAAAAAATTTGCTTTTTGAGTGTTTCTTTCAAAATTGTTTACTTTTCGAACTCATTTTTTAAAAAATCATTTTAATAGTTGCTAAACAGGGTAATTTTTTTTCAAAATTAAACACTTCAAAAGTCAAACCAAACATACTCTTAAATTATGAATAAAATCTCTTAGATTATAGGGAAAAATACACTTTTGGTCCCTGAAGTTTGGGTTAAGTGACACTTTGGTCCCCGAGTTTTCAAACTCAACACAAATACCCCCGAGGTTTGAGATAAGGAGCAATTTGGTCCCTGCCGTCAATTTTTCTGTTAAACTCTAACGTAAGTTGACGTGACACTATTATTTTAATTAAAAAAATTAATTTTTAATTTTTTAAATAAAAAATATAAAAATATTAAATATATTATTATTTTATTATTATTTTTAAAATTCTCTCTCTATCTTCCCCATCTTCTTTCTCCCTTCATCCTCTTCCTTCCCCCTCCCATCTTCTTCAGCTCAGGCCGTCAGCCGCCGCCAGTTGCTCGCGAACGGGACGGTGGCGGTCGCCAGAATTTTTTTTTTCCTTCTTTCTTCTTCTTCTCTTCTTCTCTTCTTCTCTTCTTCTTCTTTCTCTTCCTTTTTTCTGTTTTTTTTTTTTTTTTAAAGAAGGGAGTTTTGGGGAGGAGCTCCTCCTCCCCCTCCCGTTTCAGATCTGAACGGGAAGGGGAGGAGAAGCTCCTCCTCCCCGATTCCGACGTCGAATCGGAAACATAAAAAACTTAAAACACGTTTTCATGGTTTCCCTTATTTTTTATTTTTGAAAACATAAAAAACGAAAACAGATCATGAACCAAACGGGCCTAAACTATGCTTTAATTTTTTTTCTAACTATAGAACCAGAACTAGTGTCCTGATATATTAGAAGGAAAAAACTTCCAAAATGTGTTGCTTTCGCAATCCTAAAAGGAAAAAAAAAATCTCAACAAAAGTTATCTAAAATGAGGGAAAAAAAAACCACAAATTTGCTTTTCTATCAACCTATAGTTGCATGTTCTTCTAAGTAGTTAAAAGGAATCTACGATGAAAAGAAAATGAGAGAAAATTCATGTACGACTTTTTAGAAGCCTCGAATTTGTTTTTTCTTTATTTCTTCTTCTTAGCATGCAAAAAGAGAAACTCGTTCTCATCTTTTGCACAAACAAGACTCTTTCTCCCAAACTAATTGAACATCGTTTCTCCTCCATGAGGCTTTTGCCTTGTTAGTCTGGTAAGACTAATCTATTTATTTCTTTCTTGTTCTTCTCAACCATATTTTCAAGTGATATCCGATAATTGATCGAGCTCTCTGCGATAAGGAATCAATATCTCGACATAAGCCAAGAGGCAGATCTTGTACCACTCCACTTGGTCGTATGAAACTGACATGCATCTTGGCTCTCGAGACTCCTTCATAGAATTCCAATAATTTCTCCCGTTCCTCAAAAGCCCACGGGAACGGAGCTGGTACTCCCACATCCATAGCATGAGTAGTTAAAGCAAGTGAATTATTTGAAATTCGAGTTATTTCATGGAATAACACTTGTATATATTGAGTTGAAAGCTCTATGGACAAAAGATGGTTAAATTCGAATCATGCCTTAGGTTCTCGTTGTGGGAGATCTTGGTTAGATCTTGGTTGGAACGTGTCTATCGTGTGGATGTGCATGCAAATAGAGTGGATTCTAGATTATATCAGTTCGGTTTCTCCAAAAGATGTACATTGCTACTTTATTCAAGTTTAAAGTTTGATTTAATGAAATTAAAAGTTCAAGGTTATAATTAATACGATCTAGAATATGACAAGTTTAGAGGTCAAAACTCATTTTTGCCTAATAACTTTTCACTCAAGTATAGGTAGTTTAATTAACCTCCACCTCTATAAATAATGGTTAGACCTTCAAATTTCCACTTTCACATGTTGATTTTTTTTCTTCTTCTTTCTTGAGTTGAACAATATGTGGGGTTGAGGTTTAAACTTCTTACATCTTGACAGAAGGTTGTGTTTTGTGTTGGGAGTGCGACCTAAGTCTCACATTGGCTAGGTAAGGGGATGACCATGAGTTTATAACAGACAACTATCTCCACTGGTATGTTATGCCCAAAGTGGACACTATTTTTACCCACAAGCTTCTTTGTTTTTTATCTATTCATTTCCCATGTTTTCAAAAACCAAGCCAAATTTTGAAAACAAAAAAAAAAAAAAGCAAAAATGAAAACCATTGTAGTAAGATTGAGAGAAAATAAACACAACAAAAAACAAAAAAACGAAATGATTATCAAACGAAGTCTTAACTAGTAAGACTTTTTATTTTTCCTCTCTAGGGGGATTTGTTATGAGAGAGCAGAAAGGTTTTTTAAACGATTTGATTATATTTTATTAAAGAAACGTGATCAAAAGGATTAAAATGATCTATCTTTTTTTCTTTCTACAAAATATTGAAGAGGGCATTAAGTGACCAATGAGGAGAGGAGTAGATATTGACCAAGCAAAAGGATAAGTTAGTAAACCCTACATGGGAGAAGATGAAGCATAACTTGACTTAGTGATATTGATCACATGAAAAGGGTATAAAAAAAAGCACACTAGATCTTCTACAACTAGTCTTAACTCATAAGGAAACTTTGCATGTGCTTCAACTCTTTAAGATTGAAAAGGGAGAAAGTAAAGAGGAAGAAATGAACTTTGAAGATCCAAGAAGGATTGATCCATAGACTTTGTTCTTTTTACTTCTATTCAATTTTTTTTTTTCATGGAAACATTTTTCATGCCTATTTTTTTCTTTTTATATATTATTGTTAGGTTAAATTACATGTTTAATGTCCAAACTTAAAAGTTTGGATATAGTAAGTCTATGAGCTTTCAATTTTGCATCTAATAAGTTTCATACTTTCAATTTTGTGTCTACTAAGTTAATGTTTGCATCTAATAAGTCGTTGACCTATTTAGCTTTTTTTTTTTTTTTTTTTTTTTAATTCGCGGGTCTATTGAAATTTAATATCCTATTAGATAGAAAATCAAATTTTATATCTAATAATTTTTTTTAATTTAAAACCTCCTAGATACAAACATAAAAAGCTCATAGACTAGATTTCTATTTATACATTATTGTTATATATGATTTATTTATTTTAGCCCCTATTAGTCACTTCTTTCATTGAAATTGCCAAGAAACTAGTAAATAACTTCTAGCAGTTATAGCCAACAAGAGTATAGCTCAACTGGCATCAAATTGTACTGATAACCACGAGGTCTGTGGTTCAAATCCCCTCATCCTATATTGTCAAAAAAAAAAAAAAAAAAAAAAACCTCTAGCTGTTGAGAATCCTCGGAAGATTTGTTAAATTGTCGTAAATGATACAGCCTTGCAATGGAAATTAGAGTTGAAAGTTCCTAAGGTTCTTTCCAAGACGGGGGGGAAGTTGTTTCATACCAATTTACAATCCATCCAAAGTACCGATTGAGACCAAAAAGGGACCAAAATATTCTAATCTAATATACGCGCAAGCTGGTCCAGACACTCACGGATATAAAAAAGAAAGAGATAGGGAAAGGTTATGATTCAGAAATTATTCTAGCTAGCTACCAACCCCATCGTCCCACCGACAATCTTCTAAAGAAGCAAGAACAATTTTCAGCTCAAAGCAGAATGGGAAAAAACCCCTTTTTGAAGAGCTAATCAAAATACTCTTCTAAACCAAAATTTAATTGACAACGAAATCATAATACTCCATGGCACCACCAAGTATCTGCACCAGAAACAGTCTTTAACTAGAAGAAAAGAAGAAAAGCTAAGGTAGCAATACCAACCACTCATACACATATAAATTGTAAAACGAAAGCAAAGCTAACGAAATGAAGTAAAGTATTATATAGATGCCACTTCCTACAGCAAGCAACAGAAAGGCCATTTGGTTCTATAACTTCCCTGCAACTACGTACTAGAAAGGTCATTTAGCAGTGAATCCTCAACTGTGACGAAAGTTAACCAACTTGCCCGCCGATTCAAGTTCCCCAACAATCAGAAGGATCAGAAGAACAAGATTATAATAGAGGAACAGAATAAAGAGGCTTTCGACATTTCATTCATGTTTGAGCGAACTCTATATGCGGTAGTCACTAATAGCATGACATGAAAAATAAACATGGATAACAAAAAGCAGAGAACAATTTCAAGTTTCTACACGAGTTGAAAGGAGGGCAAAACAAAAAACATCAGCAAAATGAGCAGCAAACCCGACTTCAACAATTTCTATTTGTAAATCAGCTATATCACTTGCATGTGTATGGCAGAAGCAAAAGATGGTAATAAGAACTAGAAAATACTCTTCAATGCCCATCTCAAAGCTCGAATTCTTCATCCCTGAGAGCCAACTCCGCAGCCTCTTCTTCTTCCTCATCAAGAACGAAGTACTCATTTCTCTCCACAGGCCTAAACATGTAGAACATCACCATATAAAAGACAAGGCTTGCAATCTCCTCAGCTGCATTACTCACCCACTGATACTTGTATGCTGCAATGGTCTTGAGGGCAAAAACGACGATCCGTGTAAAATACAAATATCCAATCACAACAATGTAGAACTGCCTAAAAAGAGTGAGCTTTGCCAGATTCCTCGCAGCCTTCCCGTCAGTCTTAGATGTCTCTCTCAGAGATCGAATCGACCAAACAATGGGGAAAATTATGGCACAGCAACATATGATATCCACCAACAAGAAAACCTGATTCCAAGTGACCCAGTCCTTAATAAAAGGCCCAGTTTCGCCGATCACAACCGAGGCCACGTTAGCCAAGACTTGAAGTGGGATCACAATCATCAACACTTTCTTCTCCTTCTCTTGCAAGAACGGTTTCAAAAACGACCACCCAGTTCCAATCAAAACGATCACCGTAAAAAGCAGAACAACCCGAATAAACTGAAAGATGTAAAACAAGACATCCCAACCGTGCGGCGTCCCGGTGATCTTGACATAATGCTTATCCTCAGCAGCGCAAATGAGATTCAACGCCTTCATCAACAGCAATCCACCCATCAACAAGTGGATCCTGTGAACGCTGCGCTTATTCGTGACACAAGCGTAGATCCAAAGCCCTAAGAAGCCAAGATACGCAAGAAAAAACACAAAATACAGCGAAGGGAGCTGAGTAAGGCCAGCGGAGAGGTAGTCCTTGGAACCATCGCGGTCCAAATTGTAAACCTCCGTCGTCACCTGCATAGAAACCGATGATTCCGGAGCGCAATTGGCGAAGAAAAGGCTATATTCATTGGGAGAAGAAACAGGATAGGAACGGCTGAACGAGCTCTGAGGCGGCGGAGAGAGATCCCGGAAGGTAAAGAGGAGATTGATGTAACGAGAATCAAGAACGCAAAACTGAGGGTTTTGCTGGATCTCGAGGAGAACTTGGAGAAGCGATTCTTCCGATAACAGGAAGAATCCAAGCCGAGAAGGTTCGGTTTCTGCAAGTGACGTAGTAACAGAGACCGATTTGACGGAAATGGAGACCTGGCCGGTGTGAGTGAATCCAAATTTCTCGAAGAGAATCATGGGGCGGTTGTCGGAGGAGATCTTGAGGGATTTGATCTCGGCGGTGGAGGAGGCGGCGAGGAGGCCGAGGAGGAGGAGGAAGAGAGGGAGGCGAAAGGGTGATGTTGTCATTTCGATGCCGCCGGAGATCGTCCCGAGCGAAGAGTTCAGCGGCGAGGTTCGAGAAGAACGAGTACAGGACGGTTGGGACTTAGAAGAGGAAATGGGGGCGGGTGAAGAATGTGACGCTGGCGTGAATTGGACAGTTAAGGTTGTGTAATGACGGAATTGCCCTCGCTCTCAGATCTTGCCGGCAGGGAAGTGAAATGGATGAAACGACGACGTGTTGGGAAGGGGTTGACCCAAGATTGTCGGTTTGGATTTTAGAATGGTCTAGTTCTCGAAACCCAACCAGGCAGACCCATCAAATTCCAAGGATATGAAGTTGGAGCTACAAAAAAAAAAAAAAAAAAAAAATTATGGCTAAAACTATAACAATGGTACAACCAATCTCATGATTTTTTTTTTTTTTTTTTAAGAGGAAAGAAAGACATGAAGATTACAATAACGGTAAATCTCATGATTTTTTTAGTTTAACAATGGTAAGAACATAGATCAAATTGTTGTATTTAGAATTTAGAATAGTAATAAACTTAAAAGGCCAATAGAGCAAGTCCTAACCAAAGGCCCAAAATGGATTAAAGAGTCCCAATTCGACCATAGATCAAACTAAGGGTTCGCAGCTAACGACCTGAAAGAGAAAAGAACCCGTTGGGACGGTGACTATCGAATCGAGGTGCTAAATCTTCATCTTCAATATTACAGCCGGTTAATTGTAACTCTGACACTAATCTTCGAGCCAAAATACTATAAATATAGGGAATTACCTCATATTAAAAGTACACAACCTAACACTACTTTGCTCTACACTACTCTTAATCATTTTATTACTTAAAGCTTGGAGTGGATCGAACTAGCACGACAAGTTTTTGCCCTTTTTCCAACGTCGGAAAGCGTCAATAGAGACTTAAAGTTTTTTTTGTTTTGTTTTGTTTTTTTTTTTGTTTTTTTTTTTTTTTAAGAAAATTGTGGCTTAAAGTTTAACCTTCCTTCTTTTATCAATTATATTTCTTTATATGTGGTGATATTAGAGCTTTGCATGACAAGAAGATTAGTGGAACAAATTTGTTTGTTCACACATCTTGTTGAGAGCATTTCTTGGGAAATTATAAAAGTGTGAATCATTTTATTTGTAAGAAATATTATAAAGTCTTGGGAGATGATGTATTCACCATTGAATGGAGTTTAAACGTCCACAATATAAGAGAAGTTTGTGTTTGAAAAGATTAGATCAAAGAAGGAGTTGACCAACATGATTTTGGAATGAGTTCTTTTATGTATAATTCACTATTTTTTTTAGCACATCAATATTTGGGAGTAGGAGATTCGAATCTCTAACCTCTTAGTCGAGGTACATGTCAATTATCGTTGAGTTATACTCGCTTTGGTATGCATAATTCACTATTGATTGTAAATTGTATTAACCTTTGGTTTGATTAACCACATTTAAGACGTTTTGTGTCATCTTTTTTTTCTTACCATGGCATGCTCTTTATTAATTTTACATTTTTACTTTTACCACTACAATTGATAAATATTTAACTATTCACTAATTAGGTCTATAAAAAAATAGTTTAACATTTTAGTTGTTGGATATATGCCATAAAACCTCAAGATAGGAAGTTGGAAACATAAGTTTCACATGCCGATTTTTGTTTTTCCCATATAGGAAAAGTAGATGAGTAATTTCCTTTAGTTTTAATTTTGGGACTGGAACAAAAAGACCTACCCTCTCATTAGGCTGAGATGTAAGATGTAATTACAAAGTAAAACAAATTGTTTTACCTTACAATTACAAACAACTCGTGAATAATTAACTAGCATGAAATTATATTTTTTCCCCTCTTTTTTCTCCTTTTTCCTAACCTCATTTTTTTTTTCTTCTTCATTCCTTCCTCCTCCATTTCCTATTATTTCACTGTTTAAAAAAAAAAAAAATGAAGGGGAAACCCCACCTTCGACGGCGGCGGCTGGAACTAGTGCTCGTTCCAGATCTGGAACGAAGGGGGTTTCCCCTTCATTTTTTTAAACACGGATCTGGTACGAGCAAGTTGTGGCTAGAACCTTCTCGACGACGACATGGGCAAGCGACGACGATGATTTGCGACTGAGCAAGTGTGGATTTGGGTGGGCGCAGATCTACGGTTGGGCGAGCGACGACGACCTACTGTTTTTTTTTTTTTTTAAATAATAGTGAAAGAAGAAAGCGGCCAGCGGGAAGTGATGACTGCAAATTGAGATTAGGGTTTGAATGGTGGGGAAAAAGAAGATTGGAAGAAGATGGAGGAAGAAAAAGAAAAAAGAAAAAAGAAATCAATATATTATGTTATTTTAAAAAATTAATAAAAATATATATATTTAATAAAAACTAATGTCACGTTAACAATTCAACAAAAAAAAATTGTCAGGGCACTAAGAATGTAACAAAATACAAAATCAAAACCTCAGGAGCTAAATTGTTAGTTTGAAGACTTCGGAACTAAAATGAAACCTAACCCAAACCTCAAAATCAAAAAAGTGTATTTTTTCCTCATTAAAAATAACAAAAAAAAAAAATCCATCAAGTGATATTTTTTAAATAATAAAATAATAAAAAAAATATAAAGCTTAATAGTCAAACATTTATCAATAAATTTTGAAGCACAAAAGATTAATACGTGGCTGCTGTTGACCTTGACCAAACACATCGAAAATCTTCTCAAAAAAAAAAAACACATCGAAAATGGCAGAAGCTGGAAACTTCAGCCAAACATTCCCAATCCCCAAAATACCCTTTCAAATGCTCCACAATTACACCACTCTCACCACTCCTTTGTCGTAATATCAACAAAAGCCAGCCCCATTTTGGTCATAATATTCCAGCATTACCTATTTATTCGTCTACGGCTCCTCCTCTTGAAACTTCCTGTCCTGTGCATTCTTTAATTACAGCCAGTCGATATATCGGTTAAAGTCCAAACTCTGAAGAAGGCTCGAAAAACTCGTGCGCATTCAATTGGTAGAAATTTAAAGAGGAAAAAGGCTTCAGTTCGAGCTCTCAGCTTGTTTGTTCTTCCATTTCTTTGATCATTGGCGGATTTTGAGCGCATTTGTTGTATTTTCTTCTCCGGGTGAGTGTCCAAGTTTTGTTTTACTTCATAATTTTTTCTGGGTATTGGGTAAATTCCTGCCATATTTGTTTTACTTTCATCATTTGGCTATTTAAGAGTCAAGTTTCTGGGTTTTGTTGAATCTTCCTTGCATGTATGACATTTGGGTCTAAAATGGCGGTTGTAGCTTTAACTTCTTGAAAGGAGACGCTTCTCTGTTTTGATTAGATGTGTTTGATTTATCTTGGGGATGCCCTGCAGATTCTTTAAAGAAATGGGAATTGGATTAGAGGAGAAAAGAAGTTAAAATTTGGAGTAACTTATGAGGGGTTTTGATTGATTGATTGAAAGAAAGTGTGGTGTGGGGCAAGTTTTGTTCTGTTTTTGGTTTCTTATTGGTGTTTTCTGGGGATTTGATGTGAATTTATTGGAGTTGGGCATGATGAATGTGATGGAAAGATTTGGTAATCTAATCTCTCAAGGTTTTTTTGCTATTGCTGTCCCTTTCCATCCATTTGGAGGAGCCATTGATGTGATTGTTGTTCAGCAGCAGGATGGGACTTTTCGGAGTACGCCGTGGCACGTTCAATTCGGTAAGTTTCAGGGCGTGCTCAAGGGTGCGGAGAAGGTTCGTATAACTGTTAACGGTGTCAAGGCTGATTTTCATATGTATCTTGATAGTTCGGGTGAGGCCTACTTTATAAGTGAAGTTGATACGAGCAAAGGGAATGATGGCGTCGATGTTGTAAATGATTCGATTTTAGATGTTAGGACGAATGGTGATGGCAAGAATAATGGAAATCAGGATGTTGTTGATTCTTGTATACAAGAACATGGTGGGAATGATAATACCGATGTGCAAATGCAAGGCGTATCGAATACATTGTGCTCAAGAAATGAAATGGCAGAATTGGATGGCGAGCGGAGATTTGGTTTCCAAGATGAGCAATCTCCATTGGATGATTTGGTTGAGATTTCAGATGATGGGTCAAATCAACATGTGAGTATAGAAATTGTAGAATCACATGATCAAAAGTCGGAAGTAATATTAGGGAGTGTGGATGGTCATGTGCCGACTTATTTCTTAACCTCAAAAAAGGTTACAGAGAAAGTGCAATTAACTCCACTTCAAAATCATCCCGGTCTTGGTGATAGGACGGATTTTGGTGAAGGTAATGAGAAGTTTGATTCAGGGGAAGTCCCTCGGCCTTGTAATTGTAGTAATCTAAATGCATCCAAAAGTGATGTTGATTTGTATAACATTTGCAGTGCCAACAATGATACTGATGATTTCGAGTACCAGCTGGAAGTTTGTGAAGGAGACGATGAACATGTTTTTCATTCAGAAAACCAGGCCGATATTACTTCTGGAGCCGATGTGGACCAGGTTTCCAACTCCTGTATGGAGCTACCAGAAGGTGGTCAATCAGATTTGGAAGATGTCACTTCCCAATTGGCGGCTGAAAATTCAGAGGCCAAGGACATTGAAAATCCTCCTAGAGTTGATGAAACTGTAGAAGAGAGTGCTGTTAAATTCATCAATAATGAGTTGTCCCAACCAAGTGGTCGTGATTTCTCGAGCACCTGTTTGGCTTCCAATTTGCCTGTTACAGGCATCCCAGCTGAGAAGCTGACATACTCAGAAGATATGGATCAAAGTGACCCACCGGTTTACTTTGATAGTGATAATACACAATTGATGAATGATCAAGTGATCGAGGCAGTTGATCACGAAAATGGACGATTAGACAGATCTGTTCTTGGTGATGAATGCACTAAACGTGAGGTTTCAAAATTCCGTGCAGAAAATGCGAATGAAAGGATAGATAATCTCCAAACCACAAGTAAGCTTTCTTTTGCTGGCTTAGTGATTGATCTGTTGATTCATTCGTACAGAGTATTCATTTAATCCGTTTATGCCGATAATAAACAGAGTTTGAAATTTCACTTTGTGGAAATAAACTTTATTCCGGTATGGGATTGAGTGCTGCTGCTGAAGCATTTGATGCTCATCGCGTATCTGATAAGGTATTTGGAAGCTCTGCCACATCGATTATAAAGAATGAGAATCTTGTAATTCGGTTTCGAGGGAGGTACTGGCATTGGGATAAAGTGGCTCCAGTAGTGCTTGGAATGGCAGCATTTGGAATGGATTTCCCTGTGAACCCCAAGGATTCGATTCCCGTGGAACAAGATGACTCAACTAGGCCTGAGAACGAGGAAGCCGAGAATATTTCTACTCCGTCTGGAAATAGATGGAGTCTTTTGACTATTCCATTTCGAAGGGTAAAAAAAATTGAGCTCAATGGTGACGACGACACATCTAACGAGGAGGTGTTTCTTGACACAGAATCTGAGTTCCAGAGTCCAACTCTAACATCCCAACACTACAATGATTCTCCTCGTAAGCGTATTATGAGGACAAATATTCCTTCTACTGAACAGTTAGCATCTTTGAATTTAAAAGAAGGTCAAAATAGGATCGAGTTCACCTTTCCCACGAAGGTTCTTGGAGTGCAAAAGGTCTCTCATTGTCTAGTACTTATACTTTATGGTCTATGTCTATTGATATGGCACTAAACCCTGAATGTGTTAACAGGTCGATGCTCATATTTACTTGTGGAAGTGGAATGCACGAATTGTAATTTCAGATGTCGATGGGACGATAACCAAGTAAGGTTAAATTTTATAGCTTATGAAGTGAGTTATGCTCATATGTGACGTATTTCTTCGGTATCTTGTTCCACTCTGCAACTTCCTAGGTTGTCATGCTGGGATCTTGCTTTTTTCAGGATTGCTTAATCTCATTTGACATTTATTACTTCAAATCTATCAGATGAAATTTTTTCGATGAAAAGAAGCAACTTTCTGCACCAGTCTCCTACGAAATATTTGTAGCCAATGACTATAGAGTTCTTTTGTCTTCGACTGTGTTGCAACTAATCCGATAACGAATATAACTCTCGTGCTTTGTATATATATATTTTTAGGTCTGATGTCTTAGGCCAATTCATGCCTTTGGTTGGAATGGACTGGACACAATCTGGGGTGGCTAGACTTTTTTCTGCAATTAAGGTATGTATTCATAGTTATTCATTCAAAGTAACCAACTTATAGTTATTCACTGTGAATTTTTGTTTTTACTATAGGACAACGGATATCAGCTACTATTTTTGAGCGCTCGTGCAATCGTTCAGGCATATTTAACACGAAGCTTCTTGCTCAACCTAAAACAGGTATTGGTTAACGTCTTATAAACATGACCAAAATGATATCGACCTAATTAAAGTCTGATCAACTCGGACATTTAATGACGAACTAAGAATCTATCAGATAAGAGTCTCTAACTTCCGACAGGAAAATGGTATTGAAATGTTTGGTTTGTCTAAATCAAGCTTTACACTTCAATTTGGCTGTTCAAAGTGCTCTAGTTTTTGTTTCATCATCTGTCGTCTTTCTGATCGAACGAAATGGATCATTCTTCTGCCATTGCAGGATGGAGAAGCTTTACCCGACGGCCCTGTCGTCATTTCTCCAGATGGACTATTTCCTTCGTTGTACCGAGAAGGTAAAATATTTTTGTTCGTGGTAGTGGCCGTGCTGCATACAACTTCATTGTGTCATTCCAAACATAGAATACAATTTTCATCCACATGTCAATAGTTCGACATCGGTACAAGGAAATAATATGCATAAACTTATATAAGAGGTGTTAAATTTTCGTTACATTCAAGCAATTTCAAACTCTGTTAGACATTACAGTTCTGTCAATTTAACTCGGTTCGAAAATCATTATCCTTCAGGGTCCCCTTTTATCGATATTTCGGTTGTTATTACGTTTGAATCTCTCAGTTGCACTTATTCTGTTTCTTTTATGATGATGAACAGTAATTAGAAGAACACCTCATGAATTTAAGATTGCCTGTTTAGAGGTAAATGAAATATGAAATATCTTGCAACTGTGAAGTTACGTTTGAATAGTTTCTTCTTTACCAGTTCTTAAACTTCCCATTTTTTGGTGAAAACTGCAGGAGATTAGAAGACTTTTCCCTTCCGACCATAACCCGTTCTATGCGGGCTTCGGTAACCGAGATACCGATGAGCTAAGTTACATGAAGATGGGGATCCCAAAAGGAAAAATATTCATAATCAATCCTAAGGTATTGAACTGATTCAAGTATATGGATTTATACCAACTCTGTTATTTTCATTTTGATCCAATAAATTTGCAAATTTGTATCACCTTGTAGGGAGAGGTGATGAATAGTTATAGCAACAATGCTAAGTCGTACAAGTCCTTGCTCGTACTCGTCAACGAAATATTTCCACCAGCCTCGTCGGTTGAACGGGTAAGAATAAGCGTATGTTTGGGAGTACTTTTAATTATGACAAAAATACGTTATACCAAAGTACACTTTTTTAAACCGAGGAACTTGCAAGTTGATGTATAATAGGTTCTTGGACTTTAAAAAATTTCTAATAAGTCCCTTAACATCTAATTTTGTATCTATTAGATCCTTGAATTTTCAATAGTTCAATCCAGGTTCATAGATTCTAAAAAATAACGAATAGGTCAAGTATCTATTAGACACAAAATTGCAAATTCATAGATTTATTAGACACAAAATTGAAAGTTTAGGAACCTATTAGACAAACTTGAAAGTTCAAATACTAAAATTGTAGTTTAACTCTTTTTTAGTTTTACGTGTGAGGGTGGCGATTTAAGCCTCTAACTTTTTGATTGGAGATATAAGGTCTTAGAAGCTCTGATATAAAATTGAGCGGGTATTACTTCTCAAAAAGGATAAAATTTCTTTGATAATAAACGCTTTAAGCTCGAATGCTTTTTTGCTATCACATAACACTTTGTTGCTATCTTCATCAACACATTTTCTTTTCAATCTTCTTCCATACACTTATTCACAAATTTCCTCATTAGTTTTCTTAACTTTTGCAGGAAGATTTCAACGAATGGAACTATTGGAAAATGCCTTTACCTGAAATTGATTAGCAACATGAGCAATATTAAGTCAGGAAAATTAGTGATAAAATTTCTTTAACCATAAGGAAATTTTGTTGAGCTTGTCATGTTAGGTTTATATCTCTGTCCGAGAAACTTGGGTAATTTTAAAGATTAGTCAATCAAAATCGTATATAATTTATAGCTTAAATCGGAAAAAAAAATCGACCTCTTATTTCTGTATATAGTATATTTATAGTAAATACTTGCATATTTGTTGTAATTTAAAAACATTTATAAATTTAATTATTTTTTAGCATTCATTTTACCAAGGATTTTATTTTCCCCATTTCAATGTCAAATTAAATTAACTATGTTTTTAAAAAAAAAAAGAATTTTCCATTTATTTTTCTCGATTTATATAAGATTTAACAATCTATGTACTAACAAAAAAAAATGTAAATTCATTTAAATGAAATGTGAGTTGGCAGAGTAAAATGTAATTGTTTTTAAGTTTTTTTAAATAGTTTCAGCTACTATACTAGTGTTTTTTAGTTCAAAAATTCATCCTAGGTTAATTTATTTAAAATGTAATTGTTTTAAGTCTACTAACAAAATTTGAAAAATATGATGGGGAAAGTGTTTTAAAAAATGACAACGGAAAGTATAAGGTTGATTATAATTTTGTTTTTTTAGTACAATATTTGGGATCGGAGGATTCAAATTATTGACTTGAGAGTACATGCCAATTAAAGTGGAATAATTTTGTTTTCAGTTTTTTGTTTTTTGTTTTTTGTTTTTTTGTCTTTTATCATTTTCCAAAAACATAAGCTTGTTGTTGTAAAAAAAAAAAAAAAAAACCCTTGGCCAAGTTGTATAATTTTCACTCTAAACTTTTAATTTCATCAAATTGTACTTTAAACTTAAGTTACTGTTGCAATTTTAACCTTAAACTCAAAAAAGTGTAGCAATTTTCTTTGATAAGTTTTTGTTCAAAAAAATCGTTAAAAAAGCATGAAACACATATATGATATAGAATTGATAGGATTTCAAAGAAAAACAGCATCAGAGCAAGTTTTTTCTTAAAATTTGTGAGTTTTGACAAAGTTATTCAAGGATTAATTTGTCCACTAATTAAACTAAAATTTGTGCAAAGCTTGACATTATTGAAATTAGAGAGTTTATGACGATTTTTACATTATTTTTTCTTAAAATTAGCATATACATTAGTAAAAATTGAATTACAGATAGAAATGACAATACTTTATAGTCTAGGGCCTAATATGATAAAATTGAAAGTTTAGGATGAAAATTGATACTAAAAAAAATTGAGTTTTTCCATAAAACTTTGTGTTTGTTTAGCACATCATTTATGATTACCTAAATATTAATTCATACAATTCAATTATAACAATGAATAATCCACGTGCATTTCATTTTTTTAATACTTAATAATTATTTGCCAAAGCGAGCTTAGCTCAGTGGTAATTGACATGTACTCTCGACCATGAGGTCAGAGGTTCGAATTCCCCCACCCCCAAATGTTGATGTAATAAAAAAAAAATACTTAATAATTATTTATTGGAAATATTATTATTTTTAGGTTTAAACGTCCAATTAGGGCTTATTTCCAGTAATGGGCTCAGATTAGGCCCAAGAAAGAGCCAGGCCCAATTCCTGGTAGTAGCGTGATTTGTAAGGGACCCATTCTGGTAATCGTTATAAAATTTGGAGCGAAATTGAAGGCAGAGGAATCGAGCCAAGCCACTGCCTCAAGAGAAGAATTGCGTTGAACTGGCACACGTTCCTCTTGGCTTCTTCTTCTCCTCTCCTTTCTCTTCCCATTTTCCGATCCGTCTCTTCCAAAAGTTTCAATCTCCACCGCTTTCATCTGCATTTGCCAAATCTTCACCAGTGCGGCATTTCGTAGTATTTGATCGTTCTGCTTCAACGAGCTCTCGGATTAATCTAAGCAGCCACCGGCATTGGAGAAATAGTTTCTGAATTTATGAAAAAAACTGTTCAAACATTGATCCGAGGTTGAGAGTTTTAGCTTCGATCTCGTTTTTGTATATTAGAACGAGAGAGAGAGAGAGAGACCTGGAGAGGGAGGGGAGGAATGTCGTGGCTTAGAGCAGCGGTGATCAGGGCGGTGGAAGCGGGTGCCGGAGGGAAGGATAATATCACCCGCACTGTCCGCTACGCCGGCACCGTCGCTTACCATGCAGGAAATGCTGTTGTGGAGGGCGCTAAGATCATCCAAGACCGCATTGTAATTTCATTCTCACTTTCCCTCTCAATTTTCTCTGTTTATAATGGCGTTTCGTTCGGTTGGCATATTGTGAATATTTGAACATTTACCCCTAGGGCATGGAACGATACGTTACTGGTCTCTGTTTAGTGTGTCGCTTTGTTAGTTTAGTAATATTACGTCTCTGCGCATTCCTAATTATCGCTTTATCCGTGTGTATTGGTTTTTACAATTTCTGTTTCTCAGACGAGTTAATTTTCGGGTTTGATTTGTGAGGCAGGGAAGGAATATGCAGGGCTTTAAACAGACAGTAAAAAGGCTGGAGGAAATCTCTGTTTCTTCTAGAGGCATAGAAAGAGTTCAGCTATTGAGAAGGTGGCTAGTTGCGCTCAAAGAGGTGGATAGATTTTCATCAGGTTCTATCGACGGTGGTAAAAACAGTCCGACAGATCAGCTTAACGATGACAATAAAGATTCTCCGAAGAAACCTACGTTGGTGTGTATATCAATTAACGGTGTTGTGTTTCCTTAACATTTTTGCATGTCTTGTTTGATTGAAGGATTTGTAGTTGTTTTATGTTCGTTTTCCCCTCGACACTGAACGTCATGAAATGTTGCTGGATATCTTGCTTAGGTCTATTATGTGGACCCAGATATGGGAGGCGAGCTGAAAACCTTTCGTGATGTATTTCTTACAAGCCAAGCTCTAGAAGGCATTACGTTGTCTATGGTGAGTTGAATCGAATGCATGCCAATACCTTTTTGTTTGCAAAACATTGGTATACGAAAATGTGCTAGATAGTTCTAAATGTATCAAGTGCTGGCAACCATTCATTTAATTCTCATTCTGTTGGAATATGTAATAATTTGATGTGCATAAAAAGCCTAAAACTCTTCTTGTCTGCATTTTACATGTAAATATTAGCATTCTTTTCCCCCGCCCGGGAATGGAGGGATTTCTTGTTCTCAACTACTTTTGTGGGTTTTGTTTTTGCTGATCATGGAGTTTAACCGCAGGTTAACCCTTTTCTGTGACTCAGATTCTTGAAGAACCTAATGACGAAGAAGAATCACTACTTCTAGAGATATATGGGTGAATATTCATTCTCAGTTACACCTTACGTGTTCATTATGCCTTGCAGCTGATTTCAGAAAGTCTTCTCACATTACTTGTGCAGACGAGAAGAAACAATATTAGAAATTTCTACGCCTCATGATCATTTTCACACTCATATCATTAGACTTTAAGTTCCCTTTGTCATGGCTATATTCAGGCTCTGTCTTTCAGGAGGAAAGGAAGTACGTCAAGCAGTAATGACAAGTGTACACAATTTGGCAAAAGCATTTTCAGAATACCAAGATGAAGTACTGGTAATGTCATGAAGGCATGAATTAATTTCAGAGCATAAAATTAGCATTGGCAAAGCAGTCACTTCCCTCTGTCACTCCCATTTTTAGGTAAAACGAGAAGAACTGCTCCAATATGTCCAGGATGCAATTTCAGGGCTGAAAATAAATGCTGATTTTGATAGGTGGTGAATAAGCATATCTTTCATCCTACATTCATTGGTCTTCATCATTTATATATTTGATACATTATGTATGCGTGGATTGTTATTGATAGAATTACAATTGAACTAAATTGAAACCTATACAACAAGGGTAAACTGGAGTTGGCTCTAAGGAGAGTATATGGGATGATAAATGAGACTTCCGAGTATGAATGATAGAAAAGGGAATGTTAGTGTCGGAAGCTAGAGTTAAGTGTCCAAAGAGAGCATATGGTCAAACTTTATCATAAACCTCATCCCTATCCGGCTTAGTGTCATTAAAATTGTTATTTTTTTCTTCATAAAAGAAAAAGTTATATTTTTTTTTCCTTTCTTTTAAATCTCTGACAGAATAGCAATCACACCATTCCCATATATAAGCTTGTCATTTCCAGTGAAGAAAGTGAAATTTGCTATAGAAAATCCACCATAAGAGAAAGGAACAGTCCACTCTGAATGAAAGGATTACAGAAAGCTTCAATACACTGATGGTTGTGTTAGATGGATGATTGATTCTGATTTCCAATTTCACATCACTGAAGCTTGCAAAAAATTCTTTTGATGTTTCGTGCTTCCTTGTTATCGTTTTATATGATCCATGTTGGTTTCCTTCTTTGTTAGATACTCTATGCAAACTTTAATTGTTTATTTTTATTCTTATTCTTATTTTTTGTGGCCCTTCTTGTTCTTATTTTTCTTTAATAAGAAACAAAACCTTTTATTAATGATTAGTTATAAAATAGTACAATAATTCAAAGTCTACAAATTGCAGACTTCAGAAAATAAAAAAGAACAAAGCTTTTCTAACCAAATCGTATTTATGGGAAAGATAATTTTGGGTGGTTCACAAATGCTAAAAAGGTTATGAAGTTCAAGAAGCCCTTGGTGGAATATCATGAAAGGTTTGGAACTATGGTTACAAATTTTTCTTCCATAAAAATGGGTAATGGTATCAAGACTTTTTCTGGCATGATACATGGGTGGGGTCTCAACCTTTGACCGCAAGATATCCAAGTACTTTTGATATTTCAAAGGAAGAAGATTTATTGGTTTTTTAGGCATGGGAGGGAATGTACTAGCCTGTGGAAAGTTCTTATAAGAAGAAATTTGAAGGATGAGGTGGTGGACGACTATTGTGAACTATTGAAGTTAATTGAGGGCTTCTTATATAGTAGAGGAAAGGAAAAAAGAGTTTGGTTACTCTTAAATCTTAGATTAAACAGTTGGTTGGTGGTATCTGTTGCCTAAATGACTATATCATGCATTGTGGAATTTAAAGAGTCTGATAGAAGTGAACATTTTGGCTGGCTAGTCTTTTTGGAAGGTTATACATGACTGATAAAACTCATTAGTTATTAACTTTGGCCTCGTTTGATAACCATTTGGTTTTTGGGATTTTTGTACGGATGACCCACTAAAATAGGCAGAAATGATAAATGACCCACCTTTTCAAAACAAGGATATATGCCATTTTGCTTGCGTCAACATCATAGTAAAATTACCATTTTACTCTCTACTCCAACTTTGCTCTCCCTCGCTACTCTCACTACTCTCGCTCTCTCTCCAATTTCTCTCTCCAATCTCTCACTCTCTCTCCAATCTCGCTCTCGCTTCTTGCTCCAATTTCTCCCTCCAATCTCTTACTCTCTCTCTAATTTCTCTCTCCAATCTCGCTCTCGCTCCAACCTCTTGCTCTTAAATGACTTAAATGTGCGTTTTCAGATAGAGAGTAAAATGGTAATGTTGCTAGGATGACGACGTAAGCAAAAGAGCATATATCCTTATTCTGACAAGGTAGGACATATTTCATATTGGCCTCTCAAAATGGGTCATCCACGCAATTGTTTCTTGGTTTTTAACAATTGTGTTTGTTTTCTCACAATTCCTTTATAATGGTTTTCATCTTAGGAAACATTTGAATTCTTAGTCAAATTCCAAAAATAAAAACAAGTTTATAAAAACTACTTTTCTTCAGTTTTTAAAACTTGGTTTGGATTTTGAAAACATTCCTAAAAAGTAGATAACAAAACAAAGAAACCCATAGGTGGAAGTAGTATTTGTAAGTCTAATTTTCAAAATCAAATGGTTATCAAATGGAGCCTAAAAGAATAGATACTTGTACAAGTAGCTCTCCCCTGAAAGCTCCAATGACCAAAGGCTTCGGTCTTTTTTGTTTATTAACACTCCTTCTAACACATTTTGAGAGTCCATTCCACCCCTCCACTTAACAATCATTAGTTTTTTTTGTCAAACTCAAAAGCAAGTTTCCTGCATTCTCATTCCAAAACTACTAGTACTTGTTTGTCAAACTCAAAAGTGAGTTTCCTGCATTCTCATTCCAAAACTTAGTACCTGTTTGGAATGACTTTTTAAGTATTTAAGAACACTTTTTTTTTTGCACTTAAAAACACATTTTTAAACACATAGAAAGTCATTCCAAATGGGTCCTTAGTGGCAGTATTCCTTTTTGAGTGAGCCACCATATAAGTTCTCGAGAACACAATATTCAGAAGCATATCATTAATCCAGGCATCCTCCTGAAATTGATACCAGGCATTTGAATTTAATCTCAATTTTTTTTTTTAACAAGAAACAAAACTTTTCATTGATAAATGAAAAGAGACAAAAGCTCAAGGATACAAACTCCACAAGGGAGTGAAAAAAGAACCAAAAACCAAAAGGATCAATAAAGCAACCCAAAAAACAATGGTAAACTAAATAGCAAGCAAACGCAAAGAAAAAAAACCCAAGAAAAAATTTGCAACAAAAGAACTTTAGAAGCCAAAAATAACTCAAAGGGCAGCTCAGATCCCACATGGGATCAGAGAAGAGAACAAATAAAGCTTTTGATCCAACAATTTCTGAAACTCTTTTAACCTTCCAGCAGAGCACTCTTTAAGCAACCAGAGAGCTTGATTTCTGGCTCACGAAAAAAGAAGAAGCTATTAGGAAGAGCAACTCCTCTCTGCTCAAAGGCCGAATGAAGAAAAGAAGCCCATCTTCATGCCTCAACCACCTAATTTGACTGAAAAAAAATCTTCCCATGCAAAACCACCAAAATTAATTCCATGCTCACCAACCAAAATTTGATCGGAGACAGATGCTCCCCATGAACAACCACCAAAATTAATTCTGTTGCTCACCAACTGAAATTTAACTGAAATAAATGCTTCCCATGCACAACCACCAAAATTTATACCTTCTGCTCAACAATCAAAGCAATAAAACGATCCCCATGCATGAAGAATGAAACAACTTCCTCATGCAAAACAAAGCTGCAAATAAATACTCATAACCTAGAAGACAATTCCCCAGAATGTTTGATCTCATGTTGAATTTAATCTCAATTTATGAGCCTGTTCTGTACTTTCAGTTATTTTCTCTTAAATTTTGATTATTATATGATTTGGTAATGTTGATACTTGGTAAGTTGGTAGAGAATGGAACGGATCCTCTTTAAACTATTTGCACCATGTAATTTTCGGGAGGTGGCATCAAGGCTGATCTGATCTAGGGAAAATTCGAGCAATGCTTTCTTTGCGATTGTCTTGAAGCGTATGAGAACTAAAAGGATTTTTGGGTTTAATTAAGCTACCGCCGAAAATTTGTGCACTAGCTTGCAAACCTATTGACAGAGCAGTTGAAGGAAAACTAGTTTGGGTGGAATGAAAAAGTAGAGACAACACTCGAGAGGTTCTTATTCAATGGGAGGGTCAAGGTATTAAGGAAGCGGCTTTGGAGCCAGAAATTGCTATCCAGTTTCCAACTTTTCACCATGAGGTTAAGGTTAATCTATTTGTGGGGGCATTAATAATCATCCAATCCTGTATGGTACTAGGGGTGGTACTCCTAATATGAATTAGGAAGTTAAGAATGACCGAAAAATATTAATTAGGGAAGCTATGAGTATGAAGTTAGGGAAGTTACAGATAGTTATGGGTTAATCACAAATTTGGGATTTGATCTTCTCTGTAATGTTAGGTAGTTAAGTAGTTATGTATTTAATAACCATGTAAGGGAAGAGGGAGAAGAGAGCTATCTTTGAATTATATTGATCATAGAAGGGTGTGTTTTCAAAGACCTGTTGAATGTCTGAATTAGGTTGTTTTCTATTCCTCCTTTGATCATCAATAAAAGGCTTCTCTTGTGATTGTGCTAACAATGTGCTAATTTGTGGCTGACTCTATAATGTATATAGGGCAACAAACCTTTCAATATATTATGTTGTTTGATTGAAGGTTATTGTATTGGTTTGCAAAATTCTCAATTGAAGTTTTTCATTGAGCAGATTCATATCGTAATTCTTCTTCTAATCGCTTTTCAAACAAATTTATTTATTCTTCTGTCAATTTTCTGCTCTCAGAATAGATGCTAAAGCGTGTAGTTTGAGAGAAACACTTGATGAAAAAAAAATAGAGCTGCCACCTTCAAGTGGAGACCATGATAACGCAATTGATGATGAAACTACAACTTCTAAGGAGGTTATGAATTTAATTTATATCTAAATACATAGAGATGAACCATGTATTTTATATGGTCATTTTTCTAGTTGACCATCTTTGATTATTTACTTCAACTTTTAATGTTTTAGTAAGCACTTCTACATCTTTGTTATTACTTATTATTCTTTTTGAGTCGTAAGAAAGTATTATATTACATTAGATCCCATTATGCAAATTACAGATTCTACAAGAAATACTTTCACAAGTTCAATTATGTTCCAAGTTGGAGGAGTTCCTACTAAAGAAGAAGCTTTTTAATGATGAGGATTCTCCACAGCTTCATGCTGAAAAGGTCCGTTCTTCTCTCCCTCGTTTTGGGTGTAATAAATGGGATAAGGGAACTAACTAATCTGATTCTTTTGGTTGGGAGACTGGAGTTATATTGCTTATAACAAACTTCCATGCATGTTGAGCACATTTGACATTTTCAATGCTTATATTTCCCCCCTTAAAGCTTAAAATTTCCACATAAGATAATATCAACTTATATGTTGCATTTCATTAGTACAATTTACTTATCAAACAATTTTCTTAATTGAGGTGTACAGGATTTAGTTCTCAGTTAGTTATCAGACTGAGATAATTGATGAAAAAACTTGAGATACTTGTGGACTTCCGTATAAATTTTAATGCATTCTCTCGTTTTTCAAAGTTAGAGTTTTACATGGTTTTACATGTTCTGCAATGTCTATTTTTCCTTCCCCTCACACGCATTCTATAAAGAAAAATTGTTGGTGCTGTAAAGTAGGCGTGTTTTTGTTTTATTTTATTTATTCAAATAAGAAAAATATTTTAGAAAGGTTACCAGGAGAAAACTCTGAGATGAGAAACATGTTCCTCAACTGATGTAAGAATCTTTGGACCCAATGGAAGATTAGTTGTATGAACCAACATGGTGATGTCTCCAAAAACTATATTTTTGCTTATGATGTTCTTGAAGTTGGTATAAGTTGTTTTTTTCATAAAAATATTGGTAATGAAACAACTTTCTGGTTCTTTTATTTATCGATTGATTGACTTGTTGATGCTTTTACCGTTGAATGACGGCAATTGATTTATATTGCAGGTTGATAAACTGAGAATTTTGTCAGAATCTTTGGCAAATTCTACCTTGAAAGCTGAAAAGCGTATTGTAGACCACAGGTTTAACATATTACTAATGCAGATTTATGGCTTGCATTATATCATTATTGTTGCTTTCATGTTTGTTGCCCTTAGGGTTCCATGTGCAATGTGTCATATTTGTGACGTTATTTTTAGATATGACACGAACTCCCATTACTCACGAAAAAAATACAAAAGGTGAGGACAAGAGATCCTCTTGAAAGGTCAAGGAGTTAAAATATCACTCCAATTGGCCTAGATGACAAAAGACAATAGTTACAAAGTTATTTACTTCGAGAGCACCAAAAAGAGGCCAAGGCTTTCACAATTTTACCCAAAAAAATCCCCATTTTTCCTTTAGGAATTTTGGATAGTTCACTAGTTCCTTCGTGAGAAAAGTTTCCAACTTAAACCCTTAATTTCATTTGTTGAAGTATATATAAGATTAAATTTATAACAACCCATCAGCTTAAGCTATTTGGTTCATCGGTGATTTAACATGGTATCAAAGTAGGAGGTCCTATGTTCGAACCCTGTAAAAGTCATTTTCTCCCCAATTAATATTGATTTCCACTTGTTGGGCCTTCTACAAATGTCCAAGCCCCTAGTGAGGGGGAGTATTGAAGCATTGATATAAAATTAAATTTACCATAACCTATCAACTTAAGCTTTTGGGTTGATTGGTGATTTACCAACATTGGTCAAACGGATTCTTTCCCCTCCCTCAAGAGTGTGGGAGGGGAAAGAATATGAAGATTTATAGTATTAAACACCTCCACTTGCAAGAGGAGGGTCAATAGTACTTAGCAGTACGTTTCATTGAATTGCACAACAGAGGAAAAAAAAACTAGAGAAGTTATAGGAAGTTGTTATAAAAAATAGAAAACTTAAGACTAAAAGCAAAATTACCCAAATGTTTCTGGGACATGGCTTTACAAGAAGGGAATATATTGTGGATGAACGTTAGATACCATAACTAGCTACAAAATGGTGTTTTGGTGTACCCAATTTTGTTAGCACTCTCCCAATATATATGTTTTTAATATTCGTGAGTATTGAGCTAGCTTGTGCGGACCTTGACTATTTTCACAGGATAACTAACTGACCCCTATATTTGGTTGTCAAGTGGTAACTCAATTTTGTAATCACTCTCCAAATGTAATTATTTGCTGGGATGCTTTCTTGTAAACACCTAAAGGTAGTTTTTTAGTTCTTTCATGCAACTTTTTGCCAATTAACAAAAAAGTTTGTTTATTTGTTTGTGTTTGTTTTTCTTTCTAATAATAATGATAAAAAGAAAACTCAAGGCAAGTCATAAAAAATAAAGTTGAATAAAAAAAAAGCTTTTACCATACTATTTCTTTTGGAGGACAATGTGAATGTTCTACTGTGTTATTTTTACACAAAAAAGAGTTATATGATATATCTTTTTTTTTTTTTTTGAAATAAGTTATATGATATATCTAATACGGAAGTTAACCAACATTTGTGTTGGCAAATAGCCTTTAAGTACATGCTCAAGTATCTGTTAAGACTCGGGTTTTAATTCCTATTTCATTAGGTTCGTTCAATATGATCTTTTGAGAAGAGAAACAAATTTCATTGATGAATGAAATGTGGAGAAAAAACTCCAAACACTTAAAGGTGAATTACAAAAAAAAACTTTTCAGTTCAAAATCGAATAAGACAAACTATAATCAGAGAAATGGTGTTTACATTTACACCAATACAAAGCATGAAAAAGAATTAAATCCATGAAAGTATCAAAGGAAGAGAAAGAGTCCCTGCAAATTCTGTCATTCCTTTCGCCCCATAAATACCAAAGAAAGACACTGTTCAAAGCAAGCCACAAAATCTTCTTTTCTCCATGAAAAAGGATGACCCATAAAAATGAGAGGAAGCGAGTCTTGAATAGAATTTGGTATTACTGTGGACCACCCAAAGCCATCAAGAATCATTGCCCAATATCTAGATGCAAATGTGCAATGGAAAAATAGATGTTCAGGGTGTTCAGAACTAGCAGCACACATGATGCACCAAGATGGAGAAAGTTGGAAATGAGGCATATGCTTCTGAAGACGATTAGCTGTGTTTATTGCTCCAAGACTAAGCTCCCATAGAAAAATCTTAATCTTAGGATATAGATTGGTCCAAATCACCCTATGGAGGCCATTCACATGTGCATTTGGTCCAAGATCATCTATAAGGGATTTAACAATAAAAGTATTGGACAAATCTAAGGGCCATGACCATGAATCATTACAATTCCGAAATCTGATGGAGGAAAGTAAATATGAGAGATTGGCCCATTTCGTTGCTTCTAAATCATTTAAATTTCGTCAAAGATTCAGGTCCCATGCTAACTGTGTATCAATCCAAGTTTCACCAACCATACTTCTTGGCCTATTTGTTAACTGATAAAAGGCAATGAAAAATTGTAGCAAGAACTCCGCAAGATAACCCGGGATCATGTCGAAAAGAAGTTGTAAGACCATTTCCCAAACATCGATTGACTTGGGAAGATACAAGATCAATGGTAGAACATATAAATCGCCATGGGGATTTGTGAGCACTTCTTTGGATAATTTTTGGCCAAAGACCGTCCAATTCAGAGTTGTAGTATTTAGCAATGATGAGCTTACACCAAAGGGCATTATTCTCATGTAAAAATCTCCAAACCCATTTTGATAAAAGGGATAAATTACGGTGCTGGAAGTTACCGATATCATTACCACCTAACAATTGGGGTAGCTGTGTTGTAGCCCAATTAACATTGTGCATACCACCTTCACCTCTAGATCCTTCCCAAAACAAAATCACGGAAGTGCTTATCAAGAGATTTTGCAACCTGCAGAGGTAACTTGAGTAAGGAGAAATAATATTGCAGAGGTAACTTGAGTAAGGAGAAACAATAGATAGGCATACTAGAGAGGACAACTTGGATGAGAGTATGACAACCACCTTTCAATAACCAGTTGCCAAAAGTGAATAGCTTTTGAATTGCCTCCCAAAGGTAAACCAAGATATGTAGAAGGCCAATGCCCTTGCTTGTAACCAAAAGTTGATGTTAGCCAATTCAATTCCAAATCATCTAAATGGATCCCCAGAAATTCACTTTTGACTTTTGGCATAATTTATATTCAATCTAGAAACCATCTAAACAATTTTGATAATATCAAATAAGTTGACTAACACATCCGTATTAAAAGTGGAAAATAATAAAGTATCATCAGCAAATTGCAAATGATTCATGCGAAGCTAGACATTCCAATCGGATGAGAAACAATTTGACCCAAATTCGCACCGTGAGATAATAAACGACTAAGGCAATCTAAAACCAAAATGAAGAGGAAAGGAGAAAGAGGATCCCCTGACGAATACCATGAGAAGGGTATGCGATGTCTGGTATGGTATGTGACAAATAAAGTAACTTTCCCACAAGTCTTTGATACATGCCCTTGTCAATTGGGATAACATTTTCACTTTGGTGTAGTGATAGGTTTGGATCCATGGGTGTTGAGGTTCATCTTCAATCACTATATCATATTTTTATATAGAAAGATGGTGAACTGAATGACTTTTGGATTGGTGATCATAGGAGTGATCAGATTCATGTTTTTTAAATGTTTGTATAATTCATCTTTGGTAGTAAATCCCAAAATTAGATGGTTCTTATTGCTATTCTCTCCCTGAACGTTAGTATCTTTATAATAGGGTTGTTCTACAGAGAAGGTCACATCCGTAGAAAACTTCTGGAGTTGGGAAGAGAGACAAAGCATGCTTCCAAGTGAACATCTTTCCTCTTGGAAATGTTCTAATCCTCCTAACTTATGCATTTGAAACTTGAAATGGGGGGACACTATTAAGAAAAAACCAAACTAGAACCAAATACTAATTAATGCCTGTTCAAATATATTTGGTAGATTTAGGTAGTCATACAGTTCTCTCTCCTGACTTACTTTTCCACTGCATTTATCTCTTCCATGGCAAGTAAAAGACGCATAGGTTGCATTTTGTACATAATATTGGAAAAGAATTCATGTAAAATTTAATGTCTTTCGGCAAGCTGCTTCTTGAAAAGTAAGTCAATTGTGAAATTGTTAGATTTCTTTAGGACTACATATAAATATCTTCTTGTTTCATGGATAATATTTCTGATCGGCTGGTGATAGACAGGTGACCATTTGAGTTTTTAAAGCAAAAATAAAGGCATCGAAATGAAAACGAAAGATATTATGCTGCCTCGAGTGAAACAGAAAATCTATAAAGCATTGTCATGCTAGAATATTGAGCTGTTTACAAGAATCTCAGTTGTTATTTCAAGCAATATCAATCATGAGAGGGCCAGAGAATAAATATAATTTATTATAAAGCTAATGCATTATACTTTCCTTGTGACAGCATCATAAGTATACGGAGGTACTTAGGTTGATAGGGTGTCTTAGAGTGGAGATTCCTCTCTGACACTTTTGTTGAATGCATTTTTTTTCTTTTATGCATGTCATTAGCAGAGAGCAGAAAGAGGAGGCACTCAACTTTCGGGTAGCTAAATCCAAGGAAATGGTCCAAGCTGAGAAGGTAATCTCCCTTCTAAAAGAGATAATTATCCCTTAGAGAAGTTGAAAAACCCAACAGAAAATATCAGAAAGCAACTGGTAAGGACTTTTTCTTTTGGGCTATAGATTCGCTTGTATTGTTTGGTTTTGATATCTTTCTATCAAATTTCTGATTTTATCAAATTTCTTGAAACTTCTTGGTGCGCCAATTTTCTACTTAAAAATTGGTTTAGTTTCTTGTGCTGGTGGTTTAGTTTGATGACATGTAGAATACTGCTTAGCTCTTAGATGTTATCTTTGCAACTCACTCCAAGATCTACGTTTTGTGTCTTCGTCAGAGATTCTGTTGTGTGAAGTCTGTTAGTAGTGTCCTCTGTAGTTATTTTTCTTCTTGTTTGAATGTAAATATTTCGAAGGTTGGTTGAGGTGGGTTGCTATCTCTCCCCTTTTCATACTCCATGGATTGTACTATGTTGCTGGATACGAGGTGTACATTAATTTTTTTTTTTTTTGGTTGATTGGAAGTAAATCTTTTACAACTTCATTTATTGAAGAGAGAGGGAAGTTAGGAGATAGGTTGGTTGAGAGATGTAGGTATCTCCCCTTCTCATAATCCATGGATTGTACTCGTACTATTTGTTTGAGAGATGTACATTTTCATCTTCTTTCTAATCCTCATCAGTCAATTCCTCCAACAAAAAAGAGATGATTGCAAGATTGTTTAGGTGGAAAAAGTTTCGATGGAAGAGGAGTCTTTGTAGAAGTTCTAAAGCTTGAACCCAATATGTGGAAAGGAAGTATTAGTATCTCAGTTGGAAAGAATCTAGAAGGTTGGAGCATGTTTTCTGACTTGCTGACTCTGCCTTCGTTTAGAGAAACTCAAAAACCAATCTATTGCCCCTAGGTTTATGGAGAAGGGAGGTGCTGAAAAGGGGCAGATGGTTAAGAGAGAAGAGTCCTTGTTCTTAGGAACTTCCTTCTGTGGCTTTGAAGAGGAAGAGAAATTTGATCAGGTGATAGTTATGGTGGTGAGAAGGAGACTCTTTCTTAATTATTGGTTTATATTGCTTCTAGCTTTACAATGTACTATTTACCTGGTGTGAACTTTCAATCTTTTACAGCCCTGAAAAGCTCTGTTTAGGTTATGCTAACAAGGATCAAGCAAAGTTGCTGTGATTGATAGAGGAATGGATAATAATAAAGGACTTCGGAAGATAGTTAAGGGCCACGTTCTTTTAATATTTTGTTAGGAATATGAGTAGGGAAGTATTGTCATTAGCAAAGAGTTAGTAAGTGAAAGATGGTATAAGCAACCACAATTTTTTCAGAGCAGTTTTTGGGGAGTCTAAATCCAAGCCTCTTGAGGTGTTCGAGTTATTGTAATTCTTTTTCTTATTCCAATAATGTTTCCTATCAATATCTATTTTCAATTTCTGGTTTCTATCAAAGTTCAATTTGGTTTGTGCAATCGGTTATTGTTGCAAAAATCCACAAGTACAAAAGCAGTGTTTGGATGGTCATTTTGGAGTTCTTATGGTGGTTTTGCAACAATAGACAATTGATGCAAATCACATGGAAATTTGATCGGAAACAAAAGTTGCGAAAGAAATTGATAAAAGAATTATTGAAATAAGAAAGAAAAACTATAGTACTTTGAGAAACGTAGACCCGTAAATTGCTCTCCAAACTCTGCCTACCTTTGACCCTTTGAGCTCTATTTATAACCATTTTTTAACTCCTTGTTAATGACAAATATGTTTTCTGGTATCCTAAAAATATCTGTAATATTTCCCAACTCATACTCCTTAGATCTTATTTGAAGTATGAGAGCGGAGTTGGTCCTATTCCTCTCATACTCCTAAGTTAGTAGATGTTAACAACCTAAAAAACTAGAAGGTTGCTAAGTTATTTAGAGTATGAGAGCGGATATTAATTGTACAAAGTATTAGGAAAAATTATATCTCATTCACATAGGAGAATAACACATATATATAGGAATACAAGAAAACCCTAACTTAAGGAATGTACAATTACGATAAAGGACATAGAAACCAAATAACATATATCATAACACTCCCCCTCAAGTTGGAGCAAATATGTCAATCATGCCCAACTTGTTGCAGAGATAAGTAATCCTTGCTCCATTTAATGCTTTGGTAAGAATATCTCCCAATTGTTCTCCTGTCTTCACATATCCTGTGGACACCAGCCCTTGCTGTATTTTCTCACGAATGAAGTGACAATCCACTTCAATATGTTTAGTCCTCTCATGAAACACTGGATTAGATGCAATGTGAAGTGCAGCTTGATTATCACACCACAATTTAGCTGGCATAGTAACACTGAACCCTATCTCCGACAACAGTTGATGTATCCATACTATTTCACATACAGATTGTGCCATAGCTCTATATTCTGATTCAGCGCTCGAACGTGATACCACATTCTGCTTCTTACTCTTCCATGAAACCAAATTGCCTCCTACAAAGACACAATATCCAGAAGTTGATCTTCTATCTTCTTTAGATCCAACCCAATCAGCATCTGAAAAGCATTCAACTTTTGTATGACCATGATCTTTATATAAGATTCCACGCCCTGGAGCAACTTTTAAGTAGCATAGAATTTGTTCTACTGCAGCCCAATGATCTACTGTAGGTGATGACATATATTGACTTACAATACTCACTGAATAAGCAATGTCTGGTCGTGTCACTGTTAGATAATTCAACTTCCCGACTAATCTTCTGTATCTTTCTGGGTCTTTAAATAATTCTCCTTCTTTGGTGAGTTGCAAATTTGGTATCATCGGAGTACTACATGGTTTAACTCCTAGTTTTCCTGTCTCAGATAACAAATCAAGTACATACTTTCGTTGTGACAAAAAGATACCTTTCTTGCTTCTCATCACTTCAATACCCAAAAAATACTTTAGTGTTCCCAGATCCTTAGTATGAAATTGACCTTGAAGGAAAGTTTTGAGAGAGGCTATACCTGATGTATCATTACCAGTGATAACAATATCATCAACATACACAACAAGCAGAGTAATACCATTCTCAGATCGTCAATAGAAAACAGAATGATCAGACGTACTCTTCTTCATTCCAAATTGCTCAAGTGCCTGACTAAACTTACCAAACCATGCACGTGGACTCTGTTTCAATCCATACGGTGATTTTCTGAGGCGACAAACTTTATCACTCTCCCCCTGAGCAACAAATCCAGGTGGTTGCTCAATATAAACTTCCTCCTGAAGATCGCCATGTAAAAAGGCGTTTTTGATGTCTAGCTGATGTAAAGACCAACCCTGAGTAGCTGCCATAGAAAGAAACAGTCGAATAGACGTTAGTTTAGCAACTGGAGAGAATGTATCAGAATAATCAATCCCATAAACTTGAGCATATCCTTTAGCAACAAGACGTGCTTTCAAACGAGCAACGGATCCGTCAGGATTGACCTTGATGGCAAACACCCATTTACACCCAATGGCCTTCTTGCCTGCAGGACGAGATACTAAATCCCAAGTACCATTAGCATCTAAAGCATTCATCTCCTCAATCATTGCATTGCGCCAACCAGAATGAGATAACGCTTCATGAACAGAGTTAGGGATAGAGATAGAATCAAGGGATGTGATAAACGAATATGTGGGTGATGACAACTGATTATAAGACACAAAGGAAGAAATAGAATAAGTACATGTGCGCTTACCTTTACGAAGGGCAATGGGAAGATCATCACTTGGTCCAAGATCAGATGTCGAAGAATCTTGTGGCGTAGGACATGTGCCTGAAGGTTCCTGTGGTGACCTCCTGGAGTATACCTGAGTAATGGGTGGACGAGGAGAGATAGAAACTGATGGGGAAGGATCATGAGATGATGATGGAGAGATAATCTCATAGATAAAGAGATCATCATCCTCCCCCTCACTCGGGCTCGACAATGACGAACTAAAAGGAGTATCTTCGAAAAAGGTAACATCTGGAGAAATAAGATATTTGTTAAGACTAGGACAATAGCAACGATATCCCTTTTGAACACGAGAGTAACCGAGAAAGATGCACTTCAAGGATTTAGGATCTAACTTGGTACGATGAGGATGAACATCTCGAACAAAACAAGTGCAACCAAAGATTTTTGGTTCAATGGGAAACAAAGGTTTGGTGGGAAAGAGTACACGATAAGGAATCTCACCATTAAGGACGGACGAAGGCATTCTATTAATTAAGAAACATGCTGTGGAAACTGCATCGGCCCAGTAAGGCTTTGGTACATGCATTTGAAAGGATAATGCTCTCGCGGTCTCAAGTAAATGCCTATTTTTCCGTTCAGCGACCCCGTTTTGGGATGGAGTGTCAGCACATGAAGATTGATGAACAATTCCATTTTTACACAAATAAGAACCAAGCATGTGAGAAAAATATTCATCGGCATTATCAGTGCGCAAAGTTTTCAAAGACACATTAAACTGAGTTTGGATTTCAGCATGGAAAGCACAAAAGTGAGAAAGTAACTCAGAACGATTCTTCATTAAATATAACCAAGTTAGACGAGAGTAGTCGTCAACAAAAGTAACAAAATAACGAAATCCAGTTTTGGACAATACTGGACACGGACCCCAAACATCAGAATGAACTAATTCAAAGGGAGCACTAGCTCGTTTATTGACTCTAGGACTCGAACTAAGACGATGAAATTTAGCAAACTGACAAGACTCACAATTTAAAGACGACAAAGACTGAAAAGCGGGATAAAGCTTCTTCAACACAGACAAAGAAGGATGACCCAAACGACAATGAATTTCAAATGGGGAGGCAACTCCAGAACATGCCACAGCTTTCGGTAGTTGGTGATCAAAGATGTAAAGACCTCCAGACTCATATCCTTTACCAATAATCTTCTTCGTCATACGATCCTGAAACAAGCAATAGCCAGGAAAAAAGAGATAAAACAATCAAGGTCACGAGTGAGTTTACTTACAGAAATCAAGTTAAAAGAAAGTTTAGGCAAATGTAAAACAGAAGACAAATGAAGAGAAGGCGTGAGATCAATGGTGCCATAACCAAGAACAGATGATGTTGATCCGTCTGCCAAAGTGACAGTTGGAGAAAGTGCAGGTGACAAAGAGGTAGAAAATAGGCTAGAATTACCTGTCATATGGGCTGTGGCACCAGAGTCTATGACCCATTTGGTAGAGGATGTAAGAAGACAGTGATTTTGATTACCTGAGGTTGACGCAGCAATAGTAGCAATAGGATTCGAGGAAGATGATGCTTGCAATGATTCCTGATACAACTGGAATTTAGCAAACTCATCTGCAGAGATGGAAACTGACTTCTCAGGTGTATCACTGGTGGAAGCAATCTGAGCAAACTGAGGCCTATATCCTCTACTTAACAACTTTCTACACTCACGTTTTATATGGCCAGGCTTCCGACAATAGTTGCATACAATCTCCTGTCGTCGATTATCATAACTAGTTCTCTGAGTATTAGTGTTCGTTCCGTGATTAACCTTAGAGTCATTATTTCTACTAATCAAAGCACTGTTAGATTGAGGGACAGACGAACTGATTTGAGGGCTTTCAATACGGAGAACTCTACTGAAGACTTCATCCAAAGTAGGAATTTCAGAACCAGAGAGAATTTGTGATTTCGCCATCCCAAATTCAGGTTGAAGTCCATTAAAAAATATCATGACGACCATCTTTTCTTGCTGAGCTTGTTGAACCTTTATATCAGTGGTAAATGGGAATAACGTACCAAGCTCTGCACATGTCTTCTTAAACTGCATGAAGTAATTCGTCACAGATTGTTCTTTCTGAGCTGCATGAAAGAAGGCCATGGAAACATCATACATTCTGTTAACTTGCTCTTTACCTGAGTATAAAAACTCTGTGAATGCTAGTAGTTCTTTCACCGAATCACAATGATTAAACAAACCAAGTATCTCGTTTTCTATAGAATTCTTTATTCCCAAGTACAAGCGAGCATCATCTCTAAGCCAAATCTTCTTCTTTGTGTCATCCTCTGGCGGATCCTCAGTGATATGGTCGTCCATCTCAGTGCTTCGTAGATAAAACCGAATTGTACGACTCCATTCATAGTAATTGGAGCCATTTAGCTTATGTTCTGTGAACTTTGAAGAAAGAGGAACTCCATTCGATATGACCAAAGGTTTCAGCTCAGCCATTGGTAGCTTAAAACCGCTGAAAAACCTCAATAAACCACAAAAAAACAGAACTGAATCGCAAAAAAACAGCTTGATACCGAAGAAAACTACACAACCCAAGACCAAAAAATGTGATATTCTGAAATCTAATCACATAGGCTGGCCGGAAATAACGAGGCGAGACGAACCCAGGCGGCGGAAACAGAAAAGGACAGCTCACGCGCCCTCACGCGCCGGCGCGTGGCGGCGGACGCAGACTCCTTCGGCGGCGCGTGTGACTCACGCGCGGCGTTTTCCGACGATCGGCGACGGTGCTTCCACTCTCCTGACGGCGGCGCTCCTTCCTAGGTAGGTGGTGACGACAAACGGTCACTCAAACGAGGTGAACCAAACTACAAACCCTAACCCTAGAGGAAAACCCTAGCCGCCAAAGAGAGAATTCTAAAACCCTAAACTTGGCTCTGATACCATGTACAAAGTATTAGGGAAAATTATATCTCATTCACATAGGAGAATAACACATATATATAGGAATACAAGAAAACCCTAACTTAAGGAATGTACAATTACGATAAAGGACATAGAAACCAAATAACATATATCATAACATTAATAACCTAAAAATATTTGCTCTTGTTCTCTAGAGTAAAGTAAACAAACATCTATTATAACCATCAACACGAAATGAAACAACTAGAGTGAACTAAACTCAAGTAGAAGTAAATATCCCACTTACCCAGCTCACACTCCTAAGTTGGTATCACAACGGAGTTGATCCTCTAGAATGAACTAGAAAAACTAGGTTGTTAAGTTAATTAGGGTTAATGGTCTTTCTCAATCTCCTCTCTTTCACCATGTTTGTCAACTTATATTGCTATAATACTTGATTTGTTGGATTATTTGCGACATATATTTGTTGCTTAAGTTGCTTATTTGCGTTGTATGGTAAGTTTTTTTTGTGGATTATTTGTACGGTATGTTGTGACGACTGTTGGTTCATTTTGTTGGGGGTGGGGTGGGGTAGTACAAAAGTACTTAGGGATTGTTTGGGGCACAGAGTTGGTTATAATAGTCTTGAGTTATTATAGTTTGAGGGTTATAATAGTCTGTGGAGTTGAATAGTCTATGTTCGGGATGTAGAGTATTTTAGTCTGGGTTCAGAAAATTTGTGTTTGGAGTGCAGAGTTGGTTATAATAGTCGGGAATTATAACTATTTATTTCTTTTATTGTTATTATTTTTTTGTGATGAGAATGTGAAATATGACCATCAATTTTTCTATCTATTCTAATTTTTGGAGAATGGGAAATATGACCATCAATTTTTCTATCTATTCTAATTTTTGAAAGAAAAAAAAACAACTCCTAAAATGTACTAATTTTTTTTTTTTTATAACAAAAAAAGTCATTAAATGCCAACACATAAAGTGAGACATCTTATTTTAACTAAAAAAATAGACCATTAAATAAATCTTTCAAAATTTTCCAATGTTTAAAATCTAAAACAAATCCAATCAAAAGGCAAGAAATGCAACATTCATTAACATTTTTTTTAATACAACAAATATGGAGTCTGAAAATTTGGAAGAAAAAGAGTACATGTCATATCCAGTGTAATTGAACAAAAAAAAAAGTGCATAATCTATGTTATTCACAACCCAAGTGTGTACTATTTAGCAAACAAATAATATACTTCCGATCAAAATGTCAAAAGAATATAACCACACAACCTATACAAAACAGGGTTCTTAGGTACGTATAGGTAAGAGGAACTTGGAACTGTCGCTGTTCCCGACCATCTCCAGCGACCGCCGCCGCCATCGGTGACTGGTTTTGTTTTGTTTTGTTTTTGTTTTTTTTGTTGTTTTTTGTTTTTTTTCCTCCTCCTTTCTTCTGATTTTCATTTCGAAAAAAATGAAAATAAAGAAAAAAAATAGAAGAAAAGAAAGAAGAAAAAAAAAATTTGGTCGGTGGCATTGGTTGTCGAAATTTTCGTCGGCATCGACGTCGGTCACTGGAATGTTTGTCGGAGGTGGTCGTCGGTGGCAATAGGACTAAAAGAATGTGAGTGGGCTATAATAGAAAAATAAAGGATAAAATAACCCAACCTTCCGTTTATTTAACCCAATGTTCCAAATGTTGAGTGGGCTATAATAGCCCACTCAACTCAATCCAATCCAGGGGTCCAAATGGCCCCTTAGTAAGTAGCCCCCACGTGAGAAGCTACCAAACAAAAAACAAAGTACATCAGAATGATCATGCTCTTTACACACAAGTTAACATACACAACATGCATAGAAAGCAAGGAACACTTGTAAACATACTCAAGATAAAACTCATTCACAATATGCAACAATGACCAAGCTCATGCAAGCTCTACTTTTCTTGGGAGGAGCATGGAGAGTCACTTGGTGAGATGGGATTCTACTTCTCTTCCAATCAACTTGGGAGGTTTAAGTATTGGCAACTTCAATGCATCACTCTCTAAATGACTTTGGAGGTTTCCTAGAGAGAGTGATGCATTTTTTTTGCATGAGGTAACTGTGAGTAAACGGAAATGATTTCTCTAGACCTTTTACAGGTTCCCATCCCTATTCTTTTTCCAAGAGCCCCACCGTTTTTTTTTTAAAAAAAATTTGATTAGCTCTTTCAAACTTCACCTTTCCATCCAACTAGGAGATTGGATCTTCCGTGAGGCTTTGGGAAGACTGTTGGTATGATGAATGATAGTTTCTGTGTTGTTTTTAAAAGGTTAGTTGCTTGGCTGATTCAAAAGGTGTTACGTTTAACGCTTTGGAATAATATCTTGAATTCTTTGAATCTCTTTTCAGTAGATCTCTAATAGATAAGGAAATTGAGAAATGTGCTTTATTTGCAAAACTGGATCACGTAATTCTTCCTTGGACGCGAGATTGAAGATTGTGAAAAACTAAATCATTCGGGTCCTTCTCTGCGAGTTCCTATTTTTCTTTTTTTACTGCAAGGGAGCATCTATTCCTCATGGCCTTCGTATACTTTTGGAAATATGAAGTCCCTAAGAAGTGTAAGATCTTCCTTTGGTCAGTTATCTTCAGATGTATTAATACAAATGTTGTTATTCAAAGAAGACAATCATGTTGTTGTTGTTGTCTTGGGCCCGGCCAGTGATTTTATGTAAGCAAAGGGAGGAAATGAATTAGCAATTGTTCTTTTTTAACTGCAATTTTACAAAATCTCTTTGGACCAACCTTGTTTTTAAAAATCTTTTTGGTCTTTGCTTTCCTTGATCTAGTAGTACCAAGAAGTTTATTTATCAGCTGATTTATGGCTTTCCATTCAAGAAAGAAAGGAAGGTTATGTGGCTTTGTGGCCTCCTTGCTACTTTTTTTTGGAAGTTTTTATCGGAATGGAAGAAAATACAAATTTGCATAATTAAAATAAATTGTTTCAAATATAGCAACTAAAAGGATAATTACGAATATGGCCAAAACCAGAACACGTCATCCACTCCACTTATAATCATTTTGTAGGTTAATTTGTAATTGTGGTTAATCAATATCAATATATAGGTTAATTAATTATTACAGATGATCAATAGGTAAGTCAATATAGAGGTTAACAAGTTTTTACAGTTGATCGACAATAGTTATTATTATAGTAATCAATATGTAGGTTATTTACCGATTTATACATGAATGACTGTCATATGAAATATAAACATATTGATTCTTTTTAAGTTAATCAATAATTAATAAGTTTTTTTTTTTTTTTTTTTAACTACATTTTCGATTATTTTGTTTTAATTATATTTTTCTAATGATTTTTACAGATTATAAGGCCTTTCTTTTGTAGTTTCTTTGGGGTTCTCCCAAGGCTGCTGTTTTCCTATCTATCAATATATCTTAGTTTCTTGTAAGAAAAAATAAATAATCATCATTTTTATATAAAAAATATCTGCAAATGTTCTAGAAACTTATGCTACCTACTCAAAATTTCCAAATTTTGATGATGAGAAATGTTTCGGAGAGGAATTATAGGATTATATTACTCTTTTGGTATATTTTATTTATCAATGAAATTTGTTCTCGCCAATAAAAATTCTTTTTGTATTAGGCACAACAGATTAGTTGCATGCTTGAATTAAAAATGCTTCTTATTATGATCATGCTAGTATAGTTATCCATTTCATTACTTATTGTAGTCAAGCTTCATATTTGGTATTTTTCAGGAATTGACAGATGAGATTGGAGAACTTGAGAAACAAAAGGATCATCTGGAAGCTGAATTGAAAAAGGTTGGGTTTCGTTTTCTGCCATGTTGAACAGGCTTTCTTGTGACCGCAATCCTCTCTTTTATCTGTTGTCTCCTACTTTCCCTCTCTCACCAATCTAGTTTCCTTACTATGGTGATTTGTCGAGAAATTTTGTCCCATATCTTTCTTAATGGGAAGTTGGTGGTATATCTTCGTTGATGTCTCAACAATAAATACTCTGTAGCTTCTCCCTCCATAAGTATATTTTGCATATTTTATGTAAAGCTTGCATGTCATATTTACATGGGGAATCATATAGAATAGGGAAAGCATCCATGTCTAGCACATCACTACGACCTGAATCTTGTTATTTGTTAAGGACATTTACAAATTTTGTGATCACATTCACCCCCACATTGAGAAATGTTCTGGTGATCGAACCTAAAGAATTTTACAATAGTTAGCCTCACGTTTGAGTTTCTCTGTAATTTTTCAAGGACAATTACAAATTTTTTCTATCATAGATTCACCCCACATTGAGAAATTTCCTGGTTGTTCACACCTAAAGCATTTCACAACAGATAGCCTCATATTTGAGTTACCTTCTTGCCTCCTCCTAATCTTCTTAATTTTTTTTCTTCTTCTCAAATAGAAAACAAAATTTTGTTTGTATTATGAAATATAGAAGCAAGAGCGGGAAGACCTATCTTTATAACCTAAATCAATGAGTTATTAGAAAAAACTTCCAATTAGGCATAGATTGAAGGCTGGATCACTGCGGTCTATGGCCCTTGTATCTATAGAGAGAGAAATCAGTTCTTACAGGAGCTTTATGATGTTCAGGGTCTGTGTCAAGGTAATTGGTGTATTGCCGGGGATTTTAACATGGTTAGATGGTCAGAGGAAAGGCTGAATGTCACCAATTCGACAAGAAGCATGAGAAAATTTAATAGCTTCATAGACTCTGAGCTTATTGATCCCCCTATGAGTAATGGGCCCTTTTCTTGGTCAAGATTGGGTACTAGAATGGCTGCCTCTAGAATTGATAGGTTCCTTATCTCTCATTTGTGGAATGATACTTTCCCGGAGCTTAGAGTTGAGAGACTGCAAAGACCCACGTCGGACCACTTCCCCATCATGATGTCCATTGGGGTGGTGAAATGGGGGCCTACTCCCTTCAGATTTGAAAATTTGTGGATTGATATGCCAGATTTTAAAGAGAAGATAGAGAAGTGGTGGGGAGACTTAAAACCTATCGGCTGGGCTGGTTTCAGAATGATGGAAAAGCTAAAGGGGCTGAAAGCCTTAATTAAAGACTGGAACAAAGAGCTTAGGACTAAGGCTATAAGTAAGAAAACGAATATCTTGAGGGAGATTGAGATTATAGATAAGCTGGAGGATCAGAACGCTATAGATGCTTCCCAGATTGAGGAAAGGAAAAATCTTAAGGCAGAGCTTTTAGATTTGACCATAGCTGAGCAGAGAAGTATTAATAAAAAATGCAAATTAAAATGGGTACAAGAGGGGGATGAAAACTCCAGCTTCTTTCATAAATGGGCTTCGGCCATGAGATCCAAGGCTTTCATCTCTATGATTGAAAAAAAGAATGGTGAGATCCTTACCAATCAAAACGAGATTGAAAATGAGATTTTGAACTTTTATAGCAAGCTTTATGAGAAAGACAGCAATCTTAGATTTGTGATTGAAGGTCCAGATTGGGCTCCTATTGATGCTACCAGCAGCAGCAAGCTGGAAGATGTATTCAGTGTAGAGGAAATCTATAAAGCAGTTCAGGATATGGGTAGCCAAAAATCCCCGGGTCCGGATGGCATGACGGGGGAATTTTGGAAAAATTATTGGAACATTTTGAAGTCCGATATAGTAGAGATGTTCCAAGAATTTTTTCACAATGGTATTATCAATAAAAGGACCAATGAAACGTATGTTTGCGTTATTCCCAAGAAGAAAAAAGCCTCCAAAGTCAGAGATTATAGGCCTATAAGCCTAGTCACTTCCCCTTATAAATTGATAGCTAAAGTGCTCGCTGAGCGATTGAAGAAGGTCCTCCCAAATACTATCTGCCAAGCGGCTTTTGTGCAAGGTAGGCAAATTCTCGATGCTATTTTAGTGGCTACCGAGGCCGTGGAAGACATAAGGTTGAGAAAAGAGAAAGGATTCCTCCTCAAGCTAGATTTAGAGAAGGCCTACGATATGGTGGGATGGGATTTCCTTGATGGGATGTTAGAGTTGAAGGGATTTGGCAATAAATGGAGAAGGTGGATCAAAGGCTGCCTTAATAATACCAATTTCTCCATTCTCATTAATGGGCGTCCTAGGGGAAAGATCATGGCTTCTAGAGGTTTGAGGCAAGGGGATCCCCTTTCCCCGTTCTTGTTCACGCTTGTGGGTGACGCTATCAGCAAGTCAATCCATTATTGTATTGAGAAGAAGATCTTGAATGGTTGGGAGATTGGGCATCATAAATCTAGTGTTTCGATATTACAATATGCGGATGACACCCTCTTTTTTTGTCCGGATAATGAACAGGATGTGGCCAAATGGTGGGAAATTCTCAGGATGATAATGAGGGGCTCGGGTTTGACTCTGAATTTGGCCAAATCTGCGGTAATTGGCATAAATGTTTCCTCCCTTCAGACGAGTAATTTGGCCAACATGCTAGGCTGCCAAGCAGACTCCTTGCCTATTAACTACCTTGGCTTTCCGTTAGGAGGTAACTACCACAGGATCTCGTTTTGGGAGCCTCTAATTGACAGATTTAAGCACAAGCTAGACATTTGGAGGAGATTCCCTATTTCCAAAGGAGGAAGAGTGACCCTAGCCCAATCGGTCCTCAATAGTCTTCCCCTCTATTTATTCTCCTTGCTCAAAGCTCCTAAATCCACCATCAACACCATGGAAAAAATCTTTAGAGACTTCGTGTGGAGTGGTGGGTGCTATAAAAACAGGGTTCTAATTTGGCTAAATGGGAGTGGTCCTCGTTGCCGCGTCTTCATGGTGGGTTGGGAGTTAGCTCTCTAGCTCAAAGAAACTTCTCCTTTATGACCAAATGGCTTTGGAGATTCACTCAAGACAAGAATTCCTTGTGGAGACAAATCATCATTAGTATATATGGTGCTTCCGGGTGGAAAACTACTCCCTTTAGAGGCAAAAAAGGGAACAAAATCTGGGTTGATATAGCTGCAAATTATCCGACATTTCTCAAATTTACCAAGTTCATTGTTAATAATGGGTCGAGTATTAAGTTTTGGAAGGATAGGTGGTGTGACAACCAACCTCTCCAAGCCTTATTTCCAGATCTCTACTTGATTTCTGAGAGAAAAGATGCAGTTGTTGCTGATTGTTGGGAAGATAATAACCAAGCTTGGAATTTGGCTTTTAGAAGAGGCTTATTTGATAGGGAATTAACCAGCTGGATGACCCTTGTGGAGAAGCTTAGCTTGATTAGGCTGAATAATGGCCATGATGAAATTTGTTGGACTCTTGAAGGGTCGGGCAGCTATACAGCAAGTTCTATGTTCCAGAATATCGCCCAAAGTTAGTTTGAATTTGTGTAACTTGCCTTGTGGAGAAGCTTAGCTTGATTAGGCTGAATAATGGCCATGATGAAATTTGTTGGACTCTTGAAGGGTCGGGCAGCTATACGGCAAGCTCTATGTTCCAGAATATCGCCCAAAGTTAGTTTGAATTTGTGTAACTTGATTTGGAAGCACAAAAGCCCGAAGAAGGTTAAAGTTTTCTTGTGGTCTCTAGCTTATCGTAGTCTTAATACTGATGATATGATTCAAAGAAAACTCAGAAGCTGGTGTTTATCCCCCTCGGCCTGCAGGTTTTGTCTCCTCTCGGGGGGAAAACTTAGACCATTTATTCATCCATTGTGAGTTTGCAAAGAAGGTCTGGTTTTTTGTGGCTAATCTCTTCGGTTTGTCTTTCTACCTTCCCAACAAGATTGATGATTGGCTCATGGAAGGGCTGGCAGGATGGAACCTGAGGAAAAAAGCCAAGATTATGGTTGGTTGTGCTTTTAGGGCTGCTCTTTGGCTTTTGTGGAAGGAGAGGAACTCTAGAACCTTTGAAGACAAGTCGGCTAGCCTTGAGTTCTTTTGTGATAATGTCCAAAATACTGCTTCGTGGTGGATTTCTTTGCATAAACATTCTTTTTGTAATTACAGCTTGCTTTCTATTATTAAAGATTGGCAAGCTATTTTGTATTAGTTCTTGGGCAAAGGCGACCTCCACCCTTGGCCCCAAGGTTGTCTCCTTCTTTTGTGATCAATATATTTCCTTGGTGTCTCTTATCAAAAAAAAAAAAAAAAAAAAATCAATTTTTTTTTCTCAACACTTGGAGTTCTTCATTTCTTGAGTTGTGGAAGTAGATTTCACTCTAGTCCACAAAAATTCATCTTTTAGAACTACACTTTTTATCCATTGCCTTTCCTAGATTTTGTTGAACTTGGATGATAGCTAAACAAAGCTATTGTGTGGGATGAAAAATATCAGTTGGATTCTCAATTTCAAGATATATGAAAGAGATGGCAGTTTTCCCACCTCATTTAATCTTGATACTTGTTCTTGTCCTGCTAGACGAGTACTTCAGGGGGTCGATGAAAAGATTATGTACGTTTCTCCATTTGCAAGGTGATCAAAAGTTCAAAATATCCGAGAAATGCAAACTATTCTTAGGTCCCTTTAACTTGATGGTATTAGGAAAATGACAATATCCAGATAAGAAATCCTAGGAGACCACTTTTACCAAATTGGTTTCTTTTGTGTGTGTGTGTCTATATGTATATATATTAATTCAACAAAAAGGGTATGAGGATCTGAATCTCTTACCTCAAGGAAACGAGTACATGTCAATTACCGCTAAGCTATGCTCAATTTGGCATTTCTTTTATATATAGTAATAGTGAAGATTTGATTTTCTTTTTCTTTTCATTGGGCAATAAAAAGTTTGCTTCTATTAAAAAATAGTGAAGATTTGTATCATCTCTTCCTCCTATGTCTTTTTGCTAAGCTATTATGGTTGAAGATTGGGGGGCCTGTTCTCTTTCAACTCAGTTGAATTTTAGATCCAGTAACCTTTAGATTCTTATATTCTCTTATTGATGACTGTGAGTTGTGTACAAATATTTGTTTATAGTGTGGGTTATGGGTGTCCAATCAAAGTGTAACGTTGAATTGGATTTTTATTGTCAGTTTATCCAATATTCACTACACAATTTTTAACTGTTCGTTCCTCTTAAATTATCATATCCTCGACTTCACCGGTTATCAACTAGACTTGCAGATTCAGTTGCTCAAGTTTGGAATTCAGAATCTAAAGCATGGGATTTGGGCCTCCGTCGAAATTTAAATGAGGAGGAGATTATGGAATGGGCCAATCTCTCAGATCTCCTATCTGCAGTCATCATTAGAAATGTTTAAGATTCTTGGTCATGGCCTCTTGACTCTTCTAATGCTTTTACCGTCAAATCTCTGATGGAAGATTTAGTCCAGTCAAATGGGTCACATCTCGAAACAACCTATTCTCGATAATTTGGAAGGACCAATACCCAAAGAAGATCAAAATTTTCTTATGGGAGCTTAGTCATGGTGGAATTAACACTGCTGATAGATTGCAAAGAAGAATGCCTAATTATTTTCTCTCCCCATCTTGGTGTGTTATGTGCTGCTTAAGTGAGGAATGCCAAATTCACCTCTTTGCTCACTGTTCCTTTGCTTCTCAGTATTGGTCTATTATGTTGGAAGCTTTTGGTTGGAATATGGTCTTGCCGGGAAATATTTTTGATTTTCTAGCTTTAGTTTTTTTAGGCCATCCTTTTCATGGTACTAAGAAGACTATTTGGCTCGCAATCAATCGAGCTTTCTTCTGGTATCTTTCGTGTGAACGAAATGGCAGAATTTTCAGGGACGTTTCTTTACACTCTAAAGCTTTTATGGATCTAGTTTTATTTAATGCGTTGTATTGGTGTAAATTATAGCACCCTTTTAGTGACTATAGTCTATCTTTTTTTATCTCAAACTGGATTTCTTTCATGTAATGATTCCTTATGGGAATTTTATTTCTCATTATTTCATTTATTAATGAAATGTCTGTTTCTCTTCCAAAAAAAAAAAAAACTTATCAGCTCCTATGGGGATGCATGTTTTTTTCCAGGTTAACACTTTGTTGTCTGCTGGTCGTATGCGCCTTCATAATGCAAGAGAAGAAAGAGAGCATTTTGATGAAGCGAGTAACCAGATACTTGTGCACTTGAAGACAAAGGTAATGCAGCTATTAGTTGTGCTCTTGTTCAAATTAATATCCTCTTTCAATAAAGTGTGAAATCGAAGGGTCTTTTGTTTTCCCTCTCATTATTTCTTTAATTTCTGTTGTGATATTCTTTGGTCATAGGAAGATGAGCTGTTCAAATCTGTTGCTTCATATAAAGTGGAAGCCAATGCTGTAAATGCTTGTAAAAACTTTTTAGAGCATGCATGGAACCTCCAGATAGCCCAAAGACAATTAAAGGAGGAAAATGTCGAGTATGTTAATTGTTTTTGCTCAAGTATTATTTGAGTTATGTTGCTAGTTTTGGTATCAAATAAATGAAATCATACTATGTCTTTCCCTTCAAGTTTTACTCTATTCTAGTATCAGTTAGCTACTTGATTCTTTTGTTTCTTTTCATCTTTTCAAGTGGTGAGCTGGAAAAATATGGAGATTATTTTGTGAAGTTGGTCATCAGCCTTCTCTCTTCTTACAAGGTACCAGTTAGGCCATCTAGTTCGCTGATCTTATATTCATCAGTTGCCATCCACTGCTTCTATGGGATATGGTTTACTATTTTCTGACTGTAGTGCACATTGGCCCATCTATTCTCGTCAGGGAAAGTTGGAGCCCTCACTTTCTTATATCAGGAAACTGGAGGAGAACTTGAGTTCGACGTAAGAGTATGGTTCTTTTAAAGAAAAAATTTATTCTTGTGAGGATAATTGTGATATAATTAACAAGCTTCTGAGACCAACTTTCCTCAGGTCAGATTTCATCCACAATATAGATGATAGAAGTTTAAATATCAATAAACAACGGAGAAAGCTTGAAGAGGATTATTTGGATATCGAATCCAAGGTATATTATTATTGGTGGTATTATGAATGCTTAGAACTTCCTTCTCATTCATAGGGTGTTTATTTGGTCCATTGTCCTTAAAAACTGTGTTGCATTTGCCACTCAATCTCTAAATGGTGGCTAATGTTTAATTTTTAGTCTTTCAACTGTGCACTATGTTGTTTTATCTAATTTAATTTTCTGCTCTGTCTACTTCCTTACTTTCTTCACTGGCCAGTTTGTTTCCACCTTAAGCACTGTGGATACAGTAAGAATGCAATTCTATGAAACAAAAGGAGTTGTCAGGTACTATAATAGTGTTGACTAGCAAGGGAAATAGGATGCATTCGTTGTCAATGTTTTCTACTTTATCATCCCTTGACTACTAATTTAGGCACTTTTGGCTACACAATGAACTCTTGATCCAGGAATCTTGACCAGAAGGTACAAGAGACATTTGATGCACTTGAAAAAATAAAACAAGAATTTGAATCCATCAAGAGACCGAAATTGTTGATCGAAAGCATAAGGCAAAGATCAGAGTTACCGGTCAATGAAAAGTCACATAAAAATTCTAGTTCACCTTGCACGTCCGAACAGACAGCTGAAGTTCGAAGATTAAATTTTGAAGACATCGATCACTCCTCCTTGGCAAAGAGAACAAAGAATTTTAGCATGGAAGCAGAAATGGCAAAACTAGATTCGGATGAGGGGGCGGATATGATTGACTCAACCTACGAGATAAATGACTGGGAATTTGATGAACTTGGAAGGGACTATGGTTCAGCATCCAGCCACCATAGAAGATGAAACTTCATCTGGTACGTGTTTATATTCAATTCTTTATAGACTGGAAAGAAAGAAAAAACATATAAGAGCATGCATTAAATTATTGCAAGGCTAATGATGACCCCCCTCCTCTCCCCATAGCCTGTGATAGAAAAATGCTATTTACCAGGAAGATTCCTGAAGCAATAATACAAGTGTAAATTCTCTATATCGATGAAATTTTGTATATACACTCTACATTGAAACAAATAAATAAACATATAGCTTTTTTTTCTTCTTTCTTTTGGGTTGGGTAGTAGCCATCGAGAATGTCCTGTGCACTGTACATTATGTACTGTCCTTATGCTGAAATGGAACAATGATTTAAGGTGGGTAGCGTGGTCCAATTCTGCTTTACTATTTGCAGAATGCAGTTTTTTAGTCTAGACCACACACAAAGAGGGATATTTGCACAGTGGTAGTAGGCTTTTTATCTACACTGCATCATCATGTATTACATGTGGAGGCTGATCACTGCATAACAACGAGCTGTGGGCAATTGTTCTAAGAGACCCACTGCCTATTTGGTTACCACGTGACAGCACCTCATTGAATTATACCTTTTCTTTTTCTTTCTTTTGTCGTGAAGGGAAAGGCTAAGGTGTTATTCTAGGTGTATATTTTTTTGATAAAAGTTTTTTTTAAAGAATTTTTGTTGAACCATGTTTAGGGAGGACACTCTACATTTACTATGAGTCGACATGCATTAGTTAACTTGTAAAGGGTATGTCATATGTGAGTTTACTTGGCAGACGTGGATTCGAACATTTGACCTTTTGATTGAGGTAACAATATCTTATCTAGTTGAGCAATGCTTATGTTGACTACTAATTCTAGATTTTGTGTATGTATATCTTACGGACTGTATAAACTTGGGTTTTCAAACTTAATCTATGTTGCATTTTTTTTTATGGAGTTTAATATGTAAGGTGAGGGATTTGAACTTCTAACCATTTGGTCGATAGTATATGTCTTAACCAATTGAATTATGCTCAGGTTGACCGAATTTAATTTCTTCATCCAATCTCTATACATAATTTGAATGTACAAACTCAAATCTTCAATCTCTTAAATCAAAGGAATTCAACATGAACCAAACATTTTTATCTTTCGTGTTTTATGATATTTTTTGTCTCCATAGAGTGAGAGTGTTGGAGATGGACACTCATATATTTCTCTTCAGGATGAAGTTTGTTGAGATTACTGAAATTGTCAAAAGGTCAAATGTCTCATAAATTTCAATGCCAGTCTGCTCTCCTCTTCTCATAGGGAATTGAAATTTAGGGGCATAAACTTTTGGTGAGTGAGTAATAGAAAATGATGAAGAAACTTCAATCAAATTGGTTCACTATTAAAACTTTCCAACAACTGAAAACTAACCAATCTCGTGTTTCTGTCAGTCAAGGGAGCAGAGTGTATTGTAATTTGCAAAGTGGATGAGAGAGAATGTAAGAATTTTGAAGTTCACCCTCTCTGTCTCTTCGTTCAATATTAAACTTTGCTTTACAATTTTACTATTATAATAATCAATCAATTAATCAATCAATTGATTGATTAATTAAAATCCAAAGGAAGATTTGATTTTCCGACATGTTGACCAGGTCAAAACGAGGAGGCCCATATGCCCTGGATTGATAAGGCCTATGCAAACATGATTTAAATATATATATTTTTAGAACAAATATTATTTAAATATGATATATATATATATATATATATATATATATATATATATATATTTTTTTCCCTGATATTCAGATATGGGACGCGGGCAATAAATAACTATATGTCGAGAAAATTTGTTGTTGGAGAAAAGAACAGGGAAATTTTTGAGTTGAGATGCCCCATCAAAGATCTTTAGTCCACCAAAATACCACATCCCCAAATTTATGAAAACATCATAAAATGTAAAGGGTAAAAATGTATGGTGTCTATTTCACATTTGTGTGTCTATGAAGCTAAGCTATTGATTTTTGTCATATTTATCTTGAATTTTTGAAACATTTGCTTATATTTGTGACAATATTCGTCAAAGAATTATGATTTATTTTAGAAACACTCAATCTAGACAAATAAAATATCGATTTTTGACATCTAGTTTCATCATTCTTAAATAACTTAGGCCACATCTGATAACCATTTCGTTTTAAGTTTTTTGTTTTTGAAAATAAAGCTTATAAATCCTCCTTCCACCTATACATTTCTTTGGCTTGCTACATCCTTCCCATGTTTTTAAAAACCAATCCAAATTTTGGAAAAAAAAAAAAAAAAAAGTAGTTTTCAAAAACTTTTTTTTTTTTTTTTTGGAATTTGCCTAAGAACTCTAATGTCTTCTTAACAAAGATGAAAATCATTGTAAAGAAATTAAGAGAAAACAAGCATGATTTTGAAAAACCAAAAACTAAAACCAAATGATTATCAAACGGGGCTTTAATAAATCAAATACTGAATAGATATAAGTAAAACCATGCTTCAAACATGGGCACTTCATGTTCATCTATGGATTATTATAATTTTTTTTTAAAGTTTATTATTATAATTTTTACTTTCCCATTGGTATCGAGTTAGCATGCGATTTATACACGTGGCTGAATTGGTGCTAAGGATAAATAAAAGAAAAGGTTTAAATTTATAAAAAAAAAAAAAGAAAAGAAAAGAAAAAGTTTGTTGTCTCTTTCTCCTACATTTTAGTTCTTGGAAGTATTCAATGCATATATATTAAAAAAAAAAAAAAAAAAAAAAAAAAAAAAAAAAAAAAAAAACGTTACGTTTCACAGAAATTACAAAACAATTTAAATTTCAAAATTTTCTTCAAATTTAACATTATATATTTATGATGTCTACCTTTTCATGAAAAAGGAAAAAAAAATATATTCTAGACCAACCTAAAATGATTATTCCATGAAAAAGGTGAATAGAAAGCATCTTTTTAGGCTCTATAGTTCAAGAAACAATTACACAAAGTTGTTTATTTTTTTCATGTTTAAATGTTGTTATTCAAGTCAATTTGTCATCAATTGTTTGAAAGAAAAATACTGCATGACAAGTTTGAAAGGTGATGTGAACTAAGCAAACTTGTTATATCATATTTTTCTTTTAAATGATTGATTGGAGGGACAATTTAGACATTTTCAAAAGATACGATATAAATAATTGCATTTTAAAACTTTAGAGAAAACAGAAAACTCAATAATCATTGTGTTAATGAAATTTGTTTACCTGTTAATTGTCATATCATCTTTTAATTTGTTATTTTTTTTTTTTTTGTTTTAGAACTATTAATGATAAATTGACTCAAAGGATAATTTAGAAGAATTGGAGATTAAATTGATCATGAGATGCTTGGTGTTTTAGGAATCGATAGATTTTTTTTCTTTTTTTTTTTTTTTTATTAGACAGTATATCATTTCTTTTAACTTAAAAGGAAAAAAGAAAAAAAAATGTTTTTTTTTTCTAAAATCTATCAATCATTTTAAAGAGAACAAAAAATATTGATACGTCTAAATCATACATGATGAAAAAAAGTTATACCAACAAGAACCAAAAAGGTGAAGAGAAAGATGGATGTTTTTTTTTTTTTTTTTGAAAACAGAACTTCATTAATTAGGGAACAACCAAGCTACAACCTCCAAAACAACTCCTCAAAGCAGGCGAAGAGTTCAGCCATGGAGGCAAACAGTTTACATGCAAACAATCTTCTCCCGAATTGGGAGAATCCAAAAAAGCAAAGCTAGAATCATCCACGCCACTGTGGAAGACAGCCAAATGCGCCAAAGAATGCGCTACTTCGTTGCTTTCCCGCCGGCACGAGGAGAATGAAACACCCCCAATTGAAGCCGCCATAGCCTCGACCTCGACCGCCAGCAAGAGGATCTCAGAGCAGTCAGCCGATTCCTTGTTCATCAAAGAAACGACTTCCAAAGAATCAGATTCCAGAAAAATATGAGGGAACGGCCGGTCCAGACGATCATGTAAGAATCTTAAGCTCTCAAGCATAGCCTCCATTTCCAAACATTTAATCTGCCATTTTTTGCAAATCTTTTTGAAACCGGCGAAAATTGGAGACCCATTTGAGTCACGGGCGACCCAGCCTAAACCCCCCGCTCCTTTGTCTTCACACCAGGAAGCATCTGAATTGATCTTCCAGCAACCACTCGGAGGAGGATTCCAACTCCCCTGACTCAGACGACTCTCCAACTTAAGCGGATTGGCTTCAACGCGTTCCAGGTAATTCCAGTTGACTCTGTTAGCCTCCACCTCTTTAATGATAGCTTTGTGGTCTGGCTTTAAACCTTTGATTTTGACAGAATTTCTGTAGTTCCATATATGCCATATGATACCAACCGCAAGGTCCCTATCTTCCTCCTTGAAAAGTTGTCTCAGGATCCTAGGAAATTCCATAATAATCTCCTCCCTCCTGCATAGAGAGCGAAAAGCCCATGAGTCGGGGAAAAAATATTCCCAAACTTTTTGAGAAACTTTGCAACCCCAGAAAACATGAGCGCCCGACTCTTCCTTAGACCTGCACAAAAAACAACAGACATTAGTATCAATTCCCTTCTTAACAATGTTTAATTGGCATGGAAGAGCATTTTGGACAGCCCTCCAAGCACAGATTTTTTCTCTAGGCTTTGCTTTAGACTTCCAAAAGGCCTTCCAATCTGCTCTAGCCTCCGAGGGATCTGAACAGGAGGCTTTCCCTGCTTCCATCAACGATTGGGCAAGGTAATAGGCACTTTTAACCGAGAAATTTCCTTTAGGATCCATCCCCCAAACAATTTCATCCTTAGAGCTTCGAGCTCCCAAAGGGATGTTGAGAATTGCTTCTGCATCAGAGGGGATAAAGTTGCCTTTTACGATGTGATCGATCCAATGCCCCTCTTCATCAATGAGGGCGTTAACATAAGCACCCTCCAGCAACTTATTAACCAAGACAGGTTTAAATCCATCTATGGATCCAATCCAAGGATCTTCACAGATTTTGATATACCTACCGTTCCCAATCCTCCATCTCATCCCCTTCATAAAGAGCTCCCTGCCCCATAAAATACTTCTCCATGTAAAAGAGGGATTAGACCCCATCTTGGCCCCAAGGAAATCCGAGTTTCTGTAATATCTGCCTCTTAAAACTTTGGAGACAAGGCTATTAGGGTGCTTAATAATTCTCCAGCTTTGCTTTGCAAGCATAGCTTGGTTGAAAATTTCGAGCTCCCTAAAACCCATACCCCCATTCTCTTTACTCCGGCATAATCTTTTCCAGCTCATCCAGTGAGCCTTCTTCTTGTCTCCCACCGAGCCCCACCAAAACTTTGCACAAAGCCTATCAATGTCATCGCAGGTAGCCTTCGGAATTTTGAAGCAACTCATTGTGTAGTTTGGGATAGCTTGCACCACGGCTTTAATCAGGATTTCCTTTCCACCAGCAGAGAAGAGCCTTTCCTTCCAACCATGAAGAGCCTTCCATACTTTATCCTTAACTTTCCAAAAGAGCTTATTTTTGTTCCTCCCAGATTGGGAAGGCATTCCCAAATATTCTCCAATAGAGTTTGATAGCTTGATTCCCAAGGAGTTACTGAGAAGAAGGGCGTGTTGCTTGCTGATGTTTTTGCTAACCATACAAGAGGACTTGTCTAGGTTCACCCGCTGGCCCGAGACCGCTTCATACTCCTTTAGGATTCGCCTAATCGTCTCGCAATTCGATTGATTGGCCCTGGACAAAATCAAACTGTCATCAGCAAAGAAAAGATGAGTTAAAGAAGGACAATAATTATTAATTTTTAAGCCATGAAGGTTAGAAAGGCTTTCTTCCCTGTCGAAAAGCGCCGAGAGTCCTTCGGCACAGAGAATGAAAATGTAGGGAGAAAGAGGATCTCCTTGGCGAATGCCCCTGCTCGGCTTGAAAACTTTCGTAGCTACCCCATTGATCAGCACAGAAAATCGGACTGTTTCGATACATCCCATGATTTTCCTCACCCAGCTCTCTTCAAACCCCAACTTGAGCATAATCTGACGAATGAAAGTCCATTCCACTCGGTCATACGCTTTGCTCATATCAAGCTTTGTTGCAATGAACCCTTCCTTCCCAGATCTTTTATTATTTAAGGCATGAATACACTCAAAGGCAACCAAAACATTATCAGAAATGAGCCTCCCCGGGATAAAAGCCGATTGGGAGAGGGAAATGATCTCGTCTAGCATAGGTTTCATCCTATTTGCTAGAGCTTTTGAAATGATTTTATAAACCGTATTACACAAACTGATCGGTCTATATTGATCCATTCTCTTAGGGTCAGAAACCTTAGGGATTAGCGCGATCCACGTGGTATTAAGGGGGCTTACATCTTTCTCTTCGTTCAGAATCTTGAGGCAAGTCCTAGAGATATCTTCTCCCACAATGTCCCAATAGCTTTGGAAGAACAAGGCGTGGGCTCCATCAGGACCTGGAGCTTTTGTGGGCTTCATGCTTCTCAAAGCCTTTTCAATTTCCAGCTTGGAGAAAGGCCTTCTCATACCCTCTCTGTTCTCATCCGACACTCTTTTGTCAATGGTTTGAATAGCTTGCTGGATCTCATCGATTCTCGGATTGGAGGAGGTAAACAACCGTTCAAAATAATCATTTGCAACTGCTCCGATCCTTTCTTCTTCCTCCACCCACAACCCCTGACGATCTGTTATACCATTAATCGTATTCTTCTTCTTCCTATGAGAGGCTCTTGAATGGAACCATTTGGTATTCTTGTCACCCCAACGAAGCCAATCCTCCCTCGATCTCATCTTCCAATATATCTCCTCTTCTTCAAGGAGCTTGCACAACTCCTTTTCAGCTTTATCTACCTTATCGTCTCCTGGAAAAAGAGGGTCTTTTTCCAATTCTTTGATTTCCATGATCTTCCTGTTAACCGCGCCATGGATAGAACCTTTCAACCTGTCTTTGTTCCAAGCCGCCAGTTTCATAAGAATGGATTCGACCTTATGGTTAATGTCATCGGCATTTTCATTTCTACCACCATTCCAGGATTCCGACACAATCTTCTTGCACTCTTCGAAGAGGAGCCAACTCTCCTCAAATTTTGGCTTCCAGGTCCGATTAGTTCTGCGCTTTTTATAGGCTTGCTTATCCAAAGAGAGAAGGATTGGTCTGTGGTCTGAGTGTAAGTAATTAAGATGATTTACTTCCACTTTGTAAGCCTTGTCCACAAATTTGATTGAAGAATGTTATTATTAAAAATTAAACCAAAAAAAAAAAACCTTCAACTTTCTTGTACTTTTTTCTTTTTTTTTTGAAAAATCATTAGTATGAAATAAAAATAAATTTATTTATTCTCTATAAATTGCTAATAAAGTTTTAAATAAAGAGTCGGAGACGATTAGAAATTATTATGCACTTATTATCACTATAAATATAAATAATTAAATTTAAAAATAAAGTATCACATCTTTAGAAGAAAAACAACTTAAAAAAAAAAGTTTTATAGAAGACTTACCCAAACAAATCTTTTTTCTTTTTCTTTTTTTTTTCATAAATAGAGAACTATTTTGAGAAGCATCTGTAAATTTTCCAACATTGTATAATTTTAACAATAAATGTCTGTCAACATATAAAAGCTTGAATTATTTCTTTTTTATCCTTAAATTTTCAAGAAAAAAAAAATTTCATCTTAATTTTATATCTTATCAAATTATTTAATCTATGTCATTTTGGTTTTTGTACTTTTAAAAGTTTCAATTTAATCCCAGTAGTTTAGTGAAGCTTCACAAACTTGTCCTTAAATGGTATGTTTTTCCACTTGAAGAACTCGCAACATTTTTCTATTTTTTCACTCATTTTGAACTCTAATATAAAGTTGATTAACACAATCATATCATTCAAATAGAAAAACATCATCCCATTACCACATAATTAGATTGCATATATCACATCAATGATAGACCATAATTTTAATTAGATTGCATATCACATCAACAATGAAAAAGACAATTTGTAAATTTTGACTAATTCACAAAACCTTAATCAAAATTTGAAAATCATATAAATACCAAATTGGAATTAAACTCAAACCACACATTCCAAACTTTTAATTTAACAAAAATATTGGTCTAAAAAAAAATTAACAAAAATATTATTTTATCATTGTTTTTACTTTGGGAAAGAGAAAAAAAAAAAAAAAGTTATATAACTCTGAGCCCGCAGAAAGAAAATTTGAATCCACTAATAAAAACTGACCATCTCCATCTCTCTCTCTCTCTCTCTCTCTCTCTCTCTGTTTCTCTCCTCCGCCGCATACTCCGCCCCTCTCCGGCGGCGCACCGCCATGGCCACCGCCAAAGCTCAGGTCGCTGCCCCTCCTCCGGAAGAAGACTACATTGACATGGAGCTCACCTCTTCCCCTTCTTCCAACCTATTCTGTTATTCCATTGGATCCCCAGCGCCGGCGCCGGCGCCGGCGAGAGATTTCGAGTTCCAATTCCAAATGACGTCATTTTCCGGCGAAACAGAGACCACAACTTCGCCGGCCGACGAGCTCTTCTACAAAGGAAAATTACTCCCTCTCCACCTCCCTCCCCGTCTGCAAATGGTCCAAAAGCTCCTCCACAGCCCCAACTCCCAAAACCCATCAACGAAAGAAGAATCTTTCTCAGAAAAATTTCAGATTCCTTTCATCTCCATTAAAGCTCCTCCTCTCGAGTCCTGCAATTTCTCACCCACTGAGTCATGCAGAGCGAGTTGCGAGCTGAACCCAGATGAGTATTTGCTGGGATTCAAAGGGGAAATCAAGAGTTTTGCTGAGGATCCACCAAGAAAATCATGGTCCAAGAAAGTCAAGCAATTGAAGCAATCTTCACAGGCTTATTTCAAGGCCCTGTTTGGGAAATCTCCCTGTTCTAACAACAAGTCCTGTGCCAAATCTCTGTTCAATGAAGAAACAGAGACCATTTTTGAAAACAGGGGAAGCTCAGGGAAGTTCATTAAAGTTTCCAAAAAGAGCCCTTTTGGTAGAATTGATTACAACAAATGGCAGATTTCGAACAGCGCTTTAGAGAAGGAGAAAGATGAGGAATTTTATGGTGGGATTTTGAACATGAACAATCACAGAAGGTCATTTTCAGGAGCGATTCAGAGGGTTTCTTCTTCAACTAACAACAAATCTTCTTCTTGTTCTTCATGTTCTTCATGTTCTTCAACTTCATCTTCAGGTTCTTCTTCTTTGTCTTCATCGTTTTCGTTCAGTTCAAATGGGTTTTCAGATCTGCAGTTGTTTAAGAGAAGCATCAGTGCAAATTCAGAGATTGAGAGCTCCATTGAAGGGGCAATAGCTCACTGTAAACAGTCCCAGAAACTGTTGGTTAATTCAAGAAAAGTTGAAGCTGAATCTCAAGCAGAAACTTGTTCTATTTCTGCTTCTAAGGTTTTGCCTTGTGGGGATCAAAAAAGTTCAGAACTTTGCAGGTTTTGATTGTGAAAAGAAAAAAAAAAAAAAAAAAGGAATAAAAAGAGTCCAATATGGATACTCTGTTTTTTCTTTAAAGCTTTTCTTCTTCTTTTTTCTTTCCTTGTTGGAAAGTTGAAGAGATGCTCAACAATGGAGATTCAGATGAAGAAGAAGAAGAAGAAGATAGATTTAAGATTATATTATTGTAACAAGGTTGTCTAAATCATTCAATATGGTTTTTTCTTTTAATTTTCTGTTCTTTCTTTCTGTACAAAATTGTATAGTTGTTTGAGTTGAATCAAACAGCTCTTGGTTTGAATACTTTTGAGTTTTGCCACTTTTTTTTGGGTTTATTCCTTCTTGGTTGGATGTTGTAAGTTGTTAGATTGAGCTGATTTGTTTCAAACATTTCTCTCTCTATAAATGATTATTAGATTATTTATGTTACTGTCTTAAACATCTCTCTGTCTCTCTGTTTATTTTTCTTTGTAAAATATGCCTCTTGTTACTTTTGCAAAGTGAAACTCTTTTTTTTTAGAGTACATTAACATTTGGAGGTGAGGGATTCGAACCTCTTACTTCATGATCGATGATACATGTCAATTACCGCTGAGCTAAGCTTGCTTTAGCAAAGTGGACCTCTTTAAGTTGATGATCAACAAGAGGTGTTTTTTTTTTGGGGAATTGTGTTAAATGGCTACAAAAAAAAAGCGGTCTTGATTTTTGGCTACGGAAGTTTGGTCTTTGCAGGCGTGGCTACCGGAATAGTAGGAACTGTTTTCTAGATTTGTTTTGACATTTTTACCCCTAGTATATACGACTATAGACAAACGCCGTTAACCGATTTTTTTTGTTTTCATTCAGTTTCTCCCCCTTTTTTCGGGATGGATGAATCCCGATTTATAGGGAGTTCAGTTGGCGGTTTGTGTTCAAGTGTATAAAAAGATCTACCTATTTTTTAGGCTTAGGTTCAGCATTTCCAACGATAAAAAAAAGATTTTATCCCTCACATTTTGCCCCTCATTATCCATGTTACAAAAGAACAACAATAAAAGTCGTAAGTAGCAGTACATACAGACAGATGACAGTACATATAAACTACAGCGTATATATAACTCATATGGGGGTGGGACTAGGGTAAGTATGCATACACACAGGATGCATGCGGAACACGTATGTATGTAATACTATATACAGATATCAGTTATGGCATTTCATCAGGTATTTGCATTCAGGTGAACATGGTACGGGGGTTATTATGGTTGCATATAGCAACACAGACAAAGACAAAGTGTATTTTTATTGGGCATTCCAGACATACACGATACATGGGGTGATTAACTCAAATACAGGGGGATTAAGTGTATACACACACAAGTAGACACATTAGACCATTCCATGGATGTATATAATAGTACAGACAAATCAAAGCATTTTTTCTATTAGACATGTCAATGTGTACGCACACATACATATGAGTATACCACAAGCACACTTTTTCCAGAGAAGTTGTAATAACGATGAAATGGTATTTATCAGTACATACCACTCGGGGGAATGTAATAACGAAATCCTAAAATCTCGGGGGAACGTATCAGCTTGTTGCTAATATAAGGGAATCAGAATGAAGTTGTTCATGTCTAATAGAAATGGTATTTATCAGTACATACCACTCGGGGGAATGTAATAACGAAATCCCTAAAATCTTGGGGGAATGTATCAGTTTGTTGCTAATATAAGGGAATGAGAATGAAGCTGTTACCTTGGTTTGAATTTCTGAGAAATTGTACAGGCCTCGTGCAGAAGGAGAATCGATGGAGGATGTGTGGCAAGCAAGAGTCTCGACGGCACGGCGGAAGAAGGTCGTCGGCACGGCGGATGTGGGTCGCCGGCGCGATGCGAGAGGTAGGGATTGGGATACACTCTGTGTTGGGGGGTGGAAAATGGTGGGAAATGGAGGATTAAGTCTTTCAAGGGGGGGCAATGGTGGGAAGGGAGGGTTGTGGAAGATGAAGATGGACGGACGGGCTGGTGCATGAAGGCGGTTCTGGTGGGAGGGTGGGCGGTGTTATGACAATTCATAATTGCAGCAGCTAAGGTATCATAATTACTGTGTTCTTATTTGTTTTTAAAAATTTTCAGGTATTCTTAGTTGCAGGTAGTAAATCTTCCTATTGACAGGACTGTTGTTTCCGATTAATGGAGTTCGAAGGTGTTTCTCTCTACTGAAGGGGGTTGAACTTTGACAAGAAAAATGGCTATAAATAAATAAAGGAGTAAATACCTTTATTGGGGAAGGAGTACAAAGTTCAAGGTTCTTAGGTGCAGGTAGTAAATATGCAGATGGACAGGTTTTAGGTGCAGGTAGTAAATATGCAGATGGACAGGGATGTTGTTCCTGATCAATGGAGTTCAGAGGTGTTTCTCTCTACTGACGGGGTGGTTGAACTTTGTACTCATTGTCCGACAAGGTATTTACTCCTATTCCCGGGGAACAATTAGGGTCTTTGTACTCATTGGTGTGTCATAATTCCGGTTTCTTAATTTTTCAGCAGATGTGTCATAATTCCGATTTCTTAATTTTTCAGAGGTTCTCAATGGAGTTCAGAGGTGTTTCTCTCTACTGACGGGGTGGTTGAACTTTGTACTCATTGTCTGACAAGGTATTTACTCCTATTCCCGGGGAACAACTAGGGTCTGGTACATTTGTGTTTCAAAATAGTTGTGTGTCTTTTTTATTTTCGTATTTTTAAACCTCCTAAAATGTCTCCAACTATTTTTAGGGGTGTTTTTTTATCTCTCTTAAATGATTTTGGTTTTAAACGTTAACAACACGTTAGGAAGTTTGTTGAGGGGCATTTTTGTCTTGTATAATTAGGGAATTATTAATTAATAAATGGTTTAGCCATCTATTTAATTTACAAACGTTTGTAGCCATTTTTCAAGCCACCTTTTTATTTGTAGCCATTTTTCTTGTTGCCCCTTTTTTTTTTGCAAGAAATTTAAATCATTTTATACCTATCACTATTGAATTTGAAATTACCAAGGGTGTAATTTTCATATATCCCTTCAGAGAAGTTTCAAAAGGTTGGATTTCCCTGTCTTTGTAATTCTATTCTAAGTGTCCTAGTTCGGTACAAAGTTGATTCTAAATACAACGTCGGACCTACAAATTTAAGAACTTAGAATTGCGACATCCGAAATGTGTATAACATACGTAATTTTGTATATGTAGTTAACTTATAAGAGTTTATGATTCAAGCTAAGTTAGTGTATAGTCTAAGAACTATGATCTAAGACTAACAAACTCATGTCAACATAAGCATAGCTTCACGGTTAAACCATTGCATTCTCTTTTTGATGTTCAAGGTTCTAGTCTTCATCCTCACATTTGTTGAATAAAAAAAGGACTAGTAAACTCGTGATTTGAAATAAACAAACACGTGTACTAAAGAGTATATATTCGACCAGTTAACCGGAAGTCACATAAAGTTTTTTAAAACTAAAAAGGAGGTATCATTTTATAGCATAAAAATGACAATGTTGGTTGATTTTGACAATGGTGAATGGACAAAATGGGTTCTCAAAGGACAGCCTTACCCAAATGTAAAGGACACCCCCTCCTACAAAGTACTTCTCCAATACAAAAAAGCTGTCCAAAATTTGCTTCTTTCAGTTGCTATTTTTCATTTTATCATATAGTTTTGAAGTACTCTTTCTCCTCTCCACTCAATGACAGCTAAAAAGAATACAGAAGTAAACATTTCTATCATTGTGAGCTGAGCAAAAGAATCAAAAATAAAGTTTTTAAAAAAAAAAAAAAAAAAAAAAAAAAAAAAAAAAAACTTTTTATCTCTCAATTTCATAGATTCCAAATGGTGTTCTGAAACTTTCAGGCAGCTTTATACAGCTTGACACTCTCAAATTATATCAACTATGGAAGATCCCAATTGCATAAAAGTGTGGAATCACACCTTATTTTTATTTTTTAAAATTTTAAATTTTCTTTCTTTTTGATGGAAAAGGAAAGAAAAAAAAAAAGTTGAGAAGAAAAGAGAAAAAGAAAAGTGTTTGATATTGGTTTGATGATTTCCATACTTGTGCAAACCTCACATGCTATAGATCTCCAATATATTAGTTCATGTTGTGATGATAAGTAATATAAAATGTTATATGTTATGATTAAAGTATGAACAATTTGATGTTGGATCCATGCAAATTAAAGCTTTGAAAATTTTCTTTTTAGTTCAATAACAACGTGTGTAGATGAGGAGATTTGAACATCTGACCTTTTTAATCGAAGATATATGTTTTGACCAAGTAGGTTATGTTCAAGTTGACTTTAATTCTTTAATTTTTTTTTTCTTTTTTTAGTTCAATCAGGGTCTGACATTTGAACTTCTAACTTTTTTATTGAGGATATATACCTTAACTAGTTGAGTTATGTTTAAGTTGACTAATGCTTTAAGGTTTTATTAGTGTTTTAATTGTAATTCTTATTGAGGCATCTATGAAGACTGTAACACCAATACTTTTAGAGTGATATTGCTGTAATTGGTCACACTCATTTACAATTTTTTTTTTTTTAAATAGTTAGTAATATATGATTGATTGTATGTTTGCTTTAATTTTCCTCTCTCTCTTCAATGTGGAGGACAAATGATTTGTTTGGATTATCTATCATTTCTTATATAATTTTTCTAAGATACAAGTGTAGCTTGAAATGAGGTATATGAATAATGAATTGATATTCATACCATTTCAACGTTAAATTTTGTGTTTGTTATTGATATTTTCAATATCAACAATATTTTGAAGTGAAGAATTCAAACTTTGATTTCTTAGTCGAAGTATACCACAACATTTGATGTATTCAACGTTAAGTCAAAATGGTCAAACTTAAAGTGGCAATATCTATAATTAGTTTCTTATTCTTATTTTCAAATCTATTTAAGAGCAATTTTAGGTAGTTTGTAAAAGTAATTTTTTTTTTTTTGTCCACTCGAAACCACTATCCATTACTTTAAGGATAATTGTAATGGGTGGCAACATGAAGGTAAATAATTACAAATATAGCAATTTTTAAAAATATTTGCAAATATGGCAAAATTTTTTAATTAATTTTTTATATTCCTAAATTGCCCCTGTGTGCCCATCTTCTTCTTCCTCGTCAGTTTTTTTTATTTTTTTTATTTTTACTGATAGAAAGTCTTTTTATTACTGATAGATTCTATCAGTGGTAGAAAAATTTTCTATCAGTGATAGAAAGTTTCTATCACTGATAGAATAAAGTTTCTATCAGTGATATTTCTATCACTGATAGATTCTATCAGTGGTAGAAAAATTTTCTATCGGCGATAGAAAGTTTCTATCACTAATATTTCTATGACTGATAGATTCTATCAGTGGTAGAAAAATTTTCTATCAGTGATAGAAAGTTTCTATCACTGATAGAATAGAAGATTTCTATCACTAATAGAAACTTTTTCTATCAGTGATAAAAGATTTCTATCACTGAGATAGGTTCTATCAGTGATTAAAAAAACTTTTTATAGAAAATCATAGAAAAACTTTTGATAAAAAATCTTTCAATCTCTGACCACCCATAAAAATCTTTCTATCTCCGATAGAAATCTTTCTATCACCGATATAATCTATAAGTGATAGAAAAACTTTCTATCACCGATAGAAAAGCTTTCTATCAGTGATAAAAGATTTCTATCACTAATAGAAATTCTTACTATTCTATCAGTGATAGAAAGATATTCTATCAATGATAGAAAACTCTTGATAGAAAATCTTTCAATCCCTGATAGAACCTATCAGTGATAGAAATCTTCTATCACTTATAGAATTTTTTTCTATGAGTGATAGAAAAAATTTCTATCATTCATAGAAAATCTTTCTATGAGTGATAGAAAAACTTTCTATCTCTGTCACTGAGACTGATAGAAAAACTTTTCGTGAGTTATAGAAAATCTTTCTATCACTGATACTTTTCTATTAGAAGATCTTTTGTTTCTATCAGCGATGGTGATACATGGTGAAATCGAGCATTGAAAAATAAAGCAAAAACGAACGATTATAGAAATCAAACACTGAAAAGCAAAAACCAAACACTGATAGAAAACCAAATAACAACAACCAAACACTGATAGAACACCGAACAAGTGATAGAAAAATATCTATCACCGATAGAATCTATCAGTGAAAGAAAATTTCTATCACTGATAGAATCTATCAGTGATAGAAAATTTCTATCACTGATAGAAAATCTTTCTATCACTAATAGAATCTATCAGTATAGAAAAACTTTCTATCAGTGAAAGAAAATCTGGAGGGGTATTTTAGTAAATGCAACACACAAACTATTAGATTTTGCCATTTTTGCATTTTTTTTTTTTTTTGTAGGTTGCTAGATTTGCAATTATTTTGGCCCATATTGTTATTCTTGCAACTGGCCCTTACTTTGAAAAGAAACCCTCATTCGTAATTTCAAAACAATTTTCATTCCTTTTAAAAATATATAAACAAACTATTAAAAAAAAGATGAAACAAAATAGTTATTCAAATATTTTCCAAAACATTCAAATAATCTAGTTAAAGATTTTATTTATTTATTTATTTATTATTATTTTAGAAATAAGAAGAGAAAGTGGAGTTCGTAACTTGGGACCAACACTTATATATTTTAAAAGAAAAAAAATTATTTCACGTTGAAAACAAGTATGATTGCAAGTGAGAGTGGTCAACTGCAGAAACTTAATGGTCAAGATTTTTTTTGTACAATTTCTGTACCATCTTTATTCAATCCCACTTTGCTTCTTATCTTTCTCATTTAAGACACGTGGAACATTCCATAATTTTTCTTTGGAAAAAATACATTTTTAGTCCATGAAGTTTGAGTTAAGTGACAGTTTGGTCCCTGAGTTTTCAAACTCAACAAAAATACCCCTGAGGTTTGAGATAAGTAGCACTTTGGTCCCTGCCGTTTATTTTTCTGTTAAATACTAACGGTTGCTGACGTGGCACTATTATTTTAATAAAAAAATTATTTTTTATATTTTTTTAAATAAAAACATATTAAAATAATAAAATATTATTATTTTATTTAAACTCTTTCTCTCTCTCTTCCTTTCTTCTCCCCCATCTTCTTTCAACCTTCTTATCTCCTTCTTCTTCTTCAACTCCGATAGCCGGCCGGCCACCGGTTTTTTAATTTAAATATTATTAATTTAAATATTTTAATTTTTCAAAACTAAACAACTTCATACTAAATTTTTAGGTTTTTTTTTTCTTTTTATCCAACTAACATTTGGGATGAGGAGATTTGAACTTTTGGTTGTCAACCCACTGATTATGCTCAATCTGGCCTAAAGTTTAAATTTTAGTCCTTCAACTTTTATTCAACTTTACATTTAGTCACAAACGTAAAAGTAACATGTATAAATAATAAATAGTGTTATATCACAAAATAGTTTAAATATTCTTTTAACTTTGATAAATGTGATAACTTTGATGAAGGTTGGAGGACTTGAGATTTTAAAAGTATTAGAGCAAAGATGAAAAAAGTAATTTAAACCTAAGTTTATTCATCAAAATCTCATAAAAAGTGACATTTGAATCTATATAACAATTTATGTGAGTAATAACATTAAAAAGATAAGTTTACTTAACCAATGATAAGTCAACTCTAACAAATTTATTTGGTAAAAATAATAAAATGGGGTTTTAGGCCTCATTCAATGCTTATTCTATAATAAATTATATTATCAAAGAAAACAAATCAAATTTCATGAACACCAGTTTCTTTGTTTAGTAATCTATATTTTTTTTATAAAAAAAAAAACAAAAAAATTTAAAATGATTTTTTAAGATATTAGAATAAACAAGTATATATTTTGTAAAGGATTATCAAACGAGATCTAAATGAGAAAAATTAAATTCGCTCTTCTTTATCCTTTTATCACCAAGTACTTGAATTGTCCTTGAATTTATGTGTCTCATTTGCACGAGACAAATAAAGCATTTAAATCAAAAAGATATTACAAACTTGTTTGGTTCCAATCCAATCAAATAATATTTATATATTTTTTGTTTGCTTCAGTTCAAGTCACCTCATGAATATAAAATTTAAAAAATGGAAAAAAAAATTATATTTCTTCTTCTGATAAGCTGATTTATTTATTCACATTTTTTTCACCAAAAAAACAGAAGCAAACAAAAGGAAAAGAAAAAAAAAATAAAATCTTTTGCCTATTAATAAAATAGAAGATTTCATTGATTCTGAGCATCCATAAGATTTTGTTCTCTAAAATCATCTCAATCCTTGCTTCTAGACTTCAAGAGAAAGTAAACTCATTAATTATCATTACCACAAATTAAAACAACACTATTGTGAATTGAAAATAGAGAGCTGAATTTTCATGTAGAATTATATTTTTTTTAAGTTCAACAATATTAGCCGCGATAAAAATTCAAACTTATAACCTCTTGATTAAAGATATATGCTTTAACCAGACAAACTAGAAGCTCAAATTGACCCTTTTTCATATATTGAAATCACCATTTACACATCGGTGATTTTAGAAAGGAAGATAAAGAAAAGTTGATGGCTGAAGAAAAAAATTGTTACTCAGGTGTCTTCACACTGAACTCTTATTCTCAATTACAAAAACTAACCGTCTCCGAACAAACCCCGTCAATTGTTACATTTGGTCAACAAAATGGGCTACTATGATAGATGTTGAGAGAAGTAGTTTTGATTGAAAAACAAGTGCAATAATTGCAAGTTGGGACATGAAAAGGATGGATTTTGAGGCAAATATATGTTAGAAAAGAAGCAAAGAAAGAAGTTTGGAGATATGTTTGAGAAGAGAAGAGAAGAGGAAGAGAGGAAGAGATTTGTTTGTGGATGGCATTATTGGGAGCAACCAAGGCAGAAGAGCATGTGGAGACTGTCAGAAAATAAAAGGTTCAATTCAAAGCATCTCAATATTATTTTCTTGCAGATATGTTTTTTGGACTAATTTTTTTTTTTTTTTCTCTTTCTCTCTGCAACTAACTTGTCATCTTCTTTCCCTTGCCTCTGAATCCAATGTCCCTCAAAAAAAAAAAAATCATCTTTTCATTATTTTACTTGTTCTTGTTGTGTTTAATTACTTATTTGAAATGGGTTTAGAAGAGAATTTGAATGAAATTATATGTGCTTTGTTTGTTTTTTAATTTGTCCTATGAGAAAAATACTTGCTTTACTCCCACATCAACGGATGTGGTGTGTATTTATTAGATAAACATGGGGTACCATCTCAAAGCTAATTGGTCAATGAGAGGAGTAACACATGTATTTTTTAAAGATTGTGAGATCTCTTCATCTTTGCTAATGTGGGATCCTCAACATACTTTCTCAATGACGCATCTTTGGGTTCACAATTCTTTGGATCGGCTGTTTTTTATTTTCTTTGATTGAATACTCGTTTGGGATTTATGGATTCTAAAACCATATATTAGATAAACATGTGGTCCTATTTCAAAATCAATTGGCAATGAAAGGAGTAACACATATGTATCTTATAAAGATTATGAGATCTCCACGTATAAAATTGTTTCTATGTCGTATTCTCATTTCCGATAAGTAAACGCGAACGTCGTTAAATTTTTTCTCTCTCCAACAAAAATCATATACATGTATTTACCCCTTTTCCCAAGTCTATTCCATCCACACACAGCTCAAACCCAAGAAGGCTGCCCCACACACTTGGATGGAGAGTTGAATTTGTGTTTAGGGTTACTTCTTCAAGTATTTTAAATACTTCCATTTTTACTTCATGGTCAGATAGTACAGTACTGCTGCAAAGGTTCATTCAAACATTTTTAAAAAGTGTAAAAAGTTTTCAGAGTTGAGAACAAAAGAGTGACTGTTTTAGATTGCATTGAAATTTGGTTTGAATTTTGCAGAGTTTCATGTGCAATGTGTAAAAGCTTCTCTTATAAACTCTTCAAAAACAGCTTTTATGCTTTCCCACTTCATCCTTTTTCATGTCCTTGAATCTCACAACATCCTTAATTTTAAGATTAATGGTTTCTTTGACACACCATAGCTTTTGTCCTCTACTTCTTCTATGTTTTTGTTATTGTTCATTTCATTTTCATAATATCAATGGTCATTGGTCAGTGCTGCTAATTAATATGACACATTAATGTGAATTAATATTGAACTTATGGGGATTATACTAATATAATTCTTACATGGTCAATGGTCTTTTTTTCTCTACTCATACATCTTGTTGAACTCGGAAGAAAAATGATAACATGAACATAGTTAGTGTTTAAGGTATGTACTTCTTTTGAAGTAAGAGGTTCGAATCATCACTCTTATTATTTTTTGTACTTTAGAAAAAAGAACTCAAAAAAAAAAAAAATTGTAACATGAACATAGCTCAATGTTTAAGATATCTACTTCTTTTGAAGTAAGAGGTTTGAATCTCTACCCTTATATTTGTTGTACTTTAGAAAAAAGAAAAACATTAAAGATAGTGTATAATTGTAGCAACACTCATAAGGGTTTAAACGTTTTTATTGAAACACAATAATACGACTTGGAAATTAGGTCAACCACAAAATATGTGTAATTATCTCATTATAAATAATACTAATGTAAATAGTTAATTATTTGCAAACATACCCTTCTTGTGAACATGAGAACGAATCATAGGGAGTATGCTCGCAAATATATCAAATGGAAGGGGTATAATGTATTACTAAGCTTCTTGATCATGTCAATAAAATAAGAAGAATGAATTTGTAATGGGATAAAACCATTGTTGATTTGACATCAAAATCTATCAGGGTCTTCTCACCTAACCACCTAATTTACACATGATCCACTGTAATTGTGGAGTAGAATAGCTACGAAACACAAGGAATTGCACACCGCACATCGATGATGTTTGCCACACATGCATACTTCGATGCTTAGTTAGATCAGAGAGTTTTTGTGTATAGGAGTTTGAGAACCTAATGAGACTTACCTTCTCGACTTCTATAACAATCTAGGGCCTTTGGGAAACATCAATTGTTTAAGTAAGAACCGGTTCGGTTGGTTCAGCTTGGTTCACTTAGCTCAGCTAGATCTGATTTGCCCCAATCTAGCCTTATCTGAGTTTTGGTCTATGTTAGGCTTGATGGGCTCAGCTGATCTGATCGACCTCGGCCCACACTGTTGGTTTAGGCCTAGCTCTCTCCGAAATGGCCCAACAACCTCAGCCTGATTCTACCAACAACAACCATAAAGAGTAATATTCCACATTCAAAAATTTATAAAAAGATTTGATATAAGATAAGGCATTGAAGACATTTAAGCATAATTTAAATGAAGTTAATATGATCAAAATTGAATCCTCGGTCTTCACTGACAATGAATTTCTTCATGAAAAGTAAGAGCAAAACAAAGGTACAAAATTTCACTTTACAAGCAAGCCATTCTCTTCACTATTTTCCCCCCCTTTTTTAGTTTTCTTTCAGTCACAAATAACAGATTCTAGCAGAAATCTATGCATTAGCCAAAATGGATGATATTTCGAGCTGGCTTGGACGATTCAATACAACTCAGCCTCCAAAATCGTATGTTTCACTCACGCCTAAGACATCCAAGAAATCTTTAACCCAATGGGCTTTGGGATCAGATATGTTTCATCATCTGTTCAAAAAATGAGCATCAACGATGAATGATGGTCTGAAAATGGGAACCAGGAGTGGTAGTAATACATCCTCTGGCACAGCACAAGTTCCCTTGGTGCTGAACTGCAATGGGCGGGTGATTTCGCGACATAACCGTGTTCAAAGTGTACGTAGGATCATATCAAATGGCATAGATTGGATTTACTTCAGAATCGGACTCTGAGTGACGCGATGAATTGTTTCCATTCCTCATAAGCTTCATCTTTTTCCTCACTCTTCGAATCCGTTTGGACTTGATCACATAATATGTCATTCCGCCTAGAATTCCTGCCATCGTCACGCTGCCGATGATGGAAATGAGAATCGCTGCCCATCTGTTACGCCGACCGACGACTATGTACGATGAAGAAATAAATGCTATTGTAGTGCAGACGGATGCCAACCACATCAACTTATTGATCACTTCCACAACTCGTCTCTCAGATTTCATCTCTCCTCTTACAACTGTTATTTGTACTACAACAACCGCCAAGGATGTGAATAGCGCGATGGCATTGAAAATGAAGAACACTTGGAATGCTGAACTGCCAACCATCACAGCCATCCCAGTATCGTCATCGCCGCCCGGAACCGTGAAAATTGCTGCGAATGCAACGGTTGCAAAGAGCACAGCAACCACTGTGATTGAGTTGGTTGCATTATTTATTCCAGCCCTATGGAGCTTCCGGAGTTCCTTTGCGATCCCATTCATGTTTCTGTTTGTCTTGCGAGCTTGTTCAAGCTGAATATGGACATCCTTTTTTATCTCTGTCACTGTTCGTCTTAGCTCATCTCGGGGTTGGTTGAGATCAGTTCCGCTTACTGCCCCGCAACGTGCCAAGCAATCTTTTATCTCTGAGGTTTCTTCAGATAGCGGAAGTCCTTCGGCTATGTCGTAGGCTGTTTTAAGGTCTCTAGACATTGCATTCACATTTGTATCCCGAAGCTGTACTAACTCATTGACAATCTGCAAGAGATTATAAGGATCCATGAGAGATAGCTCATAAAAAATTTGAAGTAATATTATTTATCTAAGATCATTCAAACCCAAAATGGTTCCAAAGAAAAATTTGAAGTATATGCACTTGAAAATTTTCTTTCTGTCTGATGTAGCTGGTATTTAGTATCTAACATTTTCCAAGTCTTCCACATTTACAAATTATCAACTAGTAAACAAATCAAACCACTATTTTTCTTAGAAAAAGAAAGTTATGCAAATACAATTAGAAATAAGAAGGTAGTACAAAATACTTCTTTCTTATACATAGAAATCACCAATCCAATCATCATGTTTAGAAAATGGGGAGCCTGGCCTAACCCCGGAACATTTGGTGAACAGAAATATTGCATATTTTAGTAAGGAGGCTCTATCTAAGGGATTTTTTTATCCTATATCATTATGTAAGGCTTTTACCATCATGACCCTTGGGGTTATAGGTATCCATGTATTTCTGTAGTAAATTTTGCCAAAAGCAATTGCTAATAATTAATGATGTTGTCAAGCAGGCTTAGGATAATAGGGCAAACTCGATGCATGACTTCAGCTGCCTGAAAATCAGTTAAATAGATTAAGAACCTTAAACTACCTGATATGACTCAGTTATGGAGGGAAGTCAAAACATAAGTTTTCTACGGCGATTTGGAAAATCTTGTGGGATAGATCTAAACGCCTGGAAGCTTAGAAACCTCTGTATCTCTTCTTTCCAAAACATCCAAAATCCTCCACATCTAGATACCAATTCTTGTACCATTGAGTTTCTGCTGACCTGAGTTGAAATTGGTCACTGACACGATCGTACATATATATACATATTCTAATGTCCAGCCATGATATCTCAAACTCATGTGAAAAACTAAAAACCGAAACAAGAATGTCAAACAAGAAGAATACTCAACTCATGACCATGGTCAAATATGGAAAATACATGATTGTGCGTAATTACTTTTTGCAATACCGATTGATACCTCTGCCCTTCTTTTCCTGGTTGCAACATGTAATGCAGTATTGCCGAACCTGTCAGGAAGCATGACAAGAGCTGGATCTGCTTTAAGAAGCAGCTTCACCACTTCACAACTGGTTCCTTTTACAGCCATATGCAATGCTGTCTGCCCTTTCTTATCATTCCTCCGCGCCAATTGTGGATCCTTGCGAAGCAAAGCTTTCACAATTTCAACATGCCCTTGTCGAGCAGCTAAATGTAATGCATTCTTCCCGTTGGACCTAGATATCTCTAGCGAGCTAGAATCTGTTGAAAGCAACACATTGACTACTCCGATATGGCCTCTTGTAGCAGCGGAAATAATAGGAGTTGCATTTGATTGGCCAACAGTTTTACTCAGTCCTGGATCATGTTCTAGCAATACCTGGACGATGGCTGCAAAAGATAATTACTAACTGAGTTGAACTGAAACTACATCATGCAGATGCTCATGAAGGAACAACCACATCTCTACAGAAACCATGTGCATTTACAATAATAGAGACACGTCATTCTATTTGTTAAAAACTACAGGAGTATCATCCATATCATTTTTGCTTGATCTAAATTTATTGTGGTCACTTGTTTCTTAAAAGATTTCTCATTTCTACTGACATGAGTCAAGTATAGACTAGGCAGCACGCAACTACAAATCGACAGAACGTGAATTTCAACACATGAATGAAGCAATAGATTGGCAGATTCAATAACGCCTGGCCTCCACTACGAAAAAATTGGTCGATCGGGACTGTTGGAATGGTACAAGTTCATGGATTAGCATTTTCCCAACAAGAATAGGCCATGAAAACTCATTCAGCAATAAATACATGCATCAAAACCTGTCATCAAGTACAAACTTGGAGTAACAAAAAAGGCAAAAACAAAAGAAAAGAAGAACCAGTAAGATACCTTCGTGACCCTGACTTGCAGCGATGTGGAAAGGATCAAAACCAGACCTATTCTTCAATTTCATGCCCTCCTTGGTGGAATACTGCAACAGCTCCTTCACAATATCCAAATGCCCCTTCTCGGCTGCAGTAAACAATGCCGTCTCTCCCAACTCATTCACCTCATTCACAATAGCAGACCTTATCTCTGCAACCTCTGCATCAAAATCTGCTCCACTCAGAGTTCCAACCATCTGAGCATCAATTTCACCCAAAATCTGTCTCACAGCAGTCAAATCACCCCGCTGTGCTGCCAAGTGCAGCTCAGTGTCATTGTGTCTGCCGGTCACCTGCTTCACATACTTCTTCTTATCGAACCTCTTGCCAGAATTGGACAAAACCAGAGACTTACTGGAATTCGATACGAGCAAGGTCTTGCCCGAATTGGACAGCACCAAAGTCGGTGTCGTCGGAGAAGGCGGAGGCTGCAGCTCATACAGACAGCTGGTGCTGGCCGAAAGCTTCAACCCTGCCTCCAGGTCCCTCAATCCTAATACCAAAAACACAAGAAGAAAAAATCAAAACCATTTCATATATCCTAAAAAAAATCACAAAAATACGCGATGGACAATGCGGTAACCCTAACAACAAATTGAAATAGAGTTTCTTGCTATTCATCCATACCATTAAACATAAAGCGAACGAGAAAAGAAAAAAAAAACGAAATTAAAATTCCAATTTCAATCGTTCTTTCGAGCAAGCAAACAAAGGAGGGATAAGAAGAGAAAAATGCAATCCTTTCAAACCGATCACATACATTAATTCTTGTCCCTTAACATTCGAATTTCTTAGGCATCCACAACCAAATCCTTGCTAATCCTTGCTAATCCTTCTACTTTGTCGTCGATTACGTATCGGTGCATTGTAATGATTTGAGCAGCAAGAAAAATGAAAAAGGAGCAAGATCAAAGGGAATTGAAGAGAAAGAAGAATACCTGGCCTGATCCCGATACCCATGGGTGAAATTCAAGGAAAGCGAAGCCTACAAAATCAGCATTGTGAGAAGAGATTTTTTATTTACATTTGGATGCAGAGGGAAAGGGAATTTCATGGGCATTCAGAGAGAGAGGGAAGATCGGGGGGAACGAAGGCTCCACCGATGAGGAGAGACAGAGAGAAGAGAGAGAAAATGGGCGCGAGGTTTCGGCTCTTGAAATAGAAGAAGAAGCCACAGCTCGTATAAACCAAGCTGCTGGGGCCCACATTCGGATTCGCCACGTCTGTTTTTTTTTTTTTTTTTTTTTAAATTTTATATTTTCTTTTCGTTGCCCTCTCGATTTATTTTCCCGCGGGAATACGAACGGGCAATACAAAAAATTAAATGATAAAAAATACTCTTATTTTCAATTATAATCCTGAATTTTAAATATTTTTTTTTTATTTTTGCTTCCAAAGTTTAAGTTTGTTTCAAAACGACTTAAGAAGACATTGTACATTAAATTTATGTATGAAAAATGATGTGTTTGCATATATTTTTATGCTTTTTTCTATGTATATATTCAAATATGTTCGTTTAAGCAACAATATATATGCAAATACGTCAATTTTTGTCCATAAATTTAACGAAAAATTGTCGGTTGTTTTGAAACAAAATTCAAACTTCAAGAGGTAAAATGAAACTTTTGAAAGTTCAGATATATAATTGAAATTAACCCCATAATACAGGTTGCAGGAATATATATATATATATTGTTCACACGTAACTTCGGGGATGGAGACACGTGGAATAAATAATATATTGTATTAATGTTGTATGCGTGTGGGTGTACAATCTCTAACTTTAATCCTCAGATTCTCTCTCTTAAATATATAAACTTTGGCCTCTAGCTTGTTGCTCTTCTTGGGTCGGTTTGTTGGGCTTCTTAGATGATCAACTTGCTAGGTTGATGATCTCTTGGATCGGCCTGTTGGCTTGATGATCTCTTGAATCGGCTTATTGGCTTGTTGATCTTCTTGGATGATCGGTCTGTTAGGTTGATGATCTCCTGGATCGACCTATTGGACTTGTTGATCTTCTTGGATGATCGGCCTGTTAGGTTGATGATCTCCTGGATCGACCTATTGGGCTTGTTGATCTTCTTGGATGATCGGCCTGTTGGCGTGATGATCTCTTGGATCGGCTTGTTGGCTTGTTGATCTTCCTGGATGATCGGCCTGCTGACTTGTTGATCTTCTTGATCGGTCGGTTGGCTTGTTGATCTCTTGGATGATCGGCCTGCTGACTTGTTGATCTTCGTGATCGGTCGGTTGGCTTGTTGATCTCTTGGATCAGCCTGTTGGCTTGATGATCTGTTGGATCGGCTTGTTAGCTTGTTGATCCTCTTGGATGATCGGCCTGCTGACTTGTTGATCTTCTTGATCGGTCGGTTGGCTTGTTGATCTCTTGGATGATCGGTCGGTTGGCTTGTTGATCTCTTGGATCGGCCTGTTGGCTTGATGATCTGTTGGATCGGCTTGTTAGCTTGTTGATCCTCTTGGATGATCGGCCTGCCGACTCTTGGCAGAATGCTCTGGACTCTGAGTTCTCTGACTCTGTCTCCAAACCTGAATCCCCCTAAAATGAATGGTGGCCTCCTCTATTTATAGAGTTTGATGGACCTCATATGGGCTTGGGCTTGGGTCCAATTGCCACGTGGCATAATCTGATTGAACTTGGCTGATGTTATCTGATGGATCACTAATAGACAAGTGGCATTCTTTGATTTGCCGAATTTTAATGTCTATTAATTTAATTTAGGCACACGTGTAAATGTGTAACTGGTCCCAAATTTATTTTATCATTAATTTATATTAATGACGTGGCAACTTGTGATTGGCCGAAATTTCTCCTTCAACATATATATTTTTGGTTAATTTAATCTAAAAAAATTTAAAAATAAAAATAAAAACTGCATTCCAACTGTCGCATTATTCTGAAAAAAAATTGTTGCATTATTCTACAAATCGGGACTGGGATTTGTTTTTTTCTATTAATAATATTATTAAGTAATGTAATTAAATTAACAAGATTTTTATGTTTTAACCCAAAAAAATAAAAATAAAAATTGCTTCTCAAAAAACCAACAAAAATAAATTGTTGTGGTTCTTCTTCTTCTTCTTTTTTTCAATTTATTCAACTAGTTTTCTATATATGAAAACTTTTATATTTGAACTAAAATTAATCTGGTTAAAAATAAATTGATAATTTAGTCTATGTTCTAGGAAGATTTGGTTTTTGTATTTTTAAATTGCAATGATTTAGTCTCAAAAGTTTTAGTATGTAATGATTTAATGTGTAGACCATAAGATTTCTAGTCAAGGTGAATATTAATTTTCATTATGTAACAATTTAATTTAGAGTTTTATATTAAGCACGTTTTTGTTCTAGAATGATTTATTGATTATATATTTGAAAACCTATTACATCAGGTTTTTGCATGGTAGGAACAAATTAATTCTTACATTTACTCACATCATAGAGACTAAATTATAATATATTAAAGTTCAAGAATTAAGATGTTACAAATGTTAAAATACATAGAATAAATCTTTACATGTTAAAGTTCAATGATTAAGGCTTAAGGTGAGTTTGGGACCAACAAGAACATAGTTCAACTGACAATAACCATGAGGTTTGTGGTTTGAATCTCATACCCTATATGTTGTCAAAAAAAAAAAAAGTGTGTTTAGGACTGATTTAGAAGGACTGAAAGTGATTATGAAATAATTTTAACTATTTTTTTGGTTGATAAAACTGTTTATTTATTTATTTAATTAATTCAAATACAATCATATATTGTTTAGTTAGTTTGATTTGCAATTTAAAAAACTACTATTATATCTTCTTAGTTAGCTCATATGGTGATGCATTTGTGATTCCTATTTGACAATTTGGCAACAAATTTTTTCTTTTCTTTTTTCGAAAAGGGGTGTTATATGTTATTTTTTCATTATTTTCAAATCACACTTACAAGCCGACAATTTTATTATTCAATTAGTAAATTTTAAGTTTGATATTTATTATTTTAGAAAACAAGTTATATAACTATTGGTGTTAGAAGACAAGTTATATTTATTATTTTAGAAGACAATTTTAAACAAGTTTATTTTTATTTTGTTGTTAAAAAATTTTGTTTTTATTTTTTACTTTTATGTTTTTCTCTTTAATTAGTTAACCTTTTGAGGTTATAAACTTATACATTTAGTTATTTGTAATTATTGGTGTTTTAAGTTGTTTGTAACTTAAAAAAAAAAAAAAAAAAAAAAAAAAAAAAAAAAACTTCGTAGCTTTTTGTCTTTTCCTCTCAAGTTCATTCAATTTATTATAATATATATATATATATATATATATATATATATATATATATATATATATATATATATATATATATATATCTTAAAATTATTAGAGACAATATTATTCAAAGACTTTTAATGCTAACTTATCAATACTTCGAGTAGTTAGGTATCAATGTCTCTTCACATCCTAGGTTTATAAATTTTCTTTCCCTACATTTATAATGAACTTGTTCTAAAAAAGATATAATGTTGTTGTGAAATGACATGATATTGATAGAATTGTAATGCTCATCAACTAGTCACGATGGAGTTTGGATCATCTCCAACACTTTGGGGTCAAGAGTATCCTCTTTGACTTTTAAAGTTGGCTAATAGTGAGAAATCGCTTTTTGTATCCATAGGAGAATTCTTCCTATCTAATTAAAGTTTAACCATTTCTCAACAAAAAAAAAAAAAAAAAAAAAAACAAACAAACAGAGAAATTGGTTATATCTATTTAGTTCGAGAAATTTTAATAGTTCTAGATATGTTCTTAAACGGTCAATTTTGATTCCAAATATAACTCGTTTGTTACTGTTTTCTTTTCTTTTTTTTTTCTTTTTTTGATAACGGGTGGGGTGGGGATTTAAACTACAGACCTCTTGGTCAGTAGTACAAGTTTTATGCAAATTGAGTTATGCTTATGTTGGCTCGTTTGTTAATAATGTTACTTTAAGTATTAACATGACATATTAATTAGACTAACAAGTGATGATGTTGAATAACTTGACATAGTTACCATTAATAAAGTTATCATAATTATGGACATGGCTTTTGTTACAATGACAATTTCATACATTTAAAAGGGTAATTGTTAAAATTAAAAAGTATGATATATGATCACAATTGCAGTAGCTCTTGGTTGTCAACTTTGCATAACTCAACTAATTAAGATATTATACATATGTCACAAAAGTCAAATATTTGAATCCCCACTTCACAATTCACACTAGGAATGACAAAAAGACTTAAGGGAAAAATACACTTTTGGTCCCTGAGGTTTGGGTTAAGTGACAGTTTGGTCATTGAGTTTTCAAACTCAACAAAAATACCCCTGAGGTTTGAGATAAGAAGCATTTTAGTCCAATTTTCTGTTAAATCTTAACCGTTGCTGACGTGACACTATTATTTTAATAAAAAAATTATTTATTTTTATTTTTTTAAAATAAAAATAGTAAAATAATAAAATATTAATATTTTATTCTTTTTCCTCCCACCCTCTTTCTTCTCTTTCTTTTTCTCCATCTTCTCCATCTCCTTCATCTTCCTTCTTCTTCCTAACTCCGGCGACCGACGGCCACCGCCGGTCGTCGATGACTTTTTTTTTTCTTTTCTTCTTCTCTCTTACCCCATTTTTCTTCTCTAATTTTTTTTTTTAAATAAACAACTCCTCCTCTGTTTCGCGCCGGAAACGGAGGAGGAGGGAGGACCGTCCGCCGGTCGCCGGAGTTAGGAAGAAGAAGAAGGAAGATGAAGGAGATGGAGAAGATGGAGAAAAAGAAAGAGAAGAAAAAGGGTGGGAGAAAAAAGAATAAAAAAAGAATAAAATATTAATATTTTATTATTTTACTATTTTTATTTTAAAAAAATAAAAATAAATAATTTTTTTAATTAAAATAATAGTGCCACGTCAGCAACGGTTAAGATTTAACAGAAAAATTGACGGCAGGGACTAAAATGCTCCTTACCTCAAACCTCAGGGGTATTTTTGTTGAGTTTGAAAACTCAGGACCAAACTGTCATCTAACCCAAACCTCAGGGACCAAAAGTGTATTTTTCCCAAGACTTGACCCAATTTGATCGATTGAAGAATCCTTGGTTTGATTAGAGACATGGATCAAACTAAGGATCTATGTCAAACCTTGATTGAAGACGGGACAAGGATTTGAACCTGTCCTAAATTTATATATATATTTCGTATCAAGTCACAACCACTTTTATTCCCAATCCAAGTCTAAGCTCAAGCTCAATACTTTTTTTTCCTAAAAAAAAAAAACCGTAGCTCTTTTGTTCAAAATCAAAATCTTCATCTTCTTTTCACCTTTACTTCACCGAACTTTCTTCTAATCATTTTCTTCACCTTCACTCACTTTCACACTACCATTATGCCATTTGCTATGATGGGAATTGTGACTATCGCATGATCATTAGTGCTTCCAAGCCATGTCTTGAACCTCGTTGTCCTCCTATCCGTGCAGTGTCGTGAACTCTGCTATACACCACACATCTACGTCCCTTATCGGCACATCACCATCGTCTCCCATTATATATGGAGAACGAGGTGCCAACCTTTCATAAACGTTTCAAAACTATCTTTGAGATAAAAATCTATTAGAATGTTGAATAAAAAGTGGACATAGTGTTGACCTGAAACGGTGTGACAGTGGCTCAGATACTTACTTAGATTAAGTCGGAAGGAATTGACTTCCACCCCTCGATCTTCTCGTCCAACATTCCACCATATTACAATTTTGATAAGAATACCAACATTACAATTTTGAAAAGAATAGAGGTATTCTCATTCTCGAAACAAACAAAAAAAAAAAAAAAATTAGGGTTTTTTTTTAATAAATAATTTAACCCTAATTAAAGGGCAGTTCTTGCATTTTTCCCGATAGTCAATTTCTCAACGGCTTTGGAGTGAACGGTCTCGATGGGTCTCCAACTTCATTCCAACGTAAGGTAGAAGACGATGACCTTTTTGCACAGAGAAGAAAGGGCTCGAAGCCCTCCACCATAACCGACATTCGGCTTTCACTGTTACCATTTTTACAGAGAAGCTTAGATTCACAGCTATCAATCCATTTCGGTTTCGCCAGACCCACCCAATTTAAGCTTCTAACGCCTTCTGTTAATGGGGAACGCCCATGGCCACCGAAAGCATTTCAGCCATGGCGTAAATATCTCTCGACCCACTAACGCTCATTCTCCCTCCAATAAATACTCCCCATCTGCACCTGCTTCTCAAAGTTCGACCTCGACGGCGAAGATGGAGTCCTTGCCCTACGCCCGCGTTGATTCGAGCCTCCGAGCGCTTGCGGGTCAGGCCGAGGGCTTCGGCCGCTTTGCCATTGGTGGCCTCCATGGTTCTGTTTATTGCGTCACTAATTTGGCAGGTGGTATTTTTTTTTAATCCTGTTTCTGATCAAATTCAATTTGGGGGTGTCTGAATCGTGCTCGGTTGAGCCGTTTGTCTACGGAGTTGTGGGGTTGTGGAGTGTTTGGATTCAGGAATTGAGATGTTGAAGATTTGGGAATTGCATTTTTTCTTGACTTAGAATGATTGAATTCTTTGCTTTTTCTTGATGTGGAAAACTTTGGAAACTGATGGAAACCAGAGATTTTCCTTTATAAACCATCCCCTTTTTTTGCATTTCCTTGGATTGTTTGAAGTTGGGATTGGAATTCAATTAGTAATTGAGCTGTAGTAAAAGGAGGCTTTTGCCTTAAAGTTCTCTCTTGTTTGGTGTTTGTTTTTGTTTTTGTTTTCTTTCACTTTTTTTGTTTGTTCTGTTGGGTTGGTGGGGTGGAGGAACTGAAGATTTTAAAGTAATTTGGTAATCACAAGAAGGGCTAGGGAGTTAGGAGATTGACAATGTTTCCAAATTTCCTATACATTGTATACAATACTTCTATTTGTTCTGCCTTTCAGGTCATTGAGAAGTCCTTAAATCTGTATTTTGTGCTTGTTGTAGATGATGGTCCGGGATCACTTAGGTTCGGATGTCGTATGAAAGAGCCCCTCTGGATTGTCTTTGAAGTTTCGGGCACAATTAACTTGTCTACATATTTGAGTGTGTCCTCTTATAAGACTGTAGATGGTCGTGGTCAGAGGATAAAAATTACAGGAAAGGGATTGAGGCTGAAGGAATGTGAGCATGTGATTATTTGTAATTTGGAGTTTGAAGGTGGTAGAGGTCATGATGTCGATGGAATTCAAATTAAACCTAATTCAAAGCACATATGGATAGACCGTTGCAGCCTCCGAGATTATGATGATGGGTTGATCGATATCACCCGAGGAAGCACAGATATCACTATTTCTAGGTGAGAGGAAGCTTCATCTAAGAGTAATGCCCAAACAGTTTGATATTGTGCTTGATTTCTTTGTCCATTGTCTGTCTGTAGGTGTCTCTTCTCACAGCATGACAAGACAATGCTCATTGGAGCAGATCCCTCTCACATTGGTGACCGATGTATCCGTGTCACTATTCACCACTGTTTTTTCGATGGTACACGTCAACGACATCCACGCGTTAGATACGCTCAAGTACATTTATACAATAATTACACCAGAAACTGGGGGATCTATGCTGTCTGTGCTAGCGTAGAATCAAAGGTCTTGCCACATCTCACCTTTTCGAAATACATTTTAGTTCACACTTCTCCAAAGATTAACCATCTTTTCCAATAGTCACTGTGATTTTAATTTGTTGCTACGTTTTGAATCAGATATACTCTCAGTGCAACATATACGAAGCGGGAGAGAAAAAGGTGGCATTTAAATATTTAACTGAAAAGGTAAATTTATTCTTTTCCATTCTCTATGATTTGATTCCACATGTAGATTGTCTTTAGTCAAATCGACACATGATAAGATTAGATTAGGGAACTTGAGAGGTAATCTCACAATTGTGAAATCTTAGATTTTTATGCTTCTAAAGTGATATCCCTTCGTCTCCATGATGAATTTACCCTTGTGAGTGCCCTATTTTCTGTAATTTCACTCTATGCGTCCTTAAACAATGATGTAACTAAAAACATACTAGTATTGAGAACTCATATTGCCATAGGACGAATGAAGTTTTGTGATGATTTGGGTCTTGATTTTATTACACACGAGACTGCTCGTTATAATATTCTCTGTCCCATGATAAAAGTAGTTGTCTTGTTCACGTTCTCGATTCCATTCGATCTTTGCAACTGTATGTGGAATAAAATCATATTGTTCATGAACAGTTTCTTCATACATTGTAGTAAAATGTTAACCAAAATGCCTATTTGATCATTGCCCAGCCTCACACATCACATGTCCATTCCCACTCCCCTAACCTTCTTTCTACAGAGAAATTATTTGGGGATGGTACAATGTGGCTGGCGGTATTAGTTTTATACCATTAGATACAGGAGAGAGAAACTAAAATTATTGTTTCACCATACATCCAATAGCATAGAGAGTGTGGCAGCCGCAATGTGGCGGCCGGTCACATTGAATATATTTCCTCTCTTTGATATACATTAAAAATTGGGGGCCTATTGTCTCTCTCTCTCTCTCTGTCTAGCTGCCTGTCTGTCCTTAATCTCTAACTGTCTCTGTTTGTGTGTGCATCTCGTTATGCCTGCACGTGCACGTCTGATGCCCGCACGTGCACGTTTCTTTTCAAGACCAGACGATGTTTGGTTAGTCTGCAACTGCTGAATTTCTTAATCCATCAAACTAAAATCCCACATTCTCAAATCTCCACTAGTCTAAACAGATATGAACATTCAAATTCCTTAAAAAGAACACACTCAAGACCAAACTGCCAATAATTTCTGTTTAACAAAACAACCTTTACGCTTCGAAAAAACCGAGGAAACCACCTGTACTAAACTGGAATCATTGTTTATATGTCTGATATGTGTCCAGGCAACAGACAAGGAAGAGCCTTCAAGTGGATGCATATGGTCTGATGGAGATTTATTTCTAAGTTGCACTCAAAGTGGGCTGTTGGCTGCAACTGCTGAACATAACTTGTTTCATCCCTCACAACATTACTCTGCTTGGACTGTGGAACCTCCAACAGATTCTCTCAAACATATTCTCCAACATTGTACTGGATGCCAAAACATCCCAAGGCCCACTGATCAGCCACTGGTACCTTAGAAGATTACTGAAATCATCTAAATTTAGTTTCGGTCCCTGAACTTTTACCGATTTTCATTTTTGGTCTTTGAACTATAGTTTGATTGGCAGTCCCTTGAAGTTTTAAAATCTCCATTTTAGTCCTTTGAAGTTTTTGTCAAATCCACATTTAGTCCTTTTGTAAAAGTGTTGTGTTTAATTCTGTTATTTGTATATTGTATCCGTGTTGTCACTTTTACGATAGGGGCTAAATGTGGAAATTTGGTAAAAGTTTGGGGGCTAAAATTGAGACTTTAGATACTAAAAGGTTTGAGTGGAAATTGGAGAAAAGTTCAGTGACCAAAATTTAATGTTTAATTTGACCCTTTATATATATATATATATATATATATATATATTAAATGTATACAGTAACCATGGAGTCTTACAGAAAGGGCAATAACTAGGTGAGACTTGAGTCATGTCATGGAATTGTAGTATTCTACATTTTCATATTACAACTCTCCAATGTACTACTTGTATGACTTCAAACTCTATTGTAAGGTTATTCATTATGTATTATAATCACTCCTTACTAAGGAACTGATATCAATGTGTCGATATTTCTATATATCTAAGGATTGCGAAATGATTTGGATCGCTGGTTGATATTTTCATTATATGATGTAAAAGATTCTGACAAAATATTAAGGATTTGTACAAAAATATTAATCATTTGAAAACTTAACATATTTTAAGGGAGTTTGTTTTTTTTCCTGGAATATTAATTAATGTTGACGTTTTCATAAAATTGAGATCTTAATATCTTCTTTTCGACACTGATGTTTAAATTGTGTAAGCATGATGTTTAAATTTCTATGTAAGAATAGAGTCATTGAAAATGACTAATTAAAGGGTATGTGGACATAGTCACTAAAGCTATGTTCTTCTCACTTTCACATTTTGTCCTTATAATGTTACATTCGTGATGGAACAAACTTTTTTTTTTTTGAAATATACGTCAATTTTATTCATGCCACATGGGCAGAAGAAGAAAGGTCCTGAGTGGCCAGATCACCCATCCACAAAGGAATGAAATTAGACCAGACTTGGTTACAACACTCTATTTTTGCTTTTTTTTTTTTTTTTTTTGCAAGTGTCCGCTATTCTGTTTAAATTCCTCGAAATAAAATTGAAAGAAATTCCTTCATAGGCTAGTACCAACTGTCGAATTTTCGCTACTAACGAACCCAGCTCACTTATGGGTTCTTTCCCTTTTATGTAAATGAGAGCTTGAAGACTAATTCCATTGAGATATTTTTGCATCTCATGGAGATGCTAAGCTGTAAGCCTTCTATGATTGCTATCAATTCCTCCATCGGAGGAGGGAAGTCCATATGAAAAAAAAAAGAAAAAAAGAATTTCTATAGGATGATATTTCATATTAGTTAGTTTTTCATCCCTATGACCATAGGACGATCCATTGTATTAGTAATTAAAAGACGAAGAATTTAAAATAATATGTTATAGCCATTAGTCGTAAGGATTTTGTTGGTTGGGCAATAAATTTGATTCAGCCTGTGGAAAAAATAGGTAAGATAAGTAATTTTCTACATCCTCAGGGGTCAATCTAGCAATTACCTCTTGCCCCACCGGAAATCTGTGCGCATGGTAAAATTCCCGGTACACCGGCAACCAGCTTTTCGCTATCGACAAGATTTCGAATCGGAGCTTCGGGTCCGGCACGATGCTCGATCTCTGTTTCCGGTAGGCTTCCTTGAAACTGGAATGAAAGTTATCGTAAACCTCAGCCACTTCAGCCGTCGAAAGAGCGGCCGTCGGATTTTCCGGCAGCGTCGAGACTACTTTTCCCCATGCCAAGCGCTCGTAACTGTCCATGTACTGTTTTACTTTTGCTTTGTACTGATCGATCCATTCGTCTCCGAGAAGATGATGGAGCTTGGAGCTTTGAACCTGCCAGACGACGAATCGGACATTGTTGGCTAAGAAGAGGTATGAAAGTGAAATGTCGTCGCACTGCCTCGCTTTGCTGTCAAGCTTGCAGAGGAGGATGAAGATTATCCGCGCCATGTATGAGGAAACGGATGAAACTGGAGAATCGTCGGAATCTGGAGTATTGGAACAAGAATCGGCTGGAAGAGACGATTTCCACGGCGGCGGCCACCGAGAGAAAATTACGTAGAGAATCTCTCGGTACTCGGCAAGGAGAGAGAAGCAGTCCATCCATTGGAGAGATAAGGTGTGTATTCCGCCATCGACGGAAAGCGAATTCGAGGAGTCGTTTTGAATGGACGATTCGTAATCTGAGAGCATTGCGTAGATCGATTCAGTAAGAACGCTGAGCGAGGCGATTGCTTGCGATCGAATTACTTCAGTTGATTCAAATGAGAAGATCGATTCGATTTTCGGCCAGTTCTCGAATATGGCAGTGAACATATCCAGTAAGTAGAACACATTCTTCGGCAATTTCTTGCTCTTTACGATAACTTCCGGAAATGCAAAGAGAAGCATAGCACCGTCTTTGCATGTTTTGGTGAAACAAGATTCGCTAACGGATTCGGAAGTTGCGAATACGTAATCGCACAAATCTCGCTCCGCATTGAAAATCGTTGTAATTGCAGTATTCACAGCTTCTAACCACTTCTTGATTCTGAAATCGACTGCCTCAAAATCCATCTTACGGATTTGCGACGAAAGTTTCACGATGCCGAGACGGTATATTCCTTCATCCACAACGGATTTGCGAACAGTTCTGTAAATTTCAACACATTCTTTAGTGTAACCAGACGAGACCATACACTCCGCTATCGCTCTCAGATCCGCCATAGCGACGGAGGAAACTCTTCTCACTTCGAAAATAACTCGGACTGTACTCGATTCTACATTCAACGGTTCTCGTTTCGCGGAAAGAATCCGATAGAATTCAACCTGAAGTCTCTTCATCGCAATCTGCATCAGACTTTGAGAAAATTCAAGTTTCTCAGAGGACAGGAGATACATAACCTTCTGAAGTTCGTTCACGCATCGGATGAATCGCAACGCTTCCTCCTTGCTCTGGTGGAACATCGACGCCACTTCAAAGTAGGCCAAGGACTCGGTGCTCCATTTCATGATGATTTCTGCAGCGGTTTGCAAACTACGATCAATAATCGTGTCCGAAAATCTTCGACGATGAACAACAGAAGCGGCTTCCAATGTTGAAGAAGAAGAAGACGAATTAGAGCAATTAGGAGAGACCAAAGGAGAAAGCATCTTGGAGCAAAGTCCAAAAATCTTCTTTCCATTTTTCGGCATTCGAGATTACAAAATTCTTCGCCTCTTTGTTTGCCGTGGAAATTAGAGGTTCCAATTTTTTCCAGACACCGGGATTTGTCCGCCACCAAACGGTACAAAAATGTCTATATATATTAATAATACATCAAATTACAAATTTAGAATTAGCCTTCTCTTTTGTTTTTTAAAATTAACCTTATAAACACAACTTCCCCGATTCCTTTACTATGTTACCTATTTTCTCTTCATATTTTAAAATACTAAGCTAAGTTTTGGAAGGACTTTTGCATAGATGGCAAGTCTAGCTCAACTGGCATTACTAATAATCACGAGGTTTGTAGTTCAAATCCCACCACCCCATATTGTCAAAAAAAAAAAAAAAAAAGAGACCAAATTAATAGCAAATATAACACTGTTGCAAACTAATTGCATATATAGCAAAATTAATGGTACCATCAGAGATAGACACGAATAGACTCTGAATAATCGGAGTCTATTAGTAATATGCTCAGATAGATTTTGCTATATTTGCAGTTTTTTTTACATTGTGCTATATTTGCAATTATATAATTTTTACTTGTCACCCACTACAAATTCTCAGTTTTGAAAACTAAAAAAAAAATAGTATTCAAAAATTTATTTTGTTTTTCAAATTTTGCTAAGAATTCAAATGTCTATAAAAACGTAAAACAAACATAAATTTCAAAAACTAAAAACCAAATGGTTATCAAACCAAATCTAAACTTTTATATTCATGTTTAATAGGGATGAATTTTAAAAAATATTTCACGAGTCTTTTCTTTATTTATTTTAAATGTCAAGTATTTAATAAGCTTTGAATTTTGAATTTCATCTCTAATAGATTTCGGAATTTTAAAAATGTCAAATAGTTCACAAATTTTCATATAAAATGTGTCCCTAATATATTCAACATTTTGGAAATCAATGAATATATTAAACTTGTCAAGCTCATCTAACTCTAAAAGGTTTGTAGTTCAAATCTCTCATCTTCACATGTTGTAAAAAAAAATCTATTTGATTGATAAGTTTGAATTGGTCGAAAACTGCTTAGATACAAAATTGAAAGACTAACATTTCGTTTGATAATCATTTGATATCTGGTTTTTGGTTTTTGAAAATTAAACATGTTTTTCTTTCAAATTTCCTACCATTACAAAAGCAAAAATAAGTTTTTGAAAACAGAAAGTCGAGACAAGAATTTGTCAATTGTCATACGTATAAAACGACGCCGTTAGAGACCAGGCGACATAAAACGACGCCGTTGCTGTGAAAGTGAAGTAATGGCGTTGAATTGTTCGGTTTCGAAGTCGGAGTATGACAGAACAAGTCAAATGAGACGACAAATTTGGAGGCCAAACCATTTTAAATATTTCATAATAATAAAGAAAAAGTAAAATGGAGAGTCAAGTCAAGATATAAATAAATGATTTCATTAATTACAACAACTTTAAATTGATAGAAATCTGTATGGTATTACTTTATTTTATTACAAGATTCAATTATCCAATATAGAATCTATACTTTTTTAGCTTACTAGATTGTAAGACTAAGAACATGCACGTGAAATCGTTTTTTTTTTTTTTCTTTCAATTACAACTTTTTATCATTCAATATCTTTAAAAATAAGTTCATAAATTTTCGATTATGTTAAAAATATATCTATGAACTATAAAGTATCTAATAGATTTGTGAATTTGAAAACATATTGATTGGTCAAACACTTAATAGACATAAAATCAAAAGTTTAGGACTTATTACATATAAAATCAAAACTTTTACGACCTTATTAGGTTTTTTTAAAGGTAGGAGCTATCAAACATAAAATTGAAAGTTAAAGATCCTATTCATCACTATTTAAAGTTTAATAACTTTTTACATACAAATTAAAGTTTAATGACTAAACTTATGATTTAACCTTTTTTTAAGAAAAAAAAAGTAAAGTCTAGAATGTAAACCAAATATCTAAGGTCCCGTTTGATAACCATTTGGTTTTTGGTTTTTTATTTTTGAAAATTAGGCTTATTTTCTTTAAATTTCCTTTAAAGAGACACTTGATTTCCTAACCAAATTCTAAAAACAAAAACAAGTTTTTGAAAACTACTTTTTTTAGTTTTCAAAAATTGGCTTGTTTTTTAAAACATGGGAAGAAAGTAGGAGAAAAAACAAAGAAACTTAGAGTTGGAAGTGGTGTTTATAAGCTTAAAAATCAAAAACAAAAAACAAAAAACCAAATGGTTATCAAACGGAGTCTAAATGACTTCAATATGAAATTAGAATTTGTCAAACCTAAATACAACTCAACTGGTTAAAGTATCTATTCTTGGTTAAGAAGTTAAATGTTCAAATTTTTCACCTATTGTTCGAACTAAAAAAAATGAAGTATGAAATTAAAATTTATATTATTTTTTAATTTATCAAATGTATATTAATAATTAGCGAAATTATATCTTTCATTATTTAAAAAAATATATATTTTTTGGGTTTAGGGTTTATATTTCTTACGAGTTTTTCATTACCATATATACTTATAAAAGTTTCTTTTAAAACAACATTTATAGATGATTTGATGGAAAACTAAAAGGTTTTTTTTAAAAAAAAAAATTTAAAAGATAAATATACAGTATTAGTTAAACGAAAAGTTTAGTCCTTAAACACTTAGATCCCATCTTTGAAAGAAATTTTAATAGGTCCTCGAACTTTCATTTTTGTGCTTATATTTTTTTTAGTGTCTAGTAAATAGGTTCCTCAACTTTCAATTTAATGTCTAATAAGCCTTTGAACTTTCAATTATGTTTCTAGAGGTCTTAGATCTATTAGCATTTTTTACAATTCATAGATGTATCACGTATAAATTCAAAGTCTATTAGACACAAAATTCGATTTTATCTCTAATACATTCATTCACTTTAAAAATTATTAAATATGTCAGAAACTCCTGAACTATGAGATTGATTTGAAAATATTTATGAACTTTAAAAAGTTTTAAAATGATATTTTAATTTTATTTTTTTGAAAATATCAATATGTCATCGGTTAATTAGTCAAAAAGTACTTTTTGGCCACATTGCCTAAAACTAACAAAAATGTTGGTTCACACTAATAACCAATTACATTTGGTCGGTTTTAACACAAAATGGACCAAACATAATTAATGAAATAATAATACAAAAAAAAAAGTCACTAATGGGCTAAATACTTTATAAATTGACATCACAAAATGTTATTATTCATGAGACTTCTAAAAATCAAGTCGAATCTAAGTCAAACATTAAGTTAAGCTCTAAGTTAAGTCGAATAGACTTGAAGTTAGTCTTTGAAGCGTATTCTTTGGACTATATCCAAATTAGATGACTTAACTTGAAAACAAATAACTAAAACAAATGAGTGAATGTGAACTCTAAAGATTCCATAAGGTCTAAATCACATAAATCTGACATTACACGACTTAAATTTCACTTTTATTTTTCTCTCTAGAAAATACATGGTTGTCTATCTATAATAATCATTTACATATAGAATGAAAACTTGCTTGATATAGATTTTAAATTCTAAATTTATCTAGAGAAGGTATTTATCGTATGAAGGAAAAGATGATTAAGGAAAAAGGTAGATCCAACGTAAGAAAGTATTAGCGGGTGTTAAGAAGACACGATTAGAAATTTGATAAAAAATTTTAAATGTGTAATTATGTTGACCTCATAGGATATTTTTGGAGAATGTTATTTATGAAGTCATAACCTATAACCTAAACTTATGAAAAGAAGACTTTGATGGCCATAAACATTGTCCACTTGCTCAAAAGACAGAGAACTTTTTGAATCTTTCATTGTAACCATAGACTTTTTTACATGGTTATAAATTTGGGTGAAGTGTTTTTGAAGGACTTGAAAATTTTCATTTTTTAAATGTTGATTTGAAACACATGTTACCAAAACAACTTTGAGATAAATTGCAAAATTATTTTTTTTTTAAGAAGAAATTTCAAAATTATTTAACTGTATAGTAACTTTTTGTATAGATTGTTTGTTCAAATCTTTACTCCAAATTAATATCATAATCTTTAAAAAAAAATAAAAATGATACTCTCTTTTTTTAAAGTGGCATAAGTAAGAAGGCGGCTAAATATAACCAATATTTCTTAATTTTTTTTAGGTGATTCTCAATTTGATCATAATTTGATCTTTGTTTAGTATAACAATCTATGGAGGGTCAAAAATCAAACATTTAATCTTTTAGTTGATGGCATATATTTTAGTCAACTGAGTTATCCTTAAGTTGGCTTAGGTAAAACGTTTCGATAGATCGACTTGAAATTTTCCATTTTCTAAGTCTTGATTTGAAATAAAACGTTTACGAAATGACTTTGGGACCGATTTCAATATTATTGAACTATTTAAAGTTTACTAACTTTCTTTATAGATTAAATGTCAATTTATATCATTATATATCTTTTAAAAGGATATGCACATTTCTTCAAAAAAATGAAATTCTAATTTTATAACCATGGAATTAGATTCTAACTTTTTCCAAACCATAGGAACTAAATATTTTCAAAAAAAAAAAAAAAAAAAAAAAAAAAAAAAAAAAAAAAAACCATTGGAACTGAATTCTCAATCAATAAATGATTTAACAACCTTTAATAATAAAATGTGATGGCTTTTAATTAATTGATAATTTTTTGGACCAAATTTAGGAACATGTGAAGATTAGAAAAACAACAAATAATATAAAATAAATCTGTTCATATTTTACCAACATGGTGTCGTGGTGTAGTTGGTTATCACGTCAGTCTAACACACTGAAGGTCTCCGGTTCGAGTCCGGGCGACGCCACTTTTTTGCTTATTTGTTCTTTTTTTATCCAAAATTCAAGCCCAGTGTGGTTTTGGACTTTGATTGGGGTGGGTCAATAAATAGCGTTTTTTTTCTAATATATATTTCGTTGTATATAGTTTACATTATTTTTTTTAAAAAAAAAATCCTTTCTACAAAAAGAAAATTATTAAAAAAAAAAAAGAAAAACCCCTAGAACTTATAATATTTATTATTTACACCATTCTAAATTTATCACTGAACAACATATGAAATAAAATTTCAATTTAGACTAAGTCTAGTTTAACTCCTTACCCCAATGTTATTCAAAATATTTAAAATGTGATATGAACTTGTTAAGATTAGAGTAACTAAAGAGTAAAAGATAGAACAATAATAGTTATATGAGAGGGCAAAATGATAAAAAGGTGAACTCATGTATAAAAATGATCATATTGAAAAAGATATATGTATAATAAATAACCACTACTAGTTTTTAGTCGGTTCAATTTTGAGCACAATTTTTTTTTTACTTCAAAAGGGAGGTAGAGATTCGAACATCTAACCTTTTAGTCGAATATATACATATTTTAACCAATTGAACTATACTAAGACCGACCAAATTTAAGTACAAATAATGTAAAGAGAATTGTTGATGCCAAAATCTGGACATGATGAACGCATATGACCTTCACGTGACACCAACGATAAATTTTTTTGAAGGTGCTTGCATAGGCTGAGGTCGAGCATGCCCATAGGGGTTGGGCTAAGCCCTTCAGTTTGCCTCTCTTTCAAGGTTCGCGCCTCCTGATCATATCCTTGAATTGTCGTTGTGTTGTCCTGATTAGTTGTTGAATTTCGGAGTGGTCCAACAACGATAATAAAAATAGAATCGAAGAATGATATTTTCTTTTATATCTCCTAGAAATTTAGATTTCTTTAAGAAAAGAGGTGGACAACCAACAAGCTTGAAGTGTCTTTCTTGCTAGGTTAGATTGTGAACAACATTACAAATTTACAATAACTTTGTTTTTGTTTTTTTAAATAGAAAATATGAAACAAACTACACAAAGAAATGAAGTTTGTTTCAACTAAATTAGTAATTCTTGGGACATGAAATTCCTAGATAATAAGCCAAGTAGAGAATTAATTTTTGAGATTCAACTCTAACAATAGCTTTACACCTTCCTAATAGATTCTAAAAAGTTGATCACTATGATAGCCATATTAAAATAATTCTTTCTTTAATACATTTTCTTTTCAAATACCAATATGAATAATTATGAAATTTTTACAATTTTCAAAATATAGTAGCTTGGTTACATAATTTGAGAAGGTGGCATAAGATAAGCTTAACCCTTTTTAAAATTTATTAAATTCTATTGCAAAATTAAATATTTATTTAACTTGTGATTTTTATACTTGTAGTAATAAATTAAGACAATCAAATCAATCTATAATTTATTTTTATAAAGGTATAATATTTTATTAAATACCATTAATAATTATTAAATACTATATTTATGAAAATTTAAAACTACGGCCAATTTTATAATTATAGTATTTATTGAAATGAATGAACTTTGCTCTCATTTTAAATGACTGTCGTTCGGCTGTTTAAGTAAGCATTTAATATGTACACTGCATTTAAAACTACATGTCGTTCAGATATTACCCAAAGCTTCACAAGTGGGCCCTATATTGGCCCATTAATATTTCTAATTTGTCAAAAAAGAAAAAAGAAACATATTTCTAAATTGTCTTCTCTCACCACTTGTTTAGTTTTATAATAACAATATTTTTTTTAAAAAAATAATAAACAGCATAATTTTTGTTAGTTGATCTCATTATCCCGGAAGTTTTAATATTTTTCTTTTTTAGTCTCCAAATTTTTAAAATATCTATTTTTGTCTTTGATTTGAAGTTCCAAAACATCTATTATAATCTTTTAACTTTTAAAAAAACTAATCATTTTTTTTATCTACTGTGTCTATTAATCCGTTGCTCGTTCTCTAACATTTGTAGTTCAAATTCTCATGTTCAAATTAACATGTTAGCACACATACTTGACACAAAATAATTAATTTATTGAAATCAAAATAAAGGTAAGGATCAAAATAGTTATTTTTTAAAAAGTTCAATGATTAAAATAGACATTCTAAAGGTGTAGATGATCAAAATAAAATAAATCTAAAAATTCATAAACCAAAATATAACAAATTTACCTACCTAACAAATTGCATGGGCTTGAACCCATCTTTTCTAATTAACAAACATTAATTGACATGATCAAATTATGATTGAGTTAAAAACTCTAGAGGTCAAAACATGCTCTCATAATGTCATTCAAATTCGAGAATCGTGATTTAGAAAAGAGCAATTCATCAGAAACACACAACTACTCATAGACGAAACAAGAACTTTTTCCTAACAAAATTCTACATTCCTACGCTTTGAAATTTAAAGTGGTTGGACAAATTAGACAGAAAACTTTAAAATCATAACTTTTTTGTATAGTTTTTTTTTCTTTTTACATCTAAGACAACTTAAAAGGCAACTGTCACTCTCCTTCCTTCTTCATTCTGTCCCCACAGCTGTTTCATATGCACGTGAGACGACAGTTCACTTCAATTTAGACATCACAATATACCATTGGTTTCGTGACGATGACATTAATGCATAGTAATTTTGACACCCAATTCATTAAAGCAATCCCTAATTTTCTCTTTAAAGCTTCTTTATTGTAATTTGGTGAGGTGTAAATTTTGGGAAATATATAGCAAATAGTAAAAAGAGAAAAAGAAAACAAAAAGGTTGGTGAAATGTGGTTACTATTTTTCATAACCGTTGGTGGGTCTGACTGTCCCAAAATTAAATTTCTAGGGCAGGCTGACCCCACTGTTTTTTTAATGTTCCATTCATAAATTTTCTTCCTCACTCCCACCTGCCATATGTTTATAAATTTGTCACTGACAACGACTTTTCTATTGATATTTAAGTCAATCGAGGTATAATTCAATTAGTTAAAATATATATCTTCTACGGATATTGATGTAAGATATTAATCTATATTTCTATTATACAATGATGTAAGAAAATAGGAAAATATATTTTGTTGATGGCAAAATTTGGCCAAGCAACTCACATGACCTTCACGTGACAGGTGAATTTATTTGAAGGGGAAAGACGTGACCTACAAAACAAGAGAAAACTGTGCATGGTGCTTGCCACACCACACCACACCACACCGACTCCGATGCTTAAGTCAGTTGGGAGATCATAAGTGAAGCAAGTAAAATAATAATGTAAAGGAAGAAAATAGATTCCAAGTTGAGTCGCCTTAGTTTGGGGTTAGTCTATTCTATTTATAGTTGAAATTAAGGGTTTCCCTTTCTCTTAGGAGAGGAATAGCCCTAGAGATTAATTCGGGCTAATGGACCTTCGTGGGTTTGTTTCTTCTCTAGGCTCTAGTCATTATGACTTTCTTAGAGCTAGGTCAAAATTCTCATAACATATTTAAAGAAAATAAAAAATGTAAGTGTGTTATTGATAATGAGAATGTTTAACTTGTTTTGAAGCTGTGAAATCGTTGTTTGTAAATTTAAATATTTTTTTATGAACCTTTTGATGATAGTGATTTTTTCTAGAACTATCCATTGATATTGATATTCTATTATTATTTTTTTTAGAAGTTTTATTTATATTAAGACTTTGACATAATGTCGACATCAAGATTTAGAACTTTAAATGTTATTGATTCTTGTCATTTAACTTTTTTAGAGCATCCAATAACAAAATAAATATTTGCATAGTATCATGTGTACTTGAGTTAAAATTTGTAAACTTGAGCAAAACTCAACAAGTCAAAAGTCAAAGTATACGTTATAGGTAGTTCCAAAAGAAAATATATATATATACGTTATAGGTTGGATCAATCTCTCTTATTTAATTTTTTTTAAAAGAAATGTAAAATAAAATTTAATGGTATGAGTACCAAGAGTAATTTTGATGGTATCGCCTTCACTTGTATTGAATGTGTTATGGATATCAATTTTTTGAGTTCAACAATATTTAGAGTGAAGAGATTCAAACCTCTAACATCTTGGTCGATATTATATGTCAATATATTGCCGTTGAACTATGTTCACTTTGGTTTATTTATATTTACTCAATTAAAGTAGGTTGTCAATCACATTGAGTTTTCACATTAGACAATTATATTTGATGAGAAGAGGAAGAGATCGAGGAGTCAAAGTGTGCATAGTTCAATGATAATTAATATATACTATCGATTAAGAGGTCAAATATTTCAATGTTGTTGAATTATTTTTTTTAAAAAAAAAACAAAACAAAATCAAAACAATTTTAACTAGTATTATTTGAAACTTTTTAAAAGTAGAATGATTTTTATTTTTCTGAAAAGAAAAAAATAATAATAAGTATCGTTTATAGCAAAGGGGGGCACGAAAAAATTTGCAAAGAAAAAAAAAACAGTTAGACACGGAGTGTGAGGTCAAGTGAGCATGATATTAATTAAAAAAACATATTTACTTTAAAATACATTAATAAAATTAATTGTTTATTTATTATAAATTAGGGTTCTGAATTTTAATTAATTTTTAAACGGCAATACTGCAGACTCGTGATACAAATTACAAACTGTCTCCAGAAATATTTGGGAAATGAAAGATGCCATTTTTCTAATTCCAATAAATCGGATCCATTTTAAATATATATATATATATATAAAACTCAATTTTAAATAATCAACAAACATCTAAATTGCCAATAAGAGTTTGGTTCAACTGGCATAAGACTTGTAAATCTATTTGATCTCTTGGTTGAGGATACATTATCAATTACCGTTGAGTTATGCTTACTTTGACGGTTTGTGTCATTTCAAGTTGTTTGTTTTAGTTTCCTCTTTAAATATTTAGTATGTTATTTCTACTTTTCTGACCTTTGTTCTTTACACTTAGAAAAATATTCATTTTAGTACCTATACTTTCAACTTTTGTTCATTTTAATTCCTTGTACTTCAAAATGTCTATTTTGGTTGTACTTATAAAATGCAACTTTTCTTTTTTTCTTTCTTTCTTTTTTTTTTTTTTTTTTTTTTTTTATATTCGTAGAATTCCAATACAAATTCTACCCAACGAAACACTTTTTTACAAAGTCATTACTATGAAACTCAGGTTGTGTTTGGACTAAAATTGTAGTTAAAAAAATGAGATCAAAAAAATAAAATGAATACACCAAAAGAATCACTTCAAGGACCAAAAGAACCCAATTTTTTTTATAAAGAACCAAAAGAAACATTTTGAAAGTACATTATAATGAGTGAAATCGAGAAGTACAATAACCAAAATAATATTTAAACCTACAATAATATTTTAAAAAGAAAATCACCTAACATTAATGTGTTCCATTGATGGTAGATTCCAATTCTCACCTTTCTCTTTAAATTACAATAATCTAAAGGAAGGAAGAAAAAAAAAAAAAAAAAAAAAACCATTAATAAATACCTCCATCAATGGTAACTTTTCTCTTCCAATTTTTTACCCCAACCTTCAAATCTCTCTCTCTCTCTCTCTCTACCTTCTCAATACACATTAAAAAAACATCCTTAAAAAGCAGGCAAAAAACAACCCCATTCATCAAAATCTCTTTATTTATTTATTTATTTATTTATTTTTCTCTCTCTCAAGTCTGAACCACAAATTAAAACAGCTTCACATCAAAATTTAGATTTCATTTTATCCAAAAATCTCATCATCATGAAAACCATCGACTTTCTCTGCGCCTCCCAAGCCTCCACCGCCGTCTCTCTTCCCACGCCCGACCAATCCTCTCCTTCCGCCGCCGCCGCCGGCAGAGCCATCGACCGCCACAACCCCATCATCTCCGACGGAAGAAGAAGCACCACCAGAACTTTCCCCAACCCTCCATGTTCTTCCCAGTACTCGCCCATCAACCCTCTCCCTTACCACCAGCTCCACGCCGCCGCCACCCCCAATCTCGCCGCCGACCAGATCGGCTCCGGCGGCTCTGCAACTCGTAAGGGTCTGAAGAAGAAGAAGCCCAATGGGAAGAAAAGCTCCTCCATTATTCGAACTGACATAGTGAGGTTCGTCTTCCAAGTTCTAACTTATCCATTTCTCATTTCATTTTCAGAATATTTATTATTTATTGCGATTTATAATTTATTTAGACCATTATTACCATTTTTTTTAAATGTCAGTAATTTTTATATATTTTTTAGAATACCCATGATAAATGATGGCAGGGATTTGGCATTAAAATATATATATATATATATATGTATATGTATGTATATGTTTAAGTTTACCCAACAATACTTTTTTTTTTAAATATTAAAAAAAAAACTACCTATCAATATTTATAATTTAACTGACATAAAACATATATTTTTCAACAATTAGAGATTTAATTTTTCCATCCCACATATTTTCTAACTAAAAAAAAAAAAAAAAACCTCAAAAATAGTTGTCAATCCAAACATTCTTTAGAATAAAATACCAATTGATATGTCAAATATTGATGGTTGGTGTCATAATTATTGAATTAAAAAAAAAAACTTTAGATGTTGTCATATAGATTATTTTAGATCCACTCTAAGGAGTTGATCCCTTGTTCATTTTAAATGCGCATTAAATTCTTCTAAAGTCTTCAAGATAGGATGATAATAAATTATAAAATAAAAATAAAAACTTGTAAGATAAATGCTATAGGAAATTTAATTGTTGGGTTGTAAATAGAAATATTTTGATTTATGTTTTTTTTTTTTTTAAAAAAAAAAGAAGAAATATTTTGATTTTGTTTGACCATTTAGGTGGAGTTGTGCTAAGCCAAGTGATTCGCCAACGCCACCGGGGTCGATGCGGTACCTTTTGAACGACAAGTCGTTTCGCGATGGGTCGATGGATCGGCTTTCGACATCTCTCCCTTCAAGTGAAAGTATCAAAAAGATTACTCCAAATAGTGAAAATCAAGACGAATCTAAGTCAACGGCAGAGATTTTGCCGTTGGAAGAGTGCAAACCATCTCCACCGTCCAACCAGGTTAGTGATTGCAGGAATCTTGCTAAACTTCACTGAAAATTTTATACCTATTTTTAAAAAAAAACTATATTTCTCGCTCTTATTTATTAAAAAATCAATTGAATTAGAAGTTTAGTTTATGAAATTCTGAAGTTTGTCGTTTCTAGATTCTCGAGGTATTTAATAGGATCTCAAACTTTCAATTTTATGTTTAATAGATTTCACAAATTCAGAATTTTTTTTTTAAAATCTGGTTAAAAATTTGATAGCTATTAAAAAAAAAAAAAAACCTTCTCACCATTCCTATATTTCTCTCTCATATTTATAAAAAAGAATATAATGATAGTCAATAGAATCTACAAGGTAGCCTTTGCTAAGTTTAGTCTGGAGTTTGTGTCTATTTAATCTTTGCATTTTAAGAAACTATAAAGTATCTAATAGTTTCTTAAATGGTTAATTGTGTCCAATCGTTTTCTTAATTTTATGTTTAACAAATGCTTTAACCTATCCAACATTTTTAAAAATTCCTAAACCTAAAATTGAAAGTTTAGAGATTGTATATCTAACCAATCAACTCATTTTTTAAAAATTTCAAATATGCTAGGAACCTATTAGATTATTTTTTTTAAAGTTCAGGAACACAAACTTGAAAGTTCATAGACTAAACTTGTAATTTAACGAAGAAAAAACATATACTCCAATGATTTTGGAATCTGATTGTGATTTTTTTTTTTTTTGGTATGTTTTAATGTGACCTCTCACTCTCAGGTTGTGGTTTTGAGGGTATCATTGCATTGTAGAGGCTGTGAAGGAAAACTGAGGAAACATCTTTCCAAAATGGAAGGTAAGCAATGGAAAATAGAAGGCTACTTTTTTTTTTTTTTTTGTGGTAAATTTTATTCTTGATTTTTTTTAAATAAATTGTTAAAAGAAAAAAAAAGTTATATGTTACAAAAATATTGGTTAAATTATCAAAAATACCCCTAAACTTTAGGGTTTGTTTCAATTATGCCCCTAGACTTTCAAAAGTTTCAATTATGCCCTTGAAGTTTCAAAATTGTTTCAAAACTACCCTTGAAGGCTTTTTTTTGTTAAATTCATGGATGTAAAATGACGTGTTTGCATATATATTGTTGCTTATGTGAATAGATTTGAACACATACGTGGAAAAAACGATAAAAACACATGCAAACGCATCAATTTTTGTCGATAAATTTAACGGAAAATGTCTCCAAGGGTAGTTTTGAAACAAATTTGAAACTTCAAGGACATAATTGAAACTTTTGAAAGTCTAGGAGTATAATTGAAACAAACCCTAAAGTCGAGGGGTATTTTTGATAATTTAACCCAAAAATATTTGACACTAGGTTTGCCTTGAATGTTCAAAAAATTAATTTTAATGTTCAAGAAAATTCGTGCCATAATCTTATGAGGTATTGGTTTAAAAATGCAGGGGTGAACTCATTCAACATAGACTTTGCAGCCAAAAAGGTGACAATAATGGGAAATATTACACCACAGGGTGTTTTAGAAAGTGTAGCAAAGGTAAAAAATGCCCAATTTTGGCCATCTACCGATCCAATTAATCGTCAACAAAATGTATCGATAAATGTCTGATGACAATTTTATTTTTAGTTCTTTTGTTTTTAAAATTAAGTTTGTTTATTAATATTTTTTATTGTTTAATAATGTAATTGTTGTCAACTTGAGCACGATATAATATCATTGATCAAGAGATTAGAGGTTCAAACTCTCACTCCATATGTCGTTGAATTAAAAAATTTGCTAGAAATGTTTTTACGATCTCAAACAAAAGTTGTAGTACCAAAAATCAAAAAACAAAATCATTATCATTTAGTAGGATTTGGGTAGAGGAATCATTGAAAGGACAGTTGTTGGGTCAGCCAAAATTTGGTAACTTTGTTTTGTTCAAAAGCTTAGTTTAGAAATTGCTCAATTGGGAAATAAAAAACCTCTTTCCTTGAATTGTTCAATAGGATGACATATGCAGCTTTCAATTGGGATTTGTCTTCCTTGTTTTGTTGCAATAATTCTATGGAATAAAAGTTTTTTCTTTGTCTTAATTTTACGTTTTTTTTTTTTTTTTTTTTTTTTTTTTTTTTTTTTTTTGTGGGTGTTTGTTTTACATTCATAGATGGAGTTTATTCAATAATTGTAAATAAAAGTCTATCCATCTTATTCCAATAATTGAGAAGCACCGTATGTTAAAAGAATTGATAAATTATTTCAAAACGATGGCATGATGTATCATTTTTTTTTTTGTTTGGCTCTTTTTTTTTTTTCTATCGTATATTAACTCATATATGGTCAATACTCATTCAATAGATATGTCAGGCTATTATTTAATCAAGAATTAAATAAAATCGTAACTAAAAGTTGATAACTAAGGCCCTGATAACCATTTAGTTTTTAGTTTTTGGTTTTTGAAAATTATGCTTGTTTTCTCCCAAATTTCCTACAATAGTTCTCATCTTTGTTAAAGAACAATTTGAATTTCTAGCCAAATTTAAAAAACAAAACAAGTTTTTGGAAACTACTTTTTTTTTTGTTTTCAAAATTTGATCTAGTTTTTGAAAACAAGGAGAAGGTAGATACTAAAACAAAGAAACTCATAGGTAGGAATAGATGTGTATAACCTTAATTTTCAAAAACCAAAAACCAAAAACTAAATGGTTATCAAACGGGACCTAAACAAACAAATCAACAAAATTTATTATTTAACTTGAAAAAAAAAATTATATTGTTAACTCAACATAAATAAGGAATTTATTATTTAAATTGAAAAAAATGATATTCTTAAAATTAAATGTTCACTATTAACACTCCTCTTTATTGAAATTCCTCTTGCCAACAAGAACATAGTTCAACGGGCATAAAACGGTATTCTTGACAAGAGGTCAGAGAATCAAATTGGGGAAATTGTCAAATTTAACCCAAATGAGTTTTGGGTTTTCAAAATTGACCCACCCCTTAAAAATTTGTTTTTTTAACCTGCTGATGTCATTTCACTATGTACAATTACAAACACACCCTTGAAGCTAAAAGGTAAAAAAAAAAAAAAAAAAACGTCGTGTATCCCTTCGTTTCTGTGTTTCGTTTCTTCTCTCTTGTAATCTCCAACTATGCGTGGATTTGGTAGCATTTTTCGGTTGGTAATTTTTGTTCCAACCGTTTATGTGTTGTTTTCGATGACGAGATGGGGTTTTGGAGTTTAAGTTTAAGGGAGGGAAAGGGGTTTTGAGGAAGGGAGGTATTTTTGGGGTGAAGAATGGTTTCCTATGGCGTTTGATTGAAAAAAATGGAAAAAAAACTCTTTAGTTGCCGACGTCGGAGAAGACAATTATTCTCGGTTGATTTCCCGGTCAGGATCGTGACCAGGAAATTTGTGGTTTTCTCGTAAAGGAATAACGAAAAAAAGGATCTGGAAAATTTCTTGGTCAGGATCCCGGTTGAGATTCATAATTTCCCGACCGGGATTCATATATTTTCTTGGTCAGGATCCCGGTCGGGATTCATAATTTCCCGACCAGGATTCATATATTTTCCAGATTTTCAAAAAAAATATTGTTTAGTTGAGATTTTTGTGGGTCAAATTGAGTGGTTACTGGTTATGTTAGGTCTACCTTTGCACTCTCGTTTCCTTCTGTTCCTTATTTAAATCATTATATTCATTTTTTCCCTCGTTGGATAATAGTACGGTTGAGATTTTTGTGGGTTTGTTTTGATGTTCTCTCAAAATTAGTTTGTTGAGATTTTTTTTTTGAATATGGTTGGTTGAGAAATTTCGTTAAAGGACAAAAGGGGGGGGGGGGCAATCTCTCTCTCCCTCTCACGTTCAATCTCTCCCTCACAGCCCCTCTCCCTCTCTGCAACCTCTCTGCTGCACGCCCACGCTGACGCCGCCTCTCCGACCGCCGCAGCACGCCACGACGCCAGCGCCGCCCTCCTCCGGTGACGCGCGATACCTACGACGGCTGCCTCGTTGTTGTTCGAATTAGGTGAGCGTTCATGGTTGCATCTTGCGAAAATCTCTCCTCCTTCGTCGATCTCTCACTCCCAATCTCTCCCTTCTTTTTTTTTTTTATTTAGCAGCGTGAGGGTTGTTGTGAGTAGCCTCGTTTTCCGGCAGCAATACTGCAGACACGGACAGCAGCGAGGAGGGACTGTTTTCTACATTTTTCGAGTGTTTTAGGTGAGTTCTCGCAGTGGGTAAGTTGGTTTGAGGCATATGTGGGTTATTTCTTGCTTTTAAACGATTACCCATTCACTTTTTCTCCCGTTCAGCAAGCGTACCCATTCAATTTCGGCGATTCGAGCAATGGGTCTTTGAGTTTGAGCATGTTTGTATAATTCCAGCTTTGGGTAGGAGCAATTAAATCAATCTTTGGTTGATTAAAGTGTTTTAGAGAAGTACCCATTAATATTAGCCATTGATTTCAAGGTACCCACAACGTTTGAAGGTCCAATCGTCGAGTTGGAGCGATTTTAGAAGTTGGACAGCAAGCTTCGACTTGGTTTGTGTAAGTTTTCGTCTCCTTAAATCAAGTTGTTCATGAAAATAATTATGAGAATCAGATGTCCCTAATTCTAAGGCCACTCTTGTGATTTTAGATGGAGTTGCTTGTGTCATGAGCGACGTCGCATTGAATTGGTTGGTTTGTGCATAAATCAAGTATCTTTTTGCACTAATGTAAGTAACCTTACTACTTGGAAAGCCTTGGCTAGGCTAAGCTATTTATTATGATTTGTTACATGCTTTGAATAACACAGAGCGGGAGACATTGATCATGTATGGTTTGAGTTATAAGATGTTGGATTATGTGTGTTCTGGTGTTATTGAACATCCCGATTATGTGCATTTGTCTGAATGATATACTCTGAATATAGTGTTGGTTCAAAAGTATCAAACGCTTAGATTATGAGAAATGTTCTAGTTGTGTTGAACACTTTGTCTGCTTTATGTTTAGAATGCTCTGATTGGATAAGTTTTATATGCTCTAAATGCTCTAAATGCTCTGAATGCTCTATGTTGGGGACGATAGGATGTTTTATATGGTTGAGTCGTGGATGCGAGACCTAACTCGCTTTGTTTTGGAAGTTCGGGGTTTATTCTATTAATCCGAAGTGTTTGTGGAAATTTGTAGTTGGGCAGTTTGAATATAGAAGTGTATTCTCTTGTTCGCAGGTGATAAGAAAATTTGGGGTCAGTTATACGTATGTCGTTATGTTGTCGAATTTTCGGTAGCATTACAGTTAATAACGAGGCTAAGTTTAGTAATGACACTTGGATTATGGTATGCTGAATTTGGTCGTGGCTGTTTAGACTATACATATGTCTTTTCTATTTAGTGTTTGGACGTTATGATATATGTGCTTGAACGAGATGAAAGGCGAGGTGGTTAGTACATGTGAAATTAGCCCTTCAGAGATCTTTATGGGAAAGAAACTTGATGGCTAGGTTGCAAATTAAATCAGACTTTGTTAACAGGGGCCCTAATACGAAATGAGGATATGTTACTTATTCCAGTAGGGACCGTGGCAATTAAACACCTAGGACTGAAATGTTTATAGACTGAGATGAGGAGCTAAATGGGCGGGACTCGGCTTCGCAGACTAGGTGCCATCTACTATCTGTGGGAGTAAAGTTTCGACTAAAACCCATGGACGCCCCACCAGTGAGTTGGTAGTTAGAGTGCTATGCACACATAGGTGCCTTGATGGGTGAGACTTGGCTCCACTGACTGGGTGCCTTCTACTATCAGTAGGAGTAGAGATCTCCCACGATTCCCACTTGTGCACCTTCAGTGAGTTGGTAAGCACGCGACAGGTTGGTTAATTGTCCACGTGACCCATACGACATGATAAATGAAATGAAATGAAATGAAATGAAATGAAATGAAATGAGATGAAATGAAATGAAATGACTATTAGGCCCTGTAATAGCAACTAACCTCTAAATATCCATGTAATGCTTGTAAATCTCCTCCCAATAGTAGTGTTACTTACTGAGTATTTTTAATACTCATTCTTTTCAAATGTTTCCTTTCAGGTACAAGCAATGACATACAGGGCGCTGGCGGACTGCTGCTGACAAGCCATGGATTTCCCTTAGGATAGACTTCCGCATTTTATGCTTCCAAATTCCTTCTTTTGGAACTTGTCATGTGATGTTTTAAGATTTATTTCGCTTAAAGTCTTTTGCTGGAATGGCTAAAATTTCTTCTTGTTTTTTTTTAACTGGGATCCCAGGCTGAAAAGTTTCACGTATTTTCTAATCATGTTTTACTTTGAATGTCATTTCATCGTTGATCTTAGAAAAAAATGAAATGTATATGGTAATGGCCCTAGGAATTTGTCATGAGAAGGTGGGTCGTTACAGTAAGGATGGCTTTTCACCTTGTGGGTCCCATAAAAAAAAAATACCAACTTTATATAAAATAGGTTAAAAAAACAAATTTTTAGAGGGTAGGTCAATTTTGAAAACCCAAGACTCATTTGAGTTAAATTTGACAATATTCCCCATTTCACATGTAAATTTTTTTTTAATGGCCCGTTGGCTATAGTGGTGGTGTGATGGGGTCTAATGTCTTTGACGGCAGACCGCCCTAACAAATTGGAATGACAATGTAACAACACTATCATTAGAATAGATGATGGCCATGAAAGTATTTCTAGTATTGTCTTAGTACACATTCTTTTCATAAATAATCTATTAAGTTCTAAATGATATATTAATTTATTTCATGAATTCTATAATATATTTTTAAATGTGGCTACCTTGATGAGTAATAAATGGAGATAGATTTCGATACTAGCATAGTAATGGAACTTTTCAAGATGGCGATGTAAACAGAGTCCACGTGGAGTGCCATAAGCCGTTGAGATGCGAATTAGCTATGTTGGGGCCCACCTTTATCTATCAAGCTTGCCTTTGCTTGGAGTCCAAAATCATTATCAAGCCTTGGACCATTCGCATACTAATGCCCCTCTCAAAAGGCCATTTACTTTGAAAAAACAAGTCCTTTTTTTATGTACTTTTGTGTCTTCAAAGTCCAAACAATAATAATACTACCCTAACTTGAAACTCAAAAAACGTTAATTTTAAGTTCTTTGTATATACCCTAAAGAAAACGTTTTATTTTATTTTATTTAAATACTTTGAAAATGGATGTGACTTAACCATGTTTGTTATTTTTTTTTTTTTTTTCCTATTGGACACAACCCAACTAATCAAGATATTAATAACTTCTTTTAGGTGTCATAGAAATCTTCATTCTAGATTTGTATTATCAAGCTAGAAGGTTTTGAAACTAAATTGCAACATTAATTTACCGATACATGTCATTCAAAACTTTCTAGTCCACTAGTATCATCGAAAAAAAAAAAGTAATAGAATAAAATAGTTTTTCCTAATAGTTTTTTGAACCTCCAACCTTAAGGGAATGAGTACATGACTTCGGACCATTTTTTCCTAATAGGTACTAGATTTGTTCTTAAAAAAAAAAAAAGAAAAAAGAAAAAAGAAACATAAGATAAAAATAGAAAGAAGAAAACCACCTATCACCTTTTATATCTAAACACCAAGGGCTAAATCTAAACAAAAATGACCCCTAGATGTCTATCAACACTGGTCTGAAATTGAGGCATTTTGCCTCCTTCCCTTCAAAGAGGTACTGAAGAAAGTAAGTATTGGTCAATTGAAGAATAAATAGAAAGTCCGAAGGAGATAAGGTTTTATTGTGTCTAAAGAAACTACTTCAAGGACAATGAAAAGAGCTTAATGTACACATCTAGAGGATCGTGGAAATAAGACCCAAGAGAAAGGTATAAAATGATAAGAATAGAGAAAATGGGGATGAAGGACAAAAGCTTTTGAAGACTGTTTTCATGAGTTGATGAATTCTTTTGTTAAAAAAACTAGCAACACTCAAGACTTGTTTGTCTTTTGTTAAAAGACTAAGAGACAGAGAGTGTGTTAGTGAGAAGTCAGGTCATTAATTCATTTATTGAATCTTAAGAAATGAGTGTGGTTAACACAACATTTCATTTACACATTTTTCTTTCAATGACCTTTCAACATAAAAAGAAACAAAAACTCTATATCACATTATCGTGACTACTTCAGCTAAAAGCTCATTTATCATCAACCTTTCAATTTCCTTACCTATCACATCAATTTCATCTCCTAAATTCTGCCAATCTGACTCTTCTACTATGTCATATCTAACTATTTGGGTGTCAAGAAACTTACAGAGTCTGTTTTGGAGCTCATTTTTTGTCATCCACTTCGTCGAAATCTGTGTTTTTGAAGGCCTCACCCATGGGTGGAGATCACTGAACTGTTGGCTGATTGCTAAGACTCCTGAGTTTATGCGGTCGAACAGCAACCTCCTGTCGGACCGTGTCGTGGAGGAAGGACAGCTCTGCTTTTTTTCAAGCTGTTCGAATATCTTTGAATTGATAGGACAATCGGATGAGTATAGAGTAGCTAATAACGCACCTGGATTGGCATCATTGAGGCCTGAATCAGTCAAGATGTCAAGTAAATAAGAGAACTCCCAGCTATCTTTTGTTCTGCTCGGGCCCTTTTCATCCAGTTGCCCAGAAGATACTTCTACTGTATCTTCGTCACTGGATATGAGCATGGCTCCCTCGGTAAATGGTTCGGATTCCAACTTGAGTAGCTGAAGCTGCATTCGAAGGCCTGGAACAAAAACGGGGAAATTAAGTTAGAAGGGTTTTAAAGAATTTGCACAGAAATGAACATTCTTGTTGAAATCAAATTTCTGTGGATATGTACGGTTCTGGAAGATGATAACCAGCAATGAAAGTCCCCAGAATATCATCATATTATAAAATTAAGAGGAATGGTTTTTATTCGCCTTCCCAGCTGGCTCAATTTTTAATGCGATAATATATTTACGAAAATAAAAATAACATGCAATATCCGCCGCTAAAGTTACATAAAAGATACCACCCCCCCCCCCCCCAACCAAAGAAAGACGAACTATAACGATATAAAAAGAAAATACCTTGAAGGTCAGCGCTAACGTTCTCAAAACATTCAGAAGATGATGAGAGATCATCTCCAAAAGCAGGTTCCAGAACTGAAACTGGACTTGGCTGATCTTCCTTCGAGCTAGCTGGAGATTCAAGCGCAGCTACAGATTTGTGCGAGGGCACTGGACTTTCTACTGATGGCCCTTCCTGAAAAATCATAAAATATTCACTTCAAAACTGGAAACACCAGAAAATGCTTACATAACATCTAGAATTGGGTTGCTGAAATGGGGTGGGTGAGGAAAACGGAACAACTGCAACCTCACAACAAAATATATTTGAGAACTACCAGAGTGAGTAACTACAACTACAACATATGGTATCTACGCCATTTAATTTAACGTTCTATCACATAAAAAAGGAGACAGCAGGCAGCCAGCAACAAATAGTATAATTAATTTATATGCTACAAGCATTAAAGATCAGCTACAGAAGTAAGACAAACCTCTTGTATTATATTGTCTCGGTCGTCAACACAAGAATTTCCCACTGTTGACATGTACTCCGATGACTCCAACTCCAACTCATCAGGTGTTTCAGGAAACGTCATTGTGTAGCCATCTCCAACATCCTCAACACTTCGAGAGATTGGACTTCTATCATCGGCATTGGAACAGGCGGCCTCAAACTCCGTAGAAGTCACTTTAGATGAACTATTGTCAAGAGAGTGAGTATTCATGTGATTCGGGTTTACTTGGTTTTGAAGTAACATGCCATTACTTTCCCTGAATGAAGGCAGCAAACACTCTGATGTTATCTTGCTGGGTGCTGATTTCTGGCATGGTAAGCATTCCCTCTGATCAAAACTATTTTTTACAGCCTTATTACTTTCCCGTTTACTCTCTTTTGAGATTAGATTCTTGTTGGTGCCTTTAGATCGATGCACCGTTTTAGGGCTTCCAAATCCAATTGATGAAGCAGGAAGAGATCTCGACCTGGTTAATTGGCTACAGTCATCCTTCCAGCCATCATTGCTGCTAATGCCTAAAGGTTGAACCTCCTTATCAGGTTGCTCATCATTCGAGAATTTATCTGTGAATCCCTCTGTAATTCGTGCATCCGAATGTGCAAGTGTAGCTTCCTTATCATTGGCAGCTAGCATGTCAGCCAGGGTGCTGCCTCTACTAACAAATCCCTTATCCTCAGAGTTTCGAGAGGATTTCCACCTAGCACTGAGTCTTTTCTTTGCCTCCCTACTGATAGATGACTCTTTATTCCGAGAAGATGATTGCCGATATTGCATATTCAAGTTGGAGGAACTTTTTAAATTAACAGCCCTCATCACTGGTTCTTCTGCAGATTCATTTCCAGATAAGCTGCAAGAACTCTCGTCCCCTGCATATCCTTGAAAACTGGAGCATGTTAAATTCATTGGGGGCGTACTAACTCCATTTCTCATCTGCCAGATTTCCCCATTAGGAATTTCTCTGGATTCTTTGTAACTGTGCCTACATACAACTTTCTTATCTAGAGAGTCCTTCTTTCCCCTAAATTCCTTGTTTGTCCTTTCAACGGTTTTAAACCGTCCAAGATCTGAACATTCTTGAAAAGAATGAGATTGGTGAATGATATTTCTAGCATTTTGCATTTTGCCAATGTTTGGTTTGAGAACAACAATTCGCGTGGGGAGATGCTCTAGTTCATCTTTTCTCTCCAAAATTTGTGAAGACTTTGAAGAGTGACCGGAAAAAGAACTGTCCGAGTGGCTGGAATGACCACCCCGCTGATTGTAATTTGATTTACTACTATTCTTTTGAGAAGTTCCCCTCTCTGAGTTGCCCCGAAACACAGGGTAATCACACTTCCTATTGTCCAATAGCTCTGTAGCAGTTAAGCAACCACGACCAGAATAGGAGCCGGCCTCTTGCAAATCATGCAGATGCCTAGCGAACAGTGAACCTGGTTGATGTAGAAATTTTAGTAGAAGATCTCGGTTTGACTCTAACGCATCAAGTGCATCATGAAATTCCCTTGAATCATGTGACTTCTCATCGGTTGATAAGCGCTTAGCATCCAAGAACTTCTGCCGAATGAATGCCATTTCTGATTCAGTCAACTCAAATTTGGGGGTTCCTTGATCTGGGTTTCTACTCTGCTCTGTCTTTGACGTTTCCAGGACCTCAAAGACGTCCTTAAATTCTTGTTGATCCTTTGAGCTTCTCCTAGGAGGCATTTGACCATCAAAACATGTGCCCCTTCTTCCCACCTTCTCCTTTGATATACACCTCTGTGAATAGCCCTCTGATGGACATTTTTGTTGATTATGAGCAGACCTCGGAGGTGGCATGCCATCAAGACCCATCAATTTGGCAATAACGCCAGGCGACCTCTTTTTTATTTCAGTTTCTTTGGACATTTCATCTGCTAATAATTTCTTCACTGGAGCTCCAAAAGATTCTTTAGAAGATCTCCACCCCACCTCGAGAGTGAACTATAAGAAATATTTTATATTAGCACCATAGTTCTTTACATTTCTTTGATATTTTCTAAAAGTCATAATAAGCTAGAAAAAGAGGGGCAAGTTATGTAGAATATAACTAATATGAAATAATTGTACGCTCAAGGACATGAATAGAACTTGCATACCGAGTCTTCTTCTGTAACACCACTACTGCACGAACTGGAATCAGAGCCCAGCGTTGGTAAGTTTCTCTGTTTCTCATTCTTTCTATTTCCTGAAAGTTAATCCTACAACATTAGAGTGGGGATTCTATAGCAGACGGAAACATAGCCGAAATTTTTAATAATAGAGACATTTCAACAACCAACCTACTGTCCAGTTGTTGGCTGTTAAAAGGAACCCTTGCGATTTAAGCGGACGTTAGAGGAGAACATTTATTTGGAAAATTGTATTTATATAACAAAAACATACAGGATACAGGCGTATCGAATTAGCAAAACAGAAAAAAGATAAAGAGAACTCGTGTTCTTGAAAGATACAAGACATAATCGGAAAACGCCAAACCGAAAGAAACCGAAATAATCATGAAGAGTACCGCGATCATACACATACCATTATAGAAAGTCATAAAGCAACACCAAATTTTACTTTAACAGAACTACAGGCAGTAACCTAGCTAAGAACCAACAAGTTGCATCATATTTACTCCACAACAACCAAAAAGCAAGTTTCCGTCATATTCCTGTTCTTTATTCATCAAACGATTTGCCGATATCGGTCTTTACAACTACAAATCTCCGTCCTCAAGGATAATACCAAAATAAGGAGAGAAAAAAGATTTAAGCCAAATTTATCATCTAAATCTCATTCGTATCATCAATGAAAATCTAATTCGTTCATTTCCGCTCTTTCTTCGCAACCAAACAGAAGAATACTCTTCACTCAGTACCGCAAGCACAGTAGAAGCAATTTTCCAGCCCTGATTGTCCAGGTAAACACACACACACACACACACACACACACAAACAAGTTCTTCTCTCCTTGTATTTCACAAAGTTTCTCAAAAGAGGACTAACACCAAAAATCAAAAACTAACCTGCTCGTAAACCTCGGTTTACAGGAGAAAACCTCTCACCGGAGCTCCGATCAGCATTACTCGCAACCTTGCACCGCTTGTGGCGAATCATCTCCACGTACATTCATGAAAAGCAGAGTGAAGCCGGAGATCAAAAATGCAGAAAAGAAAGCAAAGCATCCAACGGAGAAAACGGGGAAAAGAGCAGAAAATCACGGACAAGAAGAAGTAGCCCCTAGTAGATTTCAATTTTAATCGGTAGCTTCACTTGGAGAAGTATAAAAAAAGTGAAAAAAAAATGTAGAAACAAGATCAAGATGCTGTAGAGAGAGAATCTTTGAGTTTTTTTTTTTTTTTTTTGTTGGTTCAGACAAATTGAAGAACAGAATGAGAGAGAAAGAGAGATGGAGGCATTGAATACGGATCCGTTGCAACTGCCGAAGAAGTGGAAGCGGTGAAAATGGTGTGAGAATTGAGAGAGAGAGAGAGAGAGAGAGAAACAGAGCGCGTGAGGAGAGAGAAAGAGAGGTGGCGGAATTTATATTTTTTGAACTTTCAAAAGACTGATGATATACGGAGCTTCGCGGGCAACTCGTACATATGGTATATTCCACGTGTGGATCACAAATTCATAAATTAAAAATATTTAGTTACGGATTTAGTCCCTGAACTTTTTATTTTTGACGATTAGTCCTTCAACTTAATACGTCTCTACGCTTTTAATTTTGTGTTTAATATTTTGTAAAATTTTTAATTATGTGTCTCTTTCATCTTTAATATATTCAACATTTTTTTTAAAGTAACATAAGTATTATTAGATATAAAGTTAAATTTTTTTAGGGAAAAATACACTTTGAGGTTTAGGTTTGATTTTATTTTGGTCCTTGAGTTTTGAAACTCAACAATTTAGCCCTTGAAGTTTGGATTTTGTTACATTCTTGGTCCCTCCGTCAATTTTTTTTTTTTAAACTCTCACGGAAGGCTGACGTGACATCATTTTTCCTTTTTTCTTTTTATGAATCCTAAGTTTTTAATTTTGTGTCTAATAGGATTATAATTTTTTTTAAATGTCAAATAGGTGAATGGTTTATTAGACACAAAATTTAAAAGTAGAGATTTGTTAGACACAAAATTGAAAATTTAGGAATATGTTAATACTTTGTAAAATTCAGGGACCTTTTAGACACAAACATAAAATTTTGGAGACTAAACTTGTAATTTAACCTTAAAAATATTTGAAACTTTGTTAAATTACAAATGTTGTCCCTGGATTTTTATGATAATGTCTAATAGGTCACTAAATTAATTTTCTCTTTTGTGTCTAATAAACCATTTGGTTTTTGGTTTTTAGTTTTTGAAAATTAAGTCTACAAACACTATGTCTATTTCTAAGTTTCTTTGTGTTATTATCTATCATCTTTCCATGTTTTCAAAAACCAACTCAAATTTTGAAAACTAAAAAAAGTATTTTCAAAAACTTGTTTTTTGTTTTTGGAATTTGGCTAGAACTGCAAATGTGTCCTTAACAAATATGAAAATCATTCTAAGGAAATTGAGAGAAATCAAGCTTAATTTTCAAAAACCAAATAGTTATCAAACGAAACCTTAACAAAATAATTAATGTGATGGAACTCAAAAATGATGATGATGATGATGAAAACACCATGGTGTACTAATTGTTAATATGAATGAAAGAAATAAAATTATAGAAAATATAAAGTTTAAAGAGTATAGTAATTTAATCACTTTTTCATTTAGACAATAGGTGGAGATTCAAATATTTTTCAAAAAAAAAAATGTGGAGATTCAAACCTTCGACATCTTAATTTGGTATGTGTTTTATCTTAACGAGTTGAGTTGAATTCAAATGTGTAGCTTAACCACTTTTCTTGATCACACACACATCAAGTACACAAAATACTCGTTGTACTCATTCTTTGTAGGGAGAAGTGAGAAATTTTCATAGGAAGAGACAAATTTTCACCTTCTAACTACGCATATTGATCTTTCAATTTTGAAAATTTTGAGGAAAACTTCATAGTTTAAAAAAAGAGGAGAAAATCTATCAGGTTGTATCAATTTTGATCATAAAAAATTCTATATGAAGGACGTGTTGAAAGATTACCCCTTCTTCTTTCTTTGCTTTCCTCGTGATTATTCATACTATGATCTTATCACTAATATAGTTAGGAAACATCCAATTTTTGGTAATTGGGATGTCAACTATGGGGGATTTGAATTTTAAATCCATAAGAGTTGATGATTTTAAAATGCATGTTGTTCAAACTCAAAGAGTAACATATTATTTTTGAGGTCTTTGTTTCTTGGGCTATGTGCTCAAGTTAGACAAAATAAATGTGTATTATTGTTTGTATTGAAGGGGTTGTTTGGACTTTGCATTTGAATAGTAATAGAATCTTTAGATTGAAAAGTGAAGTGTGAAGAGGACAATGACATGGACCAAACAAAGCTTTGGAGTATTTGATTTTTGGAAGCATTGTGCTGGATGGTAGGCATGTTCTTCTTTTGTCTCTTAGCTTCACTTATTTTTATTTTTATAATATTTTTATAGTTTTCATTAAGATCTTAGATAAACTTATACTAAACTCTTTTATGTTTGTTAAAAAAAAAAAAAAAAAAACTCTTTTATGCATTTACCTGACACGACTTGTGACGAAATGATATTAAATTACGAGTTTAGTCTCTGAACTATCATGATTGTGTCTAATAAGTCATTAAACTGCAAGTTAAGTCTTTTTTAGTACAACAAATGGAGGTATGAAGATTTGAATCTCCAACCTTAAGAGAGGACATCACAATTACTGTTGAGTTATGCTCACTTTGACTTACGAGTTTAGTCTTTGAACTTTCATGGTTGTATCATAAGTCTTTTAACTTTCAATTTTGTCTCTAAATTTTTTTTTAAAACGATTGTGTCTAATATTTGATCTCTTAAGTTTCAATTTTGTGCGTAGGTTCCTCACATATTCTCAACTTTTTTAAAATTAACGAATCTATTAGACATATAATTGGATCTTGTGTCAATGACCTATGAGATACAAAATTGAAAGTCCAAAAACTTATTGGACACAAAATTAAATGCTTGGGAACTTGTTCGACACTTTTTAAAATTTAGAGATCTATTTGACACAAATCTGAAAGTTTGTGGACTAAATTTATAACTTAAGAACAAAAAAATCAAAATGAGAGAGAAAAAAAGAGAAAATTTTTGGATCCTTTATTGAAGGATAAAGCCATAAATTATGGCTAAATGTGATTAGAGTAGCACTTGATTGGGTAGGTTCATGTTTGCAAATTAAGCAAAGATATCTAACATAGCAATAATTAGTCTAAATCCACTTTGTTTGTCTTTTTTTTTTTTCTTTGGTTGATTATGGCTATAAGCATATAATTAATTCTGATATTAGGAGAATTGGATCTTTGTCTTCTTTGCTTAAACAAATGTAGAACTAGGGATTTAACTTAATTTAGATAATCCAAATTGTGTTGTTTTTATTCATTTTTTTTTTCATACTATATGATTTGAGTAGATCAAATTGATCTCAATTGCTCAAATCTAACTCCTAATAGGTCGTCGCTTAATGGATCAATGTAAAATAGACTTGTGTTTATTTGGTCCCTGAACTTTTAAATTTGTGTTTATTTGATCCATGAACTTTAAAAAGTATATAATAAATTACTGAATTTTCAAATTTGTGTCCAATGAGTTTTTAAACTTTAAAACGAGTCTACTGCATTTTTTAATTTTCAATTTTGTATCAAATAGGTTCTTAAATTTTTAAATTTCTAATAAGGTCCTTCACCTATCTAACATTTTTTAGATTCATAGGCTACTAAACACAAAATTAAAACTTCAGTGTCCCGATTAGACACAAAATTCAATTTTATGTCTAATAAATCAAATTAATTTTAAAAAATTTGAATATGTGAACCATCTTTAAGACACAAAATTGAAAGTTCATAAATTTATTAGATATTTTTAAAGTTTAAAGACTTATTACACACTTTTTAAAGTTCAGGATCAAACAAACACAAACTTGAAAGTTCAAAGATTAAACTTGTAATTTATTATCATATGTTTAACTAGCGATGGAGTGGAGAGTCAAACCCTAAATTACTAATATCTTAACTAGTTGAACTATGCTCCCGTTAAAAATTCTAAATTCAATTAGACCATTCTACAAAACCGTCCTATAATCACCACTATAGTCCACAATTAAAAAAAAGAATACCATTATATTATATTCTCATTGCTACTCCAAAAACTAAATATAATATTCATCTACAATTTTTATGCACTGTACACTATAATTTTCTTTTTAAGAAATGTATAAGTAAACATAGATCTTTGCAAAAGGAAATGAAAAATAAAAAGAAAGAAAATCAACATATAGTCAAAACCATGGGAAAACTTTAATGTTAATATAAAATGTTATCAATTTTATATGATTAAAATTAAATACACATGTTTAGAGAGAGAGAGAGAGAGGCACTATTTTCCATGTTAATGTTTGCTTGTTTTGAAAGAATGAAAAAAAAAAAAATGGCAAGAAAGGCAACAACCACAGCTCCATCACAAAGAATATTAAGATGTCTTTAATTTTCAAATTTTTCATGCATGGTTCAAATAATTGCTGTCCCAACCTAATTAATAAACTCACCTCACTCTAATTAAAGTCTATAAAAAGCTAAGTTGACTCATCTATTATTACCTTTCAATTATTAACATCTTTAAATATGAAACAAGTTTCAAATTTACATTTACACATTGTGTGTAGATATATATATATTTATATTTAACCACTTAAAAGGAAAATACTTGGCTGCAAAACAGTATATAGGGGATCTCTCGACAACTAAGAGAGATAAAAAAAAAAATCTCATTTTCATGGGATATGTAGGAACTACCTACCGATATGCAACGAAGTTTTGTTCCACTTAAAATTAATTATTATATCCAAAGACACGTTTTATTTTGATCAAAAATTAATTCATCGAACGATGATTGTACAAGTGGTCAGATATTATTGTCTTTCTTTTTGAATTGTAGGTCTAAACCACCCTCTTATTTACTTGAAACATAGTACTGTAAGTTATAAGCTTACGTTGACATATTTTAGATTAATAGTGTGTTTGGAATAATTTTAGAAAAAAATGTTTAAAAAAAATCAATTTTTCTATAAGTACATTTGGAAAAATCAATCATTTAAAATATGTTTAGTATAACTTCTCGAATTATTTCAGATGATAAAAAAAATGTATTTTTAAGGAAAAAAAAACATTTTATTACTTAAAAAAAACTGGATTAATTTAAAACATATTTATAACTAATAGAATCATTTGGAATATAGTAACATTTAAAGCACTTCTTTGAAAGGGTAAGGATTTTATATCTTTATTGAAAATATATATATTTTTTTTAAAAAAAAGTGCTAAAATTAGACTCTAATTTTCATCTTTATTTACATAATTGATATCATAATGATGTATAAGATTATTCAAGAAGTTGTTTTTTAATTTTTTTTTTTTTGTGGGTCAATTTTGGGTTGAAATGATAAGTAAAAAAGTTAAATCATGTTTTTATCTTTGAATGCTATGATATCTTTTGAGTTGATTCCCGACTCCCTTCTCAATTTCTTTTTTTTTTTTCTTTTTAAAAAAGATTCGAAATTATTTGTTCAATGTCATGTAATTTGTCAAACACCACTAAATATTATATAGTTGAGAGCCAACATCAAAGCTTCTCTCTCTTGATTAACAAAGTTTTCTCTTACAAGCAACCTAGTGACAACATTATTTTTTTTTTCTTTTTTCAAATTTCTTTAATTAAAGGGTTAAGAAATGGTTATTAATATTTATTCGTATTATTTATACTTATTTTAAGTCCAATTCACTTTTAATCTTCGTGAATTTCTTCGATCTTAGTTTTAATTTGATTCTTATACTTTTCTTTAATAACCTAGTTTCAAGACCCAACCTATGAGATGTTCCTACCATGGATAAGCGAAAAAAAAAAAGTATTTTTTTAATCTTTCAATTAAAATAATGTCTTAAAATCCTATATGAATTCATATTTTTCAACTAATCTTATAACTTATCTAACTTCTATGATATTGAAATAAAATATTGCAAAATATAGCTCATCTACCATATCCACAAATAACTTGTTGCATAGCCAAAACGAGAGCATCGCGGTAATTAACATTTACCCTCGACTATGAGGTCAGAGATTCGAAGTTCTATAGCCAACCTGAACATAGTCTAACTAGTTAAAGACATACATCCTTGACTAAAAGGTTAGATGTTCAAATTTCCACCTCAAATGTTTTTTTTTTTTTTTTTTTTGAAAAAAAATGTCATACAAGGACAAAAATTGTAGTAAAAAATGCCAAAATGACATACAGTTAAAAAGGAGAGGAATTAAAAAGTAATTTAATCCTATCTTTACGTAATCAGTTTCAATTGGGTTCCAAAAGTAGATATTAAACATTGTAATAGTTACAAAGATTAAAGAGAAGAAAATTTCTAAACTCCACAGAAGAGGAAAAAAAAAAAAAAAAAAAAAGTAAAAGTAAGATGGGTCAAAGTCAAATCCAAAAATCATGCCTTTTTTAACTGCCCTTGAATTATTGTATCAGGCAACTAGAACTAGAGGTAGGGGCGATCGATCCAACTAGAACTTTTTTTTTTTTTTTTTTTTTTTTAAATCTTGAACTTTCAAAATGTAAATAATCATTTTGGATTTTGTACCACTCGATATCCAATTTAATAAACTGAGATGCCAATGCACATACCTATTAACCAATCAACAACAAAATAGTTATCTGCTTTTTGTTAAAAAATGTAAAAGATTAAAATAGACATTTTGACGGTTCATGGATTCAAAGGAAAGAATTAAGTCTACAAATTTAGAGACCAAAATAGATATTTTGAATGTTCATGGATTAAAATGAAATACTCCTAAAGATTAGGGACTAAAAATAGGACTTAAACTTATTAGCATAAAATAAAAGTAGAAACAATTTAAAAATAGACCCCCAACAAAACTTTTGTCTCTCCATCCCTAAGGTGTCGGATCCTAAGAAAATGGTTGATAAAAGACCTATTAGCCTTTGCAATGTCATTTATAAGACCAGTGCGAAAGATATTGCTAAGACTTTTGTTTTTGGGAGGCTAATTAGTAACAATGTCATGCTAGGTTTTGAATGCATCCAATTTGAGTGCAATTTTTACCAAAAGAAATTATTGTAATCTAATTGGGTCCCAAAACCCCTAATTTTGTATACCTCAGCATATGGCCAATTCCTTTTACTACTATATAATAAAAAGCTTCTAGAATTACAATCTAAATCTTCAATAAGGGTCTTAAGATGATGAAATGGACCTTTCTCTCTTCATGGAAACTTACCCAACCTAACCCCCTACTACCCAATCTAAAAAGGCAATATTTTTTTTCCCACAAACTATCATCAATTGTTACAAAAAGTATGATGAGAAACAACAAAAAAAAAATATATATATATTATCTTAATATATCTTAATCCTTTCTTCTTTTTGACAAAGAAAATTAAGAGTTAGGAGCAACAAACTTTAAACCCATGATAGCTACCTTTAAACAAATTGATCCTGACCAGTTGAGTTGATAATGATAAACTTTGTTCCCAGACATCCCAATACTTGAGCATCTTTAAATCCCAAGCATCTAGATTTCTTAACAATAAACAGTCACTTGATATGTTCTTCTCAACTTCCTCCCACCCCTAATCAACCAAGCCTTCCCCTTAGACTTAGACTTTTCACCATCAAAAGTATATCCTTTTCACTTAGACTTCACAGTTCAACTTTACATCAGGTTTAATCTTGTTACCAGTCATTGATGACAATCCCACTTGGGTCCTGAACCATGAAACTTAATAATGGAATCTGAATGTTAGACATCAAGATCCAAAACTAATGCAAAGTTATACAGATTTATCCAAAAGGCCACGCCTGATAGAAAGTAATCACAAATGTATGAATCCTAAATCATTTATCAACAAGATGGACCCTGAGGTTTCAATCCATGGTGGCCACCTACCTAGGATATTTAATATCCTACGAGTTTCCTTGGCAACCAAATGTAGTAGGGTTAGGCGGTTGTCCCGTGAGATTAGTCGAGGTGCGCGTAAGCTGGCCCGGACACTCACGGAAATCAAAAAAAAAAAAAGACCCTGAGGAACAGGTTTTGTTTCATTCGAAAATACTTCTGGACCATGGACAAAAAACATAGGCAGTTTTGAACTCTTTGTAGCATACACCACCATTTGGAGCATAGTATTTGATCTTATAAAGTTGATATGATTGATATCATACATATTATATCTATATCAGCACACTCAAAAACCTCAATTAATCCCATAAAACTACCACCTAATCCCATTTTCGGGTTAACTTCCATATATCTCAACTAATTCTTCTGGATGTCCAACAACTGCTAGACCCTACAATACTTAGGATTAAAACTGGTAAGATACTTATTATCTTAAGCAGAATGTCACCACAATTTGAATTCATAACCTTGAGACATTTGAATTTACAACTTGTTCTCTTTGACATAACCGCTAAACCAACTTAGGATGGTAAAACAGGATATAGTTATGTATTTGAAAGTTCACATGTTTTAGGAATAGGATGCCATAAAAAAATTTGATATTTGTGGTTATCAGGCACCAATCCACTACTCGAGCTCAATTCCACCTCCGAAATTTTTTAGTACAGCCAATGTGGGAGTGGAATTTGAACCTCTCATACCATCAAAATTTGAGGATAAGAAATCTTAAATTACAAGTTATCTCTCATATTAAAGGAAGGAATAGATGGCTTAAAGTTAATCGTTGAGCTATACTCATGTTGGACAAAGATTTTCATACATTAAACTTTCCATCTGATTAATTTGAAACCAAAACCTCCAAGAACTCCCCAAACATCCCAAGGGCTGTCCCGGGGAAAATACCATCAAAATAGACATCTTAAATTACAAGTTATCCCTTTATGTACCAGAGAATTGATCACTAGTCTCCTACCCTCCCCCCCCCCCCCCCCACCACCACCACCACCACATACACACCAAAAAGGAAAAAAGACTATGATTCTATAATTATTGTCAAAGACAACTTCAACAATCTTGATGCATGTATATAAAAAGAATATTTGCATGAAGAAATGAAAGAAACTCAGTTTCTCTGAGACTTTCAGGCATTCTGAACAAAACTATAATCAGTATTCTCCATAAGAGACTCAATTGAAAGATTCAGGCAATCATAAAACTTCAGAAAAAATTCCTAATGAATCCCAAACCACTAAACAACTAACAAAAATGAATCTATTCAGAACAGCAAGAAGAGTGAGGAGAAAACTCATACAGAAGCAGCAGGTCAGCACTCATCTCAGCTCTTCAAACCAGCTCCGTCCTTCTCTATTTTCTTAGCAAAAAGCTTTGTTGCAAACATGTTTTCATCAAAGTACTCTTTGTAAGGATGGTTCTTTGGAACAAGTCTCCTAAATTTCTCAAACTGTTTCTCAGCCTCATCATTCTTCCTTAACAGAGTATATATGATCCCCTGACACAGATATGGCCTAAAATCCCTTGGCTCCTCCTTCACAAGTTCTTGATAAGCTTTCAATGCATCAAAATAACTACCTTCCATTACCTTAATTTGCGCAACCAAGAGCTGGAAATCCCTGATATCTGACTTGTTACCCCGCTTCTTGCATCTCTCCATTGCCGCTTCGATCCTTTTAGTAACGCCCTTCAATGAATTATCGTTCGATTGCTCCGCCACTATCGCAAGGCCATGGTAGGCCTCAACACGAAATGGGTCCTCCGCTAAAATCTCCTCGAATTCATTTTTCGCCAATTCGAGCTCCCCCATATAGCTATGGAAATTGGCTCTCAGCAATGGCAACTCATGGTCATCGGGCTCAATTTCGATCAAACGATTTAGGGCTTCGATTGCTTCTGGGAGTTTACCTGCTTTTACATTCTCCTCAACGAGGGATCGAAGGGCTTCGGCATCACTCGAATCATCCGTCGGTTGCTCTTCTACAACGCTGTCATTTTCCTCATACGGCGTCGATTCTTCTGTAGACTCCGTCGTCTCCGGTGCCACCGGGATGGCAACAGCAACGGCGTGTCGATGGTCGAATCGGAGGAAGAAGAATGCAGCAGCGGCGACGGAGATGCAAGCGGTTCTGATAAATCCCGAGAGAAGACCGTCATTCGTGGCGTTTCGAGGGGTTTCGTCGGAGGTCGACGTAGAGGATGAGGCTTTAACAGACAATGACCTGAAAGACGAGGTAGAACGGAGGCGAGACGGCGGCGGAGACCGGAAGGAGAGAGAAGAAATGGGATTGGAGAAGGAGGGAAGACGGTGGCTGAAGGAAAGGAGTTGTTGAGAAGGATGACGACGGTGGTGAAGCGTAGCAAGAGACTCCATGGCTGTTACCTCTGTGTTGCACTGTGAAGAACCAGCGATTTTCAGGTCAATCTCTGGCCCGAAGGTTTAGGAGACTTAGCGCTCTGCCAAAAGGCCCAAATCCCAAGTGTTCAACTCTATTTGGGCTTTGAGCCCATACCAAAATTTCCTGAAAATTTACCAAAATAGGCTCATCCGAACGCTTTACTGGACCATTCGACTAGTAGGAGCGGCGGATCGAGTGTACAGATAGTAGTGACGTAGTTAACACCAGCTGATAACTCACACTTACTACCAGCTTTCCATTCCAGACTAATAATTGTAATTATGATTGGGGATGCGGGATGAATTGGAAGCTAAGTTACAGTACAAAGATTAAGTCATAAAAGTATAAACTAATTTATATTTTTTTTATATGAGCTTTGGGTCCACTTTTAAGTGAGGGGAAAAGTGAGTTTGGGTGATTTTTTAAAGAAAAAAACTTGGCTGCATACTATTATTAAAATGTTGATAACTAGGAGAGATAAATTAATTTTTTCATCCTCTTGCTTCCTCTTTCTTGGTTGTTAAGATTTCAATGGGGTATGTGGGAAGATCCCTACATACTGTTTATGTATTTGTTTGGTGAACACCTTTAGAAGAAACACTAAAAAAAACACTTATTAAATGTTTCTTTTAAGAGTATTGTTTCAGTGATTTTAGGATTTTTATGGTCTTTTTTACCATGTAACCAAACACCATGAAAAAAAAAATTTTAAAAAAAATAATTAATTAATCTTCTTTCCAAAATTCATCAAAAACTCACAACAAGACAAAATCAGACTAATGAGAGAAAATATCACAAAGATAACAATTTATAAATATAGCAAAATTATTATATTCGAAAATTAGTCATTTCTAAAATTATAATTAGTCTAAGTTATGTTTATAAAAAGTATAATACTAACAGAAAACTAGAAGTAAATAAATAGTATTGAAAAAAATGATAAATAAAAACAAAGTTGTTATCAAAAGGTTCTTTTTAAAATTTACTTAGCTAAAATTTAAGAAATATTTTTGAAAAATAGATTCGAAAAAAAATATATTTGTTAGTAAACCAAATTAATGTTAACCAAAATAAAAGTAGAATGGATATCAAATGATGTTTTAGTAATTTTAACCCTGTAAAAGAAAAATATAAGTTTGTTTTATTATAATATATGAGGTGGAAATCTGAACCTTTAATCTTTTAATCGAGAGTATATGTCAATTACAGTTGAACTCTACTCTACTCATTTAGACTAAAATGTTATAAATTTATGAATACATAATACTAAATCTATTATTAACTAAATTAGTCATGATTCTATGAAGTATCTACCAAGTTCATTTTTCTTATAAGTACAACTAAGCATTGTGATGAAATATTTTTAATTTATGTGAATGGATGGACCTAAAGAGCAAGCAAACAATAATTATTAGTGTAATATATGATTTAAAACGACTTTAAAAAAAATATATATATATATATTATTATTATATTTATTAATTTAATTTGTTCTTCACAAGAATGTTTTGTATTCAGTTAAGGTCCGTTTGGAATTTCTTTAATGTATTTTCTTTTAAACATTTTGTTTTAAAATTGTTTAGAATTTAAACATTGGTTACATTTTCTTCATACGTGTTTTTATACATAAGTTGTTATATACTTAAAAACCATTTTTAAAAAACTTGCTTTCAAGTGTTTCTCTCGAAATGAATTATTTTTCCGTCTCATTTTTTAATAAGTCATTTTTAGTGGTTGCAAAACACTGATTTTCTTTTTCAAAATTAAACATTAAAAAGTTAAACCAATCATACTCTAAATGTTGAAGTGCGTTGAAAACTTTTTTCCTTATATAAATGATTGATATGTTGTATTGTAATAATGTTATTATTATCTACCCTCTTTTCACACTAATACATATTTTAGACCAGCTAAATGATATATTTGACATTTTTTTTAATAAAGATAACATATATACTCCTATGAATAAAATGAAAAAAATAATTGTTGGCATGGTGTTTTTTTTCCTACCCGTTCAACTTCACATGTCGTCAAAAAAAAAAAAAAAAAAAAAAAAAAAAAAAAAAAAAACCATAGTAATATTATAAATTCTAATGATAGTGATGCATATGAAAAGATACATTTTCTCTGAGGTGAAATGATAATAATTGAAAAACAAAATGGTGACTTACTTTAAAAGTCCTTGATTTTGTTGGATTGTTTTGGTGTATGTTGAAGAAAAGCCAAAAGAAACCCTATAACGTTAACCTAGAGAGCGAGCTCCCTACCAAAAATGTCTTGATCTAATTTCATTATTTTTATGTCTTTTTCTAAATAGAAAAAAAAAAAAAAAAAAAAAAAAAAAAAAAAAAACTTCAAGTAGAGAGTTAGCTTGAGAATAGAAAAAAAAAAATGGGCGGAGGGTTTAAACGTTCTTCTTTCATAAAATAGTTATATCTAATCACAATTTTATCACTAACATAAGCATAGTTCAACTGACATAATTCATGTACTAATGGTCAGGTGTCGTTCGAATCTCTCCACTCCTACATGTTATTAGAAAAATAATAAAAATAAATAAATAATCACAATTCTACCTTTCAAAACGTTAAAAAATAAAATAAAATAAACTATGAAAGTAAAGTCGACACTCATGCACCAAGTGACCCCTAATTAAACAAACAAACTCTAGCATACTAATCACTAGGTATATGGTCGATTCTGATGAAACTCAACTCGATAAGTCCATTTTGGCATTAGTTTTTATATAAAACATGATCAATCCTCATCTCTTTTCACCTTTTTCCCGAAAGAGAAATTCCCCATAGAAGAGGAAAAGAAGCTATCAATATTGTATTATGAAGTTCACAATTTACGAACTTCTCATTTAGTTGAGCTGTCACAATCGGTCTCTCTTTAGCGGTGTGAAATTTTTGCTCATAGACTCTCCTTTGTAGGTGTGTAGGGTCGAATTATATATTCCAAATTATAATTAGATGACAAAAAGATATATGCTAAAGGAAAGTATGGTATAACATAGCTAACTAGATTATGACCGACTAGCTTAATCAGTTCCGTCAGTAGCTCACGCAAATTTGTACCAACTAAACACTTGGAATAAAAAAAGAAATAGACAACACACATAAAGTCGACACTCACGCACCAAGTGATCCCTAATTAAATAAGCAGGCTCAAGCATACTAATCACTAAGTACATGGTCGATTTTGATGAAACTCTAACTCGTAAGTCCATTTTGACATCAATTTTTATATAAAGCACGATCCATCCTCATCTCTTTTCACCCTTTTTCCGAAAGAGAAATTCCCTAAAGAAGAGGAAAAGAAACTGCCAATATTGTACTGTGAAGTTCGTAAATTGTACCAATTTTGCCACAATAAGCCTTCGAACCTTCTTTACCCATTGGAAACTCTCTTGTTTCCTCTTGTGTGGGTAAAACCCTTCATTTTTTGAGAGGGAAAAGAGAAAAATGATTTACAGCCAATTGAAATTTTAATTTTAGTTTATTTGTATATAGTGCATTTAATATAGTTAAATTCAAGTAAAATACATTTTTGTTCTATGAAATTAAAACTTAATTCTATTTGGTTCCTTGGTTTTAAAAAACGACACACTTTTGGTTACTGAGATTTTAATTTAGTTTCTGTTGGTTGCTTGAGATTTCAAGAGTGGCATGTTGAGTCTCCGAAGTTTGAATCTGGTTTGTAATTAGTTCCTAGAGTTTGAAAATTGGTTTTGAATGGGTTCTTAGTAGAGTTGACCTAACGAATTGACGATGATGGTTGATTTTTCTTGTTAGACTTTGATGATATGTAGTTTTTAAACGAGTTGGAAATTTTTGTTATATTCTTTTTTATTTTTTTTTACTTAGGGACTAACTTAGAAACCAATTTCAAATTTCAGAGACTAATTAGACATCAATTTTTAAATCCAGGGACCAATTAGAAATCAAATCCAAACATTGAGGACTAAGCATGTCGCCTTTTGAAACTCTCAAGGACCAAATAAATACTAATTTCAAATTTCAAGGACCAAAAATATTGGTTTTCAGCCAAAGTGAACATAGCTCAATGGTAAAATTGGCATGTACCCTCGACCAAGAAGTCTTAGGGTCGAATCTCCCACTCCCAAATGTTGTTGAACTCAAAAAGAAAAATATATATATATATATATATATTGTTTTCAAAACCCATGAACCAAATAGAAATTAGGTTCAAATTCTAGGGAACGAAAAAAATGTATTTTACCTTAAAATTATTTTAAAAGCTTATTGTATAATGAATGGTGGGCTTTTAATATACACTAGTATTTTAGCACGTGCTTTGCACGTTATGTATTCATTTTTTTTATCCAAGTGAATAGATTTTTTTATGACGATCCCAGGTGTATTTTTTTTATTACATTTTGTTTTAAGGTAAAATATGAATCTCTGAGTTTTTATTTAAAATAAAAGAATAGTTTTAGTATTTTTAAAAAAATCCAAAGTAGAGAATCTATTTAATTTTAGAAATGAAAAGTCATTTAATAAGTTTTTTTTTTAATATAGAAATTCATCTATTTAAAAAATTAAGGTGTGAATATTTTTTAATTAAATACTCAAATAAAACTTTTTAAAATTAATACCCATCACACAATTGATTAAGAGAGATATTTGTCACATTAAATGAGATTAATTATTGAAGAGAAATATAGTGCCTAAAGGAGGAAAACAACCTTTCTTCTCAAAAAAAAAAAAAAAAAAAACTTAAGAAGAAAGAAAGATTCAAGTTTGTGTGTAACAAAAGTAGAAAAAATAAAAATAGGTTTTTATATATAGTTGTAGGAGATAAAAGAGTTTTTTTTTAAAAAAAACCTTTGAAATTCCAAAAATTTTGAAATTTCATTTATCATTAATAATAAGTAACTCATATTTTTTTAATTAATTTATAGAAATAAATGGACATTTTTTAATATACTCTCTTTATATTCTAATTCTAACTTTCCAAATTCTAACCTCTCTTTATCTTTTAACTTTTCAAATTCTAACATTTTACATTATTATTAAAGAAAAACTAAATAAATTCTAACAACTTTAGTATAATTTGTTATAAAACTTTTTTTTAGCTAAATTAAATTCTAAAATTAATATTTTTATCTCATTATAGATGAAACTTTTTACATTAATTTTACCTTTTCACATTTCATATGTGCATTTAATTTCTATGGGTGCATTTAAATTGTATTATCTCATATACAACAATATTAATCTAACTTTAGGTTACATTTTATTGTTTTTAATATATGAATTAAAAAATATATAGGTATCTTTATTTTTTTTTTCTTTTATTTTGAAAAAGTTGTTTTAACTAATTTTGACTATTTTTTTAATTACCTTGTTTTTAAAAAATATAAATATTTCAATGCTAACTTTTTGTTATGTACCGTTTTTTTTTCAACCTTAATAAAGATAAAATTAATTAACTAATTTTATTTCATATTATAATTGTAATCAAAGAAAATTTATTTAATTTATTTGAGAATTGCCACTTTTTATATTCCAATCCTTCTTATTCCATATAAATTATTGCGGATAAATAATTCTTAATTTATTATTGATAATTAATTAATGTATTGTTTATAATTAATTAGAAAATTTGGGTGACATTAGGTACATGACTATTTTGTCAACAAAAGAAACATACTTTGTAATGGAATCAATTAAGTTCTTATTTTTTCAACAAACATTTCAAATACAACAAAAAAAAAGTACATGGATTATAAGAGAGAAATAACAAAATAAACAATAAAAAAATTAAGATCTTAGCTATACATTCATTTTTCAAATAGATTTGCTAACTTGGTCACAATGGATACAAATACACTGTTATTCAAGTTCATCAAACTTGAGTTTGTAATGTTGCAACTCCAAGGATATGAGATATAGATAACAACACATGCATCATTTGCATCTTGGATGTAACGCCAACATCTTTAGATATTCTGAAACTTGGAGAGTTTTTTAGAGTAAGACAATGAGAGAACAAAAATAAAGAAAGAACAAAGTTGTAGGTGTATGATTAAAAAATGGTGAAGAAAACTCATTTTTATAGTAGTAGAATGTGAGGTTATAAAACATTTTGTATTCTAAAACTCATTTAAGTGGTAGGAAAAACCTTTAGTATTCCAACTTTAAGTTAATGACATATCTTGTAATTTAGTAAATTAAAGGAAGGACAAAGGTGTCCAAAAATGTTTTTCCAACATCTTCACTTTTTAATATAGTATAGATATAGATTAATATAATATTTGCTTTTATGAGCCACCCAAAAGTTGTTCTTAAAAACAGTTTGGAAAAAAAAAAAACTGAAAACTAAAGAGAATAAATCCATGTAAATTACTGTCGAGCTTTACTCACTTTGCTATCATAAAATGTGGATGTTGAATTAGGCAGAAGGGCAAAGGAGGATATATATATATATTTTTTGATAAAGGGCAAAAGAGAAGATATTTCTTTTTTCAAAAAAAAAAAAAACAAAAAAAACAAAAAGAGAAGATATTTCAATTATAATTAACATAAATCGTTTTCGTTTTGATAATTTATTGGGTCAAAAAACCTCTTTAATTAATATTATTGATATTTTTTTTTAATTCAACAACATTTGGGATAGGAGGATTTGAATTCATGACCTCTTGGTCATAAGTACACAATTTATAAAAATTAATGTTGTTGTTGAGTCATGTTTGATTATATAATTTTAAGTATCTACATTTTTTTACGAGGTGAAAATTCGAACTTAGAATTTTTTGAAAGAAAGTAATTAGAACATCCTAAAAAAAAAAAAAAAAAAACTTTGTGATTGGTCAAAGGAACTCAATTTTTTTTTTTTTTTTTTTTTTTGAGTTCAACATTAAAGGAACTTTGCAGGTGTAAAAGATTAATTTCATAATACAACATTTTCTTTATATGACATTGACATGTAATTTTTATAGATTACACCAGTTTTTTTAATTAAAAAAATTAATATTATAACAGCTTAAATTAGTTTAAAAGAATATATAAATTTGAGTTTGAATAATAGTGTTTAGAGCGCAAACATAGACAACTTTGCCACATTATTTTTTCCTTCATCAATGATGGAACTTATTCACAATACCTTGCTTAAAAAAAAAAAAAAAAAAAAAAAAAAAAAAAAAAAAAAAAAAAAAAAACTTAAAACTTATTTACAATACTTTCAACAACCGACAAATGTTTCTTGTCATAAAGAAATAAAATGAGCTATCTTTCCTTTCATTAATTTGATAGGTCAAAAATTTAAAGTCACGTACTCGAAGTAATGGATTCACGTGCTTAAATGAGAATAGTTCACCGTCAATTGGTATATAACCTCAACTAAAAAGTCAGAAGTTGGAACTCTCTCACCGCAAAATGGTGTTTAACTAAAGAAAAAAAAAAAGTAATGTTTGTAAGCTTTTTAATTTTCAAAAGCCAATAACCAAATGGTTATTATACGGAACCTTAGTTATCAACTTGACATTTTTTTTAGTTCAACAACCTTTAGAGGTATGAGATTCGAATTTTTGACCTTTTGTCGGAGATATGTGTCAGATACCATTGAGATATGTTCACTTTGATTATCAACTTGACAATAGTGTGTTTGATTCTAAACTTTAATGAGTTTTTAAGGTTTATTTCTAATAAATCCATACCATTTAACTCATTAAGCTCTCAATTCAGTGCAAAAAATAATAGTCCCAAGGTAAATAAGAAATGCTAATTTAAAATTTTAAATAAAGAAAGGGTTAAAGTTATCGGTTTAATCCCTCAATTAATTTTATGTTTATGTTTAATAGATCTCTGAAATTTGAAAACTATTTACGGGTCTCTAAACTTTCAATACTATTTTTAATAATAGGTCTTTCATCCGAACTTTGAAAAATATATAATAAATTCCTAAACTTTCAATTTTATATTTAATAAGTCCTTAAACACGATCAATTTATTGTTTAATAGAATATTAACCTATTTAACATTTTTGACATTCATGAAAACACAAAATTCAATTTTATGTATGATAAATTGGTTGATTTTTTTTTTAAGTAGTATATTTTGAAATATATTACAACACAAAATTAGGGTCTGTTTGGTTGGTGATCTGAAAACAGGAATTTGAAAACAAGGGATTCTTTTTTTTTTTTTTTTAAAGAAAACAATGGATTCAATGAAAACAAAGTTGTATTTCATGTTTTCAGATATGTGTTTGGTAGCAGATTTAGAAATTGGATCTGAATTTAAATAATATGGTTCAAAATGTGTTTGATAATATATTTATAAATGATAAATTATTTGTAGTTATCTACTAAATACTAAGTTGAATATAAAATATTGTTAATTAATTTATAAACATGTTATGTGTTATAAATTTTTTATTATTATTATTTTACAATATCATATAATTTATAATACGTTATATTATACAAATTTTAATTTCGAAAAAATAAATTGAGTTTATAACATGAAATACTATATTTATTGAAGTTTTTATATTTTTAATTTAATTCTACATTTAAAATTTTGAAATTTAAAATCTGGATACAATGAAAACATAAAAAGGTTGTTTTCAGAATTTTCACTATTTCGATCACAGAATCCGAAAACAGTTTTCAAAAACACATGCATATTCACTAAATTCAGTGAATCTGAAAACATAAACAGAATCTGGATTGCCTACCAAACATGCCAAGATTTCAAATACTATTAAATACTTCCAAAGTTTCATTAACTAGTAAACATAAAATTGAAATTTTAAAGATTTATTAGATACCTTTTACCATTTAAGGACCTATTATTTCTAATTAAACGAATAAAAAAATACCTAACATAATAAAATAAGAAAGATCATATAAGATAAAAGTACCATTTTGGCCTCTACTTGGAGTTTCATTCAATTTTAGTCCATATATTTTCAAATATTCAATTGTAGTCCATATTCTTTCGATTAATTTTAAAATTGATTGTTAAATTTTATTTTCTAAAATAGTATGAACCTTTACCCTCACACATATAAAAAAAAGTATTCACGTTGGAGACTAATCTTAGATATTTGAAAAAAATAATAATAATTGAAAGTAGAAAAACTAACCTTAGATTCTTAATTTTTTTTTTTAAAAAAAAACCTTTGATATTCGAAATCGAAATGATATGGTATATATAAAACAAAAGAACTAAAATGATATTTAAAAAAATATCATGATGGCTGTCCACTTGCTTTTATTCGTTGAACTCTCTTATAAAACGTTGCATCAAACCATGAGTCTAATCAACTTAACACTAGCTTAGTATTGACGTGAATTTTTCTTCTAAATTTTCTCAAAATATATACAGCATCAAATTAACTTGACCCATTGGTGGAGGGTGATTTTATATCTATGCTCACATTCCTTTAAATTAAATCGAACACCCAGCACAAAAAGAAAACTAATTCTATAAGACTATAACCCTTACAATATCAAATAAAAAAAAAAAAAAAAAAAAAAAATCCCACATAAATTATAAACTACCACACCTCCCGACAAGGCCCAATCAGCAAGCGACAGCAATACATTAAAAAAAGAAAGTTGTAGCATGATGCCACGTGTATCCACGTGTCAGCCAGCCAAATCAACAGTATTCCAAAATATCTTCGCACCCCTCAATTAGCCCTTCGTCGTCCCCTCTCTACGCCGCCCCTTGCGCTGTTCCATCCCACCTAAACGACGTCGTACATCGTATCGCCGCCGTCGGTCTTTTTTTTTTTTTTTTTTTTATTAATTTCCACCCACTCTAGACTCTACGCCGCCGCCTGTCTAGTCACCTACCACCCAAAGACGACGTCGTATCGTCCGAACCGAGAAAGTTGAAATCCGACGTGTCGGCAGAATTCCCCTCCGAAGCCCTCGCAGAAACGTCACGTCGTTTCTTCTTATACGCCTCGAAGAACTCCTTGTTCTCCTTCTCCAGTTCATTCCACACTGCACACATTTTACAAAAATTCTCAAAAAGGAAAAAAAAGAAAAGGAATCAATCGGAGTCCGTGCATGTCACGTGAGAAACGAACCGGTGGAAGTGATGACCGGTTTGATATTTGCATGTTTGGAGAGAGCTTCCATGCACTCTTCTTTGGACATGTTGAAAATTATGCACTTCTCGATCAGGTGGTGCACCTACACCGTAACAATCATACACCCTCACATCATCATAAATAAAATGTTGAGAGAAAAAAAAGAAAAAAGAAAAAGAAAAATACCATGTGGATGTATGAAGCAGAGGGGTCGTCGTCCATGGGGGCTGTTTGGATGGAGAGAAAATGAGAGAAAGTGAAGGGAAAATGTTGGGAGGTGGGAAAGTGGAGGGATTGTATTTATATATATATATTAATAACAAGTGGTGGTTTTAATGGGAAAAAATATAATTTAATTGAATTGAACTTTTTTAAAATAAAAAAAATAAAAAAAAAAAAGGGAAAAAAGAGTGACGACGTCATTCGGTGGGGCCCAGTGCCCACGTGGGAGGAAGGCGAGGATTGGTGGAGAGAGGATTAGAGGAGATTGTTAGGAACCAAAATCTCGCATTGCGTTTGTCGCTTACGTGGCTACAGTGTTCAACCTCCACGTGACACGTGGGGCCGGATTGGTCCCAATTGGGTCCAACAAGACCTTTGGGCCCCACTTGTGTGACGGTTCCGATTGACTCGGCCGTGGATTTGTTGTGCCGTTCAGACTGCCACCTCTGCCAACAGTCCGATCCGACGATCATCTGCCGTTCTTTCCACGTCGGATCACAGATCCCCACTATTGTTTACTTACTTTTCTTAAAAACCCCTTATTTATGGGTTGAAGTTTAGAAAATTTCAAACAATTTTTTTGTGTAATACGTCTTTAAAATTAAAAAAAAAAAAAAAAAAAAAAAGTTCACTAACTTCATATTTTTAATCTTTTAGTTGGAAAATCCTTTATTTACTTAATATTTTTTAAAATTTTATAAACCTATTTGATATAATATTAGTGAGTTTGAGTTTTTTTTTTTTTTTTCTTTCTTTCTTCTCCTTCTTTTTGAGTTTGTGAGGTTGCTTGAGTTTTATTGGCTACAAAATTCTATCTTGTATTTAATAGTTTTATAAATTTTTTAAAAAAATTCAAATTGGGAGATGACCTATTAATTGCAAAACTAAAAATTTAAGTATCTATCAACACTCTTTTAAAAATATAAATATAGATCTATTTGATACAAGAACAACTTCAAAAGTTTAGAACTAAACTTGTAGCTTATCCACAGAGATTCGGTGGGAGATATTTTATTTCTGCCCAACTATCAAATGTGATTTTTTTTCGTCCTATTCTTTTTACTCACACAAAATAATATTTATTTACAATATGGAGTGGAAATTTAAATCTCTAACCTCTTGGTCATGATATAAGATTTATGTCATTTGAGTTGCTTTCATTGGTCACAAAAATAAAATAATTAATGAAATAAAGTTTAGAGTTTATCATTCTTTGTTTGTTCCTAGAGAGTGCAATAAAGTTGCTGATGGAATAGCTAACCATGCAAGAAGAAATGAATTTAGTGGATTATAGCACTCGTCAGTTGACCATTGGTTGTTTTTTGACTTTGTGGCCTTTTATTAATAGTATTTCTATTTCAAAATAATAATAATAACAATAATTAATAATTCGTGAATGGTAATTTTAAGTAGATAATATTAGTGTATCTCAAAAAAAAAAAAAAGTAGATAATATTATTGATTTTTATAAGTTATCATTCAATTTTTTTTTTTTTTTTTTTTTTAAAACCACAACTTTTATTTACGATATGCGCAACTTTACACACATTTTATGTGTTCTTTGTTATATCTTTATTATTTATTTATTTGTAAAGTTTCTTTTTTAACTTTTTTTTTTTTTTTTGAAAAAGTTGTTATTATCTTTAATGAAATTATTACGTATTAATATTAAATTGTGCATTAACAATATTTTTAATAAAAGAAAAGTGTCCCAGAAAACAAAAGATTCCAAACGAAAAAAGAAAAGAAAGTAGAAAGTGAATGGAAGGGTCCCCAATTAAAAATAGACAACATTAAGGTCTTATATTTCCCTAGCCACAAAATTATTTAAAAGAAAAAGCAAATAATCCAAAAATCCAATAGGAAAATGCCATCTCACTTGTACACGAATTTAGGGTCGAAGCAACATATTCGTCGGATTTCATCGTCATTTTCCTTTTCATTATTTTTTCTTTTTTCTTTTCCAGTAATACGTACGGTTCCTTTTCTTCCAACTTGTAATTTGATATATACTTTTTTTTTTTTTAATATGTAACCCATTTTTTTCTTTGCTTCTTGAGATTTGATGATAATTTTTTTTAATTTGTAATTTTTTTTCTAAAAAAAAAAATACCATAACTACGCCAAGTCAAGTGTTGATGGTCAAATTTGGTCGAGAAGAAATCACATGACCTTCGCGTGCTACCAACGGTAAATTTGTTTGTGAGGGGGAAGACGTGGCCTGCAAGACAGAAAACATGCACACCGGTGTAGCGTTTGCCACACCGCCTCCGATGCTTAAGTCAGAAAACGGAAGTAGGAGGGCAAGAGAGCAACAGGGGAGAGTAGAGAATCGCGTTCGGGATTCTTTCTTTAGTGATGAAGAGTGGTTTAAATATCTGCTCATGCTCCTAGGGTTTTTAGGAATTCAGAGGTGTTTCAGAACGAACCAGTGGAACCGAGGCGGCCAGAGGCAGCAGGGACCGAACGGAGCCGGATGAACTCGGCCCGCAGCCGAGGCCGAGCAGGGGGTCGGGCCAAAAGCCCGACCCCTTCGGTCTTGGCTCGACCCATTGGCCGGTTTCGTCTCTGAGGTCCATCTTCCAGCCCTATTTCCGTCTGGTTGTCCTCGTCAGCTCCTTGTACATCGAAGTGGTCCAAAATTACCTATAACATCAAGCATACAATTTTTTGTTATTTAAAAAACAATTTATTATGCGAGTTAAGTTTAATATAATTAATATACATGTGCATGCATGTTCGTTTGTAAGCTTCGAATAGGAATGTATAATTGGTACACCATATGTGATATTAATGACTTGTTATTCACATTACGGATATTTATTTATTTTTTTGACATTATATTTTTGGGCTGGCTACAATATTGCCTTTTTGCTATCAAAATTATGTTGCTTTCAATTTTGGTAAACAACCCTTTATAAGTAAAAAAAAAAAAGGGGTTAGAATGATTGTTTTATCATATATTAATTTTAATTGAGTTATCTGTCTGTATTGCTTATAAATTGAGACAGTGGTTTAATTTTGGAGTTAAAAGAGTTTAAAATTAAGCTACTACCTAAAATATTAAAATTTCAAGCAATCTATAACTCTCTTTATAAATTTTGTGGTAGGAATAAATTTGAGTTCTTTCAATCTCTATTGATATTTATTTATTTTTATTGTCTCACTATTTTTTTCTAGTAACACGATTGTCTAATTTGATGTTTGTTTAATTATATTTTATTCTCTCGATTTCATTTTCTATTGTGACATGAATATGATTTTACGTCATTCACATTTGAATGAATTATTTATGATGACATGATTTTATGTCATCTTTTATGTTTTTTTTTTTCAAGAAATTGCAATAGACAAGATCTTATATGCAATCTATATTTGAATCAATCAATTTTTAACTTTAATTATAATTAAGATCATCATAGGTTATTCATATTTATATGTCATTTGATAGACGACAATGGTAATGACATTTGTCAATTCATGTTTTGAGGAAATGACATCTTTATTTACATTTTCTCATAGTCTATTCTAATAGATTTCACCCTACGAAAACAACACTACTTTTTGTTTACCAACTCAATTCCACAAACTTACTAAATTGTCGGTGAAAATGTAATGTTCAATTATTAATGTTATTTTTGTCTTCAAATCTAAAGTTCAATGTTTCTAAGTGATTTTATATCTACCATATTGGATATAGAAAATTCAAATTTTTTATTTTAACAAATAAAAAGACAAAATTGACATGAAGATGAAAAATATAATTTAATTAAGTTAACCTAGTTTATTATTAACTGATTATATATTTTAGTCTCAAACATGATTTTTAGATTTTGTCTCTAAATCATCTAAAACTTTCAAATTCCCATCATTCGCGTATTGAATCTTTTTTAATTAAGTTTTTACTGTCACAAAAACTTAAAGTTTACTGACAAAGTCTTTATTCACCAAAAAAAAAAAAAAAAAAAAAAAAAAGTTTACTGACAAAGTATATGATTAAGTTAAAAAAAGTAATCTATATTTTAATTTAATGAAATTAGGCATTTTACTCGCCTATAAAATAAGATAAAAGAAAACTTACTTATTTTATGAAATTGAAAATATATATAAGGTAAAATTTGATACGCTTACAGAGTTTTTTTTTTTTTTTTTTTTTTTTTTTTTTTTTTTTTTTTTTTTTTTTTTTGAAAAATACCTCAAAATTTTATTAGAACGCCACAAGGGCAACAACATTCCGGTCATTCTCGACCCAAGATTTACACCAATCCAGAACTTGATCTATCCAAGTTCCACTAGAATTCATCGTTCTAGCCCACTTAGCAATACAATCCGCAACCAAATAACAATTTCTATGAACAAAAAAAATAATAATAAATAAACACTCTTCAAACTGTAAACTGAAGGATTGAAATCTCGAACTAAAGTTTCCACACTGCTCCAAACATAAGAAGTTCCTCGGATGAAATTTACCGCTAATAAGAACTTAATTTCAAAAGATGCAATATACACCCCATTGAAAAAGAAAATCTAACATTAGAAACTAAAATATTGAAGTTAACAAGCTAGAATAATTATATGAATCTAATAATTTTTGCTAATATGTTTTTAGTTCAACAATATTTGGGACGATAGATTTGAACCTGTAACCACTTGAGTTAGAGTGTACGTGCCAATTATTATTGAACAGTATTTACTTTGACAATGATTTTGTTAAGTTGTATCCCAACAACTAGCTCTGTTATTAATACATCTTTATGCCAGTTGAGCTATGCTCTTGTTGGCAATTAATAATCTAAACTCAATCACATGTCTTCAATTTATCAAATTAGAATCTTTACAAAGATCTTCAATTCTCAATAAGTAATGGGAATTTTAAATACATTATTGAGATTAATGTATGTAGTTTGCTGAGAATCAAATTTTATTTTGGTGTGGACCAATAAAAAGTAAATAAAGAGGATTAGGTTAAAAAGTTAGTGCAAATTGAGTGTGGGACCTAAAATTTAAAACGTAAACAATAACCATGTGAAAAATGATTTTCATTCTCTCTACCCTCGACTCGATTTTGGGATTGTTGGACAATTGTGTTTTTAGAAAAATCAGCTGTCATATGAAACATATGGGTGAAAATGATGTGAGTTTTTTTTTTTTTTTGGACAGTTGTATAGATGACAAATTGGACCAAATTAATAGCAAATATAGCAACATTGCAAATAATTGAAAATATAGCAAAATTAATTGTACAAGACCAAAAAGCTGTTGTCAGATTCTATTCGTGTCTATCACTGATAAACTCTGATTATTCAAAGTATATCAGTGTCTATCATTGATAGACTTCGAATAATCAAAATCTATTAGTGACTATCACTGATAGACTTTGATTAATCAGAGCCTATCAGTGATAGCCACAGATAGATTTTGATTAACCAAAATTTATCAGCGATAGACACTGATAGACTCTGAATAATCGGAGTCTATCAGTAGACTGATAGATGTGATTAATCAAAGTCTATCACTGATAAACTCTGATAATAGAAGTCTATCAGATAGACTCAGATAGATTTTACTATATTGGCAATTATTTTTTACACGGTGCTATATTTGTTATTAATTTGGTCCAATTTGTCACCCACTGCAATTTTTTTTTTTTTTTTGACAACATGTGGGTAGAGGATTTGAATCTCCTACCTCATAGTCGAGAGTTCAAACTTTTATGCTATACTCTTGTCGGTAAAAATGATGTAGTTATGTTGGCATATTATTTTAATAATTTATATGTTGATGTTTAGTATATGAATTGTTATAGATTATGTTGATGGTCGATTTTGGCCAGAGGATCTCACCTGACCTTCACGTGCCACCAACGGTAAATTTGTAGTTGAGGGGGGAAGACGTGGCCTGCAAGACAGTAAACCTGCACACCGGTGTGGTGCTCGCCACACCGGCTCCGATGCTTAAGTCAGCAAAGAGAACGGTAGGGAGTGGAAAAGTAAGAGCAAAAGGAGAAAACAGAGAATAGAGAGTGGAGTTTAGGGATAGAATTCGGGATCCCCTCTTCAGTGGCGAAGAGGGATATAAATACATGTTCATCCTCCTAGCCTTTTTAGGGTTTCGGAGGCGTTTTAGGTCAAACCAGGCGAAACCGGGGCATCCAGAGGCGGTGGGGACCAGACGGGACCAAACGGACTCGGCCCGCGCGAGCGGGCCGAGGGTCGGCCTCGGCCCATGGCCGAGGCGGACCATATGCTCAGCCTCGGCCATGGGCCGAGGCCGAGCAGGGGGTCGGGCCGAAAACCCGACCCCTTCGGTCTTGGCCCGTCCCATTTGCCGGTTTTGCCTCCTTGGTCCATCTTTCAGCCCGATTTCTCCCCGGTTGTCCTCGTCAGCTCCTTGTGTATCGGGGTGGTCCAAAATTGCCTATAACATTAAGCCCCCACTCTTGAATTGGGATTCGAGGTGACTTATTGCTATAAGTTGAGCTCCTCAAGCCAGATTTAAGAGTAATGACCCTTGCCCTGGGCTGGCTTACGTGTAGCTTTGTTGTCATCCTGCAAAGTAGGATAGAAGTAGACACTCCCTGAATAGGGGTTAGATGTAATGGAAATGAAAAAGGGTGAGAGATTACAAAAGTGGTGCTGGTCGGCCTCGGCCTCGGGAAGAGGCCGAGCACAGCTATCTCCCTTTCTGCTTGCCTGGTCGGCCTCGGCCTAGGGAAGAGGCCGAGCACAGCAAGACCCCCGTACCGGGTCATTCGGAGTGCTTCATTTCAGGTTCATGTCTGCAAAAGAAAGGTTAGGGAAAAGGCTAGGGTCGGCCTCGGCCTCAAGCCCCCGTTAGCCTAAAATTTGGCTCCCTGCATCCATATGTTAGTCCTTGCAGGGAAATAACAAGAGAATAGGTTCGAACATGTAAATTTTTTGTAGAACATGCTAAACCTAGGTGCTTTTTGTTTAATAGGGAGTGCATATCCCTTGTTACTTGCTTTTTGTTTAATAGGGAGTGCATATCCCCTTTACAGCCTCCAATCTCAAGAAAAACTTTATTAAAACACAAAGTATAGTTGAGTAAATAGGAGAATACCTTTAAAGTTTGTGCTCGGCCTCGGCAAGAGGTGCTCGGCCTTGGCAAAAGGTGCTCGGTCCTGGCTTCTGCAGGGTGAGCTTGACTTAGATGAAGTGTATGGACTCATGTTAGGTGAGGTGAGGTAGACTCGTTGGTCCAAGCTCACATGGTCTCACTTTGGATGAGGCGAGGTAGACTTCGACAGTCCAGGCTCGCCCGGTGTAAAGATGCTCAAGCCAGAGGATGTGAGGTAGACTCGTCGGTCCAGGCTCACATGGTCTCACTCTGGATGAGGCGAGGTAGACTTCGGCAGTCCAGGCTCGCCCGGTGTAAAGATGCTCAAGCCAGAGGATGTGAGGTAGACTCGTCGGTCCAGGCTCACATGGTCTCACTCTGGATGAGGCGAGGTAGACTTCGGCAGTCCAGGCTCGCCCGGTGTAAAGATGCTCAAGCCAGAGGATGTGAGGTAGACTCGTCGGTCCAGGCTCACATGGTCTCACTCTGGATGAGGCGAGGTAGACTTCGGCAGTCCAGGCTCGCCCGGTGTAAAGATGCTCAGTCCAGAGGAGGTGAGGTAGACTCGTTGGTCCAGGCTCACATGGTCTCACTCTGGATGAGGCGAGGTAGACTCGATAGTCCAGGCTCGCATGTCTTGATGCTTGAGTCGGTTGCCTTGTGCACACTCCTGAATACTGAACTTTAATGGCGAAACTATAAGTCTATTAATTAAACTTTCACACTTTGAATGAAGAAAAAACATTGAACTTATACTAGAAGCAGCAACAAAGTAAACAATGTCTAATTACATGATAGAATGCAATAAACGAAAAACCCTAAAACTCCATAAGTTCAGATTCAGTATTGGTGGGAGTGTGTGCTGCTCGGCCTCGGCTCATTCTCTGGTCGGCCTCGGCCTGGTCGGCCTCGGCCCTCTGTGGCTTGACAACTTTTAGTGCAGTCCAGTAACACTTCCTCGATTCCTTCTGCTCTCCCTTGACGACTCCCACACCGTTCGGAGTTGGAAACTTCAGTAGCTGATGGTAAGTTGAAGCTATGGCCTTCATCTCATGCAAGGTTGGTCTTCCTAGGATTGCATTGTAGGCTGACATACAATCCACAACTAGGAAGTTTATCATCTTTGTCACTGCCTTTTGTCCATCCCCAAAGGTCACAGGAAGTTTTATGCTACCTTCTGGGGTCACTCTCTCTCCTCCAAATCCTACAAGTGGGGTAAGGCTTGGCTTTAAGAGCTCCCTCCCTAACCGCATTGCTTTAAAGGCCGTTAGAGAAAGGACATCAGCCGAGCTTCCCCCATCAATTAGGATCCGATGGATTTTCACATTGGCTACAATTAGAGTGACCACCAGAGCATCATTATGTGGCTGATGAATGCTCGCTGCCTCAGCCTCAGTGAACTCCAATGGGGGGTGTGCCTTTGATAGATGGACAGAGTACATACCTCGATATTCTGGTTCGGACCTTGCTTCCCTGACCATAGCTTTCCTCTTCCTGCTCGAACCTCCTCCAGCTGGTCCTCCAAAGATGGTTCTGATCTCCCGTAGGGGTTCTTCTTTGTCTCGGCCATCTTTGGTAAGGCTCGGCCTCGGCCATCCGTGGTCGGCCTCGGCCTTGGGCTCACCGACGAACTCTTTCAAATACCCATTCTGGATCAGTGCTTCGATTTCATCCTTCAACTGAATACAATTCTTGGTTGAATGCCCGTGGTCCCGGTGAAAAAAGACAATACTGGCTCTTGTCTCTTCTATCGGCACTCGACTTCATCCTTCCTGGGAATTTCAGGAGGCCCGTATTTCGGATCTCCATCAGTACTTGCTCCTGCGGAACAGCAGTTGGGGTGTATTTCTCAAACTTACCGAAAGGGGGTGCTCCTTGGTCTGGTCGGCCTCGGCCATTGTCTGGTCGGCCTCGGCCATGGTCTGCTCGGCCTCGGCCTCGGCCTGCTTGTCTCGGTGACCCCCGGATGCTGTCATCGTCACGTGACCTCCGCTGGTGGCGGTCACCATCCGAATTCTCTATGTTTACGTCTTGGTCTTTCTTCTTCATACCCTTACTCATGGAATAACCGATGTGCAGATTAACAGGCTTTCTTCCCCACAGACGGCGCCAACTGTTGATGGTCGATTTTGGCCAGAGGATCTCACCTGACCTTCACGTGCCACCAACGGTAAATTTGTAGTTGAGGGGGGAAGACGTGGCCTGCAAGACAGTAAACCTGCACACCGGTGTGGTGCTCGCCACACCGGCTCCGATGCTTAAGTCAGCAAAGAGAACGGTAGGGAGTGGAAAAGTAAGAGCAAGAGGAGAAAACAGAGAATAGAGAGTGGAGTTTAGGGATAGAATTCGGGATCCCCTCTTCAGTGGCGAAGAGGGATATAAATACATGTTCATCCTCCTAGCCTTTTTAGGGTTTCGGAGGCGTTTTAGGTCAAACCAGGCGAAACCGGGGCATCCAGAGGCGGTGGGGACCAGACGGGACCAAACGGACTTGGCCCGCGCGAGCGGGCCGAGGGTCGGCCTCGGCCCCGGGCCGAGGCCGACCATATGCTCAGCCTCGGCCATGGGCCGAGGCCGAGCAGGGGGTCGGGCCGAAAACCCGACCCCTTCGGTCTTGGCCCGTCCCATTTGCCGGTTTTGCCTCCTTGGTCCATCTTTCAGCCCGATTTCTCCCCGGTTGTCCTCGTCAGCTCCTTGTGTATCGGGGTGGTCCAAAATTGCCTATAACAGATTAATTATTTAGAATTTCTATAGTTTAAATTACAAATTATATTCTTTTTTTAAAAAATTACATATTATATTTTGATATTACTTTAAATTATATGATAAGAATTTCTATCGTTTAAATTACAAATTGTAGTTATGTTGGAAAATAGTTGTACAGAATTCCAATACACAAATGTTATTCCAATTTAAATACTGATAAAATGCAAGAAAAAATAAACTTAATTTTAGCTCTTTCACTCTCATCAACTTGTCGTTTGTATCTCTTTTACCAATTTGTTAATGAAGTTTGATTCATTTTCAAATAATAATAATAATAATAAGACACATGAGTTAGAGGACAACAACAATTATTTTAAAAAATCAATATTACCAAACACTCAACATCGTTAAGATTTTTTTTTTTTTTTTTTTTTTGTTGAATTGTCTTCTCATGTTCCCACCGCAATTCCAAATAGAGCTTCTCTTAATTAAGTCACATAATTACTAACATGAATATAACTTAACTAGTCAAAAGACATTATTAATTTGATTAGGAGGTTGAATATTCAAATTTCTACCTTAATTATGGTTGAATTTTTTTTTTTTAAAAAAAAAAAACAGAATTACTCTGCAAAATTGTTCTAATTTTCTTTTCCTTTCAACTCTCAAGAGAATCTGTTCCAAACTCTCACAAATCACATTCAATTTATCAATTTGATAATAGGTTTTCATTTATGAATCTGAAAGGAAGTTGAAATCTTCACTCTCTTTCAAGTGCTGAACAAAGAACCTCAAGGCAGAATAAATCTCATCCTTTTGGTGGTGATTCTTATCACCAGTTACAAAGACATGAACTTTGCTTCTGATTTCAATCCAACTGCAACCTGGAATTCTCTTCATCCCCTTCTCCTTCATTTCCCTTCTTAACGTCGACACGCTTTGCCATTTTCCGGCTGCAGAATGCGCGTTCGACATCATTACATACGACGAAACATCGCCCGGATCCAAAGCCAGGATTCTTTGAGCTGCGAGCTCACCAAGTTCCACATTCGAGTGAATTTGGCAGCCCCCTAGCAACGCTTTCCAAAACCCGATCCCTGGATCGAACGGTAGGTCGTGTATAAATTCCTCTGCCCGTCTAAACTGGCCCGAACGCGAGAGCAAATCAACCATACAAGCATAATGCTCGGGTTTTAGCACGCTGGGGCTATCGAGTCTCGCTCGATTGAAATATGAGTAACCTTCATCAACGAGGCCAGCATGATTACAGGCCCATAACAAGCTAAGAAGCGTCACACCATTCGGTTTGCAGCCTGCAAAACACATCCTTTCATAGAAACCTATGGCTTCCTTTCCCCTACCATTTTGAGCATAACCACACAGGACAGCATTCCATGAAACTATGTTTCTTTCATCAAGTTTATTGAAAACCAACAAACTATCTTCCATACTTCCACATTTTGCATAAAAACTTATGAGCGAGTTGCTGACGAACACGTCGAGCTCGCCCAAGAACTTGACAGCACAAGCATGAAAACTCCTCCCCATCCCAATTGATGCTATACTAGCAGCAGCAGATATAGCACAAGGGAAACTAGATTGAGTGGGCAAAAGTCCTTCTCTAAGCATATCAATGAACAAATGTACAGCATCCTCATTGTGCCCCTTTTGGCTAAACCCGCCAATCATTGCATTCCACGACACGACGTTTCGCTCGGGCATTTCATCGAACACCTGACGAGCATCTTGAATCCTCTCCATTTTCAGGTACCCAGAAATCAAACTAGTGTAAGAAACCACATTTGGCATCTTGATATCATCAAAAGCTCTTTGAGCTTCCTCAATGACACTCAACTTGACATACAAATCCAGAAGTGCACTACCAACAAACACATTAGAGTGAAGGCCAATCTTCATGGCACAAGCATGGAGTTGCTTGCCAATATCGTAGCCTCCGAGTGCAGTTGCAGAGTGAATCACAGTTCCAAAAGTGAACTCGTTGGGCCTTAAATTTAACACAAACATTGCAGAAAAAAGATACAATGCCTCTTTGTGCTGGTGCTGCCTTGCGCAGCGCCCAATCACGGCGGTTGCTGAAACCACATTTAAGCGAGGCATTTTGTCGAACATTTGACGGGCACCCAGTTCATTGCGAGGAAATGGGGCTGTCTTGGACTGAAGAGCTGATGTTCCGACGGCGCCATGGCCGTCGGCGTTGAGTTTGATCAATTGCCTACAAGATGAAGCGTAAGATTTTCTCCATATTGTTATGGGTTTCATGCGGCGAAAGCGCTCGAGGGTTCTGAACTTGAAGATTGGAGTTCGAATTGTGAAGCTTGAATCGCATGGAATTTAGGGGCAAGCAGAACAGAGCTAGTGTAAATTCTTGAGCTTAGGTTAATGGATCTTAATCCCATGATCAGCTTAAGGATTCAGAAGATTGATGGCTTTCTGTTCTGTGCTCATTAATGGCATTCTTTCGACACGAACAATATTCAAATGGAAGAATGGTACTTCGGAAATTAAAATATTATAGGAATAAAAAAAAATAATAATCAAAAGTTAGAATCTCAAATATTTTAAAATTAATATATATATGAAACTATTTTGAAATGAAAGTTAATGGGAGGAAAACCCTAGTTAATTGGATGTATAATCTCAAATAGTTATGTAAAACCTATATCATATATATTAAAACCCTCCAATCAATATGACATTTCATCGCGAGAAATGAGATATAATGGGTTTACTTGATATTTATATAAGTGTAAAGAAAGTTGTTCGACATTTAGACTTCAAAAGACTCAATTTCATTGAAACATCATCCAAACACAAATTTGATTGGTATTACAATTTGGATTACTTTATATAGCCTTTAAAATATAACCTAAATACAACCACTAATTTTTTTTTTTTTTTTTTTTTTTTTTTTTTTTTTTTTTGTGAACAGACCACTAAGTCATCGTATGTATAACCTCCTAAACTTTAATGTGATAAAGAACCACTAACAAAAGTGACATAAAAAGACATGAAAAAAACATATTTAAGAATGAACATAACGGATATCACAAATGTGATATTTGAGTCTTGGTTGGTCTTTACAACGTTTGTAACCTAGTATGAATAAATGAAGCTTCTTTATAATAGATTGAAGTGTAGTTCCATTAATTGAGCAAGACATGCACTTGAGTTCATTTAATGTAACTTGAGTTCTTTCAATGCAACATAACTTCAACTTTTAATGCGACATGGGTTCATTTAATGCAACTTAATTTTAACTTGAGTTTGTTATAAATGAAACCTGAGTGCATTTAATGCAGCTCCATTTTAGAGCTTTTATTTAGGCTTCAATAGCATGATTCATATCAACGTTTAAAAATATATCACTCCGTTAACCTATTAGACGCTTTTCTAATATCCAATAAATATTATTAAAGTTTCTATTGAAATTGAAGTTTCTGGTAGATACATGAGTGAAAACTCATGGAATTATCTTTTTTTAAAAGAAAAAAAAAAAAGTTAAGAGACATGTTTGAAATGAATGGAATCCTATGTTTTTTGTTTGGATGTTGGTTGGAAAATAAATTTTAAAAATAAATAATGTAGGCGTTTATTCTTGATTTATCGATAAGAAATTAAAATAAGATAGAGTTGAATAAGTAATTTAATTCAAAATTCTATCAAATTCATTGGGATTTGACCTTTTATTCTTTATTTTTCAAAAAATAATCTCACAAACCTCCAACCATTTACCAAGCTTCCAATACTTGGGCCTAGAAGTGTAAGCCCAAATCAAGTCTTTTGAAATTTGGGCCTGGCATTCAATGGCCCAAGCCCAAATCTCCAACGACGATTACTTTCCCCCGGCCCGCGGCACCTCCTCAACAGCCACAACACTCCGACTTGTCTGTTGCTTAGCTTCGGCTTTACAGAGACCGGAGCGGGAAGCTTGTACTCGGACCACAGCGCAGCCATGGCCATAGCCGCCACCATTTCTCTTCCACTTACCTCTCCATCTCGACGCTCTCTCGCCTCAATTCCTTCTCTCCGATCGTCTTTCTCTTCCACACTTCAACTGGATTCGATTGCAAAGAATTCCGCGCGGAGAACAAGCCCTAGGCTCTCCGTATCCGCCTCTTCCGCCGGCCTTGAAGTTACAGAGAAAGCGCCGTCGTTGTCCTTTCTGGACCGGAGAGAGAGTGGCCTCCTTCACTTCGTGAAGTACCACGGTCTCGGCAATGACTTCATCTTGGTAATGATTCTCTGAGTTTACTGTTTGATATGTTTTTTTTTTTTTTTTTTTGGTTTTGTTTATCTTGAAATTGGCTGTAAATGCGACTTATTATCTAAATCTTATCTGTTGAGGCGTTGGATTTTAAATGGTGGAATTGTGAAACCGGAACTCGGTATCTTAACTTTGCGCCGTTGACTCCGGTGATGTTAATCATGGAAAATGCTACGGGATTTTAATAAGGAACTAATTGGATTTTTTTTGTCGGTCGGAAATAGTTTAATTCATACTCAGCTAAACAGTCTGCATTAGTCTGATATTAATTACAAGTGAGCTTGAATAGGTTGACAATAGGGACTCATCAGAGCCTAGGATCACTCCGGAGCAAGCTGTGAAGTTATGTGATCGAAACTTCGGGATCGGTGCTGACGGAGTTATCTTTGCTATGCCAGGCGTTAATGGTACTGATTATACCATGCGGATATTCAATTCCGACGGTAGTGAACCAGAGGTAATTGCTTTTTCAGAATTAATTGCATGCTGTTGTGTTGTTCCTATCAATTGCGTCTGGGGCTGAATTTTTTGTGTGCTTATATCTTATAGATGTGTGGTAATGGAGTACGATGCTTTGCCAGATTTATTGCTGAGCTTGAGAATTTACAGGGAAGGCATAGGTATATCTTCTTGCTGTTTTACTATTGTTTTATCTTCTGAGGCCATCTGTGCGTACCTTCCTGCTGAATTACAACGTAGTATAGCCCTTTCAAGACATTTAAATTTTAACTTTCGGCATTAATATTTCAAATATGAACGTTTGGCTTATATTTCTAGTCCTGGGCTTAGAAATTTTGTTTCCTTTTGTAGTTCACTTATGCAACTAATTTGTTTATGATAGCTTAGACCTTTTATTCTTCTTTAATCAAGTATTAGAGTTTCTGATTGAGCTCACTGTTTTCTGTTCATATTCTCGCAGTTTTACTATTCATACTGGTGCTGGTCTCATTATTCCTGAACTTCAGGATGATGGACAGGTATATTTCGATTATGTTCTTTTGGATATGTTGATCCGGCTTAAGAATAGATGCCTCCGAAGTTTATTTTACCTGTTTGATGAAAGATTTCCTAATCTACCGTCAATTTCTGTTTCAATCTTTAGAAGGTTTAAGAGATTAGTCGAGGTGCGCACGCTGGCTCGGACACTCACGGATATTAAAAAAAAAAAAAAAAAATCTTTAGAAGGTTTAATTGGCTCATCTTTACCTTTTTTTCATTGGCAAATGCAATCTGTGCTTCTGCGATTACAATTCAGTGCCCTTTTTTAATTTTCATAGATATAAGTTTTGGTAGTTCAATCTAAGTTTTTTGGGTTCAGTGCCCATCTTAACGTACATGCAAATTCAGGTAAAAGTAGACATGGGTGAGCCAATTCTTAAAGCATCAGATGTGCCTACCCGATTGACACCAAATAGAGATCAATCTGTTGTAAAGTCAGACATAGAAGTAGATGGAGTTACATGGAGCGTAACCTGTGTCAGTATGGGAAACCCTCATTGTGTAACTTTTGGGAACAAAATTGAGCAGGTATTTATTTAGAAGTACATTTTGCAACATTCCACTCACTCTTAAATCTTCTTAAAGTTCCCAAAGTGGATTGCTATGGCTTGCCCTTTTGTTTTCTTCTCTTACTAAAATATAATCACTTAGCATATTATATATATTGTGTACGTGTTGTAGTAGATTAGAGGCAATAAGCTGGACATTAGTATTAACTAAAGAATTTCTTTAAGTACTTTGTAGTCTTAAATACTAGGCTCCATGAGTACAACATTGTAATGTTATCTATTTGAGCATTTATGAACCAAGGAGTACAATTAAATTAAGAAGCAATACTAAGCTGTGAGGTCACCCCTGGTGATGACTAAGCTCCTTTTACATTTAAATATTTTCTTTCCTCCTTTGACCTAAAATAGCTTGCAGCAGTTTAAACTCTCTGTTGGGGGGTAATGCAACTTGATTGAGCCTTGAGTTAGATTTTACTGCCTATAGTCATTCTGTTGGGGTACGACAATATCGTTCATTTACTAGTTGTGCTGATTTTAGCATGGTCATGAACAGAATCTGCAGGTCGATGACATAAATTTGGCTGCAATTGGTCCAAAATTTGAGCATCATGAGATGTTTCCAGCACGAACAAATACAGGTTGGTATTTTTAGCAAGTTTGGAGTTTCAGTTTTTTCTGGTGGAGATATATCTTTGAGCAAACATAACTTTTTTCTAATCGTTTAAAGGGTCTTCTCTTCCCTTTCTAAGAATGAAAATCTTTTACTTTTATGTTCACTGAGATGCATTTTTTACACTGCTCATGCTGTTTTTCTTGATGTCCACGACAGAATTTGTGCAACTCTTCTCCAATTCACACCTTAAAATGCGTGTTTGGGAGCGTGGTGCAGGTTCGAATTTAGTATAATTTAAGATGAACTTCAAAAGTTGTAAGCATATAAATAGTGAATCACTTTATAACAATCCTTCCGGCTGTACTTCCCAATGACACTACAGGCGCAACACTTGCTTGTGGAACTGGAGCCTGTGCGGTTGTTGTTGCAGCCGTTCTTGAGGGTCGTGCTGGGCGGGTAAGCAGCTCATGTGTATCTTTTAGATACATCGGAAATAATATAACATATCACACCATTTGGTTATATAGACAGAAAAAGAAAAAGATCAATCAAATTTCAATCCTTTCTTTCCTTAAAATTTCCTAACGTTGAATTCAAATGTCTCGAAACAGAATTGCACTGTTGATCTGCCTGGAGGACCATTACAGATAGAGTGGAGCGAGCAAGACAACCACGTATACATGACTGGACCAGCCGAAGTAGTGTTCTATGGATCTGTTCCCCTACAATAAAATCAACTTTTGCTGGTTCTTGACGACTTTCACCACTCCAAAGGATCGGTACGAAGCAATCGTCAAATTTTGGCATCTCAGCCAGTATGGCTCCTTTAGCTCATCGCTTGCGATAATCGATAAGTACCATTAAACCTGCAGGTGATAACTTATGAAATGTATCTTCTGTTTGTACTTCCATTACTCTGTATGCACAATATCTGTTCATTATGAATTATATTTGTCTTCTGTTTCTTGAGAATAAGAGTAGTAACTTCGTTGTCTGTCTCTGCATTTGTACGGATACGTAATTTCGAACATGTAGAGGTGTTTTGCTTTGATTTCTTTTGTTGAATCTGTTGAGTGTTAGAGTTTTCGACTGACATTTTTCTCTGTCGTGAACATTATCCAATGGTATTTTGCTTTGATTTCGTTCCTTGTAATTGGAGATTTGTTCTATTTTAGTCCCAGAATTTTCATATGTTCAATTTTGGTCATTGTACTTTCAATAAATAGTTCGTATGGCAAGTTTATGGTTAACATTTTGAAAAACAAATTAGTCTTGGTTAACTTTTCATTATAAGTTTTGAAAACATATTTACATTGTGCCTCGTGTTGGATAAAAATTATTATTTTATTATTTATCAATTTTGAAAAAAATCAAGAAGTATAAGGACCAAAATAAAACATTGGAAAGTACAAGGACTAAAAGGACTAAAATTCAATTGACCTGTCCTTTTATTCAGGAAAAGATTCAAGCTTTCTATGTCCTATTCCTTGAAATTTTTTTAATCATAAGACATTAAATCCTAGGTATGAGTGGTCATTCACCATGGCTTGAATCCATCCCGTCTAAGCTGGTTATTATTTACCTAACTTTTATTGACTATTAACCCAATCCATAGTAGGTATTTTGAGAATTCAACAAGTTTAATGCTCCCATATCCATCGTGTCATTGATTGGAATCCATGTTAGTTTTCTTGTCCACTGTTTGCTCTTATTTGAATTCAAATAATTTTGATAGATTTCTATAAGCCTCAAGTTTTGGTGGACGCTAAGGGCCTGTTTGGTAGGCAATTCGGATCCTGTTTTATGTTTTCAGATTCACTGAATTCAGTGAATATGCGTTTGGTAGACGTGTTTCTGAAAACTGTTTTCGGATTCTGTGATCCAAATAGTGAAAATTCTGAAAACAACTTTTTTATGTTTTCGTTGTATCCAGATTTTGAATTTCAAAATTTTAAATGCAGAATTAATTTAAAAAAGATAAAAACTTTAATAAATATAGTATTTCATATTATAAACCCAATTTATTTTTGTAAAATTAAAATTTGTATAATATAATGTATTATAAATTATATGATATTGTAAAATAATAATAATAATAAATTTATAATACATAACATTTTTATAAATTAATTAATAATATTTTATATTCAACTTAGTATTTAGTTGATAACTACAAATAGTTTATCGTTTATAAATATATTGTCAAACACATTCTGAACCATTATTTAAATTCAGATCCAATTTCTGAATCTGCTACCAAACACATATTTGAAAACATGAAATACAAATCTGTTTTCATTGAACCCCTTGTTTTCAAATTCCTGTTTTCAGATCACCAACCAAACGGACCCTAAACTTTTGGTCTTTTCCCATGCCACAAAAGAAAAAGAAAAAAAAAAGTTTTGGTGGACACATCACCAGCAAAATACACATTAAATCAAGTTTGTAAATGTGAAAATGGGCATTTTATTTTGAGCGTGTAATTCAAATTAGTTGGCGATCTCGATAAAACTTTTGATAACCATTAAAAATAGTTGCTTTTCTGAGATTCGTTAAATTGTATCCTTACCCCAATTTAAATTCCTTGTCAGACATGCCAAAAAAAAAAAAAAAAAAAATACCTACAAGGGCGGGTCTCCGATCCGTTGAAGCAGGGAAGAAATGTGATTTTTAATTTTTTTTTTCTCGGAAAAGAAATGTGATGCTTTAATGTGCTAACATGTGTATTTGACCGCATTTTTTCCTATAAAGTTCTAGTAAAAAAAAAAAAAAAAAAATCCTATAAAGTAGTTTCTTTTTGTAGAATATTTTGTAAATGCATTCTCTTAAAAGCCAATTATAATTTGCCTAAAATGCCTCATTCTTCTGCCTCAATTGACATATATATATATATTTTTTTTGACAACATGTAGAGTGAGAGATTTGAACCTCTGACCCATTAGTCGAAGATATAAACATTACGACAATTGAGCTCTTGTTGGCTTTGCCTTGAGGCTAGAGATGTTCAAATTGTTGACCCTACATTTGTCATACTAAACAAAATCTCTATTAATTACTTTTTGGAAAATCAACTTTTAAGAGTTTCTTAAAAAAATTGTTTCTAAATCAGTATGATTTGTTTTTTTTTTTTTTAAATTGATTTCCATCCAAATTCGTTTTTGGAAGCTCTGCCAAACATACTCAAAATGTGCTTAATTTTATTAAATGCACTAGTAAAAATGTAAAGAAAGATTATGATTGGTAGATTTTGCAAATCAAATCTGTATTAATATTAAAAAAACAAGTCCTAAAATAATAAAATAGTGTGGGTGAGAGAAACAACTTCATTGGTACGAGACTTTTTGGATGAAACCGAAAACATCTCACATGTTAGAACACCAAAAAGAAGTTGGTTGATAAATTTGATAAATTAAATAATGGTTGCATTTCAATTTATAAATATGAACACAAAATTCAATTTATACTCCTAAACTTTGAGTGTTGTATCAATTAAAATCCTGAACCAATAACTGTGTCAATTTAAATCCTCTATTAGATTTTGAGTGAAAAATGTTAGTTCACATGTGTGTAGACTTATAATTTTATCAATTAAACTCCATATCAAATGCATGGACAATCAATTGATTCACTTACGAAAATAATAAAGTTTAATTGATATAATCATAAGTTTGCACACTTGTGAACCAACAAAATTAATACCTTTAAATCAAATTTTAATTAATACACAATAATATAAATTGATTTTTTTCGCAAATTATTTATCCCAAAACAACAGCCCTTTTTTCCTCCCCTTTTTCCCATGTGTTAAAGTAAAAAACAAAAAAAAAAAAAGGAAAAAAGGAAAAAAGCCCCTCGAAGCTTTTCGGAAATATTTCCCACACCAATTGCAATTGCAGGCTCCGGCCGTGCCCCAGAAATTTGAAATTCTTTTCCGAGTGGGGCCCCCACCTTTCCTCCAATTCAAATTTACGAATCCAACGGCTACTTTCCCTTCATATGTAAATTGTTGTGGACAGTAGCCGGTGACGCACAGACAAAAAAATTCTTTCCCCCTTCCAATTCATAGCGCTGCTCTCCCGATTCAATCAATCGAACTCAAGATTCTCTCGATCGCATCTTCAATTAGGTTTTCCTCTTTTTTTTTTTGACCAATTCTGTTTTTGTCTCTGCATTGTATGGTGAATTGAAATCTTTGTTTGGGTTCCGTTTTGTTCACTATAGGTGGTGGTGATTTTGTTCTGGTTGTTGAAATTGGGATTAGAAATGGTGCCGTTGACGCCTGATCAGTCGAAGAAATCGGGAGTTGGGGTTACGCCTTCTCCAGCTCCGTTTCTGACTCCTCGTCCCGAACGCCGGCGAACTGATTCGAGAGGTTCTGATTCGAATTCTAGCCACCATCAGAGTAGGGATAAGGAAGTTAATGTGCAGGTTGTGTTGAGATGCAGGTGAGTTTTCTTGTTTGTACTGAACTTATTAGGGAGTTAATCAGTGTTAGAAGTAGATCCACTGCTTGATTCTTTGCATCTTCTCCTCCCATTAGCTTCATTACGGGTTAATTAAGGATCTCTTCAGCTTATGACTTTGATCTGAAATGACTCTGAGAAGTATAGGCAAAAAGTAACAGGGGTTTTTGGACCATCCCTTGCTTGATTTTGCTTTAGTGTTCTTTGTTATATACTTGTGTACTCTTGGTGAATTTCATTGTGCCAACCTCAAATAACCCGCTGATGTACTTGCTCCTGCCCCTTGCCTCCTTTTCTTTCACTTGAAAGCTCTTATAACATAAAACTTGGATTTAGTTGTCAAATTTGTTTGCGTTGTTCCTACCCAAAATTTCAGAACTATGTTTCTTTTGATGTCTATATTGCTTTTAGAACCAAGGTTGGTGAACTTTCAGAAGTACTGGCGGCTTAATTTTCTGAGTTTCTACTTGTTTGACCATGGTTTATTATTATTATTATTATTATTATTATTATTTTTATGATCTAATATCTAGAAATGAAGTTGTGATGATGATTTGCATATGTATTTTCTGAGTTTCTACTTGTTTGACCATGGTTTATTATTATTATTATTATTATTTTTTTTATTTTTATGATCTAATATCTAGAAATGAAGTTGTGATGATGATTTGCATATGTATTTTCTGAGTTTCTACTTGTTTGACCATGGTTTATTATTATTATTATTATTATTATTATTATTTTATTTTATGATCTAATATCTAGAAATGAAGTTGTGGTGACGATTTGCATATGTATTTGCCCCTACAGAATAAGATTAATTCTTTGGAAGTTTTACGAGTATATGCATTTCTCTAAAATGGAACTGATGTATTGTATTCCAATGTTAGGCCATTAAGTGATGATGAACAGCGTTCCAATATTCCTCAAGTCATATCATGTAATGAACTAAGAAGAGAAGTCAGTGTCTTGCAAAGTGTAGCCAATAAGCAAGTAGACAGAATCTTCTCCTTTGACAAGGTATGTTTCTGAAACATTGGCTTGGTTAACATCGGGATAATGGATGTTTTGATTTGGTTATTTTAACTGACTATGAATAGTTGTAAGGTTTTTGGACCGAAAGCACAGCAAAGATCAATTTATGAACAAGCTATTGCCCCTATTGTTAATGAAGTCCTTGAAGGCTTCAACTGCACCGTCTTTGCTTATGGGCAAACAGGCACCGGTAAAACATATACAATGGAAGGTGGGATGAAAAATAAGGTATAGATGGTCAAACAACACCCTAAATTTTATATCCTTAATCTATTCTCTGTTCTTGACATGTATTTACCATGCCACACAAATAGGGCAAGGATCTGCCTGCTGAGGCTGGTGTTATTCCACGGGCTGTTCGTCAAATTTTCGATACACTAGAAGAGCAGAGTGCAGATTATAGCATGAAAGTGACATTCTTGGAGCTTTACAATGAAGAAATTACTGATTTGTTGGCTGTAGAAGATCAATCACGATCAGTAGAAGAAAAGCAGAAGAAACCTATTTCCTTGATGGAGGATGGGAAGGGCGCTGTGGTTGTACGGGGTCTTGAAGAAGAAGCAGTATATAGTTTAAATGAGATATATACTGTTTTGGAACGGGGCTCTGCCAAAAGGCGTACAGCAGAAACCTTGTTAAACAAGAGAAGCAGGTAGATTTTAAATATTGTGTTGGTGAAAAGATTTGGATTATTGAAAGAAATGGAAACCTCACATGTTTTGTTCAATTTGATCTATTATTGCAGCCGCTCTCATTCTATCTTTTCTATTACTCTCCACATTAAAGAATCATCCGTTGGTGATGAAGAGATTATCAAATGTGGGAAACTTAACCTTGTTGATTTAGCAGGATCAGAGAATATATCTCGTTCAGGTGCACGAGAGGTAAATTTTTTTTTGTGCATGCATAAAACTAATTTGTAAGACATTTGATATTGTGATAGACAGCCAATTGTCTTCATCATATCATAACCCTTTTCCCTTATCCAGCCAATAACATTATCTGCTAAGTAAGTTTTATATAATAGTTTCTGGACCAGTATTTAATGGGGCCAAAAGCCTTTTAGTTCGACATATTTTTTTTTTGGTCAGATTTGAATCAATATATTATTTTAATTTTCAGGCTCGAGCTAGAGAAGCGGGGGAGATTAATAAGAGCTTACTTACCCTGGGCCGTGTCATAAATGCATTGGTTGAACATTCTACTCACATACCTTACAGGTATATCCGAAATCTATCAATCTTAGAAGCTTTATTTCTGTATCAGTTTGTTTTTATTTGTTCTTGTAGCTATTATTATTACTACTATTAGTTTTGTGGCTCTTTTGTCATGACAAATTCGCTGCAGGGATAGTAAGCTTACGAGGCTGTTGAGAGATTCTTTGGGAGGGAAGACAAAAACTTGTGTCATTGCCACAATTTCTCCTTCTGCTAGTTGTTTGGAAGAGACTCTTAGTACGCTAGACTATGCCCATCGTGCAAAACATATCAAGAACAAACCTGAGGTTTACTCCTAAAGATCTCTTCCATCCTATTTAAGTTTTACTTTTTCCCCAAGCTGACAATGAAGTTTAATGACAGGCGAACCAGAAAATATCAAAAGCTGTGCTACTCAAGGATCTGTATCTAGAAATGGAGAAGATGAAAGAAGGTAGGGTTGAATTCTTTTGCCTATTTAGATTGGCATCTGTGTTAATAATAGAAAACTAAATATCCTTGTTGTAATATATGTCAAAATTGTTGCAGATATTCGAGCTGCAAGGGAAAAAAACGGTGTTTATATTCCACGTGAGAGATATGCTCAAGATGAAGCTGAAAAGAAGGTTGGTCGTTTTCTATTAAAGAGAATAAAATCTCTGGAACTTTTTCTTTCTTTTATAAATTTCATTTCTATTGGTTGAGGTGAGGGTAGTTGGCTTGGATTGCTATCTACCCTTAAAAGTTCATAGCCTAGCTAGCATTAGTTTGAGTTGCTTGGTGTTTCTTTCAAAATCTTAACTCTCAAAACTTGGCGAAGTGGCCTAAGACAATTATGTGGAGTTTGAGAGGCAGCAATTTCTATCCACATATTTTTGTTGCTAAAGAGTTCTTGCGAAAGACCTGAAAATTGGTTTTAAACATGCAAATTTTACAGAGTAATTTTGTTTGTTTAATTAGCTTCATGATATCTGCTTCACAGGCAAGATCTGAGAGGATTGAACAACTTGAAAATGATCTCAACCTTAGTGAGAAGGTCAGTTTTGCTCAACATCTAGTTTTATTCTTTTCCGTCAACATTGTTTATAATACTGAAAGGTTGGCTTTTCATACAGCAAGTTGAAAGCTTCCGTGAGCTGTACCTTACTGAACAAAAAAGGAAACAGGACATAGAACACGAGCTCAAGGATTGCATGGTATGAAGCCATATGCACTTCAAGATTATTGTTGCGTTTTGTATATCTCTACATAAAATGTCCTGACCTGAAATATTGCTTCTCTTCTTTACATGCATGTTTGTTCAGATAAATCTGGAAAGTCGGAACAAGGCATTGTCTGACCTACAAGACGAACATGGGTTAGCCATTGCAGCCTTGAAAGAAAAGGTGTCCATCATCTCCCAGCTGAAAACCTCAGGTTTGTCTCAGTTATAAGAATTGTTCAAACATTACGATTTCTTTGAATAATCTGATTACTTTGGTACAAACAGAAAATTCTTTACTTCAACGAGCAAAATCATTGCGCACGGACTTGCAGAATGCCTCAGATGATATAAGTTTATTGTTTGAAAAAATAGGTACGTCCCTATTCCAAATTATTGAATTCTTGGATTGCAAAAGGACTTTAAATTTGGTAAAATTATTGTTCTTATCATGATGAAGTATAATGAAAATCTGAAGATAGAACAAGCAAAATAGAAGCATTAGATCGTGCAATTATGCTCATTTAAATGCCATCATTCTGGACTACGAGTCTACGACGAAGTTATATTATCTTAATTAATATGGTTTCTCTCTCTATAGATCGAAAAGATAGGATGGAAGCAGAAAATCAGAGCAGGGTCTTAACATTTGGTTCGCAGCTTGATCAGAACTTAAAAGATCTCCACAAGATCATATTAGGATCTGTTTCTCAACATCAAGAACAGATAAGATGCATGGAAGAACATGCACACACGTATCTTGCAAGTAAATCTGATGTAAGGAAAGAAAGAGATATTGTCAAGTTTTGATGCATGTGCGCCTTATATCTTATTAATCATAACCTCCTCATTTTCAGGCAACTCAAATCCTGGAGACAAAAGTAGGGAAAATGGCTCAGACATACTCTTCGGGAGTAGCTGCCTTACGACAGTTAATCAAGACATTGCAACAGAATGTTTCCACCGACCTTGAACAGATGAATGCTACAGTTTCATCACAAGCAATTAACGTTGAAAACGTATGAAGTGCATTGGATTACTTTTTTTTTCTGTCCGTTCATTTCCATCAATTATTTACATGTGAAAATAATACTGACAATTCAACGTGTGAAATTTTGTTCCAGTTCTTGGTTAATGCAGTATTGGAGGCCAAGGAGGTTGTCAAGGAGATCCAGAGTTCTCTTGATGATCAAAAACAACATCTTGCTCTATATGTTCAACGCCAAGAGGAGGTAGGATTCATTATTTGTAATACTGGCTTTTGATGGTTAGGAGTTTTATTAATGCCTCTATTTTTTTTTTAGTCCAATCAATTTAATAATCCTTGGGGGAAAAAATTTCAGGGATTGCAGCACAGTTTGGATTCAGCACAGAAGATATCAAATGCAAGTATGAACTTCTTCAATGAACTTCATTCCCATGCATCCCAAGTCATGACGCTGCTTGAAGAAAGTCAAATTGAGAGGTCCAACCAATTAGTGAATTTTGAGAAGACGTTCAAGGTAGCTAAAATCAAATAGGATTGAAGTTTTTCATAGTTTGCAGTCAATTTATAACCTACTTCCCTTTGTAAAAACAGGAGCAGGCAGAGAAAGAGGAGAAACAGGCTCTAGCGAACATTGCAGCAATTATTGCAAATTTTACATCTAAGAAGACCGAGATGGTTGGTCAATGTTCTTTAATGTCATTAGCATATTTAAAAATTTGAATGAAGGCATGTGTGGCTTGACTTTTTAAATTCAATAGGTATCAGATGCATCAACGAACATTCAGGAATTGAACCTACAACACAACAAGAGATTGCAGCAAGAGATGTCCAACATGCAGCAAGTATCGAATTGTGCCAAGACGGACGTGAGTGAATATGTTGAAAAGGTGAAATCTCATTTCACAGAAAGCATGATTTCAGCAAATGAATCAAAGACTATACTGGAGAGTGGCATTGACAAATGGTAAGCTTTACTTAAATCATCTTTTGTGATTGAAAAAATAACGTATAACACAAATTGAATGAATGTAAACTGCACTGCAAGGTGGATATCTCTTTGTCAAATATAAACTTCTTTTGAAAAGTAGTTGAGTGTAAAGTTTTTTTTCTTACAATGTGTAGCTCAAAGAGATTGGATCATTCCCAAAAACTATGGGAAGATACACAATCATCGGTTATAAAACTGAACAAGGATGGTGCTACAGAGATGGAATCTTCTGTGAAGTGAGTTTCGGCTTTCTTTCTCTGTATATACACCTTTTCTTTAGTTTCTCATTGACTATGGATTATTAAACAAAAAGTCAATTGCGTTATTTATTTTTTAAACAGGGCTAGTATTTGCAAAAATCATTTTGCACATGAAGAATTTGCAACTGTTTCTTCAACACTGGATGCTGATTTTGATGCTGAAGTCAGTGGTGTACTGGTTGCTGTAAATGGTAATTCTATAGATACCTTAAAAACGAATCCTTCTCCTTTTTGAAAAAGTTTGTTTCTCATGCTTACTTTTGAAAACCATGTCAGATTCTCTGAGATTAGACCATGAAAACAAAAAGGAGTTGGACTCGATTTCCACCTCATGCTTGGAAGAGCTCAAATCCACACAAGATAGCCATGGAAGAAACATATCGAAAATCCGAGACCAGGCAGAACAGTGCCTCATAAAAGATTATCTGGTTCGCTTTTATTTTTCTTGACTGACTAATTGATTTAATGAGGCTTAGATCTAAAGTAGATGATGACATTGACATTATCAAACAACAACTAGACTTATACATAATAAAACTTTGACTACCAACAGGTCGATCAGCAAACCGACTCAACACCGAAGAAAAGAGTAATATCAGTGCCAAGTTTAGCATCCATTGAGGAGATGAGAACCCCTGCAAGCCATCTGAAGGAAAGCATTTCAGCAGAAAACAAGTTGAAATGGGGTTTGACAGAAGGAAAGACTCAAGATGGAGCAGTGCTGCCCACAAGAGCTCCTTTTACAAATGTCAACTAAAAAGAGCACCAAAGCAAGTGTCTGCAATTAAAAGCACTTAGTCTCCATGCTGTGGAGCTGTGAAAAAGGGGGAAAAAAAGGGAAAAAAAAAAAAGAAAAAAGAAAAAGGAAATGTTCATCTATGGATGGCCATCCTTTCATTTCATTCCAAGATCTTATAGGTCAATTTGATTAGTGAAAAAATAGCCATATGATGATGAAATTTACTCATCTTCTTCACTATCTGTCTGTATGTGTATCATTTTAGATTTAGTTTTTTCAAAGAGGATCACATAATTCCTCACCTGAGATGAATATATAATATTTTGATCTGTTTCTTTGATGCTTCCCTCTCTTGATCAGCTAGCTTTTCTGCAAGTCAATGCTTGACCAATTGCCCCTTGAATTGAAACCGGCAGTGCCGGTTGGCGGTTAGCCGCCAGCCCCATTTCAAAAGCCCAAAAGTGATTGAGAAGTTTCAGGCTTCTCAGGTGCTTCAATTGGGGGCCCTCTTTAGACTGCACTTTTCAGAGATTAGGCATTTTTCTTTTGTTTTTTTCCCCTTGGTATGGATATGTTTTCTCATATTCTTATTTCTTCTAGAATAGCTTGAACTTTTTCAAGAACTATATAGTTTATTATTCAACCAGGATTCATGATGACGTGTTTTCGAACCATGTCGAAAAATTCATACTCGTGTGATTTTCGTATCGCGTAAAAAGATTGAGTTCAAATTGTTAAATCCATCTCGATTGCAAGTTGGGATGAGTTCGTTTCGGTTTTGGTATAATTGTATTGCCATAAGTTATTATAAATATACAATTTTTAGATTACTAACAGCTGCAAATGATCATATGGTTAAGTATAAAGAATTTGTTGCACTAATTTGAATGTTTGTTGGAAAATAAGTGAAGAAGAAGACAGAGGGCTGGCTGCCAGGTTCTTTTTTGAAGTTGATGTAAATTAGAATTAATCTAATAAGTTTGATTGTGCATTAACACATGCTTTGAAAGATCAGCCCACTTGGGAAGGTGGCTCCACCCTCTTGATTAAAACTCTTTTTTTTAAAAAAAAAAAAAAAATCATATATCAATTTCATATTATATTATATCAATGGAATGTAATTGGCGATAAGGTTAAACTACAAACTTAGTCTTATGATTTGAGGTTAATTTCTATTAATAAATGAATAAAAGTTAATTTCAATTTGATCTCTATGATTTAGTTAAATCTACCAAATCGTCAACTTGAGCATAGCTCAATTGGACAATACATTATATGTTCAACTAAAAAATAAAAAATTTGAATCCCCGCCAACAAGAGCATGGTTTAATAGACATAAAGCTTGCACTTCGACCAAAATGGTCAAATGTTCAATCTTTCACTCCTAGTTGTCAAAAAAAAAAAAAAAAAGGGTACGAATCCCCACTTCTACATGAAAAAACAGTTTTAACTTTCCATTTCTTCCTTCTTTTTTTTTTTTTTTTGTCATAAAAACATTTATATATTTTTTTTAAAAAATAATCTTCCTACCGTCAATATTGGACCTGATTAAACATGATAATTGAGATTAAAAATAATGACATATTTATCATACTTCACGTGTGAATTGAAATTCTGATTATTTCTATATTCCAAAATATCTTTTGGCAGTGTCTTCTAAAACTCAAACACTTGAACAGTTAATCTTAAAAAAACCAAAAAAGAAAAAAAAATGAGGAAAAAAATGTAGAAAGTCAAAGGATGTCTACTTGTAATTGTAAGAAGATTAGTTTAAGGATGATTTGATTTTGAAGCTTCCATGGAAGGTGACCCATTGCCATTTCCAGCTCGCCATAAATGACCATTTTTCTTTTTCTTTATTGCTTCACCAACTTCACTTATTTCTACACACTTTCATATTACCTCGTTTTTTAAAAAATTATTATTGGATAAGGATTGTTGTAACGATAAAACGTGTTTGATAAATTATCCAACACGTTTTTTAGTTCAACAATTGTGAAAGTGGAAGATTGAACTATCTATCTTTGAGAGGATTTTTGTACGGATGACTCTCCAAAATAGACGGAAATGATAAATGTTCCACATTTTCAAAACAAAGATATATGTTTGCTTGCGTTCGCATTCTAGTAAAACTATCATTTTACTCTCTACTCTAACCTCGCTCTCTCTTGCTCTAGCTTCTCGCTCTCCCTCAATTTCTCTCTCCAAAATTTCCCTCCAACTTCTCGATCATCCATGGTTTTGAAGATCACTTGGGAATAGTTGCCTATTTTGATGAGACCAATCTCTCTCAAAATAATTAACCAAAGTGACATTTTTTTCAATCACATGCCCAAATTAAAATCACACATCACACAAGACACAGTCCAACTTTTCTAAACAAATCCCAGCAGCCAAAAAACACATATTAAATTTAAAACATAACACACAAACAATCAACTCTGACTTTTCTTTTTAGTCAAACCAAACCCAACTCACAAATCCACCCATTAAATACTTTCATCAATTCCTTCCAATCCAATCCCTTCATCATCTAAATCAATTTCTTTTCAATTTCCCAATTCTTCCTCTGTTTTAAAAATTCCCATCACAACAGAGCTCTCAAGATCTTCCCAATCCTGTTCCCATGGCCGCCAAGAGAACCAGAGAAGAATTTGAAGCCTCCGACATGGCCAAATGCTTGATGCTTCTCTCTTATGGGCCCAAAATCCAAGACCAAAACGCCGCCGTTTTCGAGTGCAAAACCTGCAACCGCCAGTTCCCCTCGTTTCAGGCTCTCGGCGGCCACCGGGCCAGCCACAAGCGCCCGCGGACGGCGGCCGACGAGCCGAAGGATGCGGCGGAATTGAAGCAGAAAGTGCACGAGTGTGGGCTCTGCAGGCAGGAGTTCTCTTCCGGGCAGGCGCTCGGCGGGCACATGCGGCGCCACCGGGTGACGGCGAACGGCGGTGGGTTTTCTGCGGTGCAGGCGGCGGTGGCGGAGAAGATTCCGGTGCTGAAGAGGTCTGGGAGTACGAGAGTTATGTGCTTGGACCTCAATTTGACGCCATTGGAGAATGACTTGAAGTTGCTGTTTGGAAAAATGACTCCAAGAGTTGATCTTGTTCTTTGATTTTGGGTTTTTGTATTTCAAGATTTTTTTTTTTTTTTTGATATTTTAGATTCTTTCATTTGTTGTAATTTAAAACAATAACTCCTCAATTATATTCAATTCATTCCAAAGAAATTTGGGAGTAAATGTTTAAACAATTATGTATACTTTCCATTGTTAATCTTTTATAAGTTGGAATTTTGGTAGAAAATTGGTTAATTAGACTTTTCTTGATCTATTAAAAAAGTTGATGTGAGTCTTTTATAATTACGTGTCTAACTTAGTTCAATAGGATGAGGATGCCAACGTACAATGACAAGTACTCGTCTTAGGAAAGTTGAAAGAAGCTTTTGGTACATTAGGTAGTGTAGTTAACATTTAGAGCTATCACAACAAGGATAGAAGCTCGTTTACTTGTTGCCAATTGAAAAAAAAAATCAAGAGACGTTACCTTTGTATGATGGGTCTACTTCCATATATTGCTTTTCGTAAAGTTTCGACGTTGGTCCAACGTTTGTGTGAATGTTGAAAGTTCATTTCTTAGGTCCAAAAACTTCTAAAAAGATTGATCTTATATTGAGCCTAACTGATATTTTGTCACTATGACTAGACGATCATATCGTGTCATAACACGATTTTGTCTCAACCCGTTAGGTTGAACCCATCATATTCATTAGAACAAATGTTTGTCTCGGTTAAAAGAAGAAGAAGGAAGGAAAAAAAAATACGCAATCCAGGCACATCAAGCCCAATAGTTGAAAGTGCTCATCATAAGATAGACTTATCCGATTAGGGCTTGTAAAATGAGTACACGATGTCCGACTGGGTTTGTGTTTATCTCAAGATGATCAAAAAATTCTTTCATTTGATTATTGATCTTTTTCAATTAGTATCTTCTTCGATAACATCCACATATTTTGAATATGTAGATTTTGACCAAATGAACCAAATAGTAAAGAACAAGTCTTTCATTCATCGTCATCTTTGCATAACATTACAACATTCTTAACAACCGGCCCAAAAAAAAAAGACCTAATGTTATAAAATTAGATAAAAATATGGAAAATTTGAAACAAAAAGTGTTTGTTACACTTGGTGGAGTACATGAGGGACATAGAAAGGATGTGGGAGGTTGGAAAATTATTTAGAAAATTTCAGCAAATCTAAAATACTTTATAAGCTTTTGTGGCTTTCAATTCAATTTCATTATTTTTGCTCATTCTTTAGACCATCAACAGAATTAGATGCTTCAATTGTTAAACTTTCCATCTTGTTGGCTTCTATTTCTCTTGTTTGTTTGGTGGGCAATTTTAAATCTTCACTTGAGGAATTTCCATCTTTGTTTTTGCCCCAAACAACAAGGTACAACCCCACAATTATCACAACAGCTCCAAGTACCCTGCAAAATTGTATAAGAATTTTCTTTAATTTAATGTATGTTAAACAAGCGACCAGATCCGATTGTTTCAATCAGGTCCCTGAACTTTAAAATGTGTTTAGTAGATCGTTGAACTTTCAATTTTGTTTCTAATAGATCCTGAACTTTCAATTTTGTGTCTAGTAGGTCCTTGGCATATTCAAGATTTTTAAAAATTAATCAATCTATTATATATAAAGTTAAATTTTATGTCTATTGAGACTCTAAACTTCTAATTTTGTATCTAGTAGGTTTGTGAATTTAAAGAAATGTCGAATAGGACGATGACTTATTAGACACAAAATTAAAAGTTGAGTGACTTATTGGACACAAAAGTGAAAGTTAAATGACCTATTAGATACTTCTTAAAGTTTATGAGCCTATTGGAAACAAAATATTGAAAGTTTGATGACCTATTTGAAAATTTTTAAAGTTCAGGGACTAAAACGACACTATCCGGAAAGTTCAGGGACTAAAGATGTAATTAAACCTAAAAGTAATCACTACTTTATGTTGTATTTATAACTATCCTTTAAAGATGTTATTCGATAATGACCCTTAACACTATAGTGCATTTAATGTGCATCTTTCACTTTAAAGTTGTCGCAACATATCAACAACTGATATGTTGGATCGGTGAGAGATTTGAACATCTGATCTCTTGGTCGAGGGTACGAGATTCATGTCAATTGAACTATGCTCTTGTTGGCAACGGATCGGGAATCTAAGAATAAGCTAGGGAGGGATTGAAAATTACCTTCCAAAGTAAAGACGCTCGCCCAAAATGAAGGAACTCATAATGGCCACAATGACCATACTCAAAGGGCTAAAGGCAGTCACAAACACAGGTCCTTTGTCTTTCATAACTATTCCTTGAATGTAATAAGCAAGTCCTGAACAAAATATCCCCTGCACAGTTCCAATAATTTTATTTAATCACACATCTTAAATTAAATTCAATTTTATATTTGAAAATTGGTTTTTTCTTTTTGGTTTTTTGAACTAGGAAAAAAATAATAATCATCATTGAAAGAGTTATTTTAATTTATTTTAAGTCCTATGTGATGGGTAATTCCAATAAAAGTTAATTAGTGCAAAGAATTCATATCTTTATTAAAAAGAAAAATATGGAAGAAATTGTAGTATTTATAATATTATTATTTTTTCAATAAAATGATACTTTCACTACCTAACTACATTAAAATATATGTTTTTTTTTAATGTCTTGTCAATGTAAATTACACGAATAAATATTGGTATGAGATTTTTTTTTTTATTCATGAGAGATTCTTTTCCTTTATTTTTGCTTTGGCATAATTTTAATATGACGTATTATTTTTCTCAAAATAAATACATACATAAATAAATAAAGGCATTATATCCCTAAAATTGGTGCATCTTTCGGATTATTATTATTTTGCAAAGGTTTAAATTATTTATTACCCATCTCATATCTTAAAACTACCCTATTTTAATTTTATTTTAATATTTAAAAAGCTAATATCACTAAAGATAAAAGTTTTACCTTTTTAATCAAAATCTTTAAAATAATACTTATAGATTTATAAAATACATTCAAGACGGTATCTTTAATAAGGAAATATTAATTTATCATTAAAAAAAAAACAAACATAGAGATCTAACTCTGCAAGAATTTTCGTCTTTGTCATCCTTATTAAAATCACATATATTAAGTCAGATATTAAATTTAAAAACCAATTTAAAATATCCATAAAAAATAAAACAAAACCTAAGTATGAAAGAACGAATTAAAGTAAATCCAAAATCTTATTAAAAAAAATAAGTATTGAAAATTTAAAATTTAAGTTTAACCCTTGTTTGGATCCTAGATTTGGGAGGATTTGAAATCAGAACTGATTTGAAATATTTTCAAGTGTTTGGGACGAGCAAAAAAGTAACAGATTTGGAAATCGGTTGTGATTTCAAATCATGTTTTCTTTAACAAAATTTTCCACCCTAAAATGGTCCGATTTTGCAGGATTTCAAACTTGAAAAATTATGTTTCCAATTTTACCCATAAAATTTTGTTTTTCTTAACTGATGACTCCTACCATAGTTGACTCAACTGCCAATTTGTTTATTTTTCTTTTTTATATATTGATTCAATTTTTTTTTTGCTCCATCTATATGTATACTTTTTTTTTCTTTTTTATGTTTTCCTACACTAGTTAGAGAAGAAGACAATAAAAAAAAAAAAAATCCTCCAAAATTATAAGGGACATAATAGTAAAATATTATACTTTCTTTTCATTTCGTGTGAGCATCCAAGAGATTTTAATTTTAGTGATTTCGAATTATTTTGGTTCTAAACACAAATAGGAATTTAAAATCATTTTTATGTTTAAAATCATTTCCTCCAAAATTTAAATAAGAAGAAATTAAAAAAGAAAAAATGGTTAGTTCTTACACTATAAACAGCGGCGAGCAATTTAGTTCCCCAACCAATGAACCAAACGGCGGCATTTCCTCTTTCCATAACCAAAGCCAACACAGTGCCCTCCGCAGTGCCCAACAGGCAGATCCAAGCCGTGAGAGAAAGCTCGGCTGGGTAAGCTTTCAAAGTGATTGCCTGTAAATCCCAAATCATTGATCAATTTCTTTTTCGTTTTGTTTTATTTTATTGACGAATCATGAATTTGTTTTCCTCGAAAGTGGTAGAAAAAATTGGTTCTAAATCGCTCTTCTTTTTGACATTAAACTGAGTGATGGGAATAAAATCTTCTGATGAGGAATCGACAAAAGGTCGTGTTAATTTGTGAAAGGGGATTATGGATTTGGGAATCTTGTGAGGGGAGAAAAGGGCACCTGAAGAATCATGAAGGAGGCCCAGCTGAAACAGCCGATTGTGATCATAATTGAACCTTTGATTGTGTGTTCAAGGCTGATATCGCCCCTTTGTTGTTGGTGGTTTGCTCTCTCTTTCACCCAAAATAGCTCTAGAATTGGGCCTTTTATCAGTGTCATTATCATGGCTCCTCCAACTGTTGCTATGGTTCCCACCAACTTGGCTTGGCTTCTGATGCTTTTGATTTTTACCTTCTCGAGCCTGAAAAAGTATGTGTTGGATTTTAGGAACTTCAATTCATGTTTTAGAGAGGGAGAGATTGGGTTTGGACTGTGTGGTTTGGTGACCAAAAATGGATGTGCTTATTTACTACCTGAGGATCCAAGCCATTACAAAGGTTATGGCAGGGAGAATATTGCACATGGCAGCTGCAAAAGTTGCTGTTGTGTACTTCATTCCCAAGAAATACAAATTCTGATCGATCACTGGCCTGACAAAAAAGGGAAGATATAAAATGTTATGTTGTTGGAGAGATTTACAAGGAGAAAGAGAAACCATTTTGGAAAAAGTTTTTGGGGGCAGTACTCTAGCAAGCTGAGCACCATTAACTTGGCAAAGACTGGAATTGTCATCTTTGGTCTGACCTTCCTGTGAACAGAAAAACCACAGATATTAATATTTTGCATCATCTAAGGGACGCCCCATGCATGCATGTAAACTGTTTGATAAAATATGGCAATGAAGGAATCTGAGAGGAAGAGAGAGAAATACTTGTCAAAAATCAGTGCAAAAGGAGCTATAACAATTGTGGCAACTGCATGGCGATAAACAACAAGAACATAGTTGCTCATTCCTTGGTTGAGAGCTGCTTTAGACAGGATGTCCATTCCTGCAAGCCCAAACTGCAAGAACACCACAGCAAAAAAAGGCTTGGCTGAGACACACCATTGGCTAACTTGGATATTCATCATGCTAAAGGATGCTGAAGCTGCGAGAGAACAGGTGTGTTGGTACAATTCTTTAATGGCTCATTTGGTTCTGCTTTTATAGAATGGTAAAATGCATAAAGCATGACACCTATTCTTTCTGAAAACTTTCAAGCTCATGGGAATCTATTAGGTATAAAAACATGATTAGAATCGTAAACCCACTTCATAAATACATGTTTAAGGAGGAAGAATAATGTGATTGAGAAACTAATGTTTAATTTGATAGTGCTTTCAATTATTCAGTTATCTTTCTGTCATTGAGTGATCGTTGATCTCATGCCGAATCACCCTCCTTGCTATTGTGCCAATGGTTTGGGCCCCATAGTGGCTAAAGGGCTAAAGCACCCCACTTGCTAAAATTAATATATGCACCAATTCAAATCAAATATTCCTTAAAGAATTTGATTTATTTAACCCCACACATATGTATTTGGTAAGAAACCGTGCTTTCATACCAAAATGAACTTTATTTGATTATTTGATTATCACACAAAATGAGCTTTATCCAGTGCACTATGTTGTATGTGTGTGTGCGTATATCTACACCAAAAATTCTTTCCCACAAGCATTTTTTTTCACAACAAAGTGGATCAATAACGAATTGAACTTTTTTTTTATTACCTATAGTTATTTTATTTTATTCAATTTTGAGAATGATTGTGTTTGTAATAAATGTCATTCATTAAAATCAATGTACACAGCTGAATCTTGGTGCAGATTACCCTTTCAAGAATTTTCTTTTCCATGTTCTTCACACGTGTGAGCTAAGTTATGAGTTTTTCTTAACCCAAGGCTGTAAAAAAGAAACTCAAACTTCTGAAAACATATAAAATTTTTCATGGCTTAAATTAAATTTAAGCCCCTCAACTTTTAGGTTTATGTCTAATAGATTCCTATATTAAATAAGTCCTTAAACTTTCAATTTTATGTTTAATAGGTCCACGAACATTACAAATATTTGATAGATCCTTAAACTTTCCATTTTGTGTCCCATAGAGCCTTGAAATTTTTTATATTTTAAAAAATTAATAGATTTATTAGACATAAAGTTAAATTTTGTGTCTAATAGGATGCTAAACTTTCAATGTTGTACAAAAGTTTCGTGAATTTTAAAAAATGTCAAGTAACTTAAGGGCCTTTTAGGCATAAAATTGAAAGTTTAAGGACACAGTAGACACTAAATCGAAAGTGTAGGGATCTATTAGACACTTAGGGACTTATTAGACACAAAATTGAAAGTTCGACGACCTATTAATTTTTTTTTTTTCAAATTTAGACACCTAATAGAACCAACCTGAAAGTTTAGAGATAAAACTTGTAATTTAACATTTTTCTTTTTACTTTATCTTCGTATATATTTTTTTTTATGATCAAGGTATCAGGGTCCATGCATTCTGTTCATGACCAGTCCCACCCTCACTAATTCTCTGGTAGGTTTTGTTCATAGTCTTTGGTAGGTTTTGCTCATACTAAGACCAGCTCCGAGAGACCACAACGACTAAAATGTTAAGCTTTCCACCTAGGGGCCTGAACCCAAAATCTTGGAGAGTATCCCTAAACATCCCAAGCTCATACCACTTGAGCCACCTTTTGAGGGTCTTGTTATATATATTATATTTCTTTAAATTGCTATTTTAGATAATTGGGAACAATAAACTTATCAGTTATCAAATATTCTGAAAATTAGCTTAAATCTTTGATTTGTTATATCAGTTAACTATTGCCTAGAAACTTTTATGCATGAACCTTTATCTGATTTAACAGCTGCAGATATGAATCAAAGATTGAAATATAAAAGTAACCCATCTGGTGATCAAGTGGAGTATCTATGACAAATGTCTAACTAGAATTTCCTCTCTCACTTTCCTGTCAGTATACTCAATTCCTCGAATATCATTTAGGCCTTTTCTTTTCCTTCTCCTTCCCAATGCATTACTAGTCGGCATATAAAGCGATGAGATTACATTACAAGATAGTGCATGCTAACATATTCGTTTGCTTCAAAGTTTTCTCTCTCTCCCTCTCTCTCTCTTTATGGGATTGAAGCATGGGCTGTGGTACACTTTTTACGTTATTACCATTTCCTGCATGGGCTTTTTGGTAGTAACATCAGCTATCTTGTTTTCACATCAGAGTTTTAGAAACGGTAGGATAAGCTTTGAATATCCCACTTTGTGCAAGCACGTTTCTTCCCTTTTGAAAAACAAAACTGCCTGATTTGATAACAAGTTCATTTGATGTTGAACGGGAGTTTTTAGTGCTCAATGGGGGATTTTTTTTTTTATCTTGATCTTTGTTTGCACACTTCATTCTGTTGAATATAAAACCTTGTACCGTTTAGACTCGAGTCCCATCAAGTAGAAACGGTGTGAATGTCTTTTCATCACAAATTTTGCACAAAAAATGGAGTCTTTAAAAAGCAATAGAAAACGATTCTTGTATGGTTAATAAACATCAATATAAAGTGCAGTGTTTTTTCTTGCACTCAAGACAATATCCTTTTGATAAAGGAGTGTTGCTGGCATTAAAAGGTTTTTGACCACAACTTTTGAATTACTTTCTGTTTGCTGAGGGTTACATTTGCAATGGTTAAGGAAAAGAAAACCTTTCATCTTTGTTCAACTTTTTCCTTTTTTCCATTTCTCTCAGTTTTGATTTGGGGATTGGAGAAAATGCCAATTCTTTGGTCAATCCACCCCCCATTATTTCACCTTTATAGCTTTCTTTGATTTTGCTTTAATAATGCATGAGGCACTGACTAAAACTATTCATCTTAGCAAAGTAATTGGCTTGATATCATATGGTTCAAAGTTAAAAGACCCTTGGAATCAACCAATAGCCCTTAGTTTAGAGCCTCTTATGACTCAAAAAAAAAAAAAAAAATCTCTCTCAATAGGTTGAATTGAAAACTCCTCCCTGATGGGATTGGTTTGAACTTTTTTTACTGTTCAAATATTGTAAAGCAGTGATCCGAGATTTAAAAACCTCTCTCAATGATTGGTTCAATAAACATAGAAATATTATCTTGGGATCTTAATGATTGGTTCAATAAACATAGAAATATTATCTTGGGATCTTAAAACTGTAGAAGTTACCATCAGTCCCCTAGAAATGATTTAATGTAGCAGCCACAAAACTCTAGATGCATGATTAGATCATAATTTTTCTCTCTCTCTCTCTTAAAACTTTCACTCATACTGTATGAGTCTCTTCTAATAATTCTCTCATGTACCAATATAATGTTACTGATAGAGGTAAACAAGAGAAGATTTGAGCTGTGGATTAAAACTTCAAAATCAATTAGATCTTATTGATCAAACCATCTTTGAATCCCTCAAATCAGATGAGAAAAAAGGAAAAACTGAAAGTCAGTCTTGAGTCAATAAAAACTTCAGAAATCTCACTTTGCATTATTTTTCACTTTGCTGATTTGTTTGATTGTGCTTTTGTGTTGCATCAGCCACTACTTATTACACAGATCCAACACCTTGATCTTTTATATATCTGTGTAGGAATCCATATCCAATCTGGAACCCATTAGACTCATACTTTTTTAGATAATGGGTCTTTCACGGACCCATCCATAGGAAATGTAAATATGTTGTCAAAAGATGGATATGTTTTGCTAATTTGCTCTATGATTTAACCTTTTACTTATGTCAGACAGCATTTTCTCTCTCTGCCCAGAAAAGAAAATGAATTAAACAACATAATTAAGAGCGAAAGTAGTGGATAAGTTAATGGTTTTTAGTGAGGCTAAAATTCTATTCCATCTCTCTCTTTCTTTCTCTCTCTATCTTGTTAATGGCAATTGAGCCATATGGCATTTTCTCTCTCTAAAAAGATTTGCAGGTTTTGGTGGAAGATGAGCAATGAAATACAGATTCCATTACGTGGGAGAATTGGATAATGCTTTGATTCTTTAGAGTAATTCTCGTACTTGACAGGTTATTCCATAGAATATAATCTTTTGATTATTTTCTTTTTCTTTCTTGCCAAACAAACAGACTTTGGGATAAAATCCTTCCCCATATATATATTTTAATTTCATTTAAGTTGGAGCCTTTGTTCTTTAATATTCATTTGATAGCCATTGGGGAAAAAAGAAAAAAAATATATTATTATTATTATTCTTTTGGCTAATTTCCATGTCTCTTGTTTGGTGGTTTCTTCCTTCCTCAACTTGTGCTATGTCATTTCTTAATCAATTTGGATTTTTTTTCTTTTCTTTTCTTCATTGCTTTTCTTATCCACTCATCTTTTTTTTTTTTTTTTTTATTGTGATTTTAAGTTAAATGCATCTTCCTATTCCTTGCATATCTTAAATTCTTTAATTTACTTCTATAAGGAAGCTAATTGATCATATAAAGTAAGTTGCATCATTACATTCTATAATTTAGAATCAATCCAACAAGTACTTTTGCTTATACACTTGATTGATATGAAACTTTAACTATGGTGTTTTAACTTTAGGTTTTTATTTTTTAATGGGAAAAAGTTTTCATTTTTGTTTTAGGGCCGGTTGCAAGGATAGCAATATGGGCCAAAATAATTGCAAATCTAGCAACCCACAAAAAAAAATTGCAAAAATGGTAAAATCTAATAGTTTGTGTGTTGCATTTACTAAAATACCCCTCCAGATTTTCTTTCACTGATAGAAATTTTCTTTCACTGATAGATTCTATCATATGATAGAAAATTTGTCTACTACTGATAGATTCTATCGGCGATAAATATTTTTCTATCACTTGTTCGGTGTTCTATCAGTGTTTGGTTGTTGTTATTTGGTTTTCTATCCGTGTTTGGTTTTTGTTTTTCAGTGTTTGATTTCTATAATCGTTTGTTTTTGCTTTATTTTTCAATGCTCGATTTCACCTTGTATCACCATCGCTGATAGAAACAAAAGATCTTCTATCACTAGTAGAAAAGTATCAGTGATAGAAAGATTTTCTATAACTCACGAAAAGTTTTTCTATCAGTCTCAGTGATAGAGATAGAAAGTTTTTCTATCACTCATAGAAAAAATTTCTATAAGTGATAGAAGATTTCTATCACTGATAGGTTCTATCAGGGATTGAAATATTTTCTATCAAGAGTTTTCTATCATTGATAGAATGTCTTTCTATCACTGATAGAATAGTAAAAATTCCTATCAGTGATAGAAATCTTTTATCACTGATAGAAAGTTTTTCTATCACTTATAGATTATATCGGTGATAGAAAGATTTCTATCGGAGATAGAAAGATTTTTATGGTGATCAGGGGTTGAAAGATTTTTTATCAAAAGTTTTTCTGTGATTTTCTATAAAAAAAAAGTTTTTTTATAACTGATAGAACCTATCAGTGATAGAAATCTTTTATCACTGATAGAAAAAATTTCTATTAGTGATAGAAATCTTCTATTCTATCAGTGATAGAAACTTTCTATCATTGATAGAAAATTTTTCTACCACTGATAGAATCTATCAGTCATAGAAATTTTAGTGATAGAAACTTTCTGTCGCCGATAGAAAATTTTTCTACCACTGATAGAATCTATCAGTGATAGAAATATCACTGATAGAAACTTTATTCTATTAGTGATAGAAAGTTTCTATCACTAATAGAAACTTTATTCTATCACTGATAGAAACTTTCTATCACTGATAGAAAATTTTTCTACCACTGATAGAATCTATCAGTAATAAAAAAGACTTTCTATCAGTAAAAAAAAAAAAAAAAAACTGACGAGAAAGAAGAAGATGGGCACACAGGGGCAATTTAGGAATATAAAAAATTAATTAAAAAATTTTGCCATATTTGCAAATATTTTTAAAAATTGCTATATTTGCAATTATTTACCTTCATGTTGCCACCCATTACAATTATCCTTTGTTTTATCTATGATGAGTTAGTTTTAATTTTAATTTTAAACTTTTTGCTTTTATCATATTGATTTCTAAAATTGAATAAAATTAGCTTAGATTGGTCAACAATGACCCATCTAAATAATATAGAGCTTAGAGGGAATGAATTCAAGCCATGGTATCCACCTACACGGGATTTACCATCATACGATTTTTTTAGACAATAAAATATAGTAGGGTTAGGTAGTTGTCTTATGAGATCAGTCGAGGTGTGTGTGAAATTGAATAAAATTATCATAGATTGGTCCAATGATTGACAATGACCAATCTAAATAATGTAGAGCTTAGAGGGAATAAATTTAAGTTACGGTATCCACCTACACGTGATTTAATATCATACAATTTTTCTAGACAATAAAATATAGTAGGGTTAGGTAGTTGTCTTATGAGATCAGTTGAGTGTGTAAAATTAAATAAATTTATCATAGATTGGTCCAATGATCAACAATGACCAATCTAAATAATATAGAGCTTAGAATGAATGAATTCAAGCTATGGTATCCACCTACACGAGATTTAATATCATACGATTTTTCTAGACAATAAAATATAGTAAGATTAGGTAGTTGTCTTATAAGATCTTGAGGTGTCTGTAAGATGACCTAGACACTCATAGACATCAAAAATTAAAAAAAAAAAATGTAAAATGAAATGAAGGGTGAGATTAACACTTCTTCAAAATTGTTAATGAACTTACTAGTAATTTACACAAAATTTCAATTAATAAAATGCTTAATAAAGTTACTAAAATGTTTAAAAAATCAATTTTTAAGGACCATGTTTGAAAGTGATTTTGGAAGGTTATATCTAAAATATTTTAATCCAACTACAAAATTATGCCAATTAAAAGAGTGTAGATAATATTTAAAAAAATGTCTAAAATAGCTAAAATTGCCAACAAAACTAAAAGAATTAGCACCTAGAAATCAGTTTCATTCACTAAAACAAGCTTATTACTAACCACATTTTTTCTTACTCAATTAATCAAAGGCATTAATTTCATAATTCATTTAAGTAAAGGTTCAATCCAATGAAGACAAAACCTTAAAGTTTGTGTTTAAGAAAGAAAGAAAAAAAAAATTAAAGTTTGATTTAACTCACGTCAGCATCAAATTCTTTTTTTTTTTTTTTTTTTTTAAAAAAAAATCATTTCTTTTAAATTTAAATTTAATTGGTAAAGAATTATTTAGCTCAAGAAATACCAATAAATACTTACCACAACAAAAAATGTGATGAATTCCCATAAATATTTTTCTCTTATAAAGAATCAAAACCAAAAGCAACCACTTCTTTGCCTCTTTACTTTATAAACTTTACTTAACATTCACATCTATTTATTTAAAAATAGCAATAAGTGCTTTTGAAACCAACTATTGATTTGATTATAATTAAAAAAAAAATAAATAAACTATAGTCTTCTTTATTTTCTTTATTTTCCTTTTTCTTTTCCTTTTGCTAATCCATGTTAACAACTGTGGATTGCTTTGTTAAAAGGCCTTCAATTATGAACTTTTTAGTTAATTAGATATTTTTGGTGGCTGAAAATTAAAAACTTTAGAGCAATTCCAAAGTTCTCTTATATCATCACAAATAATAAGGATTGAATGTTACTATTAAATTATTTTATCACTCCAAACTATAAGGTACATCTCAATTTTGCTATCAATTATTTTCTTTACATTAAAATTTAAAACTACCACTTAATTTTAATATTATTACACGTGTCACGTACTAATTTGGCCCTTTAGAAGATTCATTCTATAATCAAAGGCTAAGGCTAACTATTAGGAAAATTTCAACCCTTTCTTTTTAATAAAAAGTCCCCAAAAGCTAATTTTGCAATTTGTAATTCTTGTACCGATTTTTTTTGTCATAAATAAAATAAATAAATACATGAATAAAAATTATAAATAAATAAATAAATAGTAACTTATGAAAATCTATTTTCTATATTAAGAAAAACCAACTACCCAAAAATCTATTCGCCACATAAATGAAACAGCAAAGTTTGATAATAACTTAGTCTATTATCTGCCCCACACAGCACAAACAGATATTAAAGAAAATCAAATCAAATAGTTCATAATATTTATTGGACCCATTGGATTAACTTTTACTAGTGGTCCACCACCATTAATCTAATTTTTTGTTTTGCTTTTCTTTTTTCCATTTAATTTTAGCCAAAAAAAAAAAATCCTAAATATATTAAAGTTATGTGTTATTCATTGATCTATATAATTCATCTAAGAAATGTTCAATATTTTCTTGTCATTATTCCTTTGTCGATGATGAATAACGTGATTTTGATCATGTGTATTGACGTGTTGACGTGTGGTTAAACTATATAAACATGTGAATAAATATTGACATTAGATTAATTAAAATAACCAAAAGACAATGGACCAAAAGTAAAGGGATCTAGAAGTTCAAGAAATTTATTTAAATGCTTTAGTTACTAAAATTTGAGTGCTTTTTTTTTTTCAAATTAATCTCATTTGTCTAAAAAGTTTCGATTTAGTTCTTTCATGTTTTAACATCTTTCAATTCATTGTCTCACTATTAGCAAATGATAAAATCGATTAATGATAAACTGATATAGTATCATACTATGTCATGTCAATTAATCATCAAATAATTTTAACATCTACCATCAAATTGAGCATAGCTCGGCAGTAATTGACTTATACTCCCAACCAAGAGGAAAAAAAAAATCACCTGTGAAATTGATTTTTTAGGGACCAAAGCAAAAATTTAGTCTTCATTCTTGTTGCTTCCAAGCCAACATGAGCATAGGTCAATAAGGCTTGTATTAATGACTAAGAGGTATGGAATTCGAATCCTCCTACCCCACATGTCAAAAAAAAAAATGGTCACTTCCGACTTCAATTTTATTTAAAAAAGATTTCCCGTCCTATTCGAGGTGGGCCCGAGACAGACCCAAGTAAAAACTTTGCTATGTCTATGGTGAAGCAGGCGGCGTGGTTGGTTGTTGTGTGTAATGTAATCTGACATATTTTGCTTTCCACTACTGCTTTTTAGTGCTATAACCATCTCACCAATTCAGCTTATTGGGTAATCACTTTTCTAATCATTCATACCCTTTTATTTAATCTTCCCCTTTTCTTTTCTATTACTTGTAGAAAATTTTAAGCTTTTTTGTGTGGATGGTAAGAATTGAGCTTAAGTCTTCTTCCGTTCTTTATTTTATTGGGAAAAGATGCAATTATTGTTTGGATATTTGTTTGGTTGATGGTAACCTTTCTATACTTTTGTATCATGTATGATGTAATTTTTTCTTTTTAATTGCTGAGTGGGGTGGCCAACAAGAGCATAGCTCAACTGGCATAAAGATGTATTGATAACCACGAGGTTAGTGGTTCGAATCCCCCACCCCACATTGTCAAAAAAAAATTGCTGAGTGGGGTGGGGGAGACAATAATTTAATTTGTTAAACTTGGGTGAAAATAAATTCTGTTGGAAGGCATAGAATCAATTTAAGATCAATGGAATCAAACAGGCATGTTGGGAAATAAGTTAATATCAATTTAAGTTGATGGGATAAAAAGCTAACAAGATTAAGAAGAATGTAAGCTGAATTCATCTTTCATCAGTGTTTGATTTTTATTTTCCTTTTCTTTTTTTGACAAGTCATTAGTGTTTGATATTAAACTATGTTGATTAGTGTTTTTTAATAATGAATTGAATTTGAATCGAAGTACTAGCTCTAGTCTAAGTTAAGGACATCGTACACTTAGTAACAATGGTTGTCATATGATGAGAGTTGAGAGGGTTATGACAAAAGCAAAGACACCCTATCATGCACATGCTAAGATTTCTTGAACGAGACATGATCTAATAGTAACATGTTCTCAAAGTGTTGTGTTCCTAATTTTTCTTTTTAAAAAGGTGATTCCTATTCAAGGAATGCAAAAGAAAAAATACAAATATGTCAAGGAAGATATATTAAAAATCTTGAAATCGTACCTCCCAACTTCACCCCAACTCATTGTGATGATACCTTGATTTGAATTTATTATGTTAAACTATAATCTTGGTCCTCATTGCTCCTAAGAATAAAGTTCTTTGATTTGTTTCATTTGTCCTTTTACTTTTATAAATATAAATATAACAATTTAGCTCTTAATGATAATTACCCCATTTATATCAAGAACTTAACCCATTTCTAGTGAAAAGAAAAAAGCACCAAATCCCTCGTTCACCTCACATAAACATTTATATGATATCTCATTAGTTGAATAACCATCCACCAGATTCTAAACAAAGGTATCACCAAAACATTAGAAACAGCCAAAGAGTATGCAAACCAAGCCATTAAAAATAGCAAAGTATAATTACTTTGGGTGGTTATAAAGCAGTGATTCTCCTTATACTGAACGCAGACAAGACCATGATTTGAGAGTACTATGATGTGAAATTTCTGCACAGTGAAAACCTGTCCTCTTAATGAGTTTAATGATATGTACTACCCAAATGACTTTGATAATGTTATATTATATGAATTCAGCAATCCATCAAGCGAATAAGAACAAAACAATTTATATAAACAACAAAGCATCATGATTGATTTGGGCATATGGGAAGAACATAACAGGGCCCAGGCAATTCCAAAACCAGAAAGTGGGGGTGGGGTCCAGGAAAACATGGATATGTTATGCAATTGCAAGCAGGGGAGGGAAATTTTCAATGGAATGAGAAGAGATGGGACGTTAAATAGCACCTGCTGTGGTGATGTGGACCACTTCCATTTGCCGGCAACCAAATGAGCTCGCCATTATGTCGCATTAGGCAAAGCTGCGAGAACAAGCTTAAGCAGAGGTATTGGAGTAGGTGGCTAATAGATATCAATGTCTGAAGAAAAAAGAGAGAGAAGACAGTAGTAAAAGCAGCAGCTCATATTTAGGCTTACTCGAGGTGTGTTTCTCACCGAGTCATCCAACAGATATCATCAACATAGAGCAAGCCTTTCATTTCAAAAATGGCTGCTATTTCTTTTCCACGCTGGATCAAATAAATTTCGATGAAGAATGAGGTAAATGAGTGTTTGTAGAAAATCAACTAATATATAATTAATTTCTCAAATAAGGATATCTGTCTCTTGTCATTCACACTCAGATTAGCACTAGTTGGGAAAAAAATATGATAATGAGAACTGATACAAGCAGCAGTGATATAGTTGTAACAGGTCCGATCGATAGTTTCCACAAATGGTTCCTTAAGAATGTACCCTTGAGATCCCATCGATGCGACTTGCTTTAAGAACCACAGCATGCTGATCTTTGAGCAGCTTGAGCAGCTCCTGCCCCCTGATCTGGTTGATTAATCTTGATTGTCTGAGGCTGCAACATCCAAAAGTAGAATACATATCAATCACATGGAAAGAATTCCCCAGAATTAAACAATGTACTGTTACATAATCACAATGCACAACAAACTAATAAAAATATCAGATGAAAGCAAAGAAAAAAGAAATTGTTAAACATTTAAGACAAAGTGGTAGCTCTCAGTAATGTATGAAACTTGATATCTTCTTTAGCACAACAAACAGGGTGGAGAAACTTGGATCCCCAAGGAAAGGGATAGATGCCTTAACTATTGAGTTATGCTCGTGCTAGTCATTCATGAAACTTGATATCATAAGAAGCAAAGAACAAGGTAATGCAATTGGCAGGATACTTTTTGCATATAAAAAACAATAATTAAACCATAGGATACTTGAGCTTTTACATAAACTAGATGTTGAATATCTCTCTCTCTTACTTTTCATTGGATAAAAAAATCTAAATATTTAGATTATGGGACTACTTTTGCCTCCATGTACTTCTAGATGAACAAGTTTCTTGTAATTTATTCTCGTTTTAGTTGAAGATTTCTCATCCTCTGCACCATCTCCAAAACTTTAAAAGACTTTTCCATTTTATTAAGATCTTTATTTTATGGTAAAATAATGGTTAAATTATAAAAAATACTCCTGAATTATGAGGTTGGTTTCAATTATAGCCCTGAACTTTCAAATATTTTATTATAGTCCTCGAAGTTTGAAGTTTGTTTCAAAACAACCATTGAAGGCATTTTTTTCTCGTTAAATTTATGGACAGAAAATGACGTGTTTGCATACATATATTGTTGCTTATGTGAACATATTTGAACATATAAGCAGAAAAAAATAATAAAAACACATGTAAAGACATAATTTTTCGTCCATAAATTTAATGGAAAATGTCTCCAAGGGTCGTTTTGAAACAAATTTCAAACTTCGAAAGCTAAAATGAAACTTTTGAAAGTTCAAGGGCATAATTGAAACCAACCACATAGTTTCAAAGGTATTTTTAATAATTTAACCTAAAATAAAATTTAAAAAAATAAAAAATTTTGAAAAAAAAAAAAAAAACAGATGTTGAATAATATATTTACATTAAAAATATTAATCAAAAAATTGTCGGAAGTATACATGAGAATGTAGCCAATCTAGTGATTTAATTGACCATACCTCGGCTTTTGAGTCAGTATCAGCGAGTCTTTGTTTAATATCCCTAGCTATTGAGAAGAAAACTTCTTCCACATTTAAGTTCGTCTTAGCACTCTGTAAAACACAAGATCTTTAGAAAAGAATGTCTACCAGACATTATATAATAATTTTCCAAGCCAACATGTGTAACTCACAGTCTCAAAGAACTTGATGCCATATTCATCTGCGAGAGCTTGACCCTTTGAGGTGGGGACAGCCTGAAAGAATATTCTTGTCAAAAACATGTCAACTGACATGGAAAACATAGGCAGGAAGACAGGTATAGAGAGAAAAAGAGAGAAGGCATACCCTTTTGCTCTCATCCATGTCAGCCTTGTTACCCACCAGTATTTTGTTAACATTGTCAGAAGCATGTTGTTCAATGTTACGAATCCAGTTCCTAATGTCTGCAGAAAGAAATCAGCTTAGTTCATAAAGCTTGGAGAAGCTAAGAATATTCATTGTCTACAGAAAATAAATTTATCCCCAACATAAACTCCAATACATGCAGTGGCACTGAGAAAAGCAGTCCAATCTTTTCAAATATCATGGTGAAGATCAATGGGATACAGAGAATTAGAGACTCGCAAAGAGATAGTCACTAAAACACAATAGCATTTGAAGCTAAAAGAAGGCAAGGAAAGAACATTACTGTTAAAGGAGGACTCATCAGTTACATCGTACACAAGCAAAATACCCATGGCTCCACGATAGTAAGCTGCAGAGGATAAAAAAGTACAGAATTAGTTAAACTTGGGGAAGAATCCAAAAATCAACCCAAACTATATGAGTTAATATACCCCAAAAATTATTAAATTGTTGCAATTAAGTCCTATCACTATAAATCTACAAGTGGCAGCTAAAATAATGCACAAATCACCAGTTATATATAGAAGTTCTTACGTTTAAATCCCTGAACTTACAATTTAAGCAACTATGCTCAAATTGCAAAGTAAAATATCAAATTTGAGAACTATGTTCTTATATTCAAGAAAATTTGCAAACTAAAATATTGATAATGTAAAGATTATTTTAAATTTTAGAACTAAAATATCATTGATAATCGGACAATATAAATCATATTTAATGTAGTTTACCAAAGAAAAGAAAAAATATAACAATAAAATATAGAATTAATTAATTAATCAAGGTCCCATTCATTTTCGGATTAGCTCTATCAAAGAGTGTGGTTTACAGAATTGGCATCAATCATCAAAGAATGGGCAATGGGAATAAAGTAGGGCAGTTGTCCACCACTCTCATATTGAGCAGACTTCTCAACCGCTCAAATCAAGAACAATAATTGTACTTGAACAATTGAACTGAACTCTTACATGGCTAAGAAGATTGCTTGAGATAAGGCAGTGGTTACATTACATTATTTGAGTAGAAAATATTGAAATAAGGCAAGAGGCATGCTATCGGTGTAAAGTTGAGGCAACACCAATCTATCTAATTGGAAGTTCGATACTATAATTATTTTTTATGAATAACCAAGCTTTCATTGAGAAAAAATGAAAGAATACAAGGGTGAACAAAAACAACCGACCCACAAAAAAAGAGAGACCCTATTAGATAAAGGGGCTCCAATCCAAAATAATAAGACCTATGGAATAATTATAAAATAAACGCGTCACTAACGTCCAAAGAGAAAAGTTATATCTAACAAGGGACCAAACCTCAGCCGAATCCCTCTCCATCCCTCTAAATGTCCTATTGTTTCTCTCACCCCAAAGCCCCCAAATAATAGTGTAGATCCCAACTTGCCACAAGAGATTTCCTTGATCCCAATAAGGAAGATGGGGAAGGAACTCCTCAATCATCTCTCTAAGGCCCCTATGTCTGGCAATCTATTATTCAATGGTGGTTTTTTGCATTCTTCTCTTGAACTTAAGATGTCAAATGTTTATCTATTTATTTTGATGAAAATATAGATCAAATATTTATTTGAGCCCATATGACAATGGGACCTTGAAAACTAAAATTTGTTAGACAACAAGGATGCGAGGTCTGAATGTGCAAACCAATCAAGATACTGAATAAGAAAGGATCCAGATTCAACAGGTTTTTTCAAAGTATTCAAATGGAGTGGGAATTTGAACCTCAAACCTATAAGGGAGGTTACTAATTACTTGACCAATTGAGCTACATAGTAGGTACAAGTCAATAGATTTAATATGTTCGATCCTATAAACTTACAGATGCCAAATATTGATCAAAGCTATCAAGATCTTTTAGTCCAACCTAAGACAACTTTTAAAGAAAATATACACACATTCCTAAGCCAGTACCCCAAGAACACCAAACACCCCGTGCACATCACAACAACTGCACAAGATAACCAATTCAGCTTTCCAGTTAGACACTAACCAGTAGTAATTGTTCTAAAGCGCTCCTGTCCAGCAGTATCCCAAATTTGCAACTTGATTCTTTTCCCATCCAGCTCTATGGTCCTTATCTTAAAATCAATGCTGTCGAAGAACGTTCAGCCTACTCAAATCAAGAATAATGTGGGCTAACCACATGCTCGCAAAATTTATAGTTCAACAAGCACCTACCCAATGGTTGTGATGAAACTCGTAGTAAAGGAACCATCCGAGAACCGCAGAAGAAGACAACTCTTCCCCACACCTGCAAAGGTTATATCAAACAGAACATGAACAAAGACTCCATTCCAGACAAACATAAAATTTGCAGCATGCGCTCTCGCAAAGAAATGCAAGCACCACGTGGATTCAAAAATATTGAAAGCAGCATCATCTCACACCATCTTACATTACCAAACCAATTACAGCCTATTCTAAATGTAATCCAACAGTAGCTATCTTAAATAGAGCCAAGGTCCCTAAGAAGCCATAGAAAAATCCTTACGACTTACGCATATGAAACAAAATACGAAGTCAACAACAAATAAATTCCACACATTACACGAAATGCCAGGCTCAAGCAGGAACTAGAATGCACATTCTACCCTACATCTAAAAATCCAATCACAACGGTCACGAATCATACAATATAAATTAAACAAATTACATTCAAAACTCGCAATAAGCAGCTCGTGGGATGATCAGGAACAACCAAATCGGGAAGATCGAATAGAACATCGAAAACATAAAGAAAATGGAATAGTGAAGAATTCACATACCACTATCACCGATGAGGAGGAGCTTTATGAGATAATCATAATCGGCTCGAGCCCTTGCAGGTGGAGCAGCCATCGATTGAATATAATCGCAAAGGGAGACTAGAAAACAAACCCTAGAGAGAAATACTAGAACAAAAGTGAAAGATCACACACCAAAGAAAAGGAAACAAATCTAAGAACAGAAACCAAACAGAAATTGATTTCGTTTTATTTATATAATTTTCTCTTTTGAAATTAAAATTACCGGATCAAAGGAGAATGGATGAATTTAAGATCTGAGACAAAGTAGAGAGAGAAACTAAGAGAGAGAGAGAGAGAGAGAGAAGAGGGAAATCGTCGCGTGTAACGCCAGCACTGGACGGCCGTTGAAAATTTAGACCCGGTAAGGGTTTGCATGCGGGCGGGTGCACGTATTGTACTGTGGACGAAGTCTCTTGGCCGTTGGATTTGAATGACATTAAGATATCTGTTGATCCAACGGGTGATTATGAGAAGGCGGGAGAAAGAAACTTGAGAGACGACGTCGTTTTGGGAGTATGTTCGAATTTTCGCGGTTGCATACGGCAGACGCGTGTCAACTTCGAATAAGCAAATTTTGATAAGTATTGAGAATCATTTTTCTTTTTTTTTTTTTTTAATATAAAAAATATTAAATAAGGTAATTTGAAAATAATATTAATGATAATAAATTAGGAGGATAGACTTTTTCCAATTTAAAGGCATTATTTATTTTTCAAACATGTCACTTGACGTAGAATATGTAGGTTTTGGACGTTATTATAAATATCTCAAATGGGGTAATGTAATGACCTTGACCTCAAGCCTTGACCCAAACAAAAAAAACAAAAAAACAAAAAAAAAAGAAAATCTAAATCTACTTTTTACCATTGAATTAACCGTTAACACAAAACATATGGTAGTTATAACATTTTACGAGAGTAGATGATTGAATTATCGACCTTTGAAATTGTAAAATATAATGTATGAATCTATATATGAATTGTTATTATATTTTTATTATTTCAAATATCTTTTTTTTTTTAAATTAGTATATCTATTATATACAAAATTAGAAGTTCGAAAACCTATCAGACACTGAATTGGAATTTAATCACCTGTTAGATATTTAGGGGTCTGTTAGATACTAAATTGAAAATTCGATGACTTATTAGATATTTAAGGGCATATTATTGAAAGTTCAGAAAGTATTGCCTCAAAGAAAAAAGAAGTTCAATAGTATGTTTTAAACTTTTTGTTAAATTATAAATTTAGTTTCTAAGGCCCCGTTTGATAACCATTTGGTTTTTGGTTTTTGGTTTTTGAAAATTAAGCCTATAAACACTACTTTCACCTAAAAATTTCTTTGTTTTCCTAATACATTCTTTCCATGTTTTCAAAAACCAAGCCAGATTTTGAAAACTAAAAAAGTAGTTTTCAAAAACTTGTTTTTGTTTTTGGAATTTCGCTAGGAATTCAAATGTGTCATTGACAAAAATGAAAACCATAGTAGGAAAATTAGGAGAAAACAAGCATAATTTTCAAAAACCAAAAACCAAATGGTTATCAAACGGGGCCTAAACTTTCAGGATTGTGCTATTTGATCCATGAACTTTAAAAAGTGTTTAAAAGTCCTTGAATTTTCAAGTTTATATTTATTTGGTCATTGAATTTCAAAAAGTGTCTAAGATTCTTAAACTTTCAATTTTTTGTCCATAAGTCTCTGGATTTTCATTTTTGTGTCTAGTAGAACCTTCAGAGGCTAAACTTGCAATTTAAGTTAAACTTTTTAAAATTTAGGGACTTATTATAGACAAATCTTACGGTTGAAAGACTAAATTTATAACTTAACCAATAATTAGTATATAGATGATAGAATTGATTTAAATTCTACACATTTTAGCTTTTAGAATTGTTATTAATTCAATACAATATGAAACATTGGATATATATTTTGGGTTGAATCTCTAATAATAAATTTAACCTACTTAGTGAAATATATTTTACTCTGTCAAACCCAATTTAAATTGAGTTGAATTATATGAGTTTTATGTTTGCTAATTAATCTATAATTAAATAAGTTGAAGTTTTGTAGATTGTATTAATCTATAAGTTATCTTTAAATTGATTTTGAATTAAATGGGTCAAACTTTAAATTAATAACATCAAATTATTGAAACCTCCCATTCTAACTCATGTCTCTTTCTTTGTTGAGACATAGTTAAACAGAAAGCTATGAACCTCAAAAGTCTCAAGTTATAATTTTTTTTTTCCCCTTAGAAGGCTTAGAGGAGGGTAATGCTTAAAAAATGAATAGGATTTTATATCAATTAATAAAAACATGTTAAAGTTTTTCATTTTTAGTACAACAAAATTAGGATACAACGAATTTGAACCTCTGACTTCAAGAAAATAAGTATGTCTTATCAATGTTGAATGTTTAGATTGACAAACATGTCAGTTTATATATGTTGTGTTAAGTTTATATAAATTTCTTTTCGTAATTGTTATAGGTAATCTTGGACCACCATGATATACAAGGAGCTGACGAGGACAACCGGGCGAAGATAAGACCAGGAAACGACCCATATGAGGACCAGACCAACAGGTCGGGCCAACTTGGCCCTACCCATATGGTCGGCCTCGACCCAAGGTCGAGGCCGACCACTCGGCCCGCTTGGTAGGCCGAGTTCGTTTGCCTCCTCTCGGTCCCTACCGCCTCTAGCCACCCCGATTCCGCTTGGTTCGTCCCGAAACGCCTCCGAATTCCTAAAAACCCTAGGAGCATGAGCAGATATTTATACCCCTCTTCACCACTGAATAAGGGACCCGAACTTTCCACTCTCTCCTCTTACTCTCTAGTCCTCCTACTTCCGTTTTCTGACTTAAGCATCGGAGGCGGTGTGGCTAGCACCACACTGGTGTGCAGGTTTTTTATCTTGCAAGCCACGTCTTCCCCCTCCCAAACAAAATTTTCATTCGTGGCACAAGGTCAGGTGAGTTCCTCTGACCAAATTTGACGTAATTATGGATTTTTTTTTTTTGTTTGGGTTTGATTTATTAGTTTATTAGAGTTTAACAACAATCCATTTTAGTTCTATTTTTCTTAAAAATTCAAAAATTAAAAACACATCACATCAAAACTTCATCAACCGAAGCATGTTGGGTTTTGTATGGATGTTGCGTAAGGCTTATATTTTTTGGATAAGAATTATGGTTTTGGTTGAGTTTTTGTTAGTTTCTTTTTCTGGGGAATGTATCTGGCTCATTATTATTATTATTATTATTATTTTCTAACTTATTTAAAGAAAACACTACAGAGCACATCATCGTAAACACCAATCATTTAATTGAGAAAAATGATTTAAATATAAAAGAAGAAATTTTAATATGAATTCATTCATTAACGAAAAATTTATTTAGGAAAAGATTACATATTTAGTGGACCTTTAAATTAATAGATTTATAATATGAAGACGTTGTTTTAAGTTAAAAAATATGTGAAGAGGAATATTCGAACTTCTAACTTTTTGATTGAAGATTGAGTCTATGTGAATGACTTTGAATTCATTGTTATTGCTGGAGTGATAGAAACATGTTGATGCCAAAATTTGGTTAAGGGACTCACCTGACCTTCACGTGACATCAACGGTGAATTTGTAGAAACTGGGGAAGACATGACCTGCAAGACCAGCAAAACCGCTGCACACCGGCGTGGTGTAGGCCACACCGCCTCCGATGCTTAAGGAGGAGAGCAGGAAAGTAAGAGAAGAGAGTCGATAATTCTGTTCGGGTCCCCTTCTTTAGTGGCGAAGAGGGGTATCAATACCTGCTCATGCTTCTAGGGTTTTTTAGGAGTTCAGAGGCGTTTCGGGACAAACCAGGGGGATCTGGGGCGGCCGGAGGCTACATGGACCAAACGGGGCCCAACGGGCTCGGCCTCGGCCTTGAGCCGAGGCCGAGCAGGGGGTCGGGCCATAAGCCTGACCCCTTCGGTCTTGGCCCGCCCCGCTCGCCGGTTTCGCCTCTTGGGTCCATCTTCCGGTCTGATTTCTGCTCGGTTGTCCTTGTCAGCTCCTCGTGCATCTGGGTGGTCCAAAATTACCTATAACAAAACAAATTAGCTTATGGCAAGCCAATTTCTTAGCCTAATATTCTCGTAGTGATTGGATTTCGAATTACCTGGTGAAGTTTTCACAGTTTTTAATAGGAAGGATTAAGCCTTAGATTAATTTTGAAGTATGTTCTTCGCGGGATCAACATGCCTCCTAGTCTTCCCCCTCCGGAGGGTTTTTGAAAGTTAAATGCAAATGCAACCTGGTCGTCTTCTCCCCTTTCAACTGGAATTGGTGTGATCAAAGGAGCTTTGGCTCTTTCTCTTGATGTTGATTTCCAAACCCAAATGCTGAACTTCAAGCAATTGCTGAGGGGATTTGAATGTTGATTTCTTTGGGATGCAAGAGAATTCAGGTTGAATCGGACTGTTTACATGCTGTGAATTTAATTCAAAGAAAGGATGAGTTGTGGTGTGAAGAGGGGTTTCTTGTGGAAGATATTTGGCTTCAATCGGTGCTTTTCGATAATATTTTTTTTTTCTTTTATTCCAAGAGTATGTAATTTTGTTGCTAATGCCATAGGCCATAGCTAAGAAGGCTAAGCTTGATGGGCTTTGTGGTGTTTGGATCGATTTTGTTCTTGATTGGATTCATTCGTTGGTCGGGTAGTTTATTGTCTTTATGGCGTTTATAATATGGATTATTTCTAAAAAAAATGAAATCATAAATTTTGAAGCGTCAAAACTTTCTAAATTTTAAAAATTATTATTATCCACCCACACAAAGGCATTTAGAATTTTCCAATACAAAGTAGAGAAATTTATTTGAGGTACTAAAATAATGTGGCAGAGAACTCTATAAAAATGTATAAGAGAGATGAATAATTATATGTCAAAACGTCTTCAAACAATCATCTTAAATAGATTTTAGGTTAAATTACAAGTTTATTAGTCTTTAAACTTTTAGGATTGTATCAATTTGATCTCTAAATTTTAAAAAGTGTCTAATAGGTACCTGAACTTTAAAAATGTTTAATAAATCATTGAACTTTCAATTTTATATCTAATAGATTTATGACATATTCGAGATTTTCAAAAACTAACCAATATATTAAATATAATTTTGATTTAATTTTTATGCTTATTTAGAACTATAAATTTCAATTTTCTATTTGGTAGGCTTGTGAACTTTAAAAAATGTCAAATAGGCTTGACTTATTAGACACAAGATTAAGAGTGAATGAATCTATCAGATACAAAAGTGATAGTTTAGGCCCCGTTTGATAACCATTTGATTTTTGTTTTTGATTTTTGGTTTTTAAGCTTATAAACACCACTTCCAACTCTAAGTTTCTTTGACTTTTCTCCCACCTTCTTCCCATGTTTTAAAAAACCAAGCCAATTTTTGAAAACTAAAAAAAAGTAGTTTTCAAAAACTTGTTTTTATTTTTAGAATTTGGTTAAGAATTCAAATGTGTCTTTAATAAAAATGAAAACCATGGCGAGGAAATTTAAAGAAAACAAGCCTAATTTTCAAAAACCAAAAACCAAAAATCAAAGGGTTATCAAACGGAGCCTTAGAAACTTACCATATACATTTTAAAGTTCAAAGGCCAAATCGACACAATCTTAAAATTTCAAAGACTAAATTGTAAATAAATTTAGATTTTTTTTTTGAAATTATAAATAAATTTATATTTTAAACTTGCACCAAAGGTTATTAGAGAATAATCACATTATACGCACCAAAATAATTTTTAATTTTGTGCCACCCCTATTTGAATCTTCTAAGTTCCAATGCCAAATAGATCATGGCCGCCGGTCAAAGTCACGGTCGCCGGAGCTGAGGTTGACAGGATCAGGTCACATTCTTCGCGGATTCGAACCATTCCAACTACGCCGGCGTCGTCCCTTGTCAACATTAGTCGATTTTCAAACCTACGCATCCATTACCCGGTCATCGTTTCTGGAAGCTTCCATCAAAAAGGGTAAAAGAAAAAAAATATAACATGATCCAGCTTTATTGTTTCTTTTTCACAAAATTTATTTGAGAGATTGACAAAATTGTTACTTGAGGTACTCATTTTAAAACATAAATATATGGTTGGTAAATCAAATGGTAAGTTCATTGTTCATGTTATCTATTCTCAAACTTCTGCATCCTGACTCTTCTTCTAAGTTGTGATGAAGTTTTATATATTTAATCATAATACTTTTTAGTTTTTATACCTCTGCTTAGTTCATGAACTATATTGTGAGTAATGGTTAATTAGTCCACGTAATCTCAATTTTGTAATAATTTAGTTCATAAATTTTAGTGCATATATTAAATGAGTATATCTTTGTTGTTTAACAATTTTGGCTGGAAATTTCATTCATGGTGAAAAGTCGTACTTTGTGGCTAGCCCGTCGAAGACCCATCCAAGTCATTGCAGATAATGGAAGCCCCTAGAGTCCAATTGATGGAAGCTTATCGTTGATGCAGCGTGGTTTGAAGACTCAAACGCTAGAGGAGCAGCCTGGATCATCTGTGACTCTGAAGGTTCTTTGATTGGGACGGGTTGCAAGAAAATCCTAAAGAAATAAGAGATTAAAAATTTGAAAACAAAGGCGATCATTGAAGGCTTGTATCATCTTACAGAGGATGCAAAAATCAGAGGGGAAAGTTGTGTGATCTCCCGTTGGAGGTGGAATCGAACTCAGCTGAAGTAATCAATCTCCTCAATCGCAAATCGGAAGATCTCTCGAACCTCTCGTGGCTGATCGAAGATGTGGAGGATTTGGCGCCATTTGCAAATGTCGTTTCGTTCTCCCACTGCATGCCCTCAAACTTGTAATTTTGTGCATTTTGTTTTTGTTCCTTCTCAGAACTTGAGAATGGAGGCCGTGGAAAGGGATGATAGTATCCCAAAATGGTTTTCCTCTATTTTGGAGGAAGGATTGGTTGTACCTAACTTTCTAATCCATTTATAAAGCTTTTATTTCTTCTTTAAAAAAAAAAAAACAATTTTGGAATGATTAGAGTCTCACACATGAAAAAATCTAGTTTAAGATTTAATTGAGTTTTTTTTCCATGTGTAGATCAATAAACTGTTTATAAATAAAAATGTGTTTTTTTAGGAAGTTAAAATATAATATATGACAATTAAGATTGAAGCACAAATTGAAGCTAAGTCCAATAGAAGATTCTTGATTCCAACACAACAGACCCAATTTAGTAGCACGACGTGCAAGATTGTCAACTGCTAAATTGTTGTTCCATGGTGAAAGAGAATGTCAACCATATTATAATTAGAGACTGAATAACTTCTTAAAAGTACATATAAATATAACCAAACTGATATATACTAATTGACGAAATACTGTTATATGCTAAATTTTTAGAGATCGCTAAATTTGTACTTCAATGAATGCATAGGAACCAAAAATGTTTTTTTAACCTAATTAATTTTAATTAACTTTTCAATGAGTATTCATCACACGTTTTGACCTTAATTTACCTTTCCTATTTATTCTTATTTTCTATTTTGTAATATATTACTTGAATTAAAGTATAATAAGAGAGGATGAAGGTTTTGAATGGATTGTTTAATTATTTTCTTCATTATTGGTGGGTAAGATGTTAAAAGATGTTGGGACACATTTTTTTAGAAAAAGATACACAAAAGAACATTATAGACCTTGTTCAAAGCAACATTATTCAAAATATGGAGTTCTCTAGAACATCATGGATGAAAACCATCTTTTCTCTTTTAATGCATCAAAAGCAAAACAAAATGAGACATATCTTCTAATATGAAACTATATATCTAACAAACATCCAACCTTCATAAACATAACAAACCCCAAAAATGTTCCCACTTTCAATCTTCAACAATCTAATTAATTATTATTATTATTATTATTATTATTATTATTATTAATATTATTATTTTAGAATCTAATTCCCCTCTAATTGATTAAGCTTCACTTCCTTCAAATTGTGAAGTCCAACCTCAAAAACTATAGTTTCCCAATACCTTTATCTAGAAGAATATGAATCATTTTGCTCCAAAGCCCTAAAAACCATTATTTCTTTTTCATCCCAAAGAACACATTCTATCCCCACTATTTCATCCTCCAAAAGAACACTTGCATATTAAGGGCATTGATTTGACATATTTGAGTGGCCTTCCATGTAGGCATTTTAGACTTCTAAATACAACTAGTTGATAATTGGTCTATTTAATTAGATAACGAGAATCTTAGGATGAATAATACTATACTCTTCTTGACCTAAAGTGCTCAAATTGAATTTGAGATGATAATTGAGAATAATATTAATTCTTCCATGAATCACTCTTTTTTCAATAACGTTTTTACAAGAAGTGCTAGTACCAATTGGATACTAATTTCTCTAAGACCACTTTGGGGTACTTTTAAGTGCTTCTAGAAATTTCAATATTTTAATTTTTACTATTTAATATTGCAAAAATATTGAAAAGTAATTTTAATGGACTATAAGCATTTTCATTGTTATGGACCGATTTCGGACAAAGCCTTCGAGCCCAAAAGAGACCAAGGAACATGTCTAACTACTGGAAAGGGGAAGACTTCATGTGCAACCCTAACAACATATGTCAGAGAATGAAGTGCTATATAAATACAGGAGTCCACTTCTCATTATCTGAAGTATATGCAACCTAACTTATGCTTAGCTCTAATTTAAGTATCAATGTGCATATTGGCAAAGCAACATACTAGTGTTAGGTCTCTGTAGAATTTAGACAAGTCTAACCAAGAGCTTGAATCGGACCATCCAGTACCTGAACCAACTAGACTTGTCCTACCGATCAGATTTCAGCATCAACATTCATCATTATACAAAACTCATACTAAAACTCACTCTCATCTCAAGAAGAGATTGTTCTCTAAAATCATTTTAGCAAACTCACAAATTCGAATCTTCCTTTAGGTAGATCCAATGAAATAATTTTCTTAGTTGATTTTGGCTTTCTATTCACATACATACACAAAACTTCACTTTAATAATTATTCTAAAACAGCTCACAATATACTTTTGTGATGTTCACTCCACTAAATACAAAAGCATAATCGATAAGATTTGATGCAAACCAATAACATTTATCAATACAACAAAATAAGATAGGCACCAACATTGAATTAAAGGACAATTCTTACCCAATGAAAACAAATATCAACATTTTGTTTGACATTAAGATTAATTATTTGATGGGATGTCACCCATTTTTTTTTTCATAAAAGAAGATCAAATCAAACATGTGGTTTGGTCAGCTTAGCTTACGTTAGCTGCGTAAAGAGAAAGCAAATAATGAATCATCCAAAGCGACTAGCTAGCAAGCTAGCTAAGAAGAGATAGCCAAAGATGGAAGAATGGTGGCACGATGAATTCGATAACTATAGAGATTAATTAAAGTGTATTCTTTTCAATAACAATATATATTATTAAAGTTTCGCTATGCTATAATTTAATATTTACAGTGACTAACTTGAGCGTGTATCAACTGGGTAAGACATATATATTATCGTTTAAGAGATTAGAGATTTGAATTTCTCTATCCCACGTATTGTTAAACTCGAAAAAAAAAAAAAAAGTGATTTGTAGTGGTTGTATACTAAATTTACTCTTCCAATTTGCACTCTCTTTCTCTCAACAAAAGCATATACTTACCTTACATTTTATATCTCGGTACTTTTTCTTTCCAAATATTTTTCTTCAACACTAATTATCTCTTGCTAGGCACATATTTTCTCTCTCTAATTTCTTTAATTCCTTTATTCTAAAATGCTTTTTTATTCATCACTATCACATAATCTTCACTCTCTTTGCATACAATTCCTTTTTACGTATTTCTCAATCATATGGATATTCTTTCCTTGTTACATAAATAATAAACATACTTTTTTGAAACCAAAATATATACGAAAAGTAAAACAAAAAATATACATATTGAACGAATATGATAATATGTCCCATTGTTAGTAATATATATATATTATATATCGGTTTTTACATTATGAACAAGTCATATGGTGTATTTCCTAAATCTTTGGAAATTCAGTGATATGGATATTATAGTCAAAGATATTGAAATTCATGCAAATGGCCCTATATAAATAGTTGAATTTACTAATTCAAAAGTTGACACATCGTTACCTAATTAAAATATGCCATACGTAAACTTCCAAATGTATACATTAAAAAAAAAATAATAATAATAATAAAAATAAAAAGAAGAATTCAGCGTAAAGTATTGAAATGTAAATTGAAGTGTGAAAAGGATTCACGTGGAGAAAAATTCAATTATTTAAATTGAAGTATTCTCATTTAAAAGTGGAGGAGACGTCCATAGTCGCCTAACGAACAGCCGATTGCCAGATATTTTTATATGCGATTGTACCTTTGCACACGAGTGACCAGCATCCACCCAAGCGCACCGACTATATATATATATATATATATTTTAATTTAATTAAATTTATTTTTTTGTTTTATAATTTTAAAATTTAATTATATATGAACGTGTAGAAGTTAAATTACATGTTTGTATTTTATTTTCAAAAAAATTTGTTTTTTTGTTTCACAACATTGGAGGGTCGTGGGAATTGAACCTCTAACCTATTGGTCAAGATACAAGTATTATTATGTCTGTTGAGTCATGTTCTTGTAGGCAAATTTTGTTTTTGTTTTTGTTTTTTTTAGTTTTTCACCATTTAACATGGGAGATTTGAACCAATTATTATTGAGCCATACACTTTGATTTTAAAAAAATCCACTAGTATTATTGGATCTCAGATTAATATATTGATTAACATAACACAAATATAAGATATTATTTATTGAAGTTTGGACGATCTTAATCTAATGACCAGTTTTACGAATTGGAAATATGAGTGAAGATAAAAATGATTTGAGAGCGTAATTAAATTTAAGAAAATTTAAAATTTTGGCTTTTTGGTTAAGATTATGACTTTACGAGAAAATTAAGAGTGTGTTTGGTTTAAATTTTCAAGTGTTTAAATTTTTTGGTTTGAAAATAAATCATTTTGAAAAAATTTCTAGTGTTTGACAACCACTAAAAATGACTTATTAGAAAATAAGATTGATAAATAAACTATTTTGAGAGAAATACTTGAAACCAACTTTTTCAAAAAAAAAAACTTCTCAAGTAAACAATAACTTATGTATAAAAACATTTGTGAGGAAATGCAACCAAACATGAGTGTTTAAATTCTAAACAATTTTTATACAAAATATTTTTTAAAAATTGCATTCTTGAAAAACATTTAAATTAAAATGTATTCCAAACGGACCCTAATTCTGGAAGTCTTCATCCATTTGGTTTTTAGTTGTTGCCTTTTGAAAATCATGTTGTTTTCTCCCAATTTATTTATAGTGATTAATTAAGGACACATTTAAATTTTTAGTCAATTTAAAAAAAAAAACAAAAAAAACAAAACAAAAAAAAACAAAAAACAAAAAATGAAAGGGTTATTAAATGGGTTTTTTTTTTTAGTATATCAATTTTTGAGGTGGAGACATTTGAACCTTTAACCTCTTGATTGAGAATATATCCCAATTACCACTGAGCTAAGCTCGTTTTGGCTTTATCAATTGGGGACTTGAAATATGGTATAAAAGGTTAAAAGAGTTATATATAGTTGGTGGAGCAAAAATTGATGAGTTAGAAATGAAAAGAAACATTTAACATATTAATGCATTTATAAACACAACAATACTTAGCTATACACCACCATTAAAAATTTGACAATTAGGAGAGATAAAAGGAATTTCTCATTTTCTATACCTTTCTCGTTTTTAGTTTTCAACATTTTAATAGTAGTGTGTAAGGAGATACTTATACACACGTTAGCATGTTTTTTTTTTTAAAAAAAAATAACAGACTTCATCAGAACGAAAAAGAATTAGGTACACCAAACTCTTCTTTTAAAACAAAAGAGAAGCAATTAAGGAGGGAATCTTCCCTATACAAAAAAAGAATCGCCCAAACCAGGAAATGAGAAGCACCTAAAAAAAACTCCACTCTTAACAGTCGCGCGCGCAAGAGCATGAGCTCCGATGTTTTCCATTCGCTGACATGTAGTTAATTATTGTCATTTAAAAAAACCAAACAATATAACTAAGGCCAAAAGTTTAACTACTTAACTCAATCCAACAACTTAACTAGAGCATTTATCTAGCCAAAAGGTCCGTATATTCGATCGAGATGTCAAAGGAGTTAGGTAGTTAAAATTTTGGCCTTAGTTATATTGTTTGGTTTTTTTAAATGACAATACTTAACTAGAGCACTCATCTCGTCAAAAAGTCCGTATATTCGATTGAGATGTCAGAAGTTCGAATCCCCTTATCCCTAATTTTCGTTTTTTTAAAAGAAACTAGAACACTTATCAGTAAAACTCTAAAATTTATATCAACCCTAGCGACTTTTATTTTTATTTTCTCAATTATAAATCTCTATAATTTCATCGTGTTTTCAAAATCAATTTTTAGAAACACCTATAAAATTCCAACAACTATATTAAAAATTACACCTAATAATTTAGTGTCTTATTAATATTCAATTTCTAGGAATAAAACAAAATTTTGATTATATAATTTATAAACATTTACATATTTTTAAAACTTTTCTGCTCTTAAATCAACTACCAAATCTTGATTTTTTTTTTTTTTAACTACCAAATCCGATATATATTCAGAAACAATAAAAGCATGAAATACAATTCTCTTTCTCTGTTAAATCCATTGTTTTCTTATTATTATTATTTTTTTTTGAAAAATCCATTGTTTTCTTATTTAAAAAAGAAAAATCCATTATTTTCATTTTTTTTTCTAAATGAGGAAAACGTAAAATAGACAAAAATAAACCAAGGAAAAAAGAAGAGAAAATTAAACCATGCTGCTTTATGAATTTTCAACCAAACACGTAATAAAGACTCCTCACCGTCTAGGCTTGGCCAACGCCAAACGCTAACGATAACGGCAACGGTAACGCCACTGGATCAAACCAAGCCAAACCGCACCGCACCGCACGACCGTTAAAAAATAAAAAAGAAAGAAACACTCCGTCTCCGTTATCCCTGGTGGGTCCCAGTCCACTCACCGTGACGCCGTACTGACTCACAGTCACAACAACTGTAGCTGGAAACAACGATAGTTTTGCTTCCCCGAATATACGCATTTTAGAAAAATTATAATTCTATTAATTTTTCTTTTTTACATTTTCCATTTTTTAATGCGCTGAAGAAACTGGAGAATTTTCGCTTTTGTCTGCTCTGTTCTCTCTCTCTCTCTCTCTCTCTCTTCTTCGGTTCCCTTTAAAATGCTGTAAGAGGGAGAGAGCGGGAACGTGTAGCGTACAGCTTCTCTTTGCTTTCTCTCGTGTTGAGCCTTTCTTGCTGTTTCTTCCTTCACGCTCAATCTCTTGCATTGAGATCTGCGCTTCGGTTTTCGTCTTCCGTTTCTTCTCTGAAGCTTTCAGGTTCGATTTCGCAGCTCTAGATCTTCAATCTCTTTAGCTTTTACTTTCGTTTACTTGTTAGTTTTCGGTTTCTGCTTCTGGCTGTCTCTGTGCTCGTGGAGATCCGCTGTAGAATGAGTTTTGAATCCTGTTTGTTGTATTTTGTCTGCTTGCTACTGCCTTTTTTTGCGGTGTTTTTGTTTTCTTTGGAGTTACTGTAGCGGATGAATGATTTTGAATGTGCTTGAACTATATTGTGATTGATGGAGTTCATTTCTGTGAAATATGTCCGTCTCCGCTCTGCTTCGTTTGCATGGAAGATGCTGGTAGTTTAGATCCAGGTGATCGTTGTTTGCTTAGTTTCTTTTGATCTAATTTATTTCCGGTTTTATGCTTATTAATGCATTGTGAATCTGTGGTTATGAGAGGCGTTGAGTTGTGTTAAAACGTTGATGACTGTTACTCTGCTTACATGGCTACCTAGATAAAGAGAAACTAAGCAGATGGATATTAGAAAAGAGAGATATAAGGAGAAAATAGAGAGAAGAGAGAATGAATTTGTACGCGAACGCTTGAAGGAAGATTTTCGTATCCGGAAGTTATGAATATTGATATGGAAAGTTGTGGACGTAGTAGCCTAGTCAAGAAGCACGCGGTATTTGAATCTATCTTTTCTAACTTTACCTAAAATCAACATCTGAGACTTTTTGTTTTATTCCTTGGGGCAATGCCAATTGTCACATGTGTTTTGTTAAAGACATATGGAGTTGATAGAATTGTTGATGGTTTGGCTATCGTTCAATGACAATCGTGAAGATGCTCATTAATTTCTGAATCTGAACCACCGGTGTCTGCATTTGTAAATGTATAAGAACTATGAAGACGTGACTACGTATTCTGTGTTGCTTTTGAATGCCGTGCCCTGGATTTTTGTTTTGATTTTTCTTTTCACAATTATAGATCCAGATTTCTTTCTCGTAAAAGTGCAAGATGATGTTGTAATGTATGTTAATACTCTGTCTTCTTCCATGATTAGAGTGTGTTGACTGGCTGTATCTGATAAACCTATGAAAGACTACGGAAAATATGGTGCCATCATCTTTACTTCCCAAAGTTGTTAAGGCTGCATGAGCTTTTAGATAGCATTTGATGTTAAATGTTCGGCACTTGTAATTTTGTTTTTTTGAGAGAAGGTATCATGCATATATTGAAGATTGGGCTCTTGCTTGCACCATTTCTTTCATATGGTGAGAAATTCTTAAATATGTTCGGCCTGAATCCAAACTTGATTCATTTATATATTTATGATAAGGTTCAGTATTAACTTGATGGCGTAAGGCACTTGTTACATCTTTGGGACGTATAAATTTATATATCTTGGTCAAATTCCCTTTTCTTATTATACTGGTGTGCAATAAGTATTGATGTGAAACAATAGAAGATTTGGGTCTTGAATAATGTGCTTGGAAATGTATACTTTATAGAATATCTTAAGATACATCCTCCAGTCTAACTTTCTTTTGAAAGTAAATGTGCTGATTTGGTGCTTACACTTCCAGCCTGCTGTTATGGCTCCTTCAAATGGAACAACAAACAATGCTCATCCTTCCCCACACCCACCACTGAATGAGAGAATACTTTCATCAATGACCAGGAGATCTGTTGCTGCACATCCTTGGCATGATCTTGAGATAGGTATGCGATATACCTCACATGTCATTTGTTATACCTTTTCTAGGGATGAGATATTATAGTTTTAATAAGCTACTAATAAATGAACTTTTAATTCTATTTCAGGACCTGGAGCTCCAAAGATTTTCAACTGTGTAAGAATACTGATATGAATTCCATAATATCATATATAGTGTTGTTTAAAATGATCGTATTAGTATGTGATGTAAATTCATGAGAATGCATGAGGCGTGAACCATAACAACTTTATAGTCAGAATATCAATGTTATTCAAGTGATGGACCAGTATTCTTAATTCCCTGTTTTCTTCTTCTTATATTAGCACTTTAGCAGTTTGACTTTCAAAGTTTCCCAAAAGCTTTAATGACGAATATTGATGCATAAGTTCAATCTTGATGAGTTTTCATCATGCAGGTGGTTGAAATAGGAAAAGGAAGCAAAGTGAAGTATGAACTTGACAAAAAAACTGGTCTGATCAAGGTAACAATAAGCTAATCTCTTGTATATGTGGTGGATTTTATCTGTCATCAGTTGAATGAAACGGCCCTTCTAATTCAGGTTGATCGGATTCTTTACTCATCTGTTGTGTACCCACATAACTATGGCTTCATTCCTCGGACTCTTTGCGAGGACAATGACCCCATGGATGTCTTGGTCATAATGCAGGTACAACTACAGTTTCTTTAATGAAAGTTGCACTTGTAATAACACGGCTGCTTATTTTAACTGATGTTGCTCTGAAATATTTTCAGGAGCCAGTTCTTCCTGGATGTTTTCTGAGGGCTAAAGCTATAGGCCTTATGCCTATGATTGACCAGGTAACTCTTCTCGAATAAATATTATCCTTTGTTCTTAAATAAGATAAAGGTCTAATAATAAATCAATGCAGGGTGAAAAAGATGACAAGATTATAGCTGTTTGTGCCGATGATCCCGAATACCGTCATTACAATGACATCAAGGAGCTCCCACCACATCGTTTGGCTGAGATTCGCCGTTTCTTCGAAGACTGTATCCTAAAATTAGTTTGATAATTTGTAACATCATGAGCAGAGAACCAACTTACAATGTCATCCTCATCATCCCAATATCTTTATATCCTCATCTTGTATTTTTCTCCTTGACCAAAACCATTCAGACAAGAAGAATGAGAACAAGGAGGTAGCTGTGAATGACTTTCTGCCAGCCGCTGATGCCTACAAGGCCATCCAACACTCAATGTAAGCAAGCCTCTCCCCTGAGGCAAAATGCAAATTATCCAAAATTTATGCGTGTAAATATATATTTTTAGCTGCGAGTGTCCATGCCAGATTGATTTGATCTGATAATGATTGTATTGTTCTATTTTCTTGTGGCAGGGACTTGTATGCAGACTACATAGTGGAGAGCTTGAGGCGGTAGTCCTCTAAGCAATTGGCAATCTGTGATTGAATTCATCAAATCATACCATTGGAAGCCTTCATTCGAAATGGTTTTGTTTCAAAGGAAAGATTTTCCTGTCTTTATGGTTTGTTAATATGCTTTCATACTTGAATCTACACTTCGTTTTGTTAGGGTAAAGAATCAAAATGGATGCCTTTAAATGGCTGTATCAAGGACTGAATCAAAATGTTACAAACAGCGATCATACTAGTCTTAGATCAATGGCTATATTTTTTTATTTTTTTGAAAAGCCTATTGTAATGAATCTACATTTCTACTTGTCTTGGTGGGTTCCATGATCATTGTTCCAATCAGGTCTTGATTTGATTTTTTTTTTTTCGACATGAGAGCCATGAAGTCAACTACAAGTCATTTTCATTGTATTCGTATATACGTTTATTTCTCTTTTTTTTTGGCAAAAATATAATTAGGAATTAGGGATTTTAACTACGAGGTGCTCCTAAAATCAGATCCTCTGTAATCATTTGATTCATTGTTTTTAGAAATTTCCATTTCTTCATATTTTTAAACCTCACCGTTTTTTTAGTTAAATTTTGTTTTTTAGTCGTCAAATATATTTTGAAGTGGGCTTCGTTTTTCAATATTTTTTATTTTTCTTGTGGTAATGGCTGTTTTCTGAAAAGTATTAAAGAAAATGTGGACACTTTATTTTTTGGTTTTTTTTTCAAAAACCAAGTTAAGTTTTCAAAACTTACTGGTTTTTGTTTTTGAGTTATAAATTAAAATGTGTCCGAAATTGGGAGAAAACAAAATTTGTCGAAAATCATGGTAAAGAAATTGGGAGAAAACAAATTTAATTTTCAAAATTCAAAAATCAAATAGGAGCCTAAATGTACCGTTTTAGTTTTTTTATTGACTAATTTTTTTGGATAATTTTCATCAATTTAACAAATGACGCCCACTTTTATACAATATGGTTATTGACGAGGAATCAATATTGGTTCTCATTTCATAAATTATATTTTTATGCTACGATATAACTTAAATTTCAATTTGATCTTATACTTCTTCCTTTTTTTTTTTTTTTATTATTATTATTATTTTTAATATACTTCTTCACTATTGCTTTTCATTAGTAGCAAATAAACAAAATGTAATGGGACAAATTATTCTCGTTTGCACTTCAAGAGAAAGTTATAAAAACTCAACCAGTTCTAATAATTGGATTTGGTATTTCGTTTGTTAAAATTTCCAATACTCTCTATTGTTTCCTATAATTTTTAGAGTGAGATTTCCAGTAAAAGATTTATTACTCATTACGCTACATATTATTCGATCATCTTTATTTCACTTTTATGATAATAATAATAATAAAAATAATTTTTTTTTAAAAAAAAAAAACAGATGTTCATGTAGCTTGGAAAGGCTCTACTGAGGATTTTTTTTTTTTTCATCCTTCCTGAAAAAGCTCTACGGAGCATTTTGTGTTGTTTTGGTGCTGAAGCCAGATCAAGTTTAGGAAGTCAAGTTGACAGGAAGTTCCAAGAAATTTTGAAGATAGACAAACAAATTCTTAACTTTGTCTACGATGAATTCATAATTACTAAAATAGAAGATTCTTTTATTAGCAAATGGACAAAATCCTTTCAACACTTTTCTCTCTCATGGACCAAAATATCTAATTACCTTATCACCAAATATCTCCTTCCAACCCTTCTCTCTCATGGACCATTGGATTTTTATTATTATTATTATTATTATTTTTTGAAGAGATTTTTATTACTAAATTTGATTTTTATTATTATTATATTATGATTATTATTATTGATAGAGCATGGACCATTGAATTGGCTTTTAGCTTTTTACCATCATCCAAGTGATATTTTATGTATCACAATAAATAATTAAGTTAGATATTCGAATACCCCAACTAAAAAAAAAAAATTAAAAAAAAATACTGCACATCTCCATACCAAACCATTAGACATCTGATTATATTTCAAGAGTAAATCACATAATTTGGTGGTCTAATTTAATCCATACATTGAAGCCATTTCAATGTGTCAGAAAGTTCAAATAGAAAACAAATCCTCTTACTTAACATACACTACCCCATTGGGAAGATTCAGAAGAGGTTAAATCTTACATCATTTCAACTGAGTTGTGAAAACAGAGGACTGTCCTACAATATAAAGGCACAAACAGATATAAAGAAAGTGGCCCTAAACATGAAGATGAGTCCAAACTAAGTACAGCTAAGAAATTAAGTACAGAATGAAGTAGGTGGGGCATATGAGAAGTTAGGCCTTCTTGGGGGACTTGGTGCCTTTGGAGGGGGACTTGGACTCCTTTGCTGCTGCCCCCGCCTTCTCAGATTTCTTTGGAAGAAGAACTGGGTTGATGTTCGGAAGCACCCCACCGTGAGCGATCGTCACACCAGCAAGAAGCTTTCCAAGTTCCTCGTCGTTCCTCACGGCCAACAGCACGTGCCTCGGGATGATCCTGTTCTTCTTGTTGTCTCTTGCTGCATTTCCAGCCAGTTCCAAAACCTAAAGCATAATTCAGCTCTAAACTCAGTCTTGAACTGATTGGTTACAGTATATTTAATCTCTTATCGATATTCTTAATACTTCCTTTCACTTAGGCTTGAGAATAGGCACAAGACATAACAAGTAATTATCAATATTAATTGGAAATGAAATGATATAATGAGTATTTGAACTTATGATCTTCACATCTAATACCATATTAAATCCCTACCACACTTTTTTTAAACTAAACAACATGTCGGAGTGGAGTAATTTGAACCTCTAACCTCTTAGTCAAGGGTATATGCCTTAACCAGTTGGCAGCTAATTAGACAGTATACAATATCACTTCTTGAACTATAATCAAACTCCTAAATCTGTGTAGATATGTGAGATTCCATCAGGGAATAAAAAAATTCTACTAAACTTCACTGGATGATCAAGGTTTCTCTTGATAAGAAACAGAGAAATTAAAAGCTAAATTTCAGAATGAATTTAGAAGGTGATATATGTTTTCTATTAAAAACAAAGATCTATAGGTGAAAAAAAAAGAAAAAAGAAGACAAATTGCAATAGAATATGAAACCTTTAAAACCAAAGGGTATAAAGAATCAACACTACCTACAACTGTTATTAAAAAGCAGCTAGTTTCTTTGAAGCCAAAATTGACACATCTTGCTAAATAAAATCCTACATTGGCCCTTTTCTTTGAGCACTAAAAAGTAGTTTGGATAAAGCATCGGAATCAGGACCTAAAGGACGGCTGAAAGAGATATAAAAGTAACCGAAGCGGATACCGAAGGCGGTTGGGTATCTATCCCGATTGAATTTCTTGTTTTCAGATTCACTCAATCGAATGAATTCGATAACATTTATCAAGTACTAAAGTTAACATTTAATTAACATCATCGGTATGTTTTTAGTGTTTTCAAACTCTAAATCTTCCACCAAACAAATATTAAAACATAAAAGAAACATGAAATACAACTCTATTTTTCATCAAATTCCTTGTTTCCAAATTTATGTTTTTGGATCACCATCCAAATGCACCCTAAAATACCCTTTTTGATAAAGTTTTTATTTCAAGTTTCCTCCTTATAAAATTTACAGTTATTTACTAAAATTTTCCTTTGTTTTCTGGCCATACTTTCAAAATCGTTTTCCAAATCACAGTAAAATTTCTTTATAAAAGGAACAAAAATCTCTTTGAAAACTAAACAAAGAAAACATCCATATATGAATTTAAGATTTTAAAAATAGAAAACCAAAAAACAAAATCATCATCAAAAAGTCTCTCTCTCTCTTTTTTTCTTTTTTTTTATTCTTTTCCTTTCTAATTTGTCTTAAAACTTAGAAGGGACTTGTCTTTATATACAAATTATTACACAAAGTGAAATCATAGAATAGATTAAAATAGGATGAAAAAACACCTAATTACTTCAAATTGGGGATTTCATCTCCAAAAAAAGAAAAAAGCAAGAAAATCAAACAAAAAGAAAAATGCACTTAAAATCCAAGCATTCAATAATCCATCAAGAAAAACACCAAAAGTCAGAGACTACCACTCAAAGGATCCGGTTTCGCACAGACATTCAAGACGTAAAATCCTCTAACAGAAGCTAAAAAAAAAAAACCCTAAATTAAGTGATCGAAAGTGAAAACTGACGAGACACAGTAGAAATTCACCTCAGCAGCAAGGTACTCAAGCACAGCCGCAAGGTAAACCGGAGCGCCGGTTCCGACCCGCTGAGAGTAGCGGCCCTTCTTCAAGTAGCGGCCGATTCTGCCGACGGGGAACTGGAGGCCGGCCTTGACGGAGCGGGAGACGGGCTTCTTCTTCGGACCGCCGCCGCCTCTCCTGCCGCCGCCGCCTTTCTTGGCCTTGCCGCCGGAGTCCATGGGTGAAGGGAAAATTTTCTCGGGAAACAAACAGAAAAAAAAAAGGTGAAAATGGGAGGGAGGTTAACGACGGGATTTCAACGGAGATGACAATTGGAAGGAAATGAGGAATAAAATGGAAAGTGAATGACACACGCCATATTCGTGATGACATCCACGCACGCAGGAAGGCTTCTTATTTTATCCATTTTAATTATGTTTTTTTTTTTTTTGGTCAAATTACAATATTTTAATTTGATTAAATTTAAACCTGGTCTAAATTGTTTAAAAAAAAGTTTTTATGATTTTATAAGTTTCAATTTAGCTCTCGGAGTTTGGTAATTGCAATTTGGTTCTTAGAGTTTGGTTGAATCTCACTAATCAGTTCTTTACTTAAGCTTAAACTTTGATTTAGTTAATGATGATAATTAATCAAATAGAAAACATTCGCTGTACGTTGATGATTAGATTTGCAATTATCTTTTTATGGTTAGACTTCATTTTAATCTTTGAACTTTTGAACCTATTTCATATTTGTCCCTAAGTTTTTGTGTTTTCTATTTTGGCCTCTGAAACTTCTGAAATGTATATTTTAAAAAGAAAAATTTGACTATTTTACTTCTTCAACTCTCAAAATGTTTATTTTAGTTTTCATTAAAAAAAAAAAAAAAAACTTAGACAAAATATGTGGTGTTGATTCAAGCCCAATTTAGCACATGTACATGCTTGAAGTCATGTATCTGACTTTCAAACAATTGGGACAAAATAATACAAGTAACTAAACAGTTGTACATTAAGGTTTAAGAATTCAAAATCATTCCCAACATGGTTAGGTAGACAAGACAATTATTATCATCATCCAAAAGGTCAATGATTTGATCCACACTCCTTATGATAAACGGAAGAAAAAAATTATGAATTAAAATACATATATCTAAAATAATTCGAGTATCAAATTGGATTAAATTTGAATACTCCAAATACTAAAATAACATTTGATTAGAGAAAATCCAGGTCCGTCCCAAATGATATGGGCCGATACTTTCCAAAATGAGGCCCTAAAATATTTTATAGCAAAGATAAAATTTTAAAATATCAAAATTTATTGTATTATACTATTGTTTTTTTTAAAAAAAAAACAAAACAAAACAAAATATATGAAACTAAGAAAATATCACCAAACAACTATATGAAGTGATATTTTATTTAAAAAGTGACATCCTTCGAACTAGATTAAAAAGTTTTATGTTTAACATAGCATAAGAATTAACAAAAGAATGATCATTTGGAAGAGTTTTTCTTGACAAGGAGAGAGAAATGAAATTTTTTGTCTACCTTTCGTCAAAAAAAAATTTTTGTTAAGAAAATTTTCAATTTGGGGCCTGTGATGAATCACAACCCACACATGCTAAAGGAGGGTTCCGAAAATCCATCCACAAAAACCACCAATGTGGAATTCCAAACACTTTGGATATTACTCAATTCAAACTAGAGTTGGAAGATAACAGAGTATAGAAATAAAGAGAAGTATTGTGTTGTACCTAAATGTTATCTTATGCATTACATTTAGAAAATTGGAGTAATCATTACATATTGTGGTCACTACTTGAAATATCCAAAACAATATTAGGAAAAATATCTTCTCTGATCGAGTAAATGAATGGTTTTTAGTGACTTGCTTTCTCATTTCTCAACATGACAAAAGGAAGATTTTTGTGTCAAGCTAAACACTTGCTTCGAAGAGAGCTATTTAGCTCCTCGACTTGGTATAAAAACGTCATACTAGGTTGAAAAGCCTTGTGGTACTATTAAGTTAATCTTTTTGGGATGAATACATGTTTTAGTGACCAAATTTTTTAAGGATAGACCACGATATGAACCAAATTATGTCAATCCTACCAAGCTAAGCTGAATAAAAACTCTTTCTTTTTTAATGAGTCTATACTCTACTAAGCTTTTAGTGTGCCTTTCCTAGTTTGTTGAGTTAGGTAGGTCTATTAATTTTGAGTAGAAACAAGATAAGATGGTAAGTTAAGAGCAATCCACCCATTTTAAGTAATCAATTGAATGCATACAAACATAAGAAGGCAAATAAAAACTCTGAGCTTTTCATAGGATGAGCAACTGATTTGTCCTATGAGATTAATGTACTGTCCATCATACAAAGTTGAACTAACGAATCTTTTTTGGATTGACACGTTATTTTATTGAATCTAGTACGACCACTTGGTTATGGTGGTATGTATTCATAAATTCTTTTTTTTTTAAGGTCACATTATACTGACAAATCTAAAACATTTTAATGTTGATATCATATCATGCATTTCTTTCAAAGTGATAGTACACTGATAAATTGCTAACAAAAATATAGCCCAACTAGCATAAAGTATACGACCAAGAGATCAGAGTTTTGAATCCCCCAACTCTATATTGTTATTTTTTTTTAAAAAAAAAAAGTACACCAATAAATTATGAATTTTTGTCACACTATCATGGTAGATGTACTTCATGAAAATTTTCTACATACTTTTATTTTAGATTTATTAAAAAAACATTCAATTGTTAGAGATAGAATAATAGGGGGGTGGAAGCATTTCATTGTTTGAAATAATGTAATTATTATAATTATAGAGATGAGTAAATTTATAACTTAGGTCATAACCATTTAGTTTTTTGTTTTTTGTTTTTAAAAATTATGCTCGTTTTCTCTTAAATTCTCTACCATAACTTTCATCCTAGTTAAGGTTGCATTTGAATTCCTAGCCAAATTTAAAATTAAAAAAAAAAATTAAAAACTACTTTTTTTTGTTTTCAAAATTGGACTTGGTTTTTGAAAACAAGGTAGAAAATTGATACTAAAACCAAGAAACTTATGCGTGGAAGTATGTGTGTATAAGCTTAATTTACAAAAACAAAAAACCAAATGGTTATCAAACGGGACCTTAACTTTACAAATTTCTTCATAAAATAAATAAGAAATTTTAAGATTAAGTTTCTACATTTTCTTCTTGAAGTCTAATATCATACTGTGAAATTAATCTAAGTTATATTAACTCGATGGTAGAGATATTAAAAACTATATAGGTCAAAGCTAAAAATGTCATGTTATATTCTAAAAACAATATGTAATTATGCAAAATTGTATAACAATGGCCAACATTAGTTTAAAGAAATGGTTAAAAGTAATCAAACGTCCAATTCTAGTCCATAATAAAGCTTAAATTTGATCCCTACTGCAGTGAGTTTATTGTATATTTTTCTAAAAAAGATTAGTCTCTATTAAATCTTTCTTCTATAAATTTAAAAAATATGTTCACATGGTGTCTTTTCTTATACAAATATTATTGTTATCATTTAATTAATTTCAATAAAAATTAACTTTAAACTTTTAGTAAAGACAAATTTTAAGCTTTATTAAAAATACAGGAAAAATTGGACATTTAAAAGTACAAGAATAAAAATGGAATCAAACCCAAAGTTTTTTTTTTTTTTTAGAAAAATCAAACACAAAGTTGAGGGACCAAAATAGTATTTTAACTATATATATGTATGTATATATATATGTATATATATGTATATATATATATATATAGTGAGTGAGTGAAGGGAGAACACAAATTTTACCACTCACCAAACAGCTAAAAACTGTCTCAACCTTGTATACTTTAGTCCTTGCTAAATTAACTCATAACTTAAATAGTCTAACATACATAGAATAATTAGAGATAAAAAATATAATAATTTAAATATAAAGACTAAAACAAAATAACTATAAAATGTTGGGAATTAAAATATGTTGAACAAACTAAGGTCAGTAAATACTTTTGATGAAGAACTTCTTTCCCCTTTTCTGAATCCATACCTACAACAAAAATTTACCCCTCTTTCTGGAAGTTTTTATTTGAGGGCTCCTTGAGATGTCTAATGAAACTTATCTAATATCTATGGTACCCATGGATGATGAACTTATATCAAACTCAATGACCAAATGATATGAGATTTCATAGATTTTGCAAGCAATCAACCACACCAACCAATTGTCTTGTTTGTTCTGATACCAAATTCAGAGGTCTCGGATTGAGGCTGTGGAGGAGGCGGCCTAGGCTCCCTGGGTTTGGCAGGATCAACAAAAATAACCCATCCATCCAGAAACTTGGCATTCATTCCTTCTCTAGCTTTCTCGGCATCTTCTATTGTAGCGTAGGTTACAAAGCCGAATCCCTTCGATCTTCCCGTCGCCCTATCGGTTATAACTTTGGCTGTACAAATGTTGAGGCAATGTCAACATGCTGCACTCTGCAACAAAAGTGTATAGAATTGTAAATTTGAGAGAGAGAGAGAGGGTTAAACCTTCTACAAGCTGACCAAAGGAAGAAAAGGCTTCCTGGAGCTTCTCATCTGTTGTTAATCTTGAAAGACCTGTTCATTTTATAAGAATGAGATGAGACTTTCACCAGGCATATCCAATCAAAAACAGATCAAATACTTCATCATGGTTCAACAAATAATCAACCTTGATGCTAGTCATCTATTTCTATTTTCTACTACTTTTTGATTTATGAAGAATGTTAGATCATGAAAAACAGTATATAGAGGTCAATTGACATCAACTGAAACAAGTAAAATTTCTAGTACTGCAGCTTCCATACTACCTCTATTAGTATTCATTGGTTGTTAGAACAACAACATATTTTTACAACATTTGGAGGCGGGGAATTTGAACCACAGACCTCTTAATCATTAGTACAGGTTTTAGTTGAACTATACTCATGTTAGCTACAACGTCAGCATTTAAGAATGGTGTAGAGCTCATAAAATAAAATAATATGTCACTTCGTGATGTGTCAAATTGTGAATAGTCAATAGAATAGGTAGGAACCACCGTAATACTGACAAAATTTCCACTGGAATGAGGCAAAAAACACAAACCCAGAAATGAGAAGGTTTATCGATGCTTTTTTGGGGGTGGGGCGGAGGAAATTTTTGGTACTCCCATAGTACCCACTCCCTTCGTTCTTTGGAACGTTTGTCTTCCAGATTGCAAACCTTCAAACGAAAAGGGCTTATCGTGTCGCATAAGAAAATGAATTGGCAAAGCTTTCTTGGAACTTTCCAATACAGGAATTGCTCGAGATAACTAGCAGACACAAATCTAGGTGACAACTACAATTGGTATACATTTCTAATTTCATACGCCAAACCAAAACAAACCCCACCACTTATTGAAGAGTGAAGTAATTTTAAATGTGGAAATAGGAAAAGAAGCATCCACTTGAAGAGAAAACCCAGAAATAAAGGGGGAAAATGCAACAGAACAGAGCATTTGTCGATCAACGAGATCCCATTTAGTTCTAAAAAACCGGTTGAGTGTAAGAGATAAAGGATGAGCAACAACCTCAGAAATTTCTCAGCATCCAAACAGAAAATTGAGCCTAACAACAATTCTCCATACCATTCTCAATGATCCAGATGAGTGAAATTAACAAAATTAAAGGGGAAAAGCTGATTGCTTTATCTGCGAAACGTACCACTGATGAAGAGCTTGGGCGATGTAAGAGTTGAGCTGAGACGAACGGCAGTCCACTGCGATCGGAGAATGGAGGAAGTGGAGGAAGATCCATTGAGAACGCGCCTTACACTGGAGAGGAAAGCCATTTTCGATTAGCCGATGGAGAAAGAGGAGACCACTGCAAAGGAGATGGATGGATTTTCAGGGGTTAGGGTTTTGGCTTACACAAGCGCTGCTTTAATTCTCATATTTCAATTTTTATTTATTTATTTATTTTAATTTTATTAATTTCTTTTAATAACATGTGGCTTGTTGGCCAATAGTGATATTTTTTAGAAATGATAAATTTTTAGAAGGATATTTCCAAAGAAAAAAATTATTAAAAGGTTACAAATTTAGGCAATGAGATAAGCGTCTATTTGGTTCCTAGACTTTTAAAATTATGAAATTTCTACTTTTTAAAATTCATAGATCAACTAGATACAAAAGTAAAATTTTAGAGTTCCATTAGACATAAAATTAAAATTTATATATAATAGCTCAGTTAATTTTTAAAAAAATTAAATTTGCTAGGGACTTATTAAACACAAAATTAAAAGTTTATGGATCTATCAGACACTTTTAAAAATTCAAAGATCAAATAGATACATTAAAGTTTATAAACTAAATTGGTAATTTTTGAATAAATAGTGTGCAAAGAAAAAGATAAATATGTACACTAATAATTGCTAATGAGATAAGTGCATCTAAAGATATACTAAAGAAATCATAATGAGAGAGTGTGTAAAGAGAAATATTCAATGATAGAATATTTCAAATATATATATATATTCAATGGGAGAAAAGAAATGTGTTTATTAAAAAGTCTGTAAAAGCAAAGTGTGGGAATGATAGATTAAATATATAAAGTTTGTAGTTAAACAATATCTTATTAAAAAAAAGAGTCAAGCATAGCGCAACGGTAAATTACATGTACAATAAGAGGTTAGAAGTTCAAATCTCCCACCCCTAAATGGGTGGATAAAGGGAGAGATTAATAAAAAATGCATTTGTGAATTAGGAAAATATTAGGAAAAAATATGTAGAGAAGTTTATTTATTTATTTATTTATTTATTATTATTATTATTATTGAGAAGAAATATGTAGAGAAGTTGATGTTTAAAAGTGTAACGTGTCAAAGTGATAATCTTATAAATTTTCTACTGTAACCTAGAAAACTAGATTATTTTTTAATTTCTAAAATTTGCACCGAAGCATTTAAGACGAACGAGTGAAAAAAAAAAATCAACAAAAGCATAGTTCAACTGTTTGTATTGATAACCACGAGATTTGTGGTTCAAATCCCTCACCCCACGTATTGTCAAAAAAAAAAAAGGAAAAAGAAAAAAGAAATTACAAAATCAACGAAAGAAAAATAATTATACTATCCATTTTTTAAAATAATAAGATACAAAATATAAAATAGATCACGGCTCACAACATCTTATTTGTTATATTAAAAAAAAAAAAAAATCATATTTTAGTAGAGATATAGAAATACTACATATTTAGAAATAAGACCCTCACTATTACTCCGAGTTTATAAACGTAATTTTTGAAACTCTATCTTGAAATATTTATTCTAGAAAAGATTAGGTGGAGGGAGTGAAAGAACATATTTTTGAAATTTATTAACTTTATAAACAATCATTTTTTATTAATTATTATTTTGCCCCTATTAGCTTAGTAGGTATTATAATTTTAATTTTTCATGTATTATTATTATTGTTATTTATTTTATGAAGAGGGCCTTTTGAAAACTCTATATACATGGGACTTTGGCTCGTTTGAGAGTGGGCAGAAAGAAGGGAAGAAGAGAAAGATCAAGAAGCTCTCAAAAGACTTGCAAAATCGAAGCTCAGATCCTCTCCAACTTCTGTTAATTGAAGAACGAAGTTTAGATCATCTTCAAATTCCGCTGCAGAACTAAAGATCGAAGTTCGGATCCTCTTCAGTTCCTTTTGCAGAACTGAAGATCGAAGCTCAGATCCTCTCCAAATAAAAATTTATAACATTTTTTAAAATATATTAGATTTAAATTCAAACCTAGTCGAGAGAAATCCAAAATATAATTGGTTGAGCCACGAGAGTATTCATAGTTAAATATCTTTAATTTAATTTTAAAAAAAAGAAAAAAGAAAAGAAAAGAAACTGAATTAAAAAAAAAATAATACATTATTATTATTATTATTTTGGTTCCATTAGTTAAAGTTTGAGTTTTTTTCTTTTTCTTTTTTTCTTTTCAATTTTTTAAATTTAAACAACCATTAAATATTAAAAAATAATACAAAAATATTAATTTAAAAAATTGAAAAATAATATCAGAGACCTTTTAAGCCTATTTCTAAAAAATGAGTGATTAAAAATGTCTATTTTGAAAATTTAGGGACCATTTAAACTTATTTCTCAAAACTCATAGACTAAAAATGTCTATTTTGAAAACTCATAGACCAAATACACACATTTTTCAAAATTAAGGGACCAAAAAGGTAATTTTTCCTAATTTTTTTTACTTATTAAATTTAGGATTTAATTTTACAAAATGCTAGAGAGATTAAATTTAATTTTCTTAGCCAAATATAGAAATAAAAATATAACTTTGTTAGATTTCGAACTCTTTTTCTTTTTTTTTTTAAAAAGAAGATTTCGAACATTTAAAATTGAATTAAACTATAAATATAAATAAATAAAAGGGGCAGCGTAGGATTGACGCGGCGATAGAATCTGTGTGGATCCCACTGAAGCCGTGATTAATTTATTAAATTACTTTTTGAAAATTCTCAAACTAATTAAATAAAGATTGGGAGTCGACAGAAAAGTATACAAACAAATTTTCGCCAAAATTAATATTGTCAACGCCATAACAAATATCTAAGTCGGCGCGTGAGCCACAGCTCAACTGCCTCAGCCGCTCAATCGGCTCATCTATATGTCTTATGAAGTGAAAATTACTCCAAAAAAAAAGTGAAAATTACTCAAAGGCCATATATATATATATATATATATATATATATTTATTTATTTATTTATTTAAAAAATGATGTCGTTTGCTTTTTTTTTTAAATAAATAATAATAATATCATGCTACTTATGGAATCAATTATTCATGGTTTAAAGTTAACATGAAAATATTTCAATTGTGAGAAGTCTGTAGTTTAAATTCTCGACTTCTATATGTCAAATTACTCATAGGTCAAAATCTATTTTTTATTTTAAAAACGATGCAATTGTTTTTTTCCAATATGATGATAGAATTTCTGATACTTCAATTAGAAAAAAATAAACTTTTTTTTTTTTAATATGAAAAACAATCTAATGTTTAATATTGGTTAAATTAAACGTCTTCTGATTGGTTGAAGATATCTATTTTTTTTTCCCAAAAGGTTCATATCTCCATAATTATATTTGTTGTATTACAATCAAATTAGAGTTTAGTTCTTATTTAAAAAGCGTATGATACATTATTGAACTTTTACCGTCTAATGTATTTCCATTACTATTGGAACTATGGTTAACATTTTTCAGATTTGGAAATGTTAACGTCGGGTGTTGTATGAGCCTTTATTCTTTAATGGACTAAGTAGCACCTTCATTTTGTTTGTGATAAATTATAATGTGAGGTCTCTCGAACCCCCCATTGTGTCAATGCCTTTATTCTGTTCTAGGAATAAGATAATGATCTTTCAATATGAAGTTTCGTTTTATTATCACAACAATCTAAGAGTAGTGTCAGCTCCCTTGGTTAAGTGAGTTGGTGCAACGAATTAAGTGGGGGTGAAGGTCTTATTAAAAAAAAAAAATTATCTCAAGTCTAACAAATTTAAATTTAAAAAATGTCAAATATTTTAATAAAGAGATGATAAATTTGGTTGAATCCACAAATGAGGTAGAGAATCCCTATGAGGATTGAAGAATAAATTTCTCCTAATTTTCTTAGAATGGAAACATGGAGTAAATAGACCATAGACCACTTTGTGCTCAAACTTAATTCCTACTTTTTATGATTATCATTTTTATTATTATATATAGTTTATTAACTTTTTTCATTACCTTGTTAAATAAAACATTAAAAACATTTTTTAAAAAAATTAATAACTCAAATTAATAGGTAACATATATTTTAACTTTTATTTTGTCCTAAAAAAAATCCTTTAAATTTGACATTAAAATCTATTAATTTTTGACATGTTTATAATTTATTTTTCTGTCAAAATGAGCATAGTAAGACATCATAACCTCCGATTAAAAAGTTAGAGATTCGAATCTTCATCTCTATTTTTTTTTTTTTTTTGTTAAACATGTTATGTGAATAAATTTGATCCTTTAACCTTTTAGTCAAAGTATACTTCTTGTCAAATCTCCGTGGAATTAAAAAAAAAATTAATTTTTAAAACAAATATATATTTATTTTTACAATCCAATTTACAAGTGCTTATGAAAATCATTTTATGAAAGATCTTTTAATGGTAAAGGAAGGGAGAAAGAAAGAGAAAAAAGTATAGTCCATGAGGAGGTTTAGCTTAATTTTAATTTTATATTGTTTTTGTTTCAATTTTATTTTAGTCTCTCTCATTTCAAAAGTTTCAATGTTTTTCCATATTATTTGGTTAAACATTACAACTTATCTTTATATCATTTCTACCTACCAAAACCTCACTTCTTTTTTTCTTCTTTGTAACAAAAACCTAGAATAAACTAGCATACTCACCCAAATTAGAAACCCACTAACGACATAGATGGACTTGTATATGTATATATGTATGTAGTTCAGTCGGTGGGATGAGGAGATTTAAACCTCAGGATCGAAAGCATATGCTTTAATCAGTAAATCTATGCTCAAGTTAGCCATAGTTGGATTTGTATTATATGGACGCACTATATAAAAAACCTTAGGATAAAAATTACGTACACTTTTGATTTTTGATACTTGAGATTTGAATTTAGTTTCTATTTAGTCATTTAGTTTTAAAACTAATATTTTTTGTCCTTAAAGTTTAAAAAATGATACGTTTGTTTTTCGAGGTTTGAATTCGATTTTAAGCCCGGAATCTCTCAGCGGCGGGCTTCTTTTAAGCCAGTCCACCAAAGAATTCCACCTCGACTCCCCTCTACCAATTGGTCCTTGAAATTTAAAATTGGTTTCGATCTAATCCCTAAAATTTGAAATTTATTTATAATTAATCATGAGTATAAAAAAAAAATCTAAACTCATTTACAAAATATTATGTTAACTGTCATGTCATGTCATCATTTTGTGTAATGTCACTTCTACTTAGAAACTATTTATAACTTAGTCTCAAAACTCGAGGACTAATTAAAAATCAAATTCAAACACGTGACTTATGAAATCTCAAAGACCAAACAAATACTAATTAAAATCTCAAGTATCAAAAACGTTAATTTAGAAAGTTCAAAGACGACTAATTAAAATCTCAAGTACCAAAAAACGTTAATTTAGAAAGTTTAGAGATGAAATAGAAACTAAGATCTGAAGTGTGTATTTTATCGGAACTTTTAATTTTAATCCAAGAGATTAAAAATCAAATTCAAATGATGCAAACCAATTTAAAAATCAAATTCAAATAATCCAAATGAAATTGAAATGAGGCCCAAAGGATCCAGTTTACCCTAATCTAAAAGTAAAGCAATATTTTTCTTAAATTCAGAAGTCGTAATTTTGGAGGAAGTTGCTTGACTTCTCACTGGTTTGGCTTTTTCTTGAAGCCGACTTCAAAGCAAAGGAAGAAAGCTGAAGCTCATCATCGTTTTCAACAGTGTTTACACCAACACGACACGCTCTGGTTTGTTTTTGAATCACTGCCACCGTAATTAACACTCTCAACTACCTAATATAACCCCCCAATTCATTCTTTCATTCATTCATTCATTCATTCCTCAACTCCCTCTTCTCTTCATTCTCTTCGCTGGACAATCACTTTCCTCTTTCTCTACTCTTCATCGAGTTCTTCTGCAAGCATCCAAGCGAGAAAAATGGTAATCCCTCGATTCATTTGCTCTGTTTTTAGCTTCCCATGTTTTTAATTTCATGATCCGTTTGGTTTTTGGGAAAGATGAGGGAAATTCTTGAAACTGAAAGTGCTTCTACAGATGGGTTTGTGCTCATTTGTCACGATTCTCCCGATTTCCAGTGGGGAAATGTGTTTTCGTTGTTTGGCTTGGAGTTTTGGTTCGACTTGGTGTTTGATCTGTGATGTCCAAAGGGTGAATCGGACTTGACTGGAACGATTTGAATGTGTTTGAATTGGGTTTGATTTATTGTTCTTGAATTGTTTTGGTGTGTATGTTTTGCTCTGGGATCTGGATATCTGATCTGGTTTGTTTTGGAATTGATGTTGTGTGAAAGAAGTGGACGATTTTGTTTTATGATTGGTTGAGCAAAAGAATTTCCAATTACTTTTATCTTCTTAGTTCTAATCTGAACTCTCTCTTGTGATGGAGAGGGATCTTTTTACTTGCTTATTCCTCTCTCTAAGATCCAATCTTCCTTTCAAAGTTGTATGGAGTTTTGTTGTTGCAATAATCTGTGGTTTGCATCATGAACTGGGAAATGCTATATATTCATTATGCTCACTTGATCGTGGTTGTGATTTACTATATATTTTTGTGGTATCCTATGAGTTACAGAAACAGGAGAAGCTAAAATCAATTTTGATTTTGAGTTGTGAGTTCCATTTTCAATGCTAGAATATTGTAAAATCAACAATCTTCTGTCTTCTGTATTGGAGGGAAAATCATTTTTGTTGCATAGTCATGTTTTCAAGTTGTAAGATTCTTTGAGGAGATGAAATGTTACAAACTTAGCCTGACCATTTAGAATGACCCAAATGCTTAGACCACAACCCAAGATTTGTCAATGAGAATACTCTTTTATGAATCTGACAGGCCAATGCAGCATCAGGAATGGCTGTGAACGATGAATGCAAGTTAAAATTTTTGGAGCTCAAGTCGAAAAGAACTCATCGTTTCATTGTCTTTAAGATTGAGGAGAAGCTGAAGCAAGTAGTTGTGGAGAAACTTGGTGGACCTAGCCAAAGCTATGAGGATTTCGCTGCTAGTCTCCCTGCTGACGAGTGTCGTTATGCTGTTTATGATTTCGACTTTGTCACAGAAGAAAATTGCCAAAAAAGCAGGATTTTCTTCATTGCTTGGTAATGACAATTCTTCAGTCTCTCCACTTAGATCATTCAGTGATTGCAACTAAATCTAATTGCTGTTTACATTGTTAAATGAAGGTCTCCTGATAATGCAAGGGTCAGAAGCAAGATGATATATGCAAGCTCCAAGGACAGATTCAAGAGAGAGCTTGATGGAATACAAGTAGAGCTGCAAGCAACCGATCCGACTGAGATGGGTCTCGATGTCATTCGAAGCCGTGCCAACTGAAGACGAAACATAAGCCGACTAAAACCAATTGAAAATTTTAAAGTTTGTGAGCTGGTGACTTAGATTTCACTGGAAATCTTCTGTTCTACTTGAACAAGTATGCATCTGTGTGTCATCTACTGTGTCATGGTATTTCTTTTTAACTTGTTATGCAACTTTTTGTCTTGAGTGATGACCATCTAGAGTCTGATACCTATAAAGCTGATATATATTGAGCCTGTGAGGGGTTAGCTGAGACCTTATGCTAATTTCCAACTTTGTTTTTTCAGTTTTACTTTGGATTGCTGCTTTTGAAGTGATTCTGTATTTAATAACATTACATTTGTTCTTTAACCCAAGATTATCCTCTCTACTTTTGTGTTATTGTCATTTACTTTGGCAGTAACTACAAATTGATAGCTTTGATTCTTTTTGGGCAACCTACATTTTTGGTCTATGAAGTTTGGAGTTGATTTCTATTTGGTTCTCAAGGTTTCAGAAGATATACTTTTAGTCCATGAGATTTGAGAAATGGTTTTGAATGGTTACCAGTTAATTTGACCGTTAGTCAGCTAATGGAAGAGTGACATGACATGTTGAGATGACAAATTTTATATGATGCGGATAAATTTTACTATTTTATATTAATTTTTTAGATTACATGTCCACTCTCCAAATCTCTGTCCTCTCCCTCCTCAAATCTCTGTTTTCCCTTGTGCTCATTCTCTCCCATCCCTTCTCCTTTCTCTCTCCCCATCTTTCCTTTTCTTCTCCATTCTCCTCCTCATCTTTTTAGATTGGTGTGGTAGCTACAATCATCTTCTTCTTTTCTTTTCTTTTCTTTTCTTTTTTTTTTTTTTTTTTTTTTTTTTTAACTGAACTACAATCATCTGGATTTAATTAATCCACAAAACTTTCTGTTGAATAAAAACCACATCTTAGACTTGGAACTCTATCAATTATTTTTCAAATTCAGAAACATATTGGAAAAATTAACTAAGAAAAAGGAGAAATCTAGTTTTTATTGCAACTTCCAAACTAAACAACGAGAAAAAAGTGCAAATGACACCTCTTAAAATTTTCTTTCTCTAAAAGTGTCTCGCTTGTATCTATCTTGTCAATACAAGACTTTATCTCTCTAGAATAAGAAAATTGAGGTTGTATTGCATTAAGATGGGAAGAAACATTAAGAAGAAAAAAGCTCATAAATTAGAATTAGAGGAGATGAATGGAAGGAGAAGAAGAAAATGAAGGGTGGAAAGAGAAAGGAGGATGGAGAAAGGCCTTGTAGTCTAAATTAATACAATATAATAAAATTTCTCCATCTCAACATGTCACATTATTTTTTTTATCAAATTAACTCAAGACCATTTAAAATCATTTTTCAAACCTCAAAGACTAAAGTGTATCTTTTGTTAAAGACCACAAGTGTATTTCTCCTAGTCTTAAGTGAGCTTACAAAAACAACTTTCACCCATGAGTTTCACGATCCACGCCAAGTTTTTTTTTTTTTTTTTTTTTTTTTTTTTTTTTTTTTTGGAGTTTGACAAAAGAATTCAAATGTTTTCTTGTGAAAGATGAAAATCATGGTATGGAAATTGTGAGGAAATAAACACAATTTTCAAGAGATTAGAGGTTGGAATCCACCTACCCAAATACTGTTAAACTCCACAATATATATATATATATATATATGTGACTGAGTAATTGAATGGATGTAGAAGTTATAATTTAAATTTGTTAAATATGATAGAGAAATTAATATCATACTTAAATCAAATAGATAACTACACGAATGAACTTCCGTATAGACTCATATCTCACTTTTGTCTAAAAGCAACATAATTATTTTCTAATTTTTGTTGTGTTGTAGCTAGTGTCTACAAGTTCTTTACTCATCCTAAACCATCAGTAGTTATATATTGTTGGATTGAGTTGTTTTGTTCAACACATATCTTTATTAGTAATGTAACGTGAGGCATTACATATATTATTCTTATTTTAGAAGTGGAAAGAGTTACATATATGTATCCAAGATTTTATGTCATGACTCACTCATCAATGTTGTTGAACTACCAGTAGTGAAGCCAGTACTCCCCCGTGGGAGGTCACGAGTATGTCGCCGATTAGCCCGAGCTCGGTCAGCTGCGTTCGATGATCTGCTAATTTCACCGCCACGATCGATGGAAACCGACCTTTTCCGACCACAATTAGGTCGTAACCGCCTTCTCGTCCAATGTCCACCACCCTTTCAACAATGTCGTCGTCGTCGACGTTCGCCTCCCTCTCGACGTACTCGACCGATTCGCCACATTTGCTTCTAAACTCTACCATTGCCAAGTCGTCATCCAGCTTCTGTTTTGCATTACCGTCACGGCCATGATCAGCGTAGGATTCTGAAGGCATGGGTTCCAAAACGACATGTTTATTATTAACCTCCACGAGCATGACGTGGAACCTGACCACCGTCAGCTTCACCGTCGGATGCTCCGCCATTCGTCGGCCCAACTCGAGGGCCGCACGGTCGTCGGGCCCACCAAAAAAGAGAACACAAATCCGCTGGGCCCCACTAGCCCCGAGTCCACGATCGACAAGGACCGCCACCGAGCACGGCGCACTGTCCAACACCCTCTGGTTCACCCGCCTCCAACCATGGCTCATCCACGTAGTCTCCTCGCTGCTCCAACTATTGTGGAAGGGCAGGACGATGAGCGAGACCCTCTTATCCTGAGCCACGTGGCAGATGTCTTGGTGCATGGTTGAGAGGGAAGAGATGGTGGTGGTGGGTCGGACCTTGACCCGGCCCAAGTGGGCGTGGGATTGACATTGAAAGGCTCCGATCAGTTGGTCCTGCCATTCGCCTCTGCGGAACCTTGTGAAGAAGGGGAATCCGTTCTTGCGAGCTCGTTGGACCATGATGATCGAGGAGGAGCGCTCGGTGAGCTCGACAAGGCGCATAGCGAAAAGCTTGAGAGAAGAAGAATGTTTGTTGCTTCGAGTTAAGTGGATCAAGCTTGTTAAGGATGGTAGATTTGCAGGTCCATGGACGCAGGCCAGGATTCGGAGCTCTTCCACTTTGCGCTGATCACGTAGTTTTTTTTGGTGGGTGGCGGTGGACGCCCCACTGGCTCTGGCTGGCTTGTAAATGGCGATCAAAGAAGGGGTGGTCATGAAAGTGGTGAAAAGCGCCATTAGTACCGATAGCGCAAATACTTCATCGTTCAAAACCTGTTTGTTTGTTTTTTTTTACAAGGGAGAGTTAATATATAAACATAACGAATTTCGTATCTTATAAGTTTTTTACCTATTTAATGTTTCTTAAATTCACAAACTTGCTAGATACAAATTTCGAAGTTTAGAGGCTCTTTACACATAAAATTCAATTTTATATACAGTACATTGGTTTTCTTGTAAAAATCTCTAATATGTCATAGACTTATTAGATACAACTCTCAAAGTTCGAAACTAAACTTGTAATAAAACCTGAGCTAAATTATAAAGAATACTTTCGAACTATGAGGTTTGTTTAGAAAATACCCCTAACTTTAAAAAGTTTTAAAAATATCCTTCAACTTTAAAAATGTTAAAAAATATCCTTACCATTAAATTTTGGTCAGTTTACGATAATGGTACATGCATCTTTTGCCCAAATGGCGTTATAAATTTTTTTTCTTTTTTACAAAAAAAAAAAAAAAAAATCTCCCCACATATCAACATTAATGCCCGTTTGATAACTATTTAGTTTTTGGAAATTAAGCTCAAACACACCTATCTACTTCCACCTATAAGTTTCTTTGTTTTAGTATCAATTTTTTTTCTTTGTTTTCAAAAACCAAGTCCAATTTTAAAAGCAAAAAAAAAAATAATTTTCAAAAACTTGTTTTTGTTTTTAGAATTTAGCTAGGAATTCATATAGATCATGAAAGTTATGGTAGGGAATTTAGGAGAAGCATATTTTTCAAAAAAAAAAAAAAAAAAAAACCAAATAGTTATGGGCCTAAAATGTTGACAATTATGAGAGGTAAAAAAAGTTTTCTCATTTTGTACCATCTTCTTGTTTAGTTGTGGAGATTTTAATGGTATTCTTAAAAGGAAAAGAAGACCTTTTTGTCCTTGCCGATGTTGAGGACGATGAGGTCGACCAAGCCTTTGGTGTTCATAAGAAGGCCCAAGGCGAGGGAGTCTCTGGGGGACATAAGAAACGCCATGGACACAAGAAACGTCGCAAGGATCTTCCCTGCGCATGCCGTGGATATCAGCAACGCCAGCAACCCCCAAGCCCTTCCCCCTCGAATCTTCCCTATGTCTGTCTTCAACCCACTCGACGCGAAGTACAGAGGAAGAAGAAGACCCGACACGAAATCTTCGATTCTCTCCATCAATCTCTCCGCGAATCTGCCCCCTTTCGGAACCATCAGCCCGAACACGAAACCCCCGAAGATCGAGTGGATTCCAATGAAATCCGTCGCCAGCCCCGCCATCAAAACCCCCACCAACGTCACGCATATGTACGCCTCCTCCGCCGCCTTCTGCTCCGGGGCGAACCGGCGGGCCACCCGCTTCATCACCGGCCGAATCGCTACCATCATGAAAACCACGAACCCAACTCCCGAAAGTAGGACCCACACGGATACCAAGGGGTTGTCGCCGGCCCCGCCGGCGGGGGCCACGGCGAGAGCCAGGAGGATCCAAGCGGCGACGTCGTTGAAGGCGGCAGCAGCCATGGCGGTCTCTCCGACTTGGGTGGTGAGGAGTTTGAGCTCGGCGAGAATGCGAGCCAGAACGGGGAAGGCGGTGATGGAGAGAGCGACGCCCATGAAGACTACGAACTGGGTGTAGCCGACCTGGTCGGCACCGTCGACGGTGTTTCTGAGGACGAAGGTGACGCCGACGCCGCCGAGGAAGGTGGCGGAAATGCCGGCGAATGCTATGCCGAAAGCCTTGGTTCCGCCGCGGCGAAGGGAGGAGAGATCGAGCTCGAGGCCGACGAGGAAGAGGAAGAAGAGGAGGCCGATGCTGGCGACGGATTCGAGAATGGGAGTGCTCCATGGGGGGAAGATCCGATCCAAAAACAGCTTGCTCCGACCAGAAGCGGAGGGCCCGAGCAGAATCCCACCCTGAACAAGAACCAACAAAACCCAAATCGTTATAAAAACAGAATCAGAATCGAAATGAAAATGCAGAAACGAAGATGAAAACGTACGAGAATCTCGGCGGTGACTTTGGGCTGGCGGAGGGGTTTGAGGAGGAAAGTGAGGAAGCGAGTGACGAAGAGGATCAAAATGCACTGAACAATTAATAGAGGGAAGGCGAAATCCAGTGGGTTGTCGCCTTGCCACACCCCTTCCGACGCCGTTTTGATAGCGCTTATATTCACACTCATCTCTTCTCTTAATTCTCTCTCCCCAAAATTCAAATTTCAATTATTTTTTTCCCTAACTACCACCACTCGTGTCAAGCTTTTATAGAGCTCCATTTCTTCCATTTCCTTCCACCAATCTTTCTCTTCCAATTCCAAGCATCTGGATGCAAATATATTCTCCAACGCTAACAGGTGTCGTTTTTTCGGAATCAACCACAGTCACATTGTAAAAAACAAGTATAGCTCAACGACATGTATCCTCAACTTAGAGATCAGAGTTTGAATCCCGACAGTCACATTGTCAAAAACGAGCATAGTACAACGATAATTGACATGTACTCTCGACTCATAGGTCAAATTTTGAATCTTGAATCCCCGCTGTCACATTTACACACCACATTTTAAGAATTTCAAAAGCTATTTCACTAAAGTTATTTTTATAATTTTGTTAACGTATGTTTTTCGTAAGTTTTAAAACATAATGCTTATTTATATTTTAAATACAAAAAGTTCTCACAAAATATAAATCAGCTCAAGTAGCTAGTATAAACAAATTGAAAACTTGAATTCTCACTCTCACAATATAATGTTATATACTTAATAAATTGAAAATAATCCTTAAGGTAGTTGCAATAAAATTCAATTTCAGAAAAAAAAAAACATGTAAACAAAAATTATATGAAAACATAAAAATGAATATTAATTACCAATTGGAACATAGTTCAATTGGTTTAAGGATATCCAAAAAGTTAGATCGAATTCCTCCTCCTACAAATTGTTGAACTAAAAAAAAGATAGTTTCTAATGCAAATTGATTAAAGCGTTATAACTTGGATCGACCAATTGGGTTTAGTTGTGGCATCATGGAATGTCAAATTGTGCAAAATGTTTAATTTGAATGTTCAAATCTCAAATACTTCATCATTCAAAATATGTATGGACCATTTTAGCAAATTTCCAAAATTCTAAAGATGATGATGTGTTCAAAATCATATCCTCCAACAAAAACTTGGATTTTATATATATTCTCCCGCATGAGTATAGTTAAGACATTTCTACTTTTTTTTCTTACGAGATCTTATGTTTGACTTATTCTCATCCAAATACGATGTAATATTTTTAAAAATGTGTTAAATATATGTTAAAATCCGCTTACAACAAACTTATATTGCTTGATATTTAATAGATGCCTAAAAATTTAGATGAAAAACGAAGTCATCCACTATTTAATTTCTCCTCTAAATTTCGAAGAAATGAATAACCTTTATATCAAGAAAAAAAAATCTCCATTATATTCTAATCAAAAATGTCTTTGTATTAAAATTTATAATATGTATTGTTGATGGTCGATTTTGGCCAGAGGATCTCACCTGACCTTCACGTACCACCAACGGTAAATTTGTAGATGAGGGGGGAAGACGTGGCCTGCAAGACAGTAAACCTGCACACCGGTGTGGTGCTCGCCACACCGGCTCCGATGCTTAAGTCAGCAAACAGAATGGTAGGGCGTGGAAAAGTAAGAGCAAGAGGAGAAAGCGGAGAATAGAGAGTAGAGTTTAGGGATAGAATTCGGGATCCCCTCTTTAGTGGCAAAGAGGGATATAAATACATGTTCATCCTCCTAGCCTTTTTAGGGTTTCGGAGGCGTTTTAGGTCAAACCAGGCGAAACCGGGGCATCCAGAGGCGGTGGGGACCAGACCGGACCAAACGAGCCCGGCCCGCACGAGCGGGCCGAGGGGGGGCCTCGGCCCCTGGCCGAGGCCGAGCATGGGGTCGGGTCAAAAACCCGACCCCTTCGGCCTTGGCCCGTCCCGCTTACCGGCTCCGCCTCCTTGGCCCGGTTTCCAGCTCGATTTCTCCCCGATTGTCCTCGTCAGCTCCTCGTACATCGGGGTGGTCCAAAATTGCCTATAACATTAAGCCCCCACTCTTGAATTGGGATTCGGGGTGACTTATTGCTATAAGTTGAGCTCCTTAAGCCCGATTTAAGAGTAATGACCCTTGCCCTGGGCTGGCTTACGTGTAGCTTTGTTGTCATCCTGCAAAGTAGGATAGAAGTAGACACTCCCTGAATAGGGGTTAGATGAAATGAAAATGAAAAAGGGTGAGAGATTACAAAAGTGGTGCTGGTCGGCCTCGGCCTCGGGAAGAGGCCGAGCACAGCTATCTCCCTTTCTGCTTGCCTGGTCGGCCTCGGCCTCGGGAAGAGGCCGAGCATCATATTTTGTAATTTTGCTTCATTTCAGGTTCGTGTCTGCAAGAGAAAAGTTAGGGGAAAGGCTAGAGTCGGCCTCGGCCTCAAGCCCCCTGTTAGCCTAAGATTTGGCTCCCTGCATCCATATGTTAGTCCTTGTAGGGAAATAACAAGAGAATAGGTTTGAACATGTATCCATATGTTAGCTTCAACCTGGGTGCTTTTTGTTTAATAGGGAGTGCATATCCCCTATTACTTGCTTTTTGTTTAATAGGGAGTGCATATCCCCTTTACAGCCCCCAATCTCAAGAAAAACTTTATTAAAACACAAAGTATAGTTGAGTAAATAGGAGAATACCTTTAATAGGGAGGTGCTCGGCCTTGGCAAGAGGTGCTCGGTCCTGGCTTCTGCAGGGTGAGCTTGACTTAGATGAAGTGTATGGACTCATGTCAGGTGAGGTGAGGTAGACTCGTTGGTCCAGGCTCACATGGTCTCACTTTGGATGAGGCGAGGTAGACTTCGGCAGTCCAGGCTCGCCCGGTGTAAGGTGAAGGGAATAAAAGTCCCAACGCAGCGGAAGCGCATCGATTGGACCTTACGCCGTATATTAATTAACATTAAAAACCGTTACGAAAACTCAAACAAAACTTTAAACTAACTTTAAAGCCGCTGTAAAATCGGTTTAAACATGCTAAAATAAATCTAAATTTATTTTTAAAACTTTTCTAAAGAAAAGAGGAAGAACCGTTACAAACCTCCGTTGTAGACTTGACCGTTCTTCGCCAACGAAGCTCCACGAACGAAAACGCAGCAGCCGCTTCAAGGTATTCTTCGCTGGAAATTCTTCTTTGATTGACACAATAACCACAGAGGTTACACCGGTATGTCTCTAAGTCTAGGAGGCCAAAGACTTGTGGGAGTCTTTCTCTAAGAGGGAGGCTAGAGAGAATTCTAGGTCTTGTCTTTCAAGAGTGTCAAGTGTCATGACCAATTAGGTCTAGTGTTCTATTTATAGAAGAGAGGCCATGAATAAAATATTCAATTAAATCAATCTTTTCCAAAATTGATTCAATCTTATTCCTTAATTAATCAATCATGATCAATCAATTCCCCAATTGATTAATCTTTTCCATAAATGACTAATTTCTTCCATAAGTAATTAGATCATTCCCATAAATGATTAAAGTGATTAATTATTTACATAATTGATTAATTCATGATTAATGAATTCTTTAATTAATTAACCACCAATTAAATATCACATATTTAATTTTCGGCCTTGAATTAATTAATTTTGCCCAAACACTTTTAGGACTTAAATTAATTAATTCTTTTCAATCTTCCATAAATTTATATTTGAACTTTTCAAATATTAATTTCTCTCATAATAATATATCAATATATATTATATTTATTTCCCTTAGTAAATTGAACATTTTCAATTTAATTACTTAGTTGCCTCAAATTACTTTACGAGCTACCAGTGGGACCTAATGGACCTGCAGATCAGAAGCTCCAACGATGTGAGATTAATTGGTTAAACTCATTAACCACAATAATCAATATTCGTTAACTGTGTGTACATTCCACTATAGACTCACAGTTGCACTCTTCTCACTGCAGACATATTTTCTGTGTCCACGGAACTTAGACCAATATCGACTAGTTAGTCCTTCACGAGTGTCCGTAACACCAGCTGGGTCAAATTACCGTTTTACCCCTGGGTCACCTCTATTTCCTTAAGTACCAATTCTCCTCTAATGAACAATCTGTTTATGGTCCAACCATTAAACAGAAAACCCTCTCGTGCCATTGAGAGGGTAGGGCCCTTTGTTCAAGACTCGGAGTAACCACTTAAGGGAACACTCATCTGCTTCCCTAAAGTCGGGAAGGAGTGAATTCCATCTTGTACGATTATGTTCCCAGCTCCCCATTCGATCTTGTCCCCAAAGTGGTAGGCTTATTGAGTCGGCGTATTGGCCACTCTCACCCATGCAAATCAAAGGACAGTCTCTCATGAGCAGGAGTCCATAATCAACTCAGGATTAAGACTAAGTTGTCTCGGTCGTCCTAGTGAAATAGAAAACCAACTAGTTAACGGTGTTATAACTAGTGGTTACTATTTCGCGGTCCGGTCTTATGCAAACTCATTGCATAGGATACCCCCACTCGCATGTCTCCTACACGAACGCGTTGGATCGCAGCGTTTGTATCAAATACAAAGTGGGTCGTATCCATAGTGTCACCAGGATAAGGCACCCAGTCTTATCCCTATACTATAGACCCTTTAGGCTGTTTCTTGAACAATGATCCCATATGTCGCTACATATAGTTCAAGACTCATATTACAGCCTTGGATGTCTAGTTTATTGGATTAGGGTTATTATTAGGCAAAGACAAATATAAAATAACTAATAACAATTAATGGAAAAATATATCAATATTATTTCATTAATATCCGGTCAACGGTTACATTCACTATCTACGAGTTTTAGGGCATAAAACCCAACAAACTCCCACTTGAACTAAAACACTAGTTAGTGGGATGTACATGCAATAATCTAAAGCTGGAAATACAATGAACTAGGGCATCCTTATACCCATTATACATTTCTCCCACTTGCCCTAGATTAGATGGCATACATATCTCGTAGACCTAGACCTTCTAGATGACCCTCAAACACTTTAGCCGTGAGAGCCTTTGTAAATGGATCAGCGATGTTGTGCTCCGAGGCGATCTTAGTGACGATCACATCTCCTCTTTGCACAATCTCCCGTATCAGGTGATACTTCCTCTCGATGTGTTTACCCCGTTTGTGGCTACGAGGTTCTTTTGAGTTGGCTACAGCCCCACTGTTGTCACAGTATAGTGTTATGGGCACGTTCATATTCGGAACTACTTCCAAATCAGTCAAGAACTTTCTGAGCCACACTGCCTCCTTAGCTGCTTCGCAAGCTGCTACATACTCAGCCTCCATGGTTGAGTCTGCTATGCATCCTTGTTTGATGCTTCTCCACACTACTGCTCCTCCATTGAGGGTGAATACTGACCCTGATGTGGATTTCCTAGAATCCTTATCAGCTTGAAAGTCAGAATCAGTGTATCCAGTAAGAATCAAATCCTTAGCTCCATACACAAGCATGTAGTTCCTCGTTCTCCGAAGATACTTGAGGATATTCTTAACCGCTCCCCAGTGGTCCAACCCTGGATTAGACTGATACCTACTGACTACTCCCACTGCATAACATATGTCAGGCCTAGTGCAGAGCATGGCATACATTAAGCTGCCCACAGCTGAGGCGTAGGGAATGTGTCTCATGTTCTCAACTTCTTGAGGTGTCTTAGGAGATTGTTCCTTAGACAGGTGTACCCCATGTCTGAAGGGTAGGAGTCCATTCTTGGAGTTTTGCATCGAATATCGAGACAACATTTTGTCAATATACGTTGCTTGAGACAGAGCTAGCGTTTTGTTCTTACGATCCCTAATGATTTGGATTCCCAGAACATATTGAGCCTCTCCCAGATCTTTCATTTGGAATTGGGCAGCTAGCCATTTCTTAATGTCAGTGAGGTATCCTACATCATTCCCAATGAGTAGGATATCGTCTACATAAAGTATTAGAAAAGCTACTTTCCTTTTGTTGACTTTCTTGTATACACAAGGCTCATCAACGTTTTGGTCAAAGCCAAAAGATTTGATTGCAGTATCACATCTAATGTTCCATGATCTGGATGCTTGTTTCAATCCATAAATGGATCGATTTAGCTTACAAACTTTTTGTTCCTGACCTTGGGCTATGAACCCTTCGGGTTGAGACATAAAGATATTCTCTTCAAGATTACCATTCAGAAAGGCAGTCTTGACGTCCATTTGCCATATTTCATAGTCATAATATGTGGCAATGGATAAAAGAATTCTTATGGACTTTAACATGGCTACAGGAGAAAAGGTTTCCTCATAGTCAACCCCCTCCTTTTGGGTATAACCCTTTGCCACTAGTCTAGCTTTGAAGGTCTGTACCTTTCCAGCTGCATCTCTTTTTCTCTTATAGATCCATTTGCACCCAATGGGTTTTACCCCATTTGGTAGATCTGCAAGTTCCCATACAGAATTGGAGTACATTGACTCCATTTCCAGGTTCATGGCTTTGACCCATTCATCCTTATCTTCGTCATTCATTGTCTGTCGATAGGACAATGGATCCTCAATGCCATCATTAGGTATGACAACCTGAGTTTCAGTTAAACCCAAGTAGCGATCAGGTTGTAACACAACCCTCCCACTGCGTCGAGGCATTCCCAACGTTTGAGATGGACGGGATGGATCTGAAGAACTAGTTCCTTCATCAACTCTTGTTGAAGGTCCAACTTCATCAACAACTCTTGATGATTCTTCAGTAGCTTCTCCTAATATTATTTTGCTTCGTGGTTTATGATCTCTCATGTGGTCTTCCTCTAAGAAAGTGGCGTTTGTCGATACAATCACCTTATTTTCTTGTGGGTCGTAGAAATAACCACCTCTCGTTTCTTTAGGGTAACCAACAAATTGGCACAGTTTTGAACGAGGTTCCAGTTTCTTAGGATTTGTCACAAGCACGTGTGCAGGACAACCCCAAATGCGAAAGTGATGCAAACTAGGTTTACGCCCCTTCCATAACTCGAAAGGTGTTTCAGAAACACTTTTCGAGGGAACATTGTTCAAGATGTATACTGCAGTCTCTACTGCATATCCCCAAAACGAGTTAGGCAATTGAGCATAGCTCATCATTGATCGAACCATGTCTAACAAGGTTCTATTTCTCCTTTCTGACACACCATTCTGCTGAGGTGTACCAGGGGCTGAGAGTTGAGATTGGATTCCATGTTCTATCATATAGTCCTGGAATCTTTGATCCATATACTCCCCTCCTCGATCAGATCGAAGTACTTTAATAGATTTACCTAATAGGTTTTCAACTTCAGCCTTAAACTCCTTAAACTTTTCAAGGGCTTCAGACTTATGTCCCATTAGGTATAAGTAACCATATCTTGAATAATCATCTATAAATGAGATGAAATATTTGTACCCTCCTCGAGCTTTTACATTCATTGGACCACATAGATCCGAATGTATTAACTCTAAGGGTTCTTTGGCTCTGTAACCTTTTCCAGTAAAGGGTCTTTTGGTCATTTTTCCCTCGAGACAAGATTCACAAGGTGGTAGTGAATCATCTTCTAACTTGCTTAGAAGTCCATTCTTTACCAAACGACCGATCCTATCGATGTTTATATGACCAAGTCTAAGATGCCAAAGATGAGTATTGTTACTTGATGGAGAAATCTTTTGCCTTTTACTTTGAGTTTCAGCAGTTTTAAATAATTCGTGATTTAAAAGTGCTTTGTTTTCGGTTGGTCTTAAAACATACAAGTTATTTTCCAATTTGGCTGAACAAATAAGTATACCATTTTTATAAATGAACGCTTCATTCATATCAAAAGTAACTGTATACGATTGTTCAATCAAACATGAAATAGAAATCAAGTTCCTCTTAATCTTGGGAACGATTAACAAACTTTCTAAAAGCAAGAATCTATTTCTAAAAAATAACTTCGCAGCTCCCACTGCTTTAGCTGAAATGACTTCTCCAGTTCCGACCCTGAGTGTCATTTCTTCATCGTTCAACTGCCGAAAGGAACTATTTTCCTGAAAAGAAGAGCAAACATGATTAGTTGCTCCTGAATCAAGTATCCAGGTAAACTCATCATGTTCTACCAGGCATGTTTCTAAAACCAGTAAATCAAATTTACCTTCATTTTCCTTCTTTTTCTCAGCAAGGTACTTTGGGCAGTTTCTCTTCCAATGTCCATCTACATTGCAGTGAAAACATTTGCCCTTGTCTGCCACAGCTTTGGCTTTTCCCTTGCTTTTGGCAGCAGTACTGGGAGCTTTCCCCTTGTTTCCTTTCTTCTTCTGAGTTTTCTTTGAAGAAGTGGCTACAGATTTAGTTCCAGAGGATGAACCCTTCTCGAACTTTCTTTTGGAGTGAACAACGTTTGCCTCTCCTTCTATCTGTCCCTTGTTCTTAAGAAGAGACTGATAGAGCTGTAGCTCATTAAGGAGGCTAGTCAGGTTGAATGTTATTTTATTCATCATTGCATTGCTTCGAAACTGCAGAAAACTCTTCGGAAGAGATTCTAAGATGAATGCAACCTGACTACGCTCATCTATGACCGCCCCGTTTGCCTCTGCCACGTTGAATTGGACCATCATATCCAGGACATGCTCCCGAACAGACGTGTCCTCTTTCATGCGACAGCTATAAACGTATTTGAGAGCGTCATGGTGGAGTTGGTAGGACGGTTGTCCAAACATCTCCTGGAGAGAGTTCATAATCTCCCTCGCTGTTACCATGCCCTCATACCTTTTAGCCAAAACTTCAGATAAGCTGGCTAAGATATAGACGCGAGTCTTATCATTGGCCTTTGTCCAGCGGTCATAAGCATCCTTAACTGCCTGGGATGCATTACGAGCAGGGGTTGGAGGACAATCCTCCGTTAAGACGAACCGCAGATCATCGACAACAAGAATCGTATTCAAGTTTGACTTCCACGTAGCATAATTTTCGCCGGTTAATTTCTCATTTTTAAGCAGAGAGACAATTGAGGAAGACATTGCTGAAATTTAAACAAACAATGACCGTATTAGTTATCTTTGCCTTAACCCATCATACAAGCAAACAATTGCACACAATCCAATCAATTTAGCAAAACAGACAATCACAGAACCCTAAAACTATTGATTTAGTTTTGCAACGACGTTCCAGAGGTTTAGAATATCAGCCACTGAAGGGTGATCAGGTACTCCTCCTTTGAAATGAGACACCTCTCAGCTAATTCTAATTCCAGAATAACTCATATTCCTATAGACATTAGCCACCGTTGTTCGGTCAAGGATTTGTTAACACTTTTAACTCATCCTCGTAAGTGTAACCCTCCCACTTTCAGATCTCAGAGGCACGCACCAACAGGCTACCGAAGGGAAAGACAACTGTTGGTGATTAGCCTAAGAGCTCCTATCCTTTTCAGGAGTTCACGATGTTCCGAATCCTATGACCAGGCCCTCCGAAGGGATGGATGCGCCAGGGCAACCTGCAGGCGGATCATAGGACTCTCACGGTGTGAACTATGGGCGGAGACCGAGGGATGCGTTGACACGTGTCCCGCTCCCACTTACTCTAGACATTTTTCCCATTCACCTTGATATTGATCCATGCAAACACTTTCCGAAGGGAGGCCGCTCCTAGGGCGACTCGAAGCCGAGCATGAATCTCACGTTGTGAATATAGGGACGTAGGAGCAAAACTTGATTTAAATCTCGTTTTGTAATTTTCCTCCCACTGAAAATGTCCTAAGGTTAATATAGGGTTGTTTAACTCAGATAGTATTCGGCTAAGTCAATCTATCTAAGTCTGATCCTATTATAACAATTATGGAAAGGATTCAACTGCAATCTTTTGGGTGAATTAAACTTCTTTTAATAAACCCAACATTGCAAGTCAACATTACTATGGTTAATTCAACTCAATCCGGTTAGTTCCCAGGTAGGAGGTGTTCCGTAAACCGTCAACTTAAATACCCCCAGCCTTAGACAGAACTTTACCGAGAGAGTTCCCTTATAACCTCAGTAATGTAAGGTCTTTACTCTAAAGATCTAGGTGCATTAAACACTTTTAATAAACCTAGTGACATTGCATGCTAACATTTAACTATGATTAATTCAACTCCGGTATTCCAGGTCAGTTCCCAGGTAGGAGGTGTTCCGTAAACCGTCAACTTAAATACCTCCAGCCTTAGACAGAACATTACCGGTGGAGTTCCCTTATAATCATAGTAATGTTTTTCCTACTTAGTAAATTAAAACTATTTTTAATTCTAAGTAAGAAAAGATTCTAATCCTATTAGAAATCGATCTAGGTCTAATTAATTTTAAACAATTTAAAATTAATTCAATTTATCCTATGATCTTATGTTTGCATGCAAATCTTGATTATAGATTGACGGTTTCTAACCATTAATATTAAAGAACTATTTCAAATTTTAATGATTAATCCTATAATCAAGAATCTAGGGTTTAATTCATTCAACAATCTCATTCAAATTGAATAATTAAGCCACATCAATTGCATGAATAATATAACAATTATATTAATAACTATGGATGTTTCATGCTTCATGCAATTTTGATTTTCTTTTATTATAACAATTATAAGCCAATCAAGAAAATCAACCAAGCATGCTTCATTCATCACATTAAACATAACTATTTATATTTAATTTAAGTAATGACATGCTTCATGCTTTCCAATTTTTCATATAAATTAATATACACTTATATTAAGAAATATGAAAACCAATCCATGCATTTAAACATACATTATAACAATTTATAATATATATAAAAATGCATGAGCATGTTTATAACCTAAGGTGGGATTAAATAATCTATATGACATCCATAAAGCATATAAATAGCAATTGAACCGGTTAATTTTGGCCCCTAGGATAAAATAAAGCATTAAATTACATTAATTTAGCTAAATTCTATCCTAAAAAATCCATGTACAGCTCCGGAATTGGCCTAGACAGCACGAACCGCCCCGAACCACCTCGAACCGGCCTCCAAAATCACGAACCATGCAAAAAATTGGCTGAACCGGACCAAATTGGTCCCAGCCCAGCCGAACCGGTCCGAACCGGACCGTCCTTGCTTGAACCGCGCCTGTTGAAACCCTAGTGCGCGCCTCCATCGTGACAACGTCGAGACGCTGTGTAGATTAGCGTCCCGACGCTGTGCGTTTTCCATATCTGGCGCCTGCGTAATCAAGACAGCGTCGAGACGCTGTTGAGGTAGCGTCCCGACGCTGTGTGCTTTCCTTACCGAGCGCCTTCGGTATCGAGACAGCGTCGAGACGCTATTGAAGGAGCATCCCGACGCTGTTGCGTCTGGAGGCAGATTCTGGGCAAAACAGCAACGATTTTTCCGATTTCGGCTTCGATTTCAGCGGCGATTCCTTCGATTTTCATCTCATAAAAACCTATTCTAGACCCGGACTTACATAAGACTCGATTTTACATAAAATACCCGAAACACCGGGCCTTACATGATCAAAATCACATAAAAATAAAATCTATGGCCATAAAATTAACCCAAACAGTTCAATGCAAACCGAACATACAATATGCATAAATCCCACCTATTAAAGCCTATCGCAACTTTTTAAAATTAATTAATAGGGACAGCGATGGCTCTGATGCCGATTGAAGGGAATAAAAGTCCCAACGCAGCGGAAGCGCATCGATTGGACCTTACGCCGTATATTAATTAACATTAAAAACCGTTACGAAAACTCAAACAAAACTTTAAACTAACTTTAAAGCCGCTGTAAAATCGGTTTAAACATGCTAAAATAAATCTAAATTTATTTTTAAAACTTTTCTAAAGAAAAGAGGAAGAACCGTTACAAACCTCCGTTGTAGACTTGACCGTTCTTCGCCAACGAAGCTCCACGAACGAAAACGCAGCAGCCGCTTCAAGGTATTCTTCGCTGGAAATTCTTCTTTGATTGACACAATAACCACAGAGGTTACACCGGTATGTCTCTAAGTCTAGGAGGCCAAAGACTTGTGGGAGTCTTTCTCTAAGAGGGAGGCTAGAGAGAATTCTAGGTCTTGTCTTTCAAGAGTGTCAAGTGTCATGACCAATTAGGTCTAGTGTTCTATTTATAGAAGAGAGGCCATGAATAAAATATTCAATTAAATCAATCTTTTCCAAAATTGATTCAATCTTATTCCTTAATTAATCAATCATGATCAATCAATTCCCCAATTGATTAATCTTTTCCATAAATGACTAATTTCTTCCATAAGTAATTAGATCATTCCCATAAATGATTAAAGTGATTAATTATTTACATAATTGATTAATTCATGATTAATGAATTCTTTAATTAATTAACCACCAATTAAATATCACATATTTAATTTTCGGCCTTGAATTAATTAATTTTGCCCAAACACTTTTAGGACTTAAATTAATTAATTCTTTTCAATCTTCCATAAATTTATATTTGAACTTTTCAAATATTAATTTCTCTCATAATAATATATCAATATATATTATATTTATTTCCCTTAGTAAATTGAACATTTTCAATTTAATTACTTAGTTGCCTCAAATTACTTTACGAGCTACCAGTGGGACCTAATGGACATGCAGATCAGAAGCTCCAACGATGTGAGATTAATTGGTTAAACTCATTAACCACAATAATCAATATTCGTTAACTGTGTGTACATTCCACTATAGACTCACAGTTGCACTCTTCTCACTGCAGACATATTTTCTGTGTCCACGGAACTTAGACCAATATCGACTAGTTAGTCCTTCACGAGTGTCCGTAACACCAGCTGGGTCAAATTACCGTTTTACCCCTGGGTCACCTCTATTTCCTTAAGTACCAATTCTCCTCTAATGAACAATCTGTTTATGGTCCAACCATTAAACAGAAAACCCTCTCGTGCCATTGAGAGGGTAGGGCCCTTTGTTCAAGACTCGGAGTAACCACTTAAGGGAACACTCATCTGCTTCCCTAAAGTCGGGAAGGAGTGAATTCCATCTTGTACGATTATGTTCCCAGCTCCCCATTCGATCTTGTCCCCAAAGTGGTAGGCTTATTGAGTCGGCGTATTGGCCACTCTCACCCATGCAAATCAAAGGACAGTCTCTCATGAGCAGGAGTCCATAATCAACTCAGGATTAAGACTAAGTTGTCTCGGTCGTCCTAGTGAAATAGAAAACCAACTAGTTAACGGTGTTATAACTAGTGGTTACTATTTCGCGGTCCGGTCTTATGCAAACTCATTGCATAGGATACCCCCACTCGCATGTCTCCTACACGAACGCGTTGGATCGCAGCGTTTGTATCAAATACAAAGTGGGTCGTATCCATAGTGTCACCAGGATAAGGCACCCAGTCTTATCCCTATACTATAGACCCTTTAGGCTGTTTCTTGAACAATGATCCCATATGTCGCTACATATAGTTCAAGACTCATATTACAGCCTTGGATGTCTAGTTTATTGGATTAGAGTTATTATTAGGCAAAGACAAATATAAAATAACTAATAACAATTAATGGAAAAATATATCAATATTATTTCATTAATATCCGGTCAACGGTTACATTCACTATCTACGAGTTTTAGGGCATAAAACCCAACAAACTCCCACTTGAACTAAAACACTAGTTAGTGGGATGTACATGCAATAATCTAAAGCTGGAAATACAATGAACTAGGGCATCCTTATACCCATTATACATTTCTCCCACTTGCCCTAGATTAGATGGCATACATATCTCGTAGACCTAGACCTTCTAGATGACCCTCAAACACTTTAGCCGTGAGAGCCTTTGTAAATGGATCAGCGATGTTGTGCTCCGAGGCGATCTTAGTGACGATCACATCTCCTCTTTGCACAATCTCCCGTATCAGGTGATACTTCCTCTCGATGTGTTTACCCCGTTTGTGGCTACGAGGTTCTTTTGAGTTGGCTACAGCCCCACTGTTGTCACAGTATAGTGTTATGGGCACGTTCATATTCGGAACTACTTCCAAATCAGTCAAGAACTTTCTGAGCCACACTGCCTCCTTAGCTGCTTCGCAAGCTGCTACATACTCAGCCTCCATGGTTGAGTCTGCTATGCATCCTTGTTTGATGCTTCTCCACACTACTGCTCCTCCATTGAGGGTGAATACTGACCCTGATGTGGATTTCCTAGAATCCTTATCAGCTTGAAAGTCAGAATCAGTGTATCCAGTAAGAATCAAATCCTTAGCTCCATACACAAGCATGTAGTTCCTCGTTCTCCGAAGATACTTGAGGATATTCTTAACCGCTCCCCAGTGGTCCAACCCTGGATTAGACTGATACCTACTGACTACTCCCACTGCATAACATATGTCAGGCCTAGTGCAGAGCATGGCATACATTAAGCTGCCCACAGCTGAGGCGTAGGGAATGTGTCTCATGTTCTCAACTTCTTGAGGTGTCTTAGGAGATTGTTCCTTAGACAGGTGTACCCCATGTCTGAAGGGTAGGAGTCCCTTCTTGGAGTTTTGCATCGAATATCGAGACAACATTTTGTCAATATACGTTGCTTGAGACAGAGCTAGCGTTTTGTTCTTACGATCCCTAATGATTTGGATTCCCAGAACATATTGAGCCTCTCCCAGATCTTTCATTTGGATAGTCGGCTTCGGCTTTGGCCTAGGGTCGGCCTCGGCCTCGGGATGACCATAGCTGTGGGTCGGTCCCGGCCTCGGCCGAAGGATGATCGTAGCTTAGAGTTGGCTTTGGCCTAGGGTCGGCCTCGGCCTCGGGATGACCATAGCTGTGGGTCGGTCCCGGCCTCGGCCGAAGGATGACCGTAGCTTAGAGTTGGCTTTGGCCTAGGGTCGGCCTCGGCCTCGGGATGACCATAGCTGTGGGTCAGTCTCGGCCTCGGCCTAGGGTTGGCCTTGGCCTCGGGATGACCATAGCTGTGGGTCAGCCTCGGCCTCGACCAAAGGATGACCGTAGTTCAGGATGACGACATTCTTTTCCTGGTGTCTTCAATCTTGTCAAAGTCTCTGTTTGTTGTTGATTTGTCCCCCAAAGGTGGTTCTGGATGAACAACTCTCGTGGGGTTTCCTCCTAATCGATCTGGATGAACATCTTCGGTTGGCCTCGGTATGGTCGGCCTCGGCATGGTCAACCTCTGCATGGTAGGCCTCGGCCTCGGCCCCAGCCTCTGTACTGTTCGTCTGGTAGTCGTTGTTTGTCTTGGAGTCATTTAGCTTCGGCAGGTCTCCTTGAGGATTTCCGAGTTCTTTTTGGGTGTCCAGAAGCTCGGTCGTCCTAGGGAGATCACCTTTTCTGGCCTCGGCCTCGACCAATTTAGCCTCGGTCTCGGCCTGCGCTGGTCACGGGCTTGGCAGCCCTGGCTTCCGCTTCGACAGTTTTGGCACTTCTGCGTTTATCCTCGATCAGATTCCTCTGGTCTATCTTAGTATGACCGTAGCTTGGTGTTGAAACTGATCTTAGTATGACCGTAGCTTGGTGTTGAAACTGTGTGGTCATGACCCTTTAGCATGCTTGGTTCTGGGCTCCTCGGAATTATGTGATCTGTAGGTTTGAGCCCCCTGATCTTATTGGTCATGCTGTCAGTCTTCTCGTGACCTCCGCTGGTGGCGGTCACCATCCGAATTATCTGCATTTGTGTCCTGGTCTTTCTTCTCCATCCCCTTACTCATGGAATGATCGGTGTGCAGATTTGGCAAGCTTTCTTCCCCACAGACGGCGCCAACTGTTGATGGTCGATTTTGGCCAGAGGATCTCACCTGACCTTCACGTACCACCAACGGTAAATTTGTAGATGAGGGGGGAAGACGTGGCCTGCAAGACAGTAAACCTGCACACCGGTGTGGTGCTCGCCACACTGGCTCCGATGCTTAAGTCAGCAAACAGAATGGTAGGGCGTGGAAAAGTAAGAGCAAGAGGAGAAAGCGGAGAATAGAGAGTAGAGTTTAGGAATAGAGAGTAGAGTAGAGTTTAAGAGAAAGAGGGATATAAATACATGTTCATCCTCCTAGCCTTTTTAGGGTTTCGGAGGCGTTTTAGGTCAAACCAGGCGAAACCGGGGCATCCAGAGGCGGTGGGGACCAGACGGGACCAAACGAGCCCGGCCCGCACGAGCGGGCCGAGGGTCGGCCTCGGCCCATGGCCGAGGCCGAGCATGGGGTCGGGTCAAAAACCCGACCCCTTCGGCCTTGGCCCGTCCCGCTTACCGGCTCCGCCTCCTTGGCCCGGTTTCCAGCCCGATTTCTCCCCGATTGTCCTCGTCAGCTCCTCGTACATCGGGGTGGTACAAAATTGCCTATAACATGTATATTGGTTTTGTACGACTGTAAGGGCAATTTTAGTTATTGATACCCACTAATTTTATTTGAGAGTATTGATACCCACAAATGGTAAAAGATCCTTGTGCTAAAAAAGAAAAAAAAAAAAATCCACTTCTCATGTTGATAAAGTAAGCGTACTTTATCGTATAAAAAGAAAAAAAAAAAAAAAAAAAAAAGTAAGTGTACTTTTTAAAACTTCTTTTTTTCTTTGAAAAAAGTACTTTTTAAAACTTATTTCAACCGTTCTGTTACAAATAATAAGTTTTGTTCACTTCTTTTGGCAAACAAACGCCTAAAATTTGCATTTGACATTCATTTGACACGTTATTTAATAAGTATTTAATGATATAATATCTTATTTCATGGATCCCATACAATTCTTAAAACAAACCATGAATGGAGGTGTAGAAATTTTCTCAACCAATGCTTACCTAATGAATAGTAGGCAAATAATCTAATGATATCAAAATTTATTTTTCTTTTCAGAAAATATTGGAAAAAATACCTTTCTAGTCCTTGAGTTTTGAGAAATAAGTGTGTTTAGTCCACAGAGTTTTTAAAATATACCTTTTTAGTCCATGAATTTTGAGAAATAGGTTTAAAAAGTTCCTCAAATTATGTTTTCAAAATTTTAAATTATGGTATTTTAAATTAAAAAAAATTAAAAGTATTAATTTAAATAAATTGAAAAAATAATATGAAAGATTTTTTTAAATCTATTTCTTAAACCTCAAGGACTAAAAATGTCAATTTTGAAAATTTAGAGTCCTTCTAAACCTATTTCTCAAAACTCAAGACTAAAAATGTCTATTAGGGATCAAAAAGGTATTTTTTCCAAAAATATTTTAAAATCTTTCTCTCTACTCATTTTACTCTCTCTATTTTCACCCTTCCTCGACAAATTATTCAGTGAGGTCGCTATTATTTAGTTGTCTTTCACGATGTAGATCTTAAAATCCATCCGCTTTCCTATAACCATTGAATACAGAATCGGAGTGCTTTAATTACAGTTTACATCCAATCGACAAGACTGGTAGCCTCTTCGAATAATTTCTCCTCTCCTTCCCTTCTCTCCCGTCGTTCTCACCGTTGAGACGGGGAGATTCTCAAGGGGGCAAAGGTGATGGCTGTGGCTGGACAGATTTCGCCATCGGCAACTCTCAAAGGCACAACCTTATCTTGTTGCATTGATTCTGTTCGAGCCAATTGTAAATTCATCAACAGAATACAATATGGATTGTTTGATTCAATGTGAAGCAATTTTGAATTTAAATTTGCCTAAAAAGTATTCCATTCAAAAGGGGAATGGAGTTGTTTTTGTTTTAGGAGAGGCCGTTTTCAGTTCTTTTTAATTTGTAGCTAAAATATTCTCTAATATTTAAATGGTATTGCTTCGCTACAACTTGCAACTTCTCTCTTTGGAAAGATACCTTTTTGATTCCTGAGTTTTGGGAAATAGGTACGTTTGGTCATTGAGTTTTCAAAATGGACCTTTTTAGTCCATGGATTTTGAGAAATAAGTTTAAAAGATCTCTAAGTTTTCAAAATTGACTTTTTTTCGATATTAAAAATAATAAAAAAAATATTAATTTAAAAAAGTTGAAAAAATAATATACGAGACCTTTTAAACTTAATTCTCAAAACTTAGGGATTAAAATTTAGGGACCTTTTAAACATATTTCTCAAAACTAGTGACTAAAAAAAATCGATTCTGAAAATTCAGGGGTCAAACACATCTATTCCTCAAAATCAAGGACCAAAAACGTATTATATTCCCTTATCTTTTTTATTTTTATTATATATATATATAACAGGATTAGATCAGTTGAGAATTACTGTTATTATATTTATATCAAATAGTTTGGAGATGATGGATTAATCACAAGTTTTCCTTTAAAAATGGTGAATATATAGAGAAGAGAGAGGCCTTGAGGGGAATGACAAAGAGAAAGGAGGGAGAGTGTAAGACAATAGAGAGGAGAGGAAATATGAGAAAAAAAAAAAAGTAAAATGTGGACTCGATTTTGATATTTATGATCCTTTGAGAGTTTGATTTTATCATTGAAAGTTTAGGGGCGTATTTTTTTTTGTTTCAAATTGGATGGTTTAATTTTTACACTTAAAAGTTTATGGGTGAAATTGTTATAACTTATAACTACCATGCTTTCCTTGTGCAATTTGTCCTTTTTAGTTTATATGGTTTCAATTTAATATCTAAATGTTAAGCTTTCCATTTTTACTTAATAGAAGAAAAGATCCTCTGCACATTCTAGTGTGGAATATAAACAATTTGGGTAATAAACAAAAAGGAAGGTTAATATCATCCAAAAATAAAGTTTTTTTTTTTTCCTATAGATTAATAGATATAGATGTTGTTGGTGGAATTTTAACTTTGCATATTTATTATCTATCTTAATTTCAATATGTTGTTTGAGATTGTTAGATTTAATAAATAAATTAAAACCTACCAAAATTAACGAAAAATAATAGAGATTTAAATAGAAAATAATAACTAGAAGTTCATTAATGAAAAGAGGAAAAAAAAAGATTAAAAAAAAGAGAAAGTGATGACGGAAAAGAAACAACAAAGATTAAAAAAAAAGATAAAGAAATAACAAAAAAGAGAAAAAATGAAGAAAAAAAAGATAAGAAAGTGGTAAAAAAAAATAGAGAGTCAAATGACGAGAGGAAGAGAGAAGGTGAGAGAGATGGATACATGCATAAAAGATGGAAAAAATTTGAGAAACAAGAACAAGAAACATGAACGTTATCAAACAAGCTCTAAGTGATTAAAGTCTAAGGTTCTAACACGAGCTAGATTTTTGCTTCTACTAGAAATACATTAGGTTGTAATTATCCAGAAAAGTCAAATCGTTGCACTATAAATCATAAAAACAAAATTAAAAATAGTAAATTTAACGGGACGAAATTGAAACTAGGAAAATTTTTAATTTAACTTTAATAAAAGAATGGTTAAAAAAAAGCACTTTCGATTGTTAAACTTTTATGAAAGTACCAATTTAATATTTGAACTATAGTTCGTAATGATTTAATTCATGTATTTTGAAATCTGTAACAATTTAGTCCTTAGACTGTTGCATGTAACAAGTAATTTTACTCTTCTCCTCCTTCATCACTTATTCCTCATAATCACAAACTACATTAATCTTTTGCTTATCACTAACATACACCAAAAGAGGGAGCAAAAAGAAAAAAAAATTACGTTTTTTTATTTTATTTTCATCCGTTGTTTTATTTTCATTTGCACATAATTTTTACAAGTAAACTTTTTTTTTTTTAGTACATCAACATTTGGAATGGAGGGATTCGAACTTCTAATCTCTTGGTCGAGGATACATGTCAATTACCGCTGAACTATGTTCGTTTTGGCTTTTACCAGCAAACTTTTATATTACCTTTTATGGATGAAGAATTTGTAGTAAAAGGAGAAAAGAAAAAAGAAGAAGTGATTTCTATTTTTGAAGGGTCAAGGAAATTACAATATATTTTTTATATTTTAGGGGAAAAAAAAAGGGTTATGACAGAAATGTTGTTTTAACCCTAAAAATATGATATTCGCCCGAAAAACTCATCGGTAATGCAATCGTCTTCATCGATTTCTATCACAGACTCGCAGATTCACTTCGCCTATGCCGTCGAATGTTCAATAGGTTTCTGCTCTCCGGCCTCTTCACGTTTTCGTTCAGTAACAACGAAGCTCTTCGAATTCTTACTGCATTCTCTGTGTTTGTCGAATTGACGCAATGGCTTTCACTTGTGTGAAGTGTTATCCATGGTCTCTCCCTCACTCTCCCCTCTCTTTTTCCTCTAAACCCATCTCCAATTCCTCCATTTTCTTTTCTACTTCAGTTTCCGACCACCTTGCCTCCTCTTCTTCCTCGAATTTCACTTCCTCTTCACCAAACGTTCATCAGCTTCCCCCTGATTTCACTCCGAAGCAGCTTATCGAGACCCTCCGTCGCCAGACTGATGAAGTATCGGCGCTTCGCGTCTTCAATTGGGCTTCGAAGCAGCCCAACTTCGTGCCCAGTTCCTCGGTTTACGAGGAGATTCTTCGCAAGCTTGGAAAGGCAGGGTCGTTCGAGTTCATGAGGCGCGTCCTGGAGGAGATGAAGCTCTCCGGTTGCGAGGTCGATAGAGGTATTTTCTTGATTTTTGTTGAGAGTTATGCGAAATTCGAGTTGTATGATGAAGTTTTGGGCATTGTTAAAGTAATGGAGGATGAATATAGGATAAAGCCGGATACCCGTTTCTATAATGTGTTGTTGAATGTACTTGTGGATGCCAATAAGCTTAAACTCGTTGAATCTGCGCATTCGAGCATGGTTAGAAGACGAATTAGGCATGATGTTTCGACGTTTAATATTTTGATAAAGGCCCTTTGCAAGGCTCATCAGATTAGGCCTGCCATTTTGATGATGGAAGAGATGCCAAGTTATGGCTTGTCTCCAGATGAGACCACATTCACAACTATAATGCAGGGGTACATTGAGGAGGGGAATTTGGATGGAGCACTGAGAATTAAAGAACAGATGGTAGAATATGGGTGCCCCTGTACTGATGTTACTGTTAATGTCTTGATTAATGGGTTTTGCAAACAGGGTAGAATTGATCAAGCCTTGAGTTTCATTCAAGAAGCGGCGAACGAAGGATTTCGCCCCGATCAGTTTACGTATAATACTCTTGTGAATGGTTTGTGCAAGGTTGGTCATGCTAAGCACGCAATGGAAGTTGTAGATGCAATGCTCTTAGGAGGATTTGATCCAGATATATACACATATAACTCTCTGATTTCTGGACTGTGTAAGCTGGGTGAAATTGAGGAGGCAGTGAAAATTCTGGATCAGATGGTTTCAAGGGACTGCTCTCCAAATGCCGTCACCTATAATACTCTAATTAGCTCCTTGTGTAAGGAGAATCGAGTCGAAGAGGCCACTGAAATAGCTCGTCTTCTCACAAGCAAGGGAATTTTACCAGATGTCTGTACATTCAATTCTTTGATACAGGGTCTCTGCTTGTCTCGCGATCACAGGAATGCTATGGAGCTTTTTGAGGAAATGAAGGGTAAAGGATGTCGACCTGATGAGTTTACGTACAATATGTTGATTGACAGTCTTTGTTCGAGTCGGAAACTGGAGGAAGCTTTAAATTTGCTGAAAGAAATGGAGTTGAGTGGCTGTGCGCGGAATGTAGTTATCTATAATACATTGATTGATGGGTTTTGTAAGAACAAGAAGATTGAAGAAGCAGAGGAGATATTTGATGAGATGGAACTTCAAGGGGTTTCAAGGGATTCAGTGACCTACAACATTCTTATTGATGGCCTTTGTAAAAGCAGGAGGGTGGAAGATGCTGCTCATTTAATGGACCAAATGATAATGGAGGGCATGAAGCCTGATAAATTTACCTACAATTCACTTCTCACTCACTTTTGCAAGACTGGGGACATTAAAAAGGCAGCAGATATAGTTCAAACTATGACCTCAAGTGGATGCAATCCCGACATCGTCACTTACGGAACCCTTATTGGTGGTCTCTGTAAGGCAGGAAGACTTCAGGTTGCAAGTCGGCTTCTCCGATCGATTCAGATGAAAGGGATGGTTCTGACACCTCAGGCTTATAATCCTGTTATCCAAGCATTGTTCAAACGGAACAGAACTCATGAAGCCATGAGACTTTTTAGAGAGATGTCAGAGAAGGCTGATCCCCCTGATTCAATAACCTATAAGATCGTTTATCGTGGACTCTGCAATGGCGGGGGGCCGATTGGAGAAGCCGTGGACTTCACGATCGAGATGATAGAGAGAGGAAACATACCCGAAATCTCGTCATTTGTTATGCTGGCTGAAGGTCTCTGTACTTTAGCCATGGAGGATACTCTTGTGAAGCTTGTGGATATGATAATGGAGAAAGCTAAATTCTCAGAGAGCGAGATTTCGACGATCAGGGGTTTCCTTAAAATCCGAAAATTTCAAGATGCATTGTCCACTCTTGGAGGTATCTTGGATGATTTGTATCCTAGAAAAACTTATCGAGGAAGATGAGAATGAAATGTTGTGTTTTGTAACTCTTGGAGGTATTTTGTATGAACTAAAAACAAGATGTTTCTGTAAATGTATTGAAATCTGAAAGTTTTAGAAGTTCATTTCTGCCGGGTCTTGGGCCGACGATGAAGCCCTTTGATGGGCTCTTTTGTTCTAGGCCCATTCTGTATGAAAGCCCAATTCACTGTATACATTTTCTGAATTTCCAAACATTAACTTCTCTTCTCTTATATCTACAGTTTTTTTTTTCGTCGTCGTCGTCCTCCTCGCTAGCTAGTTTAGGTTTTTATGATAGTTTGGATTCTTAATTTGTTGCCCCCTCTAAACAAATACAACAATTTTAAAGAATTTTCTTTAATGTCATCCCAATATTAGTTAAAAATAACATTTTTTTTCATCCCTTAAGTCTGCATATGCGAAACGATGATTTAGTGCATGTACTCAAAATTTTGTAATTATTTAGTTTCTATTTTGAAAAATGTTATTACACAAATTTAAATTTGATTAGTGCACAAAGTAATCGGTGAATAACTTTGTCAAAACTTACAAATTTTAACAAAAATGTTATTTTTCTTTTAAATTTTTATCAATTTTGTTCTATATATATGTTTTATAATTCATTGAAAGTATATGGAAATATTTTTTAACGAATTTTGAAAAACAAATTTATAAAATAATTGCAACACTTTTTCAAGATTAAGGTTAAGATTGTAATAGTTATCTATGTTTGGGATGTTTATTGTAAAAATTGATAAATTTTGACAAATTTAAGGGTAAGAATTGATTTTTTTTCCTATTATATGTTATACTTTATAAATTTTATTCAAAACATAAGATAATTTGAAAACTTATTCCAAAAGTATTGTAGTATTGAAATTATTATTATTATTATTTTTTTTTTCCGGATGTGCCTTTCTTTAAATATACTCTTAGAATGGTCTCTTTTGTCATTTTAAAATATTTTCATAAAGTGCAAGCAAATTTCCAAATATATAGAGAAAAATACACTTTTGATCCATGAAATTTGGGTTTGCTTTCATTTTGGTTAAAGTTTGAAAACTGACATTTTGGTCCTTGATGTTTGGAATTTGTTTCATTGTGGTCCCCTGTCCAATTCTTCGTTAATTCCTAACGAATTGTTAATGTGACATTTTTTTTAATTAAAATAAAATAATATTAAATTAATAAAAATATATTTTTTAATTTATTCTTCTTCTTCACCACCATCACCCTAATGCTGCTACTGCCACCAATAGCCACCAGTTGTAGTCGTGCAGCGGCCAATTTGTTTTCCTACTTTCTCCTTCTCTTTCTTCTTTTCTTTTTCTTTCTCTTCATTTTTTTTTTTTAAGAATAGAAAAGGAGAGGAGGAGCTCCCCTCTCCCTTTTCTAACTCGAAAAATCCCTCCTCCCTCTCTTGTTTTTATTTTAATAATAAGTTTCAAAATAACTATATTTTAATAATAATTTTTTTTAAAAAAAAAATCTTAGAAGACATAGGAAAAATTGTTTGTTTGTCTAGCCATATTTGTTAGGATTATCTCAAACGTCTAGGAATTAACAATTGATCATTATGTGCATCAAAATGCTACTAACCTTGACACTCTTAACTTCATTGCTCCCCCCTTATACCATTTTTTATGAAAACAAGTCAGGATACCTATTCCTTGTGAAATTTAACAGAAAATTCTACAGGGACGACAGAGATTGAAATGGGGATGGAGAAGTCATCTTCATCCCCACCCCACTCCGTGAACATCCCTATTCACATGAAAGAAGAGCCCGCAAATGAGGACGACTCTAGTTTTGTGATTATGAGACATGAGCCAATAGCCATGTGTCACGTCTCTGCAATTACATTAATGCACTAGGCTACAACCTATCCCATCAGCCTTTTTCTTTTACTTCTTAGTGTTGTGGGAGAGTGGTCAAACTCTTTTGGCTCAAGTTTGTTTTCTAATATACTTTACCACATTTCAAATAATTCAGGTTGGTAACTTAAGTTCCAAAATTTGAGTTAGGTTTGAAGTTTTCATTTACTGTTCAAGACTTTACTTCAATAATCTTCTCTCAATCCCTTCAATTTTTATGAGTTTTCTTCAAGTTTTAATTATTTCGGTTTGGTTTAAGACACTAGAAATATGTTCATGAATTGCAAAAGCAAGATGATCTTTGCCAGCATTGTGATAGAATTATATAACTTGGAGTTATGAGGCGAAGTCTATGTTAGTCGTGTTCAAGTGGTAACTTTCCTTATTATCTCAAGTTAGTTTGTTAGACTCATAAATTACATTAATCTGAACTATATAGGACGGAGTTTATGGGTTATATTTATGAAACTCGTCCATTTGTACACATTTATAAACTAAATAAATTCAAGTATATGAACTCCAATCATATAAATTCAAACTTTTCAAATCCATTGAACCAACATTTTCCTTACATTTGGGGATGTTTTTGAATTCAACCATCAATATTTTGCCGACAATGATTATTGTTAGATTTTAAATATTCTAATATGGATTCACCCATTTAAAATGGTACATATTAATGTGAAATGAACATTAACTTAATTTCAGTATCTAATCAAATGCGACCAACCCTAACAAATGTTTTAAAAAACGTGGGAACTGAAATGAAAATATAAATCTAAATTTAGGAGGAAAATAAAACTGTGGTTGAAAAATTAAAAAAAATTAAAAAAAATAAATGCATGTACCTTCCAAATCATTTACATTTTTACTTGTTGAGAGCTTGATTCTATATTATAGGGAAAATTTTTATTTTATTTTTTCCTCTGGTATCAACTTTCATCTTAAACTTTGATTAATTTTATTAAATTGAGTCATAAACTTAATTAAATGTTGTCATCTCTACTCTATATTTAACTTTCACCAACTCACCTAAAAAACAATGCAAAAGATTTTGTAAGCTCACTCAAGTTTTTGCACAAATTTAAAACGATGGAATAATTTACCCCAAAAACATAAATTTTAACAAAAATATTGTTTTTTCTTGAAAATTTTATCAATTTTGTAACATACATATGTTTTATAATTCATTAAAAATAAATGAAAATATTTTTTAACGAATTTTGAAACAAAAATTTATCAAAGGATATAAATTACAACACTTTTTTAAGTTTAAGGTCAAGATTATTGTAACACAAATCTAAATTTGGGATACAAATTATTAAATTATATGGGCTTCCATCTCAAAACCAATTGACAATGAGTGGAGTGACCATTGTAGCTTATATATTGTGAGGTCTCCACCAATCTTTCCGATGTGGGATCCTCAACACAAATTTCATGGAATTAGAAGTTTATATAAACATTGATAAAACTTGACAAATTTAAGGGAAATGAGATTTTTTTTTCTTTCTTTAAACATAATTTCTCTTGGAATGATTTTTCTGTCATTTGAAAATATTTTCATAAAACACTAATATATATGAAAACAGTCCATGGGCCTGCAGGATATGACAATATAACCAGGGCAATTAATGATGGTAAAAATGGGCCAATTATAGGCCCAAAATACTTCAATTCAAGTTTTTTTTTTCTTTTATTATTATTATTATTATTTGCAGATAAGGACATGGTGGAGAATTAATTAAGAGATCACATGGAATGGAAGAGGAATGAAACATCTGAATCCTGAAAATTTTATGTCTGACTTTGTAAGAAAATTTCTGATCCAATCAGCTAAGGGCCCCACTCACATGTTTTTTGTATTTTTACCTTTTCTTATCAACATGTATTTTCCTTTTCTTAAAATATATATATATATATATATATATATATATCCACATGTATTTTGTGTAAACAATACATCATTTATCATTTTTTATTCTTCACTTACATTTAAAATAAAATTTAAGAATAATTCTACATTTTTCTTCTAAACTTTGAGCAATTTTTTGGATTGGTTGAAGTCTACTAATTATGTTTGCTACAATCTTTAAGAAAGTGGAGTTAATTAATACATATCAAGTTTGAATTACTAATATATGGTATGAATTTAATTATGTAATCTTGAATCTAGAAATAGTGTTGCATATGTCATAGTTTAATAATTTATTGAACAATACTCAATAATTGTTACAGAAAATCATTGAAATTTAGGATATTAAAACATTATTGAGTTCGGATTTTATTATAATTTTTTAATAGTTTAAAATTGGATCCTCGTCAATGTGCCTTTGCCGTGAATGTAACAAAAATACTTTAAAAGTAATCAAATTTATTATTTAGACAAGAGAATTGAAAGGGGAGGGAATAAAATAAGCTTAATTTCTCCAATAAGTGAAACTAGAAGTTTAGAATTGAATCTAAATCATCATCCATGTGCTCTAATCTTATGTTTAGGTAAATTAATTAAAAAGCACAAACTTCAATAATGAATACAAACATAACATGCATAGGCCATAGGGGTTTATTTTTTTTATATGGAAAAAAAAGTCAAATACTTGAGAACTGCCAATCAAATAAACAAATCCAATACCCAAATGTTAAAGTCAAAAAGTAACCTTAATTATTAGGTTTTTTTTTTTTTTTTTTTTAATATAGTTTTAGTAGTTCGACATTTAGTAGCTCAAACTAAAAAGAAATAATATTAATTTGAAAAGGAAATAATAATAATTTTGTTACTAATTCGAATTAAAAGTTCAATTTGGTGATATTAAAGCATTAAAGATAAACTTGACTTTATAGATAAAATTTTTCAAGTACAAAAAAATGGAAGCTTTTTTTTATTATTGTATTTTAAAACAAGTTAAGTTGTCATTAAAGTCAACAATAATTGGAAAGATTATCATGGAATTAAGGATAAAATGCATGTTACTATATTCCTTGTAAGTATAATATGATAAACTTTTTTTTTTTTTTTCTAAAAAATCCCATTTGTTTTAAATTATTGGTTTCTTTGAAGTGGAGTCAAAGGCATCAACCAAAAAGCCATTTTGCTTTTTACAAATTTCCATTTAAATAATAATGTCCATTGCTTGGACATTAGTTTTAAATTTTTTCTCTTGATTAGTCAACCAATCCACTTGGGAAAAAAATATTATTATTTATATATCTTGAATAAATTGTGTTACAAGTAATCGGTCTTATTCTCTTCGAGAACATAAAATGTTTTGAAAATAAATAATAAATAGATGATAAGTAGAGGTTAATATGGAGCTACATTTTCCATTTGCTTGCAAGTTAATTTCCTTTTCAATAATAAAAGTTTTGAGTAAAATTCTTCATTTAATCTAAAAAATTTTGAAAATTTTTGGTTATTGCTTTTAAATAATCGTGATTATTATCATCAGTAACGTGTCATGTGCATTAGATGAATTTTAACAGTCAGATAAGGATGGTAGATGTAGACTCTAATCGACATATATATAATCTATGTGACATATCCAACCATATAAATAAGTAAACATTACATTTAAGATAACTACAAAACTATAAAATCAAACAACTAAAAAGGATACTCCACACAATATTATAATATTCGAATCCAACCAAAAATTAAGTGATCACAACATTTTAATATATATATATATATATATATTAGTGTTTTTAATTATTAAAATATCTTGCTCCTTGTACTTTGGATTTTGCTCCCTTTTGATCTATGTACTTTTAAATGTTTGAATTTTAATTTTTATACTTTCAATAAAACTTAAAATTGACTTCTAAAGTGAGATTATTGTTAATTTTTCTAAAAGAACATTTGTCTCTATCATTTTTATAAATTAAAAGAGGACAACATAATTTTTAAGAACAAAAAATCAAAAACTAAGATCTTGTTTAATAACCATTCTGTTATTGATTTTTTGTTTTTGAAAATCATGTTTGTTTTCCCCAAATTTCTTTACCGTGGTTTTCATCTTTGTTAAGTACACATTTGAATTCTCAACCAAATTCCAAAAATAAAAACAAATTTTTAAAAACTACTTTTTTTAGTTTTCAACATTTGACTTGGTTTTTGAAAATATAGGAAGAAGGTAGTAAACAAAATGAATAAACCTATAGATGGAAGATAATTTTCAAAAACCAACAACTAAATGGTTAACAAAAGGAACCTAAACAATCAAGTTTAACAACAAAGACTTATTATATTCATAATGGAAAGTTTAACGTCTTGCTTGATAACCATTTAATTTTTTAATTTTTTATTTTTTTTTTAAATTTTAGCTTACAAATACTATTTTTATCTAGATAAAATACTTTTTCGGTCCCTCGTGTTAGGGGATGTATCTATAAAGTCCAGGTTTCAAACTCCTCAATATTTATTTTTTTGAAATAAAAAATGTGGGGTACAGGGATTCAAACCACACTTATTGGTCATTAGTACACTTTTATGCTAATCGAGTCATGCTCTCGTTGACTCAAACTCTCCAATATTTAGTGTTGATGCCAAAATCCGGACAGAAGACTCACCCGACCTTCACGTGACACCAACAGTGAATTTGTAGGAACTGGGGAAGACGTGACCTGCAAGACCAGCAAAAACCGCTGCACACCGGCGTGGCGTAGGCCACACCGCCTCCGATGCCTAAGTCAGAAAACTGAGGAGAAGCTTCAGATAGTAAAGGGGAGAGTCAAGAATCGAGTTTTCGAACCCTTCTTCCGTGGTGAAGAGGGGGTTTTATACCTGTTTGTCCTCCTAGGGTTTTTCAGGAATTCGGTGGCGTTTCGGGGCGAACCAGGCGAAACCGGGGCGATTCGGGGCATTAGGGACCGAAGAGAGGTGACCGAGATCGGCCCGTGCAAACGGGCCGAATGGTCGGCCTCGGCCTTTTGCCGAGGCCGACCATATGGGTCGGGCCATTTTGGCCCGACCCTTTGGTCCGGTCTTCCTCTGGGTCGGTCTCTTGATCCTACCTCTGCCCGATTGTCCTCGTCAGCTCCTCGTCCATCTGTGTGGTCCAAAATCACCTATAACATTAAGCCCCCACTCTTGAATTGAGATTCAGGTGCGACTTTAATGCTATAGGCCGAGCTCCTTAAGCCAAATTTAAGAGTACAACTCTCGTCTCATGCTGACTTTTGTATGACTTCTTTGTTATCCTGCAAGAGAGGGCGAGCTATGCAAAGTAAAAACTCCCTGAGTAGGGGTTAGGTGAAACGGAAATGAGAAGAGTGATAAGTTACAGAAGTGGCCGGAGGGCCTCTTTGGTCGGCCTCGGCCTCGGGAAGAGGCCGAGCACAACATTTTTCATTTTAGCTTCATTCCATAATTAACAATAGGAAAAACAGAAAACTTCACAACCCTGCATTGAAAAGTTAATTCCTGCAAAAGGAAAACAAGGGAGGAGGCCCGGATCGGCCTGGGCCTCTAGCTCCTGTTAGCTCAGTGCTTAGCCCCCTGCATTCATATGTCAGTCCTTACTGGAAAATAGTGGGAAAGTTGCATGATGATTACAACAAAGGAACGGAATAGCCTTAACCTACCCCTTATTCCCAGCCCCCACTCGACACGGGCATTTATTACCTCAAGCGTTGCATTTTTCGAGCGAGAAGGACTAGTTCCATACCTGGCCTTTTCGAAGGGGGATGGTCGGCCTCGGCCTTGGCATGAGGCTGACCAGCAGCTCTGTACTACTTGCTCGCAGACGTCCAGGCTTATGTGCAGATTTGCCCGATTCTACCTTAAGCATCTCCCTGCGGCCTTGAGCGCCTCGACTGCGCCAAAAAGTAAAGTGACTGTGCTAAAGTCACGCTGCCTTGAATGTCTTCTGGGGAAAGGCTTGGGGAGGCCAAGGAAATTCCCGAGCCTCTCTTCAAGCGTCATGGTCATCCCAGGGGTGCGTACACTCTTCTGGGGAAAGGCTTGGGGAGGCCAAGGAAATTCCCGAGCCTCTCTTCAAGCGTCATGGTCATCCCAGGGGTGCGTACACTCTTCTGGGGAAAGGCTTGGGGAGGCCAAGGAAATTCCCGAGCCTCTCTTCAAGCGTCATGGTCATCCCAGGGGTGCGTACACTCTTCTGGGGAAAAGCTTGGGGAGGCCTAGGAAATTCCCGAGCCTCTCTTCAAGCTGTCATGGTCATCCCAGGGGTGCGTACACTCTTCTGGGGAAAAGCTTGGGGAGGCCTAGGAAATTCCCGAGCCTCTCTTCAAGCTGTCATGGTCATCCCAGGGGTGCGTACACTCTTCTGGGGAAAAGCTTGGGGAGGCCTAGGAAATTCCCGAGCCTCTCTTCAAGCTGTCATGGTCATCCCAGGGGTGCGTACACTCTTCTGGGGAAAAGCTTGGGGAGGCCTAGGAAATTCCCGAGCCTCTCTTCAAGCTGTCATGGTCATCCCAGGGGTGCGTACACTCTTCTGGGGAAAGGCTTGGGGAGGCCAAGGAAATTCCCGAGCCTCTCTTCAAGCTGTCATGGTCATCCCAGGGGTGCGTACACTCTTCTGGGGAAAGGCTTGGGGAGGCCAAGGAAATTCCCGAGCCTCTCTTCAAGCTGTCATGGTCATCCCAGGGGTGCGTACACTCAGCCGGGGGAAGTGCGGAAGTCTGGCCTCTACAATGATCATTCTCGTCTGGCCACACGCATTACATCCTATGGAAAAAGCACTTTATGCGAAACACAATGCAAAGAACTTCATTAAACTCGCAAGGAAAGGAAAGGAAGTGCCATGGACATGTGTTATAACAAAACGAAAGGAAAATCAAAACTGTCGCCACATGACCATGGACTCGGCCTGTCCTTACCCCTACCCCCCACTCAAAATGTGCATTCAATATCTTGGACATGCATTTTTTGAGTAAGGAAAAACTAACTTCGTACCTGGGCCTCTAAGGGTGGAGCTCGGCCTTGGCCTCTGGGTGGTCGGCCTTGGCCTTGGCATGAGGCCGACCAGCTCCTCTGTGCTGTTCGTTTGCTTGTTTCCCATCCCAAGGGTGCATGCTCTTAGTCGGAGAAAACTTGGAGAGGTCGAGGAAATTTCCGAGCCTCTCTTCAAGTTGTTGTATTCATCCCAGGAGGTGCATACATTCTTTTGGGGACCCTGGGAGGTTGAGGGCATGCGTCAACCTCTCTGCAAGAATTTTGTCTCTGCAAGAATCATTCTTATGCAAAACACAATATAATAGTTTTTATTGAGTTTGCAAATGTTTGTGTGTTTTACAATGAGATAAATGACAGATAGTTTCTATGCAAAGTAAACATAAGTAGTGAAAGACATTGTTCCTGGTCGGCCTCGGCCTCCTCTGGTCGGCCTCGACCTTCCTGCAGTGGTGGCGTTGCCTGCCACTTGCTTCTGCTATGGCTACTGATAGTAGATCTTCAAGTGTTCTGCATTCCATGGGTGTGGAGTTGGTTTCCCGTTTTCATCAACCAAGGCATAGGTGCCGGGGCGGACCACTTTGCTAACTTGATAAGGTCCTTCCCATGCTGGTCCCAACGCACCTGCATTGGGATCTCTGGTGTTTTGCATGACTTTCCTGAGTACTAGGTCTCCTTCTTTGAAGGTGCGCCTTTTCACTCTCGCGTTATAATATCTGGCAACCCTGTTTTTATACTCTGCGACCCGGAGTTGAGCTATTTCACGATGCTCGTCTAGGAGGTCCAGGTTCAACCTCATTGCTTCATCATTCCCTTGCACACTAAACTGTTCTGTCCTGGGGGAGGGAATGCCGACCTCCACTGGGACTACCGCCTCTGCCCCGAATGAAAGGGAAAATGGTGTTTCTCCTGTTGAGGTTCGTGCTGTTGTCCGATACGCCCACAGTACACGCGGGAGCTCTTCGGCCCATGCCCCTTTTAGTCCTTCAAGCTTCGCTTTAAGATTCTGCTTGATTATTTTATTCACAGCCTCCACCTGGCCGTTAGCTTGCGGATGGGCTGGGGATGAACAACGATGTGCTATGCCCAAATCTGAGCAAAACTTCCTGAAAGCGGCATTGTCGAACTGCCTACCATTATCTGATATAATGGTGTTAGGAATCCCAAAACGGCACACAATATTCTTCCATACAAAGTCAGTGACCTTCTTTTCAGTTATAGTTGCTAATGGTTCTGCCTCTGCCCATTTTGTGAAGTAATCCACAGCCACAACTGCATACTTGGTCTGTCCTTTACCTTGGGGGAGAGGTCCGATCAGATCGATTCCCCATTGTGCGAACGGCCACGGGCTGATAATGCTCGTCAAAGGCTCAGGTGGTTGCCTTGGAGTGGGTGCAAACCTTTGGCATTGATCGCAAGATCTAGTGAAGTGCCTAGCGTCTTGCAACATGGTTGGCCAATAGTAACCTTGCCTGACTATCTTGTGACACAACGACCTTGCTCCTGAGTGATTTCCACACACCCCCTCATGTATCTCTCTCATAACGTAGTTAGCATCACTAGGGGGAAGGCACCTCAACAACGGCATCGAGTAGCCTCTTTTATACAGTCTCCCTTCCCTTAACACAAAATGTGATGCTCGCCTCTGAACCTTTTTAGCCTCTGTCCTCTCTGTTGGCAGCTCGCCTTTCCCTAAGTAATCAAGGATCGGATCCATCCATGAAGCTTCCCCTGCTTCTGGGGAGGGCTTAGTTTCAATTGATGGGATACCCTCCCCATCTGCAGGATCACCGACCTCAAGCCTCGGATCTTCCGCCTCGGCCTCGGCCCCGGACTTGTCCTTAGGCTCGGCCTCGGACTTATCCTCAGGCTCGGCCTCGGCCCCGGACTTGTCCTTAGGCTCGGCCTCGGCCTCTGCTCGACCATCTGTCTCGAGAATCTCCTCTGCACATACTGCAGGCTCTGACAAAACCTCAACTGGCACTGTCCTGCTCAACTCTGTATCATAGGCAGCCGCCAAGCGAGCCAGTGAATCTGCGTTGGCGTTCTGAGACCTCGGGATTTGTTTGATCTCCCACTTCTCAAAGTGGGATAGCAGTTGCCTGGCCTTGGATAAGTACCTGCTCATTCTCTGTTCCCTAGCCTGGTATTCTGCCAACACCTGCTTCACGATTAGCTGCGAATCGCTTTGAGCCATGATGTCTGAAACTCCGATCTCCCTTGCCAACTTCAATCCTGCCAGGAGGGCCTCGTATTCAGCCTCATTATTCGAGGCCTTGAAATTGAATCTCAGGGCATACTCAAATCTTCCTCCATCAGGGGATTCCAGCAAAATTCCTGCTCCACAACCCCTGGTGTTAGAAGACCCGTCTACAAAGAGTGTCCAAGTCTGCTTCACCTCCCTTACACTCAGCATATTGACCTCTGTGCCTGACTTGCTCTGCTCGGCCTCGGACCTCTGAGGGTCGGCCTTTTCCTCAGCAGTCGTTAATTCTGCCAGGAAATCTGCCACAGCTTGCCCTTTCATGGCAGTTCGAGGTTTGTAATGGATGTCGTACTCACTCAGCTCAACTGCCCACTTCATGAGGCGACCCGAGGCTTCTGGCCTCTGCAACACCTGTTTTAGAGGAAAGTTGGTCAAAATTGTTACCTTATGGGCTTGGAAATACGGACGCAACCTTCTGGCCGACGTAACTAGGGCCAGAGCGAGCTTCTCCACTTGGGGGTATCTAGTTTCTGCTCCAACCATCGACTTGCTGGTGTAATACACAGGTCGTTGGAGCTTCTCTTCTTCTTTGATCAGTGCAGAACTTACAGCCGTGTCCGAGGCCGCGACATAGAGCAACAGCTCGTCGCCAGGAAGCGGCTTGGCCAAGAGCGGGGCCGAGCTCAAATAGCCCTTCAGCTCCTGGAAAGCCTTTTCGCATTCTCCAGTCCATTCGAAACGTGATCCCTGTCTCAAAATTTTAAAGAAGGGTAAACACCTGTCAGTTGATCTACTAACAAACCTGTTCAAGGCGGCGATCCTCCCGTTCAAGCTTTGAAGTTGCTTGAGATTGGCCGGGGAGGACATTTGCATGATGGCCCTGATCTTGTCTGGGTTTGCTTCTATCCCCCTCTGATGCACCATGAACCCTAGGAATTTTCCTGATGTCACCCCAAAAGCGCACTTACTCGGGTTTAGTTTCATTCGATACTTCCGGAGGATCTGGAAAGCTTCATTAAGGTCAGACTCATGGCATTGAGACTTCAAGCTCTTTACCAGCATATCATCCACGTACACCTCCATGTTCTTTCCCAGTAACGGAGCAAACATGCGGTTTACCATTCGCTGGTATGTCGCCCCAGCGTTCTTCAAACCGAACGGCATGACCTTATAGCAATACAACCCTCGACTAGTGATGAACGAAGTCTTTTCCTGATCGGGCTCGTGCATTCTAATCTGGTTGTACCCTGAATATGCATCCATAAAACTCAGCATCTCGTGCCCTGCTGTTGCGTCAACCAACTGGTCGATCATGGGCAAAGGATAGCTGTCCTTTGGGCACGCCTTATTCAGGTCGGTGAAGTCGATACACATCCGCCACTTCCCGTTAGCCTTCTTTACTAGTACCACATTGGACAACCATTGGGGATAATGAACTTCTCTGATGAACCCTGCTTTAAGCAGCTCATCTACTTGGCCGGCAACAATCTCATTCCTCTCAGAGTTAAATGCCCTTCGCCTCTGCTTTACTGGCTTGAAATCCCTATCCACATTCAACTGGTGAACCATCACTCCCGGGTCAATTCCTGGCATATCCTCGTGCGACCACGCAAACAGATCCGCGTTAGCCCTCAAGAAACCAACCAGTCTGCCCCTCTGCTCAGCCCCCAATTTGGTGCCGATGTTCACTCTCCTTTCCTCAGACGTTAGTGGTACAGATTCCAGTTCCTCTGCGGGCTGTCCCCTTGGGTCAAGTCCAGCAGCATCTCTGACATACGGAACCTCGCTACAGCCTCCGGGGTTAGGGTCGGCCTTTTCCATACCGAGGCCGACCTCAATCTGATTCGGCGCTTTCTGCTCGCAACAGCCTTCGGGGTTAGGGTCGGCCTTTTCCATACCGAGGCCGACCTCAATCTGATTCGACGTTTTCTGCTCGCAACAGCCTTCGGGGTTAGGGTCGGCCTTTTCCATACCGAGGCCGACCTCACTCTGATTCGGCGCTTTCTGCTCACAACAGCCTTCGGGGTTAGGGTCGGCCTTTTCCATACCGAGACCGACCTCACCCTGATTCGGCGCTTTCTGCTCATACCTGAGGTTTCCTTCTAGTTTCTGAACTCGATTCATCCTACAGAACACCACCGATGCGCGATCTGAACTGGCAAGCACTCTTCCCCATAGACGGCGCCAACTGTTGATGCCAAAATCCGGACAGAAGACTCACCCGACCTTCACGTGACACCAACAGTGAATTTGTAGGAACTGGGGAAGACGTGACCTGCAAGACCAGCAAAAACCGCTGCACACCGGCGTGGTGTAGGCCACACCGCCTCCGATGCCTAAGTCAGAAAACTGAGGAGCTCGGCCTATAGCATTAAAGTCGCACCTGAATCTCAATTCAAGAGTGGGGGCTTAATGTTATAGGTGATTTTGGACCACACAGATGGACGAGGAGCTGACGAGGACAATCAGGCAGAGGTAGGATCAAGAGACCGACCCAGAGGAAGACCGGACCAAAGGGTCGGGCCAAAATGGCCCGACCCATAGGCCGAGGCCGACCATTCGGCCCGTTTGCACGGGCCGATCTCGGTCACCTCTCTTCGGTCCCTAATGCCCCGAATCGCCCCGGTTTCGCCTGGTTCGCCCCGAAACGCCACCGAATTCCTGAAAAACCCTAGGAGGACAAACAGGTATAAAACCCCCTCTTCACCACGGAAGAAGGGTTCGAAAACTCGATTCTTGACTCTCCCCTTTACTATCTGAAGCTTCTCCTCAGTTTTCTGACTTAGGCATCGGAGGCGGTGTGGCCTACACCACGCCGGTGTGCAGCGGTTTTTGCTGGTCTTGCAGGTCACGTCTTCCCCAGTTCCTACAAATTCACTGTTGGTGTCACGTGAAGGTCGGGTGAGTCTTCTGTCCGGATTTTGGCATCAACATTTAGAAATCAGTTCCTTCCAATATTAATCTTTTGATGGAGGGTTGACATGACACTATTTAAAAATAAAGTAATAATTTTTTTAATTAAAAAAAATTATGATAAAATTATTTTTTAGAGAAAAAGCACACTCTCTGTTGGACTATTAAAATAATAATAGACACCATAACAAAAAAGACTTGTATGACAACCATTTTGTTTTTAGTCTATTGTTTTTGAAATTTTAACTTATAAATACTATTTTTTACCTATGCTTTATCTTTTACTATTTAAAAGGTCTTTTACTATATATAAAACTTGTTTTTATTTTTAAAATTTGACTAAAATTTCACATGTTTTTATAAAAATTGTAAAAGCATATCCTAAGGATTAAGGGAAAGTATGCATAATTTTTAGATACGGTTGATGGTCGATTTTGGTCAGAAGGAACTCACCTGACCTTCACGTGCCACCAACGGTAAATTTGTAGATGAGGGGGGACGACGTGACCTGCAAGACGGAAAACCTACACACCGGTATGGTGCTAGCCACACCGACTCCGATGCTTAAGTCAGAAAACGAAAGTAAGAGGGCTAGAGAGTGAGAGAAGAGAGTACAGAGTTCGGGTTCCCTTCTTCAGTAACGAAGAAGGGTATAAATACCTGCTCATCCTCCTAGAGTTTTTAGGAATTCGAAGGTGTTTTGGGACAAACCAGGTGAAACCGGGGCAGTCAGAGGCGGTGGGGACCAAACGGAGCCGGACGGGCTCGGCTGAGGCCCATGGCCCGTCCCACTTGTCGGTTTCACCTCTTGAGTTCATCTCCCAGTTCGATTTCTGCCCAGTTGTCTTCGCCAGTTCCTTGTGCATCGGGGTGGTCCAAAATCACCTATAACAGATACAGAAGACTAAAAATGAAATCATCATTAAAGAGATCTTAAAAGACACAAACAAAACTTTTTAAATACCATACAAATTAAAATAGGTAAACTCTCAAATTTTGAAATTTATTTACTAAACTTCTAGTTTAACCAATCAACTTTTCTCATACATATATACACATATGTATATATAGAACATGTATATATCTCACATATGTGTATATGTGTCTGTATATTTGAAGGGTTGGGTTGGGGATTGTAAAGGTATAGGTATAAGGGATAAGGCGGTGTAGATGAAATGAAATCACGTGACACCTGGCAGCATGGGCTTAGCATATAACTGCAAAATAAACGAAGCCCACCAAATTCACGTGCCGTCTGATCTGATTGAAGACTACATGACGTGGCAGATTCGCCGTATCTGGTTGGTCGGCGAGTGGAGACAATCAAGATTGTGGGTGCAGTCCACCGTATTCACGTCCACATCTGATCTTTCCCTACCCATGCAAATTCACCTCACGGCTCACGTGCTCCTGCCCCCTCCCCCCAATCTTATAATTAACGCTAAATATGGGAAACCAACAAAGGGGACAATATATCCCCAAATTTATTTATTTATTTTTTTTTTCTTTTACATAATTTATCAAATTTTCTTTTTTTTTTTTTTCATCAATGTCTTTTTCCCCCTTAAAAAAAAAAAGACAAACACACACTAACACTTATAGGTTTGAATGATATAACCAATGTTTATGCCAAAATCCGGACAGATTACTCACCTGACCTTTACGTGACACAAACAGTGAATTTGTAGAAGCTGGGGAAGACGTGACTTGCAAAACCAGCAAGAACCGCTACACATCGGTGTGGTGTAGGCCACACCGCCTCCGATGCTTAAGTCAGAAAACTAAGGAGAAGCTAGAGAGTAAAGGGAGAAGTCGAGAATAAAGTTTCAGAACCCTTCTTTAGTGATGAAGAAGGGTTTAAGTACCTACTCATCCTCCTAGGGTTTTAGGAATTCAGAGATGTTTCGGGACGATCTAGGCAGAATCGGGGCGGTCGGGGGCATCAAGGACCGAAGGGAGGTGACCAAGCTCGGTCTGCGCAAGCGGGCCGACCATTGTGGCCCGACCCTTTGGTCCGGTCTTCCTCTGGATCGACTTTCTGGTCCTACCTTTGCCCAATTGTCCTCGTCAGCTCCTTGTGCATCAGTGTGGTACAAAATCGCCTATAACAACCAATAATTTTAAACCATTGAATGTGAGGAAAAAAATGAAAAATTGTCTGTATCTCAACATTTAGAGGAGGAGTTAGCTATAATGTAGTGACCACACAATAAATTTTCCAGTTAATAAATTTATATGAAAATATTGTCATAACTTTCGTATTAAGAAATTTTTATTGCGTAGAGAATTTGTGTTAGTATTTTGCAACCTATATCAAACGAGTTACTTTTACTTGAATAAAAAAAAATAGATGTTTTGAAAATATAATAACTATAGAAAAAAATTAAAAGTACACAAACTAAAATGAATGCTTTGTTGATATAATAAATCAAAATAAATAAAAATTGACAATACAAGGATGGATATAGGATTTAAACCTAAAAAAAATGATTATATCTAATAAGGAATCACACAATTATATAATATTAAAAATAAACCCAATCATTCACATTGACTAATAAATTCAAAATGGGATGTTACGTTAAGTCAAAAAAATTGTCTAATCTTGTGGTATTTAAGTCTAAAATTCACCATGCTTTGATACATATTGTTGATGCCAAAATTCGGACATAGGACTCACCTGACCTTCACGTGACACCAACAGTGAATTTGTAAAAGCTGGGGAAGACGTGACCTGCAAGACCAGCAAAAACTGCTGCACACCGGTGTGGTGTAGGCCACACCGCCTCTGATGCCTAAGTCAGAAAACCGATGAGAAGCTAGAGAGCAAAAGAAGATGTCCAGAATAGAGTTTCGGCCCCCACTTCAGTGATGAAGAAAAGTTTTTATACATGTTTTGCCTCCTAGGGTTTTTAGGAATTCGGAGGTGTTTCGGGGCGAACCAGGTGAAATCGGGGCGTCACGGGTCGGAAGGAGGTGACCAAGTTCGGCCCGCGCAAACGGGTCGAATGGTCGGCCTCGGCCTTTTGCCGAGGCCGACCATATGGGTCGGGCTAGGTTGGCCCGACCCATTGGTTCGGTCTTCCTGTGGGTTGGTCTTCTGGTCCTACCTTTGCCCGACTGTCCTTGTGAACTCCCTCCTCGTCAGTGTGGTCCAAAAGTACCTATAACACATATTTTTGTTTATAGGTATGATAAATGTGGAGATGAAGCTGATTCAAACATTCAACCTCAAGAGAAAGAGTACGTGTCATAACCGCTAAATTATGCTTGTGTTACTCACCCTCACACCCTCTTGAGTATATTTAGTACTATATGCGTATAATACTATGTATAAAATATATATGAGAATTTTGCTTTGAGACATACTAGTATCGTAATTTTTGTTTCAAAAAAGAAGAAGGTCTAGAGCAATTTTTCAAACACCCCTTTGCAATAGAAGAAATCATAAACATCGATCTAATCACTCGCATCACTCGTATTCTTGTTACGATCAACATTTTCACTCAATATTATTCACAAAACCAATCAAATGAATAAAAGAAAAGGACAAATGGATCTTCAATGAGTGTTTTTCATATTAATAATAATAGGCAATTACAATCGAACTTCAAAGTGTTGACAACACAGTACCATAGATAATAACGGATCGTATGTATATAAGGATTGAGAAAGACATCTATAACTACAAATAAACTATCCAAACAAAAATAAAATTTTCTAGAGAGGGAGAACAACGATAATTTGAATATTTCCTACCCTAAAACCGTTGAATTACATATCATATTTGCTAGCTGAATTAAAACATTAAAAACATAAGAGAACTAAAATGTATCAATTGGTCTCATCTTACTTTATAGTAGAAGACATACAACTACAAACAAAGAGAAAAAATCTTCCTCAACTATACATTTAGACCTAGAATGAACAGTACTCACTATTTAATGGTGAACCAAAAACTTATAAAACCACATATAAATAAATCAAGATTATAAGAAGAGATATAGACGTGTAACAAGTAACAACTTAGTCTATGTCCAGTTGAGAATTCACCCCTTAACATTTTATAAGTACAACAAAATGAAAATAATATGAAAAATGGAGTTGAAATGAAATGGAGGTGGGTGCAATAAGTGAAGGCACATGGGGAATGGGTGACCATGGACATGGACTACTACTACTATTGCTTGGAGTTGGAGTGTAAAAAGAGCAACAAAAAATTAAAAATATTAGTAGTAATAATTGAATTCACATGCCAATGACTTTGGACTTCTTTTGGGCACAATTTTTGGGTTTCCTTCCGATCATCAATCTAACACCCTCTTTCACCGACATATTATTAGGTGCTTTCAGTGTAATGAAACTCTCACTTTAAAATTATCGGTCCTACATCTTCAAATTTGTATGCAAATAATCATTTATGATACAAAATCGAGATACTTTTATAATTAATTTCTCTCTTTTATATTCAGCAGTGCAAAACAACTCGTCTTATTATACCGGGAACACCTAATAATTTATCCCTTTCATCTCCTTTTGTGCCCACATCGCACACTTTCCCTTCTTCCTACTTTTCTTTTCTTCCATTTATTTAAATTTTATGCATCTTATATCTATAAAGAAAAAAAAATCAGGTCTATTTCATCTTTAGATCTTGTGTTTCTTCGGCAAATTATTATAAATATTTGTTTTTTTTTTCATCAATACATATTTTTTAAGGAGGTTTAAATTCTATTTTAGTTTAGAACCTTTAGATTGATCCTATTTTATTTCAAATGTTTATTAAGTCACTAAATTTTATAAAAGAAACAACCACATTTAGATTTTCACTATGTATATATATATATATTTTTAATTGTAATAGATGGACACGGTGACTTCTTATATATTGATTAACATGTCGACATGAGCATTTAGTGAAGTTACATCAATTTGGTTGAAACGGATATTTTAGAGTCAACATATAAATTTTTAACTAAAATCTTAATAAAGGTGAGAAAATTGACCTTTCTTTTAGTTCAATAATAAGTAGGGATGAAAAAGCGAAACTCAACGTTAGATTAAAAATATAATGTTTAAATTAGTTGAATTATGCTTCGATTCTCTACAAAAATTATTTTATTAAATAAGAATAATAATGGAGGTTTGTAGAAGATCAGTGTGAATCACAAATTGACTCTCACTTTATGTTGTTTTATAATAAAGGTTCAAACATAAGGTGACACAAAAAAAAAAAACTATTAGAATATTTTGAAAAGTTAATTAGATATAATCAGAAAATGGTTTCCTACGCAAAATTATTTAATTATTTAAAATAGTAATAATGGCGACGAATATTTTTCTTCGTACCTTAATTCTGGTGGTGGAATTATGATGGCTACTCTATTCTTTTGCTCTACTGCTACCCGTAACTAGTAACTAGTATGGTATCTGATGCAGCGAATAATTTCCTCTGTTGATTTGGGGGCTTTTCGGTAAAATTTCAGGATACGTGGCTTGGTTGGACTCGTGAGGTAATTAATGTGAAACAGTAGGGGTATGCACGTCATTTCACCAGCGCGAGAGAGAATAATAAATGAGTTTTTATAAAAAGAAGAGCGTACAGTTGAGGCTTGGTAAGGTAAGTGACCACTGGTCCGGAGAGACTGGGTTTTGTTTTTCCTTTGGCGGTACTAACCCTAAATTATTATTTATTTCAGAAAAAAAGGAGGGGTAAAAAGGGGATCGAATCTAAGTGGGCCCCAGCTCAGAATTCCTGTAAATCAGGGTCGCTACGCTCGAGGTGGGCCCCACTTACGGTTTGAAAGTTACCATATTTGCCCATGGGTGGGGCCCACGACTTCCCCCAAACTCAAACTCCGCGCGCGCTCTCTCTCTCTCTCTCTCTCCGGCTTCAACTGTCTGTGTCCTTTTTATTTACTTCCCATTTAATTTAATTTAATTTAATTTGTGGATGAATTGTTTTTTTCTTTTCCTTTTATTTTTAAAAAATATTTAATTTAGTTTAAATTTCTATCATCTAATTCTTTTGAGTTGAGTACTTGAGTTTCATCTTTATTAAAAATTTATTCGAGTACCTAGTCAAAATCTAAAAACAAAAACAAGTTTTTGGAAACTAATTTTTTTTTTTGTAAAAATTGATTTAGTTTTTTAAAACAGGAAAGAAAGTAGATACTAAGACAAAAAAAAAAAACTTATAGAAGAAAATAGGTGTGTATAAGCTTATTTTTCAAGAACCAAATGATTATCAAACGTAACCTTGGTTTTTTGTTTTTGGTTTCTGAAAATTAAGCTAGTTTTCATCTAATTTTCTTAGGATGGTTTCCATATTTGTTAAGGACATATTTGAATTCCTAGCCAAATTTCAAAAACAAAAAACAAATTTTTGAAAATTACTTTTTTTTTTTTTTTTTTTTTTTTTTTTTTAAACTTAATTTGGTTTTTGAAAACATTAAAAGAAAGTAGATAACAAAACCAAGAAACTTAAAAGTGGAACTAATGTTTTCAAGTTTAATTTTCAAAAACCAAAAACCAAATCGTTATCCAACCGAGTCTAAACTTTTGCAACTGGTTGTTTTAAGTATTTTATCCTCATTCAACAATTTAATTCTTTATCTTTTATCTTTTGCACTACTCTAAAACCTTAATACTATTAATTAACATGGTTAGCTAAATTGAAAATACCACATGTTACCATGTAGTTAGAAAAAAATATATAATGGTAGGGAATAATTTATGAGGTTAAACCAAATTAAAAAATTTAAAGTTTTTTTTTCCTAACTTGTTGGATCTGTTTTTTTAATTGATAAATTATATTTATATGAGGTTAAAATATAAAGTTTTAATGAAAATGGTTGGCTTCCCCTTTGAAATTATAAGAAAACAATTAAAATTGAACTACAATTATGACAAACAAATTGAAATTAAGAATAAACCTTAAAATCATATTGGTAATTTAAACTATTTAATTTCATTTATTATGGATGGTATCTTTTTAAAAACAAAACATTAGTTTTAGTCAATGTCAAGCACGGAATATTTATTGGTTCGTATTGTGTGTTGATATTTATTATGCTTATTTAGTTTATTAATTTCACTTATATTAATGTGTGCGAATATACGCAAGATTTTGTTATAATATTTAGTTGTTTGTATTTATTTCACTTTAATGAACCGAATATAAATTCGATAACTATTTTACATTTTATATTCTATTTGGCATTGAGATAAAATTAATTGCCTTCTTATCCCATGTTTTCTTGAATTAACGTGCCTTCTTTTCATTTTTATTCTGTCAATAAATAATCAAAATTATAAATGAAAAAAAGAAAATAAAAGAGAAAAATAGTTACTCGAACTTTCGATAAAGTAAAAGATGATAAACTGACATTTTGTCTTTTACTGTAGCAATCAGATTTTTATTTAAGAAATTTAGGGCATAGCTAATGGTTTTTTGTTATTTATATTTTTTTTTCAACAATATATGAGGTTAAAAAGATTTAAATTTCATTTTTTTGACCGATAATCTATGCCTTATTAAATTGAGTTAGGTTGAGATTGACATTATATATCATTTTCTTAGGCTAATATAAAAATTTCAAAGGAAAAAAAAAATCAATTTTTACCCTTAAAGATATTAGGTTGTATCAATTCTTACCATATACTTTTTTTTTTTTTTTTTGAAATTACCGTAATTTTTTAATTTTATTAATTTGCACTCAAAACTTAGACTAGTGTTGCAATCTTAACTTTAAACTTGAAAATGTGTGACAATTTTTACCGACCCATAAGTTTTAATTTGAAAATTCATTAAAAAGGTCTTCTCAAAAACTTTTAATGGATTACAAACATGTGTATAGTACAACTTTGGTAAAACTTTGATAAAAAACAACCTTGATATGCGAGAGATTACCTTTTGATTTACTAGAAGCAGAAGAAGAATTAGTAATAATTTTTTTTAAAAAAAAATTGTCAATTTTGACAAAATTATTTAATGATTATTTGTGCATTAATCAAACTTAAATTTGTGGAAAAAACTTGATGCTACTGAAATTAGTGAGTTTACAAAGATTTTTACATTGTTTTTTTTTATAATTAAAATTGATGGGTGAATTAGCGCAAATTCAATAGATGGTAGAAATTGCAATATTTAACTAAGTTCAAGATTCAATTTGATGAAATTACAAAATTACAAGTTTATGAATAAAATTTTAATTTTCTCCAACATTAAAATTATATTGAATAAATTTATTCTTTTTCTTTTCTTTTTTTTTTTTCTATTGCCTTTTAAAGACATTATAAAGACAAAAGCTTCTTATGGTAATCTGTTTCCTAAAAACAGTAAAAATTAAGAACGAGTTCATTAGTTTCCAAATTAAAAAAAAAAAAAAACGAGTTCATTATTTTGGCCTTATCCATTTTGGAGGATAAGCTTGAAAAACAAAATTGATTATAACACAGATCATTCGTAAACTATTTTTAAAAGCAATTTTCATACACGACACTCAAAACAATAGATTAGTTGAGAATATAATTTCCAAACAAAACTCTACGTTATACTTTAAAAAACAGGTATCCATCGTCAAAATTATATCTTTCCACTCCAAGATATTATTCATGTCAACTTGTGAGGAGTAAGAAAAAAGCAAAGTTGATTGGGATGGAATAAAACTAGTGTTGTTGCTTCATTTTTGTTTTGAATAAAAACTCATCATAAATAATAATAATAATAATAATAAAATTTATTATTATTAAGCCTAGCTCATGAGTAGAGTCCTCAAAATTCTTAAACATATAATTTTATTATATGTAAAGAAGTTTTGTGTGCATGAGAGTAAAGTAGATATGGTATCAAGTAATTGATGGCTTAAATTTCACAGTTTGGTCTTCTCCTTTTTTTTTTTTTTTTTTTTTTTTTTTTTTTTTTTTTTTTTTTTTTTGGTGTAATCTTTGCATGTTGAAGGCATCCATTTTTCACTTTTTGTTGTTGTTGTGGGAGAATGTAGAGTAAGAAAGAAGCAAATTTCTTGGTTCAATCACAGCCATTGAGATTTCACACAGCTTGTGATTGAAGCAATGAGTGGATTCCCTATCTTCTTTTTTTTTTTTCTTCTTCTTCTTCTTTTATTTTGCTTTGTGTGACAACATTTTTTTTAGAGTCTAAGAATAATCATGTTATATTAAGAAGTCCTTTTAACTTGAGCAACTTGAATGGTATACATACCATATTAGAGATGATAAGATCATATGTTGATCGAAAACAACTAGTCCATGTGTTGATAAAGAAAGAAAGAATAATTTTGAGAGAATTGTTCGCTAAATGTATATTATTTTGGTTAATGAAAAGTAGGCATATAACTCAAGAAAATGAATGTAACTGTCAACTTGAACATAACTCAATTGGTTCAAGTATAGCCAACATGAGCATAAACTCAACTGTCATAACTCTTGATATAATGACCAAGAGGTCTGCTATTCAAATCCCCACACCCTCACATGTTGTCAAAAAAAAAAAAAAAAGGTTTAAGCATATTATAATCTCAATCAAAAGATTAGAAGTTTAAATCCTCACTCCCATAAAATAAAAAGGAAAGAAAGAATATAGACTCAGTTTCTAAAAATGAAATCATTTCAACCATTTTCTTTTTCTTTTTCTTTTTTTTTTTTTGAAATATAAAACCATTTTAGCCATTAAACTTTGAATTTATTTTTCCAAAAAACACTCATGGAGATTCTTTCATTTAAATAATGAACGAAAATTGGCAACAACTAATATGTAAAAATTGGATGACATTACATTGTCATTCATGCGAATTGACACAGTGGCTGATATGTCAAAATTGATTATGTGAATGGTGTTGCAAATGATGTCAACATTTTAAGTTGAAATAAATGTTAACAATAAATGTGGAGGTAGAGATAGTGGCTATAACGAACTAGAAGATGTTTATTTATATGCCTCCGAAGTATCATTTTTTTTTTTTCACTTCTTACATTCTTTTAATTTCAATCGAGTTCTTCCTTAAAGAGACAAAGTTAGATGCATCACCTTATCAATATTATACTTTTCAGTACAATGAATGTGGAGGTAGAGATTTCAACCTATTGGCTTTTAAGTTTAATGGTTGAACTTAAATTCATTGTGATTTTTATTTTAATTTTTACTAACATTTTCTATAATTATGTTTTTTTAATATATTTAATGTAACATGCTATCTATTTTATTTGCATTTCTCTAACATCAATCACTACAAAAAAACATATATTCTCCATTGATCGATAGTTCTCTAATATAACCCAAAGCCAAAAAGAAGAAGAAAAAAAAAGTTGATTTGTAAATTTCTTTTATGTCTCATCATTCATCAAATTGAAATGATTCTAATCCATACGTAATTGAGAGCATATGAATTTGAGTTCAACCGAATAACTTCTTGTTATAAGATTTTGTCCTCTTATGTTTTGATTTTGGCCTCACACAAATAAAAATAAGTTTAATTGATCATTTTTTTTTTCTATTTTTATCCATATAGATCATATTAGGGCTTGTAATAAAAAGATTAGAAAAAAAAATTAAAATAACAAAATATGTGGGCCAAAAAGAGAATAATATTGGCAAATATTGATATTATACATCTTCACAATTCAACCTTTGTATAGGAATGTTTATTTTAGGGTTCGAAGTAGTTTTGCCAAAGCCAAAAATACTTCTCTATCAAAATCTTCTTGCTTAAGATCGGTAACATTAAAATTACTTTTAAGAAACGTTATAACCACTAGCACTTTGTGCTTTGACGACTAAAGTTAACTTATTTTGGTAAAATATTTAAAAAACACTTTCGAGGATTCTATATGAAAGTGTTTTTTTTTTTTTTTCAAATTATTAAATTATATTTACTTAATTGCTTATATTTAAACTACTTTGGGCCAAAAAGAAAATCCAAAAATACATGTGAACTCATAGTGGACACATGGATGAATTTTGTTAAAATTGGTGATAAAATATAAGGATAATTACAAACTACAATCCCATATGGTCTGCCTATTTTAGTTACCATGTACGCGTAAAGTTCTAAAACAGCTCAAAATGCTCGTGTGGTTTATAAATTTACAGATCATATTGTTTTGTCAATTAATTTTTATATGATTGATATACATGAGATTATATAATGGATACAGTTACAAATATACCAATTTCATTAAAAATAATAGTTTATATTTTTTTTATTTTTTTTATTAGTAAACATAGGAATATGAAGTACACGTAAACATATGTACACTTCAAGGAAAAAATTATTAAATTATAAGTTTAACTCTTCAACGGGTAGAGTTATGCTAATAGTAAACTTTAAATTTTATATATAACAACTTGAATATTTCTATTTTTTGTCTAATAATTAATTAGATACAAAATTTAAAATTCATAAACTTGTTAGACAATTTTTAGAATCTAGGAACCCTATTAGAAAAAATGCTAAAATTTTAAGGACTTGTTAAATATTTTTGAACTTTTATAGTCTTATTTATCCTGGTAAAAAAAGTTTGGGATATACTAATATTTAAATATATATATATATATATATATCATAATCATTTTATAAAAAAAAAAAAAAAAAAAGATAGAAGCAGAAACTACATAAATGCAATATTGCAAAGATATAGTCAAATGCTCAAAATATCAGTGGCTGAAGGCTGAGTCTATGGTCTACGCATGAATATGAAGAACCCCTTTTAGTGTAGTGCTGCACTTATTCGAAAAAATAGTAAAATATTTATTTTATTTTATTTTATCTTTTTATCTTAACATTAAATGTGAAAAAACATATATACCCTTATTTCATGAGATTTGAATTAAGTTTGTATTTGGCTTTTCGATATTCAACACTAACACTTTTTGTCATTTGTCATTGTGATTTCAATTTAATTTCTATTTTGTTTTTCAAGTTTCAAAAGTAGCATACCAATATATTTGGTTATTGATGCTTGAATTTGAGTCTTAAGTTTTAACTAGTCGATAAAGTGAAATTAATTTCTAAATAATCTCTACGGGATCAATGGATTTTCAAATGAAATAATAATAATAATAATAATAATAATAATAATAATAATGCGACAATTAACATCGGTTGCTTTCACTTTGTTAACACATATATATTTTTAAATGAGCTAGAAATTACTTTTATTTTGTTTATTCAAGGATAAATTAGAAACACACTAATAAGAAATTAAATTGAAATTCTTCTAAAAAAAAGAAATTAAATTGAAATCTTATAGATTAAAGATATTACTTTTTGGATACCTCAAGTATCAAATAGAAACTAGAGTTAAATTCCAAACACAAATAACATTTTTTTTATATAAAAAAAAGTCAAATTACAAGTTTAGTTCATAAACATTCATATTCGTATCTATTTGGTCTCTAAACTTTAAATTGTCTAATAAATCCATGAACTTTCAATGTTGTGTCTAATAAGTCCTCAACACATTCAAATTTTTTAAAAACCAATAGATTTATTAAATATAAAATTAAAACTTATGTCTAATAGAACCCTAACTATCAATTTTGTATCTAGGACATCTACGAATAAAAAAACAGTCAAATAGGGTCATTGGATACAGTAAAAAATCCAGGGTCCTCCGAAAATGAGATGATAAAAAAAAGAAAAAGAAAAAAAAAAAAGATTAAAGAATGGTAAAAAAAGAGGGCGGCAAATGGCATTAATTGCACACGTAGTGATAATATCGGCCCCTTGGCTTTGCCTAAGCCTTTGCCTCTGCTCTGCACTACCTTTGCCCTTTTGATTCCCATTCTCTCACACTCTCCTTTTCTTCCTTCTCTTCCTCCATAAGTACCCCTTCTTCTTCCCTCCCTTTCTTCCATTCTCTTCCTTCCCATTTCACCCATGGCTTCTCTCTCTCTCCTCTGCATTTTCGCCTCTCTCTCCTCCCTCTTCCTCCTCTCCCACGCCAGAATCCCCGGTGTCTACTCCGGCGGCCCCTGGCAGGACGCTCACGCCACCTTCTACGGCGGCAGCGACGCCTCCGGAACCATGGGTTTGCCCCTTCCCTTCTCCATTTTCACCCTCTTTCTCTTCCCGCATTCTCTGACTCGGGTTCGTTTTTGCAGGCGGTGCTTGTGGGTACGGGAATCTCTACAGCCAGGGCTATGGCGTCAACACGGCGGCGTTGAGTACCGCTCTCTTCAACAATGGCTTTAGCTGCGGTGCCTGCTTCGAGATCAAGTGCGCTAATGACCCCAAGTGGTGCCATCCCGGTAGCCCTTCCATTTTCATTACGGCCACCAATTTCTGTCCCCCGAATTTCGCTCTTCCCAACGACAATGGCGGCTGGTGTAACCCTCCTCGCACTCATTTCGACCTCGCCATGCCCATGTTCCTCAAGATCGCCGAGTACCGCGCCGGAATCGTCCCCGTCGCTTACCGCCGGTGAGTCTGCTTCTTATTTTGGTTTTCTCAAATGGGTTTCTCTGTTTGGCAACTGGGAAAGGAAAGTTGACGAAAAATCCCCATTTCCATATTGGAAACAGATCTGAAAACATTTTGCATAATCCTTTCTGCTCTGTTTCCATCCGAGATTTCAATTTCTAAAGAGAAGAATGGGTCAAATATTTTACCGTCATTTCTCTTTTTAAATATAAATATATATTTTTTTATTTTTCAGATTTAAATGTTATATTTCTAATATGGTAAAATTATTTATAATATATATTAATTTGTTTGAATTACAGAGTGGCATGTAGGAAACAGGGGGGGATCAGGTTCACAATCAACGGCTTCCGTTACTTCAACTTGGTTTTAATCACGAACGTGGCGGGTGCAGGGGATATCGTGAGGGTGAGCGTGAAAGGATCGAAGACAGCGTGGATGAGCATGAGCCGGAACTGGGGGCAAAATTGGCAATCCAACGCGGTTTTGGTGGGCCAGGCCCTCTCGTTCCGGGTCACGGGCAGTGACCGTCGTACCTCAACTTCATGGAACGTGGCACCTTCTAATTGGCAGTTCGGTCAGACCTTCACGGGAAAGAATTTCCGCGTCTGAAATTCCCTCCCTTTTTTTGAAAATTTTCCCACTCTCTTTTTTTTCCCATCCTATTTACCCGGGAAATTTTGGAGTAGTGGGGGGTAAAAGTTAAAATAGGACGGTCAAAATCGGTCTTTTAGGGTTTAAAAGTTACAGCTGTTGGAAAAGTTACCGAGGTGTGGTAACTTCTTACTTTTTTTTACTTTTTTTTTTTTGGGTTTTTGGGTGTGTGCTTTTATGTCGAAGTAGCGGTGGTGAATTTGAAAATTACCGCGGTTAAAAGAGTGTAGGTGAGGCTGAAGTGGCTGCAAATGGCAAATGTGTAGCCCGCAGCTTTTTATTACTACATACGGTAAAGTTGTTGTGTTATATCAAGTGACTTAATGTGTTGTTATTATTCCAACTAATTGAAAAAGGTTTGAATGGTTTATTTTTAAATTGTTTGTTTGGATTATCTTTAATGCGATGTAATTTTGGAAGATTTGGTGGGTCTTTTTGCAACCTAGAAACTTATGTTTGGAGGATGAGAAAACGAAAGTAGTCAATAATTCTGAGTACTTCCCCCAAGTTTAGTGTTTGGAGAAATAGAATAATGTGGGTGAATAGAGAGAGTGGTGAAAATGTCACCATCTCTCAAAAGAGATTTTAAGGTCTTGTTTGATAACCATTTGGTTTCTGAAAATTAGACTTGTTTTCTTGAAATTTCCTTATCATGGTTTTCATTGTTGTTAAAGACACTTGAATTCCTAACCAAATTCTAAAAACAAAAATAAGTTTTTGAAAACTACTTTTTTTAGTTTTTAAAAATTGGTTTGGTTTTTTAAAACATGGAAAGAAGATAGATAAAAAAACAAAGAAACTTAGAGTTGGAAATAATGTTTATAAACTTAAAAACAAAAAATCAAATGGTTATTAAACTAGACCTAAGTAATTTTAAAATATGATTTAAGTACATCACACTATGAGTGAAAGAGAGATTTTATGGAAGAGAAAATGGTGAAAATGTCAATTTTTTTTTTCTTTTTCACATATATCACAAGTGTGACTTTCTCATATGTTTTGTTTGAATTATATTAGATAAGTTGAAAATGGTCCATCAAGGTCATGGAAGCAATAGCAATTTGGGACGAATTAAAGTGCATATGATATCAATAAATTAAACCAAATCTCGTTGGTAGTCGAGTAGGACGTTGTGGAAATAATCAAGATTTTGAACCAATCATTGAAAGATCTCATGGAAACTGTTATGATAGAAAACGTAATCAACATAACAAGAATGAAAGGGCGAAGAAAAACAACACACAGATTCACGTGGTTCACTAATGGTGTGTTAGCTGCGTCCACGGGTAGAGGGAGAGAACGATCTTATTATGAGGAGTATTAAGATTACAGAGGTTAGGACAAAATAGGTTAAGAGGGTCTATATATGACAATTTTTTAACCCTAACATAATAGGCTAAAAAAATAAATAAAACTTCATGGTTGTAATCTAATCGCTATCCTCCAATCGAGGGAATGTGTCGTTTCTCCATTGTCCTAGAGTCGAAAGCACGGTTGCCCACTGTATGGTGTGCAAGGCTGTCATTTCTCCTCTTGATTTTTTTGTCGTTTCAGGTCAGAAGCAATCTTCTTTGTGCGAAGATGTGTTTTTTGTCCCTTCGTTTGCGTGATCGTTTCTTATCCCTCCTACATGAGGGTAGTTGTAATTTGTTGTTGTGATTAATGAATTTATGGTTTTAAAAAATTATATTATTTTTATAAAATTTTATACTTTTTTTCTAAATTTGAAAATACATATATTTTAGTGATACTGAATTAAGGACTTATAAAACAATATTCAAGCCAAAAAGCACTCAAACAAAATAGTCCTAAAAAAGTTATTTAGTGGTCATTAGGGTAAGTGATAAGCAAGATGAAATACTATTAGGAAATTGTTCCTTTAAAAAGTACTTCTAAGTACTCCATCGTTTATTGGTTAACAATGGAAGATAGTTCGAAATTTGATTTCAATAGGGTAAAGTTTCATTTTAAAGACAAAAGGAAAACAAACGAAAGGTAACCCACAAGCCAAAAAGAGTGGAATTTGTACCTTATCCAACCACCCTGAAAGAACAAAAAAAAAAAAAAAAAAAAAAAAAAAAACTTTAGGTAAGAAAAAAACAATTGGAAAAGAATTACTTTGAATTTGGGGGACCAAAACCAAACAATCCAAAATTTGCTCCCAATTTCCAACATGTACAAATCCCAAACAATGCTTTTAATTTGTTGTTTTAGGGTTTTATAGTAGTAGTGGGTAAGTTGTTGGAATTGGAACAATATTCTTTACAATCTTTTTGCTTTGCTTTGCTTTGCTTTGCATTGCATGTGTCTTTCTTGTGGGAAATCTATCTATACATTCTTTTTTACCAAATGCCCTTTTTAGGTCAAAAGCCTTTATATTCTTTTGGTATTTGAATAAATCCATGCCCCCTCTCTACATCATTCTATTCCTCCCCTCCTTTTCAGAATCTATTTTCTATGCTTTTGTTGTCACATTATAATATATATATATTTTTTAAATTTTTGGTCGTTGAGTCAATATAATAAAAAGGGTCGTGGATGATTCGATTGACACCCAAGTAGTATCTACTTGAAAAATTACTACGACGTCGAAAGTAGCAATTGTGAGAGACGAATGACTTTTGGACGATTTTAGCTAGGGAATATAGTAGTGATGTGAAAGGATAGATATTTGGTATAAAAAGTGCGTATCTTGTTTGAAAAATAAATTCGGTTACATGTCGATGTTGTTAGATTTTGGACGGTTATCTTTCAATTGATAACCTAAGCACGTGGTAAAGTTTTTATGTGTACTGTATTAGGATTGACTAAATACTGCCTCTTATATTCTCAACAAGTCTCTTGAATTGAAAAGCAGTGTTATTCGCTCATTATAAAATTAATTTAACTTGAAAATTTGATATAAATTTGTTAATTTAATGTAGAAATATTTGATACATTTCTCTCCATTTGAATTTTGAAGCATAGTTTTAATATTATTCCATCTTATTAGGGATGGTACTGGTTGAAATATGAATCATGAGATATTATTTGATATTTGAAGTTAGATTCTCATTCTTTTGGAAAAGAAAAAAGGGAAAATTGAGAAAGAAGTGTTGCAATTGCAAATTGCTGGCCCATTCATATCCAAACAAGTCTAACATTCTAATAAATCAAGCGGAAAATTGATGCCATTTATTTATTATTATTATTTTTTATTTTTTCTGTATGGTTCTTTTCCAATTTTAAAGTGGCCAAGAAGTTGGTAAAATAGTTGAAGAACTCAATTCTTATCGAAAAAGGTTTTTTTTTTTTTTTTTTTTTTTTTTTTTTTTTTTTTTTTAAATAATAATAATAATAAAAATAAATTATTATTATTATTTTAAATTTTATTTTATTTTAAGAAAAACTATACATGCTGAGTTTTTAAAAAGTAGAAAATCAGATATGTTTGGTAATGATTTTTTTTTTCAATTTTTTTTTAAAGAGTTAACAATAAAAAATGTGTTAGAGAGATATATGTGGAGGTATGAAAGTAAGACTGAAAAAAAAAGTTAGAGAGTGTAAAAGATATGTTAAAAAAACAAACAAAAAATTATAGTGAGAAAATTTAGAGTGAATAGTTTTAGATAAAACTCAGATATTTATTTATTAGAGAGAAAAATCATGGAAAATTTTTAGAGATAAATAAGTAAAAGAGAGAAAAGTTTGGGAAAAATATAAAATTTGTCAAAAGAGAAAAGTGAAAGACGAGATTAAGTGAAATAGAAAAGAAAAAAAATGTTAATGTTGTTTTATTTTAAGTATATTGTCATTTTATTTATTTAATAATTGTTTTTAGTGGTGATCATAACATACAAGACACAAGTGGGCCAAAAGTGTCAAAGCGAGCATAGTTCAACGATTAACTGACATGTACTCTTGATCAAGAGATCATAGGTTCGAATCCCCCCACTCTCAAATATTGATGTACTAAAAAAAAGTTGGTCAAAAGGTATTTTATGATAAAAGATGAATATCTTTACCATAATAACTAGTCTTTTCGAGGAAGGGCAAGTAGAATTGATGGTTGGTTAATATAATGGAATAATGTTGTTGGCTTTCAAAATATTATCAAAATTTGGCTCCCTAAACTATATTTTCTGGATCCGTCCTTGGTTTCATGTTTAACATGAAATTGGCTTATTGCAAAGATAACCTTTTGTTCCACGGTCTAAGTCTACTTACAACTAACCAATTAAGAGTTTTCTGATGTACTAATACTAAAAAGTGCATACATCCAATTAGATTAATAAGAGAGCCTAAAAATGCGAAATTAAAATAGAGTAAGCTTCAAAAGAGTATTGATAAAAAGAAATAGATTGAACTCTCCTATGACTCAAAAGGGATTGATCCATCTATTCTATATCTATACTTGTAAAATCTAAAAGTTTGTTGATAGTTTACAAAAAAAAAAAAAAAAAAAGAAAAGAAAAATGCTAGTGATTTTGATTTTCAAAGACATCCTATGATTTGAGTTTTCAACACCATTGCAAATGATTGTCTAAGTTTACAACCCACATGTGTTGGATCCAAAAGTGATTAGTTGGGCCTATACCCAATGTGAAGATTATGGGCTCAAATAAGCCCAAATTTTCCATGACTAATGAATCAGACCCATTAGTCAACAATTAGAGTGACACTTGCATAGCCTTTTCTTTTTTTTTTTTAAATTTCGACACAACATATAATAGAAAAGTTCGAATCTCTGACCTCTTGATTCATAATATACGTCTTAATCTATTGAGTTTTGCTTATGTTAGTATACAACAGGTCAATTTGATAATATTTGCCACTTTCTTTTAATTGTATCATTCATGTCTAAAGTTATGTAGAGACACACCGAGTAAATCGATTAAACAAACCAAAATCCATCCGACTAATAAAACCAATCAAATTAGTTTCAACCGAAATTCACCATGTCATAGTATCATCCTCTTTTTGCAGTGTGATTTGATACTATATACTTCATTACTTTCTAATTTTGATACTTTTATGAAATCTCATTAACTCTCTCTGGATATTGATTGAGAGAAATATCATACATTCATACTCAACTCAATATATCTGACAGTATCACAGTAAATAGTGTTGCATAAAAATAAAACTACAGTAAAGAAAAAACCAATAAGATAAAAGCAAAGCTATGAGAAGAAAATTGCTTGCAGAAGAAAGGTTTGGGATTAAATACATATTAATTACAGCAGCTGTACATTTCTCAAGTTTTGCCTGTTGTGATCCTCTTCAAGTTTTTGTTGCTCCATTTGGATGAGCCTTATGTTGCAATGGATGTTCTCTTTCACTTCTCAAAATCTCAGATGGTTTCTGAAGCTGCTCCAATGCTGTTACAACTTCATTCATCGTCGGTCTGCGCTTCGGCTCCGTGGCTAGGCAGAGAGCTGCAAGGTTTGCTGCCTTCTGTGCTTGTTCGAGAGCATAGTGACCCTCGAGTCGATTATCCATGATGCGGCGAATTTTGTGTTTATTTACTAGATATGGTTTTGCCCATTCGACCAGTTTGTGTTCCCCAGTTGGTCGATTCTTGTCTATGGCTCGTCGCCCTGATAACATTTCAAGAAGAACTACTCCAAAACTGTATACGTCGCTCCTCGCCGTGAGATGACCTTTCCAAAGGAAGGATACAGTTAGAATGATGAAGTATATAACAATTCATGGGAGGAACCAACCAATCAATCAGTCATTTATGAAGAAGTCAAGAGAAACAGAAAATTAGAACCTGTGGCCAAGTATTCAGGAGCTGCATATCCATGAGTTCCCATGATTTTGGTAGAGACATGGCTTTTGTCTCCAATTGGCCCATCTCTAGCCAATCCAAAATCAGAAAGCTTTGCATCGTAGTTCTGTAGATTTCAAGGAAAAACACGGTGAGATCTTACGAATAACTCTGCAAAAGCCACGAAAAATTGATCAACAAAATTTTTTGTTAAATGCTTACTGCATCAAGAAGAATGTTTGATGTCTTGAAGTCACGATATATGACTTTCATGTCACTGTTATGAAGAAACGCGAGTCCTCTGGCAGCGCCGAGCGCGATTTTCATCCGAACGTTCCACGAAAGCGGTCGAAAGTGAGAACTTCCTGTATGAATGAACAATTTAGCAAGCTTACACAGACAACATTGTACAAGGAAGAAATGGGAAATGGGAAATGGGAAGCATTGGATATCATCAGCAACTCACTTCTAAAGAGATGATTTTCTGCACTGCCCTTTTGCATAAACTCATATACCAACAGCCTGTGGTCATCTTCAAAGCAGTAACCAATCAGCTTCACTAGATTGGGATGGGAAAGCTGCCCCAAGTAGTTGATCTCCGCCTATACGTTCATCATTCGTTTAATAAACGATGTAAACTCACGTCATAGCCGAAGCTGAGAAAGGAAAGATTACACACTATATATGTATGTTGAAAAATGATCAAAGAAATTCAAGGTAAATCCTGCATTTCTTCAACCAAGATGTTCAAGCGACTGCAGAAAACTTTAATACAGATGTCCCATAAGGAAGCAGAAACAAATGGAAACCGAAGTTCGGTAACGAGTTAAATCCGATACTGACCAACCACTCCTTGTGACCCTGCAGCCCATCTCTGTTGAGCCTCTTCACAGCAATTACCAAGCCAGTGCCAGGCTTGGTGGGAGTTAGGGAATGCTCATCAATCCAACCTTTGAAGACTGAACCAAAACCTCCCTCTCCAACAACACTATCAGGGCGGAAGTTTCTCGTCGCCGTTCTCAATTCGTTAAAGCTGAAGTTTTTCAGATTGGAGCATTGCAGAATTTCATCCTGACTCCGGGGAGTCACCGGTATGGAGGCTGAGGATACCTTGCTGCTGGAAATATGTGAATGATCCCCATCTCTCTTAGACTTCAAACTTGTAAGCCCTGCAGCCAATTGTGATATCAATAAAAGACATCCCATGAACACACACAAACCAAACGCTTCACAATACTCTCAAGATTATAACAGATGCCTCCACTTTCCTAGAATCAGAGACACTACATCCTACAGTGAAATCATTCTATAAGTCAACCAAATTCAAACCATAAACATGGTATTTCATATTGACATCAATATGAACTCTCAATCAATTCATTCCGCCAGTTTATGAACTATACGAACTCTCGATTCAATGGCAAATAACTTGTGAAAATAACTCATCAACACAAAGAAATCAAATGAACAGAAGCAGCAATCCACTCATTTCATCATCATCCCAGTTTCGTAATGAAGGGGTGAGATGAACCCAAACTAAAAGTAAACACAAAATCAAACAAAACCAACAGCAGAAAAGAAACCAAAGTATCCAAAAAGACAAAAAGAAAACACAAAGAAAGCAATCCAACTAAAAGGTTCATTTAAACAAACACCCTATCTGCAACTTCCTGAAGGCATCTAATTCTAAGACCCATCAAACAGTTGAGTCAAAATCAACTCGAAATCATCCGAAACTAAGCTTGAAAGACGAAGAATCGGAGAAAAGAAAAAGGGGAATTCAAATCAGAGACGATAAGTACCTATATGAGAACTCACAGACTTGAAATGATGACTCCAGCAAGCCCCCATCAGCAAAGTCCAATCAGAAATTTGCAGCAGCTTCGAAAAGAAAGACGAATGGATTAAAACCCACAAATCCTTCAACAGATCGGAAACAGTGAACAGAACAGAGTCAAATTTATCATCCCTTTCATTGCCTCTCTTCAAGGAAGAAAAGTTGGGGACAAAATGAAAAAGCTGTATGAACTCTAAGATGAAAAACAAGCAAAGAAGAAATGGAATGCAACTATTCAATTTTTTTTTTTTTTTTTTTTTTTTGGAAGTTAATGGAAATGCAAATTGGATACGAAAAGATCACCAACTTTATTTAGATGGTTCGTGTCTCATAGGCTTCATGATTGGACACTCCGAGCAGAGCAATTTTGGAATTATCTTTTCCATAAACTAATGTTTATATTTTCTGTTCTTTTTTTTTTTTTTCGAAATATAAAATATTTTTTAGTTTCATTTTGAATGTTTCAATCTTGTTATTTATATATTTTTTTTAAATGATCTTTAATAAGTGGAAAATTTCGAATATTAATTTTTCTTCAAAGAGTATGGTTGCATGGAACTTCATCATCCTTTTATTTTTCAATTTCAAATACAAATAGAAATCCAAGAAGGTTTGATAACATCAAAGTAAAATACTAAGTTCCTTAGATAATCATTTCTTTTTTTGGTTTTTGGTTTTTGAAAATTATGCTTGTTTTATCACAATCTTTTCATTTTTGTCAGGGAGACATTTGAGTTCCTAGCCAAGTTCTAAATACAAAAACAAGTTTTTGAAAACTATTTTTTTTTTTCAAATTTTGGCTTGATTTTTGAAAACATGGAAAATGAGGTAGATAAAAAACAAATAAGCTTATGGGTAAAAATAGTGTTTATAAGCTTAATTTTCAAAAACCAAAAACAAAAAACTAAATGGTTATCAAACGGGACTTAAAAAATTTATTTTTCTAAGCAAAAAGGTTAAAATATCATTTGAGTCATTTCATTTCTACCATACTTCATATATTTTCAATAAATCTTAAAATTAATCCTTACTACTGGTTTATTGTTAATTTTTCTATATATATATATATATATATATATATAAATTAATAGTCTATGTTAGTCTTTTTTTTTTGAAAAAAAAAATAGTCTATGTTAGTCTTTTTTCTATAATTTGTTAAAACATATTCATATGGTGTCTTTTTCTTTCATGAAAATTATTATTATTATTTAATTAATTTTAATAAAAATTAACTCAAAATTTAAACTAATAATAAAGACTAATTTTAAGATTTATTGAGGGTGGGACACTAAATCTGAATATTTAAAATATTTTGGACTAAAATAGAATAAGAATCAAACTACATGAATTAAAATGATAATTTTATAAATTTTTTTTAAAAAAAAAAACCAACTAAGAAGATATATTCAACATTTTATTCTTGAATATTTAGGTAAAACTTAAACTATTTAAAAAAAGAAAAAAGAAAAAAAAGAATGGTGAGAATAAAGGTCGTTGGCACGTGGGGGTTTTTGGTTGCCTTTTTGGACCGAAGTGACAATAGGAAAGAAAATACCCATTCTAAAGCTGACTTCCACTTTTTCTAGATGTCCTTTTTTCCAATAAAAATAACAAATTACAATAAATGAAAGCTGAAAATTATTTTTTTTTCCAACAAAATTGTCCAGTTTCTATTTTGATACCTAAAGCTTGAATAATTTTTTTTCTTTCAGACTTTAACAGGTTCAATCATTTTTTAAATGATTGATTTCATTTTAATTCTCCATTTTCTCAAATTTTATGTGATTAAGTGTAATATATTCATATTATTATGTTCTTATTCAACTTAATTAATTTCAATGTATTGGTTTCACTTTCAGGATTTATCGCTTTCACAGATTGAGAGGTATTCATTGTCTCGTAAGGAGAAGTCTCGTTAGAAGAATCCATGATTTTTATAAAAAAAAAAAAAAAAAAAATGTCAGATTTTAAGTTCTGATATCATTTCAAGAAATGAACAACAAAGGAATTGACTCCAGGGATAATCATGAATTGATTTCAATCTCATTAATAATCAAAAGATAGTAATCCTACTTATAGGATACTGTGAATACAAAATAATAATTACAAATACAACTAAAATAACAGGAATTAGTTTAAAGAAAAATATATTAACAATAATGTGCTCTGTTAACAAGATGCACTTTAAACCTTTGACTTTAAAAGAAACTGTAAATGTTTTAATTCCTAAATAATTAGCAATAATATATATACAAACTATTTTTTAATTAAATTGGTATTAGAATAGCAAAACGTTATCAATCAACTTAATTATTAATTATCGATATTGTAATCTTTTTTGTTTTGATCAAACGAAAAACATAAATTCAAAGTGATGTTTATTTTATTTAATATTGATTAATTAAATAAACACCACACAATATGTTTAATGAAAAAAAAGGCATAGGTTATAGATCGATTAATTAATTAAGTTTGTAATTTTTTTTATAAGAAAAGGTTTTATATTCGTACACATGGAAAAATCACAGCATCGATGTTTATTTTTTTTTTTTTGAAACTGCATCGATGTTTATTTAAAACAAAAACAAAGAAATAGAAAGGAATATTCTGTAAAATAATGGATGTTGTTATAATATTTGGATGGTAGATATCAAAAGATTTAATTAGTCTATTATAGAAAAATATATATTTAATTAGTTTAAAGAATATAATACCCCAACCAACCCCCTCTCTCATTTTTTTTTTTTTTTTTGAGGGACCCTCTCTCCCAACTAAACTTTCTATAAAATAACTAATAAATTTGGTCATGGTTCTCTCTCTAGAGTCTAAACTAAACTTTGCCCACCAATAATTTGGCCTTTGTTATATATATTTTTAGGACTTTTTTATTTTTAATAAAAATTTGAGTGATAAAACAAAATATTTAAAATGTTTAAAATTAGTAAAAAAGAACATAGCTGACATAAAGTTGTATTAATGATTAAGAGACAAAATTTTGTCCTCAAAATAAGGTTTGAACCTACGCTTTGATTTTTTTTAATTACTTAAACTTTGATTTATTAATTAACAACAAATTTTATGGTACACTTATCAATTAATGACCATGGAATTCCAAAATAATAATAATAATAAATAACCATGAATTATATAGAAGTTCAATTTTTTTTTTTTTTTTGACAATACGGAGTGGGGGGATTCGAACCACAAACCTCGTGATTATCAATGCAACTTTATACCAGTTGAGTTATGCTCTTGTTGGCATATAGAAGTTCAAATTGACTAATAAAACTATATACTAATTCATATATATAATTTGCAAAAGTAAATGTGTATAGTCCAAAGGTCTATAATTTAGTACATTTGTAACATGAGATATATAAAGAGTTTTTTTTTTTTTTTTTTTTTAATTATTTTTTATTTGAACGGAATAAATAAAGAGTGGTTCCAAGCTATAGAGTTTTGGATTTTGAGTAATAAGGGTGGTTACAAATTATTTTCCAGATATATAATAAAAAGGAAAGTAATATAATAATCCTCCTTAATTGAGTGATTGATGGAAGGATATAGTTTTTTTTTTTTTTTCCGAAAAGAAAATAAATTCATTATAAAAGCGCAAAAGCTCCCAAACGGGTCTCACTAGTGGGATAGGATAAAGGATGTAAAGTGTTGGGATAGTTTAAATAAAACCAAGTTTTACATCTTTATCATTTGAGCCTATCTCAATAAATTTTGTTAGAAATATTTTTTTAAAAAAATAGATAAAACAACCAAATTAAAAAAATCAATTATACAAACATAGACCCACATAATACACAAATCCCCATTCAAAATATAAATTAAACCTGACCATAATTTAATTTAACGAATTAGAGTATTATAATTAATCTCAACGAATATATCATAAATTCAAATCTCCACACTTGATATCGTTGAATTAAAAGAAGACATAAACTAACTCAACTTCAAACATTCCTAAAAGTGAGATCAAGTTATAAGTTTATAAATTTATACCAAAGCTAAACAGAAACATCTTCATTGGAGTCTTTGTTACATATATAAAAACCAAAGAAAAGTTCAAAGTTCCAACCCACATAGGTAATCAACATAAGTAAAAACCTTGTTGTTTTTAGGGTTTAGAATCCTCCATTGCCCCTATTATTGGCCAAGAACATAGCAAGATCAAACATGTCTGAGGATTCTGGGATATGGTTGATCAGATCACATTCATCCATATGCAAAAAAGCCACAGATTTTGCCACTTCCATTGCAGAAGAGCTGCCTCCACCGCCTCCCAGAGTCGTCGTCGTCGTCACCGCAGAGCTCGGTTCGCAGTCGACATCGGTGAAGACGACATTTCCGTTCACTTCTTTGATATTGAAGCGTTTGTGTTTCACAAAAGAAGCTGCTTTTTGCACTTCCATGGATTCCACTACTGTGTCTGTAATAATCTTCTCTTTATCTTTCTTCTTCTCTTTGGGAATGGAGTTTATGTTGATGGAAGTGTTGGGAAAAGAAGGAAAGGGTGTTGGGCTGAAAGTTTTTACTTTTTTTCTTCTTCTTGGTTTCTCTATGGATCTTGATCTCTTTTCTTTTCCTGCAAAACCAATGGGAAAAGGGTAAGTCACTTTTCATTATACTTTACATTAGATGTTATTCATGTCAAAAACTAAACTTTTACTATAATAAAATCAACTAAATGAGAGAAGAAATGAGAATCCTAAACCAAGAACTTCTTATTAACCTTTCACTTTTGGTTCAATTACAAGTTTAATCTATGAACTTTCAGGGCTATGTCAATTTGGTCTCTAAACTTTAAAAAGTGCTAAATAGGTCCTCCAACTTTCAATTTTGTGTCCAATAGGTCCTTGCACTTTAAAAAATATCTCGTAGGTCCTTAAATTTTCACTTTCATGACCAGTAAGTCTCCCAACTTTTGTGTTTAATAAGTCCATATCCTATTCAATATTTTTTAAGATTCACAAGCCTACTAGATACAAAATTAGAAGTCTATGATCTCAATAGGCACAAAATTCAATTTTATATCGAATATATTGGTTAATTTTTAAGAATCTTGAATATGTCAAGAACCTATTAAACACATAATTGAAAGTTTAAAAATCTATTAGATACAAAATTGAAACTCCAGAGACCTATTAGACAATTTTTAAAATTCAAAAGCCAAATTAATACAACTCTAAAAGTTCATGGACTAAACTTTTAATTTAACCCCCACCGTTTGATAACTGTAAGTCTTCTACTAATTTTTCAGAAGTGACTATATCTATAAACTTTCAATATTTTAATTTAAAAAGTTTTAGAGAACAAGAAGTAAAAGAAAAATGTAACCAAATAAGAAACAAATACAAATCAAACATGATAATTAAAAAAAAAAAAAAACAAACAAACAAACAAAAAAATAAGAACATTACCAAGACTAGAATGTAATTTGAGTAAAACACACTTAGAAAAAAAAAAGAAACAAAACCCTAAAGTCTTTGGAGAAAGAGATAAAGAAAATGTACCTTTTTGCAACTTGGGTTCATTTATGGAGTAATTCATAAGGTTATTATAAGCTTCTGCCAGTAATTCCTCAACAGTCTGATTATTGGGATTGAAATTCCCATCTTCTTCTTCTTCTTCTACTTCACTAATTTCCTCATTGATATCAAAACTAAAAGATGTGGATTTCTGAGCATGAGGTAAATTTATGAGATTATTATATGCTTCAGCCAAGAACTTCTCCACTGTTTCCTTGTGGTCTTGTGCCTCTTGATAGTTATCACCAACAACATCATCATACATGGGATTATTATTTTGATCATCATGATCATTATCAACATCATAGATATTCTTGGGATTCTCATGATCTTCTTCTTCCTTTTGTTGATCATCATTAAGATCAAAGATGGGGATGTGATGATGATCATGTGCCTTTTGATCAACATCATAGATCATAGGCTTGGGACGATCATATGCCTTTTGAATATCGACGTTTAGATCATAGATCGGGTGCCATTTCTCCCTCGGTTTCTTGCTTTCGTCTCTTTTCCTCTTCAGTGGTGTAACCCTCTTTTCTTTTTTCTCCCTTCTTTTACCCTGGATGAAGAGTATAATCCGTTACAGAAATCAGACTTTTTTCGAATCATATTATTGAATAATAATATTCAAAAAAACAATTTCGATAACTAAGACAGTAAAGATTAGATTGATCAGCATGGACATGAATATCTATATGCTAATAAATAAATAAGTTTATTGATATTAAATGTATTGATCAATCAATGATTTTTTTTTAATTCAACATATGTGGGATGAGGGATTTCAAATATTTAACCGCTTGATCGATAGTACATACTTTCTGTCAATCAAACTATACTCAGTTGGCTCACCCAATCAATGATCGGTACATACTACTAATATGTCCCATCTATAAAAATCATATACATGTTTCATATTCAATTAGAAAAATGCTACCCATCACATATTATGAAACTAATGTGCAAAAAAAAAAAATGATATCCTTTTGCAATGGAATAAAAACATCCTTAAACCCTATTCTACCTCCAACGATATAAAACCGCTAGCCACATCAAACAATAACGTATCGTAGTACTAAGAACATTTGCAATGTTAACAGAAAACTCACAGAAAGATCATCTTCTCCAAGTTTGGATTTGGTTGCAGATTTTTGAGGTTTGTCTGGATAAACTTCATACATAAAAAAGTTGACAACCTCCGTAATCGACCGAAACACCCTCCTCGATGGTAGGTGATGGTAATACTAAAAAGAAAAACCATATATTATATCAATAAAATATAACATACTTTGATCCCTAAACTTTTTTTTTTTTTTTTCTTATTCCAAAGACGCTATTAATTAAGAAATTTAAACCTAAAGTTTGATAAATTAAAAGAAGATGAGTATATTTATGCATACCATGTCAAATCTTCCATTAACGCGTTGTCGCCTTTCCATTTTCCAACCGTCTAATCTTTGCAAGAAAGTATATCGAGGCACATTATAAATATTTTCTCCATTTGAATTTGGACTTATTATTTCCCTTCTTTCTTCATCCGCCAACTGTTGTAAATTAAATATTCATTATTCCAATTTTCATTAAAATATATATAATCATTTTTTTTAAAAAAATAAAATACCTTGTCAAGATCTTCTGGGTCAAAGGGACAGTCGTGAGGAAGTTCAAAGGAGAGTAGGGTTTCCCCGACCAGTAATGTCGTCACTCTCTTTTTCTGCGACAAAACCTAATCCACCAAAAACAAAATATAATGAAAATAAAATGAAATCTATGTGATCTGAAGAAATTATCGAAATTATCGAAAAATTTATATCTATAAAAAGTTAGAAAGTAAAATTTTATCGTGGCCGTACCATTTCCATGCCAGTGGATTGAGGGGGCCTAAAGGATACCGGAACCGCCTCAACAACGTCGTTGAAGTCGTCCCGTTCGTTAAGGTTCAACGGCGACGACGACAATCTAAACTCCATCACAGCCCTCTGCAAATCACATAAAGAAATTACCAAAGTTGATTAAACAAACCCCTTTTGAAAGGAAAGTGTTTTTTTTTTTTTTGTGTGTGCTTACTTTAACCACTTCTCTGAGAGTTTTGATGATTTGAGAGCGATTAAGAGAGTGAGAGTTGTTGTTGTTCCAACCAAGCATCTTCACCTAGAGAAAGAGATAGAGAGAAATAGAAAGCAAAAAAGAAAAAAAAAAAAAAAAAAGTGGTTTTGTTTGTAGAAGGTTAGGATACATTGAATGGATATAGTGAGAGAATTAAAAAGGAAGAAAAGGGTTTAATTGTGTTGCCAAAACTAGATGGCTACGTTCCATCAAAAGAAAACTTTTCAAAGATTTATTTGGTAATTACAGTGTGTGTTCGTGTAATTTTGTGGTTTCAAACTACCGAATCATGTTGTTTTTCAAATTTCAAACGTTGTCATTAGAGAGAGAGAGAGAGAGAGAGAATTGAATGAGAGTTGTTCATCTCTTTGCATATTGTGATTGTTTGTGTGTAATGTTTCTTATTTAATCCTTACTCTTGGACACTATTTTGATGGTAATGTTGTTGTATGAAGGGATTGAATTTAGGCTAAGTTTATGATTTTGTTTCTCATGTTTGTTTGGGTGTTTTTTTTTTTTCAATTTAATCTTTCAATTATGCCCTTGTGTATTGCCATTTTTCGATGTAGTCCCTTAAGACCTGTTTGGAATGACTTTCTAAGTATTTTAAAAAGTGTCTTTAAACATTTAAAATTAGGTCATTCAAATAGGTACTTGGTATAGATTTGAATGTTAAAATTGACTAATGATACATTTACATGACATTGTACTTTTTGAAATTTAAGTTTATAAACAATATTTTTCCCTATGAATTTCTTTGTTTTTTTTTTTTTGTTATCTATGAGGGATATTTTTGAAATTCAAATCAAGTTTTGAAAACTAAAAAAATTGTTTTTAGAAACTTATTTTTATTCTTGGCATTTGATTAAGAATTCAAAAGATTCTTTAAGAAATATGAAAGTCATTGTAAATTTTTTTTAGGAAATAAGAACCATTTTCAAAACATAGAAAACTAAAGCAAAATTGTTATCAAATAGAAGCCTAGTGAATAGACATAAATTTAGGGGAAAAAACCATTTGAGAGAGAAAAACTTCTAAATTTTCCTGTAAATTTCTTAACTTCTCTATGTCTGGTTTCAGATAAGTTTATTATCAATCAATTTTAACATTCAGAGACTAAATCTAAAAACATAAATAAGTAAGATACTAAATTCAAACTTTTTAAATAACGAGGATTGAAATATTATAGACTAAAATATATCTAGGCTAGAATATAATTTCTTAAGTGATCTAGTTTGTGTTGATTTGTGATGTTTGAGTATTTATGTACATTAAGAAAATTGTATTATTATTGAAAAAGTAAATACAAAAATATCAAACTTTTGATAAATTTCACAGACTTTAGAACATTATACAAGCCTAACCTCAATATGTCTCAATGCTGCAATAAGACTAACTAATATGGATTGACTTTAGAATTAATATGACTAATAATGTAATGGAGATATCATAAATCTATGATATTCTCTAAGAAAATTGGGATTTTGATCCCATTATTCAATAATCAGCCTTTATTTTTTTTTAGTTCAACAACATTTGGGGGTGGAGGATTCGAACTTCCGACTTCTTGGTCTAGAATACATGCCAATTACCGCTGAGCTATATTCGCTTTGGCAATAGTTGATTTATTATTTGCTTATGCTATATTTCTTTCTCCTCAATGGACAACATATCTTATGGACATTACTTTAAAGTTGTAATATACAATATCTAATATTTAAATTCCATATATTTGATCATGCTCAAAATTTTTGACAACTTCCCTAATACTAATTAACTAGGGTAAAGTTGAATTTGATTAGTTTTTTTTCTTCTTCTAATTGTTCTAACGAATGAACAACATACTTTCAACTCTAGTAATTGTTTTATGATCAACAATTAGAGACGACTATACGTCATGTTAAACATATCTAATTAATTATCTAGATAAATACACTCGTGTTTTGGTAATGAAACCGTTAAATACTAACTAGCACACAAATAGATATTTAATTGTGTGGAAGTTCAAATTAATGATTAACAATCAACCGTTAACGATTAACGATTAACGAACATTAGATTTTCCAATAATCTAAATTGATTACTACAAATGTTATTTCCATATATAAACACTTTTTTTTTCTTCTTCTTACATTTGACCTATATTTAGATGTAAGAACGACCAACACATGAACATCTACAAAAGATCGATTAACAAAATATGTTCATCGTTTCAAACTTTCAAAAACTCATTTTCTTCTATCTCACCCTCCATAAAACCCAATAATTTTCAAATTTTGATTTAGATTTAACATGATCAAACTTATTAAATAACCTTCTTCAACCAGAAAACTCAATTAGATTGCAACAAATGCAACATGCAGATAGAAATCAACCCTAATATAACTCAATTCTGCCTAACCCTAAAACTTAAACTCGGTTCGATGACGATCGATCCGATCTTTTGTTCAAAATTCTTCACACACAATGGAATAATGAGACAGTGAATAATATGTGTTTGGCAAATGATATTACCGAATCGTTCTGTCTAGGAAGGAAATTCCTTTGTGGAAGTTGTAAGCACAACTTGAATTGAGATCCTCTTGGAAGAAATGTCACAAAATTCCTTATTATTTCAGGCGCTTGATACAGCTTCAACACTACCTGTTTCAACAAAAAATGAGTTTCTTTAGATCAATCTTATCAAACCCTTTTGTCGTTCTTGTTCAAGTCAGTGTTCTATGTAATCTTTTTCTAGATCTACGAGTTTATCTCTCTGTTCTGATACCATGTAAGATTTCTCCGTTTCCATTCGAAAAATCAACCCTTTTAAACTTCACTCACACAACCAAACACCAAAATCTTTTAGGGTTTTTGCTTTTTAATTTTTTTTTTTAGATTCGATGATAGAGAGGGAAAATGAGAAATAAACCATTTGAAAAAAAAATAAACACAAAACTAACACCAAAGATTGAAGGTTGAATTTTTCAAATTTAATTTTCATGATGATGATGATGATATAATAATAATAATACCCCTTGAAAATCTCTGAGAAATGTGACAGATAAACTGTGCTTTCTCTGTAATAAGAGAGAGCCAGTTTGGTTTGGGCATTGCTTAGCCATTGGCACTATGGCTCCTTTTTCCTTTGATTCTCTGTAGCTTTCTTCACTGCTTTCTTCCTCACAGATCACCATTTTCAGACCCACAACAATTTCAAACTCTAATGGAAAAAAATTAAAAAAAAAAAAAAAAAAACACAGAGAGAGAGAGAAAATTAAAAAGAGAGAGAGATGGGAGGTTTCTATCAACTTCTTTATGGCTCTATAATAATGATATCAAACCCACATGCAGAGAGATGTACAGGACACGTGGACGGTTGTGATTGGATTGAGGTTGAGAATCGAGTTGTTTGGCTTGGTTTTGAAGAAGAATTATCGGTTATCGTGTAAAAAGGTGAAGATTGTTATACGTTACGACCATTATATTATATTATATTATATACTATGCTTTTGAAATGAAATATAATTCAATATCATACATTATGCATGACACCCATTTAAATTTGAGCATAGTTTAAGTAGTTAAGATACGTATTTTTAATTAAAAAGTTAGAAGTTCGAATCTTCTACCTTAGAACAAAAAGGACACAATTTAAGAGTTAAGGTCTTGTTTGACAATGATTTCATTTTTAAAAATTGTACTTGTTTCCTTACAATTTCTCTACTTTGGTTTTTATATTTGTTTAATAAACATTTGAATTCTTAATCAAAATTAAAAAAAAAAAAAAAAAAAAAATCTGAGAAATTATTTTCTTTTAGATCTCATTTGATAACTATTTGGTTTGTTAATGTTAAGTTTATAAACACAATACTTCTATGGTCCTAATTATAAATATCATTGTTTTTCTCTACTTTCTTTCTATGTTTATTAAAAAACCAGGTAAGTTTTGAAAACTAAAAAAAAAATAGTTTTCAAACACTTATTTTTGTTTTTTGAATTTGACTAAGAATTCAAATGTTTAAACTATAATAAAAAAATTATGAGAAAACAAACATATATTTTTAAAAAAAAAAATCAAACCTTATCAAATAGAATCTTACTCTTTTTAAAACTTAACTTCAATTTTGAAAACAATTTTAAAACGTAGAAAACAAATAAAAAAAAACTCATAGGAAATTGTGTTTAATTATAACTATAAGCAATATTTTCAAAAACAAAAAAACCAATATATATATATATATATATATATATATATATATTTATAATATTAGTGCTATTTTCAGTAGGTTACAAGGTTGAAATTTTCATCCAACTGAGATAAAATTAAAATATATATATATATATGGAGAGAATAGTAATATGAAGGTATTTGAATAGTTTTTTTTCTTAAAAAAATCAGAAATAATTTCGAAACAATCCGTTTGGACTAAATTGGGTATTGCGTTTAATTGCAAAATGGTAATTTCACATTTGGAATTCCATAATTTGTTGACCATTTTTGGCAGGACAGTGAATGAATTACCTGTAATGCATAATGGATACTGTGTGCTTCTTTGCATTTATTTACTTGCTAGGTTCATTTCACACAAAATTATTTTATAATTTGTTTATTTCTTTTCTTTGGTACACCCAAAAAATATTATTATTTTTATAAAAAAAAAAAAAAAAAAACCCCTCATTTTTAATATGATTTAATTAATTAAGAACTTGCTATTATGTGTAATCAAAATTCCCCCTTCGCTGGACATGTAAATCACCACCTAAAATATTTATAATCTTACTATTTTTGTAAACTTTTGTACCGAGTGAAAATGTGACTGATTTTTATTTTTAATTCTTATTTTTATAATGAAGTAGCCCATTGACGGTGGGGATCAGTCAAAAAAAAAAAAAAAAAAAAAAAAAAAAATTCTTCTTCTTTTTACAAACAATAGAAGGAATTATTTTTTTTTAGTTTATGACTTCGATTTATCATAAGCTCAACCGTTAAGAGGGAAAGTATCTTTGTCGTTGCTAATTTAGATCTCAAATAATGGAAGTAAAGACAACTAAAAATAACTAACATTTCCTCGAACATAGCACTTGCAGAACTATGAGATATGTTATGGAGAGCATCTAACAAGTTTATTATAGGAGGAAAATATATGTTGTTAGATTGATATTTGAAATGATATTCAAATTATTGTAGGCGAAATATAATATTCAAATTATTGTAGTAGAGAAATCATAATGCATTGTTTTGCTTGATTTAAAAGGAATATATATATATATTTTTTGACAAACATGTGGGATGAAGAAATTCAAATCTCAAACATTTTGGTAATTAGTACAAGTTTTATGTCAGTTGAGATGTACTTGTTGAGGATCCCACATCGGAAAGAATGATGGAGACCTCACAACATATAAGCTTCAAGGGTCACTCCACTCATTGCCAATTGGTTTTGAGATGGAAGCCCATATAATCTAATATGGTATCAGAGCCCATTAAACCCAAACGGGTATTCGGTCCAATAAAAAGAAATTGGGATCCGATCCAAGAATGGTGAACCCAAAGAGGCACCATCTTGAGGGGGCATGTTGAGGATCCCATATCGGAAAGAATGATGGAGACCTCACAACATATAAGCTTCAAGGGTCACTCCACTCATTGCCAATTGGTTTTGAGATGGAAGCCCATATAATCTAATAGTACTCTTATTGACTTAAAAAAAGGTACCGTACAAGGAAAAAAATATATATATATTGCTAGATATGATACTGGGTTGGGCCAGACACTCGGCCCAGATTTGGTAAGCTCAAAACACGATTGGACCAAAAAAAAGAAAAAAAACATCTAAGGAAATTTTAAACTAAAAATCATTCTACAAAGTCAGTTCATTGAAAACAATTTTCAAGACATACCCAAAAGCCATTTGACTCTCTATAAAAATTCTGACATTTATTATTAATTTTTTCTTTCCTTTTTCTATTTAATGAATCATTCTACCTTTACTCTTCTATACAATTATGCTGGCTCTATTAATTTATTTCTACACTTGAATCTAATTTTAGTCTCGAAACTCTAACCAATTTTCGATCTTGAAAGCTGAATCTTGATTACCCATAAACCTTTATCCATTTTTCATTTTATTTATTTAAAATCTCAATTTTAGTCATTCGACTTTTCAATCACTATTTTCAAAAAAAAAAAAATCCTTAATCATTAATATTTGACTTATTAAATTACTACAAACCTCATCCATCGTGTGTTTCATTGCATCGTTACTTTTACAATCAAGACTAAGTATGAATCTATCAAATTCCTCGTCGAGTTGAATCTAGAAACTAAAAAGTAACGATAGTAAGAACAAAAATAATCACACATCCAACATATCGAAGGCCACAACAGTTATAGAAATTAGCCAGTCATAACTGGTCCATTTGAAATAACATTAGAAAAGAAAGATACACGTATACATAAGTTCACATGTGCTTTTTTTTTATTTCTCAAGTATTTGTAAGCGGCATTTTGTCAAACACCTTACGCACACAAACACAACAAGCACACACAGAACCATTCCTATATTTCAAATTATACGTAAAATAAGGTTTTTCCATATGGAAAGGCTTAGACGCCTTTGCTTTAGCAGTTGCATGGGTCGCACTTGCAATTGTCTCCGCATTTGCAGCCACCCTCGTGGTTCCTGCTTTCAAAAAAACACAAAATTTAGATAACTCAAAAATAAATAAATAAATAAATAAATAAATTCAAAGAAGATGATGGCTGGAAATTAATTCGTACTGCTTCATCACAGGAGAAACATCATGTTTGCATCTGCAAGAATAAAATTATGAAAAAAAAGAGTTAATTAATTTAATTATCAACGAAGAAGAACCCAGAATTTTCTCGGGAAAATTGGTTTAATTCCGAGGAAACAAACAGAAAATTAAAAAATACGCACGAGCAGTTGTTGGGAGCGCAGTTGCAGGCAGAGCCACAGCCACAGTTCGGCATGTTTCTTTTTTCTTAAAGAGCAAACAACAAACGAACTCGAAGATTTGGTTTTGGTCGGAAACTCGTAGCTTGCTGGTTTTAAAACGCTTCATTTAACCGCCATTTTATAGACGCCTGTCCGACGATATTCACCGTCCACGTGTCCTCATCTTATTCGGTTTGCATGGCTGTCGTCCAAACGCGATTTTTTTTTTTTTTCCTTTCCGGAAATTCCACGTATCTATCTTTTTTTTTTCCGGCATCTCATCTCATTTTCGTTTGGTTTCGTATTTTTCTTTTATTTTTCGAGTGTGAAACTTTCATATTTTCTAAATCGATTATTCTAGAACTTTGGAAATTCTTTGCCGTCTTATATCTTACAATCACGTTTTTATTTGTCAATTATTTTTTTTTTTTAAAAATATGTGAAGGGGTGGATTCAAACTATAGACTTATCGATAGTTTTATGCCAGCTAAGTGCATATTGGTTAATTTTATTTGTCAGTTGAGAAAAAATTGTCTTAATTTAGATATATATTTTTAACTTAGTAATTTTCTTAATTTAAGGATTTTTTTCCATTGATTGTGGCTTGATGCATTATTCTTGCATTTAAATAATGGTAAAAAAGTCAACAAAAGCATAATTCAACTGGCATAAAGTTGTACTGACGACCAAAATGTCTGTATTCGAATCACTTCATCCCATATATTGTCAAAAATAATAATAATAATAATAATAATAATGGCAAAAAAAAAAAAAAGTGAAAAAATTTACTGTATGATTTTATTTTTATTTGAAAGATAACCATATCATACCATTCACAAGTATAAATGAGGTTATAACTCTCCCTTTTTAATTATTATTTGAGCATAAATGAGAGGATGGATTTTTTTTTTTTTTTTTTTTTGACAATATGGGTTGAGAGGATGGATTTGAATCTACAGTTTTTTTTTTTTTTTTTTTTTAAATAACAATATCTTAATCATTAAATTATGTTTCGGTTTGACTTGTAAAATATAAATTTGAACTCTTTGTCTATTAAGTTGGAGCATCCAATTTCTCCATTTCTTTAATTATTGAAAAAGTATTGGTGTGAACTAGTTTTATTGCACTCAAAAAATCATTCATTGTGGCTGTTTTTTAGATTTAATATATAGTTAAACCATTATTTTTATTTTTACCTTTCTCTAATAAATTGTGGCTAAAATGACATAGTTTTGAAGGCAAAATCTGATTCGATGGCGATTGAGTTAGCTGGTTCGAAAGCCTTGGCCATAATGAAATGGACCGTCCTTAAGCGGCTGGTCCCACCAAGTTGGACCTTTTTTAAATTTTAAGGAAAAAAATCAATTTTGATGCAATTTTAACCATAAATTTTCAATTTTAACAAATTGAACCCCAAACTTAACAAATAGTATCAATTTCAACCTCCAACTTGCATAAATGTTGCAATGTAGACATTTTGTCAGCTTTTCATTTGAATTGCTATTAAAATATGTAATTGACAATTTCTTTTTATTTATTTTAATTCACATTGCATCTGAGTTAGTGTTTTGTAGAAATTTGTTGGAAAAACTCCTTAAGAAATCAAATATCTCAAACAATTCTTCTCATTATTATTAAAAAAAAAAGTCACAAAGTTATTGGCAACAAGAAAAATTTAGCAAATATGAGAAATAATAAACTCAAAATTTCTTTATTTCTCATTCCTAGATTTGTACATTTTTATAATTAGCAAGAAAAAAAAAACGTTAAAAGAAGGGAAAAAAATCTCACAAAGTTCTTAGCAACAAGAAAAAACCCGCGAATATTTGTAGATAAAAAACCTTCAAAATTTCTTTGCTTCTGTAATCTTAAATAACAACAAAAAAAAAAATCTCATAAAATCCTCAACAACTAGAAAAAGTCATCTAAAATAAAGTTTCTTCAATATTTTATTTATAAGAAACCAATTCAGATGCAATGTGAATTAAGAAAAAAAAGAAATAATCAATTACGTACGGTGGTTAAAAAAAAAAGTTAACCAAAGGTATACATTGTAACACCTATGCAAATTTAGGGTTAAAATTGATATGATTTGATAAGTTTGAGGTTCAATTTGATGAAATTGAAAGCAGGTTAAAATTGATACAACTTGTTGAGTTTAGAGTTCAATTTGATGAAATTGAAAGTTTAGGGTTAAAATTGATACAACCCCTAAAGTTTAGGGTTAAAAATGAAATTTTCCCTAATTTTAAACTTCGGCTACATAAATCACTTTTATAAAACTCTTATAATTTCATTTTTAATATTTTAAATTTTAAAAAAATTTCAATCAAATCTTTATTCAATGACATCTTTGTTTGATTGATTTTTTCTTTTGTTTTGTGATAATATATACTTTATTAAAAGGATGATTAATTCAATGAATTAAAAACATAGACACAAAATCGAAATAGAAAAATAGTTAAGAATTCGAGTGGTATGCTTTAATAGAAATGGTTAGATATTTTTTAAATAAATCAAAACATTGTCAACCAGAATATAGCTCAACTAGCATAAAGTTGTATTGATAACCACGAGATTTGTGGTTCGAATCCCTCATCCCCACATATTGTCAAAAAATAATAATAATAATAATAAATCAAAACATTAAAAGTGTTGAATAAACATGAAAGGGCAAAATTGAAATCAACCGCCATTTTAATAATTTAGAGTAATTTATTAAAAAGAAAAAAAAAAAAAAAAGAAAGAACTTTGTTCTTGTAATTGACTTTTCTTCCTCTATAATTGAAAAGATCTTTCAAGTTGCAAAGATTCTATTGCTTTTGGACTCTCGAAATGTTGCAATCTCCCCATAGCAAAATCATTGTATGTTACCATTTTTTTTTTTCTATCAAATGTTTTTTGTTTGACCTTTTATTTATATAATACTGATTTTTTTAAAAAAATAATTGGATACTTAAGCTAGTAATATATAAAGCATGATCACAAACATTATAAAAATCATCAAGTAGATTTATTCTCGTTTAAATATATTTTTTGTCCTTAATGTTTGAGTGTTTTTTCAATTTGATTTTACATCTTTTTAGAATTTCCACTTCATCACTAATGTGTTGAATATTTAATTAAAAAAATAACGACGTAATGTTATGGTACACTTTATTAATAATTTAGTTAAAAGTACTTTATATTGGTCCGAATAGACACACAATACATGTCTATGATATCATGTGACTCAATATGCAGTAATTTATTGGTTCAAGAATTGTCAAAAAAAAAAAAAAAACTATTGGTCCGAGATTACTCATTATCGTAAAAATTCACATATTAAATATTAGTATACTAATTTTTTTGAAAAAAAAATAAAAATTATTGCTTTTAGTCCATATGTCCCAATTCTTTTAAAATTTAGCGATGGTCTCAATACATAAGGGATGAAATTGAAACTTTTAAAATATTGGGGACCAAATTGAAAAACACACCCAAATAAGGGACTAAAACATATATCGAGCATTTGTGCAATTATATTATATTTGCAATTTTTTTAATAAAAACTTGTTATTTCAAAAAGCATACTACTATTGGTTATTTATAATAAAAATTAAGAATATAAGAAAAATTGTGTTGGATTGAATGATGAATGAATGATTTGATGGAGGAAAAAGCATGAGAAGAAAATGAAGTATGCTAAAGTGAAACATTCCATAGTTAGAAAATGGGCCTTTCAGAATCTCACTTTTACCACTATGGAAGGCACAAAAAACTCGAATTTTCTTTTTTCCACACAAATAAAGTGGTTTCGGGAAAAAGGAAAAAAAAAAAAAATTGATTTAATGAAAAGATAGTCTTATTATATTATTGGTCTTCTGCATTTACTCTAAATTTTAGAGGGTCATTGAATAAATATTATATTTTATTCTAAAAAAAATTATATTTTTAACTTTTCTAATAAAAAAACAAGTACATTAAAAAATGGGTTTACATAAATAGCACAATAAAAATATATTTTCAAATATAACTTTACAAAAATAAGAAAAGTCAAATTGAGGTTGTATTTTTATCAAAAGAAACTAAAAACTTTAACATAAAAAATACATATTAAATTTCTGTTTTGTATTGAAATTTTAGTAAGAGGACGAGATTTTTGTTAGGGTCACGCAGAGTGTCATTAACCCGACAAGATGCCTAATACTCAAAGACGAAGCAAGATGAGTTATCCATATGGGGTCGGTCATCTAACAAGAGCATAGCTCAACTAACATAAGGTTATACTGATAACCACGAGGTCTGTGGTTCGAATCTCTTGCCCCCAAATATTGTCAAAAAAAAAAAAAAAAAAAATGGAGTCGATCATAGCCAAGCTAACTCAAGCCAACCTAAGGAGTTGGCCATGGCCTAAAGGTTCGATCCACATGGTCGGCCATGACCTAGAGGGCTAACCTTGTGGGTCAACCACAACCTAGATAGTTGACTTCAAGTTTAGTTCCATGTCATTTCTCCTTATAATCTGCTTCTTGAGAGTTTTCAAAATTAAGATAGTGTCATGTTCCATTATGAAACCTCCCTGTGAATAAATGGAGGGAGACGATACAAAGGAGGTAAATGTAAAATAATCATAATCTTCTATCTAAACTATTCACAAACTCGATACTAATTTGAGTGTCAGAGTGTGGCTGGTTTAGTGCAACCGATGTACAATTCTTTTATTTGGTGAGTAGTTGTTTGATTTCTACTCTCATTTAAATTAGTCGTTGATTTAGATTTTTGTATCTCGAGATTATTAACTAAACAAGACTGTTTTAAAAAAAGTAAGAATATATTTGTTTAAAAGAAGTTAAAAGAACAAAAGGTAAAATTTTGTATTTCCAATCTGTCTATATGGTTTATAACCTTACAAGATTTTATTTATATTTTTAGACTTTGTTCTTATATTTTGGGTGATAATTGAATTGACATGATGGGTTCTTTTGATATCGAACAAAAGAATTGATAATTTTGAAATTCGGTTATTATTTTAGATCGAAAAAAAAGATTATTCTTTTCAAAAAAGTATGTTAAAAATAATAAAAAATTAAAAAAGATCCCAAATGGATTAGATGGTTCGATAATATGGTGGGTCCACAATGAAAGTCGTCCATTCACGGTGGATGTGGGCCATAGAGCCCATATCTTCCTTTGACTTTAACAGTTCGCTCTCTTGCAACCACTTGAAAAAGTTGATCCCTTTCATCAACCACAAATTATTATTATTAAGTTAAATTACAAAATTAATATGAACTTTCATGAGTTCCCATTTAAATTTATAATTTTATGTTTAATAGACAATAAATCTATTAGACAAACGATTGAATTTTGTGTTTAGACTATAAACTTCTAATTTTACGTTTAATAGATCTGTGAATTTTAAAATTTTAAGGTTAAATTACAAATTTGGGTCACTATGGTTTTAGAATTAGAACTCCGTCCCTTCAGTTTGATAAAATTTCGTTAAATAGTCCCTACCACATATTCAATCGTTAAAATTTTGTCTCTATCCGACTAAGAAATCAATCCATTGGTGACTTCTAACCGACTATTTATGAGATTTTATCAAGCGATATAGACAAAATTCTAACTTTCTCCAAATCATATAGTTTTATAAAATTATTTCTTTTTCAAGTTAGTTTTTTCTATGTTTTGATATATTCTCTTGTCAAAGTTTCAAATTCTCATCCCAAATGTTATTGTAAAAATATATATATATATATATATATATATATATATATATATATGTTTGAAAGTTTAGATCGAGATGTTGAAGACTCAAAACCAACTATTTTTTCTTATTAGAATCAATATTGTTTTTCATTTAAACGAAAAGAAAATATATTTTGGGTTTTATGCCCAAAAATTGGAATCAACTATCAATTTCAGATGAAATTCTCTCTTAAAGATGACACTAATAATAAGAAAGAAGAGTATTTTGAGAGAGAACTTGATTTGCTTTTAGATTTTTTTTTTTTGAGAAGGATTTGCTTTTAGATTTATTTTAATAACTTTTCACAAAAGAATATAAAATATTTTATTGGACTATTGGATTTGAATTTGACTGTCATAATATATTAATTTATAGGTTTTTTTCTTTATTAAATTAAGAGTATCGTTCATTCGGCTGATTTTATAGGGAAAATATTGGACAAATATAAAATATTTAAACGTTAGATACTAATGGAAGTTTTAATCACTAATTCACCCTGATAAAATTTAAATTAAGGTTATAAAAATTGGCTTGAATCTATTAGGAACCATTTTCTTAGTTTCTTTCTTTGTATTTTGTTCTTTTCCCCTCAAAAAAACATATTGTTTGAGGATAAATTAATTTTTCTTAGTCCAAATCAAAACTTCAAGATAATCAAGTAGTTGTTTATGTTATAGGATAATGGTTAGATCAAAAAATAGATAGATATTTATAAATGAGTATCATCTCTCAAATATAGCACACATTTTAAGTCTTACACATCTTATGACTATATATCATATTCGTCGTCTTAAATAAAGTAGGTCTATTCTAAAATATGTATTGAATGAAAAAATCTATTCTCATAAATAGATGCTTTTGAGTCAAGTTTTCTTTTTTCTTTCTTTTGGTCTCATGTTCTGTTTAGAGTCATTTCCACAAACACCATTATCGAATTTTAAATCTATGTTTTTCAAAATTATGCAAACAAATCAAATATAAAACTTATGAATGTAATTTGTGTTAGTTTTAGTGGCCATATAAGTTTATTTTATTATGCCATCTGGATCGTACTTTTATCCTATCTTTCTATTTGTCAACCTAAGCATAGTTCACTGATTAAGGTATAATATACTCTTGACCAAAAGGTTAAAAGTTCAAAACCTCACTCCCACATGTTGTCGAACAAAAAAATTATATTTATTTCTACTTTTTTTTTTCTTTTTTTTAGGAGTTATTTTCAATGCAAAATGTCTTTAAATTTTAGGGTAGATTTAAATTATGCTCAACTTTTAAAAATATAATTTTTTATCCTTAATCTTTAAATTTGTTTCTAAACAACCCTTTTTTTTTTTTTTTGTCAATTATTATGTTAAAAAAACAAGGATGAAAATGTGATGTATTGAATACAAATGGAAAAAGGTAGCAAGTTTCAATTCTACCTTTCTTTAGGGTAGATTTCAAAATTGTACACTATCCTTTTGAAAGTTTCATTTTAACTCTTAAAATTGTTTCAAAATAACAATAATGCCATTAGTTTTCCTCATCTGAATGAAGAGGGAAATGTGACATGACAGTGAGTTGTAAGAAAAAAAAAATTAAAGAGTCTTAGTCACATTTGAAATGACATCATATATATCATCTTGGGGTGAGAGAAAACAAATTTAGGGATTAGGGTAAAATATTGTTTTCCTCCTCTTGTGATTAAAAGATTTGCGGAGGGAACAAAATTTTGTAGGGGTAAGTAAACACTAAGGGGCTGTTTGGGGCGTTGAATTGGTTATAATATCTAGTGGTTATAATAATCTGGGGTTATAATAATCTGTGTTTGGGGTGCAGATTATTATTGTCTGGGATAAAATAATCTGTGTTTGGGGGTGCAGATTATTTTAATATGGGATAAAATAATCTGTGTTTGGAGTGTTGATCTGTTTTAACATGAGGTTCTGAATCAAAGGTTCAAACTGACTGTTTTCTTTTTCTAGTTTTTTTTTTTTTTTTTTTTTTTTTTTTTTTTATTTTATGATATACAACATTTTGATTTGATTTAGGGTTATGTTTTTTTTTTGTTACAAAGCAAAAAAGTTTAGGTTTTGGTATAGAAAAATCATATTAGTTAACTTTTAGTATTGCCAAAATAAAAATGGTAAATGTTTAGTTCAAAAATCATATTAGTTTTTTTTTTTTTTTTTTTTTTTTTTTTTTTTTTTTTTAATCAATAAAATCATTTGAAATAAACTTGAGTGGGGTAAATATAATTTCGTTTGAATGTTTTTTTTTAAGTTGATTAACCTTCGATGTTGTCAACGACTTTTCCGACAACCTTTGATGTTTTTTTTCTTTATTTTTATTTTTTATATTTTTCAAAATGAAATTGAGAAGAAATATGGAAAAAAAAATTGGTGGCCGGAAAAGTCATCGGCGATCGCCGGAAAAGTCGTCGGCAGTCGTCGGAAAAGTCAAGGAGTCGCATGAAAGAAGTGAGGAGATAGTTACTGCAGTGGGTTGAATAATGGTTACTGTAGAAAATGGATAAAATAATCGGGGGTTAAAATAACCCACCTCACCAATTATTTTGTTGGTGCCCCAAACATTGAATAGGTTATAATAAGGGGGTTATTATAACCTATTCAGTGCCCCAAACACCCCCTAAAGGATGAGCAAAAATTTGGGGGTTTTTATCTCATGATCAATTGACGAAAGTTAAGATTAACGTAATAATGGGGGAGAGACCAAGAAAAAAAAATCAAACCTAGGGACCATTATTTTTCTATAATTTTTTTACTCTTGAGGATGGCAATTGTCTTCTTTGATCGTCAAAGCGATCGTAGCTTAACGGTAATTGACATATATCCTCGACCAAGAGGTCAGAGGCTTGAATCTCTCACTCCCAAATGTTGATGTATTAAAAAATAATTGTCTTCTTTGATTAGTCAATCACGTTTTTTGGTTATTCTTATAGATTCCATATAGACCTAGACTTTCACTTCCACAAATTTTCTCACATAAATATATTTTCTCGCAAAGCTTTCTCTCTAGATCAATATTTTACAACTCATCGTCAAATATGCCCACAAGTAACTTTTGAGAGTCCCGCCCCGCCCCGATATACAAGGAGCTGACGAGGACAACCGGGGAGGAATCGGGCTGAAAGATGGACCAAGGGGGCAAAACCGGCAAGTGAGACGGGCCAAGACCGAAGGGGTCGGGTTTTAGGCCCGACCCCCTGCTCGGCCTCGGCCTCGACCCCCTGCTCGGCCCCGACCCCCTGCGCGCGGGCCGAGCCCGTTCGGTCTCGTCTGGTCCCCACCGCCTCTGGATGCCCCGGTTTCGCCTGGTTTGACCTAAAACGCCTCCGAAACCCTAAAAAGGCTGGAGGATGAACATGTATTTATATCCCTCTTCGCCACTGAAGAGGGGATCCCGAATTCTATCCCTAAACTCTACTCTCTATTCTCTGCTTTCTCCTCTTGCTCTTACTTTTCCACGCCCTACTGTTCTGTTTGCTGACTTAAGCATCGGAGCCGGTGTGGCGAGCACCACACCGGTGTGCAGGTTTACTGTCTTGCAGGCCACGTCTTCCCCCATCAACTAAAAATTTACCGTTGGTGGCACGTGAAGGTCAGGTGAGATCCTCTGGCCAAAATCGACCATCAACAGTTGGCGCCGTCTGTGGGGAAGAAAACCTGTTAATCTGCACATCGGTTATTCCATGAGTAAGGGTATGGAGAAGAAAGACCAAGACGTAAACATAGAGAATTCGGATGGTGACCGCCACCAGCGGAGGTCACATGACGATGACAGCATCCGGGGGTCACCGAGACAAGCAAGCCGAGGCCGAGGCCGAGGCCGAGCAGAGGATGCCGACACCAAGATTGCCGCCCTTGAGGATGAGGTGAAGGGAATGAATCGGAGTTTATCCAGAATACTCCAAATCCTGGATAAACCCGGCCCTAACACCAAAGTCCATGAGGGGAGCTTGATTAGAGACCCGAGGAAGGGGAAGGAGCCTATGGAGCACACTGCAGAGTCAGGGACGAGGTCAAAAGGAAAGAAGACTGACAGCATGACCAGCAAGGTCAGGGGGCTCAAACCCACTGATCGCACGATTTTGAGGAGCCCAGAGTCAAGCACACTTAAGGGGCGTCACTACACAGTTTCTACCGCAAGCTACGGTCATACTAAGACAGACCTGAGGAATCTGATCGTTGAGAAGCGCAGAAGTGCCAAAACTGCCGAGTCCGAGGCCAAAGTCGCCGAAGCTGAAGCCCGGGCTGCCGAGGCCGAGGCCAGAGCAGCCGAGACCGAGGCTAGGTTGGTCGAGGCCGAGGCCAAGAAAGACGACCTCCCTTGGAAGACCGAGCTTCTAAATGCACTAAAGGAGCTCGGAAATCCTCAGGGAGACCAGCAGAATTCAAAGAACCTTGGAGATCAAAACTTGGAAGAACTAGCCGACCGAGTCGATCCGTCCTTCACAGAAGAAGTCATGAAAGCCGAGGTGCCTCAGAAGTTTAAGGTACCCACGTTCAAACAGTACGATGGCAAGAAAGACCCCGTGCAACACCTAAACGCATACAGAAGCTGGATGGACTTCCACGGCGTCTCAGATGCAATCAGGTGCCGTGCATTCTTTTTCACTCTGACAGGATCAGCCAGGCACTGGTTTGAGAGGTTGAAAAGGAGATCCATCAGCTGTTTCAAAGAGTTGGCCCAAGCATTCCTTGCACAGTTCATGGGAGCCAGAGAGCAGCGCAAGCCTCACATCAACCTCTTGACGGTCAAACAACAGCCAGGTGAGAGCTTGCGTGATTACATAACTCGTTTTAATGATGAGGCACTACAGGTTGAGGGGTACAGTGAGGGAGCAGCCCTGGTGGCCATAACAGCTGGACTAGAAGACGAAAGACTGCTCAATTCAATAGGTAAGAGCCAGCCTCGAACCTATGCGGAGTTCGTCTCCCGGGCACAGAAGTATATGAGCGCAGAGGAGTTACTGAAGTCAAAGAGATCAGAACGAGAATACAAGAGGTTTTCTTCATCTAGCTACGACAGTAAAAAGGACAAAAGACAGCGGACCGACGAGGGAAGCCGAGGCCGAGCAGACCATGGCCGAGGCCGAGCAGACCATGGCCGAGGCCGACCAGACAATGGCCGAGGCCGACCAGACCAAGGGGACTACTTGAAGAAGTTTGAAAAGTACACCCCTACTTCAGTCCCACAGGAGCAGATCTTGATGGAGATAAGGAATACAAACCTCCTCAGCGCACCCCGGAAGCTGAAGTCAAATCCTGACCACAGAGACAAAAGCCAGTATTGTCTCTTCCATCGAGATCATGGACATTCAACTAGGAACTGCATTCAGCTAAAAGACGAGATCGAAGCGTTGATCTGAAATGGATACCTGAAGGAATTCACCGCAAAGGCCGAGGCCGACCAGAGATGACCCGGGCAAAGATGGTGGTGGACCACTTCTGGAAATCCGTTGAGGACCAAAACAGACTCTCCTATGGCCATGGCCGAGGCCGAGGCCGAGCCCTACCACACCTCTTGCCAGGGTCAAGGACAGCATTCTGGAGAGCACACTAAGCCTTAGTTTAGGGAATTCTAGTTTTCTTTATTTGCACATTTATCATGTAATCAGAGCACTGTCGCTCATTTTTCTGTTGGTAGGTAGGAGTAGACTTTCCCTTTTGTTTTACCATTCGAAGCAAGCGTTAGCATTAATGATAGGACCTAGATGTTCCCTTGTCAAGGCTTAGAGTGTGTTTCCAGGATCGTAATAAGACGTCATGCGAGCCCATAGAGCCCACGCTTCAGCGAGCCTATGGTGCCCACGCCCACATGCGAGCCTATAGTGCCCACGCTTCAAGCGAGCCTATAGTGCCCACGCCCACATGCGAGCCTATAGTGCCCACGCTTCATGCGAGCCTATAGTGCCCACGCCTACATGCGAGCCCATAGAGCCCACGCTTCAGCGAGCCTATGGTGCCCACGCCCACATGCGAGCCTATAGTGCCCACGCTTCATGCGAGCCTATAGTGCCCACGCCTACATGCGAGCCCATAGAGCCCACGCTTCAGCGAGCCTATGGTGCCCACGCCCACATGCGAGCCTATAGTGCCCACGCTTCAAGCGAGCCTATAGTGCCCACGCCTACATGCGAGCCTATAGTGCCCACGCTTCAGCGAGCCTATAGTGCCCACGCCTACATGCGAGCCCATAGAGCCCACGCTTCAGCGAGCCTATGGTGCCCACGCCTACCTTGCGAGCCTAAGCTCTTCAGCTTAGCGCCCACGCCTGCATGCGAGCCTGGACTGTCGAAGTCTACCTCGCCTCATCCAGAGTGAGACCATGTGAGCCTGGACCAACGAGTCTACCTCACCTCACCTAACATGAGTCCATACACTTCATCTAAGTCAAGCTCACCCTGCAGAAGCCAGGACCGAGCACCTCTTGCCAAGGCCGAGCACCTCTTGCCGAGGCTGAGCACAAACTCTAAAGGTATTCTCTTATTTACTCAACTATACTTTGTGTTTTAATAAAGTTTTTCTTGAGATTGGGGGCTGTAAAGGGGATATGCACTCCCTATTAAACAAAAAGCAAGTAACAGGGGATATGCACTCCCTATTAAACAAAAAGCACCTAGGTTTAGCATGCTCTACAAAAATTTACATGTTCGAACCTATTCTCTTGTTATTTTCCTACAAGGATTAACATATGGATGCAGGGAGCCAAATTTTAGGCTAACGGGGGCTTGAGGCCGAGGCCGACCCTAGCCTTTTCCCTAACATTTCTCTTGCAGACATGAACCTGAAATGAAGCACTCCGAATGACCCGGTACGGGGGTCTCGCTCGGCCTCTTCCCGAGGCCGAGGTCGACCAGCACCACTTCCCGAGGCCGAGGCCGACCAGGCAAGCAGAAAGGGAGATAGCTGTGCTCGGCCTCTTTCCGAGGCCGAGGTCGACCAGCACCACTTTTGTAATCTCTCACCTTTTTTCATTTCCATTACATCTAACCCCTATTCAGGGAGTGTCTACTTCAATCCTACTTTGCAGGATGACAACAAATCTACACATAAGCCAGCCCAAGGCAAGGGTCATTACTCTTAAATCGGGCTTGAGGAGCTCAACTTATAGCAATAAGTCACCCCGAATCCCAATTCAAGAGTGGGGGCTTAATGTTATAGGCAATTTTGGACCACCCCGATATACAAGGAGCTGACGAGGACAACCGGGGAGGAATCGGGCTGAAAGATGGACCAAGGGGGCAAAACCGGCAAGTGAGATGGGCCAAGACCGAAGGGGTCGGGTTTTAGGCCCGACCCCCTGCTCGGCCTCGGCCCGCTCGCGCGGGCCGAGCCCGTTCGGTCTCGTCTGGTCCCCACCGCCCCTGGATGCCCCGGTTTCGCCTGGTTTGACCTAAAACGCCTCCGAAACCCTAAAAAGGCTAGGAGGATGAACAGGTATTTATATCCCTCTTCGCCACTGAAGAGGGGATCCCGAATTCTATCCCTAAACTCTACTCTCTTGTTGATGGTCGATTTTGGCCAGAGGATCTCACCTGACCTTCACGTGCCACCAACGGTAAATTTGTAGTTGATGGGGGAAGACGTGGCCTGCAAGACAGTAAACCTGCACACCGGTGTGGTGCTCGCCACACCGGCTCCGATGCTTAAGTCAGCAAACAGAACGGTAGGGAGTGGAAAAGTAAGAGCAAGAGGAGAAAGCAGAGAATAGAGAGTAGAGTTTAGGGATAGAATTCGGGATCCCCTCTTCAGTGGCGAAGAGGGATATAAATACTTGTTCATCCTCCTAGCCTTTTTAGGGTTTCGGAGGCGTTTTAGGTCAAACCAGGCGAAACCGGGGCATCCAGAGGCGGTGGGGACCAGACGAGACCGAAAGGGCTCGGCCCGCGCGAGCGGGCCGAGGGTTGGCCTCGGCCCATGGCCGAGGCCGAGCAGGGGGTCGGGCCTAAAACCCGACCCCTTCGGTCTTGGCCCGTCTCACTTGTCGGTTTTGCCCCCTTGGTCCATCTTTCAGCCCGATTCCTCCCCGGTTGTCCTCGTCAGCTCCTTGTATATCGGGGTGGTCCAAAATTGCCTATAACAACTTCCACAAATTTTCTCACATAAATATATTTTCTCGCAAAGCTTTCTCTCTAGATCAATATTTTACAACTCATCGTCAAATATGCCCACAAGTAACTTTTGAGAGTCCCGCCCCGCCCCGTTGCCATCCTACACGTGAACGACATGTGTGACCATTTTTTCCTCGTTCTTTTTTTATCCATCTTTCTAAACCAGCTTTTTTTTAGGGATATCCTAAAAAATGGCCAAAAATTACAGGGTATTTCTGAAAAATGGCCAAACTGTATTTTTTAATGAAAAATGGCCAAATCGATTTTCTAACCTATTTTTGTGGGATTGGAACTTCCATTTTTACCCTTGAGTCATTTTTCTCCCCTATATTTGTGCAGCCTTATCTGATGATATTTAAAAAAAAAAAAAAATGAAAATCTGTAACCTCCAATTCCATGAATCAAGGAATGATAGTTACAGAATCAATCCTTTTGTCTTCCCAAAATATACATTTTTTGGCTTTGGTTTTTCAGAATTTACAACATCAATTCTCTCTCCTCATTTTCTTATTAAAATGGTGGGTCCTAGCTTCGGTCAAATTGTCCTATTTGTGAAAAAATGGTTTATATCTATATAAACCAAAAAGTTAGAAGAGAATCGAAGCATACATACCCTTGAATGTCGACACAACCTCTTCAAACTCCTAAATGTTCTCTCGAATGTCTGCGTAAATACAGTGTAAATCTGTCGAGTGTCTGTGTAAATATAGTGTAAATTTGTCAAGGGGTTTGAGAATCGGGTTGAGGGTTTTGGTTTCGTCCGGGGTTTGCTGGAAGGAACGAGGAATGTTGGAGAAGAATCGGTTTTGGTCTTTCCCGAAGGAACGAAGAATCGAGAAGCTGAAAGGGTTTCCTTCGAAGAACGGTACGGTTTCTTTTTTTTTTTTTTTTTGAAATGGGGGTTTCAAAGAGAGAATATGAAGAGTTTTTGGTCAATTGCTTTACAGTGATATTAATGGGATTGGTGAGCCTTTTTATTTTCTCTTTTTGAAATTGGATCCTTTTGAAATTGTTCATGTTTGATATGATGTTTTAGGTGCAACACTTAATGATGTCTACCAAATGTTATCACTGGCATTTTATTCTTGAGCTGATGTTTTAGATGCATGAAGTTGTTCTTCATTTTTTATTTAATCCTAGTTGCAACAGGTAAGTTATTAGTTGTTCTTGATTTTTGATTGAATCCAATATATTGTGGTTAAATTTTGAGTTCTCCTGTTTTTTTCTCTCTTATTTGAACTTAGATTTCTTGTTTTAAATTTAAGTTACCAGATTTATTTGTTTAATTTGAAATTATGTTATTGATTTGGTTGTTGAATCGTAAGAATCCTAGATTTTCTCCCTGATTTACAGTGTATTTTTGGTTTAATTTGAAATTTTGTTATTGATTTGGTTGTTGAATTAATCAGTAAGAATCCTAGATTTTCTCCCTAGTTTACGGTGAATTCTTTGTTTTAAATTTAAGTTCTCAGATTTATTTGTTTAATTTGAAATTATTTGGTTGTTGAGTTAATCCCTAAAAATCCTAGATTTTCTCCCTATACTGTATTTTCGGTTTAATTTATAATTTATGAATGTTGGGGTATTTTCGTCCACTTTGTTGCCAAAAGAATTTACTAAAATTAGCTTTTGGTCATTTCTCATAATGAAAACACGAATGACCATTTTTCAAAACAACTATTTTAAAATGGTCATTTGTCTGGTTGCCCCTTTTTTTTAATGGTTATTGGCAAAGAATACTCTATTTTATTTAGTCCTTTTGACTTGTGTAGTTAAGCCTTGAAGTTCCTGGGCCCATTCCTTCGAATGAGTTCGGTTTTGGGCTTTCTTGCTTTAAAGCTTGCTGAAGGAGAGCTGTCCAACGGCCTATATCCGAAGCCCAGTAATATAGATTTGGGCTAGTAATATACTAATGGGCCAAAACGACAATATAAGACAGGCCCAATTCTATTCTCAGACAAAGAATAGAAAGGGCTGTGTACACCTCTTCATAAGATTCATTTTCATAACATATACTATAAAATAGAAAATATTGACCAAATCCATCGAACTAAGTTGATTTATAAACCATTGGTTCTATGGTGTAGTGGTTAGCACTCTGGACTTTGAATCCAGCGACCTGGGTTCGACTCCTAGTAGGACCTCTTGTTAGTAAAAATTTGTCGTCAATTCATTTTGATTTGGAGTATCTTAAAAGTTAAAATATGTAAACTTGTGATACTATACTAGTTTTTAAAATATTACCATTATTTGTAATATCTTAAACTCAAAGATTATTCTTTTCAAAAAAAACAACAACAACAAAAAAAGATTATTGCCGTTTTTGCCCTTAGATATCAACGTTATATCAAGTTAGTGTTTAAAAAAATAATAATAAATAATTCTAAAATAAATAAATAAAGCTACATCAAGTTGCAACCTTGTCATCAAATGGATATATTCTAAAATTAAATACACATCTCCTTCTTCCCAATCATTCAAATTTAATACAAGTAATGTATTTTATATTACAAAGTTTTTGGTCAATCTACTTGAAGAAAGATTGAAAGAGAAATATTATATCTATTTATGTATATATCTCACTTTTTTTTTTCTTTTTGTGGAGACAATCCCACCCTCTTTTTTTTAGTAATTATACAAAAAAAAAAAAAAATTTTTTTTTAAAGTTGGATATTTGAATTTTTGACCTTTTGATGGAGTAGTAATGCATCAACAAGTTAAATGTAATATTCTTTTCTTCAAAAAAAAAAATTGTAATAGATATTAAACTTTTAGCTTGTTAGATTAACAAAATGTATAGTTTTTTTTTTTTTTTAATTATTATTATAGTTTAACAATTTGTAGGGTGGGATTTAAACCTTTAACCTTTTGATCAAGAATATATCTTAACCAATTGAGTTATGCACACAATATGATATAATATAGTATCTAATATTTAACTTTTGAAAGTATTTAAGTTAAAAAAAAAAAAAAAAACATATACCCAATATATAATAACTTTATTCTTTATTAACAATATTGATTTTCATTCTCATAATTTATTTATTTATTTCTTTGAGATACTCATTGTTCACACGTAACTTTAGGGATGGAGACACGTGGAATAAATAATATATTTGTATTAATGTAATATGTGCGTGGGTGTACAATCTCTAACTTTAATCCTCTGATTCTCTCTCTTGTGTGTGAATGTGTTTCGCTCGAAGGCTGGAATGCTTGATCTCGAGTCTGAAGCTTCAATGGATTCTTGGAGCTTGAAGTCTTCTAGTCTTGAAGGAGTCTTCAGTCTTCAAGAAGTGTTGATGTCCTGAAGAGTCTTTGATCTTTAAGGAGTGTTGAAGTCTTGAAAATTGTTTGGTCTTCAAGAGGCGTTGAAGTCTTGAAGAGTGTTTGGTCTTCAAGAAGTGTTCAACACTTGGACTTATGGATTGCAGAGAGTTTTCAGTCTTCAGACTTGATGGAGTCTCTCTGAATTCTCTTGTTCTGCTTGAGAGCTTTGAAATTCTGAACTCTTGTCTTTGTGAGAGTGTAGAATTTCTGAACCCTTGAAATAGAGGATTTATAGAGTTCTCGCTGGATGGGCCTTGGTGACTTTTAAGCCTAACAACTTGGACTTGGGCTTTATTGGTTTTGGGTTCAACTGATTTGGTTTATATTTGACCCAAAACCATATGACCCAAATATTTAAAAGACCCAAATTTGATTCAATTAATTATTTACTTTGATTAATTGGTCAAATTAATTAATTTGATCAAAATAATTTATGGATCAAATGGACATTTGACCCTAAAAATTTATAATTGGCCAACTTTGTCTTCAAATGAAATTTGGAACACATGTTAATTTATAATTGGTCCCAAATTTAATTATTCGTAATTTTGTCATTAATTTTAGATAATGACGTGACAATTTGTGATTGGACAAAATTTCTCCTTCAACACTCATAATTTATTTTTTAAAGATTAGAATTATATATTCATTTATTGAATATGAGAATTATATTTCTTGAAATTATCAATACTCTCATAATCATAATATCAGGTTATGTAATTTACTCCAACTTTTTTTTTTAAGAAATTTTACTCCAACTTATTAATTTGCTATATTCTCTATCAAATAAGTCATAGGCATAATAAATTTGTAAATAGACTTGAATTCATCAAGGCAAACACCAATAGTGTTAATTTATTTATCTATTTTCTTCTACAATCCTTTTTTTTTTTAAAGTTCTTTTCTTCTACCAGCAATAACAAATGTAAAAAAACAAAACAAAAAAAAAGCACGAATATTGAAACCAAAACAATCTTCATCAATTAAAAAGGAAAAGAAAAAAAAAAACTGAAGCATAAAAAAGAAATTCATATGAATTCAAAATACTTTTAGAGGTATAAATGTAAAAAGGCTACTTTCGCACAAATGCGAACTTTTTTATTTTTATTTTATTTTATTTTTTTTATTTTTTTTTTTAATGAAAAGGGAAAAATTTATAAGTGTTTTACATTCAATGAACCATGAGAATTTAGGGAACCATCAACTTCATTTACTTTTTATTTGGGGACAATAAAACTTTCTATTTTTAGAAAGTCGTTCGAGGAGAGAGAGAGAAAAAAAAGAGCATGGATTCCTGGAATAGTGACACGTGTCGAATTTCTTTATATTTTTAATGTTTATCTCTAAATATATAGTCTCCAAATTTATTCAAAGGAAAATGATAGTTCCTTTAATTTATTCTTTGAAAAGAACAATTTTGTGAAAGTTTTAAATATTATTGTGTACAAATTTATGATTTAAATATAGGTTGGGCCTAAGATTTTAATTATCTTTCATTTTTGTCCTTGAGCATTTAGATTTTCATTTTTGTACTTTAATTTTTTTATTAATTTATTTTAGTCATTTAACATTTCAAATAAAATTTTGTTACATTTACTATTTTTATATTTAATTCATATCTAAAAATCTGATTTTTGTTACGTTAAATATTTTTACTAATTAATGTGACATTTACAATGAAATTAAATTAGAGTTTAGATTAAATTATACAATATATCCTTTCAATTATACTCCTAAACTTGAAGAGGTCATCCGAGCTTTGAATCAGATCCACCCCAGTAAAGCTCCGGGGCCAGATGGCCTATCTGGGGCCTTTTACCAGCACTCCTGGGCGGTAGTTGGGTCTGATGTGGTGAACTGATGTCTGAACATCCTGAATAACAAAGCCTCTCCAACACCTTTGAATGAAACGATGATTGTGTTGATCCCCAAGAAGAAGAGCCCCAAGTGTATCACGGAGTACATGTCAATCTCCTTGTGCAATGTTTCGTACAAACTCGTGTCTAAGGTTTTGGTGAATCGCATGAAAGGTATACTTAATGAGCTCATTTCCCACAATAAGAGTGCTTTTATTCCAGGGCGTTGCGTCGTTGACAATGTCATCCTAGGGTATGAATGTATTCACGCCCTGAAAGCAAAGAAGGTTGGGAGATCAGGGTGGGCCTCGCTTAAGTTGGATATGAGCAAAGCCTACGATAGGGTAGAGTGGGTCTTCCTGGAGAGGATGATGTTGAGAATGAGGTTTGCGGTAGAGTGGGTGGAAGTTAGTATTACGGTGCATATCCTCTGTCCGGTATTCATTTAATATGAATGGTGTGAGATGTGGGGATGTCCTTCCTAGTAGGGGCCTTCGCCAGGGTGACCCGCTTTCCCCGTATCTGTTCTTATTGTGTGCTGAAGGGCTCTCTCGTATGTTGCACGAAGCGGAAGGGGCGAAGGATATCACGGGGTTGAAGATAGCGCATGGGTGCCCCCTATCTCCCATTTGTTTTTTGCTGATGACAACCTCTTTTTTTTTTCGGGCTAAAGAGGGTGAAACGCGTGCTGTGCATAATATTCTCCAGTGCTATGAGCGAGCGTCTGGGCAGACTATAAACTTTGATAAGTCTATTATTTCCTTTAGCCCGAGCACTGCAATGGGTGTTCAAACCCAGGTGAGTCAGCTTTTCCAGGTCCAAGTAACTGACTGTCATCGGCAGTATTTGGGTTTGCTGTCTTTCATGCCTCGAAACAAGATGAGCACCCTAAATTTCATTAAAGAGCAAGTATGGCGCCAAATTCAGGGTTGAAAGGGTAAATTTTTCTCTGTAGGGGGCAGGGAGGTGTTACTGAAATCCATTGTCCAGGTCATCCCGTGTTACACTTTGAATTGCTTCCGCTTGCCTAAAAAACTGGTTCAAAACATTAGTAGGGCAATGGCGCGATTCTGGTGGAATGAGGATACAGAAGACAAGGGGATCCATTGGGTGAGTTGGAAGACATTGTGTAAGCCAAAGTGTCTGGGTGGAATGGATTTCAGAGATTTGGAAACTTTCCACCAAGCTTTCAGACAAGGGGATCCATTTGCTGTCTTTCATGTATGCATTTGTTCTGGCAGTGCAAATTTTTTCGGGATTCATTGATGGGAACTGAGTGAGAGGTTCTGCTGCAGAGTGTTCGGGCGAATTCTATGCTTAATCTGCTAAGGGATGTGAAGGACAAGGTCGACTGGGCTAAGTTTGAAGAGCTTGTTGTGGTGTTGTGGGCCGTGTGGGGTTGTCAAAACCAACAGAAGTTTAGAGGGCGGGTTCCTCCAGCAGGGCTTGTGGATTGGGCGGTGAACTATCTTGCTTCTTTTTTAGGGGCTTCTCGGGCCTATTGTGAAGGGTCTAGAGGAGTGCCTCGGAGTGTAGTAAAATGGCTCCCTCCGGAGGAGGGATGGTATAAGGTGAACGTGGATGCTGCATATTGTGGGGACCTATCTCGGGCCGGTGCGGGAATTGTTGTTCGGGATGAGGTGGGGCGAGTCATGCTGTCAGCTGCTGTTAGGCATGACCATGTGGGGAATTCAGATTTGGCAGAAGGTCTGGCGGTGGTGGACGGAATGAGACTTGTGGTGGAAATGGGTTTAGCTTCGGTAGTCCTTGAGACAGATTCTATGCGGGTTTATGTGCTGCTGCAAGATTCTACTATGGTGGATCTGTCTGAGTTCGGTGTGCTGATCTCTGAGGCTCGAAAGGGGGTGCCTGTGCATTTCCAACTCAGATTCAGTTTTACAAGGAGGGAAGGAAATCGTGTCGTCCATGAGTTAGCCCGCTTGGCGTTGAGAGAGAGAGGCTGTGAGTTTTGGATGGAGTCAGTACCTGCATGTGCTTATCTTCTGGTTGAGGAAAATATTTTATCCCTGTAACTACCTTTCTTTCTGTGTGCTATTGTTTTGGCAGGTGGCGGTCGAGTTAGTGAAGATCGAGATTGAAAGCGTTCCAAATAACCATCTGGGCTGGAAAGGTGATCAAACTGAGCAATGGCAGTCACTACCCAACACCAGTGTGCAGTTATCAGGGGAGGTCTTTTGTTCCCCGTTTCTCTTGAACTTTATGTTGTGCATGTTTAGAGTTGTGGGTTGGGTATGGTTAGGTTGAAGGGTGGGTGTCTACATGGTTAGTGGATCCCCGGTTTGAGGCTTGCTGCTCTCAAGCATCAATCCATCTTTGTTTTGCAGGTGTATGCTACTTTGTGGACTGTGTATGCTTTTATGTTTAGTGGATCCTAGGTTGAGGCTGGGTGCACCTGAGCATTATGTTGGGCTTTATGCCCTAAAACTCGTAGATAGTGAATGTAACCGTTGACCGGATATTAATGAAATAATATTGATATATTTTTCCATTAATTGTTATTAGTTATTTTATATTTGTCTTTGCCTAATAATAACCCTAATCCAATAAACTAGACATCCAAGGCTGTAATATGAGTCTTGAACTATATGTAGCGACATATGGGATCATTGTTCAAGAAACAGCCTAAAGGGTCTATAGTATAGGGATAAGACTGGGTGCCTTATCCTGGTGACACTATGGATACGGCCCACTTTGTATTTGATACAAACGCTGCGATCCAACGCGTTCGTGTAGGAGACATGCGAGTGGGGGTATCCTATGCAATGAGTTTGCATAAGACCGGACCGCGAAATAGTAACCACTAGTTATAACACCGTTAACTAGTTGGTTTTCTATTTCACTAGGACGACCGAGACAACTTAGTCTTAATCCTGAGTTGATTATGGACTCCTGCTCATGAGAGACTGTCCTTTGATTTGCATGGGTGAGAGTGGCCAATACGCCGACTCAATAAGCCTACCACTTTGGGGACAAGATCGAATGGGGAGCTGGGAACATAATCGTACAAGATGGAATTCACTCCTTCCCGACTTTAGGGAAGCAGATGAGTGTTCCCTTAAGTGGTTACTCCGAGTCTTGAACAAAGGGCCCTACCCTCTCAATGGCACGAGGGGGTTTTCTGTTTAATGGTTGGACCATAAACAGATTGTTCATTAGAGGAGAATTGGTACTTAAGGAAATAGAGGTGACCCAGGGGTAAAACGGTAATTTGACCCAGCTGGTGTTACGGACACTCGTGAAGGACTAACTAGTCGATATTGGTCTAAGTTCCGTGGACACAGAAAATATGTCTGCAGTGAGAAGAGTGCAACTGTGAGTCTATAGTGGAATGTACACACAGTTAACGAATATTGATTATTGTGGTTAATGAGTTTAACCAATTAATCTCACATCGTTGGAGCTTCTGATCTGCAGGTCCATTAGGTCCCACTGGTAGCTCGTAAAGTAATTTGAGGCAACTAAGTAATTAAATTGAAGATGTTCAATTTACTAAGGGAAACAAATATAATATATATTGATATATTATTATGAGAGAAATTAATATTTGAAAAGTTCAAATATAAATTTATGGAAGATTGAAAAGAATTAATTAATTTAAGTCCTAAAAGTGTTTGGGCAAAATTAATTAATTCAAGGCCGAAAATTAAATATGTGATATTTAATTGGTGGTTAATTAATTAAAGAATTCATTAACCACGAATTAATCAATTATGTACATAAATAATCACTTAAGGAAGTGATTAATCATCTATGGGAATGATCTAATTACTTATGGAAGAAATTAGTCATTTATGGAAAAGATTAATCAATTGGGGAATTGATTGATCATGATTGATTAATTAAGGAATAAGATTGAATCAATTTTGGAAAAGATTGATTTAATTGAATATTTTATTCATGGCTTCTCTTCTATAAATAGAACACTAGACCTAATTGGTCATGACACTTGACACTCTTGAAAGACAAGACCTAGAATTCTCTCTAGCCTCCCTCTTAGAGAAAGACTCCCACAAGTCTTTGGCCTCCTAGACTTAGAGACATACCGGTGTAACCTCTGTGGTTATTGTGTCAATCAAAGAAGAATTTCCAGCGAAGAATACCTTGAAGCGGCTGTTGCGTTTTCGTTCGTGGAGCTTCGTTGGCGAAGAACGGTCAAGTCTACAACGGAGGTTTGTAACGGTTCTTCCTCTTTTCTTTAGAAAAGTTTTAAAAATAAATTTAGATTTATTTTAGCATGTTTAAACCGATTTTACAGCGGCTTTAAAGTTAGTTTAAAGTTTTTGTTTGAGTTTTCGTAACGGTTTTTAATGTTAATTAATATACGGCGTAAGGTCCAATCGATGCGCTTCCGCTGCGTGGGGACTTTTATTCCCTTCAATTGGTATCAGAGCCATCGCTGTCCCTATTAATTAATTTTAAAAAGTTGCGATAGGCTCTAATAGGTGGGATTTATGCATATTGTATGTTCGGTTTGCATTGAACTGTTTGGGTTAATTTTATGGCCATAGATTTTATTTTTATGTGATTTTGATCATGTAAGGCCCGGTGTTTCGGGTATTTTATGTAAAATCGAGTCCTATGTAAGTCCGGGTCTAGAATAGGTTTTTATGAGATAAAAATCGGAGGAATCGCCGCTGAAATCGAAGCCAAAACCGAAGAAATCGTTGCTGTTTTGCCCAGATTCTGCCTCCAGACGCAACAGCGTCGGGACGCTCCTTCAACAGCGTCTCGACGCTGTCTCGATACCGAAGGCGCTCGGTAAGGAAAGCACACAGCGTCGGGACGCTACCTCAACAGCGTCTCGACACTGTCTCGATTACGCAGGCGCCAGATATGGAAAACGCACAGCGTCGGGACGCTAATCTACACAGCGTCTCGACGCTGTCACGATGGAGGCGCGCACTAGGGTTTCAACAGGCGCGGTTCAAGCAAGGACGGTCCGGTTCGGCTGGGCTGGGACCTATTTGGTCCGGTTCAGCCAATTTTTGGCATGGTTCGTGATTTTGGAGGCCGGTTCGAGGTGGTTCGGGGCGGTTCGAGCTGTCTAGACCAATTCCGGAGCTGTACATGGATTTTTAGGATAGAATTTAGCTAAATTATTGTAATTTAATGCTTTATTTTATCCTAGGGGCCAAAATTAACCGGTTCAATTGCTATTTATATGCTTTATGGATGTCATATAGATTATTTAATCCCACCTTAGGTTATAAACATGCTCATGCATTTTTTATATATTATAAATTGTTATAATGTATGTTTAAATGCATGGATTGGTTTTCATATTTCTTGATATAAGTGTATATTAATTTATATGAAAAATTGGAAAGCATGAAGCATGTCATTACTTAAATTAAATATAAATAGTTATGTTTAATGTGATGAATGAAGCATGCTTGGTTGATTTTCTTGATTGGCTTATAATTGTTATAATAAAAGAAAATCAAGATTGCATGAAGCAGGAAACATCCATAGTTATTAATATAATTGTTATATTATTCATGCAATTGATGAGGCTTAATTATTCAATTTGAATGAGATTGTTGAATGAATTAAACCCTAGATTCTTGATTATAGGATTAATCATTAAAATTTGAAATAGTTCTTTAATATTAATGGTTAGAAACCGTCAATCTATAATCAAGATTTGCATGCAAACATAAGATCATAGGATAAATTGAATTAATTTTAAATTGTTTAAAATTAATTAGACCAAGATCGATTTCTAATAGGATTAGAATCTTTTCTTACTTAGAATTAAAAATAGTTTTAATTTACTAAGTAGGAAAAACATTGCTATGATTATAAGGGAACTCCACCGGTAATGTTCTGTCTAAGGCTGGAGGTATTTAAGTTGACGGTTTACGGAACACCTCCTACCTGGGAACTGACCTGGAATACCGGAGTTGAATTAATCATAGTTAAATGTTAGCATGCAATGTCACTAGGTTTATTAAAAGTGTTTAATGCACCTAGATCTTTAGAGTAAAGACCTTACATTACTGAGGTTATAAGGGAACTCTCTCGGTAAAGTTCTGTCTAAGGCTGGGGGTATTTAAGTTGACGGTTTACGGAACACCTCCTACCTGGGAACTAACCGGATTGAGTTGAATTAACCATAGTAATGTTGACTTGCAATGTTGGGTTTATTAAAAAGTTTAATTCACCCAAAAGATTGCAGTTGAATCATTTCCATAATTGTTATAATAGGATCAGACTTAGATAGATTGACTTAGCCGAATACTATCTAAGTTAAACAACCCTATATTAACCTTAGGACATTTTCAGTGGGAGGAAAATTACAAAACGAGATTTAAATCAAGTTTTGCTCCTACGTCCCTATATTCACAACGTGAGATTCATGCTCGGCTTCGAGTCGCCCTAGGAGCGGCCTCCCTTCGGAAAGTGTTTGCATGGGTCAATATCAAGGTGAATGGGAAAAATGTCCAGAGTAAGTGGGAGCGGGACATGTGTCAACGTATCCCTCGGTCTCCGCCCATAGTTCACACCGTTAGAGTCCTATGATCCGCCTGCAGGTTGCCCTGGCGCATCCATCCCTTCGGAGGGCCTGATCATAGGATTCGGAACATCGTGAACTCCTGAAAAGGATAGGAGCTCTTAGGCTAATCACCAACAGTTGTCTTTCCCTTCGGTAGCCTGTTGGTGCGTGCCTCTGAGATCTGAAAGTGGGAGGGTTACACTTACGAGGATGAGTTAAAAGTGTTAACAAATCCTTGACCGAACAACGGTGGCTAATGTCTATAGGAATATGAGTTATTCTGGAATTAGAATTAGTTGAGAGGTGTCTCATTTCAAAGGAGGAGTACCTGATCACCCTTCGGTGGCTGATATTCTAAACCTCTGAAACGTCGTTGCAAAACTAAATCAATAGTTTTAGGGTTCTGTGATTGTCTGTTTTGCTAAATTGATTGGATTGTGTGCAATTGTTTGCTTGTATGATGGGTTAAGGCAAAGATAACTAATACGGTCATTGTTTGTTTAAAATTTCAGCAATGTCTTCCTCAATTGTCTCTCTGCTTAAAAATGAGAAATTAACCGGCGAAAATTATGCTACGTGGAAATCGAACCTGAATACGATTCTTGTTGTCGATGATCTGCGGTTCGTCTTAACGGAGGATTGTCCTCCAGCCCCTGCTCGTAATGCATCCCAGGCAGTTAAGGATGCTTATGACCGCTGGACAAAGGCCAATGATAAGACTCGCGTCTATATCTTAGCCAGCTTATCTGAAGTTTTGGCTAAAAGGCATGAGAGCATGGTAACAGCGAGGGAGATTATGAACTCTCTCCAGGAGATGTTTGGACAACCGTCCTACCAACTCCACCATGACGCTCTCAAATACGTTTATAGCTGTCGCATGAAAGAGGGCACGTCTGTTCGGGAGCATGTCCTGGATATGATGGTCCAATTCAACGTGGCAGAGGCAAACGGGGCGGTCATAGATGAGCGTAGTCAGGTTGCATTCATCTTAGAATCTCTTCCGAAGAGTTTTCTGCAGTTTCGAAGCAATGCAATGATGAATAAAATAACATTCAACCTGACTAGCCTCCTTAATGAGCTACAGCTCTATCAGTCTCTTCTTAAGAACAAGGGACAGATAGAAGGAGAGGCAAACGTTGTTCACTCCAAAAGAAAGTTCGAGAAGGGTTCATCCTCTGGAACTAAATCTGTAGCCACTTCTTCAAAGAAAACGAAGAAGAAAGGAAACAAGGGGAAAGCTCCCAGTACTGCTGCTAAAAGCAAGGGAAAAGCCAAAGCTGTGGCAGACAAGGGCAAGTGTTTTCACTGCAATGTAGATGGACATTGGAAGAGAAACTGCCCAAAGTACCTTGCTGAGAAAAAGAAGGAAAAGGAAGGTAAATTTGATTTACTTGTTTTAGAAACATGCCTGGTAGAACATGATGAGTTTACCTGGATACTTGATTCAGGAGCAACTAATCATGTTTGCTCTTCTTTTCAGGAAAATAGTTCCTTTCGGCAGTTGAACGATGGAGAAATGACACTCAGGGTCGGAACTGGAGAAGTCATTTCAGCTAAAGCAGTGGGAGCTGCGAAGTTATTTTTTAGAAATAGATTCTTACTTTTAGAAAGTTTGTTAATCGTTCCCAAGATTAAGAGGAACTTGATTTCTATTTCATGTTTGATTGAACAATCGTATACAGTTACTTTTGATATGAATGAAGCGTTCATTTATAAAAATGGTATACTTATTTGTTCAGCCAAATTGGAAAATAACTTGTATGTTTTAAGACCAACCGAAAACAAAGCACTTTTAAATCACGAATTATTTAAAACTGCTGAAACTCAAAGTAAAAGGCAAAAGATTTTTCCATCAAGTAACAATACTCATCTTTGGCATCTTAGACTTGGTCATATAAACATCGATAGGATCGGTCGTTTGGTAAAGAATGGACTTCTAAGCAAGTTAGAAGATGATTCACTACCACCTTGTGAATCTTGTCTCGAGGGAAAAATGACCAAAAGACCCTTTACTGGAAAAGGTTACAGAGCCAAAGAACCCTTAGAGTTAATACATTCGGATCTATGTGGTCCAATGAATGTAAAAGCTCGAGGAGGGTACGAATATTTCATCTCATTTATAGATGATTATTCAAGATATGGTTACTTATACCTAATGGGACATAAGTCTGAAGCCCTTGAAAAGTTTAAGGAGTTTAAGGCTGAAGTTGAAAACCTATTAGGTAAATCTATTAAAGTACTTCGATCTGATCGAGGAGGGGAGTATATGGATCAAAGATTCCAGGACTATATGATAGAACATGGAATCCAATCTCAACTCTCAGCCCCTGGTACACCTCAGCAGAATGGTGTGTCAGAAAGGAGAAATAGAACCTTGTTAGACATGGTTCGATCAATGATGAGCTATGCTCAATTGCCTAACTCGTTTTGGGGATATGCAGTAGAGACTGCAGTATACATCTTGAACAATGTTCCCTCGAAAAGTGTTTCTGAAACACCCTTCGAGTTATGGAAGGGGCGTAAACCTAGTTTGCATCACTTTCGCATCTGGGGTTGTCCTGCACACGTGCTTGTGACAAATCCTAAGAAACTGGAACCTCGTTCAAAACTGTGCCAATTTGTTGGTTACCCTAAAGAAACGAGAGGTGGTTATTTCTACGACCCACAAGAAAATAAGGTGATTGTATCGACAAACGCCACTTTCTTAGAGGAAGACCACATGAGAGATCATAAACCACGAAGCAAAATAATATTAGGAGAAGCTACTGAAGAATCATCAAGAGTTGCTGATGAAGTTGGACCTTCAACAAGAGTTGATGAAGGAACTAGTTCTTCAGATCCATCCCGTCCATCTCAAACGTTGGGAATGCCTCGACGCAGTGGGAGGGTTGTGTTACAACCTGATCGCTACTTGGGTTTAACTGAAACTCAGGTTGTCATACCTAATGATGGCATTGAGGATCCATTGTCCTATCGACAGGCAATGAATGACGAAGATAAGGATGAATGGGTCAAAGCCATGAACCTGGAAATGGAGTCAATGTACTCCAATTCTGTATGGGAACTTGCAGATCTACCAAATGGGGTAAAACCCATAGGGTGCAAATGGATCTATAAGAGAAAAAGAGATGCAGCTGGAAAGGTACAGACCTTCAAAGCTAGACTAGTGGCAAAGGGTTATACCCAAAAGGAGGGGGTTGACTATGAGGAAACCTTTTCTCCTGTAGCCATGTTAAAGTCCATAAGAATTCTTTTATCCATTGCCACATATTATGACTATGAAATATGGCAAATGGACGTCAAGACTGCCTTTCTGAATGGTAATCTTGAAGAGAATATCTTTATGTCTCAACCCGAAGGGTTCATAGCCCAAGGTGAGGAACAAAAAGTTTGTAAGCTAAATCGATCCATTTATGGATTGAAACAAGCATCCAGATCATGGAACATTAGATTTGATACTGCAATCAAATCTTTTGGCTTTGACCAAAACGTTCATGAGCCTTGTGTATACAAGAAAGTCAACAAAAGGAAAGTAGCTTTTCTAATACTTTATGTAGACGATATCCTACTCATTGGGAATGATGTAGGATACCTAACTGACATTAAGAAATGGCTAGCAGCCCAATTCCAAATGAAAGATCTGGGAGAGGCTCAATATGTTCTAGGAATCCAAATCATTAGGGATCGTAAGAACAAAACGCTAGCTCTGTCTCAAGCAACGTATATTGACAAGATGTTGTCTCGATATTCGATGCAAAACTCCAAGAAGGGACTCCTACCCTTCAGACATGGGGTACACCTGTCTAAGGAACAATCTCCTAAGACACCTCAAGAAGTTGAGAACATGAGACACATTCCCTACGCCTCAGCTGTGGGCAGCTTAATGTATGCCATGCTCTGCACTAGGCCTGACATATGTTATGCAGTGGGAGTAGTCAGTAGGTATCAGTCTAATCCAGGGTTGGACCACTGGGGAGCGGTTAAGAATATCCTCAAGTATCTTCGGAGAACGAGGAACTACATGCTTGTGTATGGAGCTAAGGATTTGATTCTTACTGGATACACTGATTCTGACTTTCAAGCTGATAAGGATTCTAGGAAATCCACATCAGGGTCAGTATTCACCCTCAATGGAGGAGCAGTAGTGTGGAAAAGCATCAAATAAGGATGCATAGCAGACTCAACCATGGAGGCTGAGTATGTAGCAGCTTGCGAAGCAGCTAAGGAGGCAGTGTGGCTCAGAAAGTTCTTGACTGATTTGGAAGTAGTTCCGAATATGAACGTGCCCATAACACTATACTGTGACAACAGTGGGGCTGTAGCCAACTCAAAAGAACCTCGTAGCCACAAACGGGGTAAACACATCGAGAGGAAGTATCACCTGATACGGGAGATTGTGCAAAGAGGAGATGTGATCGTCACTAAGATCGCCTCGGAGCACAACATCGCTGATCCATTTACAAAGGCTCTCACGGCTAAAGTGTTTGAGGGTCATCTAGAAGGTCTAGGTCTACGAGATATGTATGCCATCTAATCTAGGGCAAGTGGGAGAAATGTATAATGGGTATAAGGATGCCCTAGTTCATTGTATTTCCAGCTTTAGATTATTGCATTTACATCCCACTAACTAGTGTTTTAGTTCAAGTGGGAGTTTGTTGGGCTTTATGCCCTAAAACTCGTAGATAGTGAATGTAACCGTTGACCGGATATTAATGAAATAATATTGATATATTTTTCCATTAATTGTTATTAGTTATTTTATATTTGTCTTTGCCTAATAATAACCCTAATCCAATAAACTAGACATCCAAGGCTGTAATATGAGTCTTGAACTATATGTAGCGACATATGGGATCATTGTTCAAGAAACAGCCTAAAGGGTCTATAGTATAGGGATAAGACTGGGTGCCTTATCCTGGTGACACTATGGATACGACCCACTTTGTATTTGATACAAACGCTGCGATCCAACGCGTTCGTGTAGGAGACATGCGAGTGGGGGTATCCTATGCAATGAGTTTGCATAAGACCGGACCGCGAAATAGTAACCACTAGTTATAACACCGTTAACTAGTTGGTTTTCTATTTCACTAGGACGACCGAGACAACTTAGTCTTAATCCTGAGTTGATTATGGACTCCTGCTCATGAGAGACTGTCCTTTGATTTGCATGGGTGAGAGTGGCCAATACGCCGACTCAATAAGCCTACCACTTTGGGGACAAGATCGAATGGGGAGCTGGGAACATAATCGTACAAGATGGAATTCACTCCTTCCCGACTTTAGGGAAGCAGATGAGTGTTCCCTTAAGTGGTTACTCCGAGTCTTGAACAAAGGGCCCTACCCTCTCAATGGCACGAGGGGGTTTTCTGTTTAATGGTTGGACCATAAACAGATTGTTCATTAGAGGAGAATTGGTACTTAAGGAAATAGAGGTGACCCAGGGGTAAAACGGTAATTTGACCCAGCTGGTGTTACGGACACTCGTGAAGGACTAACTAGTCGATATTGGTCTAAGTTCCGTGGACACAGAAAATATGTCTGCAGTGAGAAGAGTGCAACTGTGAGTCTATAGTGGAATGTACACACAGTTAACGAATATTGATTATTGTGGTTAATGAGTTTAACCAATTAATCTCACATCGTTGGAGCTTCTGATCTGCAGGTCCATTAGGTCCCACTGGTAGCTCGTAAAGTAATTTGAGGCAACTAAGTAATTAAATTGAAGATGTTCAATTTACTAAGGGAAACAAATATAATATATATTGATATATTATTATGAGAGAAATTAATATTTGAAAAGTTCAAATATAAATTTATGGAAGATTGAAAAGAATTAATTAATTTAAGTCCTAAAAGTGTTTGGGCAAAATTAATTAATTCAAGGCCGAAAATTAAATATGTGATATTTAATTGGTGGTTAATTAATTAAAGAATTCATTAACCACGAATTAATCAATTATGTAAATAAATAATCACTTAAGGAAGTGATTAATCATTTATGGGAATGATCTAATTACTTATGGAAGAAATTAGTCATTTATGGAAAAGATTAATCAATTGGGGAATTGATTGATCATGATTGATTAATTAAGGAATAAGATTGAATCAATTTTGGAAAAGATTGATTTAATTGAATATTTTATTCATGGCCTCTCTTCTATAAATAGAACACTAGACCTAATTGGTCATGACACTTGACACTCTTGAAAGACAAGACCTAGAATTCTCTCTAGCCTCCCTCTTAGAGAAAGACTCCCACAAGTCTTTGGCCTCCTAGACTTAGAGACATACCGGTGTAACCTCTGTGGTTATTGTGTCAATCAAAGAAGAATTTCCAGCGAAGAATACCTTGAAGCGGCTGTTGCGTTTTCGTTCGTGGAGCTTCGTTGGCGAAGAACGGTCAAGTCTACAACGGAGGTTTGTAACGGTTCTTCCTCTTTTCTTTAGAAAAGTTTTAAAAATAAATTTAGATTTATTTTAGCATGTTTAAACCGATTTTACAGCGGCTTTAAAGTTAGTTTAAAGTTTTTGTTTGAGTTTTCGTAACGGTTTTTAATGTTAATTAATATACGGCGTAAGGTCCAATCGATGCGCTTCCGCTGCGTGGGGACTTTTATTCCTTTCACATTAGTCTTCTCGTATGCTTTCGGCTATATGTTGCCTGTTATGATTGGTTGGAGGCCATGCATCTGAGTAGTGGTCCTATGTGTTTATTGAGGCAATGTTTAAATCTTTAAGATTGTATGGCTGACTTTTTTTGAGGAGGTGTTGGGATGTTTAAGCATGACAAGGCCGCTATGTGCTAGTATGCTCTGTCCTTGAGCTCGTGTTAAAATGAGGCTTGTGTAGCTAACCTTGAGATTTTAAAGCTTCCTTTGAGTTTGTCTTGATTGTGTGAGTGTAGGGTATCCCTCAGCTGTTTCGAAAGGCTAGGGCGGTTTTATGAGTCCCATAACTCTGTTGTCACCCCAATAGGATCAAGGTTTGTGTGGAATATAATCCTTGCAAATTAGTATGTGTGGTTTGCCCAGGGATGTTGGTATATTTGCCTGCCAAAAGGGTTGGGTGGGGTTTATAATCGAGGGGGGTTTTAGGGGTAAAAAGAGCTACCTTCAATGTGTCCAGTTAGGCCATCCAAGGGTTCACCTTGGGTAGGGGTCCCTGCATTGTAGTGTGAAAGCTAGTACCCTATAAATAAAACCCAAAAAAAAAATGGAAAAAAGGAAAAGGAAAGGTGTTAGTCGTGGGTTAGCTCCATAATTTGGTTGGTTTTAGTTTTCATATAGGGCTTGTTTCCAGTGTAGGGGGAAGATGGGTGGAGGGCCTTATAAATTAGCTATGGGCTGGTAGAGACTGCTTTAGGTGAGGCTCTGCTTGCTCACGCGCGAGATTTTCTTGGGAATGTTTTGATCTGTCTCTAATTTGTTAGCTTGCAACAGCTTTTCACAGGTTATGGGCTTAGCATATGTAGCTCTTGGTCTTGAGCATGACGACTTTCAACATACGATAGAGTCATACTATAGAGCGGTAGTCTTGATCAAGGTGTAGGGGAGTTTTTGGGGATTGGTTGGAGTTTCTTGTTAATGTTTAGCCTTAACCTTTCTTTTGGTTTATGTACACGGTTACTCTTTGATGGTAATATTGTTCGCAGGCCTAATGTTGATACCAGGACACGTTCTTGAGGTAGATAGTCCGAGTACTCTAAATGGCTGGCTTGGGGTGGAAATGTTTGAGGAGGTGGAAGCTAGCTGGATTGCAGATGAAGTCATTCGGCTGTCTTTATATTGGGGCCTCGCGTCTCGTGTGGGAAAGTGTTGCACAATGGTTGGTGATTTTGGCCTAGCTTTGAGCCCGCCCTCTGTGTGTGGAGAGTGTGGGGTTATCTGGTTGTTTCTTTGTATTGTAGCTCTCTGAGCGGTTCTTTATGAAAGGTTTCTGATGTTCAAAAAAAAAAAATTATACTCCTAAACTTTGAAATGTTTCATTATAAACTCTTTGACTTTGAGTTTGTTTAAAACAAATGTCTTTGGAAAGTTTTTTCTGTTTTTTCTTTTGGGTTATAATAACACTTGAAATTGACATCGTCGTAGCTAATGCATTACAAATTGAAAGGTGCAAATAACATCATTTACAATTCAATTTCGATTATATAGAGATTAAAGATCGTTATTTACTATTTATTTTAACTTAAAAGATATTCTTGACATTGTTTACAACATTATTCATAAAATCAATCTTTACACATGAGCTTTTATATCAACTAGTTGAGTAACACGTGCATTACACGTGAAATATTATAGTTTTAAATTAAAATATGAGAAAATAATAGTTTTCTAATATGCAATAAATAAATATTATATAATTTTTATTTTAATAAATTTTTAAAGGTAGACAAAGCAAACTTTTTTTTTCAATGTTTTCATATTATTGTTTTTTCATGAAAATTCTTATGTATATATTACAAACGAAATTTTGTACAAATAATTAATTTATTAAATTAATATGTTAATATTTTGATACAGTGAAACACATGCATCAAACAATTTTCATTTTAATGTTTTTATATTTTTATCCTTTTCGTGAAAATTTTGAAGAAAAAACAATATATATTTTAGAATTGTTTACATATAGTTGTGTCTTATACATATAAGGAATAAATAAATTATATTATTGTTTTAAATTAATTATTAATAATTAAATTTAAGAAAATTATTCTAAAAATACACATTTATTTAAATGAAAAAAAAGTATAAGGACATATTTGCATCTCTATGAAATATTTTGAACATTTTGTCTATAAAATATTGATATTTATATAATTGAAAGAACACGAGTAATAACTGTCAAAAAACTAAAATATACATATAACGTTTGAGGAAAACATTATTAAAAAGTATCATGTAAGTTTCTCCTAATGATTGAATGTCAAAACAATAAACGTGAACTAAACATTTTCAAACACTCAATTATTTGGGACACCATTGTATAACCCAAAAATAGGAATAAAGGTCGTTTTCTATAGAACCTATAAACACGTCTCCACTATTAAATCATGATGTTTCAAATTTACGGTCTAGATAACACTCATACACAGTGGAATAGTCACACCCATATGTGAAAGAATGCTTTGTTTCACTACGTAACCACTCCTCATGGATTAAATTCTCTCAACAGACACTTCTAACAGTTGCAACTATTCGAAGCAATGGAATAGTCACACCCATATGTGAAAGAATGTTTTGTTTCACTATGTAACCACTCCCCATGGATTAAATTCTCTCAACAGGATTAACAGTTGCAACTATTCGAAGGGAGGGACAAAACAAGAATTTATTAAAATGTTAAGGGCAAAATGGGAGGGCAAAGATTCTCCTCTCTTAGTCCCATTTATATATAGTATAGATTTACATGGATAACAATGTTGTAAGTTGATGTTATGTTTGTATGTATCTTCCAATTTTTACACATCATTTATTGTATCCATTTTCATTCATCGTTTTAATGGCAACAAATAAGAAGGTTTTTTTTAAAAAAAATAAATTTAAAAAGGATTAAAATAAAAAATTTTAAGTTCTATAGATATAATTGAAACTTGCCTCAAAGTTTTGGGCCATTTTATATAATTTAAATTATTTAACCTAAATTTTATTAAAAGTTGGGGGTAACATTGAGCTTCTGAAAATTACATGGCAAAAATAACAAAAGGTCAAAAGTTTTGGAGATGATAATTAAAATTCTAGAATTTTGAAGACCATAATAAAAAAATTCAAATGACTTAGAAAATCGTGATATGATTTAGTTTGAGATTGTTGTAGCTTTTAAAATAATTATCGGTAATTTTGCTTCTAGAAAAATCAACTATAATAAGAAGTAAATTAGTGTTGTACATTTTAGCTTTAAAGTTAGACAAAAAAAATATTGTGTTTGGTAAATGAATACTAAATTGTTATAATTTAACTATAATGAATAAAATAGATAAACATCAGAATTTACATATATTTTTTTTAATAATTTATATTTTTTAAATGATGCTTTAAAATGCTTTATGCCAATTTAAATTGATTTTTTGTTGGCTCTAAATTAATTCTTAAGTAATAAGAGAAATAGTTTTTTTTTTTTTTAATCCTAGTATTGATTATTTTAAAAAAAAAAAAAATGGTTGCATTCATCTCATCAATTTGAAAATAAGGATATAAGATTTGGTTGTGTGAGAAAATTAAACACTAGATATATAAAATCAATATTAATTTCTTGACTGTTGGAATTGAAATTTTAAAATTGGTTAAGAAGAGACATTAGGGTTTTATGAAAATTTTCTTCTCAAAAAAAAAAAAAAAAAAAAGAATAAATTTGTCAATGAATGTGTTTCTTACAAATGATTTTAATGAATTCAATCCCAAACATAAAAAGCAATTAAGATTTTTCTATAATAACTCTTAACGAAGGAATCTCAAATGTAACCTATGTTATATATGAAAAAACAATAATAACTTCAAAAGTAACATTTACATTCTCTAAAAAAAAAAAAGAGTAACATTTACGTTTTCGTTTTTACCACTTTTAAGGGAGTTATAAGTGTTGGAATGGTCATGAAAATTATTATTTTTAATTTTTTTTTTAATTAAAGATCTTGGAACAGTAATTTTATTTTTAATTTTAATTATGTTCAAAATTATATGAGAATACATACATAATCTTTGTTATGAAGTTTCTTTTCTAATTTATACTCATCTCAAAGTTTTTGTCAAAGTTATTCGATTTGATTTTACAAAAACCTATTCCCTAAGGGGTCGGTTGCAATGCCTTTTAGTTTAAATATTTTTCATTAATGCACTTTTTAAGAAACATTTTGTATAAAATTTGTTTAGAATTTAAATATTCATATATGCTTGGTTACATTTACCCATAAGTATTTTTATACACAAGTTATTATATACTTAAAAACTCTTAAAAATTTGTTTTCAAGCGTTTTTTTTCAAAATAGTTTATTTCTTAATCTTATTTTTTGATAAGTCATTTTTAGTCATTGTCAAATACTATAATTTTTTTCAACACGGTTTTTTTAAAAAAAAATTAAACACTCGAAAACTTAAACCAAATGTATCCTAATTTCGATAATAAAAAGTGTTTCATTAATAAGAATGTAAATCTCATCAATTCTACCCTCTTTAAAATCTTGTTTACTTAAGGGAATGAGAATCAAAATTTCATTCTTATTGATGGTGTTTACTAAAAAGAATGGAATCCATTGGTGGGACCCACCATCAATTTCGAAATATCTACTCCATGAAAGGGTATTCCCACATTTCTCTTCTAAACTAGTCCACAGCCTTTTTTATGAGTTACTTTATCATTTTTACCATTTCTCTCCTCAATTAATGGAGTATGTCTGATAAGTTTCTAAACTTTCAATTTTGTATCATAATAAGACCCTGACATATTTGAGATTTTAAAAAAATTAACCAATCTATTAGATATAATTTTGAATCTTATGTCTAATGGGACCCTAAACATTCAATTTTGTAATTAGTAGGTCTGTGAATTCAAAAACAAATTGATTAGGTCAAAGACGTATTAGACATAAAATTGAAATTTGAGGAACTTAACCGACACAAAAGTGAAAGTTTAAAGACTCACTTGATACTTTTTAAAGTTCGGAGACCTATTGGACACAAAATTAAAAATTCAAAAACCTATTTTCAAAACTCGGGAATCGAATAGACACAACCTTGAAAGTTAGGGGTCAAAATGTTTATTTAACCTTAATTATTTTACCATTTTTCGTTCTCTCTTATTTACTTTACTTATTATTTTTCTTCTAATAAAAAATCATATTAACTTTTTTTTTAGAAAAAAAAAATCATATTAACTTACTCCTTTTATTACATGTATTTTTTTATATATAAAATTGATATTTTCTATTTAATTTTAATTAGTAATTAGTAATTATTTTATTATAAAATAAAATACTTTTATTAGATAGGCATATACAAATAAAATTTATTGATATTTTTCTAATATAAATTTATTTTAATAGTTTTTTTAGTTGTAGTTTTATTTTAGTTATTAGTCATTGATATCAAATAAATTATTCCAATAGAAATCATTATTATTTAATATAATTATATATATATTTTTTGAATATATTTAATATAATTATATATTAATATCTGTTAGTTGATGTAATTATTTTAATTAGTTATTATTTGTTAATATTCAATAAATCGTTAAGGGGCTGTTTGGAGCGCTGAATTGGTTATAATATCTAGTGGTTATAATAATCTGTGTTTGAGTGCAGATTATTATAGTCTGGGATAAAATAATCTGTGTTTGGGGTGTAAATTATTTTAATCTGGGATAAAATAATCTGTGTTTGGAGTGTTGATCTGTTTTAACATGAGGTTCTGAATCAAAGGTTCAAACTGACTTTTTTTTTTTTTTTTATGATATACAACACTTTGATTTGATTTAGGGTTATGCTTTTTTTTTTTTTGTTACAAAGCAAAAAAGTTTAGGTTTTGGTATACAAAAATCATATTAGTTAACTTTTAGTATTGCCAAAATAAAAATTGTAAATGTTTAGTTCAAAAATCATATTAGTTTTTTTTTTTTTTTTATCAATAAAATCATTTGAAATAAACTTGAGTGTGGTAAATATAATTTCGTTTGAATGTTTTTTTTTTAAGTTGATTAACCTTCGATATTGTCAACGACTTTTCCGGCAACCTTTGATGTTTTTTTTCTTTATTTTTATTTTTTATATTTTTCAAAATGAAATTGAGAAGAAATATGGAAAAAAAAAATTGGTGGCCGGAAAAGTCATCGGCGATCGCCGGAAAAGTCGTCGGCGGTCGTCGGAAAATTCATCGGAAACTTCGCCGGCGGATGGCGGACGGTGGTCGTCGGAAAAGTCAAGGAGTCACATGGAAGAAGTGAGGAGATAGTTACTGTAGTGGGTTGAATAATGGTTACGGTAGAAAATGGATAAAATAATCGGGGGTTAAAATAACCCACCTCACCAATTATTTTTGTTGGTGCCCCAAACATTGAATAGGTTATAATAAGGGGGGTTATTATAACCTATTCAGTGCCCCAAACACCCCCTAAAGTATTAACATATTAATTGTATTAAGTTGATATGTTGATATACTACGTCATCGAAGTCACCAAATCCGCTTCGATGCGAGCTCTATCGAAGGGATTTGCAGCGGATCCTGTGCCTCCGCCTTTTTGTTCGCAGAATTCGACCTCCGTCGTGGAGGGAGTCATTATTTTTGGGAATTCTGTTGTTCTTTTGGAGTTTTCCTCCATTATTCATAAGGAAGCCGTTTGTACCGGAGTTGGTTGATTCTTTAATGAAGCTTTTATTATCAAAAAAAAAAAAAAAAAAGTCTTTGCTAATAGAGCAACAGATGTAATAGCAAAAAGAACTAGAATTTCTAAATCGTTTGATATCTGGGTGGAAAATTTTCCAGAGTGGATTTGTTCTTTGGTCGAGCATGACCGTTCATTCACTGTCCTTGTGGCGTAATAAAAGTTCTCGTATTTCCTTTTAAAAAATTGTTAGAATAAAAATATTACCATAAAATAAAATAGTAGAAAAACATATTAAAATTTTAATACGGATTATTATTATGTTTTAAAAATCACATTAACATATTGGTTGGTTATGCATCTTAATTAGTTAAAAATATGATTGGGGTATTCTAGTAATTGTATTATGTTGATATATTGATTCTTGACAGTTTGGAGCAAACAACATCAATAGGTTATTAATTCCCATTTCAAGTTAATGAAAATTAATTCTAATGAAGTGGATCAGAATCAAAATGTTAAGTAAAAAGAGCTTAAATTAATGCATTAAAGGAAGTTAAAAATTGTCTCTCATTGATTTTTGATAGTATAAATTTGTGTTGCATCTCCTTCTTCCCCACACACAAATTCCCTCTGTCTTATAAATGAATTTTAATATTCTCTCCCATAAATTTATTTTGATTTTTCTCTTCAAAAAATTATATATATATATATATATATATATATATATATATATATGAATCTTTCATTTCCTATGAACTTGTATTTGTAATTAGAAATAATAAAAATGATCCATTTCAAATTTATTTAAACAAAAGGTTAAGCATTGTTTGCATAAATCTGCAAATTTTGTCATTTTGGTGTTGTTGGAGTATTTATTTTATGGTTTGATTCATAATTGAAAGAGATTAATCTTGTATCGTGTGAAATTAAACTTAATTGTTGGGCAAATAAAATAAAATAAATAAATAAACTTAATTGATTCATAAGTCAACTATTACACATGTTTTCTTCTTTTTTAAAAAAAATCAACGGTACAAAATTTGATTTGTTAATCACCATTTTTTAAAAAGACATCTAAAAGTAATTTGATTTGTCATTCTACTCCTTTGAAATGTAATTATTACCGCAAAGAAAAGAATATTGTTGTATTTTTCTTTAAATACAATTGCTGTCAAATTATAGAAACATCTTATTCTCAAATATATATATATATATATATATATAGAAACATCTCAATGACATGAAAGTTTTTTTACTAATGAGATAAAAATGCAACGCAACACTGAACATTTAGTTCATAATATAAAGGTTTTTAATTAATTTAAGTTTGTTACTATTAGAATATAAATCTATATCACTTAAGTTTTAGTCGACTTAGTTGGACTATTTATGCCTTCTTTCTTAATGAATCATATGTGCAAGGTTTTATTTACTTTTTGAGTTCTAATAATTAACAAAGTGAGTATAGTACAACAATAATTAACATGTATCATCGTCCAAGAGATTAAAGGTTCAAATTCCACTCATCTCACAAATATTGATGAACTAAAATAAAAATTAATTTAAGTTTGTTTTAATTTGATTATTCTTTAAAATCGCAACCTATCTTTTCCAACGATCCCCTCCCTATCAATCATTTTAGGGAAGATAAGCATAGAATAAAAGATATTCTAATATTTATATCTATTTTGTGTTTTTTTCACAATGACAGATTTTTTTTTTTTTTTTTCATTTTCAAATGTAAATGAGAGAAAAAAGGAAAAGTAATTTGAATTTGATAGCTGAGGATGAAGAATACATTTTATGCCCCCTAAGCTCAATACAAAATCAAAAAAAAAAAAAAAAAATTAATCCATACCATAAGGAAGTGTTATTTAACTTTTTGATCCATCTACAAATGAAAATCTGTATTCACATTTATATGGTTTCAATTATTTAAACGAATATGAAACCATTAATTAGCTTTTGAAGTCTCAAATGTTTCCATTTTTAGATTTCATAATTACTTAATTTATGAAAATAAATGTGAAACAAGAAACAAAGACTATCAATTAAGAACTTGTTTTATTATAGGAAATGAACTTCTCACAAATTATTATCCAATCTCTCTCTCTCTCTCTCTCTCTCTCTCTCTCTCTCTCTCTATTTTATTCCACAAAAAAAAAAAAAAAAAAAACTCTATAAATATATAAATATAAAGAGAGAAGTTTTCTTTTCCACGTGAAAAATTACTATCATCCCATTAAAATAGTTAAAGCTAGCTTTAGCTTAGGAACTAAATTCAAACCAAATAAAGAGAGGCAGCCAACAGTTTTCATTTTTTAAGAATAAAAAAAAAATACAATTTATTTAAGGAAAAAAAACTTTTCAACCATTTAAAGCCAGTCTCATACATATTATCAACTTGTCAATTCTGGAAAAAGTCAAAAAATTATAAACAGAGATTTTTTTTTTTTCCTTTGAAAAAAAAATTACTCAAAGCTTTAATTGTCCATTTTCTAAATGAAAGAAAATTCAAATTCAAATGTTTAAGAAATAAAAAATATGACGTGGCATTTGTTGGTTGGGTAAGCAAGAACTATCATCTCCGCACGTTCATTGTGTTGGCCAGCCGATTTATCAGACGAGAAAGATATGTTTGAAAAACAAAAGGAGGACTTCATTTTTTTTAAAAAAAAAAAAAACCTAATTACTTTTTATTTGGTTTTTAAGACAAATGGTGGGTTTGGTTTAGGAAATTAATTAGTTATTTATTTATTTGTTAGGAGATTTCAAACATTTGACTTTTGGATTTTACTAAGAATGTACAAAAAAAAAATAATTATTAGAAAATTTTTCCTTATTTTAAGAAGGGGAGAAAAAAAAATAATAGAACCATTTCTTTAACTAAAAATTCTAAAATTCTCCACTTTGTTTGCTTTTTCTTTAACGCAGGGTCAACGGCCTAATAAATACAAAAAAATAAAAATAAATAAATAAATAAAAGCACTAAGTATTTTTTAGAAAAAAAAGAAGATTAAAAAAGCAAGAAACAAACAAAGGCCACTTCCAAAAGTCAACTCCTCTCTCTCTCTCTCTCTCTCTCTCTCTTCCTTCTCTATCTCTCTCATCAAAAATTTCTCAGCTATCAAACTTGTTCTTTCTCTTTCACGCGCACTCACACTGAGAGAGAGTATTATGCCATGATCAATCAAATCAAACAGTAGAGAAAGATAAATTCTCTTTTTTTTCTTTTCTTTTTTCATATGGGAAATCGAATTGGGAAAATTGGCCACTGCTTCGCCGGCGACGGCGATATCTCCCGCCGGTATGATCCCGCCGACTATACCGCCGACCCCAACGACGGCGGCTTCGGCCACTCCTTCTACTACCTTCCACCCGACCCACATACTTTCTCCTCCTCCAAAGATTTCTCCGAAGACTACATCTCACCGGCGACGATTTTCCGGTCGATTTCCGGCGCCTCTGTAAGCGCCAACGTCTCAACGCCGCTCTCCACTTCTCTCGTCGATCTTTATCCTTACAGCACCACGTTTGATCGGGCTGCCGCCTTTGATTGTTCGAATTCCTTCGCCTCCGTGCCGCTGCAGCCGGTGCCCCGCCACTCGGTGTCGGGTAATTCCGGCGCTTCGGGTCCGATCGAGAGAGGGTTCTTGTCCGGACCGTTGGCTGCCCGGAGCTTCGAATCGGGTCCGATTGATCGAGGGGTTTATTCCGGCCCGATTGAGAAGGGCGGCGGACCGGAGAAATTGCAGAGGAGCTTCTCCCACGGCGGCGTTGGAGATAGACAACAACCCAAATCGAAAAGAAGAAGAAGTCTCATTCAGATTCTGAAGAGAGCTATATCCAAAACCATTTCTCGAAACCAGAAGGCTGTGAGTTCGAGAGTGAGAGAATCGGAGTCGTACAAACACAATGAAAATGCAGCTGCAGCTGCAACTCAGACTCAGAGCAGTGTTCATTTGAGCAGCCACGCGAGCTTGCCGCAGGAAGACGATGGCGATTACTTTCTCGGCGGTCAGAGCGTACAGTGGGCACAGGGGAAGGCCGGTGAGGATAGAGTTCACGTGGTCATATCGGAGGATAATGGTTGGGTTTTCGTTGGAATTTACGATGGATTCAACGGCCCTGATGCTCCTGATTACTTACTCGCTAATCTCTACACTGCCGTTCTTAAAGAACTCAAGGGCTTGATTTGGAATGATAAGTTTGATTCAACTGCAACTTCGTCTTCCATGAACTCATCAAACTCTGCTTCAATTGAGGAAGATGATGGAACGACCCACATGAAGAATCAAGGGAATGATCATCAATCTACACAGGTCGCAAATGGGATTGTGAATTTGGAGGCCGATTCCGCCAGGAAAAGAGACAGAGTTTATAATACAAACTATAGGACGAGTCAGCTGATGAAGAAGGCTGATCAGAATCCTAAGAATTGGAAATGTGAATGGGAAAGGGAAAGATTAGAATTTGATGGGAAGTTGAACAATAGACATTTAGATCATCACCAAATATGGGATGAATCAACAGCAATCAATCATTCTGAAGTGTTGAGTGCTCTGTCTCAAGCTTTGAGAAAGACAGAGGAAGCATATCTGCAGAATGCAGACAAGATGGTTACAAGAAATCCTGAGCTAGCTCTTATGGGCTCTTGTGTTTTGGTTATGTTGATGAGAGGAGAAGATGTCTACTTGATGAATGTAGGAGACAGCCGCGCAATTGTAGCGCAGCAACTCGAACCGGAATTTGGGATTGGAAGAATCAATGAAGGAACACTACGAGCGTTCGAATCCTCAAATGGAGTAGAGTTTGAGAGATTTACAACCTTGGCTTCTCATCAGCTTACGATGGACCACAGCACGTACACAGAAGAGGTAGTGTTCTTGTCTATCTATATCACTCATTTTCTACACAAAACTGCATTTTTCATGTCCACTTTCTCTTTGGTCACAAGTTTTTTAGATTACATGAACTTATGAGAGAACACTTGAATATCAGGAAGTTCAAAGGATCAAGAATGCTCATCCCGATGACACTTCTGCAATTATGAATGACAGGGTGAAAGGTTATTTGAAAATCACACGGGCGTTCGGAGCTGGCTTTCTCAAACAGGTATTCCACATTTCTAATCCTTTTGAGTGAGCTAGAACGTAAGAGAAACATAGTCTGTCCAGTGCTATTCAACCAAAAACTAATCTGAGGCAGTTCAGAAAATACAAGGCAAATGGTCTATTCAGTTCAGAATAGAGTGTTCTGTAAAATTTGAATGTTGTGCTTATCAGCTGAGTGTTTTGCAGCCAAAATGGAATGATGCATTGCTAGAGATGTTCAGAATAGACTATGTGGGAAATTCACCTTACATCACCTGTGATCCAACATTGTGCCATTATAAACTCAGCCCAACAGACAGATTCTTGGTATTGTCCTCTGATGGACTCTACCAATACTTCACCAATGAAGAAGCTGTTGCTCATGTAGAGTCCTTCATTGCTTCTTTTCCTGAAGGAGATCCTGCTCAAAATCTCATTGAAGAAGTATTGTTCCGAGCAGCGAAAAAATACGGTTAGTTTCTCATCTGTCTACAAGATAGGAAGACAACAGAACTAACAGATATCCATTGGAGTGTGAACTTTACTAATGTGAGATTTGGAAAACTTGCAGGAATGGACTTCCATGAGCTGCTTGATATCCCACAAGGGGAGCGGCGGAAGTACCATGACGACGTTTCGGTAATCATCATTTCGTTCGAAGGAAGAATTTGGCATTCATTGATGTAAATAGAGATACTAGCCTATAGAAATCAAGATAACAGAAGGTTGGGCAATTAATTCTGCCAGTTATTTCATTTATTCTTCCCTATTCTCATTACACATGCAATCAAATCAATCTCTCTTCTTCAACCTTTAACAGAGAGAGTGTAGAGTTATTCAGCTTCCTATCTTCACTCCAATTGTGTGTGTCTGTGTTGCATCAAATACCAATACATTCCAAAGCAGACCTGTTTGGAAAATTTCAACAATTTTGTTTTGCAGACTTCAGAAGTTTCTTCTCTAGAAGCTTTGACTTCCTACCTACCTACCTACCCAAAATAAACAAGTAGGTAAAAGAACAATATAGAAATTTGAAGAAATGCCTAATCATTTACCTTCACTTTTGTGAAATTTGAAACCAAAAAGACTTGGGGACTTGTTGATGATGGTAAATTTTCTTTGTTTTGTAATATACTTCAAAAAACGCTTTTAAAATTCTAGCCAAATGTTGAAGATAAAAAAAAAGAAAAGGGTTCTTCAAAATCTTAATTTGAAAAAAAGAGAATCATTACCAAAAGGAACTTATTTTGAATTTGACCTTGTTTTGAATCAGTCAGAAGAACTAAAATCTTTAGTGGAATTGGACCTGAGGATCAAAATTTGATGTCCCATTCAAACAAAAGAAAGACAAAGTAATCTGCTTTCTCTTTCTCTCTCCTCTTAATCCCCTTTTCCTAATGAACAAAACTTGACTGCATAACAGTATTCCTACATACTTCATTAAAATCTTGACAACTAAGAAAGAAGAAGGAGAAAATGAGAAAAAAAATTTATCTCCGAGTTGTCAACATTTTAATGGTGGTATGCAGAGAGATCCCTACATATAGCCAAGTTTTTTCCTTTCCTAATCTTGGTTGTGAACAGAGCAAAACCTATTGTGTTAGGTTTTCTTTTTAAAATATTCTTGGAAATGGAAATCTTGGTCAGACTACAAAAGCATCCATCACAGACTGAGTTGTTCGTTTGGTGGGTTGAGTATGCCATAATGAAATGGTTACCATACAATTAATTATTAGTAAAATAGCTTAAACTATATTTAAGCTATTTTACAGGTTAATATAGGTATAATAAATCTATTTTGAATTCAGATTCCATCGTCTTTTACGACGTTTTAAAAAAGTTGCATAATTTTTTCAACTGCATAAAATGCATACATAACATTAACAAATCGTAAAAGCTATTCTTTCTTTTGTATTTCTTTTATTTTTAAATAAACAAAAATATAGAAAGATTTGAATCTTGGACTTTGCCAATTGAATTGTCACGGATTAATATATAACAATTGACAAAAGATTTGATTATAGACAAAATCATTGTGGACATTAGAGTCAATGCAAACGATAAATTAAATTATAACCGGAGCTAATCAAACACCTATACTAATTATAGGTTAATCTAAAACAATAACTTAAAAATGTCAAAAATCAATCCAGATCAAAACCTAATCAATTATAACCCTAACTTGTTACAACATAAAAAGAATCTTTTCAAAAAAAAAAAAAACATAAAAAGTAAATAATTTACAATTCCTAGATCATTGACCTAGATATTTATATTTAGCCAATATAATTTAGAAACCACTAAAAGAAAACAAGAAAAAGGTTTGAAATTTGAATGAGAAAGCCTATTTCAAACCCTTAAACCAAATATTTTTCCAAACTAAAAATATCACCAAAATCCAAAGCGAATAGTCAACTAAATTGAAGAGAGTATTTGAATTTCAAGTTGTATTTGAACTTTGAAAATAGTGATCAGATGCTTCTGCAAATACAATCATGTATGCATGCAAGCATGTATATATGTATGTATGTGGTTTGTGTAGGCAATCGAAAAAGTAGGGAGACAAAGGAAAGTGCTGCCCGCCAAATGCTGTAGAGAGAATAGAGTGGTAGGCCAGGGCTTGAAATTCTATATTCACAATCACCCAAATAGAATATCAAACTTCAAAAGAAAATTAGATGAATCTGATTCCAAATTTTCAGATTAATTAAGATAATTTAAGTCATATCCTAACATTCTTAAACTTTTGGTAATCTTTTCAATGTGACACTGTCCAAATTCATTTGAACAGCTCTAAGTATTCGCACAACCAGGAGATCTCATTCTAATTTCTATATAGACAATATATCATGGGTTGGGTTTTGGCTCTGGAATATTAAATAATAGTGAAAGAATAAATGAGTTTTCGACTTTTGAGCTGTCCTTATCTCAGAACAAAATGTTGGAGCTGGATTGGCTGATTAAAAATGGGATATAAACACACCCCTTTAATTACTTTCTCCCCCACCCCACCACGCATCCTAATATTGGAGAAGGCTCCTGAGAAGTTTGAAAGGTCTTGGTCAGGACTCAGTTTCAAGGCCTTAAAAATTCTACTGTTGGATTCAACCTGTAATACATGATTGATTTCTATAATGTTGAAAGTGATATAAGCCTACATACTGGGAGGGAATGAATGACTCTTATCATAATTTCAACCATTCAATGGTCGATATCGTCTCGAGCTACAGGAGAACTAGGGAAAAGTGGTTCATCTGTAAAAAGTTATCCTAATTTCCAGTCTTATACTGGAGATGATCCAGTTAAAATATTGAATATGTGTGTGATCCGAGAATTCCAGTCAATGTTTAGAACCCTTATTGCATGATATGGAAAGTTGATGTCAGCTCAATTTGTCAACCAAGACAGACTCATCCCCTTCAACAGCAGCAGAATGGCATGGAGAACATCAGGATCGTATGTGAAGCCTGTCATAAATCCATGGAAAGGAGGACCAGCACATTTCTTTTGACTTTTACCTTTGATGGAAAGTGATAATGTTGTAGGTGGATTTCCAATTTGAATCCCACCGAAAGAAAATAAGCGATTGAAAAACAAGAGCCTAGGCCACAATATAAAATAAAGGATAGTGGATGCAAATTCGTTTTCAAAATAATCAGCATTCAAACCCCACTTGAATTTATGGCTGACTCAAAGCACGTACAAATCTAATAAAATCAAGGGCTACAAAAGAATGATAGTACAGGTCTAGTTATCAAGTTACAATATTCATATTTGGTGGGGCGAAAAAGCTTCAAGATAATGTACAAAACGTGGAGAAAGCCTATCAACTAAAAAAGCGAAGAAACAAGGAACACTAGAGAATTGTAATCCAAAGATTCTAAAACAAATAAAAATACCTTGTTGGAAGCGATCAGTGTTCTATAGAAAAGGTAGGGATGATGTAAGCACAAGGCCTCCGGAGAAACCAAGAGTCCAATGTCTTTATAAATTATAGATATGAATTTTAGCTTTTAGAAACAGTGAACTAAGTTTTCCCCAAGAAAATGATATGTATAATACCTCTGTTTCTGTTTTTGGAGATCCTTGGGCATGGAGAAAGATGTTTACCCCCAAGCACTTTAAGACATTGCAGATGAATGACAACAGAAAAGGCTGAAGCAATCCCCAAGCACTTTAAGACAGTGCAGATGAATGACAACAGAAAACAGAAAAGGCTGAAGCAATCCCTAATTCCGATATCCATTCACCTCAGCTAAAATCCATATGAATGCAGGTGGGATTGCATGGAAAAGGGCAGTCAATTAGCTTCACTGAATTTCGTTTGAAGTACCAATCGCCCACGGCCTCTGCTATAGTCTGTACTTGAGCAATAGCACGATCAGTTTATGCAGAAAGGTAGAGAGACTTATCTGTCAAGTAGTACACTTCTATGATATCTACATATTAGTTCTCATAAGCACCACGATGAACATGCCTTCAATGAATTCTTGACAATAATATAAATTTGTGGAAAGATCAAATCTCCCTTTTAATTCCTTACTAAGAATGTTTACAGCTAAAATAGATTTTAGTTGGTTGGTCCATGGGCAGGCGATAAGCATCTGAGAAAGTAAAGAAGGAGATAACAAAAGAAGAGGGATGGAGACAGCTTAAGAAGCATATTCTCAAATGGAATCAGCAATCACAAAAATATAAATATATAATGGGAATAACAATTCTAATAAGCAAACAGAAACTTCATATTTTCTCAGTTATGCAGTTCAAAATATGAATTTTCCTTACCCTCTTATTTATCCTTGGAGAATTGGGGGAATGCCATGTCTCAGACATCCATGTTTGGCAATGGATGAAGCAGGAATTTACAAAAAGTCCCCCTTCCTTGTTGTGCTTGAAGTCCTTCAGTGCCTTCAGCAAAGAGTCCCGGAACCCTTATAGAAACAAAAATACAAGTGGAAAAAATCAAGAACAAAATTGTGTTTAAATCCTGACTTCACCAGATAATTAAAAAAATCAAGACATATATTCCAGAATTACATTTTCTAGTAAGAACAATCAGAAAGGAAAAAGGTTAATTTATTTAAAACTACATTGTTGTTCTTCAAGAACTGCATCTTTATACCCTCTCTAACAAGCGAAGCGTATCTAAAGAGATAATTATGCAGGATAAACTAAATCTAACAGGTCTTATTCTCTGGAGGATGTGTAAAGATAACTCAGAGCTTATGTATTGCTTGTGAATAATTCCAATGTGATCATATGTATGTAAATGCTGATTTCTTGATAAGGGTTCCCGCTTCTCAAGATGAGGAATGTATGTAATCCAGAATAATTTCAGATCACAAAATGCTATCACAAGAATGTATTTGTTATCAAAGATCATTGAAATTCTACCCTTATCTTGAACTGGTCGCAAGAACATAGAGTCACAGACTTGTAGGGTTGCAAAATATGTATACCTTGAAGAATTTCAAGCTGAGCATGATCACATTTATGAATATTAAGCCTACATTTCTGCCAAGAGCCAGCAGGATCTAATGCACTTGGTACCAAGACATGTTGTATCTAATAGCCATGCAATCAGTATCAGAATATATACAACAAAATTAAATATTTGAGTTGAGTTGGGGTATTATAAAATAATTACCTGCCAGAAATCATAAGCTGGGTTGACAAGAAACAGCGGGGTCCTTATATGTTTGATAATTTCTTGAGGAAAGAGACACTGTCATTCCAACTCAAAACAAATGATCGAGGCAGGAGGCTAAAATTACATATTAAGAAATTGAGACTTCGATTCCATTACTGCTAGAATCAATAATGTTGTACCTGGTAACTCAAATACCATTGTCTAATAGTGAACAATGATTTGTTGAGAATTTTGTGAAAGGATCCCATGAAAGGTTTCACTAACAGGAAAAGAAATCCTACCTTAGATGGCTCTTCTGTTGCTGTACAATCCTTGGGTAAGCTTTTAGCAGTGTTCTGAAGGCACAATGACAGGTAAAGAGCTCAAACACTAAAAGTAAGCAGAATTTCTTCACATTTCTTATTTATTTTAGTAGAAAATAAAATACAAATACATATTTATGTTAGATCAATAACCTATAATCTAACAAAATTTTTGTTGAGATGAATGAAAGATGATAAGCAAGCTAGATATTCTAATTTATAAATCTGAATACATTCAGTAAATCCTAATTTATTTTTTTGATTAAGTTCATTTAACATGTTTGCCAATGATTTGAATTTTTCTATATGATTAAGTTTCTATACCATCTATATAGATCAATAATAATAATATGATGTATTTGATACAGCCTGTGTTGTTAAACTTAGTAAAAAACAATATCATAAATGAACATCATATAAGCTAGCATTGTTTTAACTTGAGTATTATAGCAGTATGCATTTACATGGTCCATGTGTCTAGCTAAGGTTTATCTATGAGAGTACCCTTTCTCCATTTTCTAAATTCCAATTCTTAATACTTCCAGAATTCTACATTAACTTTTTAAAAATATATTTTCTTTTTGGTTCTACCATTTGAAATATTATTATTCTTTACACAGTGCTAAAAATAGTTTTATAAAAATTGGGGTGCATGTTGTAGGACATTCGTGGCTCCGTGGCAAAGTAAGCCATAAACATAAGCCTTCATTAATTATTTCTATGATAACAACTCATAAACATAAGCAATGCATGTACTATTTTACCATCCTCATGGATTAAATTTCAGAAGTCAAATGATAAGATCTAGAAAAGAGTGTGATATGATTTATTGAATTTCACTACATCAGTTACTGAGTATTACTACCATAAATGAAGACAAATAAACATCACTTTGAAACAAGAAGTAAAGGATCAAATAGAGAAATAAAATCATGTTGCTAAATGACATCTACTGCAAGTCAGACAAAAATTTCATGAAAAAGTAAATGACGAAGATTTGAATTACTGCAAACTCAATGATATATAATGAATGTTCAAGGAAACTAGACAATAATAAGAAATAGAATTCCGTCAATCAAATTCAGAATTCATCGAGTAAAAATTTTATGTATTTAAATTTCAATATGTTCTTCTTCATCATCCTATGGGGTTCGAACTTATGACTTCTTAGAAAAAGCAAAGATACCTTAACCACTAAGCTATGCTCATGTGGGTTGGTTTTTTTTTTGTCATATTACATTCTACTATTATTAAAATAACTGATATATTTTAACAAACACTATTTATATAAAACTAAATATCAACCAAGTAAATCTTTTAAAGAGCAAATAAGTTCTGTGTGCCACATAATAGAAACCTAGTATGTAGACAAGTGGCTATGACTCCAATAAATTTGGAGGCAACTAAGTTTAACCTTAATGAACCTTATATTGGTGATTGTAGCTAACTCTAACAGCGGCTGATGATATGGCATGCATGATGTCATCCTAATAAACCTAGAAATACGGTAGGTTTAAGCTATGAATCCAACTGGTCATGTGATATGCCCCCAGTATATGTTGATGTAGAGACTTAGTTGGTTAGTTGATATTTCTCTTTGGATTTAGTTAAAGTTAGTAGTTACTAGCTGCCAGCTGCAACTGTTAGACAGACTGCTTGTATAATTTCTGCCTTTACCATTTGGGTGCCTTATTTGAGATTCAAAGAAGAGTTCAGTAAAAAATAAACTCATCCATTGTCTATAGCTATAAAATAGAAATACCCCGAATAAATTCACAGGGTTCTTTCCAAAGAAAATCATAGGGTTCTGTACCACCCAATCACTAACTATACAAATCAGAACAAATGAGGACCAGAGTACAACCTGAAGGTTGAAAACATCATGATAGAAAGATCTCATTGTATGATTTCCCGAAACATCTTTCCTGAAATGGAGGAAAAAGATGGATCCCAATTGGCATGACTTTTAATCTTTTTTTAATAATGAAGCAATGACGTAGAAAGAAGCGGTAGTTGCAAAATTAAGCTAAGTATCACAGAAGAATCCTCTCGGTATTTATACTACAACAATAAAATATTATATCAAGAAATACTCTCAGATTTTCTAGGTAGGTGTACTTCTCACAGCATAGCACATAAAAAGGAGGTGCTGATATGATCCTAAAAATAGTTTGTATCATACTGCAAAATACTTTCCTAAAGACTACTGCAGAATATGTGGGGAAAACTACAAGATTGTTCGTGTGCAGAATAGTATGTTAAGCAAATCATACTCGTCAAGGAAAAATCCAGCATCAGCTAGACACTTGACAGTTGCATCCTTTGGCAAAAGCTCTCTGAAGTCATCACAATGTATAAGGGTAGCCAAGCCCCCAGCAGAGCACCCTGAAAGAAGAGCCTGAAGTGGATAGAAGTTGGTGGACACATAAAAGGGCCCAATTTAAAATGCAGAGAAAATATCTCATCAACTAGACGATTATGGATGTAGATCTCAGAAGAAGACATTATAAATTTCATTACCACATGCCCACCTGCCTTGCCTTTGACAAGCCAACGGATAAGAGTTCATCCATAAGGGCTTCCCAGATGAGCTGGCCTCTGAAATAAAGTCTATTTCCATTCTATAGCAAGGACAGACATAAACATAGTTATCGAACCCACTCAATAAAATTACCAGGTTGAAGTTTTACAAAGTTATAGGAAAACAATAATTATTATTACTTTTCCAGTTTCCTTTTAGATAAGAGGCCATATGATTAAGGGAAACACAGGAGAATTATAGGAAAATGGTTGTAGTATTTAGAAATGAACAAAATTTGGTTCCTGACTTGCTAGTAAGACATATTTGCATTAACCAAAGAAACTCCGACTTATTCTAAGCCAAGTTTATTCCATTGCAAATTTTTGAATGCTTATGAAAAGACAACTGACCAGGTAACGTACTTGAAAAATGTTGTACCTTTATTTCACCCTCAGGATGGCTTGCAAACGATGCTCCATCACAGTAACGTATCTTGACTTTGTTCCAATTATAGAAATCTGAAGAATGCTTGAAGCAAACTAAAAATTAGGAATATGTTATCAAAGACTAAAAGTGCCAACCAGAGATTATTAGTTATTACACACATACAGCACGCAGCATTTTCATCATCTTGGAAGCATTATAATCTCAAAATAGAATATAAAAGATAAAAAGGAGTCTTTGAGCTACAATGGTGCAGAGCAATCCATCTTCAAGGCTGGCTTTCAGAGGTACACCCAGGTTGGTTGTTTAAAGAAAAAAGCCAAAGTGTTGTGGTCTAACGCTTCTAAAGCTATTATGTGGCTGGTTTGAAAAGAAAGGAATGCTAGAATATTTTCAGATTAGTCTAATTCTTTTGATTATTTTTGTTACCTTCTAAAGCTCACTACCTTTAATTGTTACACTCAACGCAAGTTCTTTCGTAATTACTTCATTACTATCATAAGTTTAAGCAGGATGTAATTCATGTGAGTTAGTCTGGCAGGGAAGCAAATAAAGGAAAACTGCTATTAACATCAAATGCATTAATGACGGCTCTACTCATACAGTCATACTGTTGAGTTGAGATAGAAAATAGGAAAGATTTAAAACTGACTTCCACATCAGGAATCTTCACCCAAAAAATAACAAATAATAAAAGGAAGAAGATCGAGATTAAATGAAATGACATACTAAAAGAAACAGCTCTTCTTTGTACTTGGATCCCACTGCCTACTATATCTGAGTAGATCTGCTAATTAGTGACAATCATGGTCTATTTTCAAAGATTAAAAATAATAATGGGTTTAACATAACAATTAATGAGTATGGCAACATCATATGCGTAAGAAATCATTGAATCAATAAGTTTCAACGAAATACTGTCTTAATTTGTATTGAGTCCGTCAGAAGCAACATGAAGTTTAGACTCAAGTTCAATGACATTAGAGTAAATGGAATCAAAACAAGACGTAATAAACTGATGAATAGAGAGTACTGTAGTCAACAGAAAATAGTAATACACGAAATGTACCAGGATTTTTGGCTGCATCACTACTTAAAATTCCAGAAAAACGAACACGACGATCCATGTAGTCTGATGAACCTAACGGAGTCATTTTACGCAAAGAACAGGACGAGACTGTATCGCACCAACCTCCACCCTAATACTCCGAAAAAGAATCAGACTCAAATTCAACACTAGAAAGAAAATAGGGAAAGTGAGCCTCCTAATCAAGTAATTAAACATTAACCTCAATGTGAAGCACCCAGTTGCCAGAACCAGATCCAAACCCTTTCTGAAAATGGTATCCAGGCAAGCTCCCATCAAGACATACTGCAAATATCGAAACCTAAAGGTAAGCATGAATATGAATGCAAAGGGATAGAGAAGAGAAATTGGACAGCGTACAAGCGCCTTTTGCTTTGGCATTCTGCAGCAAGGATAGGTCAACCAAATCGGGGTCATTGGCGGGATTGAGATCGAAAGTGTGATCGACGCCAGCGTCTTCAGCATGCCAAGAGTCGGAGAGGAAAGAGAGAACGAAAACAATGAAAGCGAAGCAGATGACTGCAACCGCCCAGTCTTTCTTGGACCATTTTCTCCACCATAGAAGAGCTCGAAACCCAGAGATCGCCATTGAAGGTCAAAAGGGCACGATAATTTAGAATCGTAGGAGTAAATTCAACAGGAACACACCGAAATTGGAAACAATTAAGCAATATGTATATTAAAAAGTAGAGAGATGGTTCAGGAGAAAAAAACAGAGAGAGGAAACGCGCGCAGTTTTTTTTCTTTTTCTTTTTCTTTTTTCTTTTTTCCGGCGGAATAACGCGCGCAATTTTTGCACAGCGACGGGTTTCGACAAATACAATGGCTGATCGTGGCCGTTAGTAATTTTCGTTTTTCAATTTTTAACATTACATACCAAATAATATATAGTTGTTTGAATTATATTTAAATGGACTTTTTTTTTTTTTTGACAACATGTGGAGATGGGGAGACTCGAACCAGAGTCACAGATCTCTTAATCATCAGTACAAGATTTGTGCCGGTTGAACTATACCAATGTTGACATTTAAATGGATCATTCAAATATCGTAGTTGAGAAAATTTTAATATTACATGTTATTATTACTATTATTATTATTTTGATAAGACACTAATTACCGCCATTCTCTACTTTGCAATCATTAGATTAAAAAAAATTAATTGATTTTTTAAGAAAAAAAAATTGTTTTTTAGAAGAAAAAAAAATGTTTGATTATTTATATGTTAAAATATGAATGGAAGATATAAGTTCTTTTGTTCAGAAAGTGAATAGGTTAAATCCTAATCCACTTAAAAATTTTCAAATATTTTAATTTAATACAATATTATTTCTAATAATGATGTCAAATCATAATTATCTATACTTGAAAAGAGAACTTTTAATTTTTAACACTAAATTACAAGTTTCAACGGTTCAATAACTAATAACTAAAATGAAAAATTGATCTAGATCATGTTGAAATCAAATAAAAACAGGCTTTAATTAAAATTCAAAGTTTTATTTTTAAGATTGTTCATAGAATTCTGTTGTCATAATGATGCATGGTTAAGAAGGTGTTACTTAACAATCATGTATTAAAAACTTGAAAATGAATATTTCTTTCAAAATTCTAAGTGAATTGCACTAGGGGACTTTGTATATAAAAGGTTAGGGTTAAATTTTGTAATGAGATGGTAAGCTTGATAGGACTACCAGAAATAAAAAGCCTATGTTAAATAACTCAAGAATAAATTTCAATTTTGTATATAAAAGGTCTCTAAACTTCACAAGTGTCTTATAAATCTTAAATTTTCAATTTTGAGTGTGTCTAATAGATCTCAGACTAGAATCCTAAACTTTCAATTTTCTACCCAATAGACAATTGAATTAAAAAAAAAAAAAATTGAATAGGTCAAGGTCGAGGACATAGTAAAACCTAAATTGAAAGTTTAAAACCTATTAGACACAAAATTAAAAGTTCAAAGACCAATTAGAAACTTTTGAAAGTTAAAAAATTTACGAACTAAATTTGTAGTTTAACTTAAAATAAATGTACAATCAATTATAAAGTCAAGGAGGGAGGAAATAAGGTAATCCCTCTAGTGTTCAACAAACGAAGGGCAAAAGCCTTGAATATAAGTCTATGATTTAAATTTTAAACTCTGATATTTATACAAACATTTATGAAATGTCAACACTACAAAGTCAGTACTAACCTTCTGGCATTTTGAATTTTATTTAATCTACCATATGAACCTCTGCTTTCCAGTTTCATTTTCCCAGTAAAATGGACGAAACAAGAACATGATCATCGTGAAGGCATTCAAAGCTATGTAAAGAAGTGCAATCAAAAGCCAACTAAGTCTACCATTCATCTGAGAATGAAGCATCAAGAAGTAAAATGGAGTTGTGAAGTATCTGAACTCGATCAATGGAGCAGGAACAAGAACTGCAGCAGTGGCTAAGAAATAGGCCAGTACCCAGATTTTCCTTTGGAATTTCCCTGCCAGAGAGATTCAATCAAGACAAATGAAGCAGAAAGAAAGAGGTAGAATAGATCGAATAGAGTCATTGTCCTTATGGGTTCTTCGTATATATGAGTGAAGTTCACAAGATTCATGGCACTGGTAGAGAATAGAAAGTAAGCCACTTACCTAATATGTTGAAGATGGAAAACCATGAATAAATATATGCTGGAACGAGAAGGTACTTCGATGACCAATGCACGTTGATAACTTTACGCCAGAGGTAGAACGGATAATGCCGATTGTCGGCTAGAAGATAGGGATGAGCTATGCTGCAACAGACCAAATAACATGTGATGAATGAAATGGAAAATAAAGCATGTAATTGACATTTTGTTTAGATGAATTTCCTCGTCACAAAATCTTCCAGAGTTCACTGTTCTAACGAGAAAAAGAAAAAGGCAAAATATCATTGAAAAGGTGTTATGACAGAAACCGTAAACCAACGAATAAGAATGAAAATACGAAGAAAACAACACACAGATTTACGTGGTTCACTAACGGTGTGTTAGCTACGTCCACGGGCAAAGGGAGAGAACAATCTTATTAGTGAGGAATAAAACGTATGCAGATTACAGAGATTATAGCAAAATAGGCTAAGAGGGTATACCAGATTAAGGCAAATCAACAAAAGGTTTAAATGGGATCCTAAAGGTAAAGGGCAATGAAGACATAAGATGGCTGATAAATGATAACTTATTGTTGGTCAATCCCTTAAACAAAAGCAGTACTCCTAGCTGAATGATCTCAGAGGTTGTAGCATGCAATATGAGAAATCTAATCCCTCCATTACAATGATAACTTATTTCTGAACCTGAACTGACCTGAAATAGTGTATAGAGATGAAGCCAACAAGAAGGGCAATGATAACTTGAAAAAAACTAAGAGGTCTGCCTTTCCAGAATGAGTGAAACAAATCTATGACTTGACTTAGATTACAGTGCATTGGAGCCATAACTAGAGCAGAAAAAAGACCAAAATACATAATTTGTGCAAAATGTAGAGAGACTGCATGCGCTTCCTTTGCACCTGCATTTTGAGATATGTAATAACAATAAGTTCTTTTTTTTTCCTTGAATATAAATTATAACAAATATTATAAATAATAAATGCCACTCGATGCAAATAAAATTTAGGGTATCGAGATGATAATTACCAAGAACTATACTTCCATTCCAACGAACAAAAGCAACAAAGGCCATAAGCACAATCACAAAGGGGCAAAATGATACCAAAAGCTTAAATTTCATACGCCATATGGTTGATATCATGGCCCTTATCTCATCCATTAAATCTGTAACAGAATGCCCAACAGAAGCGTAGGAATGATCAACAGAAATATTAAAGAAACTTGGAGGGGTAAGTTACTGCTTAAAACATATATCTGTGGCAAAAAAAAAACTTCAGCTAGCCATTTCTGTAAATAAACCATACCTTAAAACAATTTTGTAACTCAAAATTTAATGGGAACAGATTAAAACTGTGAAATAGTACCTGATTTCTGGTTTACCGATGAGAATCTTGTGCTATGTGGAAATTGTTTACCAGCATCCTTTGTACGATTAAACTTTCTCTTTCGCAAGTTTGCTCTAGAAATGAGACTGCCTTTAGCATTCAATTGACTACTTTCCTCCACCAGTACATCATTCTCATGCGTTTGTATATTGTCATTGTGGCAAGTCAGTGTAGTATCAATAACCCCAGAGCATGCTACAAAAAGCATCCATATAATATTTGTTTGTCGAATGACAACTGCAAAGATACCAAACTGTATGAAGGGATGAAACTAAGTTATCAGAAGGGTAAGAGATTGCAGATAGGAACTGAGAAATTTCAACATAAAAATAGCAAATATTTCATTTAATGGAATAGAACAGATCACAATAAACTGCCTGTTTGCTCCAACTACAGGTGCTCTTTTGACTACTGCAAAACAAGGGTCCTAAGCCTAAACAACCTAAGAAACTCATATCACCGTGATTCTAAAAACAACCCAAGGAACTCATAAATCAACCAGAGGTAATATTTCCCCCAAAAAATATATACATGGAATTGGAGGAAGATTAAAAAAAAAAAAAGGAATGCTTCTCAAACATATTATACTTCCATAGTACAATAGTAAAGGGGGTTTTCTTTTTTCTCTGACTTTGTTCTCGTCGAAGAAATTTCATACTGCAAGAGATTGAATGATGAATATGCAATAAAATTAAAAACTATCATGGAAAAAGTATTAGTAAGCTCTTTACCAATGCACTCAACCAGTAATTCTTCTTCAAGCATGCTAGGTACATAGCAAGTACTGCTGTAAGCGATGCGACATCAGTGTAATAAAGAAAAGTGAAGAACCAGTGGAGTGGGTAAAGTGCCAAAATCACAGCATAAATTGTTGCCTTTTTATCATCAAGATTTGGCCTCAAATGGGAAATTATCTCATACACTAGAACACTGCACAAAACCGCCAAAATCCCATTGGTTGAACGAAGAATCTGAATGGAACAGGCTTCAGAAAATGATGGAACTGCTTGAGTGAAGACAATGGATGGAAACAAAGAAGCAACATGGGCAAGTGAAAGATAGTACCTGCAGAAGTTTTGGATTCCATGTATTAACAATCTTGAAAAAACATGTATTATGATTACCACCAAGTTCTGCCAAAAACCCAAATGATGCTACCATGATAAGAGACAAACAGAGTCATTATTTTTTCCTCGCAGAGACAATCGAGTGATTCAAAATTAAGAAAACAACAAGCAAATATTTCACTAATCCATACTGGAAATGAAGACAGCGTTTTTCCTGACCAATAAATGAATAGACCTCATAATCCGAATTAGGATACAAACATGAATACAATCCAAAATTGGAGCCAAAACTCTCAGTGCAAAGAATTAAAGAATAGAATTACGAACATACAATCCAGGAGGAGTTGTAATCATGGGGTCCCAACTTCTGAAGTTCCCACTGCAGTATTTCTGAGCTTGAGGTATGTGAAATATCTCGTCCTTAAACATCATTGACGGTTATCATTGTAAGTTTTAGAGCTAATTGTACTAAGAAAATGCAATTATGAACGAACACACTAAAAATTTCGAAAAATTGAAATGAATTTGACGAAACCCATTTAGAAAGTATCTCTTACGTACCATATAAGGATCGGGAACAATGCGGTTGACGAGGATGGAGATCGGCACCACCCACAAACTCACGATAGCGGCTACGGCGATTCTGCCCATTCTTTCTCAGACCCAGATTCCGATTCTCGGCGAACAAATTGAATCTTTATGAATCAGGGCAAGAAAATGGATACAATTAAGAACCTGAATCAAATCATCGCTAAGCAAGGGTTCATAATCTGCTGAAGAGTGAAGACCCAATTGGATTTGGGATTATTGACATGAGAGCGTTTACGCGGGAAGGAGGGCACCAGCAGACAGCAGTCACCCTACCATACCATCTCCTTCAAATTGAAGCTAAATAAAGATGCCGTTTTTTTTTTTTCCACAACAAAGAAAGATGTGGTTTCCAGAGATAAAGAAATTGTGAATTTATATTTTCAGATGTGGGTCGGTTTGGAATACATTTTAGTTTAAGTGTTTTACGATAATGCAATTTTTTTTTAAATGTTATATAAAATTTGTTTAGAATTTAAATACTTATATGTTTGGTTACATTTTCATAAGTGTTTTTATATCTAAGTGATTATATCTTTAAGAACTTTTTTTTAAAAAATCTACCTTATAAGTGTTTTCTCAAAATAATTCATTTCTCAATTTCGTTTTTTAATAAGTCATTTTTAGTAGTTGTCAAACACTAAAACTTTTTTCAAAGTGATTTTTTTTTTTCAAAATTAAAAAAGTTAAACCAAACACACTCAAACTAAAAAAAAAACACTATAAAATGAAATATTTTAATTTATTTTAAAGAAAATCATTATTTATAAATCTATTTTTTTAATTTATTTTAAAGAAAATCATTATTTATAAATCTATTTTATTTTTGTTGATTTGAATGGTTATATATATATATATATATATATATATATATATATATATATATATATATATATCAATGTTTTCATTATATATATATCAATGTTTTCATCCATATTTAAATTGAGATATTTGATGCCTAAAAGAATAAATAAATAAGGGAAAAATACACTTTTGGTCCCTGAGGTTTGGATTAGGTTTCATTTTGGTCCCTGAGTTTTCAAACTCAACAAAAATACCCCCGAGGTTTGAGATAAGGAGCAATTTGGTCCCTGCCGTCAATTTTTCTGTTAAACCCTAACGGTAAGCTGACGTGGCACTATTATTTTTATTAAAAAAAATAATTTTTAATTTTTTTAAATAAAAAATATAAAAATATTAAGGGAAAAATACACTTTTGGTCCCTGAGGTTTGGATTAGGTTTCATTTTGGTCCCTGAGTTTTCAAACTCAACAAAAATACCCCTGAGGTTTGAGATAAGTAGCATTTTGGTCCCTGCCGTCTATTTTTCTGTTAAATACTAACGGTTGCTGACGTGGCACTATTATTTTAATAAAAAAAATTATTTTTTTTATATTTTTTTAAATAAAAACATATTAAAATAATAAAATATTATTATTTTATTTAAATTCTTTCTCTCTCTCTTCCTTTCTTCTCCCCCATCTTCTTTCAACTTTCTTATCTCCTTCTTCTTCTTCAGCTCCGGTGGTCGGCCGCCGCCGGCCGCCACCGGCTACCGGCGAGCGGCGGCGGCGGCGGCCAGAATTTTTTTTTTTTTTCTTTCTTTCTCCCCTTTTCTTCTCTCCTTTCTTTCTCTCTTTCCTTCAATTTTTTTTAATAAAAAAAGGGAGAGGGAGGAGGAGCCCTCCTCCCTCTCCGGCGTCGGCGACGGGAGGAGGGAGGGCCCCTCCTCCCGTTTCGCGCCGGCGAGGGAGGAGGTAGTTTCAGATCTGAAACCGAGAGGGAGGAGGGGTCCTCCCTCCTCCCGTCGCTGGCGCCGGAGAGGGAGGAGGGCCTCCTCCCTCTCCCTTCTTTTTATTAAAAAAAAATGAAGGAAAGAGAGAAAGAAAGGAGAGAAGAAAAGGGGAGAAAGAAAGAAAAAAAAATTTCGGCCGTCGCCGCCGCCGCTCGCCGACAGCCGGTGGCGGCCGGCCACCGGAGCTGAAGAAGAAGAAGGAGATAAGAAAGTTGAAAGAAGATGGGGGAGTAGAAAGGAAGAGAGAGAGAAAGAATTTAAATAAAATAATAATATTTTATTATTTTAATATGTTTTTATTTAAAAAAATATAAAAAATAATTTTTTTATTAAAATAATAGTGCCACGTCAGCAACCGTTAGTATTTAACAGAAAAATAGACGGCAGGGACCAAAATGCTACTTATCTCAAACCTCAGGGGTATTTTTGTTGAGTTTGAAAACTCAGGGACCAAAATGAAACCTAATCCAAACCTCAGGGACCAAAAGTGTATTTTTCCCAAATATTAAATATATTATTATTTTATTATTATTTTTAAAATTCTCTCTCTTCTCCATCTTCTTTCTTCTCCACCTTCTTTCTCCCTCCATCTTCTTCCTTCCCCCTCCCATCTTCTTCAGCTCCAGTGGCCGGCCGGCGGCGGCGGCGGTCGCCATAATTTTTTTTTTCTTTCTTCTTCTTCTCTTCTTCTCTTCTTCCCTTATTCTTCTTTCTCTTCCTTTCTTCTGTTTTTTTTTTTTTTAAAGAAGGGAGTTTCGGGGAGGAGGAGCTCCTCCTCCCCTTCCCGTTTCAGAAGAAGAAGGGAAGAAGAGAAGAAGAGAAGAAGAGAAGAAGAAGAAAGAAAAAAAAAATTATGGCGACCGCCGCCGCCGCCGTTCGCCGGAAGCCGGCGGCAGCCGGCCACCGGAGCTGAAGAAGATGGGAGGGGGAAGGAAGAAGATGGAGGGAGAAAGAAGGTGGAGAAGAAAGAAGATGGAGAAGAGAGAGAGAATTTTAAAAATAATAATAAAATAATAATATATTTAATATTTTTATATTTTTATATTTTTTATTTAAAAAAAAATTAATTTTTTTAATTAAAATAATAGTGCCACGTCAGCTTACCGTTAGGGTTTAACAGAAAAATTGACGGCAGGGACCAAATTGCTCCTTATCTCAAACATCGGGGGTATTTTTGTTGAGTTTGAAAACTCAGGGACCAAAATGAAACCTAATCCAAACCTCAGGGACCAAAAATGTATTTTTCCCAATAAATAAAGATATGTTGTTAATCATGTCCAAGGAGCCATGCCCAAAATTCATTAATTTTATTTATTATTATTATTTTTTTTAGTTCTCCAATATTTGAGGGTGGAAGATTCGAACCTTTGACCTAACAGTCGAGGGTACATGTCAATTACCATTAAAATATGGGTTGACATTTATGTGTTTATTCTCTTGGTTCAATGTTTTATAAAATTAATCAGTTTTTTTTAGAAATATAGAATTAATTAGTTGATCTAATAAATAATAAAACTTCAATTTTTCCACTTCTCGTGTACTTTTAAATTTTATAAATATTTGAACTCAAACAAATTATTATAAATATTTAACTTTACTCGTGCAGTGATTTAAAATAAAAATACAGAAGATGAAAATTGAAAAATGCATCTTTGACCCAATTGTGTCCTTATTTCATCTCCTTCCAAAGTTTTCCTTCAATCTTTAGAGGGGAATGGATGTTTTATCCAATAAGATATATTTGCATTGACAATTTTAGTGGTTTATGCTTATCTGCTCATTTATTATTTTTGTATTTTTTTCATAATTAAAAATTTTGATAGTGAAAAATTGAATTTGTATTTAACTACTAAATTTCAACCAACAATTATTAAGATCTTTGGATAACCATTTGATTGGTTGTTTTTTATTTTAAAAAACGACGCCTATAAACACTACTCCCACCCATAAGTTTATTTATTTTGTCATCTACTCTCTTCCCATATTTTCAAAAACTAAATCAAGTTTTAAAAAATAAAAAAATATATATAGTTTTATTATTTTTGTTTTTGGAATTTGGCTAATAATTTAAATGTATGCTTAACAAAAATGTTGGTAAAGAAATTGAAAGAAAAAAAAACATAATTTTCAAAAATAAAAAAATAAAATGGTTATAAAACAGGGTCTAAACTTGTCATTAGGACATGTCTTTGATCCATTTAAAAAGAAAAAAAAGAAGAAGAAAAAGAAGAAAAATTACTCTGTAAAAAAAAAAAAAAAAAAAAAAAAAAAAAAAAACTCATTATGTTTCCTTAATGTGAAAATTGCATTGAAAAATATACTATCAAATTCTTAGTGGTGTTCATCCCTACTAGTGGACAAGAGATCGTTTTTCTTTCTTGAAAAATGCAAGCTTCCTCACTGTGAAAACTCTAGCTTTATTTATTTATTATTGTTTTTTTAAAGTAAACTCTAGCCTTTTCTTACATTTTCATTACATTTCAAGTTTTGTTTTTGAGCACTACTTTTCAAGATATTATATATAAATATGTACATAAAAGAGGACAAAAATTTAATTACTTCAAGTTAAATACAAATATAGAAGAGGAAGACATGGTTTAGAGATGAGTTTTCCATCATTAGCAGTGAAAATCATTAGTTTTATAGTCAATACTTTTCATTAATAAAAACATTAACAATTCAAAATCAATAAAAATATATAGATAATCCTCTGAAAGAGAACCTCTGCACATGGAGCAGGCCAAAATTACTCCATGTGGCCAAATGCATTCACCAGCATTTTGGGAGAAAACAACTAGTTAAAACTCAAACACAACATGTTTGAAAAGGGATAGTTATTCAAATTTTCCTCACTGATCACAATATTCAGAAGAATAAGGAATGAAATTAAACATAATTGACTTTGGTACCAAAAGGCTTACAAGGGATAACTGAATGGTTGACAAAAAGTTCAGCTATCACTCCTTCCATTAAAGGTTGACGATACATTATGATAAGAGAAGGTACAAAAAAGAAGGAAAAAATGGAAAAACAGAGTTGAACGAAAGAGGGAAACTCAAGCAGCAATTTCTTTATCAGGTAAAACCAGTACCGAAATGGACACGTGTTTGCTTGCGATTAGAAGCACTTCCTGTGGACAATTGAAGGGCCAGACTCATCATACTCAGCCTTGGCAATCCACATCTGCATTTAAACAAGCCAAATATCAAAGTTAGAGACTCTACTACATCGAACATAAAGTGCATTGTGATGAGAAGGAAATCGCTTTGAAAATAAACGCTCACCTGCTGGAAAGTGCTCAAGGATGCCAAGATGGAACCTCCAATCCACACACTGTACTTCCTTTCAGGCGGCGCAACCACCTTGATCTTCATGCTGCTTGGGGCCAACGCCGTGATCTCCTTGCTCATTCTATCAGCAATGCCAGGGAACATGGTTGAACCACCACTGAGCACAATGTTTCCATACAAATCTTTCCTGATGTCAACATCACATTTCATGATGGAATTGTATGTGGTCTCATGAATACCGGCAGCTTCCATACCGATCATGGATGGCTGGAAAAGGACTTCTGGGCATCGGAAACGCTCAGCGCCGATGGTGATCACCTGACCATCAGGCAACTCATAACTCTTCTCAACTGAAGAGCTGGTCTTTGAGGTTTCTAATTCTTGCTCAAAGTCAAGGGCAATGTAGGCCAACTTTTCCTTCATATCTCTCACAATTTCACGCTCAGCTGAGGTGGTAAATGAGTAACCACGCTCAGTCAAAATTTTCATGAGGGCATCAGTCAAGTCACGGCCAGCAAGATCAAGACGTAGGATAGCATGTGGAAGTGCATATCCTTCGTAGATGGGGACTGTGTGACTGACACCATCTCCAGAATCAAGCACAATACCTACACCAAAGCAGAATAACTTCATGAGGCAGGTTCAATAAACATAATTTCTCAATTCATCTACTTTTCACAAACAAAAAGTAGAGAAGTAACTTTTCAGAAGATAAAGGCATATGATTTATGTTTAAACTCAAATGAGAAAGCTTACCAGTTGTACGACCACTGGCATAAAGGGAAAGAACAGCTTGAATGGCTACATACATAGCTGGTGCATTGAAGGTCTCAAACATAATCTGGGTCATCTTCTCACGGTTAGCTTTGGGATTGAGTGGTGCCTCAGTGAGGAGAACCGGATGTTCTTCGGGAGCAACACGAAGCTCGTTGTAGAAGGTGTGATGCCAAATCTTTTCCATGTCATCCCAGTTGCTAACAATTCCGTGCTCAATTGGGTATTTGAGAGTCAAAATACCTCGCTTGGACTGAGCCTCATCCCCAACATAAGCATCTTTCTGTCCCATTCCAACCATAACACCTGTATGGCGAGGGCGACCAACAATGCTAGGGAAGACAGCCCTTGGAGCATCATCCCCAGCAAACCCAGCCTGATAAAGAACAAGAAAATTACAATTTAAGTTTTCTTCTGTTGAATAGGATGAAGATCAAAATTAGAAGTTCATAATGAAATTCTAACCAACTGATTCATAAGTATTATGTTTAAGAATTTTAATGAAATAATAAATTTTCAAAAAATCTAATCCTCGACTGAAGGTAGAATTTAATCACCTTGACCATTCCTGTTCCATTATCGCAGACGAGTGGCTGAATGTCCTCGTTCTCTGCCATTTTTTATATTATCTGCAATAGAATTTTAGATTGCATCAAACACAAAGAAAAGAAAAAAGAAATGAGCGATCTGAAGAAAAAATGCAAGGAAATGTGGAATGCTTCTTTCAGAGATCGGAAGAAAGCAATATGCTAAGTTCCTCAATCTTATATTTAAGGAAAACAATCGGTCTTCAAAGTCATCAATCATGATCTACCGTATGCAACAACAAAATTTTGAAAGGTCGGAATTGCACAATGCAGCTAAGATCCTTGACATTTAACATAACAGAGAAATTTGAGACTCTCGAATAGACATAAACTAATGCTAGGAAATAAAATGACCGTTTCTGATATTCAAAAAACAATGTAATCATCAGTAAAACAATCAATGTTCATCCTCTGCTTCGTACAGAATAAGGCAGATCATGGCCCGATCGGTACTGCATGATCTTTTCAAAAACTCACACTCTGATTTAAGAACATCCGGGCAAATAATATGCCGCGATGCAAATGCTAAGAAGCCGCATATTGATTATTGAAATACAAGAAACAAGTCCGTTACGCCACTGAAGAATTAATCGAAAGAATCTTTCTGAGCAGCAACGCTAGTTCTTCGAAAATCAAATTGAAATAAGAAGGAAAAAAGAAAACTCCACAAGATCCAAGCAATGAATCTAGCTTCAACCGAAATCCGTTCAGTGGAGCCAACGAAACAAGATTGCGAATAAAAACCAGTCAAAGAACCATATCTAAAGCTAGAACATCCAGAAAAGCTACCAATATTGCGTCAACTTGAAATCGTGGAGCAGGGGAGAATGCCGATCGTTTAGAAAGAAGCTCGAGAATCGAAATCAGTAGATTACAAAGAGAATGAACAGACAAACATTCAACGAAAATTCGTAGTACCTTTTTATGGAAACCCTTGAAATCGTAAGCGATTTGGCTCGAAGTTGATCTCTTAGCTAGTAGCTACCCGCCTCCCGAAGGGTGGACCTCACGGTTTATTTCAAAAATCGAGGATACAAAAAAACGGAAAACGGACGATGCAAAAAGACGAAGTCAAATAAAAATAAAATAAAATGGAAAATGGGAAATGAAGTTCAGCCCGAAATGAAATGCGACTTAAATGCACACCAAATTCGTTCTCATTCTGACCGATCCTTGGTCCAGAATTCAGATATAAGCACTGAATCTACGGTCCACATGACGCGTCACTTTGATCTGGGCCTCAGGTGGATCCAGCTGGCATTCTCTCTCCGGGACCACAGTACCCTCCACTCACATTTTATTTAAATCAAAATGAGAATTAAATAATATGTAATTTATAAGCAGTTAATATCTTTTTAAGGGAAAATAAATCAATTTTTACGGCTAAACTTGTTCGGTTGTGTCGATTCTCACGCTGAACTTTTCACTTAGGGGCCGTTTGTTTTTTGGGAATGTAGATGTCCGATATCTTCAGATGCCTGGAATCTCAGATGATCGGAATTTTAGATATCCGACATCTTCAGATAGCCACGTTTGTTTTGTAGGAAAATTTATAAGGTATCCCGGAATATTTTGATAGTTTTGAAAGATTTATTCTGGGAAATGTTGTAAATTTATGTAATGTTCCAAAAATGCCCTTATTAATATATTAATATAATTTATATATTGATTTAATATAATTTATATTTATATAATATATATTTGTTTCTATTAATTTAATTTTTTTTATATTAATTAAGTGTACATTCATTTTTTTGTATGTTATTTCATAGAATTCATATTAATATATGACTTTTTTTTTTAAATAAAAAACCTATATTAAATATAAATTTTATTTTTAATTTTAATATTTTTCTAAAAGACAATTATATAATTAATGTTATATGAGGTGAAGTCTAATTGAATTGAAGTCTATTTTATATGTAAATGTAATATATAAATATACTTAATTATATAAAGTTGATTATTGGACATTAATCTATTTAAATCATAAAATTAAAAATAAAGATAAAGAAAATTGATGAAAGAAAATATATAAAAAAATGAACGAAGGGCAAAAAGGTAAAGAGGGGATGCCCGCAACATGGGAATCTTCGAAACCCATGTTTCAAAAGGGCATCCAAAAGTACTTAGATTACCTCCGGTAGGGCATCCTAGGATACCCGGGCATCTCGAGATACATGGGTATCTTACATTACTGCAAAACAAACGTGGGAATCCAGATGCCTGACTCATGGGCATCTCAGATTCCCAAAAAACAAACGGCCCCTTAAGGGGCCATTTGTTTGACGGTAATCCAAGATGTCCATGGAATGGACATCTGGATTACCTCGTTTGTTTTGTGGTAATGTTGGATAACTAGGAAATTCGGGATGCCCGGGCATCGAGCTTTTGATGCCCGGGCATCGAGCTTTTGATGCCCTCGTGAGAGATGGGTTTCAAAGATTCTCATGTTGAGTAGGGCATCTCCGGATGACACTTTTACCTCTCCATTTTACAATTTGTATTTTTATTTAAAAATAAATTAATTTATTCGTACACTAAGAAATAACCATTTATTTTTTAAATTTTACATTAAGATGTAAAATAAATGATTGTTATATTGAATAATATTTTAATTTATTTTTTATTTATTCTCTTAATAATAATACTAAACTATATTAAACTAATAGCTAAATTAGCTAAAAATTAGTAAGGACATTATTGGTATTATACATAATCTAAGAACTTTCTCGTACAAAAATCCTGCAAAACAAAAATAGTTATCTGAATATTCTCATATATTCTTATAAATTATTCCTTCCAACCAAACACGGTTATCTAAAATGTCGGACATCTATATTTCCGGGTATCTATAATTTCAGGCATCTAAATATTCCGGTTATCTAGATTTCCAAAAAACAAATGGCCCCTACGTGTAACCATTTTTACTTTTAATTTCTGCTAGTGTTAATTTTAATAGAGAGCAGTATAATTTTTTTTTTTACGACATATAAAAATCTTTATTATCTCATCAAAATTAAAAATTTTCAATAATAAAAATCAAGCTCTAATGTCATTTTTCTTTAAAATTATATCAATTTTCTATCATACATACTTTTCATAATTTATTAAATGTATATAAGAATATTCCTTTTTAACAATCTTTTACACAAAAGCTTATTAAAGGGTCAAATTGTAATACACTTTCAAGTTTATAGTTAAGATTACTTCAAATTTAGGCTTGGAGGAAGAATTAGGTCATTTCTAGGAGAGGAAAAATTTTCATTTCTCCTCCAATTTTTATGAAATTAGCAACAAAAAAAAAATATATATTTCTTCTCTTTGGTGGCCTAATTTTTCCAAATTTATACCAACTCATTAGATTTCACTTCAGGTAAGTTTATCACCAACCAATTTTAACATTCACTAACGAGAAAGAGACATACTTGAAAAATGTAAAAAACAAAAAGACTAAATTGAAACTTTTTAAATACAAAGAACTAGATTGAAAAAAGTTTCAACCATCAAAGTAAAACACATGTAGTTGCTTTTAAAAAAAACTGCAGTAGTCAAAATGAGTATAACTTAATGATAATTGACATATACTTTCGACCAAGAGTAAATTTCTTACCTCCAAATATTATTAAACTAAAAATACATATGCAGTCGACAAAAATAAAATGTCTACTTTTAAAGTGTTTTTGTAGAGTCTACAAATAAGACCTTGAAATCATAAAGTTCAATTTAATTTAGCTTGATCGATATTTGATGGTCAATTAGAAAATGGTGAAAACTTGCCCATACCGGTATGTAGGGATCTCCCTGCATACCACCATTAAAACGTTGACAACTAAGAGAGATAACAAAAAAAAAATCTCATAATTTTTTCCCTTTCTCTTTCTTACTTGTGTCAAGATTTTAATGAGAAAATTTCTAGTACTACGGTAGTATGGAAAATTTTTCATACTACCTTCATTTATTGTTTGCCATGTAAGGAGTATTTAAGAATGATGTGAGACTCATAGAATAAAATATTATATCATTAAATGCTCATTAAATGACGTGTCAAATGCTGAATGGAGGGAGTAGGTACTACCGGAAATTTTCCCGATTTTAATGGGATATGTAGGGTACATACTGGTATGCAGGCAAGTTTTGTTCTTAGAAAACATGTGTAGTTGAATTGATTTAGATTTTATCTTCTTTCCAATCATGATAATTCCTTAGTTTTTGAATACTAAAATCATAGTATAACATACTTTGGGAGATACCTTAAAACTTTATATATGTAATATTTCAACTAGCAAAAGTCGTGGAAGTTTAATGTGAAGATAAATTGCTTTATTTCATTGTTTTCTTTTCTTTGCCGAGTAAAACAACATTTGAGAGTGAAAAGATTCGAACGTCAAACCTTTTGATCGAGGTTACATGTCAATTACTGTTGAGTTATGTTCAATCTGGTTCCTTTATCCTATCTATACCTTATCTATTTTTTTTTTTAAACTAACCACTATGGTTCAAAGTCTTGAGTATGGCTTTCCTTCGAAGGTAGGACTCCCATGACTTCGCAAAATTGGTTGAAATTTTATCATAGTGTGATAGTGGAGGTGGTTGCTAACTTTCTAGAGACAGAGTAAAAATCTCAAATGGGAAACTTTTTCAATTTGGCAAGATAAATAAGTTCTCTCCACTTGTCTAAATTTTAAATAATCCATTAATTCACTAAAATATATTGTATGATTAATTAAAGAAAATATATACATATAATTAAAGTTTGTATAATCTTCATTGTTAATACACTAATTAATATAATATTATAAGCCATAAAAAGTATAGCTATAAGCTAATAGTTAAACATCAGTTAATCATTTGGTCCAAATTTGAACTCCACATCTACCATTATGAGATTAGGAAATCTTAAAATTAAAACAATTAAAAAAAAAAACTATTATTGGGAAATTCCTAGCTTTTGGTCAACTTAAAAATTATATTATAATTTTTTTATTAAAAAAAAAACCTATTTCATATTGGGATAAGAATTTAAACTTAAAATGAATAGATGTTTTAACCCTAAGACTATGTTCATTTTCTCCAACTTGATAAACATTTGTTTTAGCAACAGAACATCAACCTTTCATAAAAAACTAAGAAAATCGCTCAATGAGCAACATTACAACATGATAGAAACAGAGAAAACCCACAATCTCCACACCTTGAGGGATAGTCTCGAAAAGGTGGATTTCATTTTAATAATAAGGTTAAATTATAAAAAAAAAAAAATACCCCTGAGCTATGGGGTGGGTTTAAAAAATGCCCCTGAACTTTTAAAAGTTTAAAAAATGCCCATGAACTTTACAAAACGTTTCAAAAATACCCTTACAGTTAATTTTTTTATAGGAATCGTTAAAACCGTCGAAAATACCATTGCCGAAAATCTAGTCAAGCTCTCGGGATGATGTGTTGAAAGAGAAGAAAAGCTCCTAGTGTATGAATACATGAAAAATAGGTAAAGCTTCTCATTAATTTTTCATGGAAGAAGAATTTACGTTGGGATAAAAAAAAAAAAAGATAAGCATTTTCTGACAATGTTATTTTTAAAAATCTTTTGAAAGTTAAAGAGTATTAATGAAACTAAAATTTTTAATTGTTTCCATCCAAAAATTAACGACAAAGGTATTTTTGAAACATTTTTTAAAGTTCATGGATATTTTTGAAACTTTTTAAAGTTCAAGGACATTTTTTGAAACAAACTCCATAGTTAAGGGGCACTTTTTATAATTTAGCCTAATAATAAAATGTTTATACTAATTTTCTTTATACCAAATTAATTACCCCAATAACAGCTCTTAAAAATAATACTGAGAAATAAAGCAGCTCTTGGAAATAGTTCTACAAAATAAAACAGTCCAAGCACTTGTAAAATATTTAAATCAAACGATAAGTTAATATAATGATTAGCCAAGTTAGGAATTTGTGATTTTCTCAAAAAAGAAATAGAATAATACATACAATTGATGTTATATACTTATATATCATCGCTTCTAAGCGTTCTATTTTTTTTTTTTTTTTTTTTTTTGATACAAGGAACTGGTATAACCACCCAAAAAAGTTCAGAACTAAGCAAACAATCAGATTGGATTCCCCCAATGTAGCTAGCCGCCAGAAGACAATGAACTCCTTCCAACCTAGCCCCTGGCTTTTAGACTGGCTTGCACTCAAATCAAAAGACCACCAATCATGGGCACTGGTCCATCTACCTGGAATCTTGATGGCAAAATATGGCAGGATGGCGCATTGTCATGGTCCATCCTATCCACAGGCCCATCTGCCAAGACACACCTCCAGCACCTTGAGCTTCCCAACAAGAAACCATAGGAGCTGACATTCTAGCGAAAGCCATCATACACACCTAAGATCCTCATCACAAAGCGTGCACAAATAAACCTGCATAACAATATCCCAGAAAGTGAAGCAGACTGCATAAATAAGCCGTCAACCAACTCAGTAAGAGAACCAAACAGCATAGGACCATTACTACAACAACCAAGCACCCCACATGGACACCCCAGGTAGGCCTAAGCAGCATACTTTGCACTGAAGGGCTCTGGAATTGGGGACCCTCATAGATAACGCCCTTGCATGGCAAAAGCTAAATCCTACCCAGAAGAGGCAAAATATACCTGACCACATGATTGAAGCAAGCCAAAGTTATCCAGAGAATTCTCACGTGAGTGTGTGACAAGCCTCACCTAGAGCAGCCCTAGAAGCCCTGACCAGATTTATAAGCACCCACCATCCATCTTCCCCCTACACTGGAACAAAAGTCTCACCTAAGAGCTAAAGGAAACAAATTAGGATGCTAGCACGCTACCCAGCAGCCTGGGCCAACTCTGTCCTCACTCACACTTTCCCTCTCAAATCCGACATTCGTGTCAGACTTATTCATTTCATTTTCATATTATTTTCCTTCTTCTGTCATTCTCAAAAACAATCTTTCGAAAACTTTCCATACTCATCATTTTCTTTCCACTCAGAGGCAGGGCACTAGCTTTCGCACTGCAGAGAAGGGACCCCTAACCAGAGCATTATCATGGTTGGCCTAACTGATCACCCTGCAGGCAGCTCTTTTTACCCCTTATTTTGTGCCCCATGCGAACAACCATAATCTGAAAACGCAAATAGACTCTCCGGCTAAACCCCATATCCTATCGAGGTGACAACAGACTTGGGGAAACCCATAAAGCAAGCCTAGACCTGCAAGACTAGCCAAAAGGGAGGCCACGTGAACAGATATGCAAGAATAATCAAGACATAATTTAAAACCAGGCTCACAGTATGTTATTAGTCATCGCCTCAATTCCAGGCAAAATAGAGCATACCAACACATACAGAAATTATCACAAAAGGCCCAACACCTCACCCCCCTTCTAAGGCCAAAACCAAACCCAACTCAGCACAGGCCCAGCACGCAAATAACAGACCACAAGTCAACTAAACAGAGAGAAAACCCAAACAGCGTAACATGCAAACACCAAACTGCCGCGCAGATGCATCTAGACTCAATGCCTAGTTACCCCTAGTAAATACATGCTACCACCCCCAATCGACATCATACATTATTCCCAGGAACATCTACAATGCAACCATAAGACAATGTATAAACGACAAGTGAAAGGGAAACAGAAAACCTTCCCTGGTTTGGTACAACGATCAGGAGAGACTGAACGCTTAGCTCGAAACACCATTATCGCATTAAGAAGCCCTTCTCACGCAACTGAAACAAAATCACCCCTCAGGACATCCGAAACCTCGCTAGGCCACTCCTCAAGCCATACACGATCAACGTATGAAAAGGCCAGGCGGGCCAGAACATGCGCCACCTTGTTCCCCTGACGTGGAGTAAACAACACCTTACCGTTGACCCAAGGACTAAGGATCCGTCGAATGTCATCCATCAGCAGCCCCACTTCCGACACATCATGCAGCTCCCCATTCAAAATTTTGACCAGTCTTAGAGAGTCAGTCTCCACCACAAAATCCACAAACCCCAACTGTCGAGCAAGTTGGATCCCTCTATACACAGCCCAACCATCAGCCAAATCCACGCTCCAACACCTCTGCAAGCTCAAACAAGCTACCATGAATACCTCACCCTCAGCCCCTCGCAGCACACAGCCACCCCTCGCTTCCCCTGTATCCGGCCGTACTGAAGCATCGATATTAAGTTTCAGCTCCCTATTAGGAGGCGGTCTCCATACACCGCTCTCTTCCTGCTCTCCCGATTGAGCCCATAAGGAGTCCCTTGCCCCGCAACGTCCCCCACCAACATGGAAGGCATGGAGGTAATCACTCGAATATGCCCAGAGATCCCGACCGTCTGACTGCCCACCCCAAAACAGGTTGTTTCGTAGGCTCCACACAGACCACCAAAAAATCACCACAAGCTCAAAATCCGGCCCTGTCAGTTTGTCCCTCATCGCCCCAATGATTTCCTCGAACCTGAAATGGGAAAAGGATTGGTGGAAGAGGGCAAATTTGGAACCCAACCACATACTCTTAACCACAGGGCAGGTCCAGAACAGATGAAGGCAGTCTTCTGTGTCATCATCGCACAAAACACACAAAAGGGATACAGTGAGTCCACGTTTGAGAAGGTTTACCTTAGTTGGCAAGCGGTCGTGGCACAGACGCCAGAGGAAGAACCTATGCTTATTAGGCACATTCAACCTCCAGATGTCGGACCACCACATGCGCACTCTCTCGGAGTTCGAGGAACCAGGTCGGTCCTGGATAGCCAATGTATGAGCAAGCCGATACCCACTCTTCACCGAAAAATTCCCATGCTTCTCAAAGTGCCAGATTAAGCGATCCTCCCCCGAGCCCTGTTGCAGAGGAATTCTCAAAATTGCCTCACAATCAGCCCCATTGAAAATCGTCCTGAGTAAAGCCACATCCCATCCACCAGACGCAGTGAACAACTCACTCACCGTACTAGCAGGAGAAAGCACTGGAGCCGACTGTATTTGAAGCGAGAACTCATTCGGCAGCCAGTTCGAGCTATATATGGGCGTAGCACGCCCATTCCCAATCCTCCAACGACATCCACGAACTAAGAGCTCCCACCCCCATAACAAGCTGCGCCAGACGAAAGACGGACGTGACCCAATACCTGCCTCCAAGAAACCCGACTGGGGAAAATAGCGGCCCTTTAGCACAGAGCCTAGAAGGGAGGAAGGATCCTGGAGAACACGCCAACACTGTTTAGCCAGCAGGGCTTGGTTAAAAAGCTCCATATTACGGAACCCCAACCCACCCAAGCACTTTGGGAGACATAGAGCATCCCAACTCAGCCAATGTATTCGTCTCTCTTCTTCAGATCCACTCCACCAAAATCTAGCCATAGTCCTGTGAATTTCCTTGATCAAACACCTGGGCAGCCGAAAACAATTCATCGTGTAGCAAGGAATCGCCTGAACTATGGACTTGAGGAGAACCTCCTTCCCCGCCACTGAGAAGAACTTGCCCTTCCATCCCTGAATTTGGCGCCAAATACGATCCGTCACAAACTTCAACGCCCCCGACCGGTTCCGTGGCATAAACGAGGGCAGGCCTAGATACTGCTGATGACAAGGGCAGCGGGACACGGAAAGAACTTGGCTGATATACTGCTGAGCCTCTTCCCCCGTATTTGGGCTAAAAGCAACAACAGACTTCTCATAATTGATAGTCTGCCCTGACGCCCTCTCATACCGTTCCAGCAGCTCTCGAATAACCAGCGCTTCACTCCCGATGGCCTTGAAGAATAGGAGGCTGTCATCTGCAAAAAAAAAAGGTGCGAAATCGATGGGCTAGAGCGTCCAACCCGAAATCCCGTAATCTGATACCTCCGCTCAGCTCCACACAGCAGACTAGACAACCCTTCAGCACATAGCAGAAATAAATATGGGGAGAGGGGATCCCCCTGCCGGAGACCCCTAGACGGTACCACCTGCCCCACCTTTTCCCCATTCAGATTGAAGGAAAACGAAACCGAGCTAACACACCGGAGGATCAGATCAACCCACTGCTGCGCAAAACCCAGTCGTAGCATAACCTCCCGGAGGAAAGCCCATTCCACCCTGTCATATGCTTTACTCATATCCAGTTTTAGCGCCGCCCATTTGGCCCTCCCCCTACTTCTCCTCCGCAGCTCATGGATACACTCAAACCCCAGAATAGCATTGTCCACAACACATCTGCCTGGAATAAAAGCACTCTGGTTCTGCGAGATCAGCTGAGGCAGTATATACTTCATGCGGTTGACCAAAACCTTCGAGATCAGCTTGTAACTCACATTACACAGGGAGATGGGTCGAAAATCAACCATCCGCCGGGCTGCTTTAATCTTCGGGATGAGCACGATCATAGTATCATTAACAGCACCTGGGGAGCACCCAAGATTCAGAACTGCCAAACAACTCTGAATAATATCTGGCCCAACAACGTCCCAGTGGTGTCTGTAAAAGCTCCCCGACAACCCATCTGGACCTGGGGCTTTGTTAGGATGCGTCTGCTTCAAAGCCAACAGGACCTCCTCTTTGGTAAAAGGTCGCAATAGTGCTTGGTTCATCTCATCATCCACAGAAGGCTCCAAATCTCGCAACGCCACCTCAAAATCCTGGACACTCGGACCTGATGAGGAAAACAGATGCTGAAAATAATCAGTCATCACCTGAATAACTGCAGTCTTCTCCTGTTGCCACACTCCCTGATCATCCTCCAATCCTCCAATGCGATTAAGCTTCTGCCGGTAAGAGGCTCGACAGTGGAACCACCGAGTATTGCGATCCCCTTCTCGAAGCCATAACTCCCTGGACCTCTGTTTCCAATATACCTCTTCCTCCTGCAACACCTCCTCCAACTGAGCCTCGGCCTGAACAAGCAAGTCACGAGAGTCCGATGTACTAAGACCAGCGATGGCCGACTGAACCCTCTGGTTCGCACTACGAATGCGCCTCGGGAAGTTCCCGGACTTTGATCGACCCCAACCGACCATCGACTGCATACATCTCTTAGCCTTGTTGGCAATAGCCAGAGGCGTTATATCACTAGACTCCCCAGGCCCGACGGCCCACGACCTACCAACCAACTGTCGCAACTCCGGTTGCCGAAGCCAAGTTTCCTCAAACCGAGCAATCCGCTGGCCACTCTGAGACCAACACTGCGGCGGGGGGTAAGAACGAGCTCCACTGGCCTATGGTCAGACCGGCTGTAATCCAGGTGGTTAACCACATAGTTCGGATAGAGGTCCATCCAAGGTGTGTTGCCAAAGACCCGATCCAACCGCTCATAAATCGTCTCCCCACCTGGTCGTCTGTTACACCAAGTAAAGCAATCCCCCACAAAACCCAAGTCCCGTAGACCACACAAATCAACCACACTCTGAAAGGCAGCCAGTTCAGACAATGGCTTATCCCTGCCCCCCTCCTTCTCATCCTGACATAAAACGGCGTTAAAATCCCCACCAATCAGCCCCGGTGTCTCAGCACAGCCCCTCAGTCTAGACAGAAGAGACCATGACTGGGGGTGCATATCAGCTGAAGGGAAACCATAGAAACCAGTGAGCCGCCACCTACAACCACCCCATGAGATCCACCCATCAATGTGATTCTTGGAGAATGAAAAAAGGCTGAAGGATATCGAGGAAACCCACATGAGGGCCAACCCACCACTCCGTCCATGACAATCAACACAAAAGCAGTTATCAAACCCCAACAAACGCTTCGCCGGAGACATCCTGCTAGCCGACACCTTTGTTTCAGATAAGAAGAGCACCTGAGGTCGTTTCTCCTGAACCAGCTTGGTCAGGCGCCTAAATGTTCGAGGTGACCCCGACCCCCGAACATTCCAGAAAATCAAACTCATAATCCCCGGTGGGGCTGGGACCCAGCCGCCGCCAAATCAGTCCCCTCAGGTACACCTAACACAACTCCCTCTACTTCCCCCCCTTTCAACTTCTTTCCCCCCAACTCCACACCCTCCCCACCCTCTGCCTTCCTCTTGCCAATAACGGACCCTAGAGAGACATCTCGATTGGTAACATCAGACAAAACATCTCTCGCCCTTCTCTTCCAGTTCCTGCCACCACCCCCTTTCCCCATCACTTCCATCCCTCCTCCCTGCCCCACAGAATCCACCAACATCCCATCACTCCCCCCCTCACTCACCCCACTCGCCTCCGTGTCACACCTCACCTTCTGCTTCCCCCCTCACTTAACCCACTCTCAACCACGACACACCCCACCTTCTGCTTCCCCTTTCCCTTATCAGCCAACCCCTCCCCCCTTGCTACCACAACCACGCTATCCCCCTCTCCACTACCCCCTTTCCCCTGATCTCCCTGCTCACTAACCTGCACTTCCACGCCCTCCCCTGACGCACTAGCAATCTCCTTCCCTGCTTTCTCAGGAACAGAATCATGAGTCACCTGCCCCTCAGTGGGGGGCTTTGGAATCTCAGGTCTCCGAATCGCTGCATTATCCACCCCTCCCTCCTGAGTGCGCCTTCCAGACTCCCCAAGCCTTGCCCCTGCTCTCAGCCAATCACCATACTGCTCGCCCTGCTATTCCAGATTACCTTCCCTAATCACCCCACACTCCCTCCTCAAGTGCCCCAGGCAGCCACAGTCGTAACAAAAATCTGGTAATCGCTCATACAAGACCGGACACCGAAACTCCCTGCCCTCCTCATCCTGCAATTGGAACCCCCTCCTGAGTGGACGATCCAACCTCAAAAGGACCCTTATTCGAAGAATCGGCCCTGTCCAGTCACCTCCCTGCGATCCACCAACTTCCTCCACAGTTCCGATCTTATCTCCCAACTGTCGAGCCATCTCCCTTGTCTGCCAACGCATAGGGACATTATGAATCTGCACCCAAAAAGCACAATCATTAAACTCCACATCCAAAACCGATCCCGCAGACCTCGGCTCCTTCAGCACCACCAGAGACCGGTCAAAGGCCCATGGACCTGTCAACACCACCCGCCCCTTCTCCCCTTTGGAACGAAACTGGATAGCAAATAAATTTTCACCAGCAGATTCTATGCGCGTCGCCCCATGAACTCTCCATGCTGCCCTCATAACACTCCGAAACGCCTCCACATTCACCCGCTTCGAGGAGAAGACTTTACCTATCACACACAGTTCTGTCGAGCCCCTTGACAAAACCGGTGTCCCCTCCCCTGGTCGTACCATCTCTGCCTCCTCCTCTGTCAATCTCCAGGAGTTCCATCGACTAACTAAATCCTCCATTCTCGCCCCTTACTAGCCTGCTCCAGACCCACACCACCGACCCACAAGAAGCACACACCCCAACCCGACAACCACCAGAACACAGACACACTCTGCTGCCAAAGCACAAGCACACCTTATTGCCCAAACCACATATACTGCCAAGACACAAGATACAGCCAGAACACACCCTATTACCAAACACAGACACTACTAGGACACACCCTACAACCAAACACAAACACTGCCAGAGAAACCAACCCACTGCCAAAACACTATCAGTGCAAAATCCACTGTCACAACACAGAAACACACGCACAAATCGATAAACCCACCAAACAGCAAGAACACAAAACCAAGCCTCAAACCAAAACTGCACAAAACTCTGTTCACCAACCAGCGAAAACCCCCGCAAACAGCCGCCTTAAAACCCAAGACTTGCCGCCTCGATCCAACCCACCGTACCCACCAGCAGCACCGACCCAAAACCCCAACCCAAACCCTCCGCAACAACAGCACAACCGCGCCGCCTACCCAACTCGCCGCCTCAACTCGGCGCCAAACCCTCACGCATAGACTGCCCGCTCAGATCAACGGGGAAAAACCCTCACGCCGCCCCGCCTCCGTCGCAAACCCGCCACGTCCGCCGCCGCGTCTCCACCGCGCCGCCCGCACAGACCTGCCCAAGAAAACCCCCAACCCTCACTTGCCTCCGCCGCACCCTCCAATCTGCCGAAGAAACCAGATATTCCTCACGCCGCCGAAGAAGCACTGCCACCGCAACCCGTCATCACTCCGACTCCGCCGCAGACCGACCGCGCCGCGCCGCCCCCACCCAGCCTCCAACTCGCCGAAACCCTAACCCCAAACCAGGGGAAAACCCTCACATCGAGGGAAACGCTCTCAAGAAGAGAGATTTCTAAGCGTTCTATTAATCAAATAAAATTGCTCCATTTAAAAAATATTTTCCTCCATAAAGAAAATGGAATGATATGATAAGAAAATCATTCGAATGAAGAGATGATTACATTTCGAGGAAACCAATAAAAATAAAATAAAATAAATATATAAATAAATAAATATATATATATATATATATATATATATATATATATATATATATATATATATAAAATTTAAAAAAAAAAAAAAAAAAAAAAAAACTTTGATTGCATCGTGACAACGACAAACAACCAAACATAGTAATATATTTTTTTAAAAAAAACATAGTAATAGATTTTTTTTAAAGGTCAAATTCCTGGATTTTTTTTTTCTAATAAAATTTATATATATATATTTAAAAAAATTAATGTACTTTCAAAGGTAAATATTATATATTTTAATAATTTTTTTAAAAAATATCGAACTCCTTGAAGTATTTTGAAAAAAATATAGCAATTTTGATGGGGTGAGTGACACCAAATACCATTTTAACTAATTGAATTTATTTTTATATGAATATAGATCAACTGATTAAGACATATATTATTGACCAAAAAGTTAAAAGTTTGAATATTCATCTAGCTCGTTTATCATAAAATAAATAGAAAATATACTAGCTGGATATGCTTTTAGGCATTGTAAAATATTTTTAAAAATACTTTGAAAACCACATTTTGCTTAATGGATACCTTCAAAATTGTTTTAGTTTTTATTACCTCAACAATTATAAGAATAAAAGATTAAAACTATCAATATATTTAAATTTAAAATAATAATAAGTGTCTTATCCCCGTATCCAAACGTAGTTTAGAATCATTAAAAGATAAAAAAATATATATATATCTTATATGATACCCTTTAATTCCACTAACATCGATCATTTTTTGTTTTTATTTTATTTTAATGTACTTTATGAAAATATAGGGGAGGATACTTTTATGATATCAAAACAATTTCTATTTGAAGAGTTGATTTTTAAAACGTTTATAAATGACTAAAAGTTGTTTTTTTTTTTTAATAAATAGTATTTAGTTGAAAATTAAAAAGTGGTAAAAAAAAAGTGTTTTTTTTTTATGAATTTAAAAGCGTTTTTTAAAAAAATTTAACAATGAAAAGTGATTTGAGAAATTCTAAACATAAGATTAGAAAAGACTTGGTAATCTTGTTCGAAAATGTTTGTATAATAAGTGTTTCATTTAAAAATACTTTTTTAAAAAATCATGCCAAACACATGCTTAAACTTAAGTAATTTTAACTTATAAATTATGACACCATATTTCATTCACTTTTGTCATTATATTTAAATTTTTTAATTTTATTTTTTTTCTTAACCTATTGTTAATTTAATGAGCGATTGAAAGTTTGTTGACTACATCAAATAATCAAATATCATGTCTTTGCTACATCAATTGTTAAAGTACTTTCAAACACAAGTATAATTTAGTTTGTTAAAACACATTTACATGAAGTTGAAGGTATTAATTCCCATATCCTCATTTTGTTAAGGGTTTTGTTTGGAATGACTTTCCAAATGCTTAAAACCGATTTTAAGTATTAAAAAAATGTTGCTAACTACTTGGAAAATCATTTCAAATGGATCCTAAGATTAATAAACTAAAAGCACAAGAAAGAAATTGAAACTTTTTAGTGGCATTTTGCTCGAGAGTTGAGTAGGTATCTAAGCTTGTAAGATCAAGCTTACACATTTGGCGTGTATGTTTGTAGATTTGTTTATTCGTTGTGATTTTGATAAATCACACTAACTATATCATAAAGCCAAGTCTTTGGCCAATTCGAGCATAGCTCGATAGATAAGATATTAATTATCATCTCAAAGGTTGATAGTTCGATCTTCTATTCCTGCATTAATTGTTTAACTCAAAAAAAAAAAAAAAAAAAAAAAAAAAAAAAAAAACTATAACATTGATAGACTAAAAATTACCAAGATGTGTTTCATATTTCAAAACTCATATTTTAGGCTAGATACTCACCATTATAAATGATTGCAACCTCTCACAAATATGTATAAATTGCGTAAAGTTTAAGAGTTTATGGGTAAGTACTTTTTCCTAGATAACCTAGCACAAGTCTGATGAGTGTGTTTGTCAACATAAACTAGTCCAACTAATATAAAGTATATATCATCGACCAATAGGTCAGAAATTCGAATCCCTATATTCCATATTAATGAACTCAAGTAGAGAAAAGAAAAAAGAAAAAAAAAAATCCAAAAGAGTGTTTGCTATTTTTTTTTTTTTTTTTTTTTTTGAATGAAGTAAAGCACTAATTATACAACCTTTTTTTTTATTAAGAAAAAAGTTAAATAATTATTCTAAAATCATTTTATGTGCTTTATTTTTTAATCTAATTTTAGAATTTCTCAAACCATTTTTTTATTATTGAAAACTATAGAATAAAGCTCTTAATTTTAATTGGTAAAATTACTCTATAAAATTTTAAACAAACATTACAAATTTTGAAAACAAAAATATATTTTCAGTTGACCGTAAACACTTTAAAAAAGGCATGCCAAAGACAACGTGAGTTTTCTTCCTCAAATTCTAGACGACACAAAAACTCATTGTTTTTTATTTTCCAAAAAAAAAAAAAAAAAAAAAAAAAAACATTGCGCCTAATATATTCTTAAAATATTCTCAAATTTACTAAAACCTCAATTTTTTTTTTTTTTTTTTTTTTGGTGAAACTACCTCAAATGTGTGGAAAAGGACATATGATATTATCGAGTGTTCGAATGGTGGGAATGATGATGAAATCAACCAAACATGAAACGAGGTTTTCAAACAATGAAAATAAAATGTGGTGGATAAAAAACTAATAAATAAAAAAAATAGAAAAAAGAAAGAAAGAAAATTGATGGTTTTTTGGGGTGATATTATAATAATACAAAAATTAAAAAAAAAAAAAAACAATCACAAGTTCAATCTTTTCACTAATGTTCAAGGTTGTGTCAATTTAATCGTGTCAACTAGGTTTCTGAATTTTAATTTTGTGTTCAATATAGGTCTTGAATTTTAAAATGTATTGAGTATAGTTGAACTTGTATTCTTGTGTTCAATAAGTTTTTCAACTTTCAATTTTGTGTCTAATAAGTCATTGATCTATTCAACATTTTTTAAAATTCACAAGCCTATTAGATACAAAATTGAAAGTTTAGGAATCCGAATAGTCATAAAATTCTATATCTAATAGACTGCTTAATTTTTAAAAATTTCAAATATGTCAAGAACCTTTTAAATACAAATTTGAAAGTTCAAAGACTTATTAAATATTTTTTAAGATTAGAGACATATTAGAAATAAAATTGAAAGTTCAACCTATAAGACATTGTTTAAAGTTCGGGAACCTAAATATATAAAACTAAAACCAACCCACCCCTACGTTGTCTTGGTAAAGCAATATTTTGATTTTGATTTTTTTTTTTTTTTTGGGACAAAACAATATTTTGAATCATTCTTTTTTTTTTTTAGACAATTTTGAATCATTCATAATATCATATAGGTTTCACTTCTTTTTTTAATTTGGTCCCACCCTTCCAATGAAGACGTGCAATCCTGATTCTCCCTCATAGCATCAAAATTCGTGATTTGCCCCACATTTAAAAATCATTTAAAAAAAAAAAAAAAGTGTTGAAAGAGACCTTTTCAAAGAAAATAGAAATATAAACGGTTTCCCATGACAATTTTACTAAATTAACAAAGCGATTTAATGATTTTTCCCCTCTATTTTTTAAAAAATATTTACAGTCATTTGAGACTTTTTTTTTTTTTTTTTCCTCTTGGGAATAATTAGAAGTAATATGTTAAGAGTTCGGACCAAGGTTATTCTAGATACAATCGAAAGAAAAATTGAACCCATGAAGTAAAATGAAAGATTTGGTATACAGTAATACATGTATGTATTTAGTATATCTTTTGAAATAAGTGTTTTTTTCAAGAGAATTTCATATCATATTATGTCTTTCTCTAAAAGCACTTCTAGTGCTTTTTATCTATTTTTAATGTTGAGGATCTCACATTGAAAAGATAAGTGGAGACCTCATAATTTATAAAATACATGGTTCCATCTCAAAATCAATTGGTAATAAGAGAAGTAACCCCATGTTATCCAATATTTAAAAATTCTCAAACTATTTTTTTATTGTTTAAAATCTTACCAAGTAACTTTGTAAAATTACTCTCTAAAATTTTAACCAAGCATTATAAATTTTGAAAAGAACGTTTTTAGTCCTTGATTAACACCTAAGAAAAAAAAACTTGTCAAATAACCGATTGGAACATAGTTCAAATTATATCTATATTTTTTAGTATAGCAAATGTGGAGTTTTGGAGATTTGAACCTTCAACCTCAAAGAAAAGAGCGCATATCAATTACCGTTGAATTATACAGTTTATGCTCACTTTGACATAGTTCAACTAATCAACACATATTACTTTCAACCCAAGTGTTAGAGGTTGAAATCTTTCATCTACACTATTCAACTAAAAAAAGAAAAGACTTGATTTCACACTTACTCGTAAAGTTAGTAACATTTTTCCCTGAGTTCTAGATTCAAATCTTTTCCACCCTTTATTTGCTTTACAACAATATTAAAAAGAAAAAAAAAAATCCCAATTCATTAGAATCCATACATACACATAACTAGGGATTAAAAAAAATGAAAAAAGTTATACAATTCATCAATGTTTTCCTTTATATATTATACATCTTTAATCAAATCACAATTATATTTAATACAAAAAGTAAAAATATATATATATATATAGAAAGAGAGGGGAAGGTGATATGGCGACAGGTGGGGTGATAATTGCAACACATGGAACATGATGGTTGGTGATGGGGTGGCAGCATCCTCAAATAATCATATGAATCACTAATTCCACCAAAATTAACATACCAATACTTTTTTTTTTCTTTTTTTTTCTTTCACTTTTTGCTTTCTCTTTTCCGCATTAAATTAAATTCCCTCTCATTACCAATTAATTCAAACACTTCAAAATCATTATTCCTTTGTCTGATTAATGGTTTAACATCTTTAATACCAATTTCCATTTTCCTTTTTTTTCTCAGGAAAAAATACACTTTTAGTCCCTGAGGTTTGGTTTAGGTTTCGTTTTGGTCTCTAGGTTTCAAACTCAACATTTTAGTCCCTGAAGTTTGCAATTAGTAGCATTTTGGTCCCTCCATCCATATTTCCGTTAAAAACTAATGGTTTGTTGACGTGACACCTATTTTTTTTTATTAAATTTTAAAAATAAAATAATTAAAAATATATTTTTTTTAAATTTTCATTTTCCCCCTCTTTTCTTCCCTCTCTTCTTCCTCCACTCTCTTCATCTTCCACATTCTTCTTCTTCTCCAACTCAGCCATAGCCGGCGACAACTTTTTTTTTCCTCACTTCTTTCTTTCTTCCTTTCTCCTCCTCTTTTCTCTTCTCTCCAGATTTTCTTTTTTAAAAAAATTTAAAAAAAAAAAGCAAAGAAAGAGAGGGAGGGGAACGGGAAGGAAGGGCTCCCTCCCTCCTCTGTTTTCACCGGAAAATGGAGGAGGGAGGCCTCTCTTTCTTTTTTTATTTTTTATTTTTTTAAAAAGAAAAATCTGGAGAGAAAAGAAAAAAGAAGGAGAAAGGAGGAAGAAAAAAAAAAGTTGCCTCCGGCGGGCCACGGTCGCCGGCCATGGCTGAGTTGGAGAAGAAGAAGGAGGTGGAAGGGTGGAGGAAGAACAAAGGGAAGAAAGGAGGGGAAAAAGAAGAGGGAAATGAAAATTTAAAAATATATATTTTAATTATTTTATTATTATTTTATTTTTAAATTTTAAAAAATAATTTTTTTATAAAAAAAAGGGAAAATACTATTTTGGTCCCTCATGTTTCAGGTTCGTTTCCAATAGGTTCTTAGGTTTCAAAATTGAACAATCAAGTCCCTACTCTTTTAGAAATGCTTCTATTGAGTCCCTCCACCGTTAATTTTTTTAACGGTGCTGACGTGGCATTTAACAGAGGCTGGCATGGAAAATTTAAAGAATAAAATAATATTTTTTAAATTAAAATAAATAATTAATAATTAATAATTAAATAAAAACAAAAAAAAAATCTCACACTCTCTCTCCTCTCTCCCCCATTCTTCCCCCGCCAAAACCCTAATTCTTTATTCCTCTTTTTTTTTCCCTTCTCCTTCTTCTCCTTGTTCACCGTCGTCGTCGCCACCTTCCACCACCATTGTTGTCGTCGTTCCATTTCTCCTCTCTCCCCTTCACTCCCTCTCTCTGAAACCCTCTTTCTTTCCTCCATCTTCTTTTTTTTCTTCTTATTCTCCTCATCGATCGTAGTCGCCGTCACTCTCTAGTACCGTTGTTAACCGCCGCTCCCTTTCTCCTCTCTCCTCCACTCACCGGTACATTTTTGAAAGAAGAAGAAGGAAATGGGATGAGTATTGGATTTTAAAGAAGGAGAGGGAGTGGGGGTCAGATTATGAAGCATAAGAGGAAGGAAAGGGGATAGGGGTGGGGGTTCGATTATGAAGGATAAGAGGAAGAAAAAGGGATGGGGGTGGGGTCCGATCATGAAGAAGAAGAGGAACGAAAGAGGATGGGGGTGGGGCTGGAAGAAGAAGGGAGTTCAATAGTTCATCTTTCATTTTTTCAATTTCTGTATAATTAATTGGGGCTTTGCTGAGATTTTGGGATTTTGAATTGGGTTTTGGTTTTTCTTCTGGAGGGATGGCTTCATTACACAGAGCTTTCTGTGATGCATTGGCGGAGGAAAGTGCAAAAGCTAAGCCAATGGACAAACCGGATTCGGACTCCGACCCGAAAGGCGTTCTCAGACAGCGGTGGCGAGAATAAGGAGGAGGCGTCCATCGCCGTCGAGAATAAGGAGGAGGCAGTGGCGACGGTGACCGGCGTGAAGGGGAAGGAAGGTGTGACCGGCGTGTTGGAGGGTGGTGCCGGGGATAAGATGAAGGAGAGAAAGAGAAGAGGAGGGGGAGAGAGAAGGAGGAAAAAGGAAAAGGGAATTGCGGAGAGAGAAGTGATTTTTTTATTGTTGATTTTATTATTATTTAATTTTAAATTTTATTATTTATTAATTTATTATTATTTTAATTTAAAATTTAATATTTTTAACGTGCCACGTCAGTATCGTTAAAGAAATTAACGGTTGAGGGACTTAATAGAACTATTTTCGAAACAGTAGAGACTTGATTGTTCAATTTTAAAAGCTAGGGACCTATTGGAAACAAACTTGAAACATGAGGGACCAAAAAAAGTATTTTACCAAAAAATATAGGTGCCAAATCAGCAAACCGTTAGTTTTTAACGGAAATATGGATGAAGGGACCAAAATGCTACTGAATTCAAACCTCAAGGACTAAAATGTTGAGTTTGAAACCTCAGGGACCAAAACGAAACCTAAACCAAACTTCAGGGACCAAAAGTGTATTTTTTTTTCCTTTTTCTTTTTCTTCCTCTTTTCAAGGGTAAAAATGTGATGCCTTCAATTTTCACTCATTGGATTATTTGTAATTGGACTGTTTAAGAGCTAATACATGATATCATACATACATATATATATATTAGTTAAAAAATACGTGAGAGCTTAGATTTGAGCCCTTGGTCTTTTGGTTGGAGATATATGTCTTGACCAATTGAACTATATTAATGTTGACGAGTTCAAATAATCTTATAGATTATTGTGTAAATATTCATAGCTATACAATTTTAGATGTTTTTTTTTTTGGTTGAACAATAGTGGGGTGAGAAAAGAACCACTGATCTCTTGGTTGATGACACATATTTGTTGTCTTGCCAATTGATTTATGTTTGGTTTGAAAATTAATTTAGATGTTTCAAACTCATAAATCAAGTCATATTACATCAATTCAAGTTTTTAAATCATTTACTTTCAACTCTAAAATCAATTCAAGTCTATGGTAAATTCATCTTTTAACGTCTTGTACACTTATGATATGTTTGGTTTAACTTTTCGAGTGTTTAATTTTGAAAAAAAAAATTCTAGTGTTTGACAACCACTAAAAATGAGATTAATAAATAAACCATTTTGAGAGAAACACTAAAAAGCAAATATACTAGTTTTTGAAGCATATAATAATTTGGGGTATGAAAACATGGGTAAGAAAATGTAATCAAACATATGAGTGTTTAAATTCTAAACAATTTTTATACAAAATGTTTAAAAAGTAATGCATTCTTAAAAACATTTAAACTAAAAGGTATTTTCAACGGATCCTTAAAACCACACAAATACAAACTTCTTGATTCTTGCAAAGCAAATATCTCTCAAGTGAGTTCTATTTATTTGAACTGTGACTTTGCATAATTATTTCAAGTTACTAATTTTGATACTGTGCAATTATTTAAAGTTACTTTCTAATACGATACTCTCACCAAAAGCTACCTAACTTCTAACATATTATTTGAAATAATTTTGAAAAACAAAACCTTTTTAAATAATCACTTTTTCCATGAACACCTTTAGAAGAATTATTAATTGAAAATGTGTTTGGTATAGTTAAATGATTTTAAAGGACTAAAAAGGTTTTCTTAGAAAATAATCTTAATAAGTAAAAAGCATTTTAAAAAATCAGATTAATTTAAAAACTCTTTTGAAGAAACACTCGAGAGAGATGAGTGATCAATCAAAAATCTTCAAGTTAAAATTTTTGCTAAAGGAAAAGAGATATATTTGTCATTAATAAAAATCATTTTTAAATGTAGTGACAAAAAATATTATTAAAAATAGTAAGAATTATTAGGAAACAAACAAATATAAATTCGATGAAAATATCACATCCCCATCAATTTTTTTTTCTAAGTTAAATCACTCGACATTTTATAAATTTTACCAATTTTCAGCCCTAAAATTGAAAACTCAAATACAATAATTTTCTAAATCAAATAAAACATAATTCACTTCTCAAAGTTAACCAATGTTAACCCTTTTCAAAGAAAAAAAAATAATAATAAGAGACATATTCGACATAAATGGCTATTATGTGCATCTATATCTTTTAGCAAAGTGATTTTTAGTACATTTTAGTACCATATTTAAAAAAACAAAAATTATTATTGAACATTATTTTGAAGCATGGTTACAGACACTATTTTGACTGCCAATAATAGCATAGTTCAACTGGTATAAAGTTGTACGGATAATTACGAGGTCTGTGGTTCGAATCCCAACTCATCATATTGTCAAAAAAAAAAAAAAAAAACAGATACTATTTTGACTTGGATTATATTGTTTGAATTTTTTTTTTTTTTTTTTTTTTTTTTTGGAGAAGATATTGTTTGAATTTAATTCCAATGAAATTCTATTTCATATTCATTAGGATTCCAATAATTAATGATCTCAAATTAATGGGCCTATTCAGTACTTATTAAAAAAAAAAAAAAAAAGAATAAGAATTCAATCTCCAATTTTCATAGGATTCCAAATACAATAATAAATGAGAGAAATACTATTATTACCTGGCACATTTAGGTCTTTAATATGTTAAATAAATTACATCTTTCTTCACCACAATATGTCAGTTTTTTAAATTGTTGAAATGAAACAGAAAAATATAAATAAATAAATAAAATCAAAGAATTTGGAATCTAAAGAATTTTAGGAATTAGTGAAAAATCCCCCAACTCGATCTAAATTTATTAGTTAAGAAATGAGTCAAAATCAAGATACCTTCCCCACTGCTTAATAATGTTTGGTTTAAATTTTTTTATTTTAGTTTATAAGCTAATTTTTGTTTTATTTTAAACTTTTACTTCATTTCATTTGGTATTTATTCTTTTTAGAGAAAAAATCAATTTACACCCTTAAACTTTATAAGGGGTGTATTAATTAAAACTCTAAACTTTTAAGAGTCATCAATTAGTTTAAACCTCTATGTTAGAGATATTCATAACTATTTTTTGGTTATTCCATTTAAAATCAACTTAAAATTATCTAAAATAGGATTATTCTTCTCTCAAAATTGCTATTGGTTATTCCATTTAAAATCAACTTAAAATTATCTAAAATAGGATTATTCTTCTCTCAAAATTCTATCAAAGTAGCAAGAAAAATTATCACATATTTCTTCATAAATAAATTGAGAAAAAATAGAGAAATAAGAGAAGATGAAACATTGTTCATATTAATGAAAAAAACTGCTACTACCCCACTTGGACCAACATTTATCTCTAATATTACATTAATCCTCGCGTTTAAATTATAGAAGTTTTTACACATATGTGAGAATTATTCTCATTAACTTTTTTTTTTAAGAAAAAAAAATCTCAATAAAAGGTTGAAATTAATTCAGGGGTATGAATGAGAAAATTTATAGTACTACGATAGTACATACTCCCTCTATTCATTATTTGAGTACACATCATTTAATGATCATTTAATAATATAATATTTTATTTCCATGCTATTCTTAAATGTTCCTTACATGTCAAACAATAAATAGAGGTAGTATGGAAAATTTTCCATACTACCATAGTACTAGAAATTTTCTAATTTTTTTCCTTATTTTTAAATACTAAATTTTAACATGCCAAAGTGAGCTTAGTTTAGCGATAATTGACATGTACTATCAACTTTGAGGTCATAGGTACGAATCCCCCACCCCGATTTTTTTTTGGACAACATGTGAAGTGAGAAATTTGAACTTACTTCTTGGTCGAGAGTACTCTTTATACCGAACTTTTTTTTTTTTTTTTTTGGAGAAGATTGAATTATGATCTTGTTGGCCGACACCTTGACTTTAGACTAATTTATTAGCTATAATATGGCATCCTTGCCACAAAATGCTGAACTTGCAATTGATATATAGACATAACGTTTACTCACATTGCTACATCTTACATTGAAAATGAAAGAAATAACACTTCCATTTATAAGCCAAAAGTTTATATACAATTTTGATTTTTTTTTTTAATTATAAATAAGAAATATGCTACGAATAACATTGTAAAGAACATATATTTTATCAACAAAAGATATCAAAACGATTTAAAAATAAAAACAAGACGTTAAAGTGAGCATAACTCAACGATAATTGACATATACCTTCGGTCAAGAGTTCGGAGGTTCAAAGCTCTCAAATGTTGTTGAACTTGAAATAAATAAATAAATACAATAAAAAAATAAAAAAAGAATTAAAACAAGATAAAATTAAAAGCAAAGTTATTATTGGGATAAAATTGTAAATGTAATGGCTTTAGGGATATCAGACTATTGATGTAGAGTATGCCCCATAAACTTTATGTTTCATATTATAAATAATGGTCCTCAGCTACAAGTTATTTGCCAGACATCATGTATTTTCAGTGATAAAATTAACAAATGGGCTGATCCATCCAACATTATACACATATAGTACATACAATACAAGTCTTCTGAAAAATAATTTCTTTATCATTTTTCTTTTCTTTTTCCTATATTATTTTCCCCTCTTATATGAATTATTATTGGTTCACTTTCTATATTATGAAAAAGTGAATGAAAATATAATGTGTTGTGTATATATGTAATTATGGGGTGAAATTGAAACAAAAAAAAAAAAAAAAAAGTGTGAGCTTTTAAGAGAGATTATGTTATTTTGTATTAAAGAGATTGTAGGGATAAGTTTCTATAATGTTACTATTTCAGTTTGGGATTTGTTTAGTTATAAATTTTTTTATAATGATTTTTCAATTATGTTAGTTTGATTTTTTTTTTTATATATAAGGTAAGATGCAGGAGTGAGATTTAAATCTCTAGCCTTTTGGTTGAGGATATAATAACTTAATCATTTTTTAAAAATAAATACGGTTAAATTCTTACTATAGAATTTCTAAAAATGATCTTTTTAGGGAATCGTCTTATTAACGGGTATATTTAATAAAAAAGTTTTTATTAAAAGAAAAAAAGTTATTTTACTAATATTATCTATTTTATTTTCATATTTTGAAATATTAATTAGTTGCATTTAAAAATTAAAAAAAAAGGATTTGAAAACTAAAAAAAAAAAAAAAAGTAGTAATAAGAAGGTTTTTAATAACCAAACTCTTAATTTGCAAAGTTTAGCTAAGGATTTCAAAAATGGCAACCTCTTATAAATACTACAAATATAGTAATCCAAAAATGTATTTCCAAATTTAGTAGGCCCAAAAAGACAACTTCATTATGTTAATCCTCAAATATTTGTTCATTTAAGCCATATATTTATAATTATCCATCCAAATATCTTAATATTTTTTTTTAAAAAAAAAAGAAATTACAAAAACAAATAAAAATGATATTATACATTTATAACCATTACTTTGAATATTTGTTTAAACATTTCAATATTGCACCTAAATTTTAATTTATTAAAAAAAAAGAACTTTTTATTAACAATTTTCATTACAATTGAAACTTTAAAAATCTCAAGGAAAAAATTAAAACCAAATAAATCATACAAAATCTAATTTATAGAGATGATTTCAACCTTGTTCTATTAACATTTTGAAAGATTCAATTCCATCTACGATATTTTAATTTTCATTAGGTACTATAGCATAGAGGTTGTTGATTAAATTATTTATATTTTAAAACAAACTTGAGAGTAATTTTTTTTTTTTTTAAAAAAAAAGGTGCAAATTTGAAACCAAGAGTTAAAATGTGTTGGTTGAAATGTCGAGGTCTCAATTTTACGAAACTTCGATGAAAATATCGACAAAATATTGATATCATGGATATTTTTGGAAAAATATTTAAAATAAAAAAAAATTAAAAAAATAAATTAACAAATAAATGTTTTACATTTTAAAAATAAGTTAAAATACTTATTATAAATATTATCTTACATTTTGTTACTATTTTGTTTATATTTTATCATTTTTTTACGATATAATGAAAATATTGATTCACCTCGCATGTCGATGTCGAATCCATGAACATGGAAATGTTGACATGTCGATGAAAATTTAATAAATTGCTTGAAACCAACCACAAGGTACATTGAGAGCATTTTATTGTTTAATTTATCCCTTTTTTTTTTAAAAAAAAAACATAATTAATTAAATCGATTTGTAAAATTTGTTTATTTTTAAATACCATTCTCCATTCCAAATTCCAACATATTCAACGTGTGAATATTAATAATTAAAAAAAAAACGAAACGCGAATTTATATATGCAATACTAATTTAAAAAAAAAAGTAATACTAAAAAAGGGAAAATAAAACATAATATTCCAGAATCCACATGTAATATTGGCACGTGCGAAGGAGCATGTAGAGAGAAAGAGAAATGAAAGTAGAGGTGTGCTGTGAGGTTAGGCGAAGGATCCAATGCACATTAAAACTCTCTCTTTCTCTCTTTCTTCTCTTCAGTTGAAAACCGTTTTCGATCGCTTTCTCTCTCTTCTCTTCTCTTCTCCTCTCTGACAAAATCACACCCCATTTTCTAAGCTACGCAACGCAGCTCAATCAAAATCAACCAACCTCCATTTCATAAATCCATCATCTTCTTCCTTTCTCCATCATTCAATCTTTGTCGTCCTCATCATGGCCTCAGAATTCCAAGAAATCTCCCTCACGCCAGAGATTTCCTTGACCGCGATTGCGCCAGAATCATTCCGCGTCAAATTGGAGGATGCGAAGAACCAGATCGGCTTCATTTTCGCTGTAGACAATCGTCCTGATCTCGCCTCGGATTCTCAACGACAAGGCCGCGATTCCGATTCCGTCGACGGTGCCGATCGCTCCGCTCCAGCAGAGTCGATCTCCGCCTTCGAGGACGAGGAGGACGGGTTCAGAACGCCGACCTCTTCGGATTATAAGATTCCAGAGGTGGAACACTGTCCGCCGGCGCCTCGAAGACCGAAACCGATCTCGTTGTCGAGAACGTCGCCGAGAGTTTCCGGCGTTCGCAGAGGTTTCAGAGTGTATATCTCAGACGACATCGTCGAGTCGATCTTCTCGTCCAGTTTCGCCTCCGATTTGCTGCACCAGAAGAACAAGAAAGCTCGGAAGGACGATGATGGCGGTGAAATGAAATTATGATTTCGTGCCTTCTTCCGGCGTTCGCAGAGGTTTCAGAGTAGTCTGTTGTCTCCTCCGACATATGAAATCGTCGATCGAGTCGATTTTCTCTTCCAGTTTCTGCTCCGATTTGCTACACCAGAAGACTGAGAAAGCTCGGAAACTATACTGTTAGTTTCTCTGTTGATTAATTAACTAATGATTTTGTCCTTAGATGAAAATGATCCTAAGATCCAAAACGAGGACGAACAGTAGACCAGTAACAAACAAAAGCCATGATAAATGTGAAGTTCCACGTATTTTCTTGTGTTTGTGCCTTGTTAAGAACGCCTTTTTTGCTCCTCAAAAGGAAGAATTTGGATATTCCGTATGGGTTCGATAGTCAATTATGTGATCCTAGATTTTGATCTTTTAATAGTTTATTCATACATTTCAAAGCCTACAACCTTTGTCACAATAACTCACAGCTGCTTCGATTTGTGCACTTTTGAGATTTACCTCTAACTTGTTTGGTTCTTTGAATGCATCGCTCTCAAACTGCTCTCAATACAACCCCAAATCAAGTAGGACCTTGCCCTACTGTGATTTTTTTTTAAATTATTTATTTACTTATTCAATAACATATCCAAGTTTGAATTCGAACCTCTAGTTTCTCGGTGGAGAGTATATATAATATCTTAGGTCCCATTTGATAAATATTTTATTTTTGGTTTTTTGTTTTTTAAAATTAAGCTTATACATACTTCCACTTATAAGTTTTTTAGTTTTAGTATCAATCTTCTACTCGTTTTTTAAACAAGTTCGATTTTGGAAAAAAAAAAAAAAAAAAAAAATAGTTTTCAAAAACTTGTTTTTGTTTTTAAAATTTGATTAGAAATTAAAATGCAACCTTACATGGGATGAAAGTCGAATTTAGGAGAAAACAAGTATAATTTTCAAAAACCAAATGGTTATCAAATGAGACCTTAGGTTTTAATGTTTTTCATTTGGTTTTGAAAAATTTAGCTTATAAACAACACTTCCACAAGTTTAATTTACTTAATTTCATCCTATATTTTTTAAAACCAAGTCTAGTTTTGAAAATTGAAAAAGTAGTTTTCAAAAACTTATTTTTGTTTTTGAAATTTGATTAGGAATTTAAATGTCACATTTAAAGATGAAAATCATGGTAAGGAAAGTTGTGTTTAGGTTGACTACCCAGTTTTACACAAATAATTGGTATCTTTGATTGAATGTTGAAATGTGTTTGTTTAAGGACCATAAGATAATAATGATTCTTCGTATGAATCATTTTTGTATATGTACAATGACTTGATGAGTGGACTTATTCGCATATTCATCTTAGAATTAAATTTTATAACTTTGTCAACTTTTTTATTATTATTATTATTATTATTATTATTTTGGAAGGGGATTGTCAACTTTACTGTTAAACGTTTATTACGTTTTTTAATTCAAATAACACATGATAGAGGTGGAGATTTGAACATTTGATTTTTTTAATCAAAAGGTATAATGTCTTGACTAATTGAACTATATATGCTCAAGAAGGCAACTAAAGACTTACTAAAGATTTATTTCACCCTAGCTAAGAAAATCAAATACAATAATTTACTAAAGATTTATTGTGATATCATAAATAATTTGTATTGATTATTTTTTGAGAATAATGGAAAACAAATTAATTAAAGGTGATATATAGTATGGAGTTAAAGAAAAAGCAAATTATGATGTAGATGGATATCATTGAGTTAAAGAGATTGACAAAGTATGTTGGTTTGGATTTTGATGACATTGATTTTAGTGCAACATTGTATTTTAGTACAAATTAAAGGTACTGTGTAAATTATTTTTAGCAATGAAGGAGGGACTTATATGTATATCTTTTCCCTTTATGCATGTTTTGTCTCTATAATCATTTAATCACATTACCATAAAATAATAATTAATAAAATTGATTCTTTATTATATGACAGGATCTTTCTCTCTCTCTCTCTTAGCTTGAGGAAATCAAAGAGAGAAATTTTCCCAATTGAGGTGCCTTTTTATTTAATATATATACAATAATCAATATGTTTAGTAGCTAACTTTTAAGGCAAATTATGATAGCATCTATTTGAGAGGGGTTTTTTAAAAAATATTTGTTAGTGTCCAGGTCTGCTTATACACACCGACTAATCTCACAAGACAACGGACTAAAAATGGTAGTTAGCTTAACATTATAAGAGATTGTTCTTTTTCTATTCATTTGTATGATCATAGAGCGAGGGACAACCCATGCTTTATAAATGGACTATTTTATTTTGTACAAATAATAATTTGTATGTCTATCAATACACAATTCTTTCCGTTTCCTCGTAGGTACAGTAGACAAGCTTTTGATAGCTCGCAAAGCTCATTATCTCGAAATGTCACTAGTTCAAATCTCGTCTCCAAAAAACTTTTCCCTATAACACATTTAAGTTTGATCAACTACTGATCAATTACTTCTTTTAGTTCAATAATGTCATGTGGGAGATGAACCTTCGACTTTAAAAGAAGTAACAAAGCGTATGAGTTATACTACTAATCAATTACTATTAATTATTTAATTATTATCCAAACAAGATCTTACTTAAACCATATAATATAATTAATGTAAAATTATAATAATGGAAATAGTTGCTAAATACTTAGCACTTTTTTTATTAATATTATAATTTTTTAAACTTATTAGAGTAATAAATTTACCTAGAAACTTATTATTTGAATATTGTTGTTTTTTTTTCCAGCTGGACAGGTCGTCTCTTCAAGAGACGACCTATCCACGTGTCAGATTTTGGTTCATTTGTTTAAAAAAAATATTTTTTTTGATAGGTCGTCTCTTCAAGAAACGACCTACAAACGGAATTTAAAAAAAAAAAAAACGACAAAGCAGGTTGTCTCTTGAAGAGACGACCTTGGATTTAGCACAATGGCAAGGGAATGTGGCTGGCATTCAAGAGGGTGTGGGTTCAAATCCTGCCCAACGTCAAACTTCTTTTTTCTCCTTTTTTTTTTCCTGGCCTCTCTCTTTTGTATCTCATTTAATTTTTTTTTCTTTTCCTTTTATTTTCTTTTAAAATAATTGAAATAATCTACTCTTTTTTTTTCCTCTATTTTTTTTTTTTAAATCAAATAGAGTAATTCCCCTCTTTTTCTTCTTTTATTTTTTTTAAAATAAATTTGTTACATTTTTTTAATGTTTTAAACACATTAAATATTATATTGTAATTTATTTTTTAAGAAAATAAATTTTAATTAAGTGTTAATTATTATAATTTTTTCACAATTTGATGTTACTCGTCGTTTATTTATTTGATTTGATTTTTTATTCCCCTCTTTTTCTTCTTTTATTTGTTTTTTTATAAATAAATTATTTACATTTTTTTAATGTTTTAAACACATTAAATATTATATTGCAATTTATTTTTTTTAAGAAATTAAATTTTAATTAAGTGCTAATTATTATAATTTTTCACAATTTGATGTTACTCGTCGTTTATTTATTTGATTTGATTTTAATTAAGTGCTAATTATTATCATTTTTCACAATTTGATGTTACTCGTCGTTTATTTATTTGATTTGATTTTTTATTCCCCTCTTTTTCTTCTTTTATTTGTTTTTTTGTATTTGTTTTTTTATAAATAAATTATTTACATTTTTTTAATGTTTTAAACACATTAAATATTATATTGCAATTTATTTTTTTTAAGAAATTAAATTTTAATTAAGTGCTAATTATTATAATTTTTCACAATTTGATGTTACTCGTCGTTTATTTATTTGATTTGATTTTTTATTCCCCTCTTTTTCTTCTTTTATTTGTTTTTTTTTGTAAATAAATCAGTTACATTTTTTTAATGTTTTAAACACATTAAATATTATATTGCAATTTTTTTTTAAGAAATTAAATTTTAATTAAGTGCTAATTATTATAATTTTTCACAATTTGATGTTACTTGCCAAAAAAAAATTATCGGAGAAATTAAGGTAATTAGGAAAAAAGATAGAGAAGAATTAAATTTCAATTGAAAGGAAAAGAAAATTAAAAATGAAGATAAAAAAGGTAGAGGAAAAAAAAAAGGAGAATAAACAAGTTTCACGCTGTGCAGGATTTGAACCCATGCCCTCTTATATGTCAGTCACACCCCTTGCCATTGTGCTAAACCCAAAAACATAGAATTTTTGTGTGCAGGTTGTCTCTTGAAGAGACGACCTGCTTTGCCGTTATTTTTTTTTTAAATTCCGGTTGTCTCTTGAAGAGACGACCTACCAAAAAAATATTTTTTTTTAAACAAATGAACCAAAATCTGACACGTGGATAGGTCGCCCAGGGGCGGACCCACGTGTGCCCCCTGACATTTTAGTTTTTATATATATGTATATTCTATGTTAGATTTATTTCCAAAGGTAGAAGTTTGGTTCAGTGGTTGGGGGCACGCATTCCGATTGCTTTTGACGCCAAGTTCCAGCGTTCGAATCCCTGTCAACGCAATTGAGGCATTTAATGTTACTTTTTTGCTCCAGCGTGCTATATTGATTTTATTTCATTTTTTTCTTTATATATAATATGATATAAGCTATTCAATTTAATTTTTTTTCTTTATATACTACTATTTTAATTTTCAAGTTTTAATAATTTTCAATATATACATTTATATATTATTTTAACTTTTTATTTGTATTATATATTATTTTATAGATTGGAACTTTTACATACATTTTAAAATTACTTTAGAAAAATTAACGGCATAAAATAAACTCAATTCTATAATAAAAAAATCTTATATATTTCAAGTTTCATTCTTTGTTTGAATTTTTATTTGGATGTTTCCAAATGGTTAATTTTGTAATTAATATTATATAATATATCAAAACGTTTAAAATTATATTTATATGAAAGTTAAATTACAAAGTTTAGTCCATGAAGTTTAAAATTTATCTCTATTAGGTCCATAAACTTTCAATTCCATGTCTAATTAAGTCATTGAACTTTAAAATAATGTCTAATAGATCCATGAACTTTCAATTTTGTATCTAATAGGTCGTATATATTAAAAAAATTAATTTAATTATTATATTTAACATAAAATTTAACTTGGTATCTAATTAAACCTTAAACATTCAATTTTGTAACTAATAAATACATTAATTTAAAAAAAAAATTGAATAGGTTACTTATTAGACAAAAGATCAAATTCTCAAAGATAATATTTGATTTTTAAAAAACTTGAGTATGTCAAAAACCTATTGGACTAATATCAGATAAAACTTAAGAACTTATTAGACATTTTTTTAAGTTCAAGAACCTATATAGACAAAAATCTAAAATTCCATAGACTAAACTTATAATTTAATCTAATGTGAACTCGTGCCCCCCCTTACCTCAAGTCCTGGATCCGCCACTGAGGTCGCCTGTCCAGCTGAAAAAAAAACAACAATATTGGAATAATAAGTTTCTAGGTAGATTTATTACTGTAATAAGTTTAAAAAATTATAATATTAATAAAAAAAAAGTCCTAAATACTTAGACCCTTAAATTGATATGGAAAGGAAAAAATGACAACAACTAAGGTTACTATCCCTCTTGCTAGCCAGCAAAAGGACCTATATACGGTTCTCTACCCTTTGAATAATATTGGAGTTTGTCGTTTGCTGTAACAAGAAAATTACCAAGATTAATTTAAAAAAAAAAAAAAATTATCAAGACATCTCCCAATTCTAAATAAATTAAATATATATATATATATATATAACTCATTCCTCCAACAGCTTCCTATTCAATTGAAATTGTTATTATATGGGCATTAAAATAGATTGAGGATTGAGTTTTTGTTCAGGTGATCTTCCATTTACCCAAAATGTTTGTAGCTTAAATAGATGTCCAATTATTTCTCTTAATTTTTAGATGATATATCAGAAATTTATTTATTTAATATTGATTTACTTAATTCCTTATATAAAATTCTAATATTTTGATCGTACGGTTATTGATTCAAGTAACGATTGTTGTTGAACTAAAAAAAAAGATAAATAAATAAATAAATAACGATTGAGCCTATTGTTTGAAAGAGATATTTTGGTCGAGTCTTATAATATTTGGGAAAGGATGTTATTCTTAAACCATTTTAGTCCCTAAACTTTTAAGTTTATTCTATTTTGTCCTCGGATTTTTAAAATGTCCAATTTAGTTCATAGATTTTCAAGTTTGTTCTATATTGGTCCTTAACTTTTAAAATGTTTATTTTAGTTTTTTAACTTTCAACAATAACTATTCTAGTCCTTACTTTTATTTCAATTTAAACAAAGTAAAGACGTAACTTTGGATGTGTGTATTAGCATGGTTTCAAGCCAAATAAATTAGAGATAAACTTGAGCAAAACAAATTTTAGGTAGAAAAGTAAAATAGCAAGGACTAAAATGATTTTTTTAAAAAAAAAAAAATAGTTTAGGGACTAAAATGGATATTTTTAAAGTTTAGGAACCAAAATAGAACAAACTTGAAAGTGTTGGGACTAAAATGAGATTTAAATCTATTCTTATTTATGTTTTCGAGTTTGATATGCAAAATCCTTAACATAAATACTTGTACCATGACTAAGAGATTAAAGATTTGAATCTCATCTTCCATCTGTAGTTGAGCTAAAAGAAAGTGTAATCAAAGATCTAATTTAATTATCATACATAATTAAGGATAAGAAATAATATGAATTTTCATCCTATTTGAAAAATGAATCTTTGTGTATAACGGCAGTTAAAAACGTGTGTATACAAGTATATACCAGAAGTAAAATGGAAAAAATGATCAATTGGTTGCTCATTGATTCACCGTAACTATGTCTTCAAATCTCTCCAAATATGAAACTATTTTAGTCACAAAAGAGAGTGGTTTTTTTTCTAGCCGCCTTTCACAATTCCCCATAATATAATAACAATATAGATGGGCCCAAGTGTGAGGTTCGGGCTAAAGGCCCTATAAATGGCCGTTCGGCCCACCATCCGTTGGATGGAAAATGAGGATTGAACCTTACACCTTATGGAAGGTATAAAGTGTCATTATTTATTTAATTTTTAATTTTTTTTTGAAAATTTTAATTTTTTAAAGTTGACTAATCTATTATATAGTTTATCTTTGTTATCTTTACTACATTACAATGTCATACGTGGTAGAGAATTAATTTTTAACGTATCAATCTATTATATGATTTTAAATTTTCAATCCGCATCTATGAGTGATAGTTTATACTTGATTTATTTTATTATTATTATTATTTTTTTAAAAGACTTGATTTATTTTATTATTTGTATTGAAAATGCTTTTAAGATCAAATCCGTGAAAATTTTAAATACAATTTATAAAAATATATATAATCTTGTTCATTGATCGAAGTTTTAGGATTTAAAAACATATTCAAAATGTAAATATTTATGTTTAAATACATCAAAGTTATCTAATAAATTTAAATCTTATTTTGATTATTGAATTTTTAAAGCTATTTTAATTTAGTCCTCAAACTTTTGCCTCTCTAACTCCAAGAATAATCATTTTAATATTCAAACTTCTAAAAATAATAATATTGGCATCAAATATGTGTATTTATATATTGTCATGAACTTGCCATAACAAGAGTTTCATGAATAAGCACAAATAATATCATTTCAAAGTGAGCATAACTCAATGGTCTCAAAAAGTGAAGATATTTTGTTCCTTAGGATAACAGCTAATTTCCATGCTTACTATTTTACATTTTTTTTGGGCCGGTTGCAAAAATAGAAAAATGACCCAAACTAATTACAAAAGTAGCAACCCGTAGAAATATTTGCAAAAATGGCAAAATCTCTCCATCTGAAAAGTAAAATTACTAAAATGCCCATCACTGATATAAAACTTTCTATCACTGATAGAAAAGTTTCTATCACTGATAGAATAGAAAATTTTTCTATCAGATCACTGATAGAAAGTTTCTATCACGGATAGAAAAGCTCAGTTTCTATCACTGATAGAATAGAAAGTTTTTCTATCAGTGATAGAAAGTTTTTCTACCACTGATAGAATCTATCAGTGATAGAAAGACTTTCTATCATAGAAGATTTATATATATATATATATATATATATATATATATATATATATATATATATATATATATATATATATATATATATATATTGACGAGGAAGAAGAAGATGCGCGCGTCAATCAGTTTTTCTATCACTGATAGATTCTATCAGTGATAGAAAACTTCTATCACGAATAAAAAGTTTTTCTATCGCTAATAGAAAATGTTTCTACCACTGATAGAATCTATCAGTGATAGAAACTTTATTCTATCAGTGATAGAAACTTTCTATCACTGATAGAATTTTTTTTTACCACTGATAGAATCTATTAGTGATAGGAATACCTTCTATCAATGATAGAAGGTTTCTATCAATTAAAAAAAAAAAATTGACGAGGAAGAAGATGCGTGTGCCATTCAGGGGCAATTCAGGAATATAAAAAATTAATTAAAAAATTTTGCCGTATTTGCAAGTATTTTTAAAAATTGCTATATTTGCTATTATTTAGCCTTATGTTGCCACCCATTACAATTATTTTTTTTTTCAGAAAAAAAAGATTAAAATGAGTATTATTATTATTATTATTATTGTTATTAAAAAAGAATAATTATTTTTCAAAAATTCAAAGTCTAAATAAAATAGGTATTTTAAAAATTGTATAAATAAGAACGAAATAAACTTAAAATATATACATGCAAGTAGGATTTAAACCGAAAGGCAAGTACAAATTCCTAGCAATTCTTTTTGTTTCTTTTCCTAAAAGATTTATAACCCAAAAAAGAAAAAAGAAAAAACCAAATTTGGATGCTAAAAAAATAAAAAAATGAAAATAATAAAAAATGAAAATATGGGAGGGCACTAAGCACCAGACGTGCAGGGATGTAATAAATACCGTTGACCGTTTCCTTTTCCTCCAAATAAAATTATAACGGTAAACGAACCCTTGATTTCCTCTCTTCCACTTTTCTTCCTCTTCCTCTATCGAAACCAAATTAAAATTAAAAGAATGAAAATAAATAAATAAATAAACAAAAACTGGAAAAAGGATTTATGAAAAAATTAAAATAAAAGTCAAATACGAGTAGGAGAGTTTCCTTCTTCCTTCTTCATTCTTTCTTCTTTTCTTTTCTTTTCTTCTTCTTCTTCTTCTTCTCCTTCTCCTTCTGAGTTTTCCCTTTCCAGAGGCTGCAAAAATGGAGCGCAAGAAGACGATGACGATGAACTGGGATGGACTTCGCGACGACGACGATGACGACCGATTTTTCGAGTCCATTGAAAGAATGTCCTGCGCCATGCCCGAGGATTTGGCTTCCTCTTCCGACGACGACGATTTTGAAGACAGTCGAATGTCCTTCGCCTCCGTCGTCTCCTCCGCCAAACACGACGAGTTCAGAGCCTTCGCCATGACTTCTCAGATGACGCCGGAGTACGACATTTGGATGGCGGCACCGGGATCGATCAAGGAACGTCGCAAGCGATTGCTCGAAGGAATGGGCCTCAACAGCGGAAAACAGTTTCAGAGGCTCCAGAGCAAGGAACTCGGGCGGGAGGTTTCGAGGAAACTCGCTAACGCCCAAATTTCTCAACCGGAAACCGTCGTATCTTCCAATGAAGATCAGAAGCAAGACGCGTCCTCACAAACGCCATTGCCGATCGTGCTCGTCCGTTCGCGATCTGACGGAGATATCGACACCTCGTTTTCCAGGACACGGAAAGACGATCTAATCGGAAATGTCTCGAAGCAGCGCCTCACGAGAACTTACTCGATGATAATGGCGTCGAGTGCTCGGATGTGCAATTATCCTGATTCGATCAGAGTTTCGCCGAACGATTGTGGTCAAACGATTAGGCACGGTGCGACATTGTCGACCGTGTTCTCAAACAACAGGTTAGGCGCATTTTTTCTGATCAAGAATCTGGATACAGGAAAGGAGTTCATCGTCAATGGATACGACGAAGACGGAATGTGGAATCGGCTCAGCGATATTCAGACAGGGAAGCAACTTACAATGGAGGAATTCGAGAAATGCGTTGGATATTCACCGGTGGTGAAGGAATTGATGCGAAGAGAGAACGTGTCGAGAATGAACGGATTCTTCGGTGATAGGAAAATCAACGTGAATTCGTATCTATCGAAGAGCTTGAGAATGAGCAAGAGAAGAGGAGCAGCTCTATTGAAGAACATCAAGGGATCAATGACAGGTTTAATGGGGGAAAAGGAGAGGGAAATTCCTCAAGCATTGCTAGAGCCAAAACCTAGCAAGAACGCGTCGTCATCGTGTCCTTCTCCGCCTCCTCCTCCTTCCTCATCTTCCCCGACGCCGTCGTCGTCAGAGTGGGTAAAAGTGAGACAGAGCGGCAGATCGTACAAGGAACTTTCGGCGCTGCATTTCTGTCAGGAAATTCAGGCGCATGAGGGCTCAATTTGGACGATGAAATTCAGTAATGACGCTCGATTGTTGGCGAGTGCAGGTGAGGATCGAACAATTCATCTATGGGAAGTGCAAGAATGCGAAGTAATGTCGATGAAACCAAACGAAGAAGGAAGTCTCACGCCGATTCATCCGTCCTTTTGTCCTTCGCCTGATAGACCTGCCATTGGAGATACTTCTGCATTGCCATCTGAGAAGAGGAAGAAAGGGAAAGGGCTTTCTGGGAGCAGAAAAGGGAGTGTGATTCCTGATTATGTTCATGTCCCTGAAACTGTGTTCTCACTTTCGGATAAACCAGTCTGCTCTTTGAAAGGTCATCAAGACGATGTTCTTGATCTCTCCTGGTCTTCTGATTCTCAGGTCAGACGATGCTCTTGTTTACAAAATTCAATTTAGGTTTTAATATTTTTTTTAAATTATACTTTCCTCATGAGTGGATGTTAAATGTGGTTGATGTTGTTAAGCTTATGTTGATGTGACAGGATGATGAATGAGTGCTAGAAATTTAGAAGAAAAATCAAAGCCACATAAAAATTATATCTACCCCTACTAATCCGCTAATGGGAAAGATATAATTAAGGAATGTTACACAAAACTAAACTGAAAAAAATCTTTGAACATTTGAGATTAAATTGTATATTTAATATTATTTTTAAAATAATAATTGTAATTAAATTTTTATTACTCTTAATCTTATATTAGAATGAAATAAATAGAGTGTATAGGGAATAACTCTAAATAGTAGGAAAAAGGTAAGGTTGGTTTCTGAACAAGTTTAATAGATTCGTGAACTCTAAATCTAGTCTTTTAATTTGTTTACTTTGTATCTAATCGATTTCTAAAGTAGACACATAAATGAATTTTGCCTCCATTATACCCCGACCTTTCAATTTTTTTTAATACATTCATGAATTTTTTTGGGACAGTTGCATAGATGATAAATTGGACTAAATTAATAGCGAATATAGCATTGTTGCAAACTAATTGCAAATATAGCAAAATTAATTGTACAAGACAAAAAAGCTGTTGTCGGATTCTATCTGTGTCTATCAAAAGTCTATCAGATTTTGATTAACCAAAGTAGACTGATAGATTCTGATTAAGAGTTTATCGCTGATAATCGAAATCTATCAGATAGACTCGAATAGATTTTGCTATATTTGCAATTTTTTTACATGGTGTTATATTTGCTATTAATTTGGTCCAATTTGTCACCCTGTAATTTTCAATTTTTTTTTTTAAATGATCTTAGGGATCTATTAAATACAAAAATAAAAGGTTAGGTATTTATTAGACATTTTTAAACTTTAGTGACTTTTAGGCACATGATTGAACTTGAAAGTTTAGGTATTTAGACGTAACCTAAAGTTTAGAGACTAAATTATGATTTAATGCCAAAAAAAAATTAAACTTGCTTGCTAAATTATGATTTAATGCCAGAAAATAGCTTGTTTACCATCTTTCTTTTGTCAAATTATCTATTTTTAAATTTTTTTTACAAAAATCAAAAGTTTTTGTTTTTAAAAGCAGACCAAGAATCCAATAATATCGAAATAAATTATAGATATTATGCCTTAACATTTAAGAAGCTTAATTTTTTAGAAGGAAATATTAAACACAGCCAAAGTTTTATAGAAGGATCTCTTAATATAACATCTATTAATTAGACCCTGAACTTTTCTCCTCGGGCTTTTTATCAAAGGATTTCAGTCTTGTTCTACAGGAAGCAAACAGAGTTCCATATAAACTTCTCGAATATTGTTGAGTTCTTTTTAAAGATTTCATCTGCAACAGTTTGCTTTTCTTGTATACAAATCAAATCCCCATATTTGACAACTAAAAATCTTCATGTTGATGGAATTTTAGCTGCTGCTTTCATCTTCAATGGACAAGACTGTTAGGCTTTGGGACATGGAAACAAAAGGCTGTATAAAGATGTTTGCTCACAACGATTATGGTAAGACCCCTTCACTAACTTGTACTTTTTTTTTCAAAAAAAAGAAAGAAAAAAAAGAAAAAATGTAATTATTGTTATTATTATTGTTTTTGCAGTAACCTGCATACAGTTCAACCCAGTGGATGATGACCATTTCATCAGTGGATCACTTGATGCAAAGGTGAGGATATGGAACATCCCTGATCGATATGTCGTTGATTGGACTGATCTTCATGAAATGGTCACTGCCGCTTGCTATACACCCGATGGCCAGGTTGGTGTTCATTATTCTGAATTCTGATTCTTCATTGCATTAATGTTGGGTTTTGTTTTATAATAGCTCTATTATGAATCAATCATTTGAGAACGTTTCAACTTTTTTATTACTTTGGTTACGTTAAACTCTTTCATGTTTATGTCATCTCCTTAAACTTTTGATTTTTTATATCATAGATCATTTAACTTTAAAAATATTAAATAAAGTTTCTACACTCTCAATCTTGTACTTAATAGGTTCATTATATATTCAACATTCTTTAAAATCAACTAACTTATCGAACATAAATTTGAAAGTTTAATATCCTATTAGACATATAATTTAGAAATTCAATTTTATATCTAATCAATTCATTAATTTTTAAAAAATGAATATACTAAATATCTATTAAGTTTTTGAAAAAATTAGAGACTTATTGGATACAAATTGAAAGCTTAAGATTTTATTAGTTTAAATCTATTAGATACAAAACTGAAAGCATCTAAATTAGAGACATATATAATACATGTTTGGTAAACATGTATTATGTTAGTTTTAGGGAGAAAAATTATGTTCTCAATAATAATTGGAGTTAGATTCAACTTGATCAAATAAATTACAAATTTAGTCCTTGAATTCTTAAGTCGGTGTGTATTTGGTTAATCAGCCTTAAAAAACATCTAAAATAGGTCCTTAACTGTTTAATTTTGTCTAATAGATACTTTTAAGTTTGGTAGTTATTATGTTTTTGACATTGTAATTAATAATTGATTTATAGATACTCATATAATTGTAGCAATGGTGTTGATGTACTGTATATATTTTTGGTCACGTATACGGTCGATGATGTATGTGAATGGTTATGTTTCTGCAGGGTGCCATAATAGGTTCACACAAGGGGAGTTGCCGAATGTACAGCATAGAGGGTATATAGATACATGCACATCTCTATTTTAAATTCCAATCGATTTACTATAACCATAATTAATGTTGTTTTAAGTCAACTTACCGATATTATTTGGAGAATAGATTGCAAGTTAGAACAAAAGCACCAGGTCGATGTGCAAAGCAAAAAGAAGAATCATGCAAAAAAGATCACTGGTTTCCAAGTAATATTCCTGCTTTCTTCTACCCTCCATTGTTAATTTGCTACGTGAATTCAACTATGCTGTAATAACTTGGTACCTGAACAGTTTGTTCCAGGGAGCCCTACTGAAGTGCTGGTTACTTCTGCTGATTCTCGAATTCGGATCTTGGAAGGCACCGAAATAACTCATAGATTCAGAGGTAAGAAAACTATTTGAAACCCTGTCTTCCTGAAAAACAGGAGTAGAGTGAGGAAAGAAGGCAGGGCAAGTGTCCCTGAATTCATCTTACATTAAGAAAATGATATAAAAAAAAAAAAGTTAATTTTAATGTTTTCTTTCTAATTTTTCCCTCGAAAAATATATAACAAGTTAGAAGGTAAAATTTTGTCCAGGTAAAAGTAAAACTACGTATAAAATTCATATCGGATATCTGCAGGTTTCCGAAACACAAGCAGCCAACTTACAGCTTCGTTCAGTCAAGATGGGAAATATGTGATATGTGCAAGCGAAGATTCTCAAGTATTTTTATGGAAGAGAGAGGAGCCACGGAATCCAAGTTCTGGAAAGAAAGGTTTGATAGCAACCAGAGGTCATGAACACTTCCCTTGTAAAGATGTTTCTGTTGCAATCGCATGGCCTGGCATGATAAGTGGCGAGCCCCCATTGGTGCAAATGAACTCCAAAAGACATTCGAAACGTGGCCCACCATCACAGCCAGCTTCAGCCTGCGGCTCACCAACGAGAGACGAAAACAGCTCAGTTGCACACAATAAGAAACAGTTGCCACCTCTACCAAAGAAAAACAACAACAATAATGCTGTGGAGAAGGAGAAGGAGAACAACAACAACAATACCTCACCTCCTCCAGATGAAGAACAGCAACAGCAGCAAGCTCAAGTTACTCGCTCGGATTCTAGAGCTGGCGAATCGCTCAGTACTTCACCTTCAGCCTCTATCAGGTATGGCGATTCGCCTTCTATTTCTTCTGCTGCTATCAACAATCCAGCATCTTCTTCGTCCTGGTCTTCCTCTTGGTCCTGGTTTGATGTTGGAAACCATGGCCACCATGCTGTCCCAGCTACTGCATGGGGATTGGTCATTGTGACAGCTGGGTTGGGAGGTGAAATAAGAGCCTATCAAAATTTTGGACTGCCACGTAGGATTGGACGACAGACTAATTTCTGGCCAACTACATAGGATTGATTGGTCACCAAACAAATTCCATGATGTTCTCCTTAGGATTGGGAATTTGCTTCTAGTTTTACCATTGTAGAACTCTTCTGCTAGTGAATCGAGTACTAGGATAGAGTTCTCAACATATATAGGGCTAAAATGCAAGCTGCCGGGAGGTTGTTTCAGAGGCTAAAGCTGCTGTTTTTGTAGATTATTGTTATATACACATCACATATGAACTTCAGAAACTAAAGTACAAGTACCCTACCTGCCAAGAATTTTTGGTATTCATCATTATTACATTATGTTTTTGTATTTGTATATATATACCAGAATGGTGATAACTATGGATGAATTCTGGCAACTCAGTCTTAAAATAGGTTTAACCAGCGAGGCAGCTATTAGCCAGCTGGTGTGTTCTGTTTTGTGACTGCAATCAGAGAAGGAAATAATGTCAGTTTCTCCTGAAATTATTCCCAAATATCCAATCATTTTTGAAACCGTAAAAAAGTCGAACGGCTTCAATATAATTCGACAGAATGAAAATGGTAGAATAAGCAAAAAGATCAACCTTGTTGCAGTAGATCAGCAGTTTCTACTCAAGTGGTCAAAATTATTTCTTGTCTTGGATCTAAACATTACATCCTAAAGGATAAGTAAGTCGATCGTACACCATAGTGACTCCTTAAAAGATTTCTGTGGAAAGATAGCTAATGGCCAAGCCTTGTAAATCATCTCCGACAACTTCTTCTATCAAGGTTTTGTATATGAAGCGAGTAAAAAAGAACATACTTGTAGCTCAACAGCAATGGTTTCCTGGAAGTTTGTGGGCTTCATCAATGTTTGTGATTATTTTCTTCCACTAGTGAAGGCTTTGATGTTCTCAGAAAAATGGAGGTAGAATCACCCATCTTCTTGGATACTTTGCTTTGCCCTCCCTTCCTTCCCGTCGAAAAGCTGCAGAAGACAGCATTAGAATGTATGGGAAGAACAAAAACAGTAGATGCAGCCAGAACCCTTTTTTTAGACAAAATACTATTTTAAATGTTTGAATCATGAAAAACATATAGATTGATTAGAAAGCACAGATCATGATAAGAAACCAAAGGAAATTGTTCATGATGGACTAATTTGATGGTGAAGATCATTAAACAGCACAGATCACCCCTACGCAGAGGATTTGCTACTTCAAAATTAAAATCGGCTCAATCTAGACTTCATCAATTAAAGACCAAGTGTGCTAAATTAAACATAAAACTTTTAGGCTCAAGCATGGACTTACATTAAAAGCCTGTCAAGATATCAGTGGGGCAGTGTATTATACAAGAACGAACAAGACACAAATAATACTTACCTTTTCCAAACGTCGGTGTTTTGCAATTGCCCATTTACTCATTATGTAGGTACCCGCCATTATAAAAACAAAACCCACAACAGTTTGTGTTGCGATATTGAATCCAAGCCATTGATAAATCTCAGTTGTGTAGTTGGCACAAGTTACGATATTGAAAAGGAACCCACGAGGAATTTTGTAGCCTCCCTTCCACTACGGTCTCTAAGATTCTTTAATATGAGATGGCAATATAAGTTGGAGATTTGACATAATAATCCAAATCCAAAACCAATTTTCATTTGGAAGTCATTCGCAGGAGTGTAAAGTGGGTGGTTTACAAAGTAAGCTATTAGAGCTCCAAAACTCCAATAGTACGTGCAGTTGCGGAAGACATTCGACAAGGGTGAAGTAGCATGACTAAACCTATGAACAAAGAAGGTTTCTATGATCCGCTTAGAGTAATGGAGGCACCAATAGTGCATGGCATACGTCTGGACAGGGTAGACATGGCGCTCCTCTTTATTAGCCAAAGAACTTATAGACTTGAAAGAAGTAGAATATGGGATAAATAAGGAGTGGCCCCAAATACTCCAACAAGTAGAGTGTTCTATAAGAAACCTGGGGACCAAGGTCCTTAAATGTGATAGTCAGGTTATCCAAGTTTCCTTAGCAGTAATCTTGGAGTTTCTTGATTGAGATAAGAACAATAGGCCTCTCTTTTGATCCTGTTTTTGTAGGCAGGGTAAGACGCTGTCTAGAAGGATAGTATTTTCTTCCTATTGAACATGAGAATATAAGAAGACAATCCGTGCTAGAAAAACAGAGGAAGAGAGTGTGAAAATTGACTTGGTAGAATGCTAAAATAATCCAAGAAAAATGATTGATTAGGCCCTCGTGTAACAACTATTTGGTTTTTGAAAATTATGCTTGTTTTTTTCCAATAGTTTTCAATTTTGTTAACGAGACATTTGAATTCTTACTCAAATTCCAAAAACAGAAACAAGTTTTTGAAAACTTTTTTTTTTTTTTTTTTTTTTTTATGTTTTCAAAACTTGACTTGGTTTTGAAAACATGTAAAGAAGGTAGATAATAAAACAAAGAAACTCGTAGTGGAGGTAGTATTTATAAACTTATTTTAAAAAACTAAACGGTTATCAAACATGACCGTATATATTATGTTTTGCAGAGAAACTACTGAATGCTATTACAATACAGAAGGAATTGCTAGCGAGTATTGTATCAATTTATGCTTTAGTAATCCAGAAAGAGAATAGAAAGCTACTGCAATACATGCTCAGAAGTTAGAGCGCGCTAAACTTCATTTCATCTAATGATCGAAGGCGTAATTGTGAATAGTAAAACCTTGCTGCACTAGAATTTTCTTTATCATTCCTACTGAGATGGATTTTCAATATTTTAGAGTAAGCAGGTGGTTTAAATCTCGGTAAAATCCATGATTGTAGCAGACAATGCTAAATCTAAAGCTTAATCATCCAGAAACTGATGACCAAAACAGATATAGTAGAGCCAGGACTTACTTCGCTTATGAATAGCCTCCTGCAAGTCGCTCACCGTAGCCTACAAATCGCCATGCAGAAGAAAATTATAGAATCAGAAATTCAAGAAAAAGAAAGAAAACAGTGATCGCACAAAGATTCATCAGAAAAACAGGCACCACTCAACGAAACAAGTAATTTCGCATAATTTCAAGAACGAAAGAGACCTTACGAGTTCCAACTACGATAACACAAATAACTCCGAGATTAAACTAGAACCAAACAAAAATGAGCTTAAACGAAGCGAGAAGAACTGGAAAACGAGTAGAGCTCACCGAATCGTCGATCTGAAGGCCGCCGGCGATGATTTCTCTACCGCTCCTGGAAACAATGGAGACCTTCATGGCGTGTGGATGAAGTATACATTGATTCTTGGTGCAGCAGCGAGGGATTTAAGTGTGAGAGGTTGATTGATGGCGTGAAGTTCGAAGCTCGGAGTTATGGAGAGGCGAAGTAATGGAACTTGGCGGAGCATTATGAATTATGAATTAGGATTTAGGTGGACCACTAGGTTTGTGAATCGTTAATTATGAAATGAAATTTTATTCACCGCCGAAGGGAAAACGGTCGGCCGTTGGTCAGGTCCCTCCCGGAAGTACAAAAAGAACCATAAATTACATTTAACTGAATTTATGTCTATTTAAATTTAATTTTTGTTCACGTGAATTATTATTCCTTGATTTTAAAGGACCTTTGCTTCACCAATTTTGGAGGTAAAAATTAAAAGGGAAAATTACCTTTTTGGTCCCTAAGTTTTGAGGGATAGGTGCGTTTGGTCCCTGAGTTTTCAAAATAGACCTTTTTAGTCCCTGAGTTTTGAGAAATAGGTTTAAAAGGTCCCTAAGTTTTCAAAATGGACCTTTTTAATCCTTGAGTTTTGAGAAATATGTTTAAAAAGTCCCTTATATTATTTTTTAAATTTTTATAAATTAATACTTTTTAATTTTGTTAATTTAAAAAATCATTCAATATTAAAATATAATAAAAATTATTAGTTTAAAAAAGTTGAAAAAATAAAACCAGGGACTTTTAAAATCTATTTCTCAAAACTTAGGGACTATAAAGGTCCATTTTGAAAACTTAGGGACCTTTTAAACCTATTTCTCAAAACCCAGGGACTAAAAAGGTCTATTTTGAAAACTCAGGGACCAAACGCACCTATCCCTCAAAACTCAGGGACCAAAAAGGTAATTTTCCCAAATTAAAATGTCCATTTTCCCGTGAGGACAGCTCCAACGGACCTACCTGTAATAGGGAGTTTTTGTTAAAGACGAGAGTGGAAGCTTTATACCAGTTGTACTATACTAATATAGATATAATTTTTTTTTTAATAATTTAGATGATTTGATGTGAAATAAAGGTTTTTCGTAGCAAATTAACTATTTTAAAAGAAGGTTTCTAGTAAATAATTAACTATTTAATTGAAAATTGATGGTTATTTTTTATGAAAATTTATAATATATATTCAATTCAATTGAAAAAACTAAACGGGAAATAATGAATAAATAAAAGAAAAAAAAATTCAATCTCATAAAAATGAATACAAATTTCAGAAAAGTATTTAAATCAACACATAAATACTTTTACTTATACTTATTATTAATATTATTTCCGTATTAATTACATTTCTCGCTATTTTCTTTAAATTTTATCTTTTTTTAAAACATTAAATTTTATCTCTTTTGGTAAGGTATATCTCTTATGTTGATTTGAACTCATAGACATATAAAAATATCTACACGTTGATCGAAATTTAATACATTCGAGAAAACAAACATAATTGAAATCCACCTTATAGCTTAGAGGTATTTTTAATAATTGAACTTATTATTTCGAACTTGCATTGCATACGATGGCTTGCAGCGTAAGCAATTAGTTTGCGCTTTGAAAACAAAAGGGACCGCGATATAAATTTTGGCGGGAGAGAGAAATGGAGGCCGGAGGAGGCGGAGATGGAGGTTTTAATCCTCGCGCCACCGTAGAAGACATACAGAGACGGCTGCTTCGCCCGTCATCGCTTAACTCTCCTCCGCCGACGCCGTCAATCTCGTCACTCTACTTCTTCCTCCAATGATTTCACTCAGTAATGTTTTCAATCTTTTTGAGGCCTGAACTTCTATAATTTCTCTTGTTTAATTCCAGGTTTTCTCGCGTCAAAGATGCTCAAGGCCGAAATTCATTGCAATTCGAGGCGGATTCCACGGGGCTATCTCGGAAACGAGAAGCGAAAGAAGTAGAAACTACGAGCAAGAAGAGGAAGCTCGAAGATTACTTGGATCTGGTTCTTCTCTCTGCGGTTTCTTCGAAGATCAGTCGCGCGAAGAAGATTCCTAAGGCGACGGTGAAGAGAGAGGTTAGGGATTTCGAGTGGCCTGTCGATGAATTGAGGATGTTGATGGAGGATACGGCAGTTGGAAAGGAGAGAATTAATACTGTTAATCTTGGTAATGACTCTGATAATCTCACAGAAAACGATGAAGACGGAGATGTTAAATTCTCTACTCCGTTTCAAAAGTTTGAACAGACTGCGTTGGTACTTCTTGAATCGTGAATTGAAATTGAAATATTAACTAACAAATGTACGAATGTAAAAGGTTGAATAGAAATAAAGAAGATCAGAGGCTTGTGTCTGTTTATTTGTATTTTTCAGTCAAATAAAGGGCCTCTGCCGCTGATGAGCTGAACTCTTCATCCCAATCTTGAAAGCCCTGCCCATTTAATCCACATAATTCGCTATTCAAATTCTGTAATCGCAGCTCCCTATCAGGTACTTCTCTCAAAGCACGATATCCATGCTCGATTATGATTGGCCGAGGGGACTTCGGAGGATGGCGAGGTGGTGCAACACCATATGTTGGCCGTGGTTCGGACGGCTTCGTGGAGATTTGCGGTCGAGCAGGATAGCATGCGACGGCACGCATCTCTGAGGCTTCCTGTGGCCACGCCCTTTGAAGGTATAGGAAGGCGCAATGCTCTGGTACCTTGCTTTCCCCTGTTTGCTAATTTTCCTTTCGGCTTTTGAGATGCTTTTGGATTGCCTTTTATACATGTTAATGTCATACGTAGAGAAGAACAATCATCAATAACATTTCAGCTGCTATTTTGATGAACCGAGAGCATTTTACAATGAGTATGATCCGTTAAGAAAATGAGGCATACTTTGTAAAGTTAAACGAATTGCGCCTTATCCTTTGATCATTTTGTAAAGTAACTTTCTAGTGGTCCAAAAGTTATTTGGACTTTGAGAGTTCTGCATTGGCAGGTGAGTAAAGATATTCTCACATGGGAAAGATCATTCTTGTTCAAGTGAAATATTTAGAGAGGGAGATTTTTCCCCCATTCTTTTCAAGTTAAGCATTAACATTCCTGCGTGATCTGTTAACTTTCTGGTTAATTGAGTTATTGTCTAAGGTACTACTTGATTTACGTAAACTGAGGTGGTTATGATGTATGGTTTATTTAGTTGTATTACTTTTTTGTTGATAGAAGTATATACAACTTCTATCATCGTTGATCACTGATTGAAGAATACAATTGCTCTTTGTGATAATTCTCTGTGAGAATTGGTGAAATTGAACGGGGATTGAATACCAAAACATAAAATTTTAAGTAATCTTCAAATTGTTAGAATAGAGAAAGGGATACTCATTCTGAGACTTGGATGCATTATCTTGAAAATTTTAAACTTTCCCAGAGGGTAACAACTTTTATGTGGGTAGTGAGTTGTGGTTGGTGTAATACATAGGTTAGTAATAGTAGGATGTCTGATGGTTATGACCTTTTTGTGCCTCTTGGACTTTGGAGAGTCCTGAGATTAACTTGGGAGCCACAGATAGGATCAGTCTTTAGAGCCATTCTTTAAAGTTTAAATTATTTGATGAAACTAACTTAGCTGCATTTCGAATTGTAAAAACTCTACCTGACAAACACGAAACCAAATTAGATTAAAAAAAAAAAAAAAAACTCCACATAATTACCAATTTTAATGAATAGTCTTTGATGTGAATAGAAAACTGATTTTGGTGAACTGGGTACCACAACATGCAACAAAGTTATAAGTGATTTTTTTCATTCGCTTCATGAGAAGTCTTCTGGAGGGGGGCTACTTTGCTTTGTGGTGGATTTGGTGAGTTCTTTTTTTAAATTGCAGTAGTTACGTTAGATGTCAAGTTTGTATATGTATCTTTGTGTGATGGAATCTTTCTATAAAGATTACTTTATGTATGGAATGTTAATATGTGAGTTATACCAATTCTAACATATTATTACTTTTACTATCTAGGTTTTAAAAGCACTGAAGATAAAAATTTACAGAACATAAGCGTCAATCTTACTGGTCGTTTCCAGAAAAATAAAGAAAGAAAGAAAAGTGTCAATCTTACTAGTGATAATAGTGGTGACTTGATGTTAAGGACGTCCTTTTAAATAGAGGTGATTTTTTTTATATACTTTTTTTTTTAACTATTATGTTTAGCAACCTTTAATATATGATTCAATTTTAAGATTTTTGTGTAATTTTTTTAATTAAGATTTAGGCTTATGCCTCATAGTGCCTTGAGTCTGACTCATCGCCTCTTCAAGAAAAAGCCTCAAATTCCGACTTGATATCATTATACTGCTTATTCTGTTTATTTCAAAAAAAAAATAAAAAATTTGCATTGACACAATATATGTCCCGTTATTCTTCAAAGAAACAACATATCTCCCTGGCTCACATACTACAAATACTAACCTATGAAAACATTGCTTTATTTTTACATTCTCTAGGCCTCTTTTATGAGATTCCCTCAATCTTGAAATTCTTATCGCCTTGCAATTTCTTTATCAATTTCAATATTATGGACACATTCTCTGTAGTTCGTATTTGTCTTTTTGCTGTGTAGGTTGGGAAAATTATAGCTTTCTCAAATCAGGGATTTGAAGTAAAAGACAAGAAAATCAGGTTTGTTTTCAGGCAAATGTTCTGCAACCCGAGTCGTAAGTTTCTCTAAACAAATACCGAAATATGACAACGTAAGAAACCAGGGGCGAAATAAACAACCTTGTGAAGCAGTTCGTCTTTGAAATCAGACAATATATGCACCATTGATTTTATATACTAGTTTCCCATACTGCAGGGATTAAACTGGACAAAAAAGTGAAAGATAAAGGGTAAGAACCATTTATAAAAGACGGGGAAAAGAAAAAGCAAAAGAATTATTCTCTTGATTTGCTCAATCACTGATAATGCAGTCGACCGCTGGTAGTGTATGAGGTGTTAATTTTGGGGTCCTTTTCATAGGTTATCTAATATTCTTATGATGTTCACTATTCCTTTGATTCTCTGTGCTTCTGCCCATGTCTGCTTCTTGCAGACTGCAGGATATTGGCACACCACAGATGGATGTTACTGACCTTTTAACTTGGCCACACCACGACGGACGAGGAGCGATGCCTGCCCATTGCTGATGGTTATACTCTGTCTATGCTATTGGAGAATCATTGGGATACGAGATTTTCATTTGACTCTCCATCTTCCTTAATACTCTGGCCAAGTACTGTAAAACTTCCTTTGTTGTCGGCACTTTGAGTTGCATTTACATGGACATGGAGCATGGAATAGACTTCCCAAAAGAAAAAGGTCCCCTCCACTTTCATTGTTCATTACGTTTATAAATAAATAAGAAAAGGTTTTCATTTGTGGGTGTTAATATCGATTAATTTTAAGGATAAAAATGTCATTTCATTTCTTCATTTTTGGGGATTCCATCGAATCTTCGATTTCCTTTTGTTATTTTCTCTGTTCTTTTCTATCTGCTTTCTTTCTCTCTGCATCGAATCTGAACGTAAATTTGGTTTTTCTTCAAAACGTTATCTTCTCCATGTTAAATGTATTCTCAATTCTACCATTTTTCTTTCCAGTTGATCTTTATATCACAGTGGACACTAGTTTACACTTTTATTCTGCTGTTCAACCGTGTTTCAATTGGGTAGAGAATTTGGATTTGGGTAATTTGGTATCTCATCTCACTGTTCTGTAGCTTAATTAATTGACTGAAATTCCCGTTCATAATATGGAAACAGGGAAAGGGAAGGAGTTTGTGGGCCTCTGGTGTCACTGCAGTACGAAAGTAGTCTCATCGAGGCCTTTTCCATCGGCTCTTTTGCCCTGCCAACCAGAAAATGCTCGGAAGAAATGGCAAGTTCTCTCTCTCTCTCGCGGTCCAATTAGCCTCGTTGAAGCAACCCGAAAAGTGTTTATAGATTGTCGTGCATATACTGTCTGTTCTCTAATGATTTGAATTCAATGTTTTTCATTCTTAACATTTTCCCCCGCTGCAGCCACCTCCTTTGACGGCTCAAATCAGCCTCCGCGGTCTCAGCCAGTGCTTAGGAGGTCGAGTGAACTGATGGCTCAACAGGTCTCTCTCCGAGCTTCTTCACGCAGTATACTTCTGAACAACGAGTAACATTTTCTTTTTTTAATTTCAATTGAATTATGAACCAGGATGACGGGTGGCCTTTGGGATTGAGATTACTAAATGCTAGAGTTGGATTCCTGGAAAATCGAGACTTTTCCGGATCAATTTCCTTCAACACTCTGCCTACTGGATCTCCGAGATTCTTCACGGACTCTTCAGATCTTGATTCTGAGGTACGCGCATAAACAAAAAAAAAAAAAAAAAAAAAAAAAAAAACTTTATGTGGACTCTCCTGTTCTGGTCTTGTTTATCTGGACTCTTCGGTTCAACCGGCTTTTCCTCAACATTCTCTTTCACCCTGCTTTGTTTCTGATTGATTATTGCAGTCGAGTGGGTCATTCTTCAATGCTAAAAGAATCACTCTTGGTGCTCTAATCGGTGGTTCTAGCATCATGGAGCTCTCAAGGAGATCGTCAAGAGGGGGAAGCATAGAAGCCAGCCTAGGAGGAGACAGAAAGAATCACTTCAAGTCCAAGCCATGGTGGTTTTCGCTCTGCTGCAGACTAAGCACCGACGCTGTGTCAGTGTGCGCCACCAGAACTCACTCACTGGCTCACTTTCTAGAAGCGGAGAGGAGGAAAACCGCCGCCGCCAATTGCCGTAGAAACCAGCTGAGCGCAATGATGCATGGAAGGGCGCCGCCCAATAATTTGTTGACCAGCTGAAACACTGTGTTTCAGTAGCCAAAGCCAATGGTTCATTTTTGTAAAGGGAAAAAGTCGGCGGTCAGCAAGTGGAGAAGAGGCCAATGAGAGTGGTTAATTGAATCGATGGCAATGGGAATAGGGTCCTTGCTCCTTCTTGGTGTTGTTTTCATGCCTTAGATGCTTTCTGGATCTTCAACCTCTGGTTTGATTTTGAACTCTCTCTCTCTCTGTGGTCGGGCACCTTTCTTGGAAATACTTGGGTGCGTACTTGTATCTTCTCTGTTAAAATGTTGATAACTAGCAGATAAAAAAAATTTCATTTTTCTTATTTTCTATAATATAAGGAGAGTTGTATGCAGCCAAGTATTGTACTTTTTATTTGCAATTGTGGGTATTTCTGTTTGAGTCTGTTACTTCTCCCTCTTTTGGTGCATATTCTGGTGGAGAATATTGCTCTCAACTCTCACGCCTCTCTTCATCTATATATATACATAGGAGGGATTCGAATCTCTTTTTAGTCGAGACTTCATGTCAATTACTAGTTGTACTCACTTTGGCCTCTCTTCCTTTTAAATTCGAAATGGAAATTGAATGAAATGATTATGTAAATACAATGGAATGTTTCTTTTAGAAGTTGTACCTTTACTTGAAATTTGTTTGATAAGTTAGGAATATGGGGAGGGATAGCGTAATTTTTTTTTTTTTTTTTTTTGTTAAAAATCACTTTTAGTCCCCAAACTTTCATGAAAGTAACATTTTAGTCTTTGAACTTTGATTTGTAACGATTTAGTCCCTGTACTTTCAATTTTGTAACGATTTAGTCCATGTACTTTCAATTTTGTAACAATTTAGTCCCTGAACTTTAATAAGTAACAATTTAGTCCTTGTACTTTTCAAATTTGTAACGATTTGGTCCCTATCGTGAAAAATTAATGTAAAGATTTAATGAAATTTTTTACCAAGATAGATCAATAAACAAATTTATGATCCAATATGTTAATAAGCTACTAAGTTTAATCATTAAATAATAAAAATCGACATTTAATTTTGATGATTTTTTTTCCAACAAGGATTAAATTGTTACAAATTTGAAATTATAGGGACTAAATTGTTACAAATTTGAAAGTATGTGGACTAAATTGTTACTTATTAAAGTTTAAGGACTAAATTGTTACAAAATTGAAAGTATAGGGACTAAATCGTAACAAAACAAAATTCATGAACCAAATTGTTACTTTCATGAAAGTTTAGGGACCAAAAGTGATTTTTAACCTAATTTTTTTTTTTAAATTAGCTAGTATCAATAGAGAAAGAGAATAAATGGATGATATTACATATATAGTCTTTTAGGGATTTATATCAACATAAAATAAATGTGTTTTTAAATATAATAAAAGATTTCTTTTTTAAAAAATAACACAATTTAAATCATTATCAAACTTAACTAGTGTTTTTTAAAGGAAAATTGTAGTGGGTGGCAAATTGGACCAAATTAATAGCAAATATAGCCCCATGTAAAAAAAATTACAAATATAACAAAATTTATCCGAGTCTATCTGATAGACTTCGATTATCAGAGTTTATTAGTGATAGACTCTGATTAATCAGAATCTATCAGTCTACTGATAGACTCCGATTATTCAGAGTCTATCAGTGTCTATCGCAGCGATAGACACTAATATACTTTGAATAATCAGAGTCTACCAGTGATGGGCACGGATAAAATCTGACAACAACTTTTTGGTCTTGTACAATTAATTTTGCTATAATTGCAATTAATTTGTAATGATGCTATATTTGCTATTAATTTGGTCCAATTTGTCATCTAAAAAAAATCCTTTAGTAGGTTGCATAATTATTTTTCCTTTATTAATAGTGGAAAAGTTTACTTAAGTGGATATATACCAAACCAACTTTTTTTATATATATATAGAAAAAAGAAGTATTCACACTTGGGATCTTAATTTTAAGAAAACCTCTTGCAATCTATCCAAAAGTAATATGAAATTAAAGGTGGCCAATTGAAATCATTTCAAACTTTTTCTTGTTTAATTAATTAGATGCTCTAGTGTATTCTTTTATACTACTCCATATCAAATTGCAGCCATTAATTCAATCAACATATCATATCAACATATAACTAATCGAGTAAAGAGAATGAATTTATTAAAACAAAAATCAAAGTTTAGAAATATAATCGAACTTTTTAAAGTTTAAAGATTAAATAGACGTAACCATTCTAGCTTAGAAGAAAATTGTAATTTCACCTTAACCATTACATTTATAAACCTCTTGAAAAATGCAAAAAAAATTATATAAAAAAAAATTGTATGTAAATGTTGCCATTTCTAAAAATAGGTTTTATGATATATGACTCCAACGTTTATGATTGTTATTTACTTAGAGATTGGTTATCTAAAGAAGAATATCTAATGTGGTCCAGAACCATTCTTCCGACATTATCACTCTTATGACATGACATGATAACAACATTTTTTTTTAATTATTATTATTTAAATATTTCAAAAAAATTATTATTATTTAAAAAAATTATGACATGACAACAACTAAACATAAGAGTTTGATCAAATATTCAAAATTCAAACTTTAAAAGTAAAAAGGCCAAAGGGAAAGTTTCAAAAAAAAAAAAAAAACCAAAGAGAAAGTATTTAAGTTATTTTAAAGATTATTATTGAATTATTAAACTCCCTTTCATAACTATTCGATTTTATTTTAATAAAAAAAATAAGTTTATATAGACTTGTTTCTAGATTCAAAATATATATATATATATATCCACCTATGGTTTATTTGTGTTATTTGTCTTTTTTTTTTTTTTTTGAAATTAAAGATCATATTATTACGCCACTTGGACAAGAAAAGAAAGGTCATACTCGATCTACTACAAATGTTTTCAAACCGATGTAAAAATGTATAAACTAACATGAAAAATAGATAAAAGAATTTGAGGGACCAATTATAGAACCTAGATTGAACATATGAAGGTAAATGAATCGGCTAATTAATGCCATTTTATATGATGAAAAACTGATAAGATTAACTTGACAAAAGTGGCTGTGATTGGGATAACTTGGATGGAGCTTACTTAAATAAATGACCAATTTATGAAGCTTTATTACAACTCAAAAACATAACAAGTACTCAGCAAGCATTCATGACTCATGAATAGTAACTTGCTGCAACTTCAGTACGAAAACGACGAACGACAGATTCGACCACCTTTTTACTTACTGAAGACGATCGAAATCGTACCAACGACGCTTGTAGCCGTGCTTCTTAGACATTCAAGTAGATTTTATAGATATAGTGAACATAACCATTGGTATTCTTCCATATCCAAGACTTTCTTACATCGACTGGATAATCAGCTTTGCTCGAAGAAGATCCCGAGCAGAAGATGCCACTCAGAAACTCTTATCGACCTCCTCGTCACATTCAGCTGAAAACCTTCCTGTACTGTGGCCACCAATCTTCCCAAACGACCCCAAAGCCGATAAGCTCTTTAAGCTACTGCTGCCCTCACTGAAATTCGACTTCCTCGACCGCCTTGGTTTCGATGAACTAATTTCAGATTCTGGATTATCAGTCACCTTGATCTTTGCTACGAGGAGCTGAGTAATGCTGCTCCGACAAAAAGGGCAAAGCGGGGCGGTAGGACAAGTGCTTGAGGTATTTGGCTTCTTGTAGCAGCATAAAGCTAGGGTGCAATGGGCACACATTTGATGACCACAAGGATGGACCTCTAAGGTGCAGGCCTGTTCAAAGCATATGCAGCATAACTCGACGTCGCACCCCTGTTCGGAAATTTCCAGGAACGAATGAGAACGAGAATATGAGCAGTTTGAGGAAACTATATCACTATGGTTCATTCAATGAAAGTCATATCTTTACATCAGAGAAGTTTAGCTGGGTTGCCGAGATCGGGGATGATTACAACTGGAAATTTTCCTGTTTTCAGATATATATGGATGTTTTGTTCTGTGTTTTCGTGTTTTCGGGTATACGGATGTTTTCCTGCTCTAAAATGTAGCTGAAAATGGACATGCACACGATAATTAAGCATAGCTAAGTGGCAGTAGTATCCAGTCATTTGTTATCTTCAAAATCATACTTTAGAGCAAACACATAGTTATTTCTATTGTAATGGTAAAAACTCAAATATGCCTATAAGAATGTTTTCCCTTCAACAAATTTTATGCATTACTTTAGAGTTGCCTCAAAAAAATTTACGATATGAATCGTCTACAGCACGAAAGTTCAAGAGGAGAAATCGACGTTACCTCGGATTCTGCATCATCCAACTCAACATCAGATTGTAAAGGAGATAGAGGTGGGTAGGAATTCTCCTTCAATATGGCCTTCTCTCTCTCCATGTTTGCTTCCACCAAGGCCCTCTCTAGCAGAGCTTTTGCCTCTTGGTTTAGCTCATTGATGAATTTCAATTTTGATGGCCAGACAAGAGGTTCTGCTGCTGAAGGATTCAGCAAGGCTGCACATGCTCGATTCTTGCGCTTCATAGCAATCGTGTAAGGTATTCTCCTGCAATCAAGCGTCGACGAGTTCATAAAAATTAAGATTGAAAACAACCGCAGTTCAATGTGAGCAACAACTTGCCAGGGCAATATTGTCCTAAAAGATTAAGGTTATTTAGTAGTTATAATCATTTGATTCATAAGTTCATGATTTTCAAAGGAAGAATCACTAATGTTGTTCTCAAAACATGGCATCCGTGAGACCAGAAAAATAAGAAAAAATCACTTTGAAAAATAGTTACCAGACATATTTTGACTGAATTTTTGTTCTACACAATTAACACTTTCTAAGTTCATTTGAGGCAGTTATGGAAAACTAAGTTATATGCAATAATTTAAAATTTTCTCCAAGAAACTACAACTGATCCAAAGACCTCAAACTCAAAAAGATTCTTCTCTAACAACCTACTGGATCTCCTTTCCACATAAGAAACCTCATAATGGAAATCTCCTTAAGTTTTTCTTTCAGATAATAGTACTAGATCATGAAAAGCTCTTTAAGATAATGTTGATGAAGAATGAATTAAGGCATCAAGATTCAAGGGGATGTAGTACAGAGGTGAATTTTAAAAACTAAACCCAAAATGTGTTTGGTTTGGGATTTTGTGATTAGTTGAAGCGCATAGCCGAAGTTGTGGGTTTTGGCTAATGTGTTTGGTTGGTGTAGTAAGAATTTATGTAGCTCGTGCGATTACCCAGCTCCGATGCTTGAAATATATAAACTCACACACTAAACACAGGCTGAGTTTCACAACGTCAAGCTATACAAGCCTAACCAGTGAGTTAAATGTCCCAGGACTTGGAAAAAGAGCTCAATGAAGGAGGGATACAAATTAACAAATAGGCAGGTCAACGTCACAGCACTGATCAATTCATAGAATTTCCTAGAGCTTACCCAGCTGAATCCACTTGTAATCTTTCAGCTCCCCACGCAAGCAATTCTCGAACACATTCTAAAGAACCACTTCGAGCGGCTAGATGAAGAGGCGAACTCCCAGGATAGCTGCAAATCAATGCACCACTCTTAATTTTAATGAAAAATCAGCTTATACAGATACAATCTACATCACAATCAGCACAGATATTTACCCATAAGCACAAGTTAAAGCACAAACAAGAGCTCCATTTGCCAAAAGGATCCGAATGCACTGTGGCTGTCTTTGGCGCGCAGCTATATGCAGCGGAGTAGCACCTCCTCCATCTCGAATATTCACATATCTGATAAATCCCCTGTGAACAACATTCAATTCAAGGTCAATAAGGCATCGAAATGCGAGAGATCAAGATCTGAGGCGATGAGAAACTAACCAAGTGGCTGCAACTGGAGCTGAATGAGCTGCAGAAATTATAGCCTCTAAGCACTCTGAGTGGCCAAAATAAGCAGCATAATGCAGGCAGGTTCGTCGATTTAGTGAATCAAACATCAGAATCTATTGAAATCGTAAAAACAACACATTGTTAATGATTACTTTGTAATTAAAACAAGCATACACCAGGAAAATTCAATAAATCATACAAATTGGGACACAAACGTTTGCTCCTGCTTCAATAAGTCTCTGCACACATGATATCTTCCCATTCATTGTAGCCAGCATTAATGGGGTCTAAGTCAATCACAACAAAAATCAAATTAAACCAAAACAAAAGATGCAGAGAGCAAAGAAAATGGATTAGCAAGAACATACTGAAAAATTATACCAAATTGCAGTGATGAAACTGAAAATTGATTCATTGGAAAACCAAAACAAAGAGTATAGTTGAAATCATTACCTGTTTGTTGCGATTCAACACATCAGGATTCACAGACCGATCCAAGAGCATAGAAAGAATCTAATTACACACCAAAATTTTCCACCAATAGGAAAAAAAGAAAACCCCATCAGATACAAATGTCCAAATAATCATAAGAAACTAGTGAGAATCGAGACCCACCTCGATCTGACCATAGGCAGCTGCGATGTGCAGAGCAGACATTTTTGTACGAGGAGTGGTCTGTTCCAAGACAGTTGGATCGGCCTCCACCATAGCCTGAACGAGCTCCAAATCCCCATTCTGCACAGCACGGAAAAGCCCATTTTCATGGCGTTCGCCGCAGCTCAGCCCTTGACCCATCACCTCTCCGGCTGGATTCCGGCGTCAGCACATGGAGAGGTGTCCAGCAACTGATTCACGCGCCACCGCGTGCGGTGGTTGGTCGGAGTCGTTGTGCTGGTGGTGGATTGGGCTTTGCTGTTGCTAAACGCTGATTGTGAAAGGGAAATTTCTGCTGAAGAAAATCGTGGGGGAGTGGGCCTTCTTCGGCTGCTGACCTTATTGTGTGAGATTTATGACTATTGGTGTCGGAATTTGACCCGTTCCCCTCTGAATCCGAGTGCTGTCTGGTTTTTTTTTTTTTTTTTTTTTTTTTTTTTTTTTTTTTTTTTTTTGTAATTTTATTAACAAAAACAAGACACAATTCAAGTCAATTTATTATTGTTTATTGCATTAATCTCCATTGCTTTTGTTTTTTCTCTCTTTTTCTAAAGTTTCAAAAGAATTAGGCTGGTTGGTGATGTGAAACTTTTACGGTAAGAATTTTTTAAATGTATTAATACTATTTACTTTTTTGGTTTAGATATTTTAATTATGTATAAAAGATTTTTCTCACTCTTATACTTATTTTACATTAATATTTTAGATTTTCCAGAAAGAAATGGAGCATTTGGATCTTTAAACGTTTAAATGGGACTTTGGCTTAGTCAAGTTAGTCTCCTCGCATAGATATACTAGTTATCATCACACTTGGTCAAATGGATGACCTCCACATTGTCAAGCAATTAGTTGGCTCGATGGGAATGGACTGGCACATTGACTCATGTAGTCAAGTAGTCATCGAGTTCCACATCACCAAGTGGGTTAACCAACTTAGCTGGACTACATCACAACACATGACATATCATGATATCAACTTCGTCAACCAACTAGGAGATCTACTAAGTGGTAACGATCTTTTGAAAAGTGTAAGTTTGATGCAATTTGATGTGTTATTTCTTATAGAACATGAAACCTAATCAAGAAAGCATAAGCTTAAGATCTAATAGAACATGAGATTCTCCTTACACTACGAAAAAAAAGAAAAAAAAAAAACTCTTTATATTTCTAGAACATTAAGTTTTCAAACTTGACGCTTAATAGAGCGTCAAATAACTAGCCATCGAGAATAAATTGGCTAAAACTTGACTAGGAATGAGCATTTATGTTATACTTTACTTGATACTCAGGACAAATCAAGTTTAGTTCAACATTTGATATTTCATAAATGTTGAACAATAAAAGACCCAACATCCCATTTTATATAAATTCTCTTGATATCTTTTACCTATCATATATATTATAACTTGATATTTATTATTCGTCAATTTTAATTATTAAACAGTGTGTGTCAAGTTATTGTCAAAAAAAAAAAAAAAAATGTGTGTCAAGTTAAATATTTTTTGATGCACCTAGTATATTTTGTTTGTTTTTTTCTTATTTTAATTTAATTTTTAAAAATATATCCTACCATATGTGATTCATTGTATTATTTTAAGAATTTGATAACTTCAAAAGTAAAAATGTATTTTTCATAATAGTAATTCCATATTTTATTCCCTACATTCTCAATATTTAATCCCTATTTATACCAACAATATTAATAAATTCCATCAAACATATATTTGTATATTCAAAATTACAAAAGTTTATTAACCATATGAACAATTCTAAAATTACTAACACATTTCTAACAATATATATTATAAATATCTTTAAAATGACGAATTTCATAAACTTACTACAAACAATTAAAAAAAATGGTTTACTCACAAAATATATATATATACATATATATATATATATATATATATATATATATATATATATATAGATTTTTTTTACTAAAAAATTACAATAATGTTCTTTCACTACCAATAACATGTGTTATTTCAACAAGAAAAAAAAAACAATTTAATTACATAAATTGGGAACTAAAACCATTACTTCAAAACAAATATATGGACAATCATAATGCAACAAACTACCTCCACTACACTAAAAAGGCCCAATGGTAACCAAAAAAAACAAAAAAAACAAAAAAACAAAAACAAAATTCAACATTTTAAAGAAGTCTACCACAAAACTAAATCAAAATTATACGATTAAGTTCTAATTCTTCCTCGTTGAAGTGATTCAAAACTTCACTTGAAGTGTAAAAATGTGAGAATAACCAATAATCCACATTTTTATAATGGAACAAGAGTAATTTTAAATTATAATAAATATTGGAGAGTAAAAAATATAAAGAATAATACGCTTTTGGTGGTTGCAAGTTAATATTTTTCAACCAAAATTGCCATGAATATATTTTACTAAAGCTTTGAATCTAGATAAAGTAAGCTAATTAGAGGTTGAAATGTAAAAGAAGAAAAAAACAAGAAAAGAATAACAAGCTTTTACTTTAATAGGTTAGGCCATGGCCCAAACTTCAAACTTATAAATCAAGTACAAGCAAATATCTTTTTTACTACTCCAAACATATAAATAAATATATAAAAATTAAAAATTAAAAAAAAAAAAAAACCTTGGGATTAGATTATATTATTGTATATACCTTCTTAATTTGAGTATCCAACTTTTTAGTGCATGTTTGGAGGTAATTTTGAAATTGTTAAAATCAATTTTGTTATATTAATTCAAAACCACTCTAACCGGTCTTTAATAATTCAAAATCAATTTTGATGATATGAAAATCATGTTTAAAAGTGTAAAATCAAACATGAAATCAATTTTAAATAATTAAAAATATGTTTCTTGGTGATTTTGAACATGACGAAAGCGATTTTAGTCATTTAAAAATCACTCTCAAACATGCACTTATACTATTTCCACTTATAAATTTATTTGTTTCATTATCCATCTTTTACCTATGTTTTAAAAACATATGCCAAATTTTGAAATCTAAAAAAAGTAGTTTTAAAAAACTTATTTTTGTTTTCAATTCTATTGTTTTTTTTAAGAAAGATAAAAACTATTATGATAGAACGGTGAGAAAATATGCACAATTTTAAAAAGTCAAATTTCAAATGGTTATCAAATGGATTTTAGTTTTATTTTGGGTTGATTTTATTGGGACTTTGCTTTGTCTGATTCTCCAAGTCGATTCTCTTTATTTTGGAGCCCAAAATTTAAATTAATTACAAAGCAACTAGTTAAAATGATCTTAGTTATCTAAGAAGAAGACAGGGACTCTTGTAGTACCCCTGTAAATATCACTATATTTCTATCCTAGCCATACATGGAACAAGAAAAGAGGTTGGCCATGAACTTACACCAATAGCCAAATTAAGAAGCTAAGGTTAACAAAACTTATGTCGTTTTTCTTCAAGGTGAATCTAGGGTCTGTTTGGGATACATTTTAGTTTAAATGTGTTTCAAGAATGCATTTTTTAAAAAACATTTTGTATAAAATTTGTTTAGAATTTAAACACTCATGTTTGGTTGCATTTTTCTCATAAGTGTTTTTATACAAAAGTTATTGTATACTTTCTCAAAAAAAAAAAAAAAAAAAAAAAAAAAAATTGTATACTTGAAGAGTTGGTTTCAAAGTGTTTCCCTCAAAATGACTTATTTATCAATCTCATTTCTAACAGGTCATTTTTAGTAGTTGCCAAACAATATAATTTTTTTCAAAATGATTTTATTTTTCTTTTTTTTTTTTTTCAAAATTAAACACTTGAAAAGTTAAATCAAACACACCCTTGTACACCTTAGCTTCTTATCAACTGCATCAATCCCATGGTGAAATGACAAAACAAGAAATGTTGAGCTACGAACCATTTTACTCAATTGAATTATTATGGATTTTATTGTTCTCAAGAAGATTTGGGTCACTAAATTAGGTTTCATCCACTTAATTACGAAGTCTTTAACGATTAATTATATGTTGATTGGTAGGGATGTAAATAGTTTAGTTTTGCTCAATTTGAGTATTGAACTGTAGTTAGAGTGCCTAAATATAAAGAAAAATGTGAAAATTGAATCAAACCATCGCACTTAGAACCCGTTTGGAATACCTTTTAGTTTAAGTATTTTTCAAGAATGCATTTTTCTTTAAACATTTTGTATAAAAATTGTTTATAATTTAAACACTCACATGTTTGGTTATATTGTCTCATAAGTGTTTCTATATCCAAGTAATTATATATTTAAAAAATCTTTTTAAAAAAATTGTTTTCAAGTGTTTATCTCAAAATAATTTATTTTTTAATCTCATTTCATAATAAGTCATTTTTAGTGGTTGTCAAAGACTAAAAATTTGTTTAAAATGATTTTTTTTTAATTAAACACTTGAAAAGTTAAATCAAACACACTTGCCCTTATTTTCGATTTTTCAATTTTGAGTTCCATTTGTGGTTGGTGGAAGAGTTCATAATTCCTAGCAATGAAGAGACAAAATTTGGATGATTCTTTTCAATTTGTCATTTCAACAAATTCCCTCTAAATATTTGCCTCCCGTCCTGGCCCAAATATCACTCTGAAAGCCCAGCCCAAGCCCAAAGTGAAGCCCTCCCCATCTCCCAACGCAGAGTGGTAAGAGTATGGAAAATTGCAGTGGTGGCAAATTGGACAAATATAGCACCATGTAAAAAAATTGCAAATATAGCAAAATCTATCTAAGTCAATCTGATAGACTTCGATTATCAGAGTTTATCAGCGACAGACTCTGATTAATCAGATCTATTAGTCTACTGATAGATTCCGATTATTCAGAGTCTATCAGTGTCTATGGCTGATAAACTTTGGTTAATCAAAATCTATCCGTGACTATCACTGATAGGCTCTGATTAATCAAAGTCTATCAGTGATAGTCACCGCTAGATTTTGATTAATCGAAGTCTATCAGCGATAGACATTGATATATTTTGAATAATCAGAGTCTATCAGTGATAGACACAGATATTTGCAATTAGTTTGTAATGGTGCTATATTTGCTATTAATTTGGTTCAATTTGTCATTTATGCAACTGCCCCTTGGAGTATCCCTTGAAAATGACCATTAAAAATGACATGCATGTGACTGTATTTGTGTCGTGGATTTTCAATTTTATCCTCATCTGAAATTTCTATCTTTCACCGAAGGAGGGTGGATCTAACAATTATCAGTCTGTCTCTGAATCTTATTTCATTCATTTCAAATTAAGAAAACATATCACCAAAATGTACTTTGGCTAAGAAAAAATCACTCTTTTTGCACATTATTTTGACATAAAGTTGTATTAATAACGAGAGGTATGTGTTTTGAATCTTCACCCCATGTCAACAGGTCAGAGATTTGAATCTCTCACAACAAATGTTGATGTACTTAAGGAAAAAAAAATCCTTCACTCCATATTGTCAAAAGAAATGATTTTTTTTTTTCTTTTGACAATATGGAGGGAAGGATTTGACCCAAGGTTATTTGAACTATACTATTGTTAGCGAAACAACCCCTATTTATTTTTTTTTTTTTTGAAAAGGCAAAACAACCACTAATATATTATAGGATATAGATTTATAAATAATTATGTGTTTTTTTTTTAAAGCCCTAAATCCTATCTTCCCTCTTCTTCCCTCTTCTTCCCAGTTCCCACACTTTCATTCATCTCCCTGCCATTGTTGCTGCCACACACATTGCACCATTTTATTTTCCCTCCTTTTCCTTGTTCTCCACATATCCCTCTCCGCTACAATCCATGTCGGCACGCCATCTCTGACGCAGTCACCGCCTCCATCAACATCGCCCTTTTCTTTCTTCTCTGCTGCAACCGTGCCGACGAACACGACTGCCCACCGCATTTTTCTGCTCGTCGGCCAAGGTACACACTCTCTTTTCTTCAACCTCTCCCTCTCTTAGTCACTTGTTGCTGAGTAATTGTTTTTGTTCATTTTGATTTCTTCGTTCAACCGGTTCGAAAATTGGGTAAAATTAAAATGACGTCAATTTTAATTTGTCCAATCTATTTTGGACGGATTCAAGCCTCGTGGGCACCTTGTCAATGATATATATTGGAAATCGTCGGATCTTGTGTATGCCCGTCAACTTTTCGATGAAATTCCCAACCCAGATGTTTTGTAGCAAGGACTACATTGATTACGGCATACAAGATATTGGGGATAGGTTTTCTTTAGATATACGAGATATGTGCATATCTTAATGCTTAAAATCTAAATTAGCATGAATTTTCCGTCATTAAAATCATATGTTTTTAGTACTTTTACGTGTGTTTGGTGCTTCAATTTTCTGGAATTTTTATTTATTAGGTATGGATATTAAATCATGTTAACTACCTGTAATCCCAAACACTTAGATATATTTTTGCGGTATTTTTGTAGGTTGATAATTCAGATTTTTAAATTTACAAAATTTATCTAAAAATTATGGACAATTGTCATTTTTCAAAAGCTGACTTTTTTTAGCCATTCTTACAGTTAACCCGAACGGTGATGCACAACTGCACCACTCTCCTAAAGCCACTGCCAGAAGCTCACACCTTTTCTCTCGGCTTCTCTCACGAAAGCGCTCGTCAGTACATGCGTTAAAAGCTCCTAATTTCTACTCTGCTGAAACGAATCCAATTGGTTTTCTGGGTCAGTCGTATTTCAGAATTTAGAGGTTTGCTTCATCTTTTAATAAGCTCCATTTTATCTGAACAGAATCTGCTTAATGACGGTGTTATTCCAGTAGTTGGTTCGTTCTGAGAATTGTAGCTCATAGTGCCTTATTTTCGTATTGAGTTGGATGTTTAAATAGATGTTCTAGCATTATTGAAGATTTCTTGGTATTTTATAATCTATAAATGTTGGTTTCTCTTTTCCAGGTCTACTTATTATCTCATGCGGGATTTTGGGGTCTAATTAGTTTCAGGAAATGCTCAATTTCTGAGGCTTTTCAAACTTTAGCTCTAGAAAGAGCTTAAATTTATTTTGGAGATGTTTTGAGTTTTTGAATGGTTGAGGAGTCATCCTCCCTCTTTAACGGGAAATTTCATGGAACATGAACATGCTTTTGGGGCTTGGGCCAGGGCCGGAGTGCTTAATAGTTATTATGGTTCAGGTTTTGTTTCATGTCCTCGTTGAACTTTTTTCTGTTGTTTTTTTAATAATATGTTTGTGTTTGTTTCTCTATAATTAGGGCCTTCAAGTCTTCGTGTATTTGAAACTTTGGATTTGTTACCGAAGTAACGGGAGAGCAATCATGGATGGTAAGTTGACAATTGCATTCTATCAATAGTTATTGGTTGTTCTCTTTGGTAAATATTTTGTGAATGAATTAACGTATAATTAAGAGAGTAACTTTATTTTCTGTTTCTGTTTTCTTGACTTTTATTTCTTTGTTTCTGTATGTGCTGGGGGTTATTCATATCAATGTATTAAAAGGCTAAAGGTGGCCTCTAGGCTTTTTCCTCTCGAAGAAACGAGGCCCAAGCCTCAAGGCAGGCCTCAATTTTTATTAAAAGCATTATACAAATCTTAAATTCGTGTCAATAGGTATCGCTTAAAAGAAAATTAAAAAAAGAAAAAAGAAACTATCTTCGTAAATTGCCACTTAAACAAAAATCTTCAAAGAATATCTTTAACATCATTACTATTATCACTAGGAGGATCAACTTATTATATAAATTGTTGTCGTTAATGTTTTTAAGCCTAAATAGTAATGGTAGTAATAGTTCAAATTGTTACTACTCAAACCTTGATATTTTCTTAAAAAATGAGACAAGTTAATACTATTCTTCTTATAGGAAGCATAGAGGCTTTAAGCCTCAATGTGTTTTCATAGAGGCATAAGTCTCTTATAGTCCAATGAAGGCATAAGTCTCTAGGCTAAAAGTTAGAGTCTTGCCCTGAGGCGAGCTTCAATAGGATTTTAAAACATTGATTCGTTGTGCTGAACTCTCTCTCTTTTTTTTTTTTTTTTTTTTTTTTTTTTTTGGGTTATAGGAACATACCTAATTGAATCCAATTATTCTCTGTGGCCTTATCTCTTGTTGAGTATTAGATAATGTATTCATTGTTATAAATTAAATAAAAAGGTACTATCTTCATAAAAGTAATAAGGAACATGTATGCTGTTAACTTGATGGGGGGTTTCAATGTGCTTATTGTTATAGAGATTGCTTCTTCAACTGTGTAGCATAATCACAATTCACAATCCCATTTAAGAAAGATTGATTCTGTATGTTGCCTAAGCTTCAAAATTATTAGCTATATTAAAAATTAAATTTGGAGACTCTTCATTTGCCTTTAGATTTTTCATCAATTTGTATTTCTTGAGATGACTTGTGAGATTCTTTCAGTTTGATTTTTGACATGTTCTAGTGCAAAAGGAAATATCTAATTACAAACAACATTTAAATTGATTTTCTTTTTGTCATTTTCAATCAAACAATTCCAGCTAAGAGGTTCAATTTCATAAGCTGGTTTGGGACAATATCATTTTTTGGATTTTGAACTCCCTTCTTCACTCAAGTTTTTTAGTTTTCTTAATTTTCCTACGTGTGTCTAATTAAAAAAGTGATCCCTTGTTGCTTGTAATAGTATAAATAGAAGTCAAATGATCGTTTAACATGGTTATTGAATTTGTTTGAGCTAAACAGAGCTATACTTGACTAATTTTCACCATTTTGGCTTCAGTCGACTCGCAACCAACCATGGAAGAAACCATTTTGGTTGGTGATGATTTAATGATGGGGCCACCTTCACCTATCATTCCACCTGAAATTGCGTCTCATGTGCTGGAAGGTGTTGATTTATGTGATGGGATATTGAGGAATCTCTTTTTATGTAAGTTTTGTTCTTTACTAGTAATTGGTGTTAGCTTTTATAAGCTGCTCTTATACTGTTTGTTAGAATTTAAGCTTGCTTTCCTGTTTTGCTTTATAGGCTTGCAAATTAATGATATTGAACCTTTTTGTCAAGATGAAATAGCTGTTTATCGACAGTGTGCTGAAAAACGGGTAAGGCTATTATTTGCATCTATTTTTTATCTCTTTCTGTAGGTTAAGGTTTACTGTAAATGGAAGTTTAAAATGCCTGTTTTTTCTCATCTCTGGAATTGTTAAGTTGAGGGCTTCCAGACAAGCATAGAAGGGAGAATGAGATTTAGTAATCCACTAAATTCAAGGCTTCCCTTTGGAGTTCTGACTCTAACCTTTTTTTATTAAATTATTCTTCTTTTTAATCAATGCCAACCGGATGAACTTTCCATAATCCCAGTGATATCTTTTTGGGTTGATTCCTTATTTCCCATTCTATTTTGTTCCCTTGCTTCTTTAATGAATTTCAGTTTCTTTTCAGAAAAATATGCCAGTTTTTCCTACTCATTGATGCCTACCTAATTATTTGACGCTCTTTGGATAAATACATTGTAGGATAGAGAACTAAGACAACGGCTTCAAGACAGCGAACGAAAATTAGGGTCATCAATGCCTCTAGATGCAGCAAAGGAAAGGGCTACACAACTTGAATCAGAAGTTACATCATTGGAGAGGTATGCCGGCACTCTCCAGTATTAAGGTTACAATCACCAACCATTATTATTAATTTTGAGACTTATGGTAGAGGCTCTTTCCTCTCCTTAATTGTTTATGTTACTTTCATCATACTGGTTGATCTTCAGTACAAATTAAATTCCCTCCATGCACATCTTAAAGCCAACAAGTCTTATCAGTGTATGTCAAGAAATCTTTCAAGGGCACCTCTTCTATGTAACTGAGGTTTCTCGGGAAAAAATCTGAAGCACTTTCTAGAGTTTGTTCAAGTTCTTCTGCTACAAATCTTGTTGGGTCGCTATCTCAGGAACAAAGTTGCTATTTTATGGATCAATGTGGTTATGAGATTGGATGTGGTGATTAGAAACGAACACTCTTACTTTTGAAGATTGATCCATGAGTGGGATGAGAAATTGAGGAACTTGTGTTGTTCTTGGATTCTAGTGGGTTTCTACTTCATTTCTTTTGCAATTAAATTACTCATCTTTCTTGATTCAAGCCGATTGAAGACGATCTTTCTTTAAACTGTCTACGGCAAGTTTTACGAGGAGAATATCTTATCCTTCCTCCTTTTTGTCTACTCGTTTTGTAAATTAATTGAATGTTTCATATAGATTTCTGTTTCTGGTTTAGTAGTGTTAACGTTCCCCTTCTGCGACTCAATTGCAATAACACTCTGTTTCTTGTCCCTAACTTCACTCATTTATTTTATCAAAAAACAAAAAGAAAAAACTTCACTCATTTGTCGTTTTGATCTGCAGACGCTTGATTCTTGCCAGTGGAGTTGAAGGTATTGAAGGATTCCGTCAAAGATGGAGTTTGCACGGTCGGCTCACCGATACCAAGTAATCTCAATCTTCCTTTGATCTGTTGCTTTAGACATTGTGACACCCTTTTCCTGAAGAGTTTTATCAGTTGCTTTACGTCTGCTAGCTGAGTTAGTATTAGGAATTTTCCACAAAAAGAACACAATATTTGTAATTTTAAAGAATGATTTCTGTTTGATCACCAACTGTTGATGTACCCCTTAGCAGACTTTACACAGTTGTTAAACCGATTTCAGTAACTCGGTGAGTATCGACTTTAACTGTTGTCTTGTATCCATTTTCATGCAGGAAAAGGCTGGAATCTTTAAAGCAAGGAATCGAGAGCAGGAGAGACGATATGCCAGCGGAGAAAACGTCGTCTTCCAAAAGATGGTTCTTTTAGTGTAAGTGCTTGCTTCAAATACCAGGCCTTCCTACTTGGTTGGTAAAGGCTCAATGAACAATGATTCTTCTGAATACTAACAAAGCTTGAGTTTTAGGCTCTATCCATCCAGTCTGAAAAAGGCATCTTTTACATTTTTGGCATAGAAAAGAAGCTGGTGGATATCAAGTTACTGTGTTGTATCAGTTAATACAAGCAGAGAAATTTATGTAATCATGGGTAGGGTCAGAAAAGTGGCTTCTTTGCACAATTCTAGTTAGTGAGGGGAATTTTACTCTGCCCTGTTTCTCCTTTCTTATTTTTATGAAAGGTTCCAAAATCAGAAAGAAAAATGTTTGGCTTCTTGTTTCTGCTTCTCCTTTTCCAATTTTGCAAAAAAACATCCATGAAAGTACTATTTAATAGATGAAAATGACGTAATAATTCATAATATTTCATTTTATTTTGGATGTAAAACCTTTCTTTTTCTTTTTCTTTTTTTCATTATAAGCAAGAAACGATTAGTAGAAGTAATAATAGAAGCATGGACGACCGTGTGTTAATATTATTATTATTTTTTTTTTAAAAGAAAAACGTAAAGAAAACACAGTAAAAAAGAAGCATGAATGTGACTATCTTCGATTGTATCAACTAATCTTAAATTTGTACCTTTAAACTTTAGGTTGTATAAGCTAAAATCTTGAACTAATAATTTTAATTGATTTTATCAATTAAAATTATAAATTTTCCTAAACAAACCAATTTAGAATTTCTATTAAGATTTCATTTTAAAATTATCAAGATTTCCACATGTGTAAAATACTTCTTACAAACAAAATGCAGGGATTAACATTTGGTAAAAAAGTAGCGGTGATATGAGTGACTATCTTCGCTTCTTCCTCTACTTTTCTCTACTTATTTAAGAAGAATTATGTGACAATTTTTCTTGCTACTTTAGTAGGATTTTTTAAGAATTATAATTTAAATTAAATGATTTTGAGTTAGATTTTAAATGGAATGGAGTGAAAATGGTTAACATATTGATTCATCTATAAAAGTTTAGGGTTTAAATTGATACAATTATTAGATTAAGGTCTTAATTGATATAATTTTTAAAATTTAGGGATATAAGTAAGATTTTTCGTTTTCCTAATTTTATATATTTCATAAGGTGGTGGAAGGATTTGAATTAGTTGCTATATTTTCATAAGGTAAAATTTAGCTGCCAACAAGAGCATAGTTCAACTGGACATAAAGTTGTACCGATAACCATTAGGTTATGTATTAAATTAGTGGTTAAAAAACGCATTTAGTCATTGCACTTTCAAAGATTTATTCTCTAAATTTTAATATGTAATGATTTGCTTCTCATGGTTAAATTTTTTTTTTAACAATTTAGTTGTTGAACTATAAGACGTAATTTAATTCCTATAATTTAAATTTTATAACAATTTAATTCCTTCCGTGAAAAATCACATCAAAGTCTAATGTATGTTTGTTTAATCTATGTAGATTAATAAATTGTTCATGAACCAAATCCATGTGTAAACTATATGTAGCAATATTGATACTTCATATGAAAGAATTTCTGATGATATGGAATAAATTGTACAAATATAAAATTTCATCATGTATGAAAATTCAAAGCTAAATTGCCCATTAAACAAGAGTTTGGTATATAGACCAATAGTGTTTTTTAAAGATAAATTAATTAACTTCGTATTTTTGTTCAAAAAAAAAAAAATTAACTTCGTATTTAGATGCGTTTGATTATTTAGAAAATTGATAGCGTTTGGATAAAATTTTAAAGAGATATTCTAACCAATTAACTACATTGTATTTCTTTTTATGATTAGTAGTAATTGGGGAAATTCTTTATTTATTTATAGAGTCGATTTGATCTTCCATCTTCGTTGAACTATAATAATAATAATTAAATGCTACATTTAGTTTTTTTTTAAAGAAAAATATTACATTTATTTTTTCTACTACATGTGGGGTTGAGATTCGAACCTATAACCTCTTGGTCGAGGGTATATGTCAGTTACTGCTAAGCTATGCTCGCTTTTACAATAAATATACATTTAGTTAGAAACACTTTGATTGAAGAAAAAATTATTTAATAAAATTGTCACATTGTGGTTGTCTTCTATAAAACTTGAATATAGATTAAAAAATCTATCCATCTTCTAATAATCAAAAAATACAATTTTCAATTTTATACATATTGTTATAGGCAATTTTGGACCACCCCGATATACAAGGAGCTAACGAGGACAACCGGGGAGAAATCGGGCTGAAAGATGGACCAAGGAGGCAAAACCGGCAAGTGGGACGGGCCAAGACCAAAGGGGTCGGGTTTTTGGCCCGACCCCCTGAGCGGGCCGAGTCCATCCGATGCCGTTAGGCCCCTACCGCCTCCGTCAGCCCCGGTTTTGCCTGGTTTGACCTAAAACGCCTCCGAAACCCTAAAAACGCGAGGAGGATGAACAAGTATTGATACCCCTCTTCACCACTGAAGAAGGGACCCGAATTCTATCTCTAAACACTATTCTATATTCTCTACTCTCTCCTCTTGCTCTTACTTTTCCACTCCCTACCGTTCTGCTTGCCAACTTAAGCATCGGAGCCGGTGTGGCGAGCACCACACTGGTGTGCAGGTTTACTGTCTTGCAGGTCACGTCTTCCCCCTCATCTACAAATTTACCGTTGGTGGCACGTGAAGGTCAGGTGAGTTCCCTCTGACCAGAATCGACCATCAACACATATAACAATGCAATACTGTCAATCTCATTGTGACAATATCTCTCCGCTTTTTCAGTTGAAGGACATTCCAAACTAAGGACATTCCAAACTAATCATTAGCATTGAAGTGCGGGAAGAAGAGAGACTTGAGAAAATTTTTAATATTATCGTAGTACAAATTTTTTTTTTCATATTGACTCAATTCATTGTTTGTCAGGAAAGAAATATTTAAAAATAGTACGAAATTCATCAAATAAAATATTATATCATTAAACGACGACTTACAAATTTTTTCCAGGGAGTCATGTAGCATGAAAGCGCGTGCAGTGAGTGATCAAATCAGTGGGATGGAGCGTGGGGCTGTGATGAGATGAGAGGCACTGTTAAATTAAAGCTTCGTTCGGATACTGACAAAAGATAGCTTTGTCTTTTCGTGATGCGTGTAAAGCACAACCCACTATGGCGCGTCGATATCCTCGTAAAGTTTCCGACATTCTCTTCCCACACACAAATTCCTTCTTTTTGACCATCTTCTTACGTGTTGCATTCTCATTCGCTACTTTCTTTCATTAAATTTACATTTTCTTCAAACTAATTCACATCATATTTCATTTTAATTTTTTTACTTTCTTCTTTCCTTCTAAACCATTATCACTTATAATACCATATATTTTAGTTCATACACTTTCAAATGTTTAAATTTAATTCGCAATGTGAATATGCTAAATAAATTTCTCGATAAAATAGATTTTTTTTTTAAATTTCAACAACATTTGAGGACGGGGGATTCCAACCTGTAACCTCTTGGTCATAAACACACATTTTATGTTGGTTGAACTATGTTTTTGTTGGTCGATAAAAGAGACCAGTAGTTATAGAAACTAATTTTAAGGTTTATTGAAATTTCATGGTGAAAGAACAAATCCATGATAATAGCACTTTAATTCATTTTAACTAACCTAAGCAATGATTGATATAATCTTTTTCTTTTTTTCCCTTTGAGTTCAATGATTAATATAATCATATGTAGTTAATTATGTATTCTACTTTTGCCATATTTATGGTTATTTGAGAGGTGCTACTTTTATAATGTTGGGCTATAATTATGCCATATACTTTATGTTTATATTAATTTATTCACCTCAAAATTTAATTTCAACCTATAAAATGAGTAAGAAGAAGATAAAGGAGAATATTAGTATAACTTTGGACCAAAATTGGTATAAAACTAGAGAATGAAAGAGGTGTAGAGCTAAAGAGAGAGAGATGTATGAGTTTTGGGAAAATAAAACAAAAGTGTGAGGAGAAGCACTTTTGATTGAAGCACTGAACCCAAAAAATCAGTTTTAGGTGCATTGTTTTTTGCCAAAATCAGTGGCTTTTTAAAGATTACCACTTTTGAATGCTTTTGGTCTTACCCAACCTGACAAACTTTAGGCTTTTGTGTTACCCATCCATTAATTACAAATCACATCAATGCAAAAATACTCTTTTTTTAGTGAAACTAGGCAAAAAATACTTTTTTCTTTCCTTCAAAATTATGGTTTTGCATTTTTCCCCCCTTTTCTTCCAACCTAAATAGTGACATCTATCATTTATGAAATCAATACAACAAAAATGAGTATACCAATAATTGTAACAAATCTTTAAGATCAAACGGATTATCGAGGATATATGTTTTAACTAGTTAAACTAAATTCTGGTCGATAAATTTAACTATATTAATTATTTGTTTATTTAAATTATTCTTTAATTGTTCAATCAAAACATAGTTTAATAGATAAAATATCAATTATCATTATAAAGGTTGATCATTTAATCTCCCAACCTGCAATTGTTGTACTAAAAACAAAATTTATTCTCTACTGATATACTAAGTTTGATAGCTTTCGAAGGCTAAATCACGAATAATATATTTTGAACATTCTACTATACTTTTGTATATATTACAAATTTTATTTGGTTTAGTCTACATAACTTCTTTGCTTTTTCTGGTCCATTGAGGATTTCTTTTGTCATAATGGTTAGATAATATATACTTTTTTAACTAGATTTTGAGTCTTTGACTCTTAAAACATCATAGTTCTTATGCTCTTATTGATCGTGATTATTCAGTAATGATATTTGAAAAAAAAATGTAATGATTAAGTACTAAACATTAAAATTTTTATTAATAATCTAGCTATATGCCCTTAAACTTTTCCAGATTAAAAAAAGGAGAAAGGAAAAAAAAAATTCATACACATATAATGAGAGTAATTTAATTTGGATTAATTTACTCCTTTTCTTGAAAAATGTGTCCAAATTAGAACTTTATTTCCAATCAATTTGGAGGTAAAAGTAAAACTTTGATGTTCTTATTTGTCTCCAATTAATGTATTAGTCACTCATGAAAAGGATTAAAGAATGTGTCTTATTAGTAATATTTGTAATTTATTGGTTTCTATCTTTTAGTTTAATTTTTTAATTGAAATATGTTAATTTAATCTTGTTTCATTTTTCACATCTGTTATTTTATGAAATGTTCTAAAAAAATTATATAAATTGTTCTCCTATTTCTAGATTTTTGTCTTGAACACACATAAATTGAATGTTTAGTTTTTCAAAAATTATTGTGTAAATTTTTACTTTCTGTTTTAAAATTTTAACACCATAACCACATTTTCATTTTTTCATTGTCAACCTGGGAATAGATAAGCCCATTTTCATTTCTTTTTTCAATATATATATAACAGAGAACACAAATGAATAATCAAATAATGTTGCTTTCCCACTTTTTTCAAGAAGCATGAACAAGAAACTAAAATATGAAAAATAAAAAGAAAATCGAAAATATTATCAAATGAATCCATAGCATCTCCATCTCCTCAAAAGAGATCTACGCTCGAGATCTTTCGTGAGTAGATGGGTTACATGTAAATCTTCACTTTACGGGAAAAAACAATCTAAAACATGAATTGAATCACCCTCTTCACAATTAAAAAGACTACTCAAAAGAGTTCTTCAACATGAAACCCTAGTTTGCTTTAAAAAAAAACCCAAATCTAAGCTTCCACAAATTTGATCAAAGTTCTTAAAGAAAGAAAAAAAAAAGATCATCAAACTCTCATACTTGGGAATGATGGGAAGAAGATGAAGGATTAAAGCCACTCCAATAATGGCGATCACTTCCTGCAACAACTCCCCAAAATGGCTTTCCCACATTTACCTGTTGTTGCCCATCTTCCTCCATTTTCGTCGTCTCCATCTTCTTCTGAATCTGCCCGACGATGTTATAGCTCGACGATGCGTCGATGCCATTATTTCCGAGCAACCGAGCCGAAGAATTTGCGAGCAACGGCGACGGTTGCATTTGGTGAAGCTGAAGCTGTGGCCGCCATTGAATTTGATCAAACCCTAAGAAGTTGGCTATCCCAATGGGATGAGTTGAATCCCCAGCTCCTTCATTTGGTGTGGAAATGGCATTATAATTTAATCTCATTGCTTCTCCTGCTGAAAGCTAGCTCTGTAAGTTTATGTGAAAAGTAGTTGAAATTATCTATTTCCTTATAGTTGATTTAGAAAAAAATTCAAAGTTTCATAGGCTAAAACCCTATGAATATAATCGAATTAAAATTATTACTTCACAAATATTAAACGCACGATCATTGTCAACTTGAATATAGTTTAACTAATGAAAATATTTTAATATCTCAAACATTATGGAAAAAGTTTGAATCTCTACTCAGATATATTAGTGAAACCGAAAAAACTTACTCAACTCTTCTTGGAAATTACTAAAGACGATTTAATATCAGATTTTATGTTTTTAAAAAAATTCACTTTGGTATTTAACAAAATTAAATTTTTGCTTACCCAAGTTGCACTAAGATTCTAAAAAGTTAGTCTAAAAAGTGAAAAACAGGAAATTAAAATAGAGACCACCCAAAGATTTTAAAAAGTTAAAAAAATATACATATTACAATCAAAATGGTGATTTAAAAGAGTAAAACTTTTTAGATCTAAGCAATAATTTAACAAATCATCAGTTCACATAATTAGTGATACCAAAAAAAAAAAAAAAAAAAAGTACCAGCTGCAGTAGTAGTAGATTGTTGGCATTGGGAGTTAACCGGAGATTTAGAGGTACTTTTAGTTCTTTTATTATTCCGGCGGTAGCCGCCGCCGACGGGGACGCTTCTGAGGGCGCCGCCTCTGGTCCAGTAGCGGCGGCAGGTCTTGCAGAAGTGGCGGGGCTGAGACAGGCTATAGTTGTTGAAGTAACAAAACTTTGTGTTCGTCGATTCACATCTTGGGCACTTCAGCGCCGTCTCCGGCACCGGCAGGTTCGCCATTCGGGCCCGATCCGCCATCGACCCTGGCCGCACTTGCGGCGGCGCCCGCGGCGGCGACACCAGCTGAAAACTGCCACCTCCGATCATACTGCCGGATTGATGGCTTCCACCTGTTTGCTGTTGCTGCTGCTGCTGCTAAAAATTAAAATAGATTTAATTGAGAAAAAAAAATATAAATAAATGAGAAATTTTTGGAAATGATCTAAAAGGAATAGAAGAAGAAGAAGAAGAAGAAATTAGGGAATTAATTGGTAATTAAATTACCTGTTGCCATTGATGGGTTGTTGGATCAAGATAATTAGATGGGATGGAGGGAAAGACCATTGTTCTTCAGTTTTTTTTTTTCCCTCTTTTTTTGTAAAAGCTTTGATGGGTTTTTAGAGAGAGAAAGAGAGGGAGGGGATTGTGAGGGGGAGAGAGAAAGTTTCATGTCATTATACTTTATACAATGTCACCAATTTTCTCTTTTTGTATTATTGCTTTTTAGGGTTATGATGGAGAAGACCCATTGTTTCTTAATGAATAAGCTTGTGAATCTTACACCCACTTGGATTTTTTATTTTTTATTTTTTTAAAAAACAAAAGAGTGAATGATTCAAATAGGGTGATGTTCGAATCTTTGACCTAAAGATTAGAGATTTTTGGAATGATATGGAAGAAAAAAAAAATTCAGAACTTTGGAGTTAAAAACTTTAAAAGTTTGGGAAACAAAGGTTGGTTATGAATGAATTTACCAAACTTGACCGATTCAACTTAGAGAAAAATCGAGGTGAACAATATAGGCTAAGGTGAGAATATCTAGCCTAACTGGTTGAGTGAGCTATTTCCTATGGAAGAATCGAGGAAAATGTCGAGTTGTCACAATCAAGGTGATCCATGGCTTCATGTTGACACTTGATCATACACTAACCATGTCCTAAATCACAATGGTGACATTATAAATCATGTATGTCATTAAGTTTTTAAGAATCTCAAACAATTTGTGAGATCACATTAAAAAAATTAGGGAATGTAATTCAAATGACCAGAAACACTTCTCCCTCTAAATATGAGATGAAGGTGTGTTTGGTTTAACTTTTCAAGAGATTAATTTTGAAAAAAAAATTTAGCGTTTGGTAACCATTAAAAATGACTTTATTAGAAAATGAGATTAAGAAATAAAAATCATTCTAAGAGAAACACTTGAAATCAACTTCTTTAAAAAGAGTTTTTAAGTATATAATAACTTGCGTATAAAAACACTTATGAGAAAATGTAACCAAACATATGAGTGTTTAAATTCCAAAAATTTTTTATAAAAAATGTTTTTTTTTAAATGTATTCTTAAAAAACATGTAAATTAAAATGTATTTCAAACGGACTCGAAGTCTAACATGCAAGATACCATCATTACAAAATTCCAAACTTTTGTTAAGCTTAACACAAACTCTGCCTAAAATATGTATGCTGTTGGTGTCTGATTTTTCTTTGTTTTTTTTAGTCATTATTAATTCGTCCCTTTGTCAACAACTGAAATTGGATAGCGAAACCAACATACAAATTCATCATTTTCTTAGGCCTAATTAGTGCATCAACAAATGCTTAGGCAGGCCAAAATGAGCTTAGCTCAGTGGTAATTGGCATGTACTCTCGACCTTGAGGTCAGAGGTTCGAATCCCCCCAGAATCCCCCCACCCCAAATGTTGATGTATTTAAAAAAAAGAAAAAAAAATGCTTAGGCACAATTTTTTCAAAATATATCTAATTTACATCCTAAAGTGGGATTGATGAGTGAAAGAGAGTTTACTCATAGGAGAGGCAAAATAGGAGTTTGAAGCTATTTTGACTAATTAATAGAAGGTATCTAAATGCTTTTAGTTATTTCGTTTTTGAAAATTTTCTAACCTAATGAAAAGAAAAACCATCTTAACTCTTAACATTTTAATATTTAATTGTATTTTAAATATGAGATTGATGTTAAATTTGGGAAGTTTTCTCCTTTTAAAAGAGAGAAGACTATTTGGTGAGAGATGTTTTTATTTGAACTTTTTGGTTATTCGTCTTACCACACTTTCAACACACAACAATTTCAATCTTCTTTCTTTTTACTTTCTCATATTTCTCGCATTTGCTCTTTAAAAAGTAATTGGCTAAAAGAGGGGTGCTTTCTTTGTTGTGAAGCTTTGAATTCAACCTCTTAGTACAAAATGCTTTGAGCTACACAACATTTCAGTTGTATTAATTGTTGTATCCCAATTAAGTCTCAACCTAATTGTTTCGGCCCCGTTTGATAACCATTTGGTTTTTTGTTTTTGGTTTTTGAAAATTAAGCCTATAAACACTACTTCCACCTACAAATTTCTTTGTTTTCCTAATACATTTTTTCCATGTTTTATAAAAAACAAGTCAATTTTTGAAAACTAAAAAAAGTAGTTTTCCAAAACTTTTTTTTTTTTTTGGAATTTGACTAGGAATTCAAATGTGCCCTTGACAAAGATGAAAACCATGGTAAGAATGTACTAAAAAAAATCATAGTAAGAAAATTGAGAGAAAACAAGCATAATTTTAAAAAACCAAATAGTTATAAACGGAACTTGGTGTTTGTTTCTCTATATTTACTCCATTTTTGTTTGTTATTTGTATTTCCCCCTATATATAGAATTTATGGATTAAACTTTCGGAATTAGGATTGAGATTTTTTTTTTTTTTTTTGGATACAGAGATTTAGGATTGGGAAATTAAAGTCTACTTTAGTATATATGTTTGTTTAATCCCACATAACTACATATTCGAGCGTTTGAAATCCAATTCGTAGACGTGGTACTAACTTCACGTGTTATTTGATAACGATACAAATAAATCAATGAGGCCTCTACATTTTAAAACCAAATATAAATCTTAATGTTTGTATGTCTCCTAATAATTGTTGGATACAAAGTCGACCTACTTTTGCAATCTCTCTCTTACATCTAATGGTGCAAAACTATTATTAGATAAACATGAGGTCAAAACCAATAGGCTACGAGTGAAGTAATCTGTCTCATAAATTGTGAGACTTGCACTATCTTTTTAATGTGAGATTCTCAACAACTATCAGTCTAATTATGACTGTCCCACCTAATAATTTTTGGTAGAATGAATTTTAAATTGCAAGTAAATTAGTGGAAAAAAAAGAGTCATGGAGAAAATTGGTGACTTTTGAGTTCAGAGTTTCTAAAAATTATAAATAATAATAGTAATAATAATAATTACAAGATGATTTTCAATTAAAAAAAGATAAAACCAAAACTGAAAAATTGAAAATTATAAAAGACAAAATTGAAATGAAAACACAAGTTATTGGACCAAAAAAATAATATAACTTAAGAATTAAAGTGTGACTCGGTGCTTTGTGGCTCTTACAAAAGGCGATGGACCCGACCAAATGAACCTTTATCACACATGGGTCATGTGGGTCATTTTTTTTCAGACAAAATAATAATAAGAAAACTTTATTGCAAGTGTTTCCATTTGATTTTTCAATACACTAATTATTTTAAGTAATAATATTACATGGATCTTTGTTTCATTAAAGAGAATCACACGCCCTCTCTTTCTCTCCTTTTTTTTTTTTTTCCCCTTTTTTCTATTTTGAGGGAGTGAGATTCCTCTGAAAATAAGGAACATTATTTTTGCTTTTTCTTTCTTTAATTTTTATAGACTTCAATGCTTTTCTTTTTCTTTTTTCGTTCCCCTATTTAATGTGGGTCTCACATTAAGACCTAAAATTTATTTTTGTTTTGGATACCCGCGTCTTATTTTTATTAATCTTTATTTTGTTCTTATTCACATTCTATAAGAACTTTTGGAAATATGTAAAAGGTTAAAAACATTCTAAAACGAGAGTGACGATGAATTGTATCTTCAATATGTAACTTAAGTTTGTGTTTGTATAGCTTGTGGTTTGAATTGTTCGGAGAAAGAAGTTGCAAAAACATCTGTGGTATTTGAGCTGAGGTGGAAGCTGAGATTGCAAAGATTTGGGATATGAGTCTACTTTTTAAGGAAATAGATATTTCTTTCATTCCAAGGCAATGTAATAAGGTAAGCAGATGCCTTGCCAAAATATGTCAGGTCAGTTAGAGTCAATGCATCATGGGTGGTTCAATACCCAAGGTGGCTTTGTATTGAGGTCCAAATGGATCATCTTCTTTATGCCCACGTGGCGTAAATAATAGCGTATTTTTTTCAAAAAAAACAAGAAGAAGAAGAAGAAGTTGCAAAAACTTTAATCTATTTAGCTAATTGAGATTTAATGTGTGGATTTGTGTTTTATAAGAGAAAGTATAATTTTGAGACGTGAATTTTAGAAACTTATGGATTTCTTAAACTAGAAAATTTGTGGCCTAGGATTAAACAAACCTCCATATTTTAGTGTATTCTAGCTATAGAAATTAGTCCATTGTCATATGACAGAACATTGATTTATTTTGTTTTTTTTTTTTTTTCCTCCAGGGTTAGATAATTAAGAAGGGAAAAAAAAAAAGGAGAAATTAATTTGCATCACATGAAATTCTAGATATTCTTTTTTTTTTTTCTCTCTAATTTTTGCATGGGCATATTATGGAAAGCTGCTAATCGTACGTACCACCACATGGGCACCACTGATACATATAAAAAAATTATACGAAAAAAAATCCTATATAAATATAAATATTTATTTAATTTTTATTTACATATGAAGCATTAATCTGTTGGATTTAATATTTGATTAAAAGCAACAGAAATTATGTCTGATGACCATCTTCAAGCTCCATTTTACAAAAATGTCTAAGATAGGAAAATTTTTCTGATTTAGAATTTTCATTTTTTTTGTGACAAATTTGCCCTTTTTGGCTACCTCTCTCATCAATAACTTTACTCCATATTATCTCTCTTCATTCATTGTGGCTTCATCTCTCCTCAATAAATTTGGTCCATATTATCTCTCTTCATTCAATAAAATCCCACAAAATTTTCTTGTTTTTGAGGCATTTATAGAATTTTTAATAAATACGTTTTTGCCTTTTTGCCTTCCATTTTAATGCATTCCATTAACCCTAAATTTATCTATTCTCCTCCCTCTCCTTCTTCCCCAAATTTCGACCATCCCTCCACCGCCGCCTCTCACTCTCTGACGGCCAGCCACCGTAGATTCTTCAGCGGCGAATTGAAACCCACAAAGCGCCGCCATGAACAACCCGACGCCGTTACCGTTTCCGTTTCCAGATAGTTGAACGAAGTCGATCCTAGTTGAACGAAGTCGATCCACTGCCCACCTAAACCCTAAACCCTATATGTGTGCTTATCTCTAAAAGCAAGGTTGAGAACTTAAATGGGCTTGGGTTCTAAGCTTTAATATTGGGCTTGAGTTTGTTGGTAAGAGTCACTTCTGGCGCAATAGTGAATCCAAGTTTAGTTGTGAGGATTTGCAACCTAATCTCTTCCAATCATCTATGTGTTAATATCATTTTGTTGAACTCCTGTTTTTCAACTATCTAACTCCAATTCTCATTGAACTTACAAAAAAAAAAAAAAAAAAAAAAAAAAAAAAAAATCCCTAACTCCAAATCATTTCTAAAACACTTATTAAGAAAAAAAAAATGAAGTTAGAGCTGGTAAATAGATACTATAGATATTTGCAATTTTACTACTATTCTTCAACAAAATTTTGAATTAACTCAATCCAATTAATACTTTATCTTTGGTTAGTTGAGTTGGATGATATGATGCATATCTACATGTAAAGGGTGGATGGAACTTTAGGTAAGTGCAAGTGGGATGCGACAAATAAATAAATGACACCGTCTTTTGATAACTATTTGGTTTTTCAAACTTATTATTGTTTTCCCACGATTTTCTTACAATAATTTTTGGGGGTTTTACACAGATAGCAAAAACGGCAAACATATTGCAAATTTAGCAAAAAAATAAAATTATTTGCGGAAATAGCAAAAAATATGTTAAATTACGACAATACCCTTAGTATCTCCAATAGTCTATCAGTCCATATTATTGATAGTCACTGATATACTTCGAGTAATCAGAGTCTATCAGTGATAAATACTGATAGACTTTGATGATAAGGTTCAATTAATCGGAGTCTACTAGTGATTGACACTGATAGACTTTGATTAATCGAAGTCTATGAGTGTGTATCACCGATAGACTCTGATAATTATAATCTATAGGTTTTTATCGTGTTTAATTCAAGCCTATCAGTGATAGCCACTGATAGAAAACAATTTAATTCAAGGCTATTAGTTCAGTTTAATTCAAGGCTATCAATTTTTATTCATCAGTTTAATTTAAGTCTATCAGTGATAATTACTAATAGAAAACCGTTAAATTCGAGGTTATCAATTTTTATCACTAATAGAAATCAATTCAATTCAAGACTATTAGTTTCTATCACCGATAGAAACCAATTTAATTGAAGTTTATCAGTTTCTATCAGAAATCAATTTAATTGAAGTTTATTGACTTGTATCACTGATAGAAATTAGTTTAATTCAAATCTATCATTTTCTATCGAGGATAGAAATCAATTAATTGAAGTCTATCAGTTTCTATCACTGATAGAAATGAGTTAATTATCAATTAATTGAAGTTTACCAATGATTGTTACTGATAGAAATCAATCTAATTGAAGTCTATCAGTAAATTACTTTCCATTGCAATTCATCTCGGTAATTAGAAACTCATAAAAATTATTATACTATAATAATAAATTGAACAAAAATTTTAAGTCTCTTGTGGTAATTAGAACATAAAATCCAAAAATAACCATTACGAACAAGCGACTCTTAATCAACAATATATATATATATATTTTTTTTTGAAAAGAAAGAAACAGAAAAATATTACAACAAAACAGAGGATAAAGTTTGGGCGGTTGTTAATCAACAATATAACTTTTAAAGCCTAGCACACAAGCTCCGTGACCACCACCATAAAATTGCTATTCTTGTATTCTTTGTATTTCATTATCTATCAATTATAGCTCTGGTAGACTTCGACCAGTGATAGTCAGTGATAGACTACGATTAACCAGAGTATATCAGTGATATACTTTGATATACCTATACAAACACTCACCAAAGTATCTATTTTTGTATTCTTGGCATTCTTGAATTAAAAAGAAGGCCAACAAGAGCTTAACTCAATTGGCATAAAGTTGTACTGATAACCACAAGGTCTGTGGTTCGAAATAAAAAAAAAGAATAAAAAGAAGAAGAAACAATCATAACAATACCTTATGGGAAGAAGAATAAAAAGTAAATCAAATCAAAAAAGAAAAAGAAAATGCACAACTTAATAAACTGCACAGAAGAGGGAAAAAAAAGCAAATTAATCACACAAGAACTCCACCCTCATAAATGCACAAAATATATATATATATATATATATATATAAATCGTAATAGCTCATTATAAAAAAAAAAAGAAAAAAAAAAAAAGAAATCATAAAAGCTCATAAATGAAAAAGAAAAAAAAAAAGAAAAAAAAAAAGAAAAAAGAAATGGTATACACAAGAAAGGATAAATGGGAAGGGAGAGGAAGAGAAGGGTAAAATAGAAATATTCTAATTTTTTTGCCATATTTGAAATTCTTTTTACTTGGTGCTAAATTTGCTATTATAGATAATTAATTTGTCACTCACTGCAATTACTCATAATTTTTATCTTTGTTAAGGACATATTTGAATTCCTAGCCAAATTTTAGTTTTTGAAAACAATAACAAGTTTTTTAAAACTACTTTTTTTTAGTTTTCAAAATTTGACTTGATTTTTGAAAGTATTTGTTAAAAACATATTTGAATCCTATCCAAATTCCAAAAACAAAAATAAGTTTTTGAAAACTGTTTTTTTTAGTTTTCAAAATTTGATTTGGTTTTTAAAAACATAACATTGACAAAAGGAGAAAATAAAATAAAGGAACTTACGGGTGAAGGTAGAATTTATAAACTCAAAAACCAAATAATTATCAAATGAGGACTACAATTTTATATACAACATTCAAGCGTTCAAATCAACTCATGTTAATTTGAACCTTCAAAAAATGAGAGGAATACATTTCTCATCGTCAAATTATGTCTAGTTGACTAACTTAATTTACTCCCTAGAAAGTCTCACTTACATGTATATATATATAGTTTTGAAACTTGAAGTATTTAGTTGAGTTTTTCTCTTCTTTTGTGAGTATCTATTTATTTAAAGTAAGATTTAAATTTCCTAAAAGATTTTTAAATCATTTTTATCTATATTTGATGTTAAGAAAAAAAATAAAATTTAAATACTTTAAATAGTTTATAGATAAATTCAAGGCAAAGTATGTATAATAATCTCTAATGGTCTACGTTATTCTCAATTTAAATTCATGAAAAGAACTATAGTTCAAAATTTAAATCTACAAAAAAAAAAAAAAAAATTGTATATTTCCAAGAAATTAAAAAAGAAAAAAGAAATGATAATAATAATGGAAAGAAAGGGGAAAAAAAGTGGAAAGGAAGGTGCCCCAATACACCAACAAGTGTTTAAGCATCAACTATCTTTCCATCTATCATTTTGAATATTATTGCAATCTTCCAACAAAGAGAATGGTTATTATTTTTTTTCTTCTTTTAGAATGCCAAATTTGAAACTACTACGTCTTAAAAAAAAAGTAGGGATGTCTTCACTATTAAGAGTGAAATTGTTTATTTATTCAAAATTGTACGAATAACCTTTTCTCTCTAAAAATACTCAAATATTCCGTTCATTCAATTTGAAAATGCACTATCTTCTCATTTGAACGATTAAAAATTATAGAGAAATGATAAGTAATAATATTGACCGAGTCATATAGCATATTGACATTTTAGAATCGAAATAGACCCAAAAAAAAAAAAAAAAAAAAAAAAACTTTAGGAGTAAAAGAATGAGATATTTTCATGCCCACCCACTTTGTCTTGCTTTTAAAACCCTGTCAATTTCATGTGCTTTTTTCAAAGCTTGTTCTTTATATACTAATTTAGTTTGAGTTATTCAAAAAAAATGATGTGGAGGATAACAAAAATAGGCCAACATGGTTTAAAAAATATTATCCAATTAGAGTAAATAAAGTTATTTTGAGCATGGAAATATAAAATACTAAATTGACCTAGATTAGTCATTGGGGAGTTTGAGACATTTGAGTCTTTTTTTTTTTTTTTTTTTTTTTGAAACTCACTTTAGTCAATTTTAAAATAGAAGAATTGAGTTTTTTTTTTTTTTAATAGCTTTGGGGAAAAAAATAGTCACTGTCTTGAACTCTAAAAAGGAAAAATAAAAGGTAAAAAAGCAAGAGGAAGGAAAAAAGAAAATATCTCTTCCAAGAAGATATTTGAGTTGCAAAAGATTTGATTCCGACTAAATCAATCAATTGGACTGGTCCAACTTAATGGGAGTGTTTTGCTTTTCCATGCATAAATCTTTTAGCCTTTTGGATTTGTGATACAACTAGGAATCCAATTTCCACTAGTAATTTCAATTATTGGGTTTTCCTTTTTTTTTTTCTAATAAGTTATCCGATATAGTTTAAATTGAAAGTCCAAACTTAATTTTGGTCTACTCCGATGTAGAAGGAGCTCACGAGGACAACTCGACACGAGCCTAGAAATAGAATCGAAAGATGGACCTCGGAGGCGAAACGGGCCAAGGTCGGAGGGACCGGGCCTTGGCCCGACCCATATGGTCGGCCTTGGCCCACTTGCGTGGCCTAAGTCCGTTTGCCTCCGTTTGGTCCCTGTTGCCTCTGGCTGCTCCAGTTCCACTCGGTTCAACCCTGAATCGCCTTCGAACGCCTAGAAACCCAAGAGCAAGAACACGTATTTAAACATTTCTTCATCACTGAAAAAAGGATCCCGAACTCTATTCTCTACTCTCTCTTCTTACTCTCTTGCTCTCCTCCTTCTGCTTTCTGACTTAAGCATCGGAGGCGGTGTGGCACAAGTTTTACTGTATTGCAGGCCACATCTTCCCCCCTCTCAAACAAATTTATCGTTAGTGGCACGTGAAAGTCAGGTGAGTTCTTTCTGTCCAAGTTTGACCATCAACAGTAAGAAACATGTTTCTTCAATTGCGATAGTATGATATCATTTTTCATTTGTATTAAGATATGTACTTCAGGGAAATTAAAAGATGTCTTTTTCAAAATTTTATATTTGATGATTATAAGAGTGGATATATATATATATATATATTAGTTTAATAAGTTATATATATTAGTTTAATAAGTTAAGGAGGTGTGTTTTAAAAAAAAAAAAATAAGTTAAGGAGGTGAAGATTCAAACCTCATACTTTTGATATAAGTATATAATATCTTAATCAATTGAGTTATATTCAGTTAGTTTTTTTCCAAAAAAAAAAAAAATGTGACAGTTCAATAAGTATTTTGAATAATTTTTCATTTGTCCTTCCTTCCTTCTTTTTTTTTTTTCTCTCTCTCACTCTTTTGAATTCAACAATGTAAGAGGTGAAATTTTGAATAACTTTTAAAAAAGATATATAATGTTTTGACCAATCAAGATGCATTCAGATCCAATTACAAGGATCCAAAAAAATAATTATTTTTTATACCTTTTTGAACTCTTTCCAACATGTAGTTAAATTATATATATATTTTTTTTAAATAACTATATATTTAATATTAATTCAGATTTTTTTGTACTTTTAATCTTCTTTCAAATGCCACTATTGAGCTTTGTAATTGGTTATTGGATCACTTAGTCTAATTGTCTTAAATTATTAATTTAAATGTATTTTGCCCTTTTTTTTATTGCCTCCTCTTTTTCCTACCGATCCCACTTAGAAGATTGAATACATCATAACCGCTTCCAATGCATCTAACCTACATTGGAACTAAGGTTGAAATTTGTATTGATCAATTTGTAATAAATTTGGTTTGAAATTTTTTTTTTTTTTAACTCCTTATTATTTTCATTGAATTATGGAAAAGAATAAAATAATTTTAAATTGCTAAAAATGGATAATTTTGACATGTCCGAGCGATTTGGCTTATTTATAAGTAATATGAAATTTTCTTTTTAATAGAAATTTCATTATGAAAATTGGTTTGCTTTTAACTTTCATAACCAAGTGATTTTTAGTTTTTTTTTTTTAATTTGTTTTAGAAAATTAAACTTATATAAATACTTTTACCTACGAGTATCTTTGTTTTGTTATATACTTTTTTACAAAAATTTTCAAAATTCAAGTTAAAATTTTGAAAGCTAAAAAAATGTAGTTTTAAAAACTTGATTTTGTGTTTTAGATTTTGAGTAAGAATTCATAATTTTCAAAGATGAAAACCATTGTAAATAAAATGTAAGGATGAAAAAACAATTATAATTTAAAAATAAATAAATAACAAATCAAATAGTCATCAAACGGGATATAAGTAATATGAAAAATTACCCACTATCAACGTCTTACAAATTTAAAATATTTACCAACTGTATATGAATTAAGTACTTACTATCAAAATCAATCTTAACATAGCTTACTAAAATAAATCATGTATCTCAATCTTCAAGGTCAATAGTTCTATCTTCTATAATTGTTTAATTAAAAAAAATAATAAAACATTCATCTTAAAAGGAAAAGAAAAAAAGAACCAATATGCTTTAATGGTTGTATTACAACTTTAGTAGTGTGAATATTTACTATTTAGTCTATATACTCTCTAATGTTTTAGACTTTATCTAAATTTTCGAAGTTTTTTTTTTTAATACATTAACATTTGGGGGTGGGGGATTCGAACCTCTAACTTCATGGTCGAGGGTACATGCCAATTACCGCTGAGCTTGGCTGGCTTTGGCTAAACTTTCGAAGTTGTGTGAGGTGGATTTATCTAAAATTTTGTATTGGGCGTAGTTGACCTATTGGGCTAAGATTTGGGCCGAAAATAGAATTAAGGGCCAACTTAAATCTAAAACCCAGCCCAATATACCCCTCTATATATATATATTTTTTTTTTTTTGAAAAATTCTCCTTTTTATCATTTTATTAGTCAAAATATCTCGTTATTCAAATATGAGGGCACCTACCTAGGAATGTTCAAAACTCTTCTTTCATTTTTCCTATGTTCGCACATGAAACGTTAGGCTAAAAGGCAACAAATATCTCAGTTATAGTTCTGATTTTTTTTTTCTCATTTATTTATTTATCAATATTATTTGTTTATAACAATAATAATGATAATAAGTCAAGATTTTTCTTTTTCTTTTTTCTTTTTTTTCTTTTTTTAAGATGAAGAATGATTCAAGGGGCAGGGATAAAAGACAACCTTCTCTAGTCCCCTACCCTACTGGCACGTGGCACCTCTATTTATAAAATAAGAAACAAATTTTTTGACGTTGAAATTTTAATTGGCATGATATGTTAAGAAATTAATTTTTATAAAATGGTAGAAAATATAAACATTTTGTTGTTTTCAAATCATTTGTTCATAAACAAACTTTAATAAAGGGGGAAAATGTTTTGTAGTGGTTTAGCAAGTCAATTTTAACCTTAAATCTTTTATATATAAATAAACTGTGAAATCAATACATTTTTCTCAAGTCATCAAGTTTTTTTTTTTTTTTTTGAAATGACTTAGGAGTGTATTGTTCAACGGACATAAAATATGTACTTATGATTAAAAGGTCATGAATTTGAATCCTTGAACTCCATATTGTTGAATTTAAAAAGAAAAAAAAAACCTTTGGAACCCATTTTAAAGATCAAGAAAGAAAACAAAAACCTCACATTCAATTCTAAAATTGTTCAAATTCAATAATTAAAAAAAATAATAAAAACTCAACATTGGCCAGAATTTTAATTGTATCAATTATTTATGGAAATAAAATAACAATTTGGAGAAATTTAAATTTAGAAAATGAATATCATCTCATTCAATTAATTACACGGAAATAAATTATATTTTCCTCAATTTTAATCTGATTCAAATTTATTATATTTAAGTTGATATATAGGAAAGAAATATAACAATAAATATACCTTTTAATAGGTATATATAAATATATATATTGTACTAAAAAATATAAATATATATATATATCATAGTTCAACTGTCGTGTACTCTCCATTAAAAAGTTAGAGGTTCAAATCTCTCTATGTTGTTGATTTTTTTTTTTTTTTTTTTTAAGAAGTGTATATATAAAATATATATAATTTCTAAATTCCAAACAGCCACACACTTTATAATCTTTAAAAAGAAATAAAATTTTAAAAAAGTTCGTAACTATAATAAAAGAGAGGAAATCTATGGGGGAGAAATCAGGTGCGGGCGAGTATATTTTAGGGCGAGATCCGAAGACCACAGAAGAATTAGACTAGACATAACGCCGTGTATGTAAATGAAGAAGTTTTGACCTTTCTTGGCGAAACGGCACCGTCGCCGTTAACAAACAGCGAGGCGACGTTTTGGGTGTCATCCAGTGAAGGCTTTAACCCGCGAAGGCCCCTCTTTATAATAAGATGCTCCTTCACGCCTCTGTTCTCTTCTTCTGTTCACACCTTCACTTTCCCATCATTTTTTCCTCTCCTTTTTTTCTGGGCTTTTCCTTTTTTTCCTTTTCTTCTTGAGGAGAAGAAGAAAAAAATCAGTTGTTGTTGTGGTGGTGGTTGTGGTTGTTGTTAGAGAAATGGTCTGTGATGATTTGATGGAGACTGGCATCATTGTTGGTTATGGTTATGGACTTCACTCGTCTTCTCGATTCCCTGATGTTTATTCCAAAAGGTACTCTCATTGAAGATCCAATTCCATTTTGTTCTTCCAAGGTCAATGGATGTTCTTCTCTACCTCTAGAAATTGCTTTGTTCGATTAGTGTAGTTTGTTTCTCTTAATTTGTGCATATGGGTCGGTTTGTTTTGATGTGGGGAAGAGGAAATTGAGGGTAATTTCTGGAGATTTTGTTGGAATTTGGAATGGATTTGATGGGTCTGATTCAATGTTTTCCTCCTATGTGTGGGGGATATCAAGAAATTTTAGGGTTGGGGTTGGATATTGTGTTTCTATAGCGTCTGTGAAATCTTTTTTTTCCTTAGATAGGGATTTGTGTTCTACTTCTACCCCTTTTCTTTTTGTATAATATTTCACCTCCTTGACTCTGTTCTGTTCTGTTCTTTCAACCCTCTTTTTGGAAATTTTCTTTTATATGGTTTTTGTTGTTTGTGTTGTGTTAAATTTCTTGTGAGTTTGTTAGGTTTGTGTTATTTCATTGATAAATCTAGGGTTTTGATGGTGGGAAGATATTGTGGGGATTGATATAAGCCACAGCTGTTTATAAGGGTTCTTCTGTCTTGAATTGTGTTTTTGGGAATGGCTATATTTAACCCATCAGATTCAAAATCTACCACCGAGGAGATGATGAGTTGAAATGGGAGGTTCTCGACTTACAGCTCTTACAATGGAGAGTCATCACCCATCCACACTCTTGTCTATGGATTCCAGTGCTTCTTCTCATGATGAATTGGATTTGGAAATGAATCGCCAAATCGTACTTTCGCGCCCACCCGATATCAACCTTCCCCTGTCCGCGGAGCGCAGCCCGCCCCAGCAGCCATGGAACTCCGAGCCATGTGACATTTTAGATGTTGGACTTGGTTCACAGGTTTATGAGACTGAGAGCTTCCTCAGTGCCCCGAAGGTTGGGCGAAAATGTGTGAAGCGTGTCGATTGTATTTGGGGTGCTTGGTTTTTCTTCAGTTTCTACTTCAAGCCTGCAATGAATGATAAGTCGAAGGCTAAGATCATCAGGGACAGCAATGGGGTTTCTGGCTATGAGAAGTCTGATCTCAACCTTGATACTTTCATGGTTCAACATGATATGGAGAATATGTATATGTGGGTCTTTAAGGAGAGGCCTGAGAATGCACTGGGGAAAATGCAGCTTAGGAGCTATATGAATGGTCATTCTCGTCAAGGGGAGCGCCCCTTTCCGTTCAGTGTTGATAAAGGTTTTGTTCGATCTCACAGAATGCAGCGGAAGCATTATAGGGGTCTCTCCAATCCTCAGTGTGTTCATGGAGTTGAGATCGTTCCATCTCCCAATTTGATGGGTCTTGATGAAGAAGACAGGAAGAGGTGGGTGGAACTCACAGGGAGGGACTTAAATTTCACCATCCCTTCTGAGGCAAGTGACTTCAGTTCATGGAGAAATCTCCCGAACACAGATTTTGAACTCGAGCGGCCTCCCACTCTTAAGAGTGCCTCGAACTCTCATTCGAAAAAACTGCTCAATGGATCTGTACTGAATCTTTCAACTCAACCATCAAACCACAGTAACTGCGATGGGATGGATTTGTCACCTGTCAGCAGCAAGAGGAAGAAGGATTTCTTTTCGAATGGCAACGATGATGATTGCTACTTGGCCGTAAATAATCACACTTCCGATCGCATTACAGATATGGAAGTCCATCCAACTGAGCCACACTGGTTGAATGACTTTAGCGGGGTAATGAAGAATGTTTATGGACCAGTAACAGCTGCTAAAACGATATACGAGGACGAAGAAGGCTATTTAATCATCATCAGCTTGCCTTTTGTTGATCTTCAGAGTGTCAAAGTCTCATGGAGGAACACTCTCACACACGGTATCATAAAAGTATCTTGTGTGAGCACATCGGGCATGCCCTTCATCAAGAGACATGATAGGACATTCAAGCTCACAGATCCATTTCCCGAACACTGTCCCCCAGGTGAATTTGTAAGGGAGATCCCACTGGCAACTCGGATTCCCGAAGATGCTAATATAGAAGCGTATTACGACGGTCCAGGATCCGTCCTCGAGATTATGGTGCCGAGGCTCCGTGTCGGCCCTGAAGAACACGAAGTTCGTGTCTGCCTTCGCCCCCACCTCGGGGGTAATGATCTTATGTTAACTTGAGATGTCACATCTGTTTAGATCAATAACAGTTGTTGCTGGAGGTAGGCACACTTCACTGTTTACTAACTAAGCTTCATTTTAGTGTTCTTTTATGGGAAGAGAATGTACTTTTCTATCTGCTCCTTTTGTGATTCTTTGCTCACTAAATTTATGCATTATATTTAGAAATTGATTGCAATTATACTGAGCCATGTATGAACTCATTTGATTTTTTTTTTTGGCATTTATACAAATATCATTGGTTGGATTAACCTCTATGCTCATATGGGAAATTTCTGTTGGTCTCACTGAAATTGGCCATAATTGGTGTAGGATGTCAATCTTGAATTTGCAACATTATACAAATCAAATTTGTGAGCGGATTGGACAATATCATGTGTCGCTCGACCCGTGAACTCATTATACGTCGAGTTTGAAATGCATAATGTTATCGTGTTTTATTGACAAAGTGGATGATTTTGTTGTTGCTTTGTGCAATGTCACATTAAAGTGAGAGTAACTTGTGATTTCACATGCTTAAGGAATCTGTTAATTCTTTTGTGGATGGATATGATTTCTATGGTTGCGTGTTCTTTCAGTTTCTCTCTTCTTAATATTCAAACCTGACGACTTATCTTTATTAATTCTCTTTTTTTCTACAAATTTTTTTACCCTCCACCATCAACCAACAGTGTTTTTCCTTGTAAACTTCTAATCAAAGCGAATACCAGATCAACTTATCAGTTCTATGAATATTAAAAATCAACACTGGAATTGACATTTAAATAATTAAATCCATATAAAATTGACTAAATTAATTAAAAATCCGATCGAGTTGACTGAAATCGAATAAATATAAGTTATCAAAATTGATTTGATTCCATCCATTGGATCAACTTTTTCTGTGTGAACATATATTCCCTATTTTGAATGATAAAGTAGCATTTCAACATTTAGATGTAAATTGAAGTCCTTGGACATGAGTATATGATGAAACTGAAAACATTTTCTTTTCTATTTAGTGTAATTTGATATGTGCACTTTTTTTTCCTTGAATACAAATCATACATTTAGTTGCAAAATTTAATAGAAAGGTATTTCAATAATTTTTCTCTGATCTCCATTATCATGTATTAAAAAATGAGCAAGGAAAACATTTACAATTTTTTTTTGTTTACTTAAAAGAAAATGCTTGATGATATTTTTCATACAAACACCAAAGGCATTTCATTTTCAATGCTTTCATATCTTAGATTCAAACATTAAGCAAAAAATATATATATAGAAAAATAGGTATGTAGAGATTATGAAGAGGCAAGGTGTTTGAAGATTCCAAGAAAGAAAGCCAGCGGGCAGAGTTGAAATTTGATGGATTGTCTCTGTATACATACGGAGAGTCAAGGTTGGCGCCTGAGAGATAAGCTTTGCAACATTTCTAAAACAATTAATAACCTCTCAATTTTTTCATACTTTTCAAAAGGAAATAAAGAATCTTATTTTTTATTTAATTTTATTTTTTTCCCCCAAGCTCCTAGATTGTGACAGCTGACACCGCGTGTTATTTTCTTTTTGTCCCTTCGACGGACATCCTGTGTTTGAAAATGTAGACACGCAGCTTTCCCCAAAAAAGAAAATACGTTTCTTCTACATCTCTAATATTTACAAAACAGACCTTCAGTTTAAATTTACACATCCTTACAGAGAAGCGAGGGGAAATTTTGTTTTAAGAAAATAAACATTTCGTTCCCCATGAAAACATGGGAAACCAAACCTTTGTTTTGTTATTAGGTCTTTTAATTTCATTTAGAGCCCAATATCCCACGAACCCAACTAACCTAATGGGCCTGTGTCCACAACCGATTTGGAAACCTAATTTGATTTGGGTTTTGTTTCTATAATTTTTTTTTAGACTTTAAAAAATTATGAGAGAAATAATTAGATCTTCAACAGGGAGAGAGAGCAGAAAGAAACTGATATGACCATCAAAAGTGATGATAATAATTTGAACATATGCTGAAAAATATAATTGAAGCAGAGTTTTGTGGCCAAAGGTAATTTCCACCACTAAAATGTCTTTCAAAACTTAACAATAGAGAGAGAAAAAATACGTCGGTGACAAGTGGCTTTCACTAATTAAGCCACGAAATCGTAAATCAAAATTCGATGTTCCAAAAATAGAAAAAAAAAGTGACGACCGACATTGTAAAAGAGGAGTAGAATTCTTAAAGATGAAAAGGGTTTAATGAAGGCGAAAATGCTTAGTCGACTTCCTCGATCTTGGGGCCAGCACCGCTACCGCCGGCAGGAACGCTGTCGTCAACCCCGCCGCCCATGTCAGCTCCGGCACCTTGGTACATCTTGGCGATGATTGGGTTGCAGATGCTCTCCAACTCCTTCATCTTGTCCTCGAACTCGTCAGCCTCGGCAAGCTGGTTGGCGTCGAGCCACTGGATGGCCTGCTCGATGGCATCCTCGATCTTCTTCTTGTCGGCCGGGGAGAGCTTGGCACCGATCTTCTCGTCATTCACTGTGTTCCTCATGTTGTAAGCGTAGTTCTCCAAAGCGTTCTTGGCTTCCACCTTCTTCTTGTGCTCCTCATCCTCAGACTTGTACTTCTCTGCCTCTTGAACCATCTTCTCGATTTCCTCCTTTGAGAGTCTTCCCTTGTCGTTGGTGATGGTGATCTTGTTCTTTTGACCCGTGGTCTTGTCTTCGGCAGAGACGTTCAAGATACCATTGGCATCGATATCGAAGCACACTGTGATTTGAGGAACACCCCTGGGAGCTGGTGGGATGCCGGAGAGTTCGAATTTTCCGAGCAAGTTGTTGTCGCGGGTTCTTGTTCTTTCACCTTCGTATACTTGGATCAACACACCAGGCTGGTTGTCGGAGTAGGTAGAGAATACTTGCTCCTTCTTGGTGGGAATTGTGGTGTTTCTTGGAATCAAGACAGTCATAACACCACCGGCGGTTTCCAAACCAAGGGAGAGTGGGGTAACATCCAAGAGAAGAAGGTCCTGCACCTTCTCGTTGCCCTCACCACTCAAGATAGCGGCTTGGACAGCAGCACCGTAGGCAACGGCTTCATCGGGGTTAATGCTCTTGCAAAGCTCCTTACCGTTGAAGAAGTCCTGCAACAACTGTTGTACCTTGGGAATCCTAGTAGAACCACCAACAAGCACAACATCGTGGACGGTGCTCTTGTCCATCTTGGCGTCCCTCAAACACTTCTCAACGGGTTCCATACACTTTCTGAAGAGATCCATATTCAATTCCTCAAATCTGGCACGTGTAATTGTTGAGTAGAAGTCAATTCCTTCGTAAAGAGAGTCAATCTCAATGGTGGTCTGAGCAGTGGATGAGAGAGTCCTCTTAGCTCTCTCACAAGAGGTCCTCAGCCTTCTGAGAGCTCTTGGGTTGCCACTGATGTCTTTCTTGTGCTTCCTCTTGAACTCCTGGACGAAGTGGTTGACCAATCTGTTGTCGAAATCTTCACCACCAAGGTGAGTGTCTCCAGCGGTGGCCTTCACCTCGAAAATACCCTCTTCGATGGTAAGAAGAGAAACATCAAAAGTACCACCACCAAGATCGAAAATCAGAACATTCTTTTCACCGACACTGGTTGCCTTCTTGTCAAGACCATAGGCAATGGCAGCAGCCGTGGGCTCATTGATGATTCTCATGACATTGAGACCAGCAATGACACCGGCATCCTTGGTGGCCTGACGTTGAGAGTCATTGAAGTAAGCAGGAACGGTAACCACGGCATTCTTCACTGTGGAACCAAGGTAAGCTTCGGCAATCTCACGCATCTTAATGAGAACCATGGAAGAGATTTCCTCAGCAGCGAACTGCTTCTCTTCACCCTTGTAGCTAACCATAATCATGGGCTTGTCACCAGGGCCTGCAATGACCTTGAATGGCCACAACTTGATATCGCTTTGGACTGAAGAGTCACTGAATCTTCTACCAATCAACCTCTTAGCATCTGCCCCCACAATTATAAAGATCGTTTAGCAAACAACTCTCTTAAAAATTAAAACATATATAAAAGGAATTCGATGACATAAACAGAGTCACATTGCAATTTCAACAATATCATGCGATTGGAGACACTCGTAGACTAAAAGGCAGCGGACTAATCATGTAAACATGTATGAAAACCTCAATGCTAGAAGACTGGAACCTATTCGGCCCAATCGTAACGCTACAGAACGTCGTTATTATCAAAGGTTTTTCCAATATATTTAAAAGTACAGATCTCCTAAATGGACTAAAGGTTTATAAAGGGTACATCGCTTGAGAATAAAGGTATACACAATCGAATCAATCAAAGTACAAAAATAATACTATTACATTCAAATTTCCATGAAAAGATAAAATAATGAACAAAGACCAGCACTACCTACATATTGTTCATACGTGCTGTCAACATCTAAATATCATTCCCGTCGATTAATAAATGCTAAATAACATACATGCTACATTTCTAAGCCATGCCATAACTGAACACAACGAATCCAGGACATACAGGATTAAAACTCGATACAAGACTCAGATCTAAAAGAACGTCCGAAAATAAACACTAGATCTACATATTCGGAGCCTAAAGGCATTCATCGCAAACAACATTTACAAAAACGAAGGCAACAAACATCTAGAACGAGTAATAATAACAAAGTCGTTAAGAAACACGATAGATCCAACGAAAAAGAAAGACGAACTGAAAGCCAAGAAGTTAGATCTTACCAAAGACGGTGTTTATCGGGTTCATGGCGACCTGGTTCTTGGCAGCGTCACCGATCAAACGCTCGGTATCGGTGAAGGCAACATAGGAAGGGGTGGTTCTGTTACCCTGGTCATTGGCGATGATCTCAACACGGTCGTGTTGCCAGACTCCAACGCAAGAGTAGGTGGTTCCGAGATCGATTCCGATAGCCGGACCTTCTCCCTTGCCGGCCATTTTCTTGTTCTGCTACGGAGATAGCAACGAAGAACAGAGAAATGGGATCGATGAAGGAAGAAACGGAGATCTGGGAAGAAGAATTAAAGAAGAAGGAGAGGCGAAACTAGGTTATATGAAGTGGTGTTGTAGAGCGCAATGAGATGATTATATAGGCCAGGGAATTCAAAAAATTCGAGAAGGTTCGGAACCCTAGTGGCTTTTCCGAGCCGTTGGATTTGAAAGAGAATGAACGGTCGGATTTCGTCAGACGAGGTCGGCGTAGACTTCAGATTTCCCACTTTCCCTCTCGCTCCGTGTATTTTCCTTGGCGCATCACATCCAGCGAATGCGGAACAAGAATTTAAATTTTTCTTTTTTTTAGAAGACAATAATTTTAATTTTGATTTTCTTTTTATTAAATTACCTTTAGAAAATAATAATTTTTATAAAAAAATTATGAGTCCTAAAAGTACATAATTTTTCACCCAGCAAAAAAAAATTAAGTTGAATAGATTTCTAATTTTTCAATATTGTCTAATAAATTTGGTTGAGATATATCAGTGAAACGTTGGAATCATCACTCCCACAAATTGTTGAATTCATAGACAAATTTCAATTATCCGTTCAATAGGTTCTTTATCCATTTTATATTTAACATTGAGCCAAAATTTCTATTAGACATAGTAGGTTAGTGAATTTTTAAACATGTCGAATAGGTTAGACATAGTAGGTTAGTGCATACACAAGGTTGAAAATTTAGGCCTCCTTGATAAACCATTTAGAGGCCGTTTGTTTGATGGTAATCAAAGATTCCCATGGAATGGGCATTTGGATTACCTCGTTTGTTTTGTGGTAATGTTGGATATCGACTTACAGGATGCCCATACGGGAGACATCCAATGAGCTTTTGATGCCCTCATGAGAGATGATTTCAAAGATTCCCATGTTGATGACATATTTGGATGACATTTTTACCCCTCTATTTTACCATTTGTATTTTTATTTAAAAATAAATTAATTTATTCATATACTAAGAAATAACCATTTACTTTTTCAATTTTACATATAGATATAAAATAAATGATAGTTATATTGAATCATATTTTGACTTATTTTTTATTTATTCTCTTAATAATAATATTAATTGTACATTTCAAAAAAACACACACATATAATCCATTAATTTGATAATTTGATCAATTCAATCCACTAGAATACACCGTGATATATATTAATTGTCATGTTTAAAAAAAATTAAAGTTGAAATTAATTTTTAAAATTAAACTAATATAAATGAATTTATTTAAAAAAAATCAATTAAATTAGTATAAATTAAATAGATATAAAAATAAAGTATTAGATTAGCAAAGACCAAAACGTTATATAAATTTAAATTATATTAAATTAATAGGTAAATTAGCTAAAAATAAGTATGGCCATTATTGGTATTATACATAATCTAAAAACTTTCTCATACAAAAATCCTGCAAAACATAGTTATATGAATATTCTCATATATTCTTATAAATTATTCCTTCAAAACAAACACGGTTATTTAAAATGTCGGACATATATATTTCCGGGTATCTATGATTCCAGACATCTGAATATTTCGGTTATCTAGATTCCCAAAACCATTTGGTTTTTTTTTTAATGATGCCTATAAAACACTACTACTTCCCTTAAGTATATTTGTTTTATCATCTACCCTCTCGTGTTTTCAAAAACCAAGTCAAATTTTAAAAACTAAAAAAAATATGTTTCGTTTCATAACCATTTGGTTTTTTAAATTAAATCTATAAAAATTACGACCACCTTTAAGTTTATTTGTTTTATCATCTACCATCTTTCCATATTTTCAAATCAAACTTTAAAAAACTAAAAAAAGTCGACCCCATTCGATTCAAATCAAACTTTAAAAAACTAAAAAAAGTCGACCCCATTCGATAATCATTTGATTTTTTAATTTTGGTTTTTGAAAATTATGCTTGTTTTCTCGGTTCTCTACCATGGTTTTCATCTTATTTGAATTCCAAGCCAAATTCCGAAAACAAAAAAAAAAAAAAAAAAAAAAAAAGTTTTTGGATTTTTTTTTTCAAAATTTGACTTGGTTTTTTAAACAATGACGAAAGTCGATATTAAAACAAAGAAATTTATAGAAAAAAGTATGAGTGTATAAGCTTAATTTTCAAAAACCAAAAACTAAAAACCAAAAACCAAATAGTTATCAAATGGGGTCATGGTTTTCAAATTTTTTTTTTTTTTTTTTTTTGGAATTTGGTTAATAATTCAAATATGTGCTTAACAAAGATGAAAACCATATTGAAAATTAGGAGAAAACAAGCATAATTTAAAAAAAGAAGAAAAAATCCAAAACCAAAAACCAATGTTCGATTTGATAACCGTTTAATTTTCAAGACTTGACTTTTATTTTGATAACATTGGTAAAAGTTAGATGATGAAACAAATAAATTCATAGGTTGAAGTAATGTTTATAAACTTAATTTTCAAAAGCAAAAATCGATATAAATGATTATCAAACTTCTAATGAATTTATAGACAAAGTTCAATAAGCACTAAACTTGTATGCGGAACTATTTCTTTTTACTTTATTATCATCATCACTATTATTTTTGGGGATGAATTTGCGGAATATCAAAAGAAATTAAAGTCTCGTTTGGTTTATGATCCGTTTTTCGTTTTTATGTTTTCGAAAATGAAAAATACAAGGGAAACTATGAAAACGCGTTTAGTATACCTATTTTTAAAAATAATTTTCGAAAACAACTCAAAAAAATGGCTTGTTTTAAAAAATGATAAAATGTTGTTTTCATTGTTTTCCAATTTTATTTTCAAAATAATGGAAACATGAGATACAACACATGATACATCTTTTTTTTTCCATCAAATAATGTTGCATTATGTACAAACAACATTTTTTATTTTTGATAACCAAATTCTCGAAAACAACTCAAAAAATGGTTTGTTTTCAAAAACCATAAAATGTTGTTTTCATTGTTTTCCAATTTTGTTTTCAAAATAATGGAAACATGAGCTACAACACATGATACATCTTTTTTTTTTCATCAAATAATGTTGCATAATGTACAAACAACATTTTTTATTTTTGATATCCAAATTCTCTTCGACTCTAAAAGGGAAAAAAAAAATATGTTGTGTAAATAGTGTGTTTGATTGATATTGATGTTTTTTTAAGAAGTTTTGGTTGTTATTTTTACTTTTTACATAATTCTACCTATTTTGATATACTCTCTCACCCTACAAATCAAAAGTTTCATATAATACAACTATTTGTATGTTTTTTTTTTTTTTCTTATAATTTCAATTCCAACCATTTTTCTTTCTTTTTTTTTAAGAATCAATTATAACATCATTGATTTATAATCTCTCTAAAAATGAATAAAATTCAAGTAGAAAATAATCATATTAAATTAACTTTTTCTAAAAAAAAAATAATTTTACCAAACACATATTAATATCTTCATGCATTTTCAAATTCATAACCAAACACGATTTTCAAATTTTGAATTCAAATTTAAAGTTTTTAAATTGGAACCAAACATGTTTTTAGATATAATGAAAATAAGAAATTTGTTTTTGTTTTCTGTTAAATTCTTTATTTTCGAAAACAATTTTCAAATCATGAACCAAACGAGACCTAAATTACACCAACAACTACTTTAGTTAAATTATCAATTTGGTTCTTCCACCTTGTATTCATTTCAATTTATTTATTTATTTTTCTCCTTTATCTTTAATTTATTTTTCTGAAATTATTAAAATGGTATAAAATAAATTGAAGCTAATAAATCAAACTCAAAATTAAAGATAAATACACCTTTGGAGAACTTCTAATATCTCCACAAGAGTTTCCTAGCTATGGCCTAAACAAAAGTTCAAGGTTTGTGCAAATTTGTTGGCTCGAGAAACTCTCGAGGAGAGTTAGCTTTTAGTGCAAGTGCACACTCACTTTCAAGAGGTCACCTAACATAGATTTGACAATGCCGATTAAACTTAATTTTAGAGTTTATGTGATTGAGCCACCAAAAAGATGGTGTACCCTTGACTCCCAAAAAAATAAAAGGGGAGAAATACACTTTTGGTCTCTGAGGTTTGGGTTAAGTTACACTTTAGTCCTGAGTTTTCAAATTCAACCAAAATACCTCTTACGTTTGAGATAAGAGCAATTTGGTCCATGCCGTCCAATTTGTCGTTAATATACTAACAGAATGCTGACGTGACAATATTGTTTTAATTAAAAATTATTTTTTTAATAAAAATATTATTATTTTATTAATTTTTTTTTAATTCTTTTTCCCATTCTTTCTCCTCCTTCTTATTTCTCTTCTCCTCTTTCTTCTCCAACTTCTTCTTCTTCAACCTCTTATTCTTCAACTCTGGTGGCCGGCAACCACCGTCGTTAGCCGGTTGGCCGCCGTAAGGGGAAGAGAAAGAAGGGAAAAAATAATTAATAAAATAATAATATTTTTATTATTTTAATGTATTTTTATTTAAAATTTTTAAAAATTAATTTTTTAATTAAAATAATATTGTCACGTCAACATTCTATTAGTATTTAACGGCAAATTGGACGGCAGGGACCAAATTGCTCCTTATCTCAAACCTCAGGAGTATTTTTTTTTAATTTGAAAATTCAGGGACCAAAGTGTAACTTAACCCAAACCTCAAGGACCAAAAGTGTATTTTTCCCAAATAAAAGTGCACCTTGTAATATATGTAGTAATTATCAACTCTTTTAAGTCTCTCTTATTTGGATATGGTGTCAGTTCATTTATGTACACTTCTTCTACTTAGGCGTCACATCAACTGATATTATTCTAAAAGTGTCTCAAATTCATATTAGTACAATCACACAAAGACACAACTAAAATATAGGGAAATTCTCATAAATGGCCACAAATACACTGTATTTTTTTAAAGATGATCAATTATCGCTGAGCTATATTTTTCAAATTTCAATTTCAAATTATGGATTTATCTTTTAAATTCGTAAAGATAAACTTGTATTAAGATTTGTCATTTTTAATCCTCAAATCGAATCGACATTTTTATTATTCAACTCAGCATATTTATCGTTCTAACAACCCAGAAATCAGTCTTGTTCGACTTGTAGGTCTTCACTACCTTCTATTATTGAAAGGGTTATCAATCTTGAAACATAGGTATGTCAAATACTGTATTTTGTATTTATCTATCATTATTTTCCTTCTCATTTTTTTAAAGGTCTTCAATAGTTTTCAAATGTAAACTTTTGGAGGAAGATTAGAATGGAGAAAAGTGTCCAAAAGAAAATCTGAGGTTTTTCAAGAAATTTGTTTCCAGTGTTTGGAAGAAGATGAGAAGAAGACCACATACAAAGAAGAAAATGGGGAGAATCTCAAGGGTTTAGATTTTTTTTTAAAAAAAAACAAGGTGAATACTAAATCCCAATTTTCGAATTAAGTTTAAGGGAAATAGTGAGCAATGATTTCTTCTCGTTTTTTTAGATGATTTGATGTTTACCATAGTGAAATTATTTTCATTTTGTCTAATGGGTTAGTTTGCCATATACATTGTATTTGCATAATTTGTTTACCGAATATATTGTATTTGCATAATTTTTCTTTTTATAAACTTGAATGTTTTTTATTGTTCTAGTAACATTTGTGAGTAATGAATTCTACTTTTTTTCAAGATGATTTAAATTATTTGCAAGTTAACTAAATACACTTTAAAGTTAGGTTATTGAATACCCAACCAGATAATATCTGGTGAGGGAGGGTTTGGAAAAGAAAATAGGGTTTTGTGTGTAGATGAATCTAGTAGTTTAAATACACACAAAGTTAACGGATTCAACTATTTTCGTGCCCTCCGGTAAAAGTTAACATATTTTTTTTATTCTACTACCCTCCCCTTGATTCATGCTAATTGGTTGATTTTTGCTATCTTATTTGTTATGTTTGTTAAATTTGAATTGGATTGATTTGTAATGTGCACTTAAATTAAGTCTAAATCCTAGATTCTCCCCTACATTTACGTTGTATTTGAATTTATAGTTTATTGAATTTAATTTTTCAGTTCACTAGATTTAGATTTCGTTTAGGGGCATTTTCGTCTATTTCGTTGTAAAAAAACTATTAAAAATAGCAATTGACCATTTTTTTTTTCTTCAAAATGTCGAATTAAAAATAGTCATTTATCTAGTTGCCCCTAAAATATAATGGATTAAAGAGGACAGATGGCAAAGTCCATGAATTCGATGAATATTTTGGAGACTTAATTGTGTTGGATCTTAATTTTGTAACAACCTAATAGGGTTGAACAATGACAAGCCATGCCCATATTATCCAAGCCCAACTTTATTTAGAAGAAAAAGGACAATTTCAGCCTATACCAATTCAAGCAATGGATTATTTATTAGGTAATCCTTGAAAATGGCTAAAAAATTTTAAAATAAAAAAAATCGGTTTTGAAATATAGAAAAAAAAAAAAGAATTGAAAAATGGCAAAAACGTGTATGTCACATGACTGTATTTGTGCAGCTAATTTCTAACTTTGGGGAGGATGTAAATAACATTCTCCCAATCGAGATGCCATTGCACGACTTTACTTGCAGAGGTACAAACCATTGATACTCATTGTAATGCTTTGCCGATCAAATTTCAATGGCATCTCGATTGAGTCTTCTCAAATTATTTAACACTTGCTCATTTTTTTGGCTATGTATGTTTCTCACACTTCAATTTCAAGTCTCTCAGCTTTTGTGTCAACAATATCTAACGACTACCTATTGGTACGATTTCTGGTGGGATGGATCTCAGAATCACAAGAGCTGGAGGGTCAGGGAATTCTGACGCCTAATCTCAACAAACTCCCCCTCTTCAAAAATCTAGTCTAATTCAAATTCGAAATCCCTGTCAATTTGTTCTATCCTAAATTTGGCTTGAGACTTTAGCTCTCTCTTTTCTTTGCCTAAAGTTAAAGCTGCATTCAAATTGTTCGTCGTTGCACGACTTTACTTACAGAGGTACAAACCGTTGATACTCATTGTAATGCTTTGCCGATCAAATTTCAATGGCATATCGATTGGGTCTTCTCAAATTATTTAACAATTGCTCGTGTTTTGGCTATGTATGTTTCTCCACACTTCAATTTCAAGTCTCTCAAGATCTAACGACTACCTACTGGTACGATTTACGATGGAACTGAAGAGAATTGACGCCCAATCTGACGGTTAAAATATCCCATTTAGCATACTGGATATTGGGGGTGATTCTTTTCGAGTTCATCTTTTTTTGTGTGATTCAATTAAATCATCCTATTTCATTCTCTCTTTCTTTCTTTTCTTGGGTTTGATTTGATCCTATACTTTGAGTTTACCTTACATGGTTAATTTGTGCCTTTCTGGTAGGCACTATTGCTAAGTTGGTGTATTTTTCTGGAAACAAAAAATGTTAGATTTGGTATTAGTTTTTAAATATTTTGGATGTAATCTTTATATGCCTAATTCATTCATTTGAAATGGGTGGAATACTCAATACCAGGTATTTGTGGTAATTGAGCTCACATTTTACATATTCCAAACATTTTATAGATCATGAACATGGAAATGAACATTTTTCTATAGTCAGCAACCAATTAGATATTTTTTAAAATATTATATATTTTTAAATTTTTGTGAACAAATAACAACCCCTACCTTTAAGGGATCATATTTGTTTTATTTTATTTGAAACACAAATTTGATTTTACTATCCCATAATTGTAGATATTATAAGGGTATTTTCGTAAGTTCATAATTCAGATTTTTAAATTCACAAATTTGATTTAGTCATTTATCTAAATAATATAGACAATTGTCATTTTTCAAAACGGGTTTTTTCTTTTGGTTATTCTTGCCGCTAACCCTATTTATTATCATCCAAAAAAGTTGATTAGAATAGGAGAGAGAGACTCATTGCTAATCTTAAATGACACCAGTAAATCCAATGTTAGTAACTCAAGGAGGAAAAAAAAACTCTACAAACATACAATATAAATCAACTCTTTTTTTTTTAATAAATAAAAATCAACACTACACTCTTAATATATAATAATAACAATTTTTTTTTTTTTTAAAAAGAAAGACCAATACAAAATTGTCTATAATCCAATCGCAAATAGTCCATAGGGCATATGTGACAATTTTTGTTCCTTCTAAACAATTGGGTTTAAGAAATGGGCCGTAGGAATTGGGCTATATTTTGTGGCAATGGCCCATAAAAATTGGGCCAACCATGTATTCCCTGTTAAACTGGCTCTTATAGCCTTTGTTCCATTTAATTGATAAAATATTAAAGTTAAAATATTTTGATACCGGTACTTTGGGACTCATTCCATTTTAGCCCTTATACTTTCATACGTCAAACTAGTCTCTGTATTTAAATAAAACTTAAATTTAGTCCTTAATGTTGTTTGAAGTTATTTTTTATCAAAATTTGTATAATAATAATAATAATTTCATTCAAGTAAGACACGTTGTGAATACCTTTCCAAAGTTTATTAAAAAAATAAAAGTTAATAGAGACTTTTTTTTTATTATTTAAAAAGGTTGGCCATAAACTAATAGTAAGGACTAATTTTTAAATTTATTGAAAGTACAAGATTAAACTTGGACACTTGAAAGTATAAGGACTAAAATATAACAAACTAAATACATGACCAAAATGATATTTTAACCAAATATTAATTTTGAATGTTTGGGTATGGTATAATTAGTGAGTTATATTTTCGTGTCAACAAAAATATTGAGATTTCAAAACATATACACCTTGTGAATATATATATATATATATACACACACACACACATACACATACATATGTACATATATATATTGATGTTAATCCTAAAATAAGATATAAATTGGTCGAGTAGTATCAATCTGGGAAATGCTACCTTTCTTTAGTGAACTTCATTTCTTTTATATTCCAATAAATTGTAACACTGTAGCAGATACTATAGCTAAGCGTTTTAGATGGATGGAATTATGTGAGTTTTGGATGGATAATGTCCCAAATTGGATTGTATCTCTGGTCAATGATCACTGCTCTCATTTTGTCCTTGTGACGTAATAATATTAGTCTTTAAATTTGGTCAAAAGACATTGGATGCTAGAGAATCCCAAAATATCCACAAGTTGTAGGGATAAAAAAAAAAACTCTTACTATGTCCCATGGAGATGGGCATCCATATCTTTAATAAGAAAAAATAGCCCCAAAAGCTTCATTTATTGAGTTGGGAATGTTTTAATTTTAGTATAAAGTATTTGATTATGGAGCATTTTTACACACCACAAGTGTCAATATATGTGCCTTGGAGAATTTGATGCAATATTTTCCCATATCTGAATAATATTGAATAAGGAATTGTGGAGTGGGCACATCCCATAAATGGTAAAATTTTATATCCACAAAAGAAATAATGAAAATTAATGGAACGATTGATAACCATTTGATTTTTTTGTTTTTAAAAAGTGAGCTTAAAAACACTACTCCTACCTATATGTTTCTTGGTTTTGTTATCTACATTATTCTTTTCGTGTTTTAAAAAACCAAGTCAAGTTTTGAAAACTACAAAAAAAAAAAAAATAATAATAATAAAAAATCAAAAAAAAATCAAAAACTTTTTTTTTTTTTTTGTTTTTTTATTTTTGGAATTTGGCTTGGAATTCATAAGTGTCCTTCACAAGATGAAAATCATAATAAAAAAATTGGAAGAAAAGAAAACAAGCTTAATATTCAAAACACAAAAAACCAAAAACCAAATGTGGACTTAACGATTTAAATTCAACTAGGATTATAGTTAACAGATTTTGGGAGATATTCACCCCAATTTTCCTACATATTATGAGAATGTTGTTGCTAGTCGTAAAGCAGAAAATTGCCCCACATTTTGTAGTTTGCGTGGAGAGTATATGTATATATGTTCACGTCACTCTAATCTATATGTTCTATGAATAGACCAGTCATTTCAATTATTGTTTTTTAAAAAGAAACATTTGGTAATGTTAAACAGAAACATATCTCAATGAAAATACGTCTCTTTGGTCAGATAACAAGAAACTTTTATTATCTACTATCAAATTATTGACAAGTGTTTACTTTTTCTAAAAAAGACAAAATATCTCATTTGTTTCTTCTCTTTTGATTTCTTTAAAAAAAAATCTCTGTTACGTGTCTCACATATTTGAATTTTCATTCCTACACTATTGCATTGAAAGAGAAAAAGACAAAAGGAAATCGTCTTTTAATGTTCTTTATGATTTGGACGAAATAGTCGAATTCATTTATAAAGTATGATTTGGAATTCTTACGAATGTTAAGCTCACTTTAATTTAGATAGATAAGAAATAAAAACTTAAGTGGCTTAATTCCCTCAAGAGTTTAATCAAACTTGTTTTTGCTGACAACTACACTTAGCCTTATAAGTGCCAATCAATTCTAGATAAGGTTCGATGCAATTATGTGTTATTTCAATGGTAGATGTATTAGCTAATAAGATTTGATTGCATACGTGAGAGAATAAAAGCACACTCTACATTATGGGAGAGTGGTATGCTATCATGTTATAATAGAATAATAACATTTTCGATATGGAGATATTTCATAAACTTCAGTCAAAAGCAAGTATAGTGTTGATGGTCGATTTTGGCCAGAGGATCTCACCTGACCTTCACGTGCCACCAACGGTAAATTTGTAGATGAGGGGGGAAGACGTGGCCTGCAAGACAGTAAACCTGCACACCGGTGTGGTGCTCGCCACACCGGCTCCGATGCTTAAGCCAGAAAGCAGAACGGAGGGGCGTGGAAAAGTAAGAGCAAGAGCAGAAAAGAGAAAATCGATAGTAGAGTTTAGGGATAGAATTCGGGATCCCCTCTTCAGTGGCAAAGAGGGATATAAATACCTGTTCATCCTCCTAGCCTTTTTAGGGTTTCGGAGGCGTTTTAGGTCAAACCAGGCGAAACCGGGGCATCCAGAGGCGGTGGGGACCAGACGGGACCAAACGAGCTCGGCCCGCACGAGCGGGCCGAGGGTCGGCCTCGGCCCATGGCCGAGCATGGGGTCGGGTAAAAAACCCGACCCCTTCGGCCTTGGCCCATCCCGCTTACCGGTTCCGCCTCCTTGGCCCGGTTTCCAGCCCGATTTCTCCCCGATTGTCCTCGTCAGCTCCTCGTACATCGGGGTGGTCCAAAATTGCCTATAACATATAGCTCAGCGGTAATTGACACGTATCATCGACCAATATGTCAGAAGTTCGAATCCCCTACCCAAAATGTTGTGTTGAACTAAAAACAAAAATTCATAAATTTCATATTTTCTTTCTGAGTTCAAGAAATATAGAAGCGTGGATTTGGACATTCAACTTGGTATAATTATCTTAATCATTGAGGTTCTATTTGATTTTCATCTAGTTTTTCTGTTTCTTGTTTAAAAAAGTTCGACTTGTTTTCTCCCCATTTTTTTACAATAGTTTTCATATTTATAAATGAAATATTTGAATTTTTAGCCAAATTCAAAAAACAAAAGCAATCTTATAAAGGAAAGAAGTGTGTTTATAAGCTTGATTTTCAAAAACAAAAATCCAAACGATAATCAAACAAGATCTTAAAATTACTTTTTTTTTTTTTTTTTTTCAGAGCTTGATTTGAATTTTGAAAACATCGGTAAAAAAACAGATAACAAAATGAAAAAGATCCACAGGTAAAAGGTAATGTTTACAAACTTAATTTTTAATATCTAAATGCTCATGAAACCAAGCTCCATGTTCAAATTTGCTCATAAGAATGTTATCTTTTTTTTTTTCAAGAATATTAAATGATGTGTATGATGAGAGAATTCAAACCTATAAACTCAAGAAAAAAAAATCAATTATGCTCATACTGCCTATTGACCGTAAAAATTAAAATATCAGTCTATTACTTTTCAATTTTTATTGAAAAAAAAAAAAATCCTCAATAATTTGTTAACAAATCAGATACGTCAAAGAAATGGAGACACGTCAGGTACACGTGTACGTCGGATCAGTCTCTTGGCTCCCCGCCATTGCTGCAAAGGCATACTCCCCGAAGGCTGGGGATGCATCACAGCCGTCGGTTTTAGTGAACGGAATTAATTGACCGGCCACTAGTAGGCCACTTGGCAAAGAATCAATCGAAATCTGCCACGTGTTCTTCCTTCCCTGTTCCCTGGGGTATGGGGATTATTTTCCTCCATGTATTTAAGGTCGTTACCAATATTACTCAAAATTAAATTAATTTTAAGTACTGTGGGCCAGACCGAGCTTCAGGTGGGCCTGAAAATTCAGATCCATTGAATCCATGGACAGAAGCTGTACTACTAATCAAAACAATATTAAAGCTTTAAATCTACTTTAAAGTTTATTTAATTTTCGTTGAGAAGCTTCGTACAATTTTTGTTTTTTTTTTTTTCTTTCCAGTTTCAATTTTATAAAATTATTATTATTTTATTTAATCCACACACATATATATTTTCTTTGATTAAGTTTATATGAATATGTTAATACACACGTTCAAAAACCATGTTATCCCTGAATTAAAAAATTAATAACAAGATAAAAGGAAAATATTAAATTGATCTTTTGAGTCAATAAACTAACTAAATATTTTTTAAAATTTTAGGGGATAAAAGTGAGGATGGAGTAAAAGTTTAGGGACTAAAATAATAAGTAATCTAAATAAATTTTGTTCTAACTTGAATTTCAAAGATAAATATGATTTTTTTTTTAATAAAATGTTTGATATCATATATGTCCAATACTAAAGTAATAAGTATATATACTCTTGACTAACATGAGCATGACTCAATTGACATAAAACTCTTACTAATAACTACGAGGTCAATGGTTCAAATCGCCGATTCCACACATTGAAAAAAATGTATATATAATTACTTGATGGTCACAGTAAAAATGTCTTGACTAACATGAGCATGACTCAATTGACATAAAACTCTTACTAATAACTACGAGGTCAATGGTTCAAATCGCCGATTCCACACATTGAAAAAAATGTATATATAATTACTTGATGGTCACAGTAAAAATGGAATATATTTTTTTTTTATTTATGATCTTGTTAACAGAATAAGTTGTTCTTTTTTTTTTTTTTTGAACAAACAGAATAAGTTGTTTAGCATCCACATAATATAAATTTAATTCGAATATTTAATCAAATCTCCTATAAGTCAAAAGTAAGCATCAAATCTTAAACATTTTAATAATAAAACAGTGAAAGGAAATTTTTAAACATTACTGTTATTGGCTCACAATTCAGTTTGTTGGAATTTTTTTCTTCTTCTTCTTTCTTTTCTTTTCTTTTCTTTTCTTTTCCTCTTTCTTCCTATTCTTTTAAATCATAAAAAATTATTAGAACTTCTATTTAATTAGCAGGAGGGTGTTATTAAGACAGGGCAATATCCAGTTGATAAAATATATTAATATTTATAAACTAGTTTATTAAAAAAAGTCTATATAATTAAAAATATATTAATTGACTAGCCTTAGTTAGCTAAAATTAACTCTTTACTAGGTATGTTTAGTCTAACTTTTCAAGTGTTTAATTTTGAAAAAAAAAAAAAGATCATTTTGAAAGTTTGACTACCACTAAAAATGACTTATTAAATGGCTAAAAAAAAAGACTTATTAAAAAATGAGATCAAGAAATAATTCATCTTGAGAGCTTTTAAGTATACAATAACTTGTATATAAAAGCATGAGGAAATGTAACCAAATATATGAGTTCTAAATTTCTAAACAAATTTTGTACAAAATGTTTTTTTTATAAAAAAAAAACGCATTCTTAAAAGATATTTAAACTAAAAGATATTCAAAACAGACTTGATGATTGTCAAACACTAGATTGTTTTTAAAAAAATGAGTTTTTTTTTTCTTCAAAATTAAACACTTGAAAAGTTAAATCTAACTCACCTTTAGTTTAACCGGTTAAAGTATGGATAACTTCATTGAATCTCCCACTTTTATTATTGAACTTAAAAAAAAAGGTAATCCTATTTATTGTTAAAGGTAAGTAATCAAAATGAGTCAATAACCTCTAATTACTAAAAGCTTGAAAACTAAAACTATATTTTAAAACTTAGGGATTATTCTAGAATTTTCTTTTTAATATGTTAAAGTTAAGAATATAATAAGTGTGATGTCATTAGGAAAATTATTTTGATTAATGCGAAATTGACAAAAATAACCTTCCACATTAATATTTGACTAACTCAATAGGTGAATCGACATTTATTTATTTATTTATTATTATTATTATTATTTTTTTTTGAGAAACAAATCGACATTTACTTAACTCAATAAATGATTGAAATTTAATATACGACCTAAATGATGTAAACTAGTCACATTCGTTACATAGTTGAAATTTGATCAACCCTATGGTAGATATTTTTAAAACTTAATCATCGTGGAAAAGTAAAATGTTTTAAATTTAAACTTTGAAAAAAAAAAAAAGTTCGACGTTGTTATTTTAGGTATCGTTTGATAACTATTTGGTTTTTGGTTTTTTATTTTTGAAAATTAAACTTATAAACACTACTTTCACATACAAATTTGTTTGTTTTGTTATCTACCTACTTCCCATGTTTTAAAAAACAAGCTAAATTTTTTAAAAATAAAAAGCATTTTTCAAAAACATATTTTTGTTTTTGAAAATTGGCTAAAAATTTAAATGTATCATTGCCAAAGATGAAAACTATTGTAAGAAAATTGGGAGAAAGTAAACATAATTTTCGTAAACCAAACACTTATAAACGACCTTAGTTTTATTGTATATAAAAATAATTTAAGTTCGACAACAATTAGGGGTGGGAGGTTCAAACCTTTGACCTCTTAGTTGATGGTATATATCAATTATGGTTAAGTTATGCTCCCTTTTATAGTTGCTTCTAAGTTAAAATCACAAATATATATATATATATATATATATATATATATATATATATATATATATATATATATATAATTTTAATTTACTAATATTGTTGTTATTATTATTTTTTGACAACATCAACCTTTTAGAACAAGCAAGGCAAAGAGCTCAAAAGCGAACATTACAAAAGACTGGAATATGGAAACCAAAACTCTACACACTGAGAGACGTCTTCACTCTAAGTCAAGCATGATAGCCAGATAGAAGCACTGTCCGCCCCAGAATAGAATGTGTACTGAGAGCTAAGCAGACAACCAATGGAATTCCTTTGGATTTCAGCGAGCCTTCCAAAGCCTCCATCATCTTGACTCCTGATTTAATTGATAGTTTGTTCCATACAAGCTTGAAGCCTTAGACCTGCATCAAAATATCACCCGAATAATGCATTTTAAGACTCCAACAAGATAAGCAGTTTAGTAGGAGACACGCTATCCAATCACCTCCAAACTAACTCCATCCAATCCTCATGAAGACCCAGTTCTATATTGAAAGAGATATCAATAGTAGAGATTCATGAGACACAATTAATCATGCTCACATCCTGTACTACATCTACTCAGTCTTTGGCCTAAGAGAAGATGTCACAAGCTAACAAAATGTGAAACAAATCAAATTTTCCAATAAAATATCGCGTATGTGTGTGCTTGGCCCTCCTAAAGAAGCCTCTAATGGACCAGATGCATATTTATGAGACCCTCCACCTATCTTCCCCTTACACTGAGGCTAAAGTCTCGCCTGAAAGACCAACCGAAGCAAAATTATAATGTTTTCTCATTGAACAAAATTCATTTTCCTTTCCCTTACTCTTATGCTCACTCAAACTATGGGGTACTAGCTTTCACACTACAGTGTAGGAACCCCTAACTCGAGTTTTACCCTTGGTTGGCCTAACTTAGCACACTGCAGGTAACTCTTTTACCCCAAACCACTCAAAACTCTTGAAAGCAAAAATACTTTCTGATATCACAAAGAGTATACGATAACAAACCCAAGATAGACTCCCATTAAAAAATCACTAAACTTCTTCTTTTCTTTTCTGCTTTCTTTCTTTTCCTTTTTTTTTTTTTTTTTTTTTTTTTTTTTTGTGCATATACTCTCTTTTTCCGAATGCAAGATTCACACACTAACTTGCAGGAAATCAGACTCCCTAGCTAAACCTTACCCCTATCGGAGTGACAACAGGTTTATGAATCCCATAAAGCATATCTAGTCCTAAAGTCTCGCCTGAAAGACCAACCGAAGCAAAATTAGAATGTTTTCTCATTGAACAAAATTCACTTTCCTTTCCCTTACTCTTATGCTCACTCAAACTATGAGGTACTAGCTTTCACACTACAGTGTAGGAACCCCTAACCCGAGTTTTACCCTTGGTTGGCCTAACTTAGCACACTGCAGGTAACTCTTTTACCCCAAACCACTCAAAACTCTTGAAAGCAAAAAAACTTTCTGATATCACAAAGAGTATACGATAACAAACCCAAGATAGACTCCCATGAAAAAATCACTAAACTTCTTCTTTTCTTTTCTGCTTTCTTTCTTTTCCATCTTTTTTTTTTTCTTTTTTTTTTTTTTTGCATATACTCTCTTTTTCCAAATGCAAGATTCACACACTAACTTGCAGGAAATCAAACTCCCTAGCTAAACCTTACCCCTATCGGAGTGACAACAGGTTTATGAATCCCATAAAGCATATCTAGTCCTTCAAGCTTAACTAAGGGACATGCCATGTGCTCAGATATGCAAGAAAATCAAGAAAGGTTTAGGCAAGCCTCATATATAAGCTAGCAAGCAAAAACTTCACCAAAAAGCCAAAGAAAGAGCATAGGAGTACTAGACGACAATATCATGACTAAACTCCCAAACACCTAAATATCAGCTATTAGAATTCAAAAACAACTTTTACTTTTGTTTCCCAAAGGGAAATAGGTCCACTGCTCAGATGGATGGGCTCAAACCAAAACCTGATAGAAGCAAGCAAATCACATAAATATGAAAAGAGTAATTCGATGCTCAGTTGCAAACCAGCCTCATCCTAGATTCTACTAGCATGCAAAAAGCTTACCAACACCAACCTAAATCATACAATCATCTCAATGTAATCTAAACTCAAACATGCATACATAAATATCAAAGGAAATGAAAACAGAAAACCTTCCGTGATTGTAGATCTATCGGTTGGAGGGGAAGCTTAAAACTGCTTAGCCTAGTCCCCCAACTCTAGCCCCCCTGCTTTTGAGAGATCAAAAGGACTCCATATCATTAGAAGAAGCATCACGAGCAATAACATCTGAAAGTTCCACTGGCCACTCTTCCAACCAAGTACAGTCAGCATAAGTAAAGGATAACGAAGCCAGAGTATGCGCTGTCATATTCCCTTGCTTAGGTGTAAATAAAACCTTACACTCCTGATCTTGGCGAAACATCACACATACCTCTTTCATGAGAGAGCCTACCTCAGACACATCCGCTTCCTCCCCATTCAAAATCTTCAACAACCTCAATGAATCTGATTCCAAATGGAATTTGAAGAAACCCATCTGTCGAGCCAAACGAACCCCTTTCAACATAGCCCAGCCTTCCGCCATATCAACGCTCCAACACCTTGGAATGGTAACACACACTGCCATCAACACATCACCCCCACTATTTCGTAGAACCAACTCGCCTCCTGATAGGCTGGAATTTGGCTTCATCGAGGCGTCTACATTCAGCTTCAACTCATTTTCCAGCGGTGGATTCCACCTATGTCTTTCTCTCCTTGAACCTAACCCCAATCTGCCCTCTGCCAGACCTCCATTTGGCTTCGCAACCATCTGGAAAACCTGCACATAATCTGAGGCCCATTGCATCAAGTCATCTTCAACATACGGCTTACCCCAAATCAGAGCATTCCTTCTATTTCAGACAGCCCACCAAAACACAACCATGAGCTCAAAGTCCTGCAGATCCAATCTATCTTTAACAACCCACAATATTTCCTTAAAATTTAGAGTTACCAAAGATTGGTACAGAGCTCCAAACTTTGACCCACGCCACACCACATATGCTCAATAGCAGGACAGACCCAAAAAATGTGTAAACAATCCTCAAAGGCAGATTGACAAAATACACATAAATTGGAGATGTCCATACCTCGCTTAAGACAGTTAATCTTTGTGGGCAACTGATTGTGTGTTAGCCTCCATAGGAAGAACCTGATTTTGCTTGGGATATTTAACTTCTAAACGTTCGACCACCAACTCTGCCATGTTGCAGAATCAGACGATGAGGGTCGCCCTTGGATGTGCAGCCTATGAGCCAGTTTATACCCACTTTTCACAGTAAACAAACCATTTTTCTCAAAGTGCTAGATCAGTCGGTCCTCATACATACCACTACGTTGCGGTATCCTCATAACCGCTTCACATTCTGCAGCAGTGAAGTGGTTCCTGATCTTCTCCTCATCCCACTGACCCAATTCAGTAAGCAGATCCTTCACTCGACTAGTTAGTGGCAAAGTAGGAAAAGAATGTACCTGTAGGGAGTACTCATTCGGCAGCCAGTTGGAAGAATAAATCGGGGTAGAGCGTCCATTCTGTATCATCCACCGACATCCTCGCACTAATAGCTCACGACCCCACATCAAACTCCGCCACACGAAAGATGGTCAGTATCATCTTTCAGCCTCAAGAAACTCAGAGTTTGGAAAATACCTCCCTTTTCAGAACCAGGCCAAGTAGGGACGAGGGATCACTAAAAACACGCCAACATTGTTTTGCCAGGAGGGCTTGGTTGAAAAGCTTCATGTTTCGGAAGCCTAAACCATCCATACACTTAGGGATTTTTTTTTTTTTTTTTTTGATAATCACTTAGGGATTGTTATTATCATTTATTTCAATTGGGTGTGGTACTAAGATTGTTATTATCATTTATTTCAATTGATTACCTCGATTATTTGTACTTATTCTAATTTATTTTATTATTCATAGCCACACAATATTATTATGAGTAGGGGTGTAAATTTTTCGGGTCGGGTCGGTTGTATTGACGACCCGACCAGGAGTCTGTTGTACCGAAAAACTAAACCGGCCCGTTCAGAGTTGACCCGATCCGACCCGACCCGAACCGGTTCGGTTCGGTTACTTACACCCATAATTATGAGGAATATCATGAAGAAAAAATCAATAAAAATTTAATTTAGAGAGAGCATGCAAACCATTAGCTTAATTATGTACTTTATATTGACGTAAGAGTTTAAAATGGATGCCAAACATGAATGTTTAATTGATATAAAATATCTACTTGCAATCAAAAGGTTTGAGAGGTTTGAGGTTTGAATCTCCTACTAAAGGTACTCTTTATTCCACGAGACCTGTTTCGAACAGGGTGGAGTGGGGAAATTTTTTTCTTCATTTGCTAAACAGGGACAGGGATTATATATTTACTATATCGTCCTTTTTTATTTATATAATAATAATAATAATAATTGTCATATTTTACAATTATTGTGTTTTGACAATTTTACCATTATTGTTGAACGAAAATGACAATAATTAAAACAGAAAATTGTGTACTTAGTTTTTCACCTTTAATATATATATATATATATATATATATATATATATATATATATATAACTTAACAGGAATAATGATAAATTAGTCATATTTAGGTCCATTTATAAATTAAGTTCATAAACCTTGATTATGCTGTATATTTAATATTTATACTTGCTTATAAAAATTATATATATTCTTTAAACTGAATAATAAACGAAAGTAGACAAAAATATAGTAATTCTGTATATGAAAAAGGAATTCAAACGTGCTACTTTGTTTTTTCTAAGTTGTTTACATTATTGAAATATTAAAATTTAAACCATGTTGGTGTAGTATTTAAATTTAAACTTTTAGAAATGATGGTGTAAGATTTTAAGTCTAGCATGAAACATGAAATATTATTATTATTTTTATTTGGTAATTTTAGAAATTGTTTTGGTTAGATGAAAATTATCCATTTAAACATAGATCTTTTAAAAAGAATTTATATTTGATTGGTAATAAGGGGGATAAATACCTGTGGGAATCCTTGCCCTGTTCTCTGCAAAATTAATTGGAGAATTTTGCAACGATAGGGAATGATATTGGGAGCGGGGAAGGCTTCCCCGTCCTTGCCCTACCTGTGAACATCTCAATCTCCCAAGCCACATGTGTATAAAAAATAAATAAATTTAAATGTATGTAATATTAATATTATTGTTTTTGTAAAATTAATGACCACATTTACTGAGGGAGAAAGTTGAAATAGTTTGTTATATTAATGGGAGTCTTTATAGGATTAATAACCCAATTTATTGAGAGAGTGTCCAAAACGTTTATATAATGTCAGTAGTTAATTTGTAGAATCAATAAATCTTACGTAAGGGAGGGGTGAAAGAGTTTTATAATATTAATAATTTGTTTATGTAAAATTAATAACTAGAGAGGAGAGAGTTCAAAGGTTTTTTATTTTTATTTATTTATTATTTATTTATTTTTTTTAAATAACGGGAGTCATGACTAGCAAAATACTGCGCTTATGGAGGAATAAATCTAAGTTTTGATTTTTTTTAAAAAAAGATGAATGATGAGTTTAAAATTTGTACTAATGATCCAGAAGTCTATGGTTCGAATCTCTCTGTCTTAAGATGTTGGAAAAAATAAAATAAGATAAAAAATTAATCATCGTAATTTATTATGATTGAGCTAAATCATGAATAATTCGTACTATAGTAAGTAAACATTTTTAAACCCAACAAATCCAAATGTTTTAATGGCCACATGTTTACATTTCCAAAATGTAAGAAATATTAATGATACAAGTATATCTATGTCTATAAAATATATAAAATATATAAAATATAAGAGGCTATGAAGTGAGAAACATTCTTTATTCATTTTATATATGTAAGGGACGAGGACACAACATAGATCTCCACAATGGTATGATATTGTCCACTTTGGGCATAAGCTCTCATTGCTTTGTTTTTGGATCAATCCAAGAGGCCTCATACCCAATGGAGATACTTATCCTCCCTTATATACCCATGATCTTCCCCTCATCTAGCCGATGTGGGACTTTGGTCGCATTCTCCCACAATCCTCCCCTCGAACAAAGTACCACCGAGCCTCCCTTCAAATAGTCATTTTTATCCGTCCAACACTCCTATACCAAGGAGTTTTTAGAGTCTAACCACGGATCTCCAACATGACTACGTTTTCAAGGCTCACAAATTCTTTGTTCGACACCCGAGGAGTTTTACGAAACGGCTACGTCAGGGGCATGGCTCTGATACCACTTGTAAGGGACGAGGACACGACATAGATCCATCGAACAAAGTCATGAGGGCTTATGCCCAAAGTGGACAATATCATACCATTGTGGAGATCTATGTCGTGTCCTCGTCCCTTACAATATAGTTGTCTAATTTATTATTATATATTATATTTAATTTTATTATTTTTTATTTCTAAACAAATACAACAAAAAAGAGCCCCCTAGTCAGGCACTTCTAAATAGGAAAAATAAAATCATCAATTTTTACTCCAACTTAACCGATTGCATCAATTTTAACTATGAACTTTGAATTTCATCAAATTGAACCAAAAAATTACCAGATTAATTAGAAAATTTGAACAACATACCTCTTATTACAAGCTAGGCTTATGTCAATTGAGTTATGTTCATATTAGGAATAACATCTCTCATTGGTGATCTCTAAAAATATGGTAGTTTCTAGACATAAGTGCAACAAGCATCAAGTTGATTGATTATAAGGAACAATTTATTATTAGTAAAATTTCATATTCATTTTATTTTTATTTTTAATTTGATAAACTAATTATTAAACTTATTGTGAAAGTTTATTTTTTAAATTTTAAAAATACATGCCATGCATATGTGTGCTAAAATTGTTTCTATATTCATATCATATAATTACAAATTCTTTATTTGTATCACTAACTTTCTAAAATTTATGATAATTAAAAAAACTTATATACTATTTATTTATTAAAGACTAACTTGTATACCGTTGAGCTAAGCTCACTTTGGCCTGTATTTTGAAACTAATTCTATTATAGTCATTGTAATTTTAAATATACAAATTTAGTTTCTATACTTCCAATAAATTTTAAAATTAGTTCTTACGATTAATTTATGGTTAACTTTGACTAAAAAATGTAAGCGTTTTGTAGTAAAATTGGGTAAACATATTCACACCATTTCTTGAATGAAAATATCATTATTGTTTTACTGGGCCAGATAAAAATTAGGGAAAAATAAATCAAAGTTTACCCATAAACTTTGTAAGTTACATCAATTTTCATCATAAACTTGTAATTTGATCAAAATCAAACCTAAATTCAGATAAGTGTTACAATGTCTACCCTCTAATCAATTTCGGTTAATTTGCCACTAATTTTAATAAAAATAATTTAAAAGTGCAAAAAACTCATACTCTTGGTCAAGATACAAGTTTTATGCCAATTGAGCCATACTCTTGTTGGTATGTTTTATAACTCATTGAATGCATATGAAAATAAAATTTTCAATGTTTCTTAGTACGAAACTATACCATAAGATAAAAATTGCAACATTTTTAAAATTTTATGGTGAACATTTCAACCCTTATGCAAGTTTAAGGTGCAACTTAATGAAATTGAAAGTTTAGGATTACAATCGATATAACTTGTCAAAGTTTAGAGTTAAACTTATTGTCAAAACGAGCAAAGTTCAGTAGTAGTTGACATGTACCCTCAACCAAGATAACTGAGATTCGAATCCCCCACTCCATACATTGTTGAATTAGAGAATAAAAAAAGTTAAAATTGATCTTTTTCCTAAAAGTTAACTTCAAAGTTTAAACTAATGATAAAAAACTAATTTTAAGATACATTGAAAGTACATGGACCAAATTTGAACCATTGAGAATGCATATGCTAATATGGAGTAAATGACAAAAAATGATATTTTAATCTAAATAAATTATTAGAATGTTGACGTGTTTGAATTTTTAGTCGAGTTTGAGAAAAACAAAAACACATTTATTTATTTATTTTTAATTTTCGAAATTAATCATTTAAAAAAAAAAAAAAATAGATAGCAACACCAACAAATACGTGAATGAAAAGTTTGCTTATAAGCTTAATTTTAAAAAAGAGAAGATTAAAAGCAAGAGTTATCTTTTGAAAAAAAAAAAAAAAAACAAAAGAGTTATTAAATCGAGCTTAAAGTAATTTAACCTAAATATTACTTTTTAATAATTTTACTATATAATGATAAGGTAATGACAAATATTTGATTACTTGATTCTTTTTTTTATTATTATTATTTTTTAACAATACGTGATTATAAAATGTAAAAAAAAACATTATGGCCAAATAGTTAACGATTCAAAAGTGAACTCAGGTATCTACACACATACACATACAGATACATATTGATGTCAAAATTCGGACGGAAGACTCACCTGACCTTCACGTGACACCAACAGTAAATTTGTAGAAGCGGAAGAAGATGTGACCTGCAAAACCAGCAAAAACCGTTGCACACCGGTGTGGTGTGGGCCACACTGCCTCCGATGCTTAAGTCAGAAAACCTAGAAGAAGCTAGGAAGTCAGGGGTCGAGTATAATGTTTTCGGAACCCTTATTCAGTGATGAAGAGAGGTTTTTATACTTGTGTTTTCCTCTTAGGGTTTTAAGGAATTTAGAGGTGTTTCGGAACGAACTAGGCGGAACCAGGGCGATCCGGGGCATCATAGGTCGAAAGGAGGTGACCGAGCTCTGCCCGCACAAGCGGGCCGAATGGTCGACCTCGGCCTTTTGCCGAGGCCGACCATATGGGTCGGGCCATGTTGGCCCGACCCATTGGTCCGGTCTTCCTATGGGTCGGTTCTATGGTCCCACCTTTGCCCGATTGTCATTGTCAGCTCCTTATTCGTCAGTGTGGTCCAAAATTACCTATAACACATACATACCACATGGACAAAGAAAAACAATACATTTTTATACCAGTTAAGCTATGTTCTTGTTGGCGGTTTATGTCATGCATTGATGTTGTTAGTTTTCTTTTTATTCTCTTATTACAATCAAGTAAAGTCGTAAAAATGGAGTTAAAAGTTGAACTAAAAAAGGGTTAAAAGCTAGAAATTTTAATTTAATGCATATGTGTTTATTTATTTATTTTGACTTTTAAGTTCATATGTTTTTTGACTAATAGTTTCTTTCAATGAGTTCGATTGATAGAATAGTTAATCTCTGATAAAATATTAATGGAAAATTATAGGATAGTTTTTTTTTTTGTTTTTTTTTTTTGAAGTTCAACAATTATAGGGTGAGAATCGAATAATCGATATGTGAAATGATAATTGATGTCTTATTCAATAAATTACCTTTAAAATTAGCCATCATATGCAAGATAGTTCATCCTTAATAAAATGTAAATGGAAAAATCAATATTCACGAACTCTCACCTGAAGATATAATTCTTTATAAATCAACATTAATAAACTTTATATAAGTTAATAATAATTCATAACTATATAAGAATACTTTAAAATTAATATATGATAAAAACAACATAAAAAATTTAGCAATATTTTAACAAAATAGAGGGTTATTTAGACACAATATTGAAAGTCGATCCAAAGTTTTTAATTTCTTTAAAATAGAATATTACATTACAAATAATACGACCTATTAAACTGAATAAGACATCTTGATGGCCGTGATATACTCAAATTTTCAATATAAGATATTTGTAAAGATCAAAACAGACCAAAGTGTTAGAGTTTTAGCTAATTTAATACACACTTGATCCTCTCACTTTATGTACCCATTCAAACATTGATACAATTACCCTAATATAATCAATTTTACCCTTCACAACATTTGTCAACCATTCACAAGCTAAGGTAAAAATGTTTTATGAGAATAACTAAACTTTGGGGTCTAAAATGGTAATTTAATAACACATTTTCTCTCTAGTTAAATTCTAATTAAATTTGGTATTCTATTATTTTAGGGTTGTGACTATTTAATCATACACTTCAAAAAAATCTTTAATAATACATTGTCTAAACTTTTGTGGTTGTGTCTTATATAGATACCCTGTCACATGATCATTCTTAATTTTGTTAGTTTAAAGTTTACTTAACATAATAATTGTAATATTATTTAAGAATTGTGTCCAAAATTAGTCTATCCATACTATTCTTAAATACATAAAGTTAGATAGATATGTAATTGTTCAACAGATTTATTAACTATAAAGACATACTAGACACAAAGTTAAAGATCATCTATGTAAATTTTTTTGTAAATTTTTTTAAAGTATTAAATTGACACAATTTAAAATTTTGATAGACCAAACTTGAAATTTTAAGGTTGATTGAGTATTTGCAATTCATTTTTTTTTCCCAAATCCACTAAAACAGATAGATTTAATTGATATGTGTTTGACACTTCTGTATAAACTACTTAGGGCTTTTATGATCTTAAATAGTGGTAATTTTGAAAACATTTGTTTAAAAAATATTTTTCGTGTATCCCAATTTTAAATTTGAAAATTTAAAAGGTAGAAATACGCTAAAAAATTATAAATACTTTGTTCAATGTAAAACTTTGTTTGATAAACGCATAATATTTGTTAAAATTAAAAAATCATATAACATCATGTAAAATAATAATTATACAAAATTCATACATAAAAAAAGTGCATGAATTAATTACTAATAATTGAAATTTAGTTAGTAATGACAACTATTTTTATTGTTGATAAATACAGTTTCTGAATTTGATACAAAATAACCATTATTGAAAACTCAAAATAGAACTATTGTTACAGTTCAAATATCGTCTTGAGAAGCCTATAAGCCTGAGCCCTCCCATGCCCCATAGATCTCGAAAGAGGAAGCGATGTCTTCAACGGCCCAAATGTGGAGCTGAGGAACATGATTGAGTACTACGCTCGAAGGAGGATAAAACCTATCAAACTAATCACAACTCATTGTATTGCTTCGAAGACACATTTGTTAGGGAAGGAATCCTATGAGATCCATTATTCTTCATTAAGACACACAGTACTATACCTACGTTCAACTCAATACTACTTCAAACAAGTATTGACTTAAGCATCAAAGCATGTTGGGTATTGGTGCGAGATCTTGTCTTGCAAGACCAATATCAAAGGCATTGACCTCTCCGACAGAACTGAGGTCTTAAAAATTAGACCTATTCGACCAGTTTTTTGCATCAACAATTATTTCGATTAGTAATTACCAAATGAACCCATTTTTTTTTTCTCTAGAGTCTTGGGTCTTCCTCTATGCATCTTTAGTTTTAAAGGAATGGTAAATAATATATTCCAATGCCATTATTGATCTCCCAACATGTAGTTATAAAATTTATGTAAGTGTATTCCCATTCTCCCATTATATTGGTGCTACCAAACATTGCATTATATATTAAATGCAAAGTTAAAATTTTTGTTTGGAACAAAGCTTCTCTCTTCCTTTTTACAGAGATTATAGCTTTTCTCAAGTTCTTTTGCTTCTTTCTCTCTTTCAGTCTCAGCCCATTTCTTCGTACATACAAACGCCGCTAGTAATGGCGGTGATGACGACGGCGGTGCTGTGGCGGATGCGGCTCGCCTCGGCTCTGCGGGCGGCTTTGGCCTGCGGCTTAGTCGGCGGCATTACGATGTTCGGACCGGCGCCGGTGAGGCAGTTACTGGCGTTCTCGGCGTTCTCTTACGTCACCACCATTTCGGTAGTACTTTCCGACGCCGTTTCGGTCGGCGACGCCGTGAGGGGTGTGTGGCACGTGATGTGGGCGGTGGCATCGGTGTTGCTCACGGCTGTGCCGTGCTTGTGGCTGATCGGACCGGAGCGGTTCACTAGTGGGGCGGCGGCGGCGGTGGCGGTGGCCGTCAGTGTGTTTGTGGTGGCGCTGCCGGAGCGGACCCACTTGCTGACTAAGCGAATCGCGTTTGGACAGCTGGTGATTGTGTACGTTGGAACGGTGATTCACGGCGGTCAGACGAGTTTCCTTATGCACCCAATTCGTGTTGCTTCCAGTACGGCCACCGGAGCTCTCGCCGCCGTCGCCGCCATGATGCTTCCATTCCCACGGCTGGCCTCGTTCCAGGTAAACCAATGCCCGGAAGCGGACTGATAAATTTTCGTAATTACATATCAAAATTTTCGTTAAATTAATTTTTCTTTAAAAGTATATATATCTTTCTTAAAAGAAAAAAAAAAAAAAGAAAAGAAAAAAAAGAAATAATTGCTCTCCTCCTTCGAACTCAAAAAAAAAAAAAAAGACTCCTCTTTCTTTATTCCTCTGTTCTTTTTTTCTTTTTCTTTTTCTTTTATTTATGGAAAAAACTTCCCTACATACCGGTATGTAGGGATCTCTCTGCATACCACCATTAAAATGTTGACAACTAGGAGAGATAAAAAAAATTTCTTAAATTTTCTCATTTTCTCCCTTTCTCTTTCTTAGTTGTCAAGATTTTAATGGGGTATGTAGGGAGATCCCTACATACCGGTATGCAGGGAAGTTTTGTTCTTTATTTATAGTCACATTTTTTCTTTTATTTTGGCCGACTTTTTTTTCCTCAGCCACTAAATAACGTTCGGAGCCGAGTAAGAAACTTTTTTTTAATAACGGCCAAAATTATAGTTAAAAATAGTCGTACTTCATTTTTTTTTTTAGTTCAACACATATAAAGTCGCGACACTTAATTCTTTTAAAATATTACATTGTAATTATAAGTAGAATTTTGGAGTTTTGAAACAACTTAATGCTTTTAACGTTGAAATATGTTTAAGTTCGTATAAAATTAAAAATATTACAATTTCAAAATGTTTGACTTATCATTTTTCTTTCGGCCATAAGAGGCTGATTTAGCACGAGATAGAAAATTAATAAAACTTAAAAAAAAAACCATTAAAATCTAATCAACGAAACTTTGAAAATCTGATCCCTATAAAAAAGTATAAATCTAATTGTAAAAGCATTTGTGACTAGTTTTTTTTTTTACAACATGTGGTAAGGGGGATTTGAACCACATACCTCGTGGTTATCAATACAACTTTATGTCGTTAAGCTTTTGTTGCCATTTGTGACTAGTTATATACCATGACAATTATCCTGCTTAGCTAAGGTAAACATAGTTCAATGGTAATTGGTATGATCAAAATGTTCGAGGTTTGAATTCTCTTTAATATTTAAAAAAGAAAAACAATTATCTACTTAACCAAAAGGAATACTCATATTTCCATTAAAAAAAAAAAAATTGATTTTAACTTTTTTTAAAAAAAAAAATTAAGTAAAAACTGATTCACTTGACCAGTGTAGGGTAAATAAAACGAATTTTTGTGTTTCTTTTTTTTCTTTTCTTTTCTTTGTATACATAGAACGAATTTTGGTTCTTAATTATTCTTATGAGCAACATATTCTTAAAATTAATAGTTAGAAATGAACGGTGTTATTTTATGACAAAGACTTTTGAAAAATATAAATGATGGTTCTAGAAGGGTAGAAAATTAACGGTATATGATAATTCAAATAGAATTATATCTACGCTTTTAATATTTTTTAAATTTAAATTATAAGTTTGGCTTTTAAATTTATAAAGTTGTGTTAGTGAGTCACCAAACTTTAAAATTTCTAAATTTTTAATGTTGTGTCTATAAGCTTTTTAAATTTAGAAATTGTACTGACCTTCATGAATTGATCCATCCTATAATTTAATCTAGTTTTATTAGCACGTCCACGTCAAATTCACACATACTATTTAATGATTAATGTCAAACAAAAAAAATGTGTCCACAAAAATGCATCAATTAATATTTACATTTAATCCTAAAAAAATTTAATATTTGCATTTATGTATTTTTTTTATGTACATACGTACGTAATTCTTCAACGAATACCTTGGTATTATTGTAAAAAAAAAAAAATCATTGGTATTTATTCTCGTGCAATGCCATTCTCAGAATATATGGGCCCTACTAAATTGTATAATTGTTTTCATGTTCGAATTTAAGTGTTCAAAATTCAACCAACACCACGAGTATTCTTTTAACAGTTAAAATATTAGTTCAGTGGTAATGACTAAGAGGTTAGAGGTTCAAATCTCCCATCTCAAATATTTTTTAACTAAGAAAATGAATTTCCAGTCAAATTCCAAAAACAAAACAAGTTTTTGAAAACTATTTTTCTTTTTTAGTTTTTAAAAATTGGAAACTTAAATCTCAAAAACCAAACACCAAATAGTTATCAAATAGAAATATCTAATACTTTAGAAGTCATTTGTCAACGTTTATGTTTCTCGTTTCCAGTTTTTGAGACACATAAGCGTTTGTTCACTGTTCCTATTTCTCGTTTCTCATTTTTATGGAAATGTTTCTAAAATTGTGTAGAGGTTTTGAAAATAATAAAATCAAGTTTTTTTTTTTTTTTTTTCTGTTTCCATTTTGTTTCTTCAAACAAGTAAATAAAAATCATTATTTTATCATTTTGACCTATAAAATGGATAATAAATATGTACCACAATTTTTTTTTATATTTAAATTTCACATATAATTATTACATTTTTCAATCTAAAATCCAAGAGAATGAAGAAAAACCAGAAACGATGACTAGACATGTATCTATTTTGTTTCTCAATTAAAAAAACAACAAACAAAATTACCAAATACAATTCTATTTCTCTTTATTAAAAAAAGTAGGAACGAGAAACAAGAAAGAAAGAATAATAATGAGAACCAAACAACAGAAATAATACTACCAAACGAGCTTTTAACTACTGAGCTATGTTCACATTGATCGAACAAATTATTTGAGCTAGTTTAATGGAAAATAGTATATGAAAATATATATTTATTTGGTGTGTGGGTGCAGATAAGGAAACTTAGTAGGGCTTATTGTGAGAATGCTTGCGAGAGAATGGGAGCCATGGTGGAAGGGTTCAGTGCAAAGACCAAAGCAGACTCAATTGCGTTAATGGCCGAAGCCAAGTCTCTTTCAACAACTGGAACAAAGCTTCTTCCAACTATCCAAGCAAACCTGGTATGCTAACTTCAATTTTATTTTTTCACTTTTCTTTTTTTTAACTCTTTTTTTTTTTAAACAACTATAGTTAAAACTTGGTCAATAACATTATATACTCAAAATTTGAAAAAAAATGTATGTACTCCAAAATTTAAATATATGTCAATTTATGAGTAAGAATTTCAATTTTCAATTTACTTTATGCTACTAATGAATGTATCCCAAAACAAATATATAAACTATTCTTCTCATTTTGAATACTATTGATGAAAGAATTTAATGAGACAACTATTTTATTATTAGCTTAAGAATAAATATTCAATATCAATTAACTATACCTTTGTTGGCTAGTCCATTCAATCTCTCAACTCTACCATTGTTAATCTCAACAACAATAATGCAAGTGTTTGTTCTTGTGAACACAGGGAGGGATGATTTGGGAGAGACCACAGATGGGATTCGGAAAGCCCGATCGCCGATTGGACATTGCAGAAAAGTTAGAAGAATTTGAAGTTGCAATCAGAGGAATGGAATCTGCCTTAACTTCCCCTTCATTAGCCTTCGGAGCAATGGACGAACAGCTCTGCAATTTCCTCAACGATCTCAAACCCAAAGCCATTTTAAAGCTACAGAAATTCAAGATCTCCGTTCCTCACAATGCCACAACCGCGCCGGAGACGAAGACCCCATTCTCGGACCCTTTGCCTCTCAACATTTCTCCCATTACCCCTCAGATTCTGCCGGCTTCGTTCTTCTTGCGGTGCATGGAAATCCTTCTCTACGACTCAAACGCCGCCCGGAATCTCGTCTCCGACGTGGAAATCGGTCGGAAAGCCAACGGGGAAGAAGCTGCCGAATTGGGGGGTCAAGTTACCGAGAATACTCGTTGGGGCATTTTGTCGAACATGTTGCCTACAAATCAGAGTTTGTGCTTTGCGCTCAAGTGCTCGATTACGTTGGGTCTTGCTGTGTTTCTGGGTCTGGCTTATACAAAGCCCAATGGGTATTGGTCAGGATTGACGGTTGCCATCAGCTTTGCAACGGAGAGACAAGCAATATTCACTGTTGCGAACGCTCGAGCTCAAGGGACGGCTATTGGGTCAATCTATGGTGTTCTGTGCTGTTTTATTTTGAGGAAACATGAGTATTTATGGCTGTTACCTCTTCTCCCTTGGGTTGTTTTCACCAGCTTTCTTGTTCATAGTAAAATGTATGGTCCAGCTGGTGGGATCGCATCAGCATTGGGCGCATTGCTGGTTCTTGGGAGGAAGAATTATGGCATTCCATCTGAGTTTGCAAATGCTAGAATCACAGAAGCTTGCATCGGATTGCTCTGTTTTCTGACAGTGGAGATTATCTTCAACCCAACAAGAGCAGCAACTTTGGCAAAAACGGAGTTCTCAAGGAGTTTGGAGGCCCTTCAAGATTGCATCAAAAGGGTAATCCTTATTTCCCAAAAGAGCTTGAATGATGAATCTTCTAAATTCATTTCATTGATAGAACACCACAAAAATCTGAAATCCCATGTTGGTCAATTAGAAAAGTTCATTGTGGAAGCTGGGTTTGAGCCTAATTTCTGGTTCACACCTTTCCAAGGTGGCTGCTATGATAAGCTTCTGAAATCTCTGCAGAAAACAGTGGATATCTTACAACTTCTTGCGCATGAAATGAGGTTTCTCTCTTTAGAACTTAACAGATCTGGGCTTGTTGTGAAGGAGCTCCATGATAGTTTGAGTGAAGACATGGAGGCTTTCAGCAAAAAAGTTGGATGTTCTCTGAAGTTCATGGAGAAGGTGAGCCTGATAAAGTCCTTGAAGGAATTGCAGAACAAAAACCAGAGCCAGTGTTCTGAAATGGAAATGGGCAAGATTTCAAATGATGGATGCAGAGCTCTTGCTCTTACTGAAGAAGATGTTGAGAAAATTGTGGGTTCCTTCTGCCAACATGCAAATGAAATACTCAACAAAGTTTACACAAATGAAGAAGGTGAGGCAAATCTGAAAGGCCAAATGACACTTTGTCTGAGTTCAATTGGGTTTTGTATTGAATGTTTGATGAGAGAAACAATGGTGATGGAGAAAGAAGTGCATCAACTGCTGAAACTGGAGAACCCATCCATTCATATAAATCTGCTAGAACTTTCAACAAAAGTAAATGCTCATCACTGTAAATAAACTGACTAGAAATCAAACAGTTAGTGATATATTTATATTGATAGATATACTGAGTTTGCTTTGCAGCAATCAGACAAAGTTTATGGTCTGAGTGGAGCAAAAGCAATAGATTTTACTAGTTACTACTCTATATGTAAGTTCAAATGACAAACAGGGATTTAAATGCCTTGATTGTTTTTTATTAAATCAAAAGGCAAAGCAACTTTTTATACCTTGAATAGGCAAATGCATTGCATCTCAAGTTTGAGTATTTAACAGTTAAAAATAGTAATAATAATAATAATAAAAGCACCTTCCAAATCTCTTGATTACCATTAGCTTTTGGTCCCCTAATCTTTATTAGCTGCAACTTGCACCACAGCAAGTAGTAATGTTAGCATGTGCAAAGTCATGCACACTAAAACACATCCTTCGTAAAGATATCTTTTTCTTTTCATTTTTTCGAGATGACAGGTGATTCAAATTTCCGACTTTTTAATCAAAAGTACATGTTTTAAACCAGTTGAACTTTATGTACGTCGACCGATCCAACAAGTCAAACAAGTAAGATTTGAAAGAGATTTTCAAAATTTTTCATCCATATTGATAAGAGAGAGAGAAAGAGATCACATGCATGCAATTCCAATACCAAATCAAAGTTAGACAAAGCAAAAAACTCCTTAAATCTTACCCCAACTTTTTGAATTAAATTTTTTCTTTTTGGGGACTCCCCTGTCTCTTGCACAGACACTTTATCTTTTTCTTGCATCTACCGTAACTGTAAACTTCAATGGTTGAAATATCTAAAGATTCCAACCCACATTAAACGCCAAAACCTCGCTTCTCAACCTCAACCTGCTCCTTCTCTTCCCCCTTCATCAAACCCTATTCCCCCAATTTCCCTCGACATTTTTCCCATCTGTTTCTCCTTTTTCCAACAGATTGATTCCTCAAGGATTGCGCCCACTTTTCAATCTCCATTTTCCTCGACGATCTCTGTTTTGCCTCAATACAGGCTTTGATTTCTGATTTCTGGGGGTTTTCCCCCTTTTCGTATTTGGGAATTTCGTTCTAGGGTTTTTGACCAGGGAAGTTTTGGGGGTTTTAGGAGAAGGAAGCCATGTCGGCTGGAGTCTGTGGAAAACGGGTGGGGTTTGAGGAGATCTTTGGATCTTCTTCTCCGACGGCCTGTTCTTCGGCTAAGAGGTCCCGGTGGTCCAGTTTCGGATCCCCGACCCGATCGGAGTTCGGGTCCGGACCTGAGGATTCTGCTTCGGTTCTGCTTCAAATGTTCCCTGGAGTCGGTGCTGAGGTTCGTTGCGAGAGTCATCAATTTATTTTAACTAGAATCGATGGCACTTTTATGTTTTATATATATATATATGTTTCATTTCTGGTTTACAGTGTGAGAAAGCTATATCAATTGAATTCCCTTTTTTAGTTTATTTTGGATTATTAGTTTCAACCTTTCGTTCAAAATTTCACATGAAAAGTTCTATATCTATTGATTTATGTTAATTTTCATTTTTATTGAGCAGTGTTTTTACTCCATTTGATTGGTTCTGTATTGAATGTCTGTCTCTCACCAATGTTTTTATTTGTAGTCAGAAAGGAATTGCATTAAGATGGGTTAAGATCAAGATATCTATAGGAATTGTAATCAACCAATTTGTCATAGATTAAAGCTCTTGATGGATTTGATTGTCCTTTGTCTGCACGTTTAGTGGGTCGAAACTGTTCTTAGGAATCACAATAACAAGATTAAAGATGCAGTTGATGTTCTACAGGTGCCTTCCGTTGATGATTTTAATGCTCGTGTTGATTCTGCAACAATTGGAAATTGTTCTTCGGTTCTTGATGAGAGAACAGCTACATGTAAGTTGTTATTATGCTTGCATATCATCTGACATTGGTTAAAACAAGTTTGATGACTGAAAATATACAATTGGTTTGGATGTCTTATTCTAAAAGTATGATTTCATTTGTTTTGGGATTCTGTATTCAGGCAGTCAAATGTCACACGAGAAGGTCGAAGAAGCTATAGACGTTAGTTCAGCCATTTCTGAAGGAAATAGAATGCACGGATCCAAGTGGGTGGACATGTTTGTGCAAGAGATGACGAGCGCAGTGGATCTTGATGATGCTAGAATTCGAGCTGCAAGGATTTTAGAAGCTTTTGAACACAACATAACTGCGTATTCAAGAGAATCAGAAGAGGTAGTGTAGAAGTATTTTCCATAGACTTTTCAATCTTCTTATGACTAAGTGTCAAGGGCAAAATTTATGTTTCTTTCCACATTGTGTTGCAGTTAAAGCATGCTTCTTTGAAGGAGCATTTCCAAAGCTTGGTAAATGACAACCAAATTTTAAAGAGAGCAGTAGCCATTCAGCACGAGCGCAATCTCGAGCAAGAAGAGAAGACAAAAGAAGTCCATCATTTAAAGCATGTATTATGCCAGTATCAAGAACAAATTCAAAGTTTAGAGGTAAGCAGGTTTACCTATTCATAGCTAATCACGTCTGCCAAAATTCTTGTCATAAGTAACTTTATGCATCATCATCTTCACTCATATAAGTTAGTACTTTACTGCAGCATATATTCTTTGTAAACTTGGCTATCCTAAAAATATTGCTGGAATTTTAGAGAGCTTCACATTTTTTGTTATGTTATGGAGGAAAGTAGTGATTCTACAACACGATTGTTAACTTGTCTGTTGATTTGGTATCTGGGATGTCATTCACATCAGAATTAAAGAATGTATAAATGCATTGAATTAAAAACGACCAGGCTCAAGAGTCGTGTTCTTATATATGAAGGTGCTTGTGGGAATATCATACCCTGACTCAGTGCAAGATTAAGAAAAGTTATACTGTTGAATATGCAGCTTATAATCAGAATAGTCGATATCATCCATCCTTCGTGGTTGTTACTCGATACAAGATTAAGAGAAGTTATGCTGAAAATTTGCATTTGTGGTAAAAGCTACAAATTCTCATGAATTATTTTTGTGCAGGTAAGAAATTACACATTAAATCTCCATCTGCAGAGGGCACAATCTGTTTCAGGACACTTCCACCAAGACATATTTTAAGACTGTTTTTGCTTCATTAATTTTCTCTATACGGTAACTTCTTTTCTTTGACCAACGTTGAGTTCATGCCTATATATTATAAAGTTATTTGGTTGTGATGTTCAAGCCAAAGCCACTTTGGCAGTTTGTTGTAATGAAAGGTTCAATGCTGGGTTTTACTTTGTTTGCAAGGGTTTTGATGCAACTCAAGATGAAAAGCTATGTATTGTCTTCAATTTAATATTTTAATGTCACTCCTAATTTATGTATTCTTATTTGATATCCTTTTTCCTTCAGACTACATTCTTTTGAATAGTTTTTCTTTTTCTTTTCTTTTTTTTCCTTTTCACATCCACGTGTGTTCGGGCTAGATTTTACGTATCTCGATTGATCTTGTGGGACAACTATTGAACTCTATAACATATTTGTCATGGAATTTGACATGTATGTGAAATTTGATTGTTCCTTGTCGAGCTTATAAGATTCTAATAAACAAATTAATCAGGCATCTGAAAGTTTTTATACATTTTTGTTATAATGATCGAGTGGTTATATTTTCAAAATGCAATGATAGAGTTTTTGACATTAAAATACCACCTAATCGAGTTAATCGAATGAGTATACATTTGCAAATTTATTGTTTCAATCATTTCACTTATTTGTAAAACGTTTTCCATATGATATTCTTGTGACTAAATTATTACATTGAAAAGTTTTCCTATATCAAGCTTAGTGAGTGTAAATGAATTCCTTGGATTGCTGAATTCCTTGGATTGCCAATCAAATTGAAGGTGGAGAAGCATGGCTTATATATTGTAAAAAGTGGCTATTAAAAAAGGGATCCAACCAGAGGATGGAAGGACCAAATGTCATGGGAGAGCTTTGAAAAAATTGTGGTATTCTTATGGGCACTTTGAGATGAGAGGGAGAGGAATGTGAATTTCTAATGGGAGGTATTGATTCATGGACAGAAAATTACATTAATTAAAAGTATAAAGGGGAATTAACCTCACAAGGAGCTAATCATGTTAAACATATTTTAGCAACCTAAGTGTTACCAATTCTAGGGTACAAAGTATTGGTTTAGTTTTTTTTTTCACTTATATGGAAAAGCGTAACATCAAGGTCATTTGGGCTTTAGTTTTTTAATTTTAAAAACTTTGCGAGTCTTCAGTTTTTTTTTTTTAATGGGCGAGAGAAAGTGACAAACAAAAAGAAAAAATGAGAGTTTTTCTACGTAGAATCAATTTCAACCCTTTCGGAACATTTGTGGTCTAATTGAACTAAATTTCTAACCGCATGTTCTTGACGCAAGGGTCTTCAATCTAAACGGTGGATGTTTCTTGTGGAGTTGCCTATCGTCATATTGCAATGCGAAGTCGTGTTCCATTTTGAGTGAAATCTTTATAGTATTTCTTTTGCAATATTGTCATTTGTTGATGAGATCTATTATCTTGAGATATCACTTTTGTTGATGGTCGATTTTGGCCAGAGGAACTCACCTGACCTTCACGTGCGTAAATTTGTAGATGAGGGGGGAAGACGTGGCCTGCAAGACAGTAACCTGCACACCGGTGTGGTGCTCGCCACACCGGCTCCGATGCTTAAGTCAGCAAACAGAACGGTAGGGCGTGGAAAAGTAAGAGCAAGAGGAGAAAGCAGATAGTAGAGAGTAGAGTTTAGGGATAGAATTCGGGATCCCCTCTTCAGTGGCGAAGAGGGATATAAATACCTGTTCATCCTCCTAGCCTTTTTAGGGTTTCCGGGGCGTTTTAGGTCAAACCAGGTGAAACCGGGGCATCCAGAGGCGGTGGGGACCAGACGAGACCGAACGGGCTTGGCCCGCGCGAGCGGGCCGAGGCCGAGCAGGGGGTCGGGCCTAAAACCCGACCCCTTCGGTCTTGGCCCGTCTCACTTACCGGTTTTGCCTCCTTGGTCCATCTTTCAGCCCGATTCCTCCCCGGTTGTCCTCGTCAGCTCCTTGTATATCGGGGTGGTCCAAAATTGCTTATAACAACTTTGTTTGTATGCCTCTAGTTGTGATTAGGGGTGGTCATGGTTCGGTTTGGTCCGGTTTTGGACCGAACCATGAATCGAATCAAAACTGAACATCTGTCGGTTTCGGTTTTTTAACCGAACTAACTTGATTCGGTTCGATTCGATTAAAACCGTCTCTTTTTTTTTTGTCTTCTTTGTTTCCCTGCTTCCTGTTTCTTTTCTCATGCCTATGTATATGTGCTTTTTTTTTTTTTTTTTTTTTTATAACTTTAACAATACTGAAGAAGAAAACTGGCCTTGTGAGGGAGAAAAAATGGAGGTGGAGGAAAGCTTCAATTCGACAAGTTTGGGGCCTTCAGTTCGACAGCGACGACGTTGAGAGCTTCGACAAGCGGCAGCGTTGCTGAGAGGTGGAGGCGTGAGATTGTGAGAGAAAATTAGGTTTTTTTTTTTTTTTTTTTTTTTTCTTCTTTCCAACCCAACAAAGTAGAAAAGTGTTGACTTTGATGAAATTTATGTGTTTTTTGTTTATCCTAACATAGTGAACACAAATGTCTCATATAATTCTAACATTACACAGGTTTTGGAACTACAATTCGAGGTGAAAAGGGGAGCATAACACATGCAATTTTATCTAATTCATAGACCCAATAGAGCGAATAACAATGGTGGAAAACATCATCCATTGAGGCTGGACAACAAACAATTTAGTTGGAAATGGACTCCATGCACATCTTCAATAGCATAACTCAATCATCAACCATAATATGGTTGACTTAAGCATTAGTTCAATAGGTAAGACAATTTCACCTATTCTAAAAGGGTCTTAGTTCAAAACCAAAATTTATATTTCCGATATAAAGAAAAAATAACCGCACCAATATTTGTAATGCTACTATTTAAAGATGAAAAGGAAACTAAAATTTTATTATTTTAAGCACACATTTAGAAAGAAGACTAAAGTGTGCAAAGCTGAGATCAAAGATGAAAATATCGTCGAAACATCGAAAATCTCTCCGATAGAGATATGGGGTAAACATTTTTTTCCCAATTTATCATGGAAAAATAAAAAAATATCACGAGAATATAAAAAAAAACATCGTTTTAACAATGAATCGGAAGGCGTGATACAAAATCACAACGTAACTTGATTATAAGAAGGGAAAAATACACTTTTAGTTCTCGAGGTTTGGGTTAGGTTTCATTTTGGTCCCTCAGTTTTCAAACTAAACAATTTATTCCCTAAGGTTTGGATTTCATTACATTTTTTGTCTCAAAAGTTCTGTTAAACTCTCATGGAATACTGATGTGGCAACATTTTTTTTATTAAAAAAATTATTTTCTTAAATTTTAAAATAAAATAATAATAAATTAAGTAAAAAAATATTTATTATAATTATTTATTTTATTTTCTTCTCCATTACTCTTTCTTCTTCTTCTCCATTATCGTCCTTCTTCTTCATCCCCCTTCTTCAACCTTCGCCCTACCGGTGGCCGACGCCGGCCGCCGTCGACCGCCGTTCGCCGGCGACGGCGGATATATATATATATATATATATTTTCCCCTATTCTTCTCTTCTTTTATGCTTCTCATTTCTTCCAAAGATTCTACTTAAAAAAAACCAAAAGAGGAGGGAGGAGAAGAGAAGACCCACGACTTCAGCGAGCACCTCGCGTGCGCTCTCACTCTCTCTGTACTTCTCCCCTCCCCTTTTGCTTCTCTCTCTACAACGAGAAGCTAGAACAATTTCTCAAATGCTGAAGAACAACAAGCTAATTGAAAAGTAAGAGGATGAAGAAAATTTGCAATTTCTGAGAAACAGTTGAGAAATTTAAGCTTTATCCTCCTTGCTTCAACACACTAAATCCACCCGCCCATTAATAAGAACTAACCCCAAATCTTCCCCACCAGAAAGATTCTAATACTAAGAATTTTCCACAATCCACCCGATAAAAGAAAAAATAAGATTCAAAACCCTTTAAATACAGTAAAGCACATCATAAGAACACCAATCCATGTGAAGAAGAAGAAAGCAAGAAAAAACACTAATCGATTTCGTAACAGTAATCCCAAAACGCCCAAAATGTGAGAAAACGAAACTGAAGAACTGATAAACTTTTAACAGTAAAAAATGATTAATGGGGGAACGAATCGATGTTCAACGAAGACAAAAGAAATCTCGAACCCCAACGCAAAGAAATCCTCGCGTTTTAGACCAACGAACCGTCGCTCGCTCGGCCTCGCGTTTCAGACCGACAACTCTGGGTTTCTTCTCCGCTCGCTTGTCCTTGCATTTCAGACCGACGTCCTCGCGAAGAGAAGACCCAGTTTCTCCCAGAGAAAACCTAGTCTCGCCGGAAAATCGAAGGAAAAGGTCCCTCCTTCCTCGATTTCTCGCCGAAAAATTGAGGGAAGGTCCTATTAGTTGTATTCAACTAATTATTTTGTTAAAAATTGTTTAACAGTTTATTTGTTGGCTTATTTGTTGGCCTATTTGTTGGATCTTAGTTATTTCAGTTCATTCCCCTCTCTATATAAACAGAGGAGTCTTCTTTGTAACATCAGAGTTTTCTGATTAATAAAACTCTCTTCTCCTCTCACGTGTAATTCGAATATGGTATCAGAGCGTCAGTAATTGCACGCGTTTGTTTGTTCAGTGAGGAGTTCTTTCAACAGAATTTCACTTTTTGTTTCATTCTTTTAGCAGTTTTCATGGCAGAAACTTCTGCAACTGCACTTCTTGATTCAACGACTACGGCGGCCATTGAAGCTCAGTTGAATCCTTACCTTCTTCACCATTCAACTGCAACTACAACGGCGCTTGTTTCACAGGTCTTACTTGGAGCCAGCAATTATGCTTCGTGGAGTAAAGCTATGCCGATTGCTCTGTCTGGAAAGAATAAGCTAGGTTTCGTGAATGGCAAAATCAAGAAACCAGAGACTGAAGGAAATCTTCTCGTAGCTTGGCAGTGCAACAACGACATTGTCACTTCGTAGATCATCAACTCGGTTTCAAAGGAAATTGCTGCAAGCATTAAATACACCGGTTCAGCAAAGAATGTTTGGGATGTTCTAAAGGAACGGTATCACCAATCCAACGGCCCATTGATCTATCAGCTCCGAAAACAATTGATTACTACAACGCAAGGAACAATGTCAATTGAGGCTTATTACACCAAAATCACAACTATCTGGCAAGATTTAACGGTCAATCGACCCATTGATTCTTGTACTTGTGAAGGAATGAAGCCGGTAATTGAGTACCTTGAGTCTGAATTTGTTATGATTTTTCTAATGGGGCTGAATGATTCTTATGCAGCAATTCGAGCACAAATTCTTTTGATCAATCCATTGCCCAATATTAATAAAGTGTTTTCATTGATTATTTAAGAAGAACACCAACGTTTGGCTGGTGCTTTACCCATTACAACTGAATCGGTTGCTTTAGCAGCAGCAGCAGATAATTCGAAAAAGGGAGGTGATCGTTTTCGGAAGAAATAAGGACAAAGACCAATATGCTCTCATTGTGGAGTAAAAGGGCACGTTGCTGATAGATGTTACAAGTTACATGGATATCCACCAGGTTATAAATTCAATAACCAACGCCCTGCTTCAGCTCCGAATAATCAGACTCAACCAACTCAGAATCAGAATCAGCCTGAAAATTCCAATGCAAAGCAGCCCCAGTCAGCCTTCTTTGCCAGTTTGAATACTGATCAGTATTCACAGTTGATGTCTATGCTGCAGACTCATCTCAATGACACTAAAGCAGTTGGGGTTAAACCTACAGAAATCAATCACATGGCAGGTATTTGTTTTACCTCTTTTTTAGTCTCTTGTGATAAAAAGTCTGGTTCATGGGTGGTAGATTCTGGAGCCTCCAGTCATATATGTCATGATAAGTCGTTGTTTATCAGCATGCGTACAACTTATAATGTTTTTGTTATTTTGCCAACACAAACTCGTTTTACTGTTGAACTAATTGGAGATGTGAAGTTTATGGATGATCTTATATTAAAAGATGTTCTCTATCTGCCACAATTCAATTACAACTTACTCTCGGTCAGTGCTTTGCTCAAGAATGACAAATATATTGTTAATTTTTCTGGAAACTCATGTTCAATTCAGGACAAGTCACGGTTGAAGATGATTGGCAAGGTTGATTGTATAGCCGGACTTTATGTGATTCATACACCTAATATTGTTGATATGTCTACACATTTTGTTTCTCTTGCACGAGCATGTTCGACTTCAAACATCTGGCATCAAAGACTGAGACATCCCTCTTTTTCAAGATTGAATGTACTAAAGGATAGTTTGCATTTATCTGATTCCTTTCATAACAATACTTGTCATGTATGTCCCTTAGCAAAGCAGAGGCGGTTATCTTTTACTTCCAATAATCATGTAGCTGAAAGTATTTTCGATTTAATACACTGTGATATCTGGGGACCTTTTAAGGTTCAAACATATGCTGGTTTTTCTTATTTTTTGACTCTGGTGGATGATCATTCAAGATATACTTGGGTGTATCTTATGAAGAATAAAAGCGATGCTCTACATATTGTTCCGAGATTTTTCAAACTCGTTCAGACACAATTTTCTAAAATGATCAAGGTTTTTAGATCAGACAACGCTCCAGAATTAAAGTTTGAAGAGTTTTTTCACTCCACTGGCACCGAGCATCAATTTTCATGTGTAGATACACCCCAACAGAATTCAGTCGTGGAGAGAAAACACCAGCATCTTTTAAATGTAGCCAGAGCATTACTTTTTCAATCTAAAGTTCCTCTTAATTTTTGGGGAGATTGTGTCTTAACAGCTGCACATTTAATCAATCGGATTCCTATGCCTTTGCTGAAGAATAAAGCTCCTTTTTCCATCCTTTATGACACTGATGTTAATTACAAAGTGTTGACAGTTTTTGGATGCCTTGCCTATGCCTCCACCCTCACAGCTTGTCGTTCTAAATTTGACCCAAGAGACTCTCCAGCTGTTTTTGTTGGGTATCCTGCTGGGATGAAAGGATATAAGTTATATGATATAGTGAAGAAACAGATGTTTGTTTCCAGAAATGTTGTTTTTTTTTAATTTGAGGAATTATTTCCCTTTCATACGGTTAAACAAACTGATCAAGAGTCATTCCTTGATAGTTTTGTTCTACCTAAATTCATTACAGCAGATGGTATTCTTGATTCATCTTTGGTTGATGTTGCTGATGTACTTGGTGCGCAAAGCTCTCACACAACAAGTGCTGAAGAAACTTCTAGTTCTTCAAGCCTTAATCAAAATGCTGACACTGATTTACAAAGTTCAAGCATTCAGTTGAACTCTGAAGGTGTTCATCCCTCAAATACTGAGCCTACATCTTCTTCTCATATTGTTGAAGGTGTTGTTACACAAAATTCCAATGAAAATAATGTTTGTGATATTTCTCATGCTGAGCCAAGGAGATCAAACAGGAGTCGTTGTCCTCCTTCTTACTTAAGGGTCTTCCACTGCAATTTGTTGGCAAGCAATGATGCAGTAGTATCTTCCTCCAAGAACATTCCTCTGTATCACTTTGGTAAATATGTTTCATATACCAAATTGTCTTCTTCTCACAGAACCTTTCTGTTAAATGTATCCACAGAATATGAACCTGTTTTCTATCATCAAGCTGTCCCATTTTCACATTGGAGACAAGCCATGAAAGAAGAAATCAATGCTATGCAGCGCACAAACACTTGGAGTGTTGTTTCTGTCCCTAAAAACCATCACATCGTCGGTTGCAAATGGGTGTATCGAGTAAAATATAAGGTCGATGGATCAGTTGATAGATACAAAGCCCGGCTGGTAGCAAAAGGATACAATCAACAAGAAGGAATTGATTTCCTCGATACGTTTTCTCCGGTAGCCAAAATCGTGACTGTAAAAATATTACTTACTCTTGTTACTTCTTTCAAATGGCCTTTGGCACAGATGGACGTCAACAACGCTTTCTTAAATGGAGATTTATTCGAGGAAGTACATATGGCTCTACCATTGGGTTACACACCTTCTATTTCTCCTAAACAGGGGGAGAAACTTGTATGTCGTCTCAACAAATCTATATACGGACTAAAGCAGGCATCGAGACAATGGTTCACAAAATTTTCTCATGCCTTACTTGTCAATGGTTTTGAACAATCAAAATCTGATTACTCTCTTTTTACTCGTGGTTGTGGTAATAAATTTGTTGCTTTGTTGGTGTACGTGGACGACATTATTTTAACTGGACCATCACCACAGGAAATTGATCTTGTAAAAGATATCCTTCGGTCCAATTTTATGTTGAAAGATCTCGGATCAGTCAAGTATTTCCTCGGACTTGAGCTATCTCGTTCTCCACAGGGACTTTCCTTATCTCAACGAAAGTACTGTCTACAACTTCTTGAGGACACTGGTTTTCTCAATGCTAAGCCCAATACGGCTCCGATGGATCCTAATCTCAAGCTAAATAAAGCAGATGGTCCTTTCTTAGATGAAGAAGCAGCCACTGCTTATAGGCGTTTAATTGGACGACTTCTTTATTTACAAATATCACGACCAGACATTTCCTTTGCCATTCATCGTTTAAGTCAATTTTTACAGAAGCCATCGGTTATTCACTTAGAAGCCACACATCACCTACTGCGGTATCTCAAGAAGTCTCCAGGCCAAGGTATTTTGCTACGACCTACTACTAATTTTCAGCTTCGAGCCTACGTTGATGCCGACTGGGGATCATGCCCAGATACTAGACGATCCATCACTGGTTTTTGCGTATTTTTAGGTGATTCTCTAGTCTCATGGAGATCTAAAAAACAACCAACAGTGTCCAGATCGTCTGTTGAAGCTGAATACAGAGCATTAGCCTCTGTCACTGATGTGGACTTTTCCTACCGCAAGCGCACGGGTCAAGTAATAATATAGTGAATAGTAAATTCGAATGTCGTCCTCTGGATTGGATTTTTAAGCAAATCAAGTATTGTGAATTATCTTGCCCAATTTTATTTAGGGATCAAAAAGTGATGAAAAGATGATGATAAAACCAAATCAAAGCAAATAAAAAGAATGGAAATTCAATTGGGAAAACTACTTAGGGAATTGATTTCGCCGATTTCGTTTAGGATTGATTTTAAAGAATAAGTTATTATGCACAATGAAATTATGAGCCAAAGACCCTTTAATCACAACTACCTCTCCCGAGTATAATTGATTCTCATGCAAATTAACCAACTTGATATCCCTATCTAAGTTTATTAATATGCAAGGCAATGAGATCTTTTAACCAATTCTAAAGTTAATCTAAAACCGTCAAGAATTAGAAATTAAACTTTATTCATGCAATCTTGAGTAAGTCTAAATCAAATCCCCTCTCCCGAGCTAGATTCGAAACTTAAATCATCCAACTAATGGCCAATTAATTGAAAGCATTAAATCAAGATTACAAACACAATAACATTGCACAACTTAAACCATAAATCAACCCATAAACTTAATCAACTACATCAATCCCTAAGCTACAAGCTTAGCTACTCATGAATGTAAATACAATCTCAACTAAACATGTGTAAGCCATAAATCTAACTAAAGAAAGAAAAGGGAAAAGAAAACTCAATGTAGGCCGAGTCCCGACGTCCCCGTCACGATCCCCACGAACCATGGGTTGATTTCCAAGTTCCTCCTTTGTTTTCAGCTCCAAAAGCCCTCTATTCTGTCCTCTTTACGGCTCCAAAAGGTCCCAAATTGATCTCCAAAAACCTAGCCGAAGTGAAGCTTATATTCTGATTTTTTCGTCGAAGCGTCGAGACGCTGTCAAGACAGCGTCGCGACGCTGCCTCTTTAACGCGCGTTCTGAATAAGGAAAAACGGTAGCGTCGGGACGCTTCCTATCATAGCGTCTCGACGCTGTAAGCTGTACGCGCCTAATCTGATATGGAATGTGAGCGTCGAGACGCTCAAGAGCTAGCGTCTCGACGCTAGCCTGCTGTTGACCGAGATTTGACTTTTCTCCACTTTTACTATTTTCATTCCTTTGCATCTTTTCACGCCCCGAGCATCCGATTAACTCTGATATTGCATTATAGCTCCAATCAACCATTTCCTACAAAATAAACATTAAAGTGCAATAAAATGGCCCAAACATCATAAAAGACTAGCTAAATTAAATAAGTAAAAGTAGCTAGCTATGCTCGCTATCAGTCACCTGTGAACTTACATGGATTCATCAACTTCTTAAGGATCTTCGTCTCAATTCCCTACTTCCTGCTGTTGTTTATTGTGACAACCAGGCAGCCATATCAATTGCATCGAATCCAATATTTCATGAGCGTACTAAGCACATTGAAATAGATTGCCATTTTGTACGAGACAAGATTGTCGATGGTTTTCTCAAACTTTTGCCGGTTAGATCAAGTTCGCAGCTAGCTGATATTTTTACTAAGGCATTGCCATACAGAGTTTTGTATTCTGTTATGTGCAAGTTGGGCATTTTTGATCTTCATGCTCCAACTTGAGGGGGAGTATTAGTTGTATTCAACTGATTATTTTGTTAAAAATTGTTTAACAGTTTATTTGTTGGCTTATTTGTTGGATCTTAGTTATTTCAGTTCATTCCCCTTTCTATATAAACAGAGGAGTCTTCTTTGTAACATCAGGGTTTTCTGATTAATAAAACTCTCTTCTCCTCTCACGTGTAATTCGAATAGGTCCCTCCCTCCCTTCCTCCTTGTCTCAGATCTGAAACGGGGAGGGAGGGAGGGAAAGAGCTCCCTCCTCCCGTGCCTTTTTTGTTAAAGAAAAAAAAAAAAAGAAAAGTTGGAGAAAAAGAGGGAAGAGAAGAAGAATAAAAGAAGAGAATGAGAAAGAGGAAAAAAAAACAGAAGTCGTCGGCGACCACGGCCGCCGTCGACCATGTGAAGCAGGTGAAGAAGGAGAAGCCATGTAAAGAAGTTGAAGAAAGTGAATAAGAAAGAGAAAGACAGAAAAAAAATTAAAATAATTTAAAATAATAACATTTTTATTATTTTAATATATTTTTATTTACAAAAATTTAAAAACAATTTTTTAAATTAAAAAATAGTGCCACGTCAGCAAACCGTTAGTTTTTAACGAAAAAATGGATGGAGAGACCAAAATGAAACTAAAACCAAACCTCAGGGACTAAATTGTTGAGTTTGAAAACTCAGGAACCAAAATGAAACCTAACCCAGGAACTAAAAAAATGTATTTTTCAAGGTAAAAGTTCGAACCCTCACCTTAAATATTTGTTAAATTAAAAAAAGGACAAGATTGTAAATTTTCCGAACTATAAATATCACATCAAACAGTTGAGCTCTAAATCATTCCCGCGTCGGTACCATTTCTTCAATAAATTTCAAATTATTAAGGGGTGTAAGAAACCGAACCGAACCGAACCGACTCGACTCGGTTTGGTTCGGTTTTCAACTTTATTTGTGACCGAACCGATGGATTTTTAGTATACACAGAGTCTGAACCGATTCGTTCCTCGCAGCCGCAACCCTTTTCTTTCCTCGATTAAAATTTTCGGTCATCTCCCTCGCAGTCCTCACAGTCGTAGTCGGAGCTTTGCTCGTCCTTGCCGCCGTCTTCGGATTGGAGCTTCCTCTCCTCTCGTGCTCGTGCTTGTTGTCGCATCTTCTTCGTAGTTTTCTTTCTGGGTTTCCGCCGCCGTGGAAGCTGTGCCGTCGGCGCCGATCTGATTCTCGCTCTTCAATCCATTTGCCACATTTGGGTAACTTTCTTTACTTAGTCTTCTTGGTCTTGCTTCAGAGCTTTCGAATTTCTAATATGATCGTTTTGGTTCCTCCTTTAGACTTCAATCTCAGTTCGTTCCCTCTGTAGAACTTGTGCTGGAACGGTTGTGAAGATATTGTTCTTCAATCTTTGTCTGTGTAATGAGAGTGGAACTAATAATCTGCGGTTTCTTTTTGGGATTTTCCATCTCTTCCGTTGTGATGACTGTGAGAGTGGAACTTATGATCTCGTTTCTTCGAACTGTCCTTCTCCTTCGTTTTTCTTTTCTCACGAACTGATGCCTTCCCTTTACACTTCCCTCTGTTTATTTATTTTTGAGTTCCATAAACATTGCAAAAAGGTTGTTTTCACTTAAATTGTTCCTGTACTTGAGATATGAATGTGTGTGAGAGAGAGTCTGCTCTTGTATTTGTGATATGAATGAAGTCTCTGTAGAGGTACATCTCACTAATGTCAGAATTGACTGATCTTATGTACTCTATTGCTTTTTATTCTTCCTTGGTTGGTATGTATTGTCTCTGTATTTACATTTATTAAGTCGTGCGAAGATGTGATTTATTTTCCCAGTTTTCTGTCAAATGGTTGTATTAGGTGAGGACATCATTTTATTCTCTGTGCTGTGGCACGCTTTCTCTCTTTGCTGTATTTATTGAGGTTTTCTCCTCTTCTGTGAATAAGAGAAGTTATTACCACAAACCAAATTTCAATCACTAAGTTTCTTTTGAATGTACTCTTCAACAACATAAAATTCCAACTCTTCCCTTTTCTGATTGATACTTCACATTAGATTCGTTTACTAAAGTTGAAGTTTGGTTTTGTTTGGGAAGTGTTCTTGACAATCTTTTCTACTTACATTTAAAGTTGAGAAGATAGAATCAAACTCCATTACCCAAAGCTTCTTTTGATTTGTGGTTTTTACCTTTAGTTATTGTCTTTTTACAAGTGGGTAAAGTGGAATGTGTACATGAAGGCATCTTTGGTTTTTACCGTTGGTAGAGTATTTGGAGGATGGATAAAATAGTCTCCACTATGCACATTCTTCTTCTTCTGTCCCATTTTTTGCCCTATATCACCCTGTTTTACTCACCCTGTTTTAATGGGTGTATGAGTAAGCATTTTTCAGCTTACTCTTGGGATCTTTTTCTTTTAGGTCTTTGTCCAGTGAATTCGAGGGGCATTTCTTTGATCTTGTTGGATCTTGATTGTTTTCACTACATTTCTGCAGGAAGTTTTTGGCTTTGAGAGACTTGTTTTTGTTTTGATTGTTTTTTTATAGCCCAATGTATTAAACAATTTGTTGAATTAGTAATTCTTTGTTTACTTGGTCTATATTAGTGAAGTAGTTGCTCCCAATTTTCTTTTATTTATTTTTGTGTATTTAAGCTGTGAATTGATTACCGGATAGAATTCTGGTGGAATTTTGTGGAATTCGTTATCTTGTTTGCTCTTGTTTTCTGGGTCAGTTTCAATTTCATGATTGGTTGTTGAATTCTTGTGGGATTTTAGTTTATGATCCGGTAATGTTTAATGGATAGATCTGTTGAGTTTTATGATCACATAGTCATCAACTTGTGGCTATGAGATTATTTGTTTTCTAGATTTCTTTTTGAAGATTTGAAGCCTACTTATAAAAGTTTAAAGTAATTTAATTTATGAGGTTTATCATGTTCTAGTCCACTCAAAGTTTGCAACATGGGAAGCACGACTGCCAAAACATGCAACATTCACATTCACATGGGTTTTTTTTAAAAAAATTTTAAAAATTTTATTTGATTGTGTGAGCTTGTTTTATGCAGGCTTTGGTTTTGGTTGAGGATTTTGCAGGCATGGAGGTCTGGAAGAAGAAGAAGATGAAGATGGTTTGGTTGAATGCAGTTCCAGTAATGGGGCAGTAGATTGAATATTATCCTTATTGTTTTTCTTCGGTTGCATTTAGATTTCAAATGGGGTTGTAGATGAAGCTACATTAATTACGCAGGCTGGAAAAGAAGAGTTTGTAGCAGTTACTAGAGTATGAGAACCAAGCTCACCAATCGACGTTAAAATTCTCACCAGAATTTCGCAAATGATCATGGCTTCTACTCCAGAATCCCATCGAACAACAATCCACAACAGCGACAGCAAAAACCGCAGCGGCGCTTCAGCTTCTTACTTCCAGAAAACAGTAAGCTCTCCCTTAAAATCTCACCAGAATTTCGAAAATGATCAATTACTTATGTTGTTCTGATCCTGATTATGTGTTTTATTGATGGAAAACAAGGTTTGTTTGCACGATTGGTGGTTAAATAGAGCTGAAAATGACTTCAATGGGAAAACACTAGCCGTCGCTGGGCTTACATCCAGACCGTAATCCTCTTTTCTCTCCTGTTCTAGGGTTTTTTTTCCTTCCATTGTTTCTAATTCTATTTTCTTTCACATCTTTGCTTCAATTTGTTGCGAATTTGAGAAGCGACTCGGAAATGTGTTATGGGGTTTTCTTTCTGCTTCTTTCGCATTTTGTCTAGACTTTTCTTGTAATTGGTTTGTTTTAGGGAACAAGTTGTTCGAGTCTTTACTTCTGCACCGATTGCTAAGAGATACGATGTTTTCACTCTGGAGACTGCCGATGGAATCTGTGTTGTTCTTCGAGGTTTCATGAACAAACCGCGTACTGCTGATAATGGGTTCACGTCCGAGGTTTGCTTGTCAAACTTCTAAACTTGTGGTTATTTGATTTCCACTTGTTTCCTTTCTAAGGAAAAATTGTTTCTTTTTCTTATATGTATATTTCCTGATGTTCTGATTTGGGTTTAATGTAAACTTTCACAATGCACAGGTTTTCAAGTATTTTTTGTTTGGGTTTCCTCCCAATTGGGAAACTTATGCAGCAAATTGCTTTCGGGGAGAAGCTTTTGATAGTGTTGCTGCTGCGGAAAATACTTCAGTTACGGACAATTTGCTCTGTAAATCAGAAAGTAAGTGCATTTTGATGAAATTTCAAAATGACACTCTTTTGCTTGTTGGATTCGTATAAAACACTTGTTAAGCACCATAGATACATATTAGACACAAGTTGAACAGTTGAATATATATATATTTTGACAACATGTGGGGTGAGAGATTCGAAGCATAGACCTCTTGGTCATTAGTACAAGTTTTATACCAATTTTTGCTCATGTTGGCGAATATTTGAATATGATGGATAATTGTATGTGTCAAACAATACACTAGCCACGTTATGATGAGCATATGTTGAACAACTGTTTAGTTATTGGTTCACTTTTTAAGAAATGATTGATATAAGAAATATAGGACAAAAGTAATATGTGAGACCTTCGATTACTAAGACATATAGTAGAAGGGGTAAAATGGGTAGCACAACAGGAAACAGTTAGGAATGTTGGAGGAAAAGGGGACCACAGTGTGAGAGTGAGAGCTTGGGGACCACTTGTACGGGGAGTGTGAGTATTAATGGCTGAGAGTATGTTTGTAGGTTTGTTTTTTGGGTAATTTTGGCTTGGACGTGAGGTCTAAGAAGGAGAGCACCAACACTCTCGAATTGTTGGAAGTTTATCATGTGTGTGGCTATTTTGAGTGATATTGCAATAGAATAACCCCTCTGCTCAAAGAAGAACTATCTTTGGAGCAGAGTTGGTTTCTTGGATTGGTTTCTGTGTATTCTCTTCCTTCTTTTCCTTGTTGTTTGGTTCGATTGGTGCAGGAGGTCGAGGAAGAAACCTAACATCTTGGTATCAGAGCACGTGAAATCCTGGGGAAGACACGTAGTATGGCTCAACGACAATTCGAAGAAAGGCTAGAGGGAAGCGAAAAAGAAATTGCAGATGTCAAGCAAGCTCTGATGAGTTTCAGCAAGAGCTTGGAGCAAATATCGATAGAGATGAAGGATAATCAACGCACGATAATGGCTGGTCAGGCAGTTAGTAAAGAGGCATCCTCGTCGGATGTCACTTTACAATCATTGCAAAAGCAGAAAATTGTTGCGGAAACGGTGGTGGACACCGATAACAGAGAGTCCGGGGAAGGTGAGCTGAATCGAGTTCAAAAGGATCTTGCCAGCAACAATCAATGTAAGTTCAAAAAGCTGGAAATGCTGGTTTTCACCGGCGAGAACCCCGATTCTTGGTTATTCCGTGCAGAACGCTATTTTGAGCTTCATCAACTAACGGAAGCCGAGAAGATAACAGCCGCCATTATAAGCTTCAACCATGACGTTGTGGACTGGTATCGATGGGAAACTAACCAAGAGAAGATTAAGTCGTGGGATGAGCTGCGAGACAGGATATTTGAGAGATACCGTCCATCCCAAGAAGGGAGTCTCTGTGCGCGATTTTTAGCAGTGAAACAAGAGGGAACTGTTGCTGAGTTTCGAAAACGATTTGAAATCCTATCGGCGCCGTTGCCGGACTTATCTCAGTCTGTTATGGAAAGCGCCTTCCTCAACGGGCTGAAACCTACCATCCGAGCAGAGGTAGCTAGCCGCAGGCCCATTGGGCTTAGAGAGATGATGAAACAGGCCCAGTTGGTCGAAGATAGAGATATGGCTATTCAGATGGCTATGGAACAGTTGGGGGCAATGGGACTTAGTGAATTAGTAAGGCCCAACTCTCATGGTACGAGTAAGAGTGTCCAATCTAAACCGGCGAATAGGGTGAGCGACACACACTCCATTCGATCGGTAACCATACCTGTGGGAGGAAACTGTTAGGGACCAAGGCAGTATGAGATGCCTTTGTCCCACATTGGAAAGATATGGGCTTCTAATGGGGTATATAAGTGGTTGGTTCTCCCTCCCCAATCGCCTGGCTTTTGGGGTGTGGCTCTCCAACTACTTAGATACCTAACAATTGGTATCAGAGCCGGTGGTCGACGGCTTCGGAGAGGAGTGGCGGCGGAGGGGCTGACTGGAACCAGCCGAGTGAAGCGTCGCCGTGCATAGCCGCCGAGACGTCGGCTTTCCGGGGAGGGGCAATTGTTAGGGACCAAGGCAGTATGGGATGCCTTTGTCCCACATTGGAAAGATATGGGCTTCTAATGGGGTATATAAGTGGTTGGTTCTCCCTCCCCAATCGCCTGGCTTTTGGGGTGTGGCTCTCGAACTACTTAGATACCTAACAGAAACTTCAAGGACCTGAATGTAAGACGAATGACAGTCGCAGAATTCATGACAAAAAGAGAGAAGGGACTCTGCTTCAAATGCGACGAGAAATATACGTCGAATCATCGTTGCAAGGTACGAGAGACCAGGGAACTGAGGGTACTGCTGGTTAATGAGGAAGAAGAGATTGAGATTGTCCAAGAGACCCAAGCAGAAGACGAGAGTGAAGAGGAAGTCCAAGTCGCAAGTGCTGAGGTAGGCAACTTAGTAGAGCTAGACTTGAAATCAGTAATTGGTTTCTCTACCCCGGGCACAATGAAGGTGAGGGGTACGGTGCAGGAAAAAGCGATAGTGGTGTTGATCGACTGTGGCGCAACTCATAATTTTATTTCAGAAGATCTGGTGGAGGAGTTGCACTTGCCTATAACTTCGACCAACCACTATGGTATTGCGATGGGAAACGGAACAACCATCAAAGGAAAGGGAGTATGCAAAGCAGTTGTTATTGAGTTGCCAGAGCTATCGGTCACAGAAATTTTTTTTCCCCTGAAGCTGGTCGGAATAGATGTGATATTAGGAATGTTGTGGTTGTGCACGATGGGGTTTATGGGAGTCGATTGGATGGATTTAATCATGACCTTTGTGGTTAACGGCTCCAAGATTAATATCAGAGGGGACCCTGGGCTTACAAAAGCAGAGGTCTCATTGAAAATGATGATAAAGTCGTGGACTGAAGCTGATTAGTGATTTTTGGTTGAACTCAGAGGCTTGAATGTGAATGAACTGAGCGAAGGAGATTCCAGTTGTACAGAGGCACCCGAAGAGCTCCCAAATTCCTTTCAGGAAGTGTTAACTGAATTCAGAGATGTGTTCGAACTCCCAGAAGGACGGGCCATTGATCACCGGATAGTGTTTCATGAAGATACGACTCCCATTAATGTTAGGCCCTATAAATATGCTCATGTCCAAAAGGATGAAATAGAAAAGCTTGTAGGAGATATGTTATTTTCAGGAATTATACGACCAAGTTCTAGTCCATTTTCAAGCCCGGTCCTCCTAGTTAAAAAGAAAGATGGTGGATGGCAGTTCTGTGTTGACTACAGGGCCTTGAACAACGTCATAGTTCCTGATAAATTTCCCATTCCCGTCATAGAAGAGTTGTTGGACGAATTGATGGGTCATCAGTCTATTCTAAGTTGGACCTTAAATCCAGTTACCATCAGATACGCATGAACGAAGTGGATGTGCCTAAAACTGCTTTCAGGACTCACGAGGGGCATTACGAATTCCTGGTTATGCCGTTTGGATTGACCAACGCGCCAGCTACATTTCAATCCTTAATGAACCAGGTATTTTGACCATGCTTGCGAAGATTTATCCTTGTTTTTTTTATGACATCTTAGCATACAGCCCGAACATGGATAGTCATCGCAAACACCTAGCTATAGTCATGGAGACTTTGCGAGAGAACTCCCTATTTGCGAACAAAAAGAAATGTGTTTTTGTTAAAGATTGAGTGGAGTACTTAGGCCATTGGGTGTCTGCCGAAGGTGTCGAAGCTGATGGTGGAAAGATCAAAGCAATGTTGGAATGACCTTTACCCAAATCCGTCAAAGAACTTAGGGGATTTCTGGGATTGACAGGTTACTATAGAAGATTTGTGAAAGACTATGGAAGTATTGTCGCCCCACTGACATCTCTTCTGAAGAAGGATGCTTTTACTTGGAACGAGGAAGCTACTCAAACCTTCGAGGCTTTGAGACAGGCAATGGTCACTCTCCCTCTGTTGGCATTACCTGATTTCTCTTTGGCTTTTACTGCGGAGAAAGATGCATCAGGCTATGGTCTGGGAGCAGTGTTATCTCAAAAAGGGAGGCCAATCGCTTATTTCAGCCAAGCTTTATCAAACAAGGCACGGTTGAAATCAGTGTATGAAAGAGAGTTAATGGTTGTGGTTCTTGCAGTTCAGAAATGGAGGCACTATTTGTTGGGTCAGAAATTCACTGTTCTTACAGACCAACGAGCTTTAAAACACTTGCTCGAGCAAAAGGACATCCAACCTGATTATCAGAGATGGCTAACGAAACTCTTGGGACATGACTTCGAAATTAAATATCACCATGGGCTTCTGAACAAGGCGGCAGATGCATTGTCAAGGGTGACCTATTCGGGGGAATTGAGAACCCTCTCGGTCCCTTCAGTCATTGACATTACCGTAGTGCAGGATGAGGTTGGACAAGATCCAGACCTTGTTAAAATCAAACAGGAGATGATCGAAGATCCCATCAGACACCCAAAGTTCCATCTTGAACATGGGCAGCTGAGATATAAAGGAAGGCTAGTGTTGTCTGCGACTTCTTCCCTCATACCTACAATACTACACACCTTTCATGACTCAGTTATCGGGGGTCATTCAAGCTTTTTGAGGACATATAAATGGCTTATCGGCGAGCTATATTGGAAAGGGATGAAGAACATGGTCAAGAATTATGTGGAAAAATGCGGAATTTGTCAGCGGAATAAAACTGAATCTGTGGCACCAGCTGGCCTCTTATAGCCTCTACCGCGACCTAACTGGATTTGGGATGATCTAACTATGGACTTCATTGAAAAATTACCCTTCTCAAATGGTGCGGACACGATAATGGTGGTGGTAGACAGGCTTAGTAAGTATGCTCATTTTTTTTCCCCTCAAACACCCTTTCTCAGCGAAGGATGTAGCCGCAACATTTGTGAAAGAGATAGTGAGGCTTCATGGTTACCCTCGTTCGATAATATCTGACAGAGACAAGATATTTGTAAGCCACTTTTGGACGGAAATGTTCAAATTACAGGGAACTCAGCTTAAAAGGAGCACTTCCTTCCACCCCCAAACGGACGAACAGACTGAAAGGGTAAATCGCTGCCTAGAGACCTATCTGAGGTGTTTCTGTAATGAACAGCCACAGAATGGGAGAAGTGGTTGGCTTGGGCCGAATTCTGGTATAACACAACTTTTCACATCTCCATCAACACAACTCCCTTCAATGTGGTGTATGGAAGGCAGCCACCCCCAATTATCTCCTATGGGGATAAAAAGATTACGAATAACAATGTGGAGTAGCAATTGATGGAGAAGGATCAACAATTGTTGATATTGAAGGAACACCTGAGGCTTTCTCAAGAACGAATGAAGAAACAAGCGGATAAACGCCGAAGGGAGATTGAGTTTGAGGAAGGGGATATGGTTTATCTGAAATTGCATCCTTACAGGCAAAAGTCAGTAGCAAAAAGGAGATGCGAAAAGTTAGCTCAACGTTATTTTGGCCCTTACAAGATCCTAGAGAAGATTGGGGCAGTGGCTTACCGTCTGAAACTACCCACTGAGGCCTCTATTCATGATGTGATCCATGTTTCGCAACTGAAGAAAGTCGTGGGGCAGCAGGTTCAAGTTCAATCTTCAATTCCATCGATCTCTGATTCCTTTGAGTGGATAGTTGAACCCGAAGAGGTGTTAGGCATAAGGTGGAATACTGAATTAGAGGAAGAGCAATGGCTTGTGGAGTGGAAAGATCAGCCGGCGTGTGATGCTACCTGGGAGACAGTCAAGGAGATACAAGGCCAATTTCCAGAATTCCACCTTGAGGACAAGGTGTATCAGACCCCCGGGGGTATTGTGAGACATCCGATTACTAAGACATATAGTAGAAGGGGTAAAATGGGTAGCACAACAGGAAACAGTTAGGAATGTTGGAGGAAAAGGGGACCAGTGTGAGAGTGAGAGAGCTTGGGGACCACTTGTACGAGGAGTGTGAGTATTAATGGCTGAGAGTATGTTTGTAGGTTTGTTTTTTGGGTAATTTTGGCTTGGACGTGAGGTCTAAGAAGGAGAGCACCAACACTCTCGAATTGCTGGAAGTTTATCTTGTGTTTGGCTATTTTGAGTGATATTGGAATAGAATAACCCCTTTGCTCAAAGAAGAACTATCTTTGAAGCAGAGTTGGTTCCTTGGATTGGTTTGTGTGTATTCTCTTCCTTCTTTTCCTTGTTGTTTGGTTCGTTTGGTGCAGGAGGTCTCTTCCTTCTTTTCCTTGTTGTTTGGTTCGTTTGGTGTAGGAGGTCGAGGAAGAAACCTAACATAATACTGAGAGTAAAAAGTATCAAACTTATTTTTAGCTAGTGAACTATTGACATGTATATTTTAATAAATTTGTTCTTACTGTATGCCTATCCTAAATTCTTAGAAAACAATGTACTGGCATAGATATTGAATTGCATTGAAAAAATGTCTGATTGTTTCTGGGTTTTGTTTGAATCTTTTATCATATGACATTGCATTTATTAGAAATATGGAATTGATTTCAACTTCTCGAAGCATTACATATTTGAATACTTCTTCCACATTGTCTTGGTTCTCAATTCAAAATCATTGAATTATGTAAATATGTTCACCTTGATATAAAAGAGAATGTAAATTTTGATAATGTGTCTTCATAGTGTCTGCATCAATTTTAAGTAAATCGTATATCTAATATGTCATGCTTGTTGCCCATGTTTGCGTCATTGCTTCTTATGTTACTGAAATGAGAATTACTCTTCCTTTTGAAGTCATAGTGAATAAGCAAGATAGTAATGTTGAAGAAAGTAGGAGTCCACTGGAAAGTGATGCAAAACAAGGATTGAATCATGGAGATACTATGGTCCTAGATGTGATGCAGAATACAAGTGCAACTGAAACTGCTGTACCTTTCACTGATCTGGCTGGTTCACCTAATAAAACTGGTGCCGATGTTCAAGATGAAGTTGAAAACAAAAGAAAAAAAGAGAAAGAATCTTGGAAGAAAGCCAAGAGGAAAATTCTTTTTGATTCACCAGTAAGTCATTTCTACAATTAAGGTGTTATACACTTCTTCTATCAGTATTAGTTTGTTGATTCTCTTCATGATTGCAACTGGATTGTTGTGGTATTTATGGCTCCACCTTAGCTAAATCTTTCGCAGGATGCAAATTAAGAAATTGCCTTAGTTTACCTTATTTAGTTCAGACAATACAATTTTTTCTTTGCACTAAGCCTTGCTATGTAGGGTTGAAAGCTAGTATTTTGACAAAAATGAGTCTGTAGTTTTTGGTGTGCTCATTTTTTTTTGTTTGGCCTGGTATAGTTAAGTCTGAATCAGCTAGCTGGTTCAGATTTCAAAAGTTTGGTTTTGGCTAAAAGCTGATCAGATCAGGCCTAACCCACTTACACCCCTAATCCTATTCATATATTCATTATCTTTGTGGTTGCAACAAGCTTGTGATATGATGCTTGCGTGGTTGGTGTATGTAATAACGTCGCTTGGTGATAGAAACTCATAATTTTGTGTATGGATGGTTGTTGTTGTTGTTGGTTCAGGGAAGTGGTATCAGAATGAATACAAGGCAGAAGGAGAAGTGTATGGCATCTCCAGAATGTATGAGTTATGGGCGATCCCGATCAGGTGAGAATCACAAAGTAAATGAAGTTTAGAGTGATTGGCTGTTTGTTTTGTTATGTTTAATGGAATTCGTCCAATTGGATATGATGATTGATCGATGCAGGGAGATTACTTGTACCGACAATGGAGTTTTGGCGCAACCAAATACCCGTTTACGACTCTGTAAGTCTCATTTTAGCTAAAAGATTCCTATTCATTGGTTTTCATTTTCCTTGGTGCATATTCAGCACTAGGGAATGTCATAAGCAGAGTTTGTCCTTGATGAAATGGTGGCAATTTAGAAGAATAAAAAAGTTGCTTAAGGAAATGTTGAGGTTTCTTTTTTTTCTTTTTTCTCTTCTAAAGTCCCATCAGTATTACACTGTGCAAGTTACTATCAGTTTGATGTACAACAATTAATTAATTATGGGGGCGGCAGGATCGAAAGATCAGAGGAATTCAGGAAGGCTTGCCGGTGCCGGGCGTACAACCACAACCTAAACCGAGAGGTTTGTTTATATTTATATTTCTATTTTTATTGCTTTTCAACCCCCAAGTTAAATTATAAAAAATATCCTTGACCTATTGGGTTTGTTTAAAAAATGCCCCTGAATTTTAAAAAGTTTCAAAAATACCCTTAAACTTTACAAAACGCAGTTAATTTTTGGATGGAAACCGTTAAAAATGTTTCGAAAATACCATTGCCAAAAATCTAATCAAGATCTTGAGATGATGTGTTGAAAGAAAAGAAAAGCTCTAGTGTATGAATACATGAAAAATAGGTAAATCTTTTTTTCATGGAAGAAGAATTTACAGTGGGAGAAGGAAAAAAAAGGAGCATTTTCTAATAAGGTTATTTTTTAAAACTTTTGAAAGTTCAGGGACATTTTTGAAGCAAACACCATAGTTCAGGGACATTTTTTATAATTTAGAAAAAAAAATTAAAAATGGAAAAAGAGTTGATTGCAGGCAGGGGCAGCAAAAGCGAAGGTGGGAGGAATCGGTAATTTTAAACTGGTGAGGAGGTGAGATGCGAATTAGGATATGAAGTCAAACACATGTATTTATTGTTAGCCCACTGCACAACTTAGCATTTATCTTTTATGATATGAAATCAATCTCTTATATCTTTTTTCGTCAATGTGGGATTTGTATCAAAATTACCTTCATGCCAAAAGGATATAATTCAATAGTAAATATATAGTACTCTCCTTGAGGTTGGGGTTCACCTTACATCCTTGAACAATCACACATGTATAGCATTGATGGTTAAATAACGAGCTTAACATCTTGAAAGTTTACTTCAATAAAGGTGTCTTGAAAGTTTTTTTTTCAATAAAGGTGTAAGTAAATCTAATCCACACCCTGTCGAGCATAATTTAATGGTAATTGACATATATTTTTGACTAAGAGGTCAAATATTCGAATCTCCATGCCCCCAATGTTGTAGAACTCAAAAGAAACAAAAAAGAAACAAAAAAAAAAAAAAAAATCAAATCCACATTTTGTAGGTGAATAAATATCATTGACACGCATTATAATTATCAAGCTAACATCGTTAATTCCTTAAGAAACAATCTTGATACATATATAAATCAAATAATCATTAAAAAAATGTTCATCTAAATCAACAATCATGGATTGTGACAATAAGAGGGCAATTTTCTCGCTTCCACTTCCACGTTTTTGAAGTAGTTGTATTTGGATCATCAGATAAAAATGGGGACTAAACAGTTAAAAAATAAAGTAACAAAAATACTGAAATTACTTTTGTTCTTACTTGAACCGAATCACAAAATTGCCAACAAGAACATGGTTGAGAATTGACACAACTTTATTAATGATCGAGAGATCTGTGGTTCAAATGACATCCCCCATATGTTGTAAAAAAAAAAAACTGAATCACAAAAATCATAACATCAAAGGTTCTTGTGGATCCAAAAAGCGAGGGATGCAACAACCAGAGGTTGGGTTTGCTCAATCGGAAAAAAAAAATAATAAATTTTGGAATGAACTCTGATATTAGTCAAATAATATACTGGTCGATTACCTAAAATATTAACATCTAATGAGTTCCTTGACAACTAAACTCGGGCAGTTGTTCAAATATATTAGTCCAGATGAGAGTTAGCCAGTCCGGAATGTGATGTAGTCAGTGAGTGAACAAGTTCAAGCATTTCAAATTAAAGCACGGGAACTAGATGGTCGAAGTTTTCAATCCAATGATGCTACGAAAAAGAAAGGAAATAAGCATAATCACTCTAAATTACTTTCAGATTATTTCAAAACTGAGTTACCCTCTTTTCATTTATCCCAAGAGATGATTTTGGGTTATTTCAAAATTTGCTTTCCAATCAAATACAGTAAAATCAAGAAGTGTACTCTCAAAGAATGCATCCATAATGACATATATCTATGGCCATTGGTGAGAAATAAGCAAGGAATACATGCACAAAAACCCCAATTCAAAGAACGAAAAACAAATCATAAAATGTACAATTCCCTTTAACGGGTTCGTGACTCAGGCAAAATCCACAAATAGACAGACAAATCGAAACTGTATCAGACACTAGACTAATACATATAAAATCCAAGATGCGGTGCGTGGGAGTGAGTCCGAATCAGTAAATTAGGGTTCCGAGAAAATACTGATGGTGGCTCTGCACGAAGGGAGAGTTCTTCACCTCTTCCTCTGAAAATCAATCAACGAATGAATCAATACAAGTAAAAGTAAAGGATTCGAATTCAAGCCAAAAACGAAAAGCAAATTGAAGAAGAAATAACAAGAAAGAATGATAATCGATGATCATACCAGAAAGTCCGACAGTCATCTTGGTAATAAGGGTCCCGGTTATGGCGAAACCTACAAGGAACGGCCAGTTCCTCTTCCATTCTCGCCTTGATAGCATTCCACACCCCGAACCCTCCATTCCACACCATTTCCCACCGCCAAACAGAGTGAATATCACTACCTACCTCTCATACCACGCCGACGAACCATCTCCGCCGTGCCAACGACATTTATCCGCCGCGTCGACAACCATCTCTTGCATGCTCGGTCGTTTCTCCCCTACGTGACGACTGTACCAAAAAAATTGAAATAGGTAACGGTTTCGTTTCCCTCCCGTTATATTTGCAACAAACCGATACTAAAATCCCGAGATTTTAGGGATTTAGTTTACTCCCTTTGAAACTGTCCCCACGAGGTGTATACCAGTATTGACACTCGGGATGTCAACGACCACACAACACCCCCTGTATGTACCGTTTTGAAATTCGTTGACCATCCAAAACACATCTCTGTCCTCGGGAATGACGTAAACGACGTCTGTAAATAACCGTAAATACAAGGGGTAAAAACGTCCAAAATAATCCAGTAAACAGTTCCCTAAAATATCGTTAGTCATGCCTGCAAAATCCAAACTTCCGTAGCCAAAAATCAAGAATGCTTTTTTTTTTTTTTTTTTTGTAGTCATTTATCACAATTTCCCTTTCTTCTTTGCTCAGATCTTGTTTGCTTATAAAGAGACGACTAAAAAGCTCGGCCCACATAAATCGGACGGACTTGCTTTCAAGCCCATAAAATTGTCCACAACTGGGCCAAGCCTAAGGAGGGGAAATCCTTATAAATGGCCGTATTTTTTTAAAAGGGAAATTGTGCTAAATGACTACAAAAAAAAAAAAAAGGAAAAATACACTTTTAGTCCCTGAAGTTTGGGTTAAGTGACAGTTTGGTCCCTGAGTTTTCAAACTCAACAAAAATACCCCTGAGTTTTGAGATAAGGAGCATTTTGGTCCCTGCCGTCAACTTTTCTGTTAAATTTTAACAGTTGCTGACGTGGCACTATTATTTTAATAAAGAAAATTCTTATTAAAATTTTTTAAAATAAAAAAATATTATTATTTTTTTAATTATTTAATTTTTTCTCCATCTCTCTTTACTTCCCTTCTTCTTCTCTATCTTCTTTCTCTTCATCCTATCATTCTTCTTCTTCATATCTCTGGTGGCCGGCGGCCGACGGCCACCACTCGCCGGCACTCTCTTTTTTTTTTTTCTCCATCTCCTTTTCTTTTTCTTCCTCCCTCTTTTTACTGCTAAAAAAAAAAAACAAAACGAAGGGGGAAAACCCCCTTCGATTCCGGCGCCGGAGAGGGAGGAGGGTCCTCCCTCCTCTGTCTCGCCGCCGACGGAGGATGCGTCGTGAGTCTATCCGTTCGTGTCTGCCGTAGATTTGTTTGCGTGGGTGCCGTCTGAGCTATTTCCTGCACTGTCGTGGGTCTATTCGCACGGATATGCCGCTATTTCTGTGGGTTTGTTTTCTGTCATCTGAGATCTTCACATGGGTAATCGCAACACCGTCGTCGCCTCACCCGTGGATCTGTTCGCCCGTGAACCAGTCGTTCGACAGTGTAGATCAACGGATCTGAGTTGCAAACGCTTCAACAGCTCACGTAGATCTGGAACGAACCACCGTCGGAGTTCGCCGTTGCTGTCAATGGATGGACTGGTCAAGAACGAGGCCTAAACAGAAAAAGAAAAAAGAGAAAATAAGAAAAGTGGAGACGGAGGAGATAGGTCCCTCCTCCCTCCCCGTTCTTAAGCAAGTCCCCGAGAGGGCTTGGCTTAGTTGATCCATGATTTATGTTTCGTCTTTCGTTTCCTTTTCGTTTGTTTCGAGAAATATATCGATCAATTCCGATTCTTTCTTTTTCTATTGATTCTTTTCCGATCGAGATGTATGGATCCATGGGCCTATGTGTCTATATAGATCATGTTCATGGATTAACAAAAATGTGCAAAAGCTCTATTTGCCTCTGCCATTCTATGAGTCTCTTCCTTTTTACGTATGGCATCGCCACTCCCTTTGGCAGTATCCACAAATTCGGAACTTAATTTGAAAGCCATATTTCGACCCGGACGTTTTCGGGATGCCCCTAATAACCAACGAATGGCAAGTGCTTTTCCTTGTGTGGATCCTATTTCAATGGGAACTTGATGAGTTGATCCGCCTACACGTCTTGCCTTTACTGCTATATCGGGAGTTACTCCACGTATTGCTTGACGTAAAACAGATCTGGAACGGGGAGGGAGGAGGGACCTCCCTCCTCCCTCTTCGGCGCCGGAATCGAAGGGGGTTTTCCCCCTTCGTTTCTGTTTTTTTTTTAAACAGTAAAAAGAGGGAGGAAGAAAAAGAAAAGGAGAGGGAGAAGGAAAAAAAAAAAAAAAAAAAAAGAGTGCCGCCGCCCGGCGCCGGCGAGTGGTGGCCGCCGGCCGCCGGCCACCGGAGATATGAAGAAGAAGAATGAAAGGATGAAGAGGAAGAAAATGGAGAAGAAGAAGGGAAGTAGAGAAAGATGGAGAAAAAATTAAATAATTAAATAATAATAATATTTTAATATTTTTGTATTTTTTTATTTCAAAAAATTTTAAAAATAATTTTCTTTATTAAAATAATAGTGTCACGTCAGCAACTGTTAAAATTTAACAGAAAAGTTGACGACAGGGACCAAAATGCTCCTTATCTCAAAACTCAGGGGTATTTTTGTTGAGTTTGAAAACTCAGGGACCAAACTGTCACTTAACCCAAACCTCAGGGACTAAAAGTGTATTTTTCCCAAAAAAAAAGCATTCTTGATCTTTGGCTACGAAAGTTCGGATTTTGTAGGCGTGACTACCGAAATTTTAGGAACCGTTTCCTGGCTTTTTTGGACGTTTTTACCCATGGTATATACGGTTATATACAAACGTCGTTAACCGTCTTTTTTGTTGCAAACGTCCCCTTTTGCGTGGTGGATGGATCCCTACTTACATGGGATCGATTGACGGTTTGTTTTGATCCTGATTTACTTATTTTTCAGGCTTAGGCTTTCTAACGGTAAAAAATTATCTTTTTCAGCAGCATGAAGCAGTCAACAGATGGATTACCCAAAAAAATACATCATAAACAATTCCATAGTTGTATGTAACAGTTCAATCTACATAGACAACCTGCGTACGATATCATAGATGTATATACTAATACATACACGTTCACATGCAGACAATGAAGGGTATATAATTGTTCAAACACACGTACGTACGAGCATGTATGTATATAGATGTACGAGATAGTAGTTGTACATATCAGTATATAAATGTATGAGATCATGGATGTATATACTAATACATACACGTTCACAGGTAGACAATGTACACAGGCTTACCAATACATAGATTGCAAGGTGCAGGGGGTATATAACTCCTCTCACACTCTTTCATATGACCGCACTTCAACATATTTTCCAGAGGAGTTTGCAACAATGATAGAATAGTATTTATCAATACATACCGCTCTGGTTGGTTCGATCTCCTCACTTTCATCCTTTTTTGTCCGTATGTTCTTCCCTTTAGGTCTCTTCGCATCCTGGATGTTAATTAGGGAGTTTAATTCTCTAATTTGTAATTCACAAGGGGGTAATTAGCATGTTTTACACAACCTAAAGAGTAAATACAGAGTCTTACCTCCACGGGCTTAGCCTTTTTTGATCTCTGCTTACAATCGAGCGTAATATTCTCGGAATGCATGGAAGAAACGAAATCCCTAAAATCTCGGGGGAATGTATCAGTTTGTTGCTAATATAAGGGAATGAGAATGAAGTTGTTACCTTGGTTTGAATTTCTGAGAAATTGTACAGTCCTCGCCCAGAAGGAGAATCGATGGAGGATGTGGAGCAAGCAAGAGTCTTGACGACGCGGTGGAAGAAGGTCGCCGGCACGGCGGATGTGGGTCGTCGGTGCGATGGGAGAGGTAGGGATTGGTATACACTCTGTGTTGGCGGTGGAAAATGGTGGGAAATGGAGGATTAAGTCTTTCAAGGGGTGGAAAATGGTGGGAATGGAGGGTTGTCTAAGATGAAGATGGAAGGACGGGCTGGTGCATGAAGGCGGTTCTAGTGGGAGGGTGGGCGATGTTATGACAACTCATAATTGCAAGAGGTAAGGTATCATAATTACTGTGTTCTTATTTGTTTTTTAATTTTACAGGTATTCTTAGTTGCAGGTAATAAATCTTCCTATTGACAGGACTGTTGTTTCCGATTAATGGAGTTCGAAGGTGTTTCTCTCTACTGAGGGAGGTTGAACTTTGTACTCCTTCCCCAATAAAGGTATTTACTCCTTTTTCCGTTGAACAACTCTTTCCTGTAGTAACAATATGATACATCTGATTTTCAAAATAGTTTTGTGTTCTTGGATTTTTTAATTTCAAACCTCCTAAAATGTCTCCAACTTATTTTTAGGGTATATTTTATCTCTCTTAAACTCTGATTTTGGTTTTAAACGTTAAAAACACGTTAGGAAGTTTGTTGGGGGCATTTTTGTTTTGTACAAATAGGGATTTATTAATCAGTAAATCGTTTAGCCATCTATTTAATTTATAAACGTTTGTAGCTATTTTTCAAGTCACCAATTTATTTATAGCCATTTTTCTTATTGCCCCTTTTAAAAATGACCAAACAGATTTTTTCAATGAAAAATGGCTAAACCATTTTTTAACCATCGTCTTTCCAATTATACCCTTGAGTCAAGTTTTCTGTTCGAAGTCACTATCTGATTTATTTTATTTTATTTTTTTAAAAGCAGTTTATCCCTTAAATCGAGAAATTACCGTATCTATCTTGTCTCTCATATCTCTCAAAATTCAAAATCAGATTTCATTTTTATTAAAAGAGAAAGATGACATAGAAATTAGGTTTTCATTTTTTATTTTCGATTAGATTCTTGGATTTTAATTATCTAATCAACAACTTCATCGTTTTTCCCAACTTCTTCCTATCCATCGATTTTTTGCTCGTTCATATCAAGATTATTGATCTACATCATAGGTATGTTAAATATTGTATTTTGTATTTATCAATCATTATTTTCCTCCTTGTATCATATTTTTCAACCCAAAGTATTTTTTTTTTTTCAAAGTTTTCAATGGTTTCCAATTGAAAGCTTTTGGAGTAAGAATAGAATGGAGAAAGGTGCCCAAAAGAAAATGGATGTTACTTGTAATGGTTAGTCGGATGTTACTTGTAATGGTTGGAAGAAAGATGAGAATGGGAAAGACCGCACAGACCAAAGAAAATGGGAAGAATCTCAAGGGTTTCAGATTTTTTATAAAAAAATAAGGTGAAAACTAAATCCCAATTTTCGAATTAAGTTAAGGGAAATAGTGAGTAATGATTTATTCTTGTTTTCTAATGTTTTTTTTATTGTTATAGTAACCATTTGTGGGTATTCATTTTCCAGTTTTTCAAGATGGAAATCATTTGCAAGTTTACAAGATTGAAATCATTTGCAAGTTAACTAAATACACCTTGAAGTTAGATTATTGAATATCCAACGAGACAATATCTATAAAAGAAAATAGGATTTTGTGTATGAATGAATTTAGTAATTTAAATACACACTAGTTAACCGATTCAATCACTCCCAATTTTTAAGGTAAGAGTTAACATTTTTTTTAAAAAAAAAAATCTACAACTCTCCATCTTGATTCGTGCTAATTGGTTGATGTTTGTTATTTTATTTGTTTTGTTTGTTAAATTTTAATTTGATTGATTTTCAATGGAACCTCAAATTAAGGGTAAACACTAAATTATCTGCTAAACTTATGTTGTATTTGTATTTATAGTTTACTGCACTTATGTTGTATTTGAATTTAACTGGATTTATATTTCGTTTAGGGGCATTTTCGTCTGATTCGTTGTAAAAAAAACATACTAAAAATAGCAATTAGTCATTTTTCAAATAGAAAAATCATATGACCATTTTTCAAAATGTCCAATTAAAAATAGTCATTTATCTAGTTGCCTCTTAAATTATTTTTTTTATAACATATTTCAATCTGTCATCCATTTGAAATGAATGAAATTTGTGGATGAACAGGTTGAGTCTTACTAATGTTAGCTTGAATATAACTCCATTAGTTAAAGTATTGTAAACTCGAAAAACAAATTACTGAACTTAGAAGAGTTGAATTTTACTAGCAAATGGTTTGGATTTCTTATGTTATATTAATATATTTTTTTTACATTAAAAAAAAAGCATCTAATAGATAATTTTAAGTAATTGAAGATGACATTTAACAAAATATATTATACACTATCGATATCTTATCCAATGTGGTGTCGTGGTGTAGTTGGTTATCACGTCAGTCTAACACACTGAAGGTCTCCGGTTCGAGTCCGGGCGACGCCATAATTTTTGGATTTTTTTTTATTAGGCCCAGTAAGAATTCTGAATGGATCTATATTGGGCCGTTATTTTGTTGTGTCGGTCCAGTTCAACCACAATGGTTTATTTATAAGTAATTACGCAAATAGATTTCAATTTTATAAGTAATTTCCTTTTTGAGTACTGGCGGCAATTTCTGTTCTGTAAATTTCGTTCAATCCAAAATTGACCTTATTTTATATAGTTTTAGATTTGTTTTATGTGTGAATCACAGAAAATAATTTGTCTCAAAAAAAAAAAAAGACAGAAAATAATTTAATTCTCTTAAAAAAATACAATAAATAATTTAAGCTGACACTGTTGAGAGAAAGCTACTTTCAATATTCATGTACGAGCTGTTTTTTTTTTCCTCTTTTCTTTTATGATTTTTTAATGATCAAATGTGCTACTATCGACATTTGTATTTATCTCCATGCTAATTTTTATTTGTTTAATTTTTAATATTTTTTATATGTATTATACGTTGGAGTTTAACTCTTTCCAATATTTTGATAATTAGTAATAAATCTAATTACTTTAATCTACTCAAAAATTTTATGTAAACTAAAAAAAGTGTGTATTTTTTGTAAAGATTATTATGAATAAATGAATGAATTGAGTTTTATGATGACAAATAGGAATGCCAACGGGAGGACGAAGTCGGAAATGTGTTCCTCATTTCCATCCGTTTGGGGATTTTTCACTTGCATCTTCACCCTATTCCCCGTTTCGGAGAATCAAGGTCGAAGTTGAGGAGACTCCATTCATGGATTGGGTTTCCATGGGAAAAAAAGACCAACTTTTTGTTTATTATAATAGTTATTATTTATTAGAAATTAATTAAAATAGATTAATATATTAAAATTATATATACTTTATTTATCTAGGTTAAGTTTAGTATTATTATTGTTTTATTTATGTAAATAATTAATTTTAAAAAATTAACATTTTTATTATAAATTGAATATAAAAATTTGTCATATTATGAAATTGGATATAATAAACAGAGAAATTAACGAAATTATTATTATTTTTTTTAAAGAGAAAAATATCAATTGAAAACACATTCCAGTACAATTTTTTTTTTCTAAATATATGAAATATTATGAATAATATATAATATACTAATGATAGTGTTATTATAAATAATTATAATATATATTATATAATTTTTTTAAAAAAGAATCAATTGAGAATATCTTTAAAAAAAAAAAATCAATTAATAACTTTATTTTGGTTGGGGACACTCTCGTTCCATAAAACTTTTTCATAATTATCATAGTAAAACTATACTCTTAACAAACTAATATTTAACATTTCTTCTACTATAATCTTTTAATAACTCATTTCTTTCAATCTTTTTTTTTAGAACATGTGGAGGTGGGGGGAGTCGAACCACAGACCTTTTGGTCATTAGCACAAGACTTATGCCAGTTTAGCTATGTCAATGTTGGCAATCTTATTATATATTCCATGATTATTAATGATATGCACACTATCGTTAAGTCGATACAACGAAGGTTCTATGCAAATTCTACGTGAACAACAAACAAAATAGTCATCCATTTACAGTGAAAAAAAATCAAATAGTCCAAACTCATATAAACTTTGAACACATCGAAAGAGTTGATTACAAATTCTAAAAGAATTTCAAATTTTCAAGTCCATCAAAGACGTAAAGAATCTCCCTGAATCCATTCCTTCAATTAGTTTAACCAATTCTTTCACAATCAAATCATACAGAAATTATTCATCACTTTCAATGTTAATTTCGTATCAGATCAAAATAGTTATCTTAAACATACTTTAAAATATATTATATATATGTTCATTGCCCTTTCATACACAACCACGCGTCTGCGTTCACATGAAACTATATATTAAAATTCAGTCAAATAATAAAACATTAAATCGATAAAAACAAATGCTAGCTGAAAGAGATGCAGATAACATCTTCAAAATTCAGTCAAATTATAAAACATTTTTTTCTTTGTTCTTTTTTTTTTTTTAAAAAAATCAATCTTGATCCAACTTCCATTGTCATCATATATAAAATTTCAATTCTATCAATTTGCACCTCAAACTTAGATAAATCATACTTGTTACAATCTGAACCTTAAACTTTAAAAAGTGTTGCAATGAATTATGAATCATATGTGCGATATAAAATTGATAAAATATTAGAAAAAACGATATTAGAGCAAGATTTTTTTTTTGTTGACTTTATGAATCTTGGCAAAGTTATTTAATTGTTAATTTGTATATGGGCTATAAACTTATCTTTGTGTAAAACTTTATTTCGTTGAAATTAATGAGTTTATGAAGATTTATATATATATATATATATATATATATATATATACTTTGCTAAAATTAGTGGATGAATTAGCGAAAATTAAATCAAAAGTAAAAATTGTCCAACTTATTTAAGAAATTGAAAGTTCAATGTCCAAATTGATATAACAAGTTTTACGGGTCAAAGTTGATATGTTTTTTTTTTTTTTTTTCCTTTTTATTCATCTCATTTCTTCTTCTTCTCCTTATTTGTCGAGATTCAACCATTTCTATTTTATCAGAATAATGTACCAAGCGACATGGGCAAGGTTTGAGATAAATTAGATGTTGGAATTTTTTAGAGTAATATTGGAAAATTTGGTAGGAAGTTTCCTTCTATGGATGTTAGGGAGAGTATTCTATTTAATAGATGAGTTTGAATTTTTTAAAAATGAAACTTTTTTTTTTTTTTGGAGAAATTTAAAAAAATGAAACTTGTCTTTGTATTTCATGCAATAATAATTCAACCTATGTTTCATTTTTTAAAATTTCTCAAAAAAAAAAAAAAATGGTGTTCTTGATCTACCACAAGTTTAAAGTCAAAGGCACATGTTGCGAGTCAAATAAGGTGATCCAATTAAGAGTAAAAATTCACCATATTTGTGGATACTTCTTAATATTTCCAAATTTGATTCCAAGCCAATTTAGAAATAAAGAATATTTTAATAGTGTCAAAACAAGCATAGCTCAGTGGTAATTGACATGTACTCCATTCGTTGATGAACTTTTAGAGTTGTGTTAATTTGGTCTCGAACTTCCAATTTTGAGTCAATTAGAACCCTAAACTTTAAAATTCACAGGCCTACTAATAAATTGGTTAATTTTTAAAAATCTCGAATATGCCAGAAACTCCATTAAACACAAAATTGAAAGTTCAAAGACTTATTAGACATTTTTAAAGTTCAGGGACTTGTTAGACATAAAATAGAAAGTTCAAAGACCTATTAGATACTTTCAAAATTCAGAGACGAAATTGACACGATCCTGAAAATTCGAGTATACTTTTTTTTAATCAAGTTTAAGACTAAACGCTTGTAGTTTAACCTAATAGTTTTTAGTGAAACTTTTAGTTGGTTTAATTAATGAATTTTGCTTTTTGAAATAATTAATGAAAAATTAATGGTAGAGATGAATTAAAGAAACATATTATTCAAAAAAAAAATTAAAGAAACATATAATTTTATTATAAAGGGAAAAAAAGAAAAAAGAGAAAGGCCATCTTGTTTATAATTGGAAAAAACCAATCACATGGCATGAGAGTCATGTGTACTTTTTTAAGTATATGCTTTAGCTCACAGACACCTTGCAGTTGCATTGTTCTTTGATATAATTGCTTAGTGGCATCAATAAAAAGAAAATTTTGACTTTCTCACCCACATGGTGATGCAAATTTTGGGAACTTTCAAAGTCGCCACAATAATTAAAAAATATATATATATAACTATAGGATTTAGGCTTAGAGTTAAATAATCGATTAGACCTTTATAATTTTTAATTTATATTTAATTTTAACTTGATTTTCATTATTTTAATTAAAAGTTTCTTTATCAGATTGTGTTTTTAAGAAGTTCAATGAAAATAACATAGCATATATTTAATTTATAAATTAGGTGGGTAATATTACGTATTGGATTTTCATCACATAAGTCATAAGTTAATAATTCTTGGAATATGATTTTTTGAAACAGTGAAAAAGAACATGAATGAAAAGTGAATTAGACAAGAACGAGTGTTGGATGTTTTAAAAAAATACTAAATTGTCCGAAAAGATACCTCCTCAATTTTAGGAACGTTTCTTGTCTCTTAGGATTCACACATTATACATAAGAACTTTACAACTAATCACGCAAGTTGGAGAAACAGTGTTGAAAAAGAAAGTGAAAGGAAAGAAAATCCTCTTCCTATCACACACACATATTGCTAACTAACCACATGATCTTTCCTCACTTTTTTAAAACTTTTTTTAAAGACTATTTGTGATCATTGACTTCTTTAAAAAAAGCCATTATCTTTTTTCATTCGGTTTGAAAATTTATTTTAAAACTTAGCTCGTTGGAGCTAATTCGTTTTACATCGACATTGTCTATCTTCTATAAGTAAAACTATTAAAGAGAAAGTGGAGAAGAGAAGAGAAAATACTTACATATCAAGGAAAAAATTTTTGAGAATCGATATAGTGTTTGTTGAAAACATTTTAATGCACAAATTAGACTAAAATTGACGTCGAGAAGCGTTGAGTAGGAGACTTATACTTATTACTACCGTTATAGGCAATTTTGGACCACCTCGATGTACAAGGAGCTGACGAGGACAACCGGAGAGAAATCGGACTGGAAGATGGACCCAAGAGGCGAAACCAACAAGTGGGTCGAGCCAAGACCGAAGGGGTCGGGTTTTTGGCCCACCCCCTGCTCGGCCTCGGTCCATGGCCTCGGCCGAGCCAGTCCGACTCTACTTGGTCCCTACCGCCTTTGGCCGCCCCGGTTCCGCCTGATTTGTCCCGAAACGCCTCTGAATTCCTAAAAACCCTAGGAGCATGAGCAGATATTTATACCCCTCTTCGCCACTAAAGAAGGGGACCTGAACTCTCTACTCTCTTCTCTTACTCTCTAGCCCTCCTACCTCCGTTTTCTAACTTAAGCATCGGAGTCGGTGTGGCTAGCACCACACCGGTGTGCAGGTTTTCCGTCTCACAGGCCAGGTCTTCCCCCCTCATCTACAAATTTACCGTTGGTGGCACGTGAAGGTCAGGTCAGTTCCCTCTGACCAAAATCGACCATCAACAACTACATTATTGCTATATATAACATTTTATAAGTGTTAGAATAAAATGTCATCACTTGGTTAATTAGTTTTGAAGAAGGCGAAATACTTCGCTCTTAGAGGTAATTGATTTTCTATATGACCTTCGGGATGAACTTATTTGAACACCTCCTTTGAGCCACTATTTCGAGGAAAGACAATTAACTTCTTCACTTGAGGATAAGGTAGTTCAATTTATAAGATTTATGTGAATTCGTCTACATACCTTTACATAATCTAATATGCTTTATATATATATTACACATAAAACCAAATCAAACTTAAATTAATTACTACCAAATGAATTAGATTTGGAAAGAATGATTGATTATTTTTAGGATAAAAATGTAAATAATTGCAAGGAAATTGTTGAGGATCCCACATCGAAAAGATTGGTGGAGACCTCACGATATATAAGCTTCAAGGGTCACTCCACTCATAGCCAATTGGTTTTGAGATGGAAGCCCATATAATATTTCCCCCCTTAAACCCCTCAACAATACCAAAAATCAATCCTATGACCAATTCATACTAAAAAAAAATTCAAGGAAACCAAAAACAATGCTAATTCTATATCCGTATTTCTCCCCTTAAACCCCTCAACAATACCTAAAATCAATCCTATGACCAATTCATAGGATGTAATAGATTAGTATACGCAAACCATGAGCAAGATGATAATCTTGTTTGACTATGGAAGATAAACATATATATGTATGAAAGTCCACTTTTATTGCAAACTTCTCGTGAAAATGAAATGCATGCATCATAAATCTAATCTCTTTGTGAAAGGCTGCTAGTATTTATCAAGGTTTTCTTTCCATGCATGTGAACTCTTCTCCTCACTTTTAAAAAAGAAATCCATGAATAATTGTTATTCAATTTGAGCCCTAAAAAATGGATCCATCTATTATTGTAAACCATACACTCACTAATATTATATTATTACACCTCATAAGTCATATGACTCATATCCATTTCATTAAATAAAGTCAAGAGAAAATTCACCCATATGATTAATTAAGATGAGAAGTAAAAAGAAAAGTAATTGATCATCTAATTAAAAACTAGCCTACATGAATATTAATGATGACAAACATCTTCATTGAGACCTGTCCCAAATAAAATTTCCCTTATGACTTTTTGAGGACAAGGACAGGAAATAAATTTCCATAACCTTAAACTCATTTTCTTAAAATTATTACTATCAATATTCATGAACTTTTTTTTTTTTTTTGGTTCTTAAATTATTAAGAGAAAGTTGTTTTTCTAACATTATTATTTAAACTAATAAATAGTAAAATTTAAATGCTTATAAAAAAAATGACCTTTAACATACCTATAAATAAGCTCTCTTTTTTAAAAAAGAGAAGTTCATTGTTCAAATATAAATTATTTGATTTCAATTCAAATTTCATGAAGTTGAATAAAAAAATATGGAGATAAAAGTTTTCATAGTATAAATATAAATTTTAGGAAACAACAAAGAACATGGAAGAAGTGAAAATTGAGAAGGGTAAAAATGAAAAGAGAAATTTGATATTTGATCAACAAGGAAGGATTGAAGTTGGACAGTAGTTTTGAGGAAGTTTTCTTGTTTTTTTTAGGATACATTCCAATCGTTAAAAGAATAGGACCAAGAAACTAAGCAGACGATCAAATGGATTAAACTGTTACATCGCTAGTAAACTCAATACACAACACCATATCCTAAAACCAAGCCATGAATAGTTCTGTATTGAGGAAGTTTTCTTGTTATATGTCAGGATTGATACAATTTTCATTTACGGTCCATCACATCAACATCGTTTAAGAATGAATATAAAAATGAAAACATCGCTTATGATGTGTGAGGTCCGTAATATTAAACAGTTATTTAAGAAACAAAATTTATAGTGTGAATAAAAAGATTATGTATCACTAGAGTACGAGAATTGTATTTTATTTTTGATGTGTTGTTCTTCCACACTGCATCAATGGCTAACCATATATATTTTTGTCTATTTTTTTTATGTTCTTGTTGACTTGAAGTCTCCCTTGGCTGACGTGTACTCGATCGGTCAAACTCTAACACTAAGAAAAATGAGAGGAAATTCTAGTATTATCGAAGTATCTACTCCTCATATTCGAAGTATATGGTTTTATATTTTAATTAAATTACAAATTTTGTTTTTAAATTTTCAAGGTTATGTCTGACTTTGAATTTTCAATTTAGTAGATTTAGTTGTATTTAAATGAAATTTAAACTTAAAAAAATTATTTTTAATGTTGATGTAACTTCTTTTTATTTTATTACCTTTTTTTTAGTAATATTAAATTCAAAGTGAGAGGGAGAATATTCGAACTCATCCTTGGAAGAAATACTTTAATACTTACCAATTGTGAGTTATACTTCGAAATACATTAGAGTCAATCTAAACATTATACATTTGGTTAAGGGATAGAACATCAACCAAGATGTTAGATGTTCGAATCTTCTTACTCCATGCGATGTTGTTGAATATTAAAAAAAATCTAAAAATAGAAAAATATAGAAACAATACTCGACTACACACTCATGTGTAGTGTAGTAAAGTAATGTTCGAAAGTAAAAGAAAATAATAATAATAATAATGTAAGGATTCTATTAATAAAATCTAGATCAATGTAACCAACAGTACTACTATGTGTGTATGTGTGCAAATATAATTTTGTTATTAGAATTTCTCTTTTAAAGTTAAGAATTTTGCTTTTCTATTAAAAAAAAAAAAAAAAACTTCCCTATGTACACGCTGGCATCCCCGCTCATCTAGTGACATAAAAGAAATGATGTCATTTTCAATTTTGTTTAAGAGAATAACGTATAAATTTTGGTATACATTACAACGTGATATTACCTTACATGTTCATAGAAAAAGCAACATATTATATCCTTGTCATTGTAATTTTATCTCATTAGACAAAAATCTACCGTTATTACCTTTTTCGTTTTCTTTTTCATTTTTACTCAAGAAAAAAAAAATTAATTTGAAGATTTGAAGAAGGTCAAGTTCAATGGACCTATTTATAAACTTTCAAAATTCTCACAAACATCTCGAATTTAAATGTCGCCAACAAGAGCATGACTCAACTGACATAAAGTTTGTATAATGGTTCAATCCTCACCCCAACATGTTGTAAAAAAAAATAGAAATGTCATTTTCAAATTTATATCTAATAAATCTCTGAACTTTCAATTTTGTGTTTAATAGGGCATCTCACCAAATTCTATATTTTTTTAAAAAAAATTTGAATTTTAACAAGGTAATTTTTTTTTTTTTTTTTTTTGTATCAAAATACCTCTTTTAAAATGGTAGTATCACAATTAATAAATTAAAGTAGATGTAAGAAATTAAAAATTTTAAATTGTAGGGAAAAATATAGCTTAGGCAAGAATACAAAAGCTATAAGTTATCTTCATTTAATATCATACCTATCTTGTTTTTCATGGTCTTGACTTTTAAATATTTTGATTTAAATGTAAATTTTGAAAACTCTTTTAATAATTACAACATTTAAGGAAACTAAGTAGAATCAAAATTGAAAATTTAATCCAACATCTGACTTTTGGTGTGCTAACATGTATCTTATCTATTCAACTATTTTGAATTGAATTAAAATTTTAATTTCTTTTTAAAGGAAAAAATATCAATACTCGATTATCCACCTACAATGGTTGAATTTAAAAACAAAACGAAATTGAAAATTTTCAACTCAATTTAATAACCATTTGGTTTTTGAAAATTGTGTTTATTTTCTCCTAATTTTCTACTATGACTATCATCGGAAACATATAAATGTGTATCCAACTTTCAAAAACAAAAATAAGTTTCTTAGGTCATAACCCTTTGGTTCTTTGTTTTTGAAAATAATGTTTGTTTTCTTTCAATTTTCTTATTAGGGTTTTCATCTTAAAGACACACCATGGTTTTCATTTTAAGAAAATTTCAAAATTTGACTTTTTGTTGAAAATATAGAAGAATGTAGATAACAAAACAAAGAAACTTAGGGCTCGTTTGATAACGTTCCCGTTTCTTGTTTCTTGTTCTTGTTTCTCATTTTTAAGAAACAAACACGTTTGATAACTCATCCTTGTTTCTTGTTTCTAAATTTCTAGAAACGTTTCTAGAAAATGGGCAAAATTTGAAAAACTACAAAAAGTTGTTTCTCAAATTATGTTTCTGTTTTTTTTTTCTTTCATGCATGTATCCATCTCTCTTCCATTCCTAGACCCATCTTTTTTTTTCCGACCGACAGCCACCATCGACCTCCGACTACCGTTGCTGTCGACCTCCACCAACCGCTCGTCGCCGAAGACCTCTGCTGACCGACTGGCGGTAGCGACTTCTCCAACATTTTTTTCAAAAATTCTTTCGATGACTTTTCCGACGATCGTCGCCACTGTCTACTAACTGACTTTGACCTCCACTAACCGGTCATCATCGCCAACCTTCGACTACCGGCCACCGACGACCTCCATCGACCGACCGCCACCGTCGACCTCCGACTACTAACTGTCGCCGACCTCCGACTACCGTCCACCTGCTACTACCGCCTCCCGTCGACCTCCACCGACTGGTCGTCGTCACCGACTTCGACTACCGACTACCGTCTACCTCCGACTACAGGTTGTCGTCGACCTCCAACTGCCGACCTCCGTCGATCGATGGCCACCGTCGACCTCCTACTACCGGTTGCCGCCGTCGTCGACCTTCGACTACCGGCCAACGCTGATCTCCGTCAACCGACCGCCACCGTCGACCTACGATAACCGGCCTTCGCCTACCCTCGCTGACAAGCCTTCGCCGATCGACCGCTACCGTCGACCTTTGACTACCTGGCGCCGTCGACCAACCACCATCGTCGACCTCCAACTACTGGGCGCCAATGACCCCTACTGACCAGCCTCCGCCGACCGGCCGCTACAGTCGACCTTAGACTACCAGGCGTCGCCGACCAACCACTACCGAACGCCGCCGACAAGCCACTATCGTCGATCTCTGACTATCGGTAGTCGCCGACCTCCACCGAACGACCACTACCGTCGATCTCTAACTACCAGGAGCCATCGACCTCCGCTGACCGGCATATGTCAATCGACCGCTACTGTCGACCTTTGACTACCGACCGTCATCGACCAACCGCCACCATTGAACTCTGACTACCTTGCCTTTGCCAGCAACCTGCCATCGTCGACCTCGGACTACTATCAACCTGCAACTACCGGGCGCCGCCGACCAGCCGCTACCGTCGACGTCTGACTACCGAGCATCGCCGACCTCTACTGACCGACCGCCACCGTCGATCTCCGACTACTGGGCGCTGTCGATCTCCAACGACCTCTGCTACAGCCTTCGCCGACTGACCGCGATCGACCTTCGTCGACCAGCTGCTACAGTCGACCTCTGACTACCAGATGCCACCGTCGACCTCTGACTACCAGATGTCACCGTCGACCTCTGACTACCGGCTGCCACTATCGTCTTCGACCGAAACTTTCCCTTTTATCTTATTTTCGACGACTGCCGCCACCCGTCAATGACTTTTCCAACATTCGCCGCTGACTATCAGCATTCGCCCAGTGGTCGGAGGTCGGTAGCGATGGTCGATGATCAACGACGGCGGGTGATCGGTAACAATGGTGGTATTGATGAGGAAGAAGAAGGAGAAATAAACAAAATAATCGTTGAAAATTAATATATTTTTATATTATATGTACTAAATTTTATTTTATCTAAAAAAACAAGAAACAAGAACCGGTTATCAAACACATTTGTGTTTCTGTTTCTTTTTTCAAAGAAACAAGGAACAAAAATAGTTATCAAACATGTTTCTGTTTCTAGTTCTTAAAAAACAAGAAACGGGAAACAAGAAACGAGAAACGAGAAACATGAAACGAGAACGTTATCAAACGGGCCCTTTTAGATCGAGTTAGTATTAGTAAGCTTGAATTCCAAAAGCTAAAAACTAAAAACAAAATAGTTATGGCCCCATTTGATAACCATTTGGTTTTTTGTTTTTTGTTTTTGAAAATTAAGCTTATATACAATCATTTCACCCACATCTTTCTTTGTTTTGTTATCTACAACCTTCCCATGTTTTCAAAAACCAAGTCAAATTTTGAAAAAGAAAAAAAAAAGTAGTTTACAAAAATTTGTTTTTGGTTTTGGGATTTGGCTAAGAATTCAAGTGTCTACATAACAAAAATGAAAATCGTGATAAGAAAATTGAGAGAAAACAAACATAATTTTCAAAAACCAAATGGTTATCAAACGAGACCTATGAAATCATGATTTAAAAATTAACTTTTTAGTTTGAACTTTAAAACCATTAGTAAAAAATAGATAACAAAACCAAAGAACTCATCATTAAAAATAGTGATTAAAGTTTAAGATTAAATTACATATTTAGTTCCTAAACTCTCAGGGTTGTGTCAATTAAGTCTCTGAACTTTAAAAAGTATCAAATACATCCTTAAACTTTCATTTTTATGTCCATTAGCCTCAACTTTTAATTTTATGTCTAATAAATCTTTGAATTTAACGTTTTTAAAAATTCACAAGCCTACCAGATACAACATTGAAAATTTAAAGTCTCAATAGGCATAAAATTCAATTTTAAATAGAATAGATGGGTTAATTTTCAAAAATATCAAATATATCAATAACCTATTAGACACAAAATTGGAAGCTCATGAACTTATTAGACATTTTTAAAGTTGAGGAACCTATTAGAAACAAAATTGAAAGTTCAAAGAGACCTAATAGATACAACTCTCAAAGTTTTGAGACTAAACTTGTTTTGATTTTAAAAAAAAAAATTAAAATCAAAATGGTTAGCAAATCCGAAAATTCATTAATTTAAATAAATAAAATAAAAAATAAAAAATAAAAAAAGCGCGTACGAGAGAGAGAATATCATTTAAAAATTCAAACCATTCATGGCTCTCAAGTTCTATAAATGGTATCCATTTCACCTGCATTCTCCTCGCCTGCCGTTTCACTCCAAGAGAATGACCAAAACTTTGTTCCAAAAATTTTAAAAAGAAAAAAAAAAAGGAAAAAGATTCTGGCAGATATCAGAAAGACGATGAGCGTGAACATAACCTCCATCAAAACCGCCTCCAATGGCGTTTGGCAAGGCGACAACCCTCTCGATTTCGCCTTCCCTCTCTTAATCCTTCAGTCCGTTCTCATCCTCCTCCTCACCCGCTTCCTCGCCCTCCTTCTCAAGCCCCTCCGCCAGCCCAAAGTCATCGCCGAGATCGTCGTAAGTCCATTTCTCCGCTACCTTCTTCATCTTCTTTCATTTCCTTCTTAATCGACGTCGCTTAATTTTCCATTTCAGGGCGGGATTCTTCTCGGTCCCTCTGCTTTCGGACGGAACAAAGCTTATCTCCACCGGATTTTCCCTCAATGGAGCACCCCCATTCTCGAATCCGTCGCCAGTATCGGTTTGTTGTTCTTTCTCTTTCTCGTCGGACTCGAACTCGATTTGTCCTCCATCCGCCGCAGCGGCCGCAGGGCTTTCGGAATCGCCCTCGCCGGAATCTCCGTCCCCTTCCTCTCCGGAATCGGCGTCGCTTTCATCCTCCGTAAGACTATCGACGGCGCCGACAAGGTCGGCTACGGCCAGTTCATTGTATTCATGGGTGTCGCTCTCTCCATCACCGCCTTCCCTGTTCTGGCCCGCATTTTAGCCGAGCTCAAACTCCTCACCACCCAAGTCGGCGAGACCGCCATGGCTGCCGCCGCCTTCAACGACGTCGCCGCCTGGATCCTCCTCGCACTCGCTGTAGCCCTTGCCGGTAACGGCACCGAAGGCGGGGCCCAGAAGAGTCCGTTGGTTTCCGTGTGGGTCCTACTCTCCGGAGCCGGGTTCGTGGTCTTCATGATGGTGGTGACCCGACCCGGGATGAAGTGGGTCGCGCGGCGGTGCTCGTACGAGCACGACGCCGTGGACGAGGCGTACATCTGTTTGACGTTGGTTGGAGTGCTGGTTTCGGGATTCGTGACGGATTTGATCGGAATCCATTCGATTTTTGGCGGATTTATATTCGGATTGACGGTGCCGAAAGGGGGGAGGTTCGCGGAGAGATTGATCGAGAGGATTGAGGATTTTGTGTCGGGTCTTCTTCTTCCTCTGTATTTTGCGTCGAGTGGGTTGAAGACGGACGTGGCGAAGATCAGAGGAGGAAGAGCGTGGGGGCTGCTGGCGCTGGTTATATCGACGGCGTGTGCAGGGAAGATTCTGGCGACGTTCGTGGCGGCGATGGCGTTTCTGATGCCGGCAAGGGAGGCGCTGGCGTTGGGGCTGCTTATGAACACCAAAGGCTTGGTTGAACTCATCGTGCTCAATATCGGCAAGGAGAAAAAGGTCAGTTTGCTGTTATTCATGAGACAATGATCGATAATGCAAATAAATAAAATATAATAATAATAATTAAAACCTTTTCAAAAAAAAAATCTAATGTTTTTATTAAAACATGTTTTGTGATATATTCTAGGCCAAATATATGTTTTCCTACTTAAAATTGATGTAATGTTTTTTAAAAGTACCAATTTAGTCCTTAAAATTTTAGTCTCGAATGAGTATTAAAATTGGTTGATAATAAATTTACATAATTTTTGTTCATGAATGATAACAATTCAAAAAAGAAAAAGGTCCATGTAAAAGAAGAGAGAACTCAAAATTTCGATTAATTTCTTAGAAACTTGGAACAGGAATTAGTAGTTCTCTTCTCTTAGACGACTTTTTTTTCTCATTTAGATTTTGGTCAATTCACTTCATATTATGATCAGTGAGTTTATCACTAGTCAATTATAACATTTACCAATATTAAATCATTGAGAGATAAAATTGAAAATTTCTTAAAACATAACGGACTAAATTGAAACTTTTGTGAACAGTCTGGTTTATATTGTAAAAACTTTTTTTTTTAGTTTAGAAATTATTCTAAAAATGTTTAGGAATTTCCTGTTATAAGATTGGGAGTTTTATAAACCTTAAAGAATGGTAGAAATAGGTACAACTGATGTGATGTTAAACCTAAAGATGAAAAAGTAAGAGAAAAAACAAAACGTGAGAACCTTAAATACATCTTCCTATATATATATATATATATTTGCTAATAATAATAATAATAAGTTTGACAAATATAAATAAACAATAACAATATAAAAGAAAATTTGGACCTTGAAGAAAATGATGGATATAGAAATTACTAGATAAAATTTAAAAAAAAAAATGTTTGTTTTCTTTTTAAAAAATAATTTAATTTAGATCTTTCCTTGACTTGTATTTTAAAAGTATGTAATAATTTAGTATGACTTGTATTTTTAAAATATGTAAGTGGATTGAGTTAGATGTCAGTCAAAACAACCAACCAATTGGCTTTGAAAAAGTTTCTTACAATTAAATCGACCTAATTGAAAATTTTTAAGGAGTTGGATTGAAATATTTTATTTTATTTTTAAGAATTACGTTTCTTTCCTTCTCAACTTTATTATATTTTGGTTCTCTCAAAACACTTTCTGATTTCTAAATAAATTTAAGAATTAAGAGGTCAACTATGATTTTTTTTATAAAGAAAATAAAACATGTATGTATGTATATTCAAACTTCGGACTTCTTGATTCTTATGTCTTATTTTTTTACCACTTGGTTTAGGGCATAGGTCGGCAAAAATATATATTAATATAATTAAAAATTTGTTACCACATATCTTAAATAAACAACATCTACAAATATTTAGTAAAATAAAATATATTTTTGATCACTTACTCCTCTTTGTTTCCGTCTATTTATTTTTAGTCAATTGAAGATTGATAAATGATTTTTTTTTTTAATTAATGGTTCTGTTCATTATTCTTTTATAAATCAAGAAAAAACTAAATATAAGACTGTTTATATGGTGTGGGCCCAAAATGAACAATGTTATATAAAATTGAAACTAGACATGTGTTGGTTTTAGAAGTGTTTGCATTGTTCTAAAAAAACATTGCCCCAACAAAGCAAAGAAAATGAAGTACAGTATAAAGGGACACACACATGTTCTCAATTGAGGCTTTGACAACTTAATTTCTTGACCCTTACAAACAAAATGTTGCCAAAATCCCTCTTCTATTTTATTTTCCTCAAAAATCTTTTAAAAACACTCTTTATCTTGAAAGCTTATTTTTCCAATGAAAACTTGTTTTCTAAAGCCTAAACTGTGGGTCTTAATTCTGTTCTAGCCATTTTCACAAATATAGAAACGAAATGAGAAAAAAAGAAATAGTATTATTTAAGATTTGTTTGATGATGTTTCTATTTCTTGTTTCTTCTTTTTTTGAAAAAGAAAAACAAAATTGTATTTTCTTCTTAGAAAAGAAAAAAAAAAGTGAAAATTGTGTTTAAACTATCTTGCCTTTTATTCTCTCAATATGAATTTAAAAAAGTAAAAAATTTAGATAAAAATCAATTTTTAAATAAATAAAAAAATTTATGTTATATTCCATTTTTAATATTTATTCATTTTACAAGTAAAAATGTTGAAAATACTCGTATTTATAAAAAAAATTTGATGAAATGTAAATTAAAAATTTATGTAAACAAACAGGTTCTTAACGACGAAGTATTTGCCATATTAGTGTTAATGGCGCTATTCACAACGTTCATCACGACCCCCACCGTGATGGCGGTTTACAAGCCAGCCCGCGGCGGCTCCACCCGAACCCACCGGAAACTCCGCGACCTCGCCGCCGACGACTCGAACTCCGACGACGAGCTCCGAATCCTAGCCTGCCTGCACAGCTCCGGCAACGTTCCCTCTCTAATCAGCCTGACCGAGTCAACTCGCAGCACCAAAAACTCCTCCCTCAAACTCTTCGTCATGCACCTCGTCGAGCTCACCGAGCGCTCTTCGTCCATCATGATGGTCCAACGGGCTCGCAAAAACGGCTTCCCTTTCTTCGCCAGGTTCCGCAAGGGCGAGTGGCACGACCAGATGGCCGGCGCCTTCCAGGCCTACAGCCAACTGGGCCGGGTCAAGGTCCGGCCCACTACGGCAGTCTCTTCCTTGGCAACCATGCATGAGGATATCTGCCACGTGGCCGACGATAAGAGGGTGACCATGATCATCTTGCCGTTTCATCGGAATTGGAGGATGGTCGGCGGCGAGGAGGAGAATGTGGGCCATGGCTGGAGAGTTGTGAACCAGCAGGTGCTTAAGAGTGCGCCTTGCTCGGTCGCGGTTCTTGTGGACCGTGGATTTGGGGCTAATGGGTCTCAGACGCCTGGGCCTGGGTCACTGGTTGCTGTGGGACAGAGGATTTGTGTGGTGTTCTTTGGTGGGCCCGATGACAGGGAGGCGCTGGAGTTGGGTGGCCGGATGGCGGAGCATCCGGCGGTCAAGGTCACGGTGGTGAGGTTTCGTCCGTCGTCGTCCGATGGGGTCGAGGGTAGTAATGTCATTTTGCGACCTCTGCATTCTAAATCTGGCGACAACCATTATAGCTTCTCCACAGATCCAATCAACCGGGAAAGAGAAAAGGTAACTTTCTTTCTTTAAATAATCTTTTTGATTTTTAACATTTCAATTTTAAAGGGTTAAATTTAAAGTTTAGTTTTTGAAACTTGTTTGTGTCTAATAAATTCTCGAGGTTTCAAAAGCATTTAATAAGTTTCAGAGTTTTAAGTTAGTGTCCAATTTAATAAGTCGGGCCATGTTCAACAGTTTTTTTAGAAAAAAATTAATGATTGTATTAGACATAAAATTTTAATTCTTTTCTACCAAAAATGTTAAACATTCAATTTTTATCCAACAGATTTGTAATTTTCTTAAAAAAATTTAAATATATTGAAAATTTATTAAACACAAAATTGAAAACCAAAGATTCAAAAACCATTACTCATTTGCCCTTCTCAAACAAATGCAAAGCAGGAGCTAGATGATGTAGCAATAGCAGAATTCAGAAGCAAATGGGATGCAACCGTTGAGTACACAGAGAGGGAGGCCAACAACATGAACATAATGATTGAAGGGGTTGTGGCAATCGGAAAGGAAGGCGGTTACGACCTAATCGTGGTCGGAAAGGGTCGGGTTCCATCGAGCATGGTGGCGAAACTAGCTGACCGAGCAGCAGAGCATGCCGAGCTGGGACCAGTCGGGGACATATTGGCTAGCTCCGGCAGGGGAATAGTATCTTCAATACTAGTAATTCAACAACATGAAGGAGGTGCTCATACCGAAGAAACTCCAGTTTTGAATAAGCAGCCTTTGTCAATCGATGGAACTTCAAGTCATGTATAAAATCACAAGTGTATCCTCCAACTTCGGTACATATTTCCAAATGGTACATTAGAGTTGTTGGTGTGGTTAAATTGTATCAATTCTCTCATCTTATAGAAAAATAGCATGTTATTCCGATCACAGTTGAATTCGTAATTTAAAAAACTACTTTGTGAATTGTGATGTTCGTCGTAAATTCAATGATGAGAAAAGAAGTCAGCAGGAGAATAGTTCAACTTTTTAAGCATAAATCATCCATCAAAAGATTTGAAGTTCGAATCTTTTCATCTCGTTCGTTGTATCGAGAAATTTATAAATCTATATAGGTGAGAAATCCTCATTATACCCTAACATAACTAAATAATTACAAAATTTTGAGCATATGCGCTAAATTGTTTTCTATTATTTCTTTTTAATGCAGACTTCAGGATGATGATGAAAAAAAAAAAAAAAAAAAAAAAATTGGGATGACATTAAAGAAAATTCTTTAGAATTTGTTGCATCTGTTTAGAGGGGGCATCAAATTAAGAATCCAAACGTATCATAAAAAAACTAAACTACCTAAAAATATGGAAATATGAGAAGAGAAGTAAAGTTTTTTTTTTTTTTTTTTTTTTTTTTTTTTTTTTGTAATGAAGAGAAGTAAAGGGTTAATGTTTGGAAAATTCTGAAAATGTATACAGTGAATTGGGCTTTCGTACCGAATGGGCCTAGAACAAGAGAGGCCCATCAAAGGGCGTCATCGTCGGCCCAAAGGCCCATGGCCCGAACAAAGCAAGCCGAGCCGGCCACTACAACCGCGGCGAAAATGGGAGGAACAATCAGATCAATCCCGGATTTCCTAAAGAGATGGTCCGGAACGCAAAGAACGTCGCCCGGAGAATCCATCGGAACCCTAACGAATCCAGCGGACTTGCACTCTGCGGCAAAAGCCGACGACGGCGAAATAGCCGAGGCGAAGGCAAGTTCCGGCGCGAAGGAGGCGGCGGCGACGGTGAGCGTCAAAAGAATCGTCCAGGAGGCGGAGTAGACGAGCAGCGGCCACCGCGATCGGAGACGCCGGTACAGTAATCGAAGCATTTTTTCTTTGAAGTTGGACAGAGGCGATTCAAACGGATTTGAGATGGAATTTGAGATGTGGAGAAGAGAAAAAGGAGATGAAGGCGAGTGGGCGAGGTAAGTGAGGATTTGGTTTCATAGATGAGCTAAATATGAATTACAGGAAAGGCTATGGATTAGGTTTTGACTGAGGGTTGATGATGACGCATTTGGTGGTTGAAATGGAGAAGATATGTGTGTTTCGGATTTGATCAAACTTTGATTTGATTATTTTGTTTTTAAATTTGAACTTTGCAAATTACACAAAAAAAGAATGGCTGTACGTGCGCAATTCAAGAATGATGTTGAAGTGGATTGAGAAAATAGGTGGTGTTTGGTGTATAAATTTGTACTCATTGTTGGAAAAAGAAATGAGAAACAAGTTTGATAAACTATTTTCGTTTTAAAGAAATTGATAACTCATTCTTGTTTCTTATTCTTTAAATTGAAATAAAATTTCGTACATATATATATAATGTCAAATTTCAAAATTACCTACAACAATATACATTAAAAATAGATATACAACTATTATATAAAGTTTAGTATTATTTAGCTCCAATACAAAATATTAACAAAAAAATTATATCTTTTACACGTTCACATTTGATTTGTAATGTCATCTCTCACTCTAACCAATTTTTTTTAACGATACAAAGTTAGTTCAATTAGATTAATTTTTATATTTAAGAACTTTGTAAAATTTCAATCATCATTAATTTATTGCACAACATGATATTTATATATATTTTGTGTGTGTTTGTGGTATTGAACATCTATTTAAGGTTAGTCAATTGAGTTTATACACCCACATATCTTGAATTGAATTCCTCTAAAAATGCATGTAAGATCAGAAAGATAGAAATAAAAAATATATATCTTTTTTTATAATTAATGGCAAACGTGAAATATCTTATTAATTAATTTATTTAATAAATAAATTAAAATCATACCAAAATTAACCAAAAAAATAATATAGATTTAAATATAAAATAATAACTAAAAGCTCATTAATGAAAAGAGGGAAAAAAGATTAAAAAAAAAAAAAAGAAAGAGAAAGTAATCACGGAAAAGAGAAACAAAGATTAAAAAGAAAAAGATGAAGAAATAACATAAAAGAGAAAACGGAAAAGAGAAAAAATGGAAAAAAATAATAATAAGGAAGTGGTAGGAAAAAAAAAAAGAGAGAAAAATGAGGAGATTAGATGGGTACATGATTTTCCTCTAGGAAACATTTGAGTTCTTAGCTACAAATAGTTTCTCAAATTTTGCTTCCGTTTCTAGAAAGTTAGAAACTAGAAACAAAATCAGTTATCAAACATATATATTTCTTGAAAAATGAGAAACAGGAATAAGAAACGGAAACCTTATCAAATGGGCCTTTTAGGTCCCATTTGGTAATGGTTTTTGAAAATTAGGTTTGGTTTCTTCTAATTTCCTCACCGTAATTTTAAGGATACATTTGAATTCCTAACCAAATTTCAAAAACAAAAACAAGTTTTTGAGAGAGAGGAGGAAGAAAAAAAAAGTAGAAGTGGAGTATATAAGCTTATTTTTAAAAACTAAGAGCCCGTTTGGTTTAAGGTTTTATAGATGTCTAGGAATATTATGCTTGAGAATAAGATTGTTGCGAATCAAAGATAACTGTGTTTGGTTGTGCATGAGAATGTCATCAGGATTTTATGAGAACAAATTATGTTTGTATTTATTTTTTTAGAATTAATCAGGTAAATTTTATGTAATTTTAATAAAATAATCAAAATCAATTCAAACTATTAATAAAAATTAATGAAATAATAATCATGAAATAATTTTAATGGGATAAACTATGTTAATTTAACAAATTAAAATTATTTAATTAATTTTTTAATAAATATCTTTAACTACAATAATTTAATATATTGTATCCATAAAAATTAATTAGATAAATATTTAATAATAATATGATTATTTATTTATTATAAGGAAATAAAAAAAAGTAAATAATTGATTATAAATAATCGATGAGTAATTAATTATAATTATTGAAAAATGAATTTTTATACTAAATTCATTTAAATGATTTTAATTCAATAATTAAATATATTTTCGATAATATTAACTAATTAATTATAATTTTAGTAAATATGTAATTACATCCCTTCAATAAACTTGGACTAAGTATTTATTTAAAAGTTCTAAAAAAAGTATTTGTTTAAAAAAAATTGAAATTCTTGACAAATTATTATTTAATCTAATTAAATAATTTATTATATTATTTTTAATTTTGTATCCATTAGTTAATTAATTAACTATATTCAAAATAAAATTGCATATAAAAATTAAAAAGAAGAGATGGGAAATGAGAAAACTCATGCTTTTGTAAAGACATAGAAACCCTTGCTTATGGACATAAATGATGTTGGGAATGCATTATTTCCTGGGCCCACCACAGAAATCTTGAAACAAACAAGCGTATTAGAAACCCTTGTCCGTTCCCATCTCCAAAAACCTTGTACCAAACGGGCCCTAAAGGGTCATCAAATGGGCCCTAGGAATTGATCCTTAATTTTTTTTTTTGGGCAACAAGAAAAAAGGCTATAAATAAATAGGTGGCATGAAAAACGGCTACGAACGTTTATAAATTAAATAGATGGCTAAATAATTTACTGATTAATAAATCCCTATTTGTACAAGACAAAAATGCCCTCCCAACAAACTTCTTAACGTGTTCTTAACGTTTAAAACCAAAATCAAGGATTAAGAAAGATAAAATACACCCCTAAAAAATAAGTTGGAGACATTTTAGGAGGTTTGAAATTAAAAAATCCCTAAAAATAAGTTGGAGACATTTTAGGAGGTTTGAAATTAAAAAAATTCCTAAAAATAAGTTGGAGACATTTTAGGAGGTTTGAAATTAAAAAATCCAAGAACACAAAATTATTTTGAAAATCAGACGATGTATCATATTGTTACTACATGAAAGAGTTGTTCCCCGTAAAAAGGAGTAAATACCTTTATTGGGGAAGGAGTACAAAGTTCAACCCCCTTCAGTACGGAGAAACACCTTCGAACTCCATTAATCGGAAACAACAGTCCTGTCAATAGGAAGATTTACTACCTGCAACTAAGAATACCTGAAATTTTTTAAAAACAAATAAGAACACAGTAATTATGATACCTTAGCTGCTGCAATTATGAGTTGTCATAACACCGCCCACCCTCCCATCAGAACCGCCTTCATGCACCAGCCCGTCCGTCCATCTTCATCTTCCACAACCCTCCCTTCCCACCATTTTCCCCCCTTGAAAGACTTAATCCTCCATTTCCCACCATTTTCCACCCCCAACACAGAGTGTATCCCAATCCCTACCTCTCGCATCGCGCCGACGACCCACATCCGCCGTGCCGACGACCTTCTTCCGCCGTGCCGTCAAGACTCTTGCTTGCCCCACATCCTCCATCGATTCTCCTTCTACGCGAGGACTGTACAATTTCTCAGAAATTCAAACCAAGGTAACAGCTTCATTCCCATTCCCTTATATTAGCAACAAACTGATACATTCCCCCAAGATTTTAGGGATTTCGTTATTACATTCCCCCGAGTGGTATGTCCTGATAAATACCATTTCTATTAGTCATGAACAACTTCATTCCCATTCCCTTATATTAGCAACAAACTGATACATTCCCCCGAGATTTTAGGATTTCGTTATTACATTCCCCCGAGTGGTATGTAGTTATAAATACCATTTCATCGTTATTACAACTTCTCTGGAAAAAGTGTGCTTGTGGTATACTCATATGTATGTGTGCGTACACATTGACATGTCTAATAGAAAAAATGCTTTGATTTGTTTGTACTATTATATACATCCATGGAATGGTCTAATGTGTCTACTTGTGTGTGTATACACTTAATCCCCTGTATTTGAGTTAATCACCCCTATATCGTGTATGTCTGGAATGCCCAATAAAAATACACTTTGTCTTTGTCTGTGTTGCTATATGCAACCATAATAACCCCCGTACCATGTTCACCTGAATGCAAATACCTGATGAAATGCCATAACTGATATCTGTCTATAGTATTACATACATACGTGTTCCGCATGCATCCTGTGTGTATGCATACTTACCCCAGTCTCACCCCCCATATGAGTTATATATACGTTGTAGTTTATATGTATTGTCATCTGTCTGTATGTACTGCTACTTACGACTTTTATTGTTGTTCTTTTGTAACATGGATAATGAGGGGCAAAATGTGAGGGATAAAATCTTTTTTTACCGTTGGAAAAGCTGAACCTAAGCCTAAAAAATAGGTAGATCTTTTTATACACTTGAACACAAACCGCCAACTGAACTCCCTATAAATCGGGATTCATCCATCCCGAAAAAAGGGGGAGAAACTGAATGAAAACAAAAAAAAAAAAAAAAAAAAAAATATGTTAACGGCGTTTGTCTATAGTCGTATATACTAGGGGTAAAAATGTCAAAAAAAATCTAGAAAACAGTTCCTGAAAATGCGGCCACCCCTGCAAATTCTGAACATTTGTAGCCAAAAAACAGGAAGGCTTTTTTTTTTCTAGCTATTTAGCACAATTCCCCCCTGGTTAAATTACATGTTTAGTTTCTAAGCTTTCAATGTTGTGTCAATTTAATCCCTAAACTTTAAAAAGTTTCAAATAAGTTCTTGAACATTCAATTTTGTGTCTAATAAATCATCGACATCTTGAACATTTTTTACAATATGTAGGGGTGCGGAATAAGCTTTATGCCAATTGATCCTGGAATAAGTCTTACAAAACTTTTTTCAAAAAAATAATAATAATAAGTCTTACAAAACTCACAAATGTCCATTAAAGTTGAACTCCTTTTTTTTTTTTTTTTGTGTGTGTGTGTGAAAATTCATTAATTCATACTAAACTTATGTTTTTTTCTTTTTTTTTTTTCATTTGGTACGCATGAAAATATTTTTGTTGACAATACTTCAGGTAAAAATCTGGGAAAGTAAAAAATTACAATACATATAAAGATTGGAAAATTGAAGATAATAATTATTTATGAACCAATGATGTGTTCAATTAAAAAATATAGATAATAAAGAAAAGAAAGGTTTGTGTCTGTTCCAAAGAAGTAAATATAGAAAAATATTGAAGCAAGAGAGTAGCTAAAGAAGAAAGCAATAGCCATCACTGAAGTCTGAAGGATGGCGAAACTAGCAGACTAACATGGAGAAAGATACTAAAATTGCTATACATAACAAACTCAAATTGTAAGATAGCAGAATCAGATAGTTACCACTTACCAACCAAAGCAACCATTGGCAATTGATGAAGCTTCAAATCTTAAGTGCTGTGTTGTGTTAACTTTGTATATTTTTGTGCAGAATTGAACTTGTAAAACTTTTTTTACTAATTTCAATACATTTACATAAACATCATGTTTTTAGTTCGTATCAAAGAACTGAATGTAGACATCTGGTAAAATTCCCAGCTATTTCAGTGGCCTCTTCGACTCAATTCTCCTCAATTTCACCCTGCTTACACAGTCGAGCCCCTAAGGGTTTCTTTGTGTTGTTAACTACTTTTTACAAAATTTTCAAGATCTAAGTCAAAATATTGAAAACTAAAAGTAGTTCTTAAAAACTTGTGTTTGTTTTAGAAATTTAGCTAAGAATTCAAGTGTTTCCTAGAGGAAATTATGAGACAAAAACCAAAAGTCAAATGATTATTAAACACAACCTTAAAATTATATAATAAAGTAGATAAAGACAAGATAACCAATACGCACACTCATACCTCTGAACTAGAGAAAATTGAATCAGCATAAGAAACTACCTTGAAAATATCAATTTTGACTGTTATCTTCTTTTCCATATTTCAATTGAACTCCAGAAGTAGTCACCTGCGACTTGTTTATTAGCTTGAAAGTATTATTTCCTTCATTTTGTATCAAATATAATGGGATGAACTATTGGAAAGTTGCATACAGTTTCCAGCTGCCTGCAACAACAATATTGATCTAATTCCTTCACTAACAGATAATTCATTTACAACCTATTTTTTTTTAAAAAAAATTACAACTCTGGCCCAAGATTGAAATAATCGTACTTGATCTGACAACAATAATCACTGTGTAACTAACTGGAGGATACAAAAATGGCAGCACGGCTAATAGCCCCAAGGATAGAAACCTTTCAAGTAATTCCCACATTCTAAACTTCCCAAATTTCCACCATATGGCTGGGCATAGGGATGAGATCCATGAAATGTCTTCTGGTGAATCCTCATGGCATCAACCCTGCAGCAAATGTTGTTGAGAAATGTCTGGTCAAATATTAAAAACTAAAATTATAGTTTTCAAAGAGATGAGAAAATCGTGACTAAGACTCCAATCTGCATTGTTCCATAACTATTTTGCTTTTAGCTTATGTTTTATAAGAGATAAAGTTGTTTATTAACCAAATCTCGGCCAAATGTTAAAAACTAAGAATATAGGTTCAACAACTAGTTCTTGTTTTCAAAAATTTGGCTAAAATTTCCCAGGTGCTTCTTAAAAGTAGGAAAAAGAAATTAGTAAACAATTTGTTTTTGAAAAACAGAAAAACAGAAGCAAAAAATTGCAATCGACTTGTTTAATTCATTTTCTAGGAAAGTGGCTTCATATGTGGGGAAGAGTACCAACCGTGCAACTTCAGGGAGTAACACCTTGTCATAAAATGTTTTGACTAAAGAGAACCTCATATATCTACTGAATAATCTCCTTCAGAGAAAGAACATCATCACGTGGATGGGATTCCTCAACTCGCACTAACACTTCATCTCCAATTTGTGCTCCAACAGATACCCATGCAGATGCTTGAAGCCCCACCTACAAATTCAGAATACATGAGATGTAAAATGTAATAAAAATCATATTTAGAGACTTCATGCACCTATAAAACTTGGTATAGGTTCAATCTTGCTTGACCTAAGGATAAATGAAATAATCTAATAGTGACACTGATGGTTGGGGAAAACGAATGTGTCTGCATTTGATATTGTCATATGTTCACAGAGCATCAAGTGGTGCAGTTTAGCTCTTGGTTCAGGGGCAGAACCCAGTTACCAGGAGAGGCCATTGACAGTAAATAAACAGCACAATGTGAAGAGGGGAACAACCAGTGAAAGCAGAAAATAAATCAGATAAGGTTAACCCTCAATCTCAAACGGAAGTGGAAAAATGAGAATGTTATTTTTTTCTCGTTTAAGCGCAAGTCATTAAAATGAGGCCTGCATCATGAATCATAATATGATAGCTGTAATCCATCAATCCTCACCTCAACCAACAGCAGGGCTGCAATTCGATCTTTAATGAACCTTAGAATCAATGCCCGAAATCTATTTTCTTTTGGTTGCCTTCTCAAGTACTCTAATACCCAATAACGAAGACTGATGCTTGAGAGCCTCTTTGCCAATTTAGTATTCGTATTTACAATTGATGCCATTCCTTCTAATTGACCATGGGAATACGGAGGAGAGTCACCTCTAAGGAATGCCTTAACCTACATATAAATATAACACCAAAACTAAGTTATAAAGAAAACAGAATCCATCTACTTGATAGATAGAAAAAGTGGTTGAAAACAGTCTTGAAATGAATGCTTATTAATAATACAAGCAAAACCATACAGTGTAACAAGCTGATTTAAAGAGTACAGTTCCAACAATTGTGATTTTAAACCGACTTTCCTGAAAATAATGAACAAGTGAATGCAGAACTAATACGTTAAAAAATGATGACACTACAAAAGCTGTAAGCTTCAAGAGGTAGTTCCCTCTAGAGCACAGGTGAAGAGAGAACCAAAAACCAATAAGTATCACGAGTAGAGGCATTTTAAGTAACAGAATGGTCTATCAGGAATAAGGTCCATTTATATTTTCTTTTACCATAGTACATTATAAAATGTAAAACCGCTCCCATTTTTTCTCAAGGAAGGAAAAAGTAAAAGATCCCAAGATGTCCATGATGGGGATGAACAGTGCAAACTCCATAAATATTCAAAAGCAAAAGTTTTCCACAGCCATAAGAAATGAGAGGAAATACCTGATAATGTGCAAGAAGATCCAAATATCTACGTATGGGAGATGTAAATTGGACATAACCAGGAATTCCCAAAATCCCATGGCGTATTGGCTTCCTGAAATCTATTTCAGCAGCACGCATTGTTCTAACAATTGCAGAGCTCCTAACAGGTCCTTCTGGAAGATGTGCAAATGCAGAAACATCTACATTTGTTTGGGGTTGTCCTCTGTAGGGTAAGGGAATGTTATTTTGAGATCCAAAAGTCGCTATAACTTCTCCACATAGGATCATCATCTCAGACACAAGTCGCATGGCAGGGTCAGCTTGATTTTCCACATAGAGATTGATTTCGGGATCCAGGTCTTCTGGATTTGCTACCTTGATCCGGGTCTCCAAAGAGGCCATGTCGATTGCCCCCTAAAAGTTTTATAGCATGACAGCAGAACATGGACAGCAGATAATAACATACATAAAAAACTAGTAAAAGTAGACCTCGGAATAGCATCCAATTAAACTTGTTTACAAGAAGTGCGAAAGGGTTTTAAATTAAACAGATTTCAACAGAGCTCGATTCATAGAAAACCAACAATCTTGCCAATACTTTAAGCCACCATGAACCCTTGAATGAAAATGATCTGGCTATTGAGGTACCTGTTGCCTTCGCCATGCTAATCGCAAAGTTGAAGCCTCGGACAGAATTTTCAGTTCAACCTCCTCTTCCAGGTTCAAACTAAGCAGCTCGGATGCACTTTCATATGTCAGCATGTAAGTTGGTTTGATGATTGAATTTTCCACAGTGTATTCTGCAATGCTATTAAGGCATATAAGTGTCAGCATATACATGTTCGCTTTCTTAGTAAAGACATCTTAAAGGATGCTGTAACTTCAAGGGATCAACAATTCCATTCTACAGCCCTATCAAATGATTAAGGGCATGTTTGGTAGGCAATCTAGATTCTGTTTTATGTTTTCAGATTCACTGAATTCAGTGAATATGCGTTTGGCAGACATGTTTTTTAAAACTGTTTTCGGATTCTGTGATCCAAATGGTGGAAATTTTGAAAACAACTTTTTTATGTTTTCAGTGTATCCAGATTTTGAATTTGAGATTTTTAAATGCAGAATTAAATTAAAAATGATAAAAACTTTAATAAATATAGTATTTCATGTTATAAACTCTTTTTTTTTGTGAAATTAAAATTTATATAATATAATGTATTATTAATTATATGATATTGTAAAATAATAATTATAACAAAATTATAACACAACATGTTTAAAAATTGATTAATAATAGTTTATATTCAACTTAGTATTTAGTTGATAACTACAAATAGTTTATGGTTTATAAATATATTATCAAACACATTTTGAACAATTGTTAAAATTGTGATCCAATTTCTAGATCTGCTACCAAACACATATCTAAAAACATGAAATACAACTCTGTTTTCATTGAATCCCTTGTTTTCAAATTTCTGTTTTCAAATCACCAACCAAACGCACCCTGAGGGTCTATTTGGTACGCAATTCAGATTCTGGTTTTTGTATTTTGTTTTCAGATTCACTATATATCGTCCTTAGGTTGTCTCTTTTTTGTTCCTTTTTTAATATATTCTCTCTGTTTCTTATCAAAAATAAATAAAGAAAGAAAGAAAAACTCAATAAAGAAAAATGACAAGCACAGACATCAACCGTTAAGATAGCACCAAAACAGTGTTTCAAAAGTACATGAATAAATTCAATTAAAAGATCTCTACAGTGAAAACGAAAGAATAATAATTTGCTAGCAACAGCAGCAAAAACTTCTGTATCATCATACAGTCACAAATAATTTTATGATTCGAATACATAGAATCACCATATCCACATGAAGAACAAACTTCACAGACTGCAAAACCTAAAAGGAAAAAGGAATGGCCAAAAGTATCTTCCAAGAGCCACACAAGTCCATATACAAGTTTGCTTATTTTCACAACTGAAATTTATTAGAATGCCAGCCACCTCAAGAAAATTTGTTCCCTAATATAACATATCTTGTGAAGAATTCTCATATTAAAATATAATAAGATAAGAACAAGCTTTACTTTCCATCAGAATAACGAGCAACAAGATTTCTAGTGAAAAAGTCACATATTAAAAACAATAAAGTTCGTAAACAAGCTTTACCTTCCATCAGAATGAAGGATAACAGATACAGTAACTGCATTGCACGTCTCTCCCTGTTTTAAACTCATTCCTTCCATTGCTAGTTTCTCCGGAAACATAGGGTATGTGGCTGTTGGAAGAAATATAGAAGTTCCTCTTTTCATGGCCTCTCTACATATGATAAACCAAAAGAGAGTGAGCATGGTACGAAGTACCACAACAAGTTAAGCTTTAAGGATTACCTGTCTACTATGCTCCCAGGTCGAACAAATCTAGCTGGATCAGCAACATGTATCCATATTTTAATTCGACCATCTGACAATCTTGTTGCACTCAAGGCATCATCAAGCTAAAATATTGCATGATAAGAACATGAGGTGGGACCTCACAAAATTTCATGACAAAAGTATAAAAATAGAGATTCAAATCCATTACCGATTCAAAGCAAATAGGCTAACTAATGAGAAATACAAAATAAATTATAAATAAATACACAAATAAAAAACAAATGGAAATAACCATTTGAAATGGCTATATCTTTAAATTTTATATAATCACCTCATCTGCTTCATCGACATCAATGGCATAAACCTTCAGATGTGTGAGATTCTTCCTGTCAGCCTAAACAGAGAGGGTACCATATAATATATAAAAATTATATCTCATCAGCGTTAACATATGAAAGAGTAGCAATAAATTTTGAACTACTGATGAAGATTTACATGTGATGGATGGGATTAACTGTTGGTACATTTCTAACTTTTGAGGTTCTCTCATGCAAGAGGCAAGGTAGCAAGGGAGAATCTCAAATGATAGTTTACATAAATAATTTCTTATTCTATTATTATCATTTATCACACTATAAAGACCTATACTCACATACAAGCATGGAGCTTTAAAAAAAAAAAAGAAACAAGGATAGGAACCTGACATTACCTCATCAGGATCAGATGCTTCCAGTAAAAGTGATTCAGCAGCTGCTATAATGTCATCTGAATGATCTGTCCGAATGTTGAACTTCAAAAGATCAAGGTTAACATGCCGAGGGAAATGCCCTATGTCTATGAGAAGATTTACAGCTGATGCTGCTGTTTTCACCAGTCCCATAGCCTTGAGAATCTAAAGAGATAGATATCAAACATAGTAAGGGCAACAGATGAACGTATAGTTTAGGTCACTAAGTAAATCACATGAAAAGAGTTACCATCCCAGCTGTTTTCCTTTGTTCATCATCCTTGCAAGCATCAATAGCATAAGATTCGAGAGACTCAATCTTGTGTCTGGTTTTCTCTTCACCTACCCAGGAAGATTTAGGTGGTTTGGCCTTCAAAGGCATTACCTTCGCAGATTTCAATAATTCTACAAACTCTTGTAGTTCTTTCTCGGCTGCCTCCTTTGCAAACTTTTTACGTTGAAGTTCTTCAACCTGGCTTTTAAACAAAGAATTAGAAAATATTCTACATTGAGGAAAACACTGAAGATGAACAAATCCACTAGCACAAATATTTGCCATTTGATGGATCATCTAATGTAGGACAGATAAGAAAAAGAGTGAGATGTGAAAAGGGATGAAGAAGATTGAGTAATACATCTAAAAACCTAAGCTTCAAGCACAGGGGAGAAATAGAATACAAAAATGGTTGAAATATCATAAAACTCTAGTTAAGAACACTGACTGATGACTCTACTTTGGGGAATGAAACTATACAGGGATTGAACTTGGGGCATCACTATCCCATTATAGATCTGTCCTACTGCACTACCATCATGTCAAAGGAACACAGAGGAGGTTAGATAAAGGGAAGCAATAATGTGACAGTTTTCTGAGCAGAGAGTATTACCAAGATGGTACAAAAGCACAGAATACCCAAGAAGAATGAGAACATTAGATTTACTTCTAGGACACAAACTGAATTACACAAAGAGAACATAGAATCGAAGGGCATTGTTTGAGTGGTTTCCAGAAGTTGCTTTGAACATATGGTTTTATAGGGCCAACAAGAGCATAGCTCAACTGGCATAAAGATGAATTGGTAACCATAGAATCGAAGGGCATTGTTTGAGTGGTTTCCAGAAGTTGCTTTGAACATATGGTTTTATAGGGCCAACAAGAGCATAGCTCAACTGGCATAAAGATGAATTGGTAACCATGAGGTCTGTGGTTCGAATCCCCCACCCCCATATTGTCAAAAAAAAACATATGGTTTTATAGGATCATTAATGAAAATTGTATTACATTGCCTTTTACTTAAATTGTTTAAAAAGATATTCTATTCTATGTTCCCTTGTTTTTACTTGTGTTATTCTATTAATTTAAATTATAATAAATTTAAGATAACATGCATTTAAAAAAAATATTAATCATTATAAAAGGACAATAACTTCAAAAGATACATGAAAACAGCAATATTTTGTTTCTGATTTCTATCTCATTCATTAATTGCATGGATATGATGAAATTAAACAAAATGAGGGGAATATTGCTCCCATGCCGAAGAAAGCATTAAAACAAAAAAAAAAAAAAAAAAAAAAAAAAAAAAAAAAAAGCACTTCCAATGGGCCATAAGAGAAAATACACTGTAGCTATCAAAGTAAGATGAATTTTTACACAACGTGAGAGCCAAAAAGGATAAATTGTCCGTGAAACTATAAAATGACATTAACATAGATTTTGAATCTTGATATAATTCAATTATCTTTTAACAGTAGAGTAAGCAGCAAATAGGCTTGAGCTGACTCTGAATCTGTATGAGTTATTGGCCTTTGGGAAAGTCTTGAAAGTTTTAAGAGTCTACATAATAAAAGCTTTTGGAGTAAAAAGACTTTTGAGGATGATAAGTCTTTGATATTTCTACAACCCAAATATCCTAATTAAAATGGAACATCATGATCTACAAGGTAGAAAAGACAAAATACAGCTACCTGAAGGAAGCTCGGCGGGGAAGAAACAATATAAGGTTACTTTAGTGAATAGCCTATCATCTGTAGTTCTATCCAACCATTAAAGCAGGAAAAGGTGGGAGATGTGTGGGAGTAACGGCATTTAGCCCATTTGTCTCCCATTTCTTAAGTGTTCTGTAACTTTCCCTTTTCATGGGATCTTGCTAGTGACTAATTGGATACTTCTGTATCCCTTGAGGGTAAGGATTGGAGAATGAGCCACCTTTTTTTCCCACTTTTTTCTCTAATAAATACAAGCGTTTCTGTCTTATAAAAAATATTTATTTGTGATCTTGTTCATATATCTGAGATCATATGCCATACATGAATAGGTTATGGCCTTCATCACCTCTTAACACATTTTACCTGGTTTTGCTAAGCTACACAATATCACATCTACAAAACGGGCAGGATGGAGTATGGAGAAGTTCCTATGCAAAAAAGAAAAAACTATGTAGAAGTCTTGCTAACATACACAATAACGAGAGAGAAGAAGAAAGAAGATAAAAAAGAAAAATTATAAAATCATACAATAGAAAACATATATTTAATGGATATGAGAGATGGCCTTCGAACCATTAATATTTAATTATTTAGATTCAATAAATTGGCACCACATAACTTAGTGCAAACTCGAAAACTCAATATACTTTTTACCAAATTATTATCCTTTACAATCTGCAGTTGAAAATTCTATATCTTTCAGAAGTATCAAGTCAGACCGCCCACACCCAAAAAAGAAATTAAGATTAAAAAAAATTTAAAGCAGCACTCATTAATTTCCAGTCTTTCTTGAAGCATGTACATCCCACAAAGCCCCATCATATATGGATCTCCTAGAATCTAGTAGTTGGGTTAGATAATATCATTAAATAAAGTAAGTTTTGAACAAAACTATAATGCGTACTTGGTCAGTAGGTCTTGGACCATAAAAAGATCGCGAACCTTTTGTCTGCTGAACAGTAAAGTATAACTCATCTCTTGATAACAACAGATGTGCACAATAACTATCAAGAGGTTCTGTACTCCCAAATATCATCTGTGGAAGGAGCTACAGTCAGTGATGGAACAATTACCAAACGATCTATGATACCAGACAATACTTGACCTCAGCTAGTTCTTCGGTAGTCACTGCCTTATTTTGTTCAAGAAGCTCAAGCCAAGCAAACTCCAGTAGTGTTGGATCCTGCACTCATAATTATTGGCTCAAATCAGATTGAGAATCACCACCACTCAACGTGACACATTTTATTTTCAAGCAGAGAACAAACCAAGTTATCCTGAGCTTTCTTAATGAAGTCTGCAATTTCGGCATGGTCAAAATTTTCAACACCTGGAACAATGTATGTAATTTGTTGTGGCTTAATAGATGATGTCACACCATTCTGTCAAAGGAAAAACAGACCAAGAAACAAATTAAATTTATGGACTGAATACTTTCCTTGAACTTTAAAAAAAAAAATAGCCATGAATCAACCTAGTAGTCAATTCAAAATGGTGCGCTAGTTTTTTTTTACTAGAACCTGATCAAACACCATCCAGTTTTTTTTCCCATCAGGTCTCTGAGCAACGGCCAGTAAGACCCTCTCCGAGTCCTTCTTGAACTCCAGCAACCGTCCCTTTTCCAATGTTCGGTTCATAAGCTTATCTTCAGTAAGCTCTCCACTGTCCATGCCCACCAATCCCATTCTGAATACATTAAACTTGTTGCCCATCATTGGAAAAGAAGAAAAAGGGGGAAAATGTACAAAATGCTCAACTTCCAGATGATGATCATACGAGCTTTAAAACAGTACAAAACTCTTACTTCGAGAAACTCATTAAGTTTCCTTTTGCCAAATATCAAAGACAAGATGAAATTCATAGCATAGCACATATTTCAGCATAACTATATTAGAAGAGATAGAGAATGTACTTTCAAACTAAAAACTGAATGCACAAGATACTGTTAGAAATTATCTGGCAGAGCAAAAGAGCAAAAAATGCAAAGATATAACTAACAACTGAGAAGCAAAAACGTACTTAGCGGTGGCGGAAACTCTCTTTCGCCTGCGCAGAGCTTCGAGCTCTTCGACAACGCTTTCGACAATACTGTACAAGGAGTAGAATCGACCTCCACCAGTCCTAAAAACTTGTTGCTTGGGCCATAATACAGAAGACCTACACTTCAATTTCGAGCTCCATCGAAACTGAAGGTTCGTGGCATTGAAGAGGCAGCTTCGGAAGGCAGAGAGAGGCGGGGACGACGCAGAGCGAAAGACCGAGCAACTGTTAACAGCTCGCAACGCCATTATCGTTAGCAGAAGGAGAGAATCGACGAAGCTCACGTAGTTAATAAAATTGAAGAATAAGAATTTCTGGTTGTTCGGCGTCGGCCTAGAGTTGACATCGATTTGGTTTCCGGCACGCAGAGAGAGAGAGAGATTGAGCGAAAATGTGAAGCAGAAGAAGAGTGAGTTACACAGCTGATGATAAAGCCGCGCGATAGAAATGGGGAAATTGTCGAAATTAACCCATATGAGTTTTGGGTTTTCAAAATTGACCTAGTTTCTAAAAACTTGTTTTTTTAACCTATTTTATATAAAACTATCTACTTTTTAGTGGGACCCACGATGTGAAAAGTCATTTTTATCCTTCCCATTTTCATTAATGATAAGAATTAAAATTTTCAACCAACAAACTCAACTAATTAATTTCAAACATCAACACATCATTTGACCCACAAAATATTTTTAAAAAATAAAATCAAATACGTGAAATCAAACAAATGGATAGACTCACTTCAAAATTTTAAAATTGAGGATGATTTTACATGTTCTAGATAACAAGGGGTTTGTATAAGATATTTTTACAAAAATCTGGAAAAAAAAGTATGAATCCAGGCCGGGAAATTATGAATCCCGGCCGGGAAATTATGAAGAAACTGACCAAGAAATTTTTCATAAGGTTTTTTTTTTTTTTTTTTTAAATCTTCTTTGTAAATTAACCACAAAGTTCTGATCATTCTCCTATTTTCTATCTTTCTCTAATTGTCCAAACACACACAAGATTTTCCATTATTTAGTAGTCATGGGTTTGTTTTCATGTGGGGATTCTTCAACCCATAGGATCTTTTTTTGTTTTTTTTTTTTTTCTTCATTTGATGTTTCTTTCTTTCTTCTTTAGAGTTTATTCATTCGTTTCTCGTAAGAAAATTTAACCAAGAAATTTCAAACACTTTTTTGCAAAATATTGGGGAAAAAAAAGAAGAAAAAGAAGTAAGAAAAAAATGTGGAAAATAATATGAAAAAAGAAACAAAGAAAAATTCAACAAAAACTTTTTTTCGTCGGACAAACCAACAAATTTTAAAAACACAAATTTCAATCTAAATTTAATTAAGAAAATTTTGAACACAATTTTTTATGACCTAATAAAGGAAATTAAAAATAATTTAATTTAATTAATTAATTTAATTTAATTTAAAAAAAAAAAAAAAAAAAAAAAAAAAAAAAAAAAAACCAAATGGCAGAAATCTGCCTTTTGTCCCGGTCAACTACCCAGCCAGGAACGTGACCGGGACAAAAGGCAGTAAACCCCATTCCCCCTTTTTTTTTTTTTTTTATTCCATCTTCTTCTTCCTCTTCTTTTTTTTCTTTCGTTTCTGAGTTTACTTTTTTTTTTTTTTTTTCTTTTTAAGGTTCATCTTCCTTTCCTTTTTTATATAGAAATCAATACTTCATTTTGATGGATAGAGAAACTTCAATCAATGATTAGAAGTACCCATTTTTTTCAAAATCTTTTGGGAAGAAAAACCCATTTTTTTCAAAATTGTTGTTTGAAAAATCGTTCTTCCTCAAGCTTCAATCAAACTCCAACATATTTCAACACAAAGAAGGAGCCGCCGGAGTCGCTGGAAGCCG